>CM032897.1:14020242-15286908 GCA_019176425.1 Megalops atlanticus
AATTGGCTGCAGATGTGTATGTACTGAAGCAAGATCTACACGCAGTAAAGGCAGCTCTCATGCTACAAAAATAAGGAAGAGTACCTCATAGAAAAAGTATAAATTCTTTTATTTAATAGTTACATATGATTAAATTGTGCATGGTCTGCTTTACTAGTCATTGTTGGCTAAGGGCTGATTTGCACTTCTTGTTGTCTGTGCTACTGTAAATGTCACCAAAAACTAATGACGTAATTGTGACTGGCTGGCCACAGAAGGGGTTGTGCTGCCTATTGAGCACGTCCATGATTTGCAACAATGTTTATTCATTGTTTTAACTTTCAGTTGCATTCAATAGCAATGGGGTGTGATTAAGGAGGATTTCATTCACCTATTAATATATTCTTGTAACATAAAAAAGGGAGAGTAAACTGATTTTTTTTTCCATAAAATACCCTAGATGGACTTTCAGCCAAGGCTTCTAGTCTTTCACACATGAAAGAGTGTGCATTGCAGGTGACCACTGAAATGCGCTAGTCAAAAGAAAGGGATCCGATCGACATGAGAGTGAAGAATGAAGAGCCGCAGGCATCCCCTGAGAAACCCGACGCAGCCTTATGCTTTGGCCACTGCTCCACACTGCACTGCTCTTCCATCTCTCCAAGCCTGCATCTCAGAAGTGACAAATACAGTCTCTGAGATGGCAAAGAGACAGATGCTGGGGGTCTCTGCACCCTGAAAACAGAAAACTCAGGGAGATGAAACTGAGAAACACTTTTGAAGGAGGCAAAATAATGCATGTGTTTTTGTTTTTTTTTCCCTGCTCTCTAAGATTGTAACGGCGAGACAGCGCTAATGTACAGACCTCGATTAGAAGGTCTTGAAAAGTGCATTTACATTGCTGAGACGCCCCTTTTAACTGCATGCTTTTGTAACTTAGAGAAGATGGAAGTGGTGATTAAGTACCTCTAATTGGAGCCTGCTAAAAATTCAGTGAGCAAAACGAAAAAGTTCTTTGATGAACAAGCGGCGCTGCATGTTTTGACGTTTTTTTTAAACCAGGCAAAGAGGACTCTCTTTGTCCTTGGCAGATGAAACAGTCAACGGATCGCATCTGCTTGTCTTTGGAATACTGAAAATGCTTACTCTCTTCAGTAAAATAAGCAGAATGGAGTCTACACACCTCAACAGCTACTAATAATGCAAGAAGGAAAAAAAGCACAAAACACTATAGGTTAAACAAGTAAAATCAAAAAAGAAAAGAAATTAATATCAACTTAAAAATTGGCTGGCTGGATATTAAAATGTGTTTCCAGAATGTGACATTCTTTTCAAACTGTTTCAGGTCATAAAGAGCAACAGTAAGCATTTGTGTTTAACAGCAAAGTCAACTGTGGCATTTATTTTGGTACTCCACAAACTGCAAATGTTAAAGTAGAACAAATTGAATATGTACTGGCCTTTTAAGGAAGGAGTGTAATGATGCCGGAATTAACCTTGCAGGTTTTAAGGACTCGGCTAATGTGTCATATGCTTGTTGCATGCTATGGCAGACCATCTTTAGACGGTATCTGGGCATAGGGGCGTCTCTTAATGGTCTTCAGGGCATGCAACTGCTCCCTCTTCCCCATGCCCATATGGTGCCTTTATATAACCAGAGCAAAATTATGTTCACACCATTTCTTCAACACAGCCTCTCACAGTCTCTGTCACTTGCCTGAATTCAACCCAAACTCTGCACAGCGCCCCCTAGCGTCTAAACAATGTCACTGATGAAATTTAAAGTGGTAAAAAAATGACCAAGCCCAAACATCCAGAATTATACAGTGTGCTTCCCATTCACACCTTATGCTCACATTTCCTCATGTACTGCATCAGGGGAATGTAATATGGCTCCGAATAATGGGAGGCTTTTTTCAGTCATGTCATTGAATGAAATCCTTGACTGAGACAATTAGATTAATTTCATTATGCAATGAGCTAAACTTTTACTCTTAAGAAGCTGGACATGACTCTTGTAACTCCTGTAAAACAATATCCCACCAAGCCTTGTGTACAGCAGTCTAATATTGTGCTGTCTTATAAGAACTAAAATATATCAAGAAGCAACAAAGGAATTTATGATGCTTACTGGAGGGGTGTGTCTTTTCTCTTTGTGCACATAATACTCAAATTGCCATGACTGGCCAAAAATGTTACATGGGGCAACAAGACAAATTAGAGGAGAAAAAAGAACACATGCAATAACTCTGCAGCTGGAAGATAAAGTTCAACAAATAAAAACACCCTAAAGGATTATTTATAATGCTAGGCCAGCCAAAGCAAATCCCCAACTGCTGGAGTTAGCCTCACATTGTTTACTCACTGTGTGCCCAGGCACTGACCCTGGATCAGTTCTGCCTTATTCACAGAATGTTTGGACTTAGGATGGCAGTTGGTTTGTCTGATCTTAGAGCAGTCATTACAGCCAGAAAGCAGTTTACTTACATCCTGTCACCTAGATCTGACCCAGGATCAGTTTCAGCCTTTCACACAGTGACTGAGGTTGCCGTTTGGATCAGTTAAGGAGGATCCTGGATCAACTAAAAAGAGGAGTAAGACAGACATGGCACTGTGGCACTTGGAGCTGTGAACAATGTGAACTCTTGGATGCCTCCCCTCCAGACCTCCAAAAAGATAAATTGTAATCCCCTGGAGCATAAAAAAGGCAGGCAGGTGGAACCTGCATCCCAGGAGATGTGTGAGAATGGATGAGACAAATGCTCCAGTCCTTTAGAGCAGGAGATTTTCATTCAACTGCAAAAGTTTCAGGGTGCACAGCATTTCTGAGCAGTGCTCTCCGCGGCCGACAGAGCCAAAGCGTCAACGGACCACCTTGTCCATGTGTGCGTGAGACGCATAAGGAATGAGCATCAGGGGCCCTCACAGGAACTTCCTGAAATATTCAAACAGCTACATTGAACTGACAGGAAGTCACCCAACCAGGGCACAGGCAGGAGCGGGCCATGAACATACACTTTCCAGCCCAGCAAAACACTTGCAGGAAGTAGTGGATGCTGGAATTCTCTTGAAACGGTTAACTAGCCACAGCACGAGAGGTGAATAATTTAAACTTGGTATATCATATAGGAGAGACGACAGTATTAATATTAGTACTGACAGTATTAACTCTGTAACTTTAGAGTACACGCATGATTTCCCACATGAGATTACTGTGTATTTCCAGCACAAATTGTCTGTGTCTAACGTGTGCCGTGATACATTCAGCTTTCTGCCGGATGAACTGACCCAGCCTTGTACAGTATAGTACCCTGTACAGCACATAAAATCACCTATTTCAAGAATCAAGCAGCAATTCCCCATGAATGTTTCATTACTTCCTCAATAAACGGTCAAATGGCACATGTCCTTACCTAATTTTGGCAGGGAGTATTTCACCTTGAAATAGTCTTCGTAAAACTGGAGGAGTTTCTTCGTGATGTTCAACGCATAGTCCCCTGACCCTCTTTCAATGGCATTGGGTCTGGCGTACAGCCGGATCTTTAAAAAGGGGGGGAAAGCAGCATTAAGAATTCATTTATGTCTGTTTGTTTTTGTTATCAGGATAGCTTTTTATATTTTAAAAAGAAATTCATTATCTTTAGATTATGACCTCAATGTACTTTTTCCATGACCATGAATAACCTATTTAAGCAAGTGTTACTGCATTTTTTCCAAATTCATGCAACATTATTGGTAACCAACTCAACAGCTGATATTCTGTAATAAATGAAAAACTACTTGCTGGAATCCATAACTCAATGTTCTGGACCAAGTGCCCTTTGGTTAGACTGAGTGGAGGCCTCAGTTGGCTCACTAAAGGATCATAACATTTGCATCACACTGCAACTTGCATTTCCGCAATGCACTGTAGGGGTTTCCTGAGTGAAAATAAATGATGTGTCAGCTAGTTGAAATGTTTACTTCCACATAAAATATGTTCATTTTACTTTGGAGGGAAAGGCTGAATAATGGCATTTCAGCACAGACACCCATTCAAATCCCCCAAAAGCAGCTTTTCTTGCCCGGGGTGAGAAAAGCCATATTGCGGTGGCAAAGTTTCAAATTGAATGTCCAGGGCTATTGTGACAATGGTAAAGTGTTATGGTTTCATTTGCTGTTTTTGCCAATTCTTCATTCGTAACACTTAGCTGCAGACACATGACTTTGCTCCTTTTCACAGGGTCTATTTTAAATTCCCAGAGTTTCCTCACTTCCTTCAGTTTTATAAAAGCAATTAAGTGTGACACTATTTCATTACCCACACAACATTTTCTGTAGCAGCGTCAGATGAATCCATAATGTTGTTCAAGCAATGAAACAAAGTCCCATTTGACAAAATCCATCGCTCAAAGTTGGAAATGAAGCGCATTGCGCTTGGATTGAATGTGAGCGTTAGGCAGGAGCCTCTGGCTGAGGTAGGCAGCTGGACTCAGCTGTGTGGGGGCTGCACAACGCCCGCTCTGTGATCCGTACCGTTTGTGACAGGCCACTGGGCAACGTGAGCAGAGCCGCGATGACAAAGTGTCTGCGCGATAGCAAGATAACGGCTAATGGCCCGGGGCGCAGACTGGTGACCGCAGCATGACATCGCATGGGTCGGACCGGGGGGCGGAAACGAATCGATACAGAGACATCAAGCCCCATCAGGGTGATTTTGGGGCTTGCCAAATCTGAGATTCCTCTCTGGGCATTCCACAGATCACTGGCACAAGATAAGTCCAGATTCAGTTTAAAGTAATTACAATACATTTTATCCTCAACTTTGAGGAATAAATTTAAGCTTTTTTTTTAGCTTCCTTCTGGTGACCACAGAACTCATGCTGTTGGGTAAGCAAAAAATCAGGTAGTAACTAATAAAAAAATCACAGCTCAAAGTTAAGGACAAAACACCTCCTGCTTAGAGTAATGAGGGAATAAGAATGCTTGGTGTAATCATGCTCAGTTCATAAGGGTAAAGATGGTAAGGGTAGAGTAAAGGGTTTGCTATGTAACAATAGAAGTAATTGTGTGTGTGTGTGTGTGTGTGTGTGTGTGTGTGTGTGTGTGTGTGTGTGTGTGTGTGTGTGTGTGTGTGTGTGTGTGTGTGTGTGAGAATAAGGACATAAAAACTCATGCTGATAGTTTGTACTTAGGATAAAAATTCTTCAATTTCATAGTTTGGATTTAATTTGGAAAAAGAAATATAAATGTGTGAATTATTTTTGACAGTCCCAGTCATTTCTGTGGTTATTTCAGT
The DNA here is from genome assembly GCA_019176425.1 of Megalops atlanticus. NCBI lineage: Eukaryota > Metazoa > Chordata > Actinopteri > Elopiformes > Megalopidae > Megalops > Megalops atlanticus. Next base: position 14,025,500 of record CM032897.1, read on the forward strand.
GTGAAATAACAGAGACATACTGTGTGAGCAATACAGAAAAGTAACACCTCTGCTTCAGCTTGTCATTAAATTGAACTTCTTTCACGACGATATTAGAGTGCATTAAATCTATTCTCAGGTGAAACAGACGAGCAAATATGGTACAAAACTAAAACCAAAGATTTGTAATCTAAAGATTCAATAAATACAGCCCAATGGAACACATTTCCCCATAAAGGGAGTCTTTAAGTCTTTCCCATGCCATATTAAAGTAACTGGTGCTTTTTGCTGAGATATCTTGCTAGTGTTATGCAAAGAGTTTGTTAAACTGGAGGGGGAACTGGATACTGAGGTAGGTATGGAAATAAGGGCCCAGAGTTATCTCATGATCAAAGGGCAGCTGGAGGGGCTCTTATCATGCTGTGATCTGATCAGGGATACAGATGGGATCTGTTGCCTTACAACATGACGACAAATGTTTAAGCTGTGATCACCATCAGTGCATGGTCAACTGTGAGAACATTCTAAAATCCTCTTGCCCCATAGTTGACATGGGTTTAACTGAAACATTTATTAAGGCTGAAATAAACAATGACAATGAATACAGAACTCTCAGAGGATGCAAAACATTCAACTGAAATACTCTTTGAAGGAGAAAAAATATCTCGGATAATTGCTTTTTTATCCATTTCTCTCTCCCAGTCCATAAGCAGCCATGTGAGGCCAGATCAATACATTACTGGAAGAAACAATGAATCTGCTTACCGCCACGCCACTATCAGTGAAGGTTTCCTTGTAGGTGAAATTGCAAACAGCCCATGCCAGGTAATAGGTGGACATGCGGGGAGTCCGAAAAAAATGATTGGTCACCCATCCGTCTTCATCCGGGACGGACAATTCCACCGGCATGTTGGAGAGGGACAAATACGAGCTTTCGTGCTTCAAACTGACTTTAAAAATTGCTTTATAGATGGGTTCATCAAAACACGGAAAAGCCTTTCGGGCATGGGTAGGAGAAAACTGAGTTACGGCCAGGTACCTGCAAGTAAAGAGAAAAAAGCAAGAGATTTGATTAGATTAACAAGGAGATAAAGCAAAGCTGCAGCTGCAGCTGCAGAGCAAAGCAGAGGATTCTTCACCTTTACATGATCTTTGAGAATAATGTCACAAGCTACTTCTTGAATGTGAATATGCCTTCAAAAGCATCAGTAGTTTCTGTCTTGGATAACCACATTGGTGCAGACCAGCAAGTCTGACTTCATACATGCACGCTGGTTGGTCAGGAATGCCATATCGAAACAGTAAGGAGTTAACACAATCAATTCGGCAAAAAAGACAATGAAAACCTACAGGACGGTAGTCCCACTAAAGAATTAGCCATTCTTGCTGTACATCATATTGTTGGTCAGTGAATGTCATGTGACAAGCCAATGTCATTGTGGTTCAAGAACAAGCCTCTTTTATGACATACTCTGATATTTTATATATTAAGAAAGCCATAATCACTTCAGGCCAGAATTGTGTTTTAGCTGTGCAAAGAAAATACTTATCTGACTCACACTAAGTTCCAATAACACAGGCACAACTAAATGTCAATGGCCCTTATCGAATTTCTGAACTTTTTCCAGTAGATGCCATGAAATATCACAAATCGACTTAAGTTCATCATAAATTTTGCCCATTGCCAATGAAACAAGCACTATCTCAGTAGCACCAACATGTGAGCCAGTTTATATCTACTTGAAAGCTGTGGTTTGAGGCCATGCCGAAAAGTTCTCAGAGGGCAATAATAACAGTAAAAACACCAGCAGCAAGAAAACAGAGATAATTCAAGAAATCAGCTCTCTGTGTCTGCAGTTTTTGAAGTTTGCAGGTTTTGCAAAGCACTTTCCCCTCATCTAATTATCATTCTCCAAAGCTCCAGATTCACCAGCTATGCTTCTTATTACAGTATCATGAGCTTCAAATACAGCAGTCCTGGGATTTGCTCAGAGTTGGTGGGGGGAAGAAATGACTTCTGAAAGCTAAGGTTGCAACTACAATATCATCTGTGGCAGTCCTTAAGACAAACACAGGTACAATATATCAGTGTGGGTTTACCTCCTTTGCGCCAACTTCAAACAGCAAGTATCAAAGCACCTTCAGATGTGGGAGGGGAGACTAACTCCAGCTACTCGATGGGATCTGAATTACCTTTCAGGCCCAACGCTTTCCTGTCTTCCAATCTAGCTCCCCTCATGTCTCTTTATGAATGTGGTGGTAATTTGTTCCTTATAATTAAAGCAGTCATTTTAATGGTCTGCTTGTGCAATGCTTCAGCTGTGTTTTGTTCCAAGCTCATTTGGAATATCCTGGGGGGTCCTTGGGTAAGCCATTTGTTTGCAACAGCCCGGGCGCTCTGATGGGTTTGCCAATATATGTGTCAACTTAAGTGCCTCCTCGTTGGAAACGCATGGCAGAGTGATAGCGTGGAAGTAAAAAAGAAAGACGATGAACCCTGAAGACAATTGTGGAAGGCTGTGAAAACAATCTCACAGCAGTCAGCAGGTCCTGGGGCCTCTGAAAATGTTAGTTGTTTTGAGCAAGTGTTTCTGACTGCGTGTATGAACAACACCACATACACTGCTGGGGAAATACTGGGCCTGGATGTTTCTGGCTGTTCAACAACTGCTCAGCCTTGACAAATTATGTACTCATGCCATTTTACAAACTGTCTCTGTTCACAAAGTCACTTGGATATTGTTTTAAAACAGCTATTGTTTCTACACTGTGAGAATTCTGGTCATGTAGCATGTAGCATTTTATGGCTTTCTGTTGAATGAATGGCAGTATACTACAGGTCAGGTATGTGCAAAAGCAACACTTCAAAAAGACATCTCATTTCATTACAAACACAAAAAGTATGTTAAGCCAGTAAGTCTATACCTAGGGACAACATTTCAGCATTATGGCAAATGACAGTATGCATGAATGTTGTTTTAAAAAAGTGCAGATACATAGATACAGAAGTAGTTTTTACCATACTGGGTGTAGCTAGAGATTGTCAGGGACCTAAAATCTTGATGAGCAGTTTTCAAATGTACAGTCTATGCATAATGTACCTGCTAAATATCAGATAAATGAGTGAACACTATGAAAAGTGTGCTTACATGCGTGAAAAATGGGTTTACCAGCCATAATGAGAGCGCAAAGTTAGTTTGGCTTTCAGCACTTAGCATAACTGGTATAGCCAGAATTCAAAAAAGCTATGGCAACAAGTGTGTGCAGATGCAGAGATCATGGCAAAAAAGTTTGCCAAAGATAAATGACTGCTCAGTTATTGTCTTCTGTGTTAAAAAAAACATTTAACACCCATAATGGATGTGACTTAGGGCAATGCATTTCACACATATAGACCACAACAAAACAGGTCCCATATATTTTACATTGGAGGAGGTCCTTCTGAAAGATTCAGTCATACCTTTCACCCAATTTCTAAAAAAAAGGCATCACCATGTGTCTGCAGCGCACTGATTGCATCAAACATTTTTCTGTGTGATGTTTGGTGTCTTGGCTATTAACAGAAAAAAATTCCTTTTGACATACACATTTGGCATTGTGTATTTCAGCCTTAGCTGGTAATAAGGCCAGCTTGTTCCCTCTGGTGGAGGAACGGCAGGTTCTAGGTTTACAGCACAAGAGTCTGAACGCTCAACACACGCCACTACTTGATACATTTCATATGATGTATCGCATTCTAATTTTTGACCAGAGTTCTCCTTTGAGGGAGATTAGAATGGATCGACAGCAGTGTTAAAAAATAAAAAATAAAAAAAAAAACAGAAAAACCTTGGACCCAGATCTGATCTCATGGGATGAGCCACCATAGTGTGATCTGCTTAAGGCAGAACCGCTAGCAGAGACGCCTTGGAAGAGCTCCAGCTTCAAATTGTCTGAGAAACACTGGCATGGCGCCAAGCCAACATTATTCTGGAAAACAAAGACTGACTAACAAAACGCAACGAGGAGAGGAACAGAATAGGGACCACAAGTGGCTAATTAATTGAGTCTTAAATACATGTACATTCCATATACTTCGCTGCTGTGGTTAAAAAAAAAAAAAAAAAAAAAAAAAAAATCAATGTTGTTACCACGGCTGTACCGTTTCCAAATCCAACGTCTCCTCTAATAATACTCAGCAATCCATTTGTTGGCTCAGATGCAGAGTATTGCAACACCTAAAGTACTTCCATTGCTCACAGTGGTCTTTATTGAGACCCATAGAAATCAACATCAGAGATATACTGTCAGCTTGTGAGGCTAGGACAAGCCCCTCCTGCTGTCCACAATGGTGAATACTGAGTCTGACCATAAAGGTCAAATCTTGATCAGTTTTTCAAAGAATGCCAGGGTTATGATTTAGCTGGGTAGGCTTAATGTAGATCACTTTTTGGTTTTCCCAGAACAAGTTTACAACAGATGGGCGTGAGACACACTTCACTGAGTGCAGAACCATTACAAAGCAGCTGGTGGAATTGTCTGCACCATTGGTTAACTGACTGATTTAAATCCAGTTAAGGGTTTGAATGACCTTCGTGTTTGGCCCTCTTACCACTAATCATAATTTGTTAAACATTATCACTGTCACATTTATTTCCTCTTTTTGGTTGTTTATTTACAGTCTGAAGGGCACCTAGGTTGTTCTTGGTGCAGCTATAAGTAGTTGACCTCAGCATTTTCATTTAACATATTTATCTGACTTAAGTGTCCTGCCACAAGTAAGCAAGTAAGCAAGCAAGTATGTGTAAACAAATTCCACTGAGCTCTTTTATTTTGATGTAACAAATGCACACCAAAGCCCAAATTCAATCTAAATGAAAGGAGCTATGTCCTCAACTTTAAGTGACAAACATAAGAATGTGCTGATTTTATTTTATTCTTGCTCAAAAATTTCCATTCATGACAGAGACAGAAGAGATCATAATGCTGTGTAGGTGTCAGAAAAAAAAACAGCATGTGTAGATTCATTACAGTTAACATAGAGAATATTGCTTTTAGAGTGAATTTGAGTCCAAGTCAATGGTCCTTAGCTCAAGACAGAAGTTGCCTCTAAGTGCTGATCTGGGACCTGATTCCACAACCACAATTCTAACATTACCAATTAAAAGCTAAACAAAAATGCTGGTCCTGCATCAGCACTTATGGCAGCTCCTGCCTGGAGCTGGTTTTTAAAAAGGTGATTTATAATGTCTGGTATGTCCAGCCAAATACTTTCCTTCCATCCTTCTATTTATTTATTTATTTCCTGGGTTTCATTCTAAATGCCTCACAGAATTGTTAGTAAGTATCCATCCAGATCATTCTGCACAAAACCCTTAACACCTCAGTAAATGTAATAACATGTCACGGCTCTTGTCCTGCAAGCACAGATCCGACTGTCACTAAGTTATCATTATTTCAAAGACGGATGCAAACTGGGCTAAGGATGGCCAAAAGTATCATTTGGTTTGGTTTGTTCGTTTATTTATAGGCAACTAGTCAAGTGAAATCATTTTTGCAATCACTACAGTAAATTTTACTGGTGTATTTTCCAGATGTTGTCTATCAATTGAAGGTATTTCAGTGAGAACAAAATCATTTCATTTAAAGTCATCTTAGCCCAGGCACGCTTTCCACCCTTGAACAAATACAAATTAAATTTGCAGAAACTTTGACGCGGCTAAGAGTATTACGAGCTAATCTTATTACTGGACTGGAAAAAAGAGAGGAATGCCGTGCAAATCCTTGAATATTTTTACGGATATATTGTATGTATTTGGCTTTGAGTTTCGGCGTACTTCTTACCCAATTTGACTTTCAGATCACAGCAGTCTTGAACAGACTATCAACTCCTCCAGTTTCATATCAAATAAATTCTTACAGCTGAACTGGATGGATAGACATACTTCATTTTATTGGTTGTCTTATTTCTATATAAAATGTGCGAATTTTCTAAAATCACTGTTCTGGCCAGCTGGAACACTACTCCTCAAACTACTCACACCTGACTTCAAGAAATCTTTAATCAGTGTCAATGTCAGGCATTGTCAATGTCTCTTTTCAGTAAAATCTCCAGACTATCAACACTTCATGCAAGCGTTAGTGACAGTCAGTTAATCTCCCCCACTCAGCAAGTAATATTTACAAGGAGGCAACTGCGATACAATTTTTGTGTGTCACTCATGCCAGCCGATTAATCGGATTATTAGTCTACACCTCAAAACTAATGCTTATCTTTTCATCTCTAAGCGCGCTTGTGCCTACATTGGTGTGGCTGTTGAATACATGGACAAAGCTGGATCACAGCTGTCAACGTCTCTCGCAGCCTGTCAATACCACATGGCTACAGTTCTGGTTTTAGCTCAACTTCAGAGGTAGAACTATAACCGTGCGTAATTAGCGAGCACCCTCCTAACAGCGGTTACCGTCTAACAACTACATGTATGCCTTTTTAAGGGGAGGATTACTTCCACTTACCTGAAAACGAAAACTATCAAAACAACATAATGCTTCAATAAAAAAGACTTATAAACACACAGCACACAGCTGTGCAGTTTACCTTCTTTCTCCGTGCAAAACATAAGAGCTGCGAAAAAATCCCAGAAGTTCGTTTTCTATTTGGGCTTCGAACGTGATGTTAAGTTTGTAAATTCTCAGCGGCTTTAATTCCCTGTGCAAAGCGATGACATAGACTTGGTTCGATGGATAGTGGAATTGACGGTGAATCCGTATGACACCCGGTTTTTTGTTCTCCGAATATACCACCGCCTTGTCCACCTCCAGCCTGTCGGCGTGCAGTACGATGAACTTGGTGGGCTTCACGCACTCGAACTCGATGTTCACCTCTCCGGAGAAAGTGAAGTTGTCCATGTAAACGGAAAGCTTTAAGTCGTAGTGTCGCGGCCGCAAAGACGCCGGTAACCTTAGCTGTCGCCACGGCTGGGTGTCCTCGTCCCTGTGATTGAAATTTGCATCCCGGGACTGGTTAAACTTGGTGGAGGACCCGTTGGCTGCGCGGGTGCCGCTCTCCCCCGCGCACTCCTCGAACCTGACGCCGAGCAGCACCGCGATCGCGGTCACGATGATAAGCGTGAGGATAGAGACAGCGAACCCCAGGACGAGTCTTTTGTGCACGGTGATGTGCCGCTCGGTCGTCCTGGGACGGACCACTACGCTGTCGGCCCATTGATCTGAGAGGCCTCTCCCGTTTCTCATCGAGTTCTCCTCTATTCCCATCGGTGTGAAAGATAAGCCTTTTCCACGCTTGTCCTCCAGAGCCATACTCCGTTCAATATGACGCTTCGCTGGGCAACAGGGAAAAGTAAACTGTTTTCCGGAGTCTTAGCTCCGGTAACAGTAAATGATAACAGTCATATTTGCTTCTATAGTGCATACATGTAAGGAGAAACTACAATGATGGTTCAAAATAATTTTATGCAAAAGTATTAAGTCAACTTCCTCAGAAGAATGTCCGTTCCTCACGTTCAACCCGAGTTTATGCTGTTGGGTTTATTCGGTACCATATTGGCTTTTTCCTTGTTTTCTACGGCCTCCGAACAGAAAAGATGCTGCACATGCTGCAGTCCGTTGCCGGGACTGATGTTGCTGTGGTTGACGGTCTATCCTCTCTGAGCGCTGCTTGCATATTGAGAGACGCCTCGCACTGACCGACTGCCAGAGCTGCGCAGCCAGACCGCGGTATGTCAGTAAATCCAAGCGTTCTACAAAATCTCGCGACGGGTTTCAGTCACAACAAAAGCAAAGCATGAATAAACAGAGCAAATGCCTTGGTCTGTACCCGCTTTACGTCTCCCGGTGAGTTGCATTTGAAACAACTTCAAAAATGGGTTTTATATATCTGGTGATACAAACCTAAATGACCTCTTCGCGATCAAAACTGCGTTTTTCTCTGATGCGAGGTAAAGCGATGGACATTTACAAGAGTTTTGTGTGGAGGGTTTCGCACTGCTAAGACGTCTATGCCGCTAAGTATGCATGCAGACGCCTGCGCCGCCAACTGTGAGTGGAGAGTGTGCCGGTTAAGAGAAGACAGGATGAGGTTGTGGGGATTAGCTATTCCGAGAGCAGTTTAGATAGAATATCTGATAGTTTACAATACGTGATCTCTTCGATTGATATGGTGTTGACGCTCCTTCTCTCTCTCTCTCCCTCACACACACACACACACACACACACACACACACACACACACACACACACACACCGAACATTCACGTACTGTTTGTCTTTGTAATAGGTGTATGTATTATTTATATTAGAATCTGTATTATTTGATGGACCCGAACATATTTGTCATGTCAATTAAACCATTTATTTATGACATTACATATTATTACATTATATGTTTACATTTACATAATTTAGCAGACGTTCTTATCCGGAGCGATTCACACAGTGCATCTAAGAAAGTGGTATGAAAAGTTGTACCTTCACACAATGACAATGTAGCATATCTTATTTTTTGTAACGTATTTATTTACACTTTATATGTTTGGCATCTACTTTATTTATACTTTTATATATCAAAGGGACTTGAAGAGCAGGTTTGAGAGGGGACACCCGTCACAGGCCAATTTTCCGTTTTCTGGCGTTAACCTGAAGTACGCCACCCTGTGGACATTCTACGGGTGGTCTTCGCTCGTAAATGAGAAATTGACAGCCGTCAAACAAACAATTGCACACGCGTTACGCACCAATGGACGCAGAAGACCATATAAAAAACAACGCTTTACCTTCACAACCTAAAAGCAAGTTGTATTGGTTTATCATCAGTTTGCGCCATTCTCTTAAATTGTTACAAGCCTATAGGAAAAACAGTGTATGCCTGGGCACTCCATATTTCACAACGCAGGCGAGTGGCAATCAAATGAGACAAAAACAAACAAAAACCGACACAGCATAGCGATCTATGGGTCAGAGCATCACACGTCTGTGTAGTGTGAAATACCTGTCATCACAGATCTATACATATATATACAGTATGACAAAAGTCATCGTCAGAATTCAAAATAAGGGGCTCCACTGGGTTATTGCTGAGAGTTCAAGCCCTCTTTAGCAGCAGCCCTGTCCACTAGCTTTGTTTTTATTAATTTCAGTCACCCTCATTTCAATTTATTGACCCCTGAAATGTCACACTGTGCATTTTTGTTCCAGAAAAGTGCAACCATGTACACTACCTGCGCCATCTGACAAATAAGCAATTAAGTTCTTGTTAATTGTTTTCTAACCACAGGTGATGACAGTTGCCTTCCTTAATTATTCAATTCCAATAAGTAATTGTGTAAACATAGAACACAGCTGTTCAAGTCTTTTTGCGTTTTTTGAATAGTGTTGGTTTCAAAGCCATCATATGTGAATACCACAAAATAATTTCCTGGTGTAAAAGCACCAGTATAATGACAGTCCAAAGACAGCCTTTTTAACTTGAAGGCTGTGAAACATGCCTTGACAATAGTAGACTTGATCATTATTGCGTCAGTTACTATCTGCAATAAGGCAAAATGTAGCAGCTACTTAATTAAAGCAAATGCTACTACGGAGAGGCCAGACCAGCCAGTTAATTAGTACAATTGTAAACAAGAGACTGCTGTGGAGTTCCCTCTGCACCATTCAGTTTTTATTTCTAATCTGAAATTCTAAGATAAATGCTGTTACATATTTTTGGGTGATGTGTGCAATCACATGAACACAAATTCTGGGAAATAAGATTCGAGGTATTTACAAATGGTGTTATTCAAAAGTGGTATGATAAATATGTGCCTCCAAAAATGTACCAAACGTCTGAAAAGAAGTTTGTTTCGAAATGGCAAATTTTATTTTCTCCATTTAAAATGGATTTAGCAACCAGGGATGGTAGACCGAAGAGGAGTAGATGCATTGTGGCAGTGATGTGTCATGGTTAAGGAGCTGAACATGTAATGCAAAGACTGAAGATTTGATTCCTGGGTATGGCCCAGCTCTTGCAGTTCTGGATGAGGAATTTCACATGTGTGGTTTCAGTGAGTCCTCAGCTGTGCCAAGGGATAATGAAAAAATATTATCATCTATGCTGTCTATGCATATGCATAATAAAATATGAATAAAATGCAGCAATGTTCATAATAATGAGAAACATAGCAATTCTTCTGCACTTTTGATCAATACAGATACCACATATTGCAGCTGCAAGGTGTACACAACCAGTCATTCACCAGTGACCTCTCACTTTTATGACAAACTTCTAATAAATTCTGACTTCAGTTCCATGGTGCAGATGGCTACAGTAAGCCTATCTGATCCTCGGTTGTGGCCAACAGTGGCACTTCATTTTAAAACATGTCAATTGGGTTGTCTTTGCCCATTTGACCTCCATACACTGCACATTTGTTAGTATCAAGGGCATATTACCTGGTTTAAAAAAGTAATTTTCTGCTAGTTTCAAGAGCCCATCCAGTTTGAACCAAAAGGAAGGAGTCGTAGTGAATAAAAGGCTGTTTAATTAGTGATCCTCACTGTGGTTGATGGCGAGGCACCCTTTTCCAACACCTGTCAGCACCTGCTGGGATAGTGAAGCACATGTCAACTCGTCTGGAGCCTTCGCAAGATTAGTTTCTCTTTCTGAATGGTTGAGCCACTGCGGAGGACAAGTGACATATCATCAAGAATGCCACAGGACCAAACAGCCCGCGGTCCTATCTTAATGTAAGAGTAATTATCGTTAATGAGGACTGGCTGGCCTGACCGCCATTCAGGAAACTCAAAACGGTTCACGTTGAAACTATCAACAACCATTGAAGAAGGAGTGGAATCTGATCAACATATACATAAACATTCCAGAAGGCTTTTCTAATTTGCTTTCAAAATATATAAATACATGTCATTAAAACTTTTTTTGTTTGTTTTTTAGTTACACTTAATTGATTATGCAGAATGCAATAACTCAAAGCTCAAGCATCCCTTTTCAAGTCAGCCTATACATATTGCTCATCAAATTACTTGGAAAGTAAGTTTTTTTGTCAAGATTTAATATAGCCTGGCTTAAAAACACAAGCACCAATTATTCTGACAGAACTAATTTAGCTGCACCAATTATGTCAACACAGCTTTGAGAAGGATGATAAACTTAAAAACTACCCAGACAATATGGTGATGAGTAAAAACACTTTAATATTTAGAAGATCAAATGGATGTTATTAATGCTTCATGCACACACAAAAAAACTACATTTTAGTGATCATAAGAGCTGACAAGGCTGCAAAATATGGAAATCCAAGAGTACCGCAGCACTCTTGCTTGTCCTGTGCTGTGACAGTGCTTTCCAACACTCAAAATGCTTCTTGAAATGGTACTGCACTGTTTGCGGCTACAATTTAAAAAGATGTGGATGCAATGCTGCAGGTTAGTAGGGCAGGTTTCTCAGGATTCATTTTCCCAAACAAAGTAAAGGTGGTTAAGTGCTTAATCTTCTCCTTCAGCACATATCACAATGCTTTATAAATCTCTAATTACAAGGCTGAATAGGAATGAACATATTCTGTCTAAAACAGTTGTATTGACTACAATTGTGTATCATCAATGACTGTCACTAAGCTCCCTTATGTACTTTATGTTATATATGTTATACTTTTTTATTTTTAAAAGTTGACTGTTCACTCAGAACTCTTCACACATCCGATAAGTGCTTCCAGACATCTATTTGCAAACCCTCTCTTTCCTCGTTGTAAAGAATACCAACAGTATTCACAACAGTAATCTGCAATTACGTTACTGTGAATACAGAAAAAATACTGTTCAACATGTGGACAGTTATAATGAGTCTTTTGATATTTATTGCCTTGAGCATTGCTTGACAGGAAGAAGTTTAAGTATCAGTCAGTTTCTTGGAAGAGAAATGCAACAATTACATTGGCAGTATGTTCTGCAGAATGACATTATCATGTTGTTGATTTTGTTCACTGTCACAATAATCACAATCCGGCACAAGTTGGTTTTTATGCTTTCAAGAAACATGCTTTTAAATCCCTCTCATTCAGTAGATATAAATTGCCATACAATCAAAACAGGAAGGTTGTGTGTGATGTGATTGTAGTGGTACTTTTACTTAGCTTTGTGTCTGACAAAGGGATTCACCTGGCTGTGGGCCAAGGTTATTGAACCCCCACCTGATGGACATCATCATCAGGGAAATAAAAAAGGGGAGATAGGTTGGAGGAGGAATGCCGTGAACAGATAACACGGAGAGGTGGTGGTGAGTGGGATTTTGTCACGGTCATACACTTGACAGGTTTTGTCTAGGTTTGATTAATTGCATAGAAACTGTCTGAAAATTCTTCTTCCAAATCTTCGTTTGGAACTTCAGTATCGAATTGCTTTGCACTTTCTAAAACGCTTACATATAATCCATTTATACTACTGAAGCAATGACTATTGCAATGTATGTCGCAAAAAAGTTTGTTACGGCTGCAGTCTATTTTCGTTCCACCCACGCACTAAAGTATTTTATTTTCAAATGACTCTGCTGCCTCAATTAGACTGAAGTGACCGCTTTAGAGGACATTTGCTATTTAAAAAGTGTGAAAATGTGATGGATAAATCAGATTCATGAAACATGCAATCACCAGCAGGGGGGCTATTTGTAGGGGCATGTCACCCTCACTGACTGATATGTCCAAGGTTTGTTAGACTGTAATCCCTCATTGGGCTCGGTGGAGGATTTTATATTGATAATCACAACCAGCATGGAACCAGTCTAGACGAGAAAATGAGAGTGATTTACAAGCAGTAGTTTCTCAGATGAATCAACAGAGTCAAAGCCACAACACCCCGCAGGTAGATGTGGGATAGATTAATGACCGCTTGATCAATTGGCTTCATTATACTTCACGACATAGCGATTGCTTCAACTCTACACACCAAAACCTCTGATCAATTATATTATCACTTCTTTTGGGCCTGTGTGCAGTTCTGCTAAACTTCCCCCCACTTCAGATGGAGCTTTTTGACATTCTGCATCCCGATTTGTTTGATAAATAGAATCCAATCTTTTGTCTGGAGCGGCAGCAATTTACAATACACTGCAGCGGATTTCATTTTTCAGATCTCTCCTGTTTGTAGGTTTTCAGTGGGGTTTTTTTCATAATTCTGATTCTGAAAATGAAATATGTAATATGTACGGCTGTACCTGGGCTGTTTAATCATTGTTTTGGGAGCTTCAGAAAGCAGTTGTCAGGAATAGCGCAGAGGAAAGGGAATAGGCACATAAAATAATTTTTCAAAATTACTGCAATGCAAGGAGATCAACAAGTGTAAGAGTTTTTTCTGCTTCTAGAACTGTTCTGTGAGAAAATAAAACCCAGAGAAAGTGCTTGGTTGTAGGTCCCCAGAACTTATACACCAGCATAAGTTCTACTTATAAGGTACATGCTCAGTAGATTGCCCTCACCAGTTTTTTTGTGCATGTGTATGTCCAACCAATCACTTTTTCCCATCAGGTTTTACTGGAGGAACAAATGTAGGCACCCTTTAAGAGGAAATTATACAGGCACCTGTCCCTAAATGACTGGCTTTGACCATCCTTGAACAGGTATATATATTTCACAATGACTCATGCATTCATGAGTCATGACTCATGAGAATACATTTGCTCTCTCAAAATGGAAAGTCCCAGCGGTACCACATTAATAACTGGCTAGGTGGCCACTCACACTCATGCAAATAAAGCTGTGCCCTTCACATGCCAACTAACCAGTCAATGACACCTCCCAGGCAGGAACTTCAGTATTACTAATAAAGAAAACTTTATAAAATAAAAGTATGAATTACAATGTCCATTACTAATGTAAAGCAAACAAAACAGCTCTAATATGGCAAGGGCAGCCCCACAAGTAATTTATAACCTATGCAAACACTGGGCTGACACCAGATAATCAAGAGTGATTATAATAGTGATTATTCAGGAGTGTGCCTATGAGCCGGTGTTGTGGTGATGATGCAAATTCATAGCGGTGCTTTTCAATTGGCGAGAAGCAGATGAAATTGGACATTGTTTGGATTAACAGCAGCTTCTGCCCGGTTGTAGGATTGCATCCGAAGCCTGGATCTGTCAGAGTCAAGCTGGAAATGACAGGAACATCCATCCAGCGCAAAAGGGGAAAGGGCCCCCCCGGAAAAGACGTCTACAGCAGAATTTGTGAGTGTAAATTGACAGCGGCATTCCATCATTGACTTGTAGCATGGAGAGCCTCTGGAGGTGAGGTGAGAGGGGCTCTCCTCGGTCTGCAGTAATCAGCACTGCCCTGTGCTGCCTGTCTCCTATGAGCTCCATTCCTGCTGCCCTCTGCCTGAACACAAGGCAAGCTCGGAGAGGCAAATGACATGAGTGGGAGTGGGGTCATCTCAGTAAGGTACACACTGCTTTTACTGGGGGGGGGGGGACAGAGAGAGAGAAAGATAGAGAGAGAGAGAGGGGAGGGAGAGAGAGAGAGAGAGAGAGAGAGAGAGAGAGAGAGACAGACAGAGAGAGAGAAAGAGAGAGAGAGGGGGAGAGAGAGAGTGAAAAAGCAAGAGAAAAAGAAAGGAAGCAAAGAAGGAAGAAATAAAAAGAAGGAAAAAGGGAGGGAGAAAATGAAATTCTGAGAATGATATAGTAGAAAGAAAAAATAACAAAGAGAGGTAAATGAATAAATACCAGCTGGATGCTCATCTGATGTATAAGCTTTTTCGATTCAGCAACCTATACTGTAGCATAAATAGTGACTTGTCCCTTCTGCATTGATTATCCTTACAGTCACTGTGATGGTTGTTGTAAAAATGAGCCATCTGCAGAGCTGGTGGCCATAGGACAAGTATCCATCTGGAAAACAGAGTTAAAAGCCACATCATCATCTTGTGATCATTATCCCATTATTTCCCCATTACTCTTCTTGCCCGGCCCTGTATTGACATGTCACTTCAAGTCACTTTGAAGCACCATCGACCTAGCCTTTCTGGTTCACTCAATAGATTACTTGACCTGAATTAATGAGAGGTATTGAATTTCCCGGTGCATTGACACATGTTTCATTATCATGTGACTTTACAACTGATGCTCGTTTGAAATTGTATAGCGCTGTGATATACTCTGCTTCTGTCATCTGTCACCTGCGCTATTCCAATTTAAACAGCTGCAAGGGAATTCTGCTTCATTTGCCACTAATTAATTACAATACACGTCTACCTAATCCAAAAGCTATTCCTCAGTCAAATGAATGCTTAAGTGCATTAATTGCGTCAAAACAAATTAGTTTTATGTATTTTAAAAGCATCCACTAATTCACAATTCCTTCACATTTATATTTCATTTTTAGAATGTGGTAGAATTGATGTTTCTCTAGTCCAGCTGCATGAATAATATTTTAGGTTGTTTGAAAATGTTTTAAATATTCATGGCAATCCCTGTTCTCTGTGATGCAGAGAAGAGCTTTTAGACCTTTTTAGAGTCACCCTTTTTTCAGCACAAGGTAACCCAAATTTACTGTGCTAACACACCCCTAGCACTGACATGCAGAGTCCATAGGAGCTACACACAAGTTGATTGCTTGTGGATGAAGTGACAGCTTATCCACATAGCTCTCCTCCCACACACCTGGCAAATCTTTGGGCTCTGCTGCAATCCATTTCTGGGCCTGTCAATGGTTATGAATGCTGATTACAGCTGACCAGCAAAAATCTCCCTTTTTGTTGCATCTGTTTCCATTTAGAAGACATTCATTCGGATCACTTTCGCTTTCTACAGAGTAGCATACAGTTGTTGCACTTTACCGTACTTCCTCAGAGGGGCTGACCATGGTCTTTACTTTGTGTCTATTGGCTACGTTTCATTAAAAGTGCTGAAGTCAACTCTTAAGACTCAATGTGGAAAAACACTGTGCTAAGCTTAGTGTAAACACGTGTAGCTTGCATTTAATGCTGACAGCCTTGACTTCTTAAATTCTTCTCACAAAAAAAAGTCAGAAAGTCAGAATACTGAATGCAGGCATATTTGTGGGACCTTATGCACATGTAGTGTTTACTCAGCATACCACGTTCCTGACTTCAGCACCATGGACAGCACCTGACATAATCTGCCTGCATGCTACCACACAACAGCACATCCAATTTGAATTCCACTCTTATTCCATGCCTGCTGTATTCACATCGGCACAATCCTGCCTTTTAGATCCTAAGATAATTGTTCACACCACTCTGCAGGCGAACAGCTGGGGAGAAATGGTGAGAAAGTGTTCAAAGTCTGGGCAGCTCTCAGCAGCCAAAATCAATTACTGGGGAACTGACAGAGAGAGAGAGAGCCATAGGTGGAGGTGAGGGCTTTGTAACATAGCAGATTCGGAGCACGGCCTAAATCCCAGGCACTGTGGCCCAATTTATATTTCCGTTCATGCCCAGCTGCACTTTAAACCGGCCAGTCAACCTGCGGCTTCGTGGTATTCCTAAAACAATCACGGCACAGTGCTCAGAGGCCTCGGAGTGCTGCTGTACCTGTCCACACCCCAAGGACAGGGCCTGCAAGCGAGTCAGGTAGCTGACAACCTGCCTCCCTGACATGTGAACAGTGTGGCTCAGTGTCCCTGATGTAACAATTTATTCTTCAAATTAAGGTCAATCCATTCCTGTTCAACAAGAGCATGGGCACAGTACCTTGGCTCATTGCTATGCCAACTTGTTGCTCCACCTCCAATAAAAACTAGGTGTGCGATCAAGACTGTGCCCCTGGTGAGGCAGTCTAATGTAATGAGGTAATCCAGTTGTTAGAATTTTTGAAAAGCTTTGCTAGTCCTGTCTAGTGCATCTACTACTCAATCAAATAAGTCCAACAAATTAGGTTTGTTTTCAGCCAAAAGTATATAAAGGTACCTGTGCCCTCTGGAAACTCTAAAATGTGTTCCAAAGCGGAGCCAATCAGATAATTTAGCACAGAGGTGGTGCAAAAACACAGGTCATTCATCTCCTGAAAACATCCCTCCGTGAAGAATGTTTGATTAATTAACCATCCCATTAGAATACAGCCTCAGTCCATCCCCTTGTCTCCAACACCGATTTGGTGTGTGGTTGAGAATCCAGCCTGCAGCTCCGTTCTGATTGGCCACAAGGGAACATGCCAGACCAGACACAATGAGAGCGGAGAGGATTCTCCTGGCCAACTGCAAGGTGCACAATAACATAACATTTATCAAGATCCTCCCACATGTCTCAATAACAATGTGCTTTTCCATAACTCTTTCTCCTTTAGGGCAACTTTAAGTGATATATTTGCATGCAAATGAATCCATCTCGAACCTCAGCCATCGATGCTTGCTGTCCTCCGGGCAGAGCAAGAAGGTTTTCCCCCACACTGTGTGAACTCTGTAACCTCTGCCCAAAAACGAATGAGTCACACTTTTGATCTGTAGTCCTGCAGCAGAACAGATATTCCCACTACAGAGGAGTAACAGTGTGAAGTTCAGTCAGTGAGCAAGGGTGGCCAGCACTCACCAGTACGCTGCTAAAATGGTACACTTTAAAAAAATGCAACAGGGTGTTTAAATGTTTTAAAATACATTTTTTTAAATTATGCATTTTTACCTAATAACCAAGAGCATAAGCAGAATTCAGAGAGCCCTCTCTGTTTGTTTCCTTAGCTTCTATTTCATTCCAATAACAGTACATCACCTGCATATGGAATATCCTTACAAAATCTTTTGTGAGCCCTTGTGAAAAAAATACAGTTCTAAAAAGAAAGCATGCAGAAAGAATTTCTTTGGATTTTGTCTTTCATACATACAATGAGAGATGTTGATTGGAAGTATCTATACGGAGGCAATATATCATACTCTTGGAATCAATTGTCCAGTTTCACAGAGGAAAGATACTGAGGATTCTTCTGTGACTTAAATTAAATTCAGAGAAAGTGCTTGCTTGATATACCATGCATTCATTAATCAGTCTTGAAAGGAATATCTATTTGAAGTGCTTATTGGTAGAGAATGTCAGATTAATGCAAAGGCCAGATTAGACATAAACTAATTATGATTTAATAGGAATCCAAAGAATTTGTCTATCTTTATAAAACTACTCAGTGCCCTAATTGGCTGTGCAGAGGGACAGCTCTGGAGGTGAGATGTTTCATCATTGTAATGTGTTAATGATGAAAGGCTACAACCCAGTCAGACACCGCACTGAGAAGAAAATGCCAGCAGCACGAGAACATCAGGACCTCATTCTGAACACCACCATATCCCTGTGCTACCCATAACAACCAGCCCGTCCATTCTGATGGGCTAGGGAGCCTCTTACATCACCCCTTGTTAGACTAGCTCCTCATTCTCATTCGTCACACTAGCTCTAACAAAGCCAGTGGATCTTCCCTGTTTCAGCAGATGTGAATGTGAATTTGCTTGGTGGCTAAACCCAAAAGGGTGAATTGGTAGGGTCCAGTGGGTTTTATATGGAAGGTCATTTGTGCCAGCAGCAGATGCTGGCCACACACCATTGATCCCATGCTGCCTCAAGGACGGCCAGTGCCAGCTGGGGGCGGTGACGGTGGGGCCCCTTTCAAGGGACTCCATCTTATAACTGAAAAATGAGGCTTTGGTTTATTGGGATTGTAATGATGGGCTGTGTAACAGGTTCATGTTTGTAGGTAAAAAGAGAAAAAGAAAAAAAAAGAGTTGGAGTTAAGAAAGTGTTAAAGAAACAGCAGAGCATGGCGAGAATCACATGTGGAACACTTAACTGCCCAGTCTGGAAGTTGAAAAGCCTCCCCCAGCACTCCAACACTCATCACCGTTATCCTCTGCCAGTTGGTTGGCTGGAACACGCATGCTCCGCTACATCCATCAGCAGACTGAACCACTCTGGTCCAAACGCCCAACAGCTCCCTTCCGGTCTGCTCCTGACACCGGCTGGGCCTAAAGTCGAGCCCGTTCCCCCGGCGGCGCAGATTGTGTCTCTAATTGGCTCATCTCGTCCTCCGCGGGGCTGCTCCGTTCCGCCACGCTCGGATGCGCCCCGCTCTCGCCCGTCCTCCAAGTGTCCGACGAGATGAGCGAGCAACAGCTGCCGCAGCCCCAGGTCATTAGTGCGGCTCAGCAACGGTGCTGATCTACTGATGCGGCCTGTTCTCTCTTTAGGAGCGTGGCTTCCTTTTAGCCACTGCCTATGTGTGCCAGTAGCCGATGCTGGATGCAACAGCTCCAGTACTGTTGCACTGAATACAAACAATGCCTGCCTCATAATGGTTAGAGCTGGAGATGCCAGGTGGGCTAGGGCCCAACTACAATAGGGGTTATTCGAGGGGAGAAAATTATAGGAGATATTAAGTCTAAGAGTATATTTATACTATTTGCTTCTATAAGGGGAATAGTGAACATGATCATTTTTTTCACATGACAACTATCATGCCACATTCATAGAACATATTCACAATATTCACAACCATATGAAACATACATAATACATAATATATTGGCAGAGAGAGAGAGAAAGAGAGAGTGAGAGGGAGAGTGAAGACGTCATGACTCATAATTGGTTCTGATTCTTGATAAGCAAAATTATTGAATGTTTTCTTTCTTCCCAGTCTTTCAGGATACGTGCCTTACTAATCATTGTTATTATTCACACCACCTTATCCAAATTACATACCTTATATGTAATTTTAAATGCCTCAGAAAATATTCAACTCTATCAATGGACATTTAAAAATGTATTTCTCCTCAGGTCAAACAGTGATAAAAACTCCTGACCCTTAACCCCAGAGTAGTTCATTTAGCCATTAGCCTTCATGCAGCCATGCACTCCAGTTACTTGACCTGCAGAGGATTTACACTGTGAGGGGAAGGAGCTGAATGCTGAAGAGCCAATTAATGCACAGCTGAGTGGAGCGATCTCATTTACATTTCTCACCACCTGTAATGCTGCCTTCAATTATCGTGAGGCAAACATAATTGGAGCCGGACAAACGTTTCAGGGGAAGCCGCATTTAACGGCCCGAAATTCCCGTCATGCTGGCGTAAAGGAATGTTCTCTGTTTTAATGCAGTTTTTCTCGCTCCGGGGAATTTGTGAAAACGGTTCGCTCTCCACCTATTACAGCCCCTAAGCCCAGAGTGTGAATGTGCAGAAAGACAGCGGAAGCTTTGACAATTTGTAGCATGACCAGAGAAATAACCCGCAAATAGTGCACTACAGGGAAAATGAAATAATGCTTCAGGATTTCATGCCATCCACTGCCTGCCCAACAGCTGAATAGTTGAAGGGTACCAATGGAGTGTTTGTTAAAATAAAAACAACTTACAAAACCACTAGAAACACACACAGCACCACACACACACATACACACACACACACAGAGTATCAATTTAAATTGAAGCTTAAATAACACGTCACAGAATATTCACTTCTTGAATATTAATCCCACAAAAAGTGTCTCACTGATAAGTAATATAATGAAAATGGCTGATGTCTCCCACATAAAAATGACATCTAAAACACATGAATGGTGGCATAAAACAAGTATTTTAGATAAATACATCAGGTTTAAAAAGGTACAACAGGCACTTGCTCCCTCTTCTCACACCCTCCACTCATTTATATTGTCTGTTCTTAATTAGGAGGTGTGGACAATCAGTTAAACAATTAACCAAGTATGAAATACCTGCCTGGACACACATCCTCATGAACAAAAAAAAACCTGACAGAAGTGAAACTGATGAAAAAAGATATATTATGGCGAGGTTTGTTAAACAGTTAAACATAAGGCTTTACCTATGAATTGAATTACATAAGTTCTCTTTAAAACAGAAGATTTCTTCATTTTCCCAGTATCAAGACAAAGCACAAAGGAACTCTGTGTTAACTTTTCAAACCTTTTCAGACATTTCAGGCTCTTGTCTGATATTACCCAGCATGTTGCTCTGTAATGTCAAAATTACAGCCATGCATCTTATTACTATAAATGACAAGTCCTTTATAGACAACAAGGACCTCTGAAGGGCTGTCGCAGCATCATAGTAACACTACAAGTTCACCACAGTTAGCTACACCATGTAAACCTACATTGTATGTGCACGCAACAACTTCAAGCACAGCCTTTGTAAATATTGAAGCACCAAGCGAAGGACTACTGGCTCAGAGATCATTCTACATGCCGTCATCACCTCTTTCTGTCTGACGCCTCCTCTCTCATTTGTAGTACCACTCGACAGCCAAATTAAATTTAGATGCATGGGCGAACTTAGCAAACAGCATCATTAGCTTCATGTCTATCAAAAATGATTCAGCCAGCAGACCTGTGAGGACACAGAGGAGTCTAGCTCATAAATATCCCACAATGCACTGATGAGATTGTGGCACTCAGCTCTGTGAAACAGCTGTGCATTAATTGGCTCTCCAGCACCCAGCCCCTCCCCTGTCAGTGTAGAGCCTATGCAGTTAGATGAACTGGAGTAACATGGTCTCTCTGTGTCTAATGAATAAATTACTGGACTCTTGGGCTGAGGGTCATGTTCCAAAGACAATTTAAACTTTGAGGTCAGGTACATAACATGAATTACTTCAGTAAATATCCAGCTGTATGAATGTATAAGATATGTACTTTGCCCTGGATAAGCAACTACATGGCAAGAATAAAGTCTGACAATGATAATAAAACATAATATGATGATATGAACCGACTACAAACAACACAGCAAAGGAGAAGATGGAGGAGAGCAGAGCTGTGATTGTTTGTCATGCATTTAAATATTAATGTTTAAAGGTTCACTTTAGGAATCCAGGGAATTTCCCCTTTTTTCACTTTGCGGTTTATTTGTTTAGAAAGGATTTTGAATGAGAAATAAATTAATATCTCACGCAATATGCAGAAATTACATTTTACATGAAGCTGCATGGATTATATCTTGATTTGATCATGTGTTAAAAATATATGTATTTTGTAGAGTGTAAGATTGTTAAGGACTGCAGGAATTTCACTAGGTTTCCTTCAGTTGAAAAATGAGGTTGTTCTCTGAAAATCATAATTTCTTCATTTACTGTTGTCAGTTCAAATTTCTATGCACGACCATTCAAAAAATTAATTAAAAGAAAATGTTGGGTTGGATGTGCCCAGAACACCCCTAATACACGTAACAATCCATTGTAGCCCCTTTTACAAGTGCTTGGAGGTTTCTGTTTATCATCCTGCTATTTCCAGTGTGGAAATACCTCATACGTATTGCATGTCTTAAGTGATTTTTCTTCTCTTCAAAACTCTTGAATATGGAGTAAACCTCTTTGCAAACCTGGAGTCTGTAAGGTGACGCAGGCTGTTAGCAGGCAATCAATGGAACATCTTGTTGGAGGAATCCTGAGATATTCTCTTCAAGCCAGCTCAGTTCATTGTTTCACATGGCTCACCATTAGAGAGTTGGGCTTCATGAACCTAAAAATGGGTACATCTGTCATGTGTTACCAATGACTCATTGAGCTGAACCAATCCTGGCGTTTTGCTGAGAGCATATCCTACCTGGTGAATGCCACCCTTATTGTTGGGTTTATAAAAGTAAATGACCATATCTGTAGTCTGCAAAGAGGTGATTCTTCCAGCTCTCGAACAGCTCAGACACGAACAGCTTGAAAACATAAGCTCGCCCTGCTGTTTCTACATTGCAAAGTCCACACTCAAAGCACTGGAATAAAAAAGAAAGATCCTCAGATCCTGTTGAGCATTAAGATGTGAGATAACAGATCTTCATTCCACATCAACAAACCATAACCTGTAGCCTCTCAAGCAGACTGCTTGTTACCTAACTCCAAATTGTGAGGTTTTCACACAGCAATGATATCACTGTAGTTCAGTTCCTGTTTTAAATACCAATCTCAGTCAAAAGACAGCAGCCCTTTCACTTTGCCATGAAGGCACATTTTCAAGTTTCAAACATTGCTTCTCTACCTTCATTAGCTGCTGCAAGAGCTGACTGCAGGCTAGAGATATATTCAGTTTGAGTCAATTAGAGCAAGATAAATATCAGTCGTGATTCCTGTCCTGGAACTTTCTGTGCTGCTAATTGTCAGTGCTGCAGCTACGTAGCCGCTTGTTTTTTTTTCTGCCATGTGCTTTTGTGTTCATTTCTCTCCCTTGCCTGCCCCGCCCCTTGTTTCCCTGCCCGATTGCTTATCTGCTTCACCTGCCCGCTTGTTCACCTGTGTCTCGTTTTCTCGTTAGCTTGTTCCCTTTATATACCTGTCTGTTTCTTAGCCCTTTGCCAGTTCGTCTCAGTTTTCTGTTTCGCAACCAGCGCTCTTCTAGTCTTGTTCGTATTCTGCCTACCCGTGTTTATCTTGCCTGTTTTTCTCGACCTCGCTTTTTGGATTTTGTCTTTGTACCTCTGCCGTGTCTTCCTGGTTTTTGACTTCGCCCGTTTTTCGACTCTGTATTCTGGATTTCCCTTTTTGGGCAATAAACCATCGTTTGCCATTCTCCGCTGTCTGCGCCTGAGTCCCTGCCTGAGCCCCCCCGTTGACACTAATAGAATCCATATGAATGCGATACTACACAATTCAATATCTTACAGCTTTATTTAACCCACCAGGGGCAATTTAGATAAGGGTATCTTATTTGGGAGCCAAATAAATACAGTGCTATCTACAGATCAACATATGAACATATGCTACCCTACCAAAACTCACAGTATACACGTAGTTATGAACAAAATGTGTCTTTATTCCATGAAATTGATAGGTAGCTGGCCCTCCTTTAGGCTTAATGACTGCTTCAACACACAGTAGAGAGCTGTCTACTCATTTCTGGTGGTGCTCTGTTCCACTCCATCTTTAAAGACTATTAAATTCCAATACTAAAGTGGGCCATGTTTGTCTTACCCCAGTTCTTCACTCCAGTTCTTCCCAAAGATGTTCTGTTAGGTTGCATCTGGGCCTCTGTGCTGATCACTGCAATGTTCTAGTGCTATTCTCTTCAAAAGGTGCATCATCACACCTGTAGTCATGACCATTTTCCTGCAATCAGATTCTCAACAATATACATGGCATACAATCACACATGCATATACAGACACATTGACATTGACTATGTACAAAACAGGGACACTGAAAGGGTGCCACTTACCCTCACCACCCTATGAAGAGGGATACCTCTGAACACACAAAATGATGCAATCACTGATGCAGATCATGCAGATCAAACACAGCCAAGACCATCATGGAGAGCTAGTGACTTTTGAAAACAAATCAATGCGGTAGCAACAACAGACAGCAATGGGCTCTGTAAAGCATTCTTTTGTGCATCAGTCAATCCTAAAACTAATTATGGAGCTTAATCCCGGATCAAATGTACATTGAATATTGTCCTTTGTGATGGTTATGTTAAATGTATGTATCTTTGTTTCATTGTCCTAATTCTTGTCTTCTCTGTGATGTTGCAAATGGAGCTGCTGTGATGCAAGAAAAATTTCAGACTTGTCTGACAATAAAGTATCATTATCATCATCATCATCATCATCATGTAAATAGTAGAAATACACATCACACGTATCCATTTTCATACAATTACATTCTGTAATACCATACAGATGCATGATACAGCCAAGTCTCACTTTTGCATATCTGCCACACACTCAGGAGCTATACTGCAGGGTTTTAAGAGGTGCAAAGCTGATAGGGCACCATGCTCAAGGGTACTGCAGTAGAGTGCCCCCCAGGATTTTTATCTTGCAACCTGTAACGTCATACATTTCAATTGCATGCATTTGGCAGTACCATAAACATCCTGTTAAACAGAGAGACCTTGGACTCGAAGTGCTTTTTATGATATGCCCTCAACATCCAAGAACATGTAGACAATGTCCAGTCAGGTGCCAGAAAATGTGACCAAAACTGATCTGAAAACATTCCAATTTTTCTATCGTCCTCAAAAAACACAGCCTTAATCAGAATCATTGAGAAACTGCACAGGGCCAAGATGGTTAGTAATGCCTTGATATGCTCTACCTGAAATTGAATGTGACGGAAGGAAATGAAACAGGCAGTTTCATCACCTTGTATTCCGCTCAGAAATTTTATATTCAGAGCAGGATGTCAGAATGCAATGAACAGACATGCTATAACAGTACTACTGCGGCAGACCTGGGGTCAGTATTCATTTAAATAAAGGCAATGGGAGCTATTGGTTTCTCAACAAATTCCATTACTCTGACAGGCTATCCTCTAATTTATTTTTATTGGTGGTTTTCATTGTATACCCTTGTGGTTGCAATGACTCAATTTTTTAACATGTCTAATAAGACCATTTCAAAAGCTTTGGAGGGAATAAAGGAATCTTAAATGACAGAACTAATATGTTCTGCGGTTTTATAATTGAACAAGGATTTACCAACTGTTTGCAATGAGTAATGAATCAATTTGGCCTGTTTTACTGGTGCTTAACAAAGTTATCTAAAAGTAACTTGTGGTTATGAAACAAGGCAGTTTCATAGACACTGCATGCACCAATGAGAAAAGCATTATTACAAGAAAATGGTGGATTTCAGGGAAAAAAATGTTCCCATTTATGTCTATGACCCAGTTCACAAATTCAAGAGTAAACCATATCTAGTTTAGTATGTTTTCACAGTAACCAAACTCACTGTCCGAACTCAACTTTTAGAATGTGCGCTATTCAAATAAAACCTTCCACAAGCATCCGTTAAATACTTTTATGTGTACAGAACCATCACTAGAAATGATTAATAACCAAGGTGTGTGACTCAGATTTGGAATTTCCAGAATGGAAATTGTGTAAGCAAGTAAAGAGATTCAATATTTCCCTGAGCTTGGATGTAAATTGATATTTTTTCATATTAAAGGAAGAAGGATTCCTTCACCTTTTTCTTATTTCGAAAGCAGGGGGCCTCTGAGGGAGCCATTGATCAGTCACTGACAGAGAGTTATTACTCGGAAGCCTTTTGGAGACCTTGTTGACCTCCAATGTCTTGCATCCCTTGTCTCATGTTAATGACCTGCCAAGGAGCTTTGCTGACATAACGTTTGTGCGAGACGGGACACTGCTGCTTCATAACAAAAGAGAGGCTGTTTGCCAAATGCAATAGGAAATTTCCGCATTGGTTCACTGTTCCTTACCAAGCAGCTATTACATATTGCTTTTCAAAGACCTCCATTCATTTCCTGCACTATTTAAATATATGTTATTGGATTGAAAATTGTGTAGCATTTCACTTGAACAGGTGTTTTGCAGACATGCATAATACCTTAATGTCAGCATTCATGATCATTCATTGACAGTCTGAAGACCACATAATGCCATTCATGAGCGTAAAAATTCACTCATAAACATTCATAGCTGTTCTTTACTACTGAAAAATTACATCTTGCAGTTATTGATGACAATATGTTGTACAGGTCTTTGAAAGTGTCATCTTTCTACATAAGAGACAATGAATTTAAATATAAAAAATTTAAAACATGCAAGCAAATTATTTAATTTTTGTTCAATAAAATTATTTTATTTTTTTATGATGTTATTTTTGCATAGTTACACTGTTTTCAAAACATAATGCCATTGGCTAGATATGATTTTTTGGTTGCAACATTTTATTTTTCATCAGAGCTTATACCCATCTTGTAAGAACTACAGAAAGAGGTAAGTCTTCATATGGCCATATCATGGTATGACCCATGATAATGCTGTGCTGTAGTTACCATCAATCAATTAAATCAGGACTGTTTTCATCAATTTATCTCAACTGATAATCAATTGTCTCAATCATGAAAGCTCACCAGTTTGGACTCAGATCAGCTATCACATTGTTTTGTCATACAGTCCTCAACAGGTATCTACAGCAAGTACACACAAAAAAAACAAAAAAACTAATTTCTCACAAAGTATTCATAAAGAGTTAAATCCATTTGGAAAAACCTGTCTGCTGCATGGCTTTTTGCCGACTCTCCACCTGAATGATCTATGGGACAGGCCTCCTCTAAATGGTCAGCAAAAAGCACTTCCCCTTCAAGCCTCACAT
Source organism: Megalops atlanticus (assembly GCA_019176425.1). Taxonomy (NCBI): domain Eukaryota; kingdom Metazoa; phylum Chordata; class Actinopteri; order Elopiformes; family Megalopidae; genus Megalops; species Megalops atlanticus. The sequence goes on from CM032897.1 coordinate 14,052,519, forward strand.
TGAATATTCTGCAATCTGCCATTTCATCATTACCTCTAAGGTGAGCCTGACATGTAGCCTGATTGTGAAAAGAGTCAAGATGAAGTTGTGCGTGTTCAGACATCAGGGCAGCAGGGGAAAGGTTTTAAGGAGCCAGACTCATAACCAGCTTTTAGGTTTGAAATCACAGCTGTGTCACTGCTGCTATACCTTTAGGAGTGCCATGGTATTCTTCCTAACCTGAAATGTAATGTTAATATATATGCAGCTCTGGTATGGTATGCTGTGGTAATGACTGTATACAGCGATGGGTATGATGTTTAGCGTGCACAATGGTACATTGGTGCTGCTGTGGTGTCGTGTGGTGGCGCATGAGGTGATGAGGCTATGAGCGCAGTCCTTTGCAGAAGCTAAAATGATGTGGGACACTTCATGTTAATGAACCACGCTCAGTTTTATTACTGTTCACATTGATGGTGTCTGAAGAGCATCACAAAGGGATAATGTCTCTGTTGCAAATCTCCCTTATTAAGAACTACTGGTAAGAAATCAAATCAAAAACGTTCATTCTTGCTTCCCTTTATCTAGCCATGTTAGCTCCGGTTAAGGTGAAGATTACATTTCCAGAGGAGAGAGAAAAAATGGAAAGAACAATGTTAGGATAGTGCAATAGGACTGGGGCTTCGGGACTATTTTTACCTCAAAATCGTTGCGCCCTTGTCAGTGTCTGGTTTCATAACAGAGATGTAGCACAGTCATGTTCATGTCAGAGTCCATTATGAAACATCTTCCACTTTCTGTTAAAAGTAGTTCACACTTAAAGATAAGAATCACATCTGTAAGACTACATGAAGTGTTTGTTTTTTGTGTCTGCTTCTGTTGATACATGTGTGCTTCTGATCTGAACATCTACATAAAAACAATAGTGTGAATCTGAGAAGTTGTGCTTTTGGGATGGGTATTACTCTAACCAAGAGCATGCTGGGTAATATGGACATTGGACTGAAAGCTCTGTTTATACTTCCCTTTGCCTGTCAATTATTTCACTACTCTCACTCTCTTATGCTCACTAATGTTGCCTCCCCCACTCTGTTCTGACAGCTCTAAAAGACTAGTTCTTGTGTCCCAATGTCACCTGGACACAGGCAGACAAACATAGAAGAAAGAGAAATATCTATGGTATGTTTCTCTCTCTCTCTCTCTCTCTCTCTCTCTCTCTCTCTCTCTCTCTCTCTCTCTCTCTCTCCCTCTCTCTCCCTCTCTGGTTTGGGATTCTCATCATGAGTATCCTTGATCAAGCACTCCAACAAGTTGTTAGAGCTGATGTGCTCTGTGGAACTTTACCACCTCCATACTTTCCCTCTTTAAACAGGGAGCCACTTCACGGTAATGATTTGCCTATTACGGATTCTCTCAGACTTGAGTGCTCCGATAGTACATTACCCGCACACAATGAAGGCTCAATAGCCTTAAGTGACCAGTCCAGAAGGCTAAGATTCTGCTCAGAAAATCCACTTACTAAAATCCTAATGGGGTTCAGCTTTGCATGACTCTGAATGTAATGTTTCTTTGACTTGAGTGGAGTTTGTCTGAGGGGGGCTTTTATTCCCTTCTTCTCACCATGGACCAGAAATATACAGATGCCCACAGTGTCCTTTATGATACCACCTGTAAGGGTGGAGACAGAATTCAGTGGGCAATCCAGTCACTGATTTCATATACCTGGGGTTTCAGGTTCTAGATCCCCATACAGTTATCTTTGATGTTTCATGCTCAGTCACCCTTGGTAACTGCTGTGTCAGCCAAAAAATACATTGCACCCTGTAGACAAATGGAAAAAAACTATTATTCAGGGCCACATGTGTTAGAATGGTCATTTGTTGACCCTCAGAGCAATGTTGATTTATTAATAGGAATATAATAATAACTTGCATTTATAGAGCTCCTGTAGGTAGCTCAGATTTATTATTTACAGTGATAAGGGTGACTCACTTCAGTCATTATCATTGAGTAGCACCCACCTTGGGGATTCATGGCAGCTAATTTGCATTACATTACATTCATTTAGCAGACACACTTATCCAGAGCAACCTCCAGCACAAAAGAACAGAAGTGTGTCCATTCACGCTGAATTAGCAAAGTGTCAGACCAGGTTAACAACACTCCCAGACCAGTCAGTGTGAACATAACACTATTCAACTGCTAACATAAGTTAACTTGTGCAACTTGACTAGACAAGTGAAGCCAAATATGCTACCATACATGAGTCACTACATGACCAGATTTGCACCAAAATATTCACAACACACGAGATGTTGAGGCAAGGACTTACAGCACTTCAGTTCAATTACACTACACCTGAACTTGAACCTGAACACTCCAGTCAGTGTATCCGTGGGTAAGATACTTTTCCCCATTTTTCCAGTGCAAATGCAACTCTGAAAATGGGTGTCTTTGTGGAAGACTGTGAGCATCGTAAGATGTCATGGCTAAAAAGCTCTGAGTGAAACCAATTGTAAACGATGAGAAGGTGAGGGCTGCTGAAGCACATATTGGATGGATATACTGCCAATCAGTGATTCACATGAACCACTAAAAATTGCTTCACATTAATGAGAACCCCAAAATGGGTTGAGCAATCATGTATTATCAGTGACTTGCTGATGTTAACTGATCAGAGCATTTTTTCTAAGTTTTTGAATTGGTTCATACTAGTCAGTGATTGGAAGCATGATTAAAAACATTGCAAAAAATACATTTTTAATTCAAATTAATTCAAGATCAATTCAGCGGGGGCAATATTTTCAGGAAATTCAAAAACATTTCACAAGTAAATTTCTGGCATCCCACAAAGACTATCTAACTTTGGAATGCATTAGAAAGGATGCAATCACAAAGTAACAAATCTTGACCACCCTTTCTCTTCTGCCCCAGAAAACCCAAGGAGGACCATGCTCACAGCAGCGGTCACTGAGGTCAAACTGTATGAAGATGTGAATTCCGTGCATGTAGTGGGGAAGTCTGGGGAAAGCGCTTCTTGCCAGAGAGTTTTGCCGCACGATCGCGCTCGCCGCAACAACCATATCAGCGCCATACAGCTGTGCCCATAAAGAAGTAAATTAATCCGCGGAGCTCTGATTCGGATCGGCAGCTCCTCCTTCCGCTTCCCTGTCCGTCAAAACACAGCAGCCGGAGGGGCTTAGGAGTGGGCGGCACAAAAGGAGTGTGGAATTACTCGTAAGATACCCCAATACCCAGCGGTCCACAAGATAGGGCCGGTGCAGGGAAGGGGGAGAGAGGGACCCGCAGATTAAAAGCGCTCCGCCGATACGATCTCTCCATTTCACCTGCCATTGTGCAGCCCGGTGTTGGTGCTGCGCAGACACGCGCCGGGGGAACGGGCCGAGCTCCGTCGTCGAGGACACGACTTGTCGGGAAGCCAGCTTAGGTGCACGCCAAGTACATGGAGGAAGAGAAACACGGGCAGCATCAAATATAGTTAAGCCTATTACAGCCCCTCGCCGGCAGTTTCAAATCCGTGAACTTTGAAAGGGGTCTCTCTCCACTCTCTGCTCCAGCTGGCCTGATTTGAGTGTAGCGCTACTGTGCCATGACTTTGCCCTGGACTCTGTCAGCATTCGTCCTTAATTTTTACTGAATGCTGATGATTAAATGTTACTTTTCTTCCTTTCACAGCAGATCAGCAAAGCATGTGAGATTGTAGCGGGCAAAAAAAGGCATTCATTTTGAGTAAAAATACACAGGAATGCATTGCATCAATGGTTCACCATACCATGATCATGTGACACCTCAGAAAGCATTATAATTCACTGTAACATGTCTGTGAACAAATGTATGAAAACCAGACCCAGGTAAACTGTTTAGCTGGGTTTAAGAAGCACACAACAAACCAATGGTAATAAAGGCACCAAGATGTATAAATGCCTGGGTTTTATTTTATCATGGATTAATGGAAAAGAAAATGTCTTTGTCAAAACAAGTTTGTTCTTTGAGGTATGTACTTCGTCTGCTATTGCATTTATTTCTCCACTTTCAAATGTATGAAAATACTTGGTAAAATCCTACTTCAAATGCACTTGCAATGTAGCATAACACAAGGTACAGCTGATAATCCATAAAGGAGAGAGGCTTTTGAGAACAAAAAAGGTGGTTATCACTGTGGCTCAGTGACAGACAAAAACCCTTTGTAACTGACATGCTTACTCCAGTTTCATAGCTGCATCCACAAAATGGAAAAAAGGAATCAAATGTGACAGGTATTCAATACAGAGAATAAAGCTTCCATAAGGGCTTTGTGCATTGACTTTCCATTAAATCAAGCCAAGGTTGTTTACCAACCCTCACAAAGGACCCTGAGGGTATTGTGTTATAACATACAATAAGATGGTGCAGATCTTCAAAAGTATTTTACCAGCTTGTGAAACAAACAATAAGTAATAGCCAAATAAAAGCAGACTGTTTCTTAAACATGACAGATATGATGTGTTTAGACAGGTGAAAGGCATTGAACGTCACAGTATGGTTGCACTCACTCAACAGCACTTATCTTAGGCTGTGCATCCATAACACACAATCATGCACGCCCACCCACACACACACACACACACACACACACACACACAACAAATGCACACAAATGCACACACACACACACACACACACACACACACACACACACACACACACACACACACACACACACACACACACACACACACACACACACACACACACACACACACACAGGCAGGCAGACATCCTCTGATGGCTCTGAAATGGAAGCTGTTCCCAGTCTGCCTTGGCACACTCAGGCCAGAAGTAATTAGGCCGTCATTCCATCAGGGAAATGCCCCAGGACTGTGCTGGCTGGGGGCTTCGTTCCAGCACCTGAGTCCGCACCTGCGTCCAACACTGACGACTCTGATGACAGCACAAAAAGGGCCAGGGTTCAGCCCGTTTTCCTCTGCAGACAGACGGCAGCAATGTGGAGAGATAATCAAACTGTGAATCGACTCTGTTCTTACTGCTGCTCTGCTATGGTAGGATCATTGTAGGAGCAAAATATTTTGCCTGAGGACACTAGCCAGAGTATAATAATGATACAGGCAAGCACCCCTAGACTGTAAAGTGAAAAATCTGATTGTGCTTCTTTGAGGCGCTTACTTTCTACAGACCTTATACAGAGTAAGCAATACTACAGGTAAAAATGGTTTAAGTACTTGGAGTGAATGCAGTGCAATTGTGTCATTTCATGATGATATCCTCCAAAATACTTCCTCTCTTTGCTGAGACTGTAAAGTTTATCCAAAAATTAAATAAATATTGTAAAAAATGTTTTTTTTAGGAAAGTGCATGAAATTAGTCACAATATACTGAAAATTGTCTTTATTGTGACTCTGTACAGAATCCAGAGGGATTACAGGTAGTGATGGGGGGAGTGAATCCCATAATGGATAGAGCTACCATGCTCTATCAATCACGTGATTGCCCTCCAAGGCAATACTCTGATTGGCTGAAATCAGAAAGTCACTAAAAACATGTGATTGCTCTGCTCATTTTTGGAGTTCAGGACAGCGTCACTCTACAGTCAATCGAGGACAGATACAGGATAAAAGGCAGTAACCACGGCCCATTTGTACTGTATGTTACCACAGCTTGTTAAATTTATACTTATTTGACTGCTCAGCAATTAGCACACCAATACCATTAACTGATCTAATCTAGGGGTAACAAGATGAATAGTCACAAAAGTCTGCTGTGGAAGCTTTGTACAACTTAATGGATCTTTCCAGACTGGCATTGCTGAACACATTCTTTAGTCAATTACTTTCTTCCCCAGAGCTGAACATTAAAACGGAATTAACATTTAAATAGAAAGAAGCCAAATTAGAAGGGGTTAAGTGGAAAGGTATTTGTGAGGGCCAGATAAGGCTAAATTAATTTCTCCTTAATCAGCAGTTAAGGATTAGAATGTAGGTTAGATGTCCAATACTGCTGAGTAAATAGTCAGTTTCATGGTTCTGTTTTGAAACCTTTCGATACATTCAACATAATCAAATTGTATGTGAGCCTAATATGGTAATCAGCTTGCATTGAATGGGCATTTGTACTGAAACACTATCACAGTATTGTTCTGATTCCTTCAAGTAATCGGTGGCGGGAGGTATCTCTGCATGTTTTGAACAGCAGTGCTCACTGCCCACATGGTGCATCAAGACATATGATTACTTCACAGAGTTAAAGATGTAGGTTCCCAGCTAAAGGGAATGATCACACTTTTGCTCTGAATCTGAGGGAACTGAACTTCACTACACAAACACACATCTCCAGGAAAGCTCTCACACCAGTTTTGAGAGGAGTTTTGTATGTTTACTACAGCTGAACAATATTACTGTACTGAACTACTGAACTACTATAGGGGACCCAGCCACTACAGAACAGGTAAGCCAGCTCTGAGATCTTTCTAGACAGTTTTTAGACTGTACCATACCAAAAAGGCATCTAAACATGTTTCCCACAAATCCTACCAAATAAAAATAGAACAAAAAATAGAAGAGAGAAACAATAAAAATAATAACAAATTCTCACTCTCTCGCCAGTTTATCAAATTTCCACAAACTGTAGTGAGTCAGACCTCTGTTTCAAAGAAAACCACAGGGATGTTACTGAGATAGACACTCTGTAAGTCTTTGATTCTTCCTGTGTTCTTTAATGCGTATTGATGCTAGCTTATGAATCGCTTCGCTCTCACTGTGCTGTGACCTATTTCGATTATGATCGTGGTGTGTGGAGAGGGTCAGCACTGTGTATAGCAGAGCACTCAAAGTATCACGCCTATCAGGAGCTCTCTGGGCAACACCTATCCAGCCGTGTTCCACCTCTAATGTTCCGTAAAAAAATAGCCACCCATCAGCTGTGGTTCAATTAAGTTCTCCAGCACTCTGTCTACCCAGACAAACATTCTCACAACTGGCCATGGTTCAAATGGGTTCGCCAGCACTTTCTCCAGCCAGACGAACATCCTCACGATCGACCAACATTCAGATACACCTGCCAGCACTGTCTGCACTCCTTGGTCTTAAAACTTCAGTCTGAGCCCTGACAGCATTATTACATTACAACACTGCATTATTTATCTGCATTAGCAGACATCCTCCTCCCAGGCTCTGTTCACTGTCCTTAGTTTAACAACTTGAGCTCAGTCTTCAGACAGTGTCACACATTGGAGACGAATGGCAGCTTTCGTCTGGGGGCTTTGGACCCCCAGGTCACAAATCCGGCACTCTAACCGCTACTGTCTTGAGTGTGTCTGCTTCACATCAAATTGTACTTTTTTATTTGCCAACAATTGTACATATTTAAGCATGAATAATTCATAGCCAAGTAATACAGCTGAATTTCTAAGGGAGTAAAATACATTCTTCAAGGGTAAAACAACAGTGCACGCACACACACTCACACACACACACACACACACACACACACACACACATTGACTTGTGATTTTCCTGGGTCAATGAGGCTGGACTGAGGCCAGTACACCCTCTGAAGATTCCACAGCAGCAGGGGCTGATGGGAATTCTTCTCTGAGCACTATGAGACAGCAGGGCCTTATCTAGTTGCTCTTCCTCAGGACAGTCAAATTCAGTACCACTGGCTCAATTATAGCCTTACAGCCAGCACAGAGTAGATAAACCAGCTCTGAGATCTTTCTAGACAATCCTTAGAATCTAACATACCAATATCCACTAAAAATGGCTGAGACAAATCTTACCAGATAACAATGGAAACAAAAACACAGAGGAGAAACTGTAATAATAATTCTTATAATATACAAGAGACAGAAACACACATTTAAACAACACAGTGCCAACCTAAATGCAATAATACAAATCGTCAGTCCCTGCCCAATTTATCAAATTTCCACAGACAATAGTGACTGAGACATCTAAATCAAAGAGGTCTGAGAAGTGAAGCCTATGACTGCAGCCCAGAACTTTAAAGTCTATGCCAAATGCATCCACAGTAATCTCGGTTACATTTACATTTAAATTTTGTCACTATCCAGATGCTTTTATACAGAGCAGCATACAAGATACAAGTACATTTAACATTCCATTTACATCCAGTAGATACTTTTATGCAGAGGGATGTGCAAGATGACAGAACATTTAATGTTACGTTTACATTCACAGCTATATGGACATCTGCATGTAGATGTCAGAATAAGCATTGGCAGAATGTCAGCTGTCAGTGCAATAAAAGCTGGTGCACAGCAGCTGATAGAAAGTGGCAGGGTTAAGCGCCAGCGGTTGCCAGCAGGCCTTTGCGAACCCTCTGGGATGAGCTCATAAAGGATTGATGAGGAACGGCGACACTAATGCGGGCTGGGGCAGGAAGCACTCTGCCAGAGTGTCGCGTTCGAGCCATGCTCTCGGAGTGGCGCGGAGAGACCAGGTTCCATGAAATGCGTTTTCTCCCCCTCTCTCTGGATCATACCCAGTGTCAAACAGTGCCGGGGCTGGGGCGAACACAGTGCTGGCGAGATATTTTCACCTTCGCCAACACATTGCTTGGGGGACTAGACGCACCGCCCGCTTAAAGATACGTGTGCTTATTTCACAATGATGCTGCTGGGGTCAAGGCCTCATTTTTAGTCACTCTGAGTCACTCTGCTAAATAAAACATGAAAATACACAGGAACCATACAGCTATGCCATTCTCACATCGAAGTCCACAGTCCACAAGCAAGGACTTAATGGAGCCCATAGTATGTGGAATTTATTTTCCCAAAAAGGTTTTTAAAATATCTTTTGCTTTGAAACATCAATAGGCTCTTGGGGTTTAGGTCTTCAGAACTTTCATGAACTTCTACCTTTTTTCATACAACTCATTGACACAACTTTTTGCACTCTGCCTCACTTCTAAGTTGCTTTGGATAAAAGTGTCTGTCAAAGTGAATACATGTAAATGTAATGTAAATGTAACCTGTGTCTGCAATGAACCAATGTCATGCAGCCATTATTTCATGGCCAGGTTACATTTTCTGGAACAGCTTATGATGTGTTTCAATTAATATAAGCGATTCACAAAAACCTAGTGCAATTAATAAAAATACCCAACATCCAACAACCATCTAAATAATTCACAAACTGAAATTTCTCATGAGACGATACCATGGACCTCAATAAATCTTCTGTCGGTGTGCTGTGAGCAAAAACAGAATGCTTTGGCAATCCTTTAAACATCAGCTCTTTAAACAGATGTGAAACAATATAACTGGAAGAATTAGTTCACACCCCTTTATGGACTATACTCCCAAACAAAATCAGGAAGCTTACTGAGCATTGCCAGAGTAAGAAAACAAATCATTATCCATCTGCCTTCAGCAGCCAAACACCTACATTTAAATGCTACCAATTAGACAGGTGGGGCTCCTGAGCCAATCGCTGGTTTCGTTCATGGATACATATACGATGACAATTTTCCAGTCAGAAATGAAGTTGACAGAATTGAGAAACGCAATTGGCATATTTGCATTTCAATGAAGTTTGTTAATGGAAACTAACGATCCTCCCAGTTAAAAACCTATTCAGTCATTCATTACAAATCCAGTTTAACATACAAGTAAAACATATCATTGACCTCATTTCAAGTGATTAACATATAATTTAGTTAGTCCAATGACAGGTGAAGGCTTTCCCTTCAGAGGCACCTAGACTGAGATTTTATTATTAATAAGGTATTAATGAGATATTCTAAGGAATAAAAACTAATGATGTTTTTAGTTTAACAGATTTGTTTTATTGTTGCCACTTAATGTTAATAGCCAGGGATGAGTGTACTTATGGGACGGCACTGCCTCCAGATGGCCTGTGTGAAACAGAGCACTGGTCTCATGAGTGCTTACTGTACAGCAGTCAGCGCTGGCTAAGAGGGAGCCCGCAGTGTGCGCGCATCTGTCCCCTCCCAGCCACAGTGCGTCAGCATGACAGCTGGAGCCCGGGGTACTGCTGGAGGGGACGGGCCAGGGGCAGGAAATGGGGCGGGGGGGGACGGGAGGTGTTGCGCAGCTGGGGAAAGGTCACGGCGGCCCGCAGGAAGGAGAGGGGGCCGGCTGAGAGCAGATTAGGGTGACGGGGGCAGCCAGCTGGGCTGTCAGGGGGCACTGCGGGGGTGCTGGGTCGATGGAGCGGGGTTGGATACGACCACGCAGGGCGGAGCGGCGGGGAGGTACTGGGCCGAGCCGAAACTCTGCTCCTACCACTGTCAGCTGCGCCTTATCACGCCTCATCACTTCTTAACAGATTCATATTTACAGAGCATGCAGTCGCATCAGGAAGCCAGGGCTTCCTTCTCTGTGGTAATTATTCCTGTGGCGCAATCTTAATTGATTCTTTTTTAATCCAATGAAACCAATGAATAGGGTTGCGCCCGCATCTTTATTATTTGTCCATATCCATCTTTAACAAATAATCATTCAACGTAGTACAACTATTTGTGGAGGAATGTAGTGTAACGGTACTGGTGGAGAGGGTCATAGATTTAAATCACAAATTCAACTGCTGAATTCTCAAGCAATGAGCTCCATCTCAGTAGCTCCAGGAAAATTCAGACCCCAAATGGGTCGCAGGTTGTTTAAAACATAAAGACCTGTAAATCATTTTGAATATGGGCACCTGTGAAGCCAATATATACAGTAATGAGATTGTTGTTATTTTATTGTATCAAGAAGGATGTTCTCCTCCTCTTACAAAACAACTTTTTTATGTGTTAGACATAGTGGCTATTCTAGTTGTTTCTGACATTAAATAATATGTATGAGACCCACAGGCATGCACTGAAAAAAGCAACATGAGTTAAGAAGACCACCAGTGATGTCAATTGAACTATATAACGTTCATAATTTCTTTATTTCCAAACTAAAGGGCTGACATTGAGGACAGTGCCTACACAAAAGTACCTTAAAGACTATAGCTGCAGCCTATGAATTACTAACATTTAGCTTTCTATACATTTTTTTTACACCATAAATATGAAAGTAATCCTAAACCGTAGCTGGTGGTTGTTTTCATCACACACTGAACAAGAATCTGCCTTGTTATAAATAGAAAAAAATCTTTTGATATTCACATCTTCAAGGAGTAGAAGATCAAACGTTGATGCAGGCACATGGAATATGTTTTCAGCTGTGACCTTGCAAGCAATGGTCAGAGGCCAGAAACAGAACATTTCAGAAACAGGTGTTTCAGCCCACAGGCACCATAGCCAATGTGTTTCTCTCTTGTTTGTACAGTCTCTGCTTGTATGACTGAAGCAGAGAGCCTGGAATACTTTCAATAAAATGCTTTCAAGGTCACCTATAATTCTGCAAACACTTCTGATTTATTTCATGGATTTTTTTTTTCACTTCAGACCTCTAAAGTGTTATCTAGTATCACGCTTTGCAAGAATACTGTTGCAGAATAGTAACAACAATAGAAGGGTAAAAACAGAATAAAAACAAGCAACTTTCTCAATATCTATGTCAAGCTGTGTAGTGGTCATATTCAGCAGTTGACCCTATCACATGCCACAATTAGAATGAATAATTTTTGAACAAATTATTGAAGGGGGGCATCTTGAATGGCACCTTGTGCTGCAAACTTTCAGGGAAAAGCCACAGCTTTTTCCAGCACCTCCACAACAGTAATGGATAAATACCATGATTCACTCCAGATTCAGGATATCCACAGCCCTGATGGGTTCAGACAGGCCTTTCAACCACCAGCAGACTGACACTTGGAACAGCAGGTGATTCAAGTTCCCATCCAAACACTGACTCCAATTAACTTAATAATACTCTAGCTGGGGTGAAGATCAGAGGGCTGTGGATCTTCACCCCTGATGGACCAGGAGGCTAAGGCTTTGCACTGTGAGTGAAAAGGCCTTTGAAGAGACCTTATCTGTTGTGAGACCATCTTATTTCAACAAATTTCGGAGTAGCTATTGCCTTGCACACTTGTCAAAACAGCAGGTCTTGGCGATGATTGAACTTGAATCCAGAATATCATCGAATCATGAACAAGATGTGAGAGCATCCACAGTAAGGGTAATGATCAAACAAATAATGGCTGAGCGTGAAGGCCTTTGAACAAAGGAAGTTCCTTTTGGTGGTGCATAAAAACACATGCATGTACTATGCAGAGTAGTTTACAAGTCCTATATAAGTAGCAATTATTTCTCAAGTGTTGCTTTTTTGCCCCAGAAAAGAAAATGGTTTCCCATTTCTGAAGCCATCCGGCCAAAACATCTCCCAAAACAAAAATCAAGTCTAAAATTAGGAAAAAACTGATTTTTCTGAGGAAAAAAGTCTTTTCATTTCAGGCTACATAATGATGTCTGAATTATCACTTTGCATCTGTGTCTGTGGTTTGAGGGTAAGTACTCTCATCTGTTTTATGAAGCATACCCTATCCTAGAGTGGAGCACATAACCATTACACCAACTGTCAACTGTGGCCGGACACCATTTTGACAAGAGCCTGTGGGACAAGTGAACATTTTACAGCCCCTAATAGGGCTCAGTCTAAGTCCAGTCCAGTCTGTCTTTACTGGATAGATCTGAGGAGCACATGCAAGTTGAAAGATGGCATAAGGCTCACAGCTGTGTCAGACATGCATCTATTTTCTGAAAGCTTCCAGTTTTCACCACTCCCGTCTGAGTTTATTTATATACCATAGAGAAAAACTCATTTTGAGCTCAACACTCAACAAACAGTAAAGCTGAGTGTTTAGTTGAGGTTTGTAAAGCAAACCCCATATCGAAGTGGAGGTTGTATAAGTGATATCTGCTCTTTGCGGTCTTTTGGAGATGAGAAAGAGACAGGGTTTTTTTTCTTCATTTCTTTTTCTTTTTTCTTTTGCTTTCAGGTAGTCAAGGTTCATTTGCCATTTATATGAGTGGTTTTTCACTGACAGCACTCTTTCCTCTCTACTCAAGCATAATGGTGCACCTGTTAGTACTGAACTCAGCTCACAAAGGCTACAGCAGTAGTGCCCCACACAGGATTTGAAACTGCAAACTTCTGTTCACAAGTATAGTTCTTGCTGCCTACAGTTTAGGGTCCTGCCATTACAAACTTCAAACAAGCCTGTGAAGTATCTGTCTAAATCCAAACAGATAAATGGTCCTAACAGCAGAATGACATGTCACCATTTTTACTCTTTCATATTGGTGATCAGCTGTAATTTCAGTATTGCAAAGTATTTAAGGGGTATTACAAAGGGATTAAATATTACAGATAATGGGCATCTGCTAAATGAATATTCATATCAAAAAAAACACAGCAAATAGATCTTAGCAGAGCAAAGGAACATATTACATCATACTCAAGATAAATAAGAAATTAGCTAAACAAGATCAGAAAAAAGGGTTTTGTGCTTCTTACTGCTTTACTTGTCATGAGTCAAAACATTGCCTATAGCTAGAGGACCCTGAGGGTGGCTAATCTCTAATTTTTAAACATTTTTTAAAATCATTTTCCATTTGAATTGCCCATTTATTTGACCATCCAATTACAGCCTGACATGTATTTCAAAATGCAAAAATGTGCAGAAAAATCCATTAAATGTGAATACATTGAATATTTGAGAAGAAACTCCCAAAGGGCATATCTTTAATTGCTTTGCATAGCCAAACCCTTCCCCCAGGTTTTATTAGCTTCTAGGGATATCTATGTTAGGGCCTTAAGGAGTGAGCACATTAACAATTGCCTCATGATTGAGATGTCCTTCGGTTGTGGTAGACTTGTTTATATCATCTGGCTTCAGCTTCATGTATGATTAAGCTATGCACAGAGTAGGAAATGATGTAGACAGATCACTGCCTATTGTGGACTGTGGAACAAAAGAACCTTAACCTAGACTGGAATCATTATTTTAGTTAGTATACTTACAGGCAGGTCCACCACAATGTGTAGGCTAGTACCGAGAACCATGACATGTGTCGTGGGGTGTTTCAACCACCCATTAATATGTACCCTAATTTACACAAAGTGCTTTTCAAGGGAACTCCTGACAGGAGAGGGTGGGACACAAGCTCGGTCACCCTGAGGGGCACTAGAAGGAACACTACAACTGTAATCTCAGCACAGGAGATATCCACTAGGAAAAGGGATCTGATAAAGATGTTCACAGAAGGTAACATTTGCTCAAAGGGGAAGAGCAGAACGTCTCCATGTGTCTCAGCAGCACGCCCCCCCAACCCAGAGAGAAGGCCTGCTCCATTGCAATCCATTGCTATCATCGTTTTCTACAGAGAATAGGATTTTTTCCTCTCCCATGAACAAATATTAACCATGTTTTCCTTGCCATCACTATCTGCAATTTCTTTTCTACATAATCTAGCGACAGTAAGGGGAAGGGGATAAATAAGTCATCCAGCAAAATGCGATGGTCATAATTCCCTCAAGTCATATCAACAGATGTTTTTTTTATCTTTTTTTTTTCTTGGCAAATCATGTGTGACCAAACCCCACAAGTGTTCCCTTCCAGATGGTGGGGAGTCAGACTGTCACATTGACTGCCTGGCTCCCTAATCCTGTAACCCAAGCCCCTGCATCACTAATGCTGAGAGTCGCACTGCAGGCATCTGAACGGCTCGCTTATCTCCCATCCTCCAAGCCTCCTCTATCTAACCATGTATATGGTAATCGAAGAACGACGTTTGCCCTCGTCAAAACAGAAATCCATTGCAAGTTGGAATAAAAGCAGGAATATTTCCTTTTTTAACTGTGAGGCTAAGCCTAAAGACAAACTGTTTGTGTTTATTGTGATGAAAATGTACAAAATCATTCAGCTCCAATTGGCTGATGTCATTCATTTTCAGCTACCTTGAGTTACTTTCAAAAGTAAAAATTATTGAAATAGGAGCTCCTACTTTTTTTTTACCAGTTATGCCAAGCAGGTGAATGCTGCTTTGAAAATCTCCACATTTTACCTGAAGAATCCTGAGGAACTAGAAGAAGTGTTGTATACCTTAAAAGTGGAAAAGAATTCAGTTTTCAATCTACAGCTAAACACACTGAATACATTACATTGAGACACAGAGGACCCAGTGGAAAAAGCACAGGTCAAAAAGTCAGAGAGAGGAAGAGCAGACAAGCTGCAGCCCACACAGATTTGGGACCCTTCTGGAATTGAACACAAACACATTTCATGTTGATTTTGATCACCCTGGTATAGACCCAATGTTAAAATCATATTCTGTTTATTGCTTCCAGTTTTATATGTACAATATGTGGAATCATGTTTAGAACACCAGATTATGGACCCGAAGGTCATGGGGTCAAGCAATGCCTGAGAGACTGGCACTATATTCTTGAGGGTTGGTACTCTGGTTAAAATCCAGGTATATAAATGACTTGCTGAATGGGTATGGTGCACTGGTAAAGTTTACAGCACTCTAAGTGGAAGGGGTAACCTCCAATCAAATACCTGAGATATTGTGAATTTCAGGGATACAACACAAATCCAAAGTCTTACAGTGAACAACACCACTACATCAAAACACCATAGCCTAACAGTCCTCTCAACCAGGACTGCAGTCACAGGTTTTCTGATGCGTAATTCTATAAACTACACATAAACACATTTTATCTGGTGATTTCCTGAGAGCTCCTCAAAGTGCCTCACACACCTAAACCTGGATAATCACCCCAGAGCTGCCGCCGCGGCTCACGCCACGGATTACATCAGCCCTCAACGCTCTGATGGCAGCAGCCCTGTCGCTCCATTCCGCCGGCGTCGCGGGGGCCCCAGCGGGGAGGACGCCGGGAACAATGCGCCAGTGCTTGTTATTTCTCTAAATCTAAACAAGCAACTCGCTCCTCAGGAAAAAAAAAGGAGAGGAAGAGAATAACATAGGTGCTGATGTTCTGGAGTGTTCCCCCGTGACGGGCTAGTGTTTTGTTGCTATCTGCGCCCGCGCTCCGCTTCGGGTTTTTTAGACTGGAAGATGGCTGGTCTCCCCCGCAGCTGCGCGCTGTCAGAAACAAAAAAAAAATCTGAATCCACGTGCCGTTTGATGGATGGAGGGCTGCAACAATAATGAGGAAGACTGTTAAACTGAGGCTACGGGAGAAGCAGGCTCACGATTTGTTATTCAGGGCAATCAAGAAACATTTCCTTCTACGGCTGTAAACGGTACCATTAAAGCCCTGGAGCGGAGGGGGAGAAAAAAAAAAGTGAGTTGTTGCATAAAATTCCAAGATGTGATGAGTAAAGGCGTGAAGGAGGCCGGGAGGAGGTCAGACTCAAAGCCTCGTCTCAGCAGTGATGGGCAGTGAGTGGAGTGTAGGAGGTCTTGTCCTTCGGCTCTTTCACAGGGAATGATGAGATAATTAGAGCACATTTAAGCAGTCTGTTCACACCATGGGGCTGAATTATAACTGGGCATGGCTCATTCTTGTTTTTTTTTTTTCCACACAAATACACCTGATTCGTTACAAAAAGAAGTGATACGGCTCTAATCTCCTGGGCTGCTTGCCGCATAAAAGGGCTAACGAAGTCATTTTGCCGGCATGAATGAGCCATTTCAATACAGGAGTGAATGTTAGTTTTTACCACTGTGTTTCCCATTTGCAATCGGTGATTAAAGGACAAAGGCACTTTTTTTGGTTTGTGTGACATTGCTTTGGTATGAAAAGTGCAAATTTGCAATTCAAGGCATTAAAATCAACTTCGAAAGCATATGTGAAATCAGACACCCCAAACACATTTTTTTGGTGATGTCACAATGGCTGGCTCCTTTTTTGGACTACTTAGGCCATGTCCACATGTACACGGGTATTTTTTAAAACGGGGGTTTTCCTCCTTCGTTCTTAAAAAAAATCCCTTCCACAGGAGCACTGTTTTAAAAAAATGTCCATCCACATGAAAACGCAAAAACATGTCTGCCATTGCACAAAATCATGTAAACAAAGCAGATAATGGCGCACACTCTGACGTCAAACAATGGAGATAACGATGCACACTCTGACAGCACAAGCCAAAAATTCTGTTTTCCCTGTCTACATGTCAACACTGAAAATCTTCACCCTGGAAGGTGTTTTGCAAAAGGTCCATTTTCAGTGACCTAAAACGCCGTTTGCGTGTGGATGAAAGGCCAAAACGCATAGAAAAAGCTACATTTTAAAAAATACCCATGTACGTTTGGACAGGGCCTCACATCATCCAGTTTAGGAATTAAACATGAAAAGGAATCCTTTTTTCCCTTTATTTGATCTTTGAATTAATCTCTATCATCAACAGTGGGTTACTTGACTCCTTCCCAGCTGTCACTTGTCCTACGGGCAGATAATCAGGCATTCTGAATGTACTTGACATTAAAATGTCCTCATAAACAGAAGCATCATCTACACTTCTTGCAATGAGAGGAAATGGAACTCATCATGTTTTGGGCAGGAGCCTGTGTCAATCGTCTTTTTGTGCTAAAACCCTGACACGTCCATATGTTTAGACATTTTCACTGGAGTGTCTATCACATGCTTTTAAACAAAAAAGCCCGGGACTGACAAGTGTCATTATCATCATGTGGACTGTGTTCCCTCAAGTGCTACCCCAGTTTTTGGAGCTCGGGGGTGAACATGTGACATTGCTTGGATAAAAGAATGTCACTATTAGTTTTGAACAAATGGATACAACAAAAACAAGGACATGCATGCAGTGTGGATCAAGCGAGTGACATTTTCAGACACACAGCGCTTACACTGGTGGAGATATTCTTGATATGTAAAGATAAAACGCTTTATAAGATACACTTATCAAAGGGAATAATGTCAACTGTCAGAGAAGAGAAGTAACAAGGCCTCTCCAATGCAGTGCTCTGATATGGAACACCATATTTGTATGAAAAAATGTGTTTTTGTGAGCGTGTGTGTGTTTGCTCACAAACCTGTGTGTGGTGAATGTGTCAGAAAATTATTTTAAGCTTTATCTCATATTCTTTATGTTACAGAGAGGTTGCAGTATCTCTTTGGGAAATCTGAGGCTGTTAAATTCTGCTATGGCATGCCGTTGCATCATCTCCGAGTTTATGAATTCCTGCCGGACAGTGAGTCACCTTTCATGGTCCTCATGAAGATACATATCGAAGCGAAGTGGGTCGGACTGCGCGCGCGAGTGAAAAAAGGGACGACCCGCGACAGATGAAAAGAGCGCGGCGGCGATAAAGCCTTTACCCGAGCCGTACCCTGTCTCTTTACATTAATCCAGTTTGGGGGAGCTCATTTTACACTGCTGTCCGGGGAAGCATTGGGTAATGTGCTCAAGCGCGGCGCCTAACAGCTTTGCGAGGGAAACGATCTGTCATCGTTAATTCAATTCACATGATGTAGCAAACTCCCCTCCCAGCCCCCTTTTTTATTGGAAGGCTGAGGTGCACGTTTATTGAGTGTAGTGAGACACAAAAGATGGCAGACGGTTTAATGTTTAATAGGTAACACCAAGATATTCCTGATAAGGTTCAAACTGTGTGTACAGTATTTGTACAGCTAAATGATACATGTATGGCACACCCTGATTGACAGTTCATTTTGGAGAAAGTGTTTCCGTACCTACAGCTTAGTAAAGTTTGGGTATTATCCATAAAGTTCATTCTATGACATACAAGCCCATTTGTTTTTATTTAACATTTACCATATTGCAATCAAAGCTTTTTTGGTAGTCCCAGTTTTTATGACTTTTACAACTTTTTTCATGCACTGCTCCAGTTTTATTCTGACATTGTTTGTCTTGGTTGAGGTATCTTATAATGAGGCATTATTATACAGTACAGATTAAAAGGGAAGAACAGGAAGCTGGGAACAGTGTACTTTCAGTGTTCCTGCAATGTATCCATCTATTCATAGAAAACATCAAGAGGACCATTTTAAGCAAGTGTTCCTTTTTTTATGAACATTATAAATTCAGCAGTCATAGATATGTCACAATTCCTAAGTCAAAGTTAGAGATGAACTAAGGGGTAGTTTAGAGTCTCCTTGGTGCCTGTTAGCTGCATAGTTTGTACACTATTAAATCAACAAATCTGTGTTTGAAGATTTAACATGTTAGAACAGCGGTTTGTAATAAATAATTACCTACAAATTAAGCCTTTACATTAATTATCACTTGCTAGTAAGGATCCTCAAAGAAATGAGCAAGGAAAATCAAAGAACATTAATTGGTTCTCCCTTAGTTAGACTTTGCTAAGATTAAACCATTGTCATCATCATTATTATAGCATATTTGTTACCGTTAGAGGATGTTTTGCAACAACCACAGACGAGATATAAATTTACACTTAAGAAAAATTAAAGTCATACATTTACGCATCAAAAGGGTGCGGATGTTATATTCCATCTTTAACATGTCATCATCTGACAACGATTCTATATATACACATATTTGAATTAAAAGTGTGAAAGCTTGAAGATCAGCATCTGACAGAATCTCTCTGTATATACAGTACATAATTAAAAAGAAAGTATGAGTGCTGCTCTTTAATTCAAAAGGCGGACCTGACACCCACAGCTGTGCTTAAAAATCTGCGGTTCTGGCAATTTATTTTGCTCACTTTCAGATGTCAGATGAAAAGCTTCACAGATTAAATTGGACACCATATCACTATGCTGAAAGTTGTGAAATAACAAAGTAATTAAAGTCCAGAGAATGAAGGGTCCAGCTGGCGGCAGAATCACAGAGACAGACAGTCAGCAGTTAGCACCTGTGAAAGGGCTTCTATTTTGAACTTTGACCTTCACAGTACTGTGGCACTATGCATACAAGCAATCGGGTGGGAGATGGAAGCTGTTGGAGATGGATGTCCTGCAGTTTAATCTGAAGTTGTCTGGAAATTGGATGACAGTTCTGCTGCGTAGCTGTTCATGACTGTGACCACTATGCCATTCACAAATAGGTAAACCACTGCATATTAATGCATGCATGCAGAAATTCATCTACGGAGCAGACCCATGGTTTATTATGTTTTAAATTATTTTAGATTTTTCATGAATGTGCACTTACAAGTAATTGTAATGAGATCATGATGGTACAACAATATTCCCCTATTTTAAATACAGAAAGACATGCAGCCATTTTTTTCAGGTTGGGTGGTACTGTGACAGTATTTGGCAAGGGAATGGGGTCATGCCCTCTGCTGCAGGCCACACTGCTGAGACAGAGATAAGGAGATGACACTGAGGAGCGATCTGAAGCATTGTGCCAACTCGCTGAGCTAGGGGGTGCTGAGGTTCTAAGCCTGCGTTGAGGCATCGTGTGTCATGGCGGCAAGGACCTTATCTGTGATGAAATGAGAAGCACTTCACCTGATGTGCGCTCCACTCTGCATCTTAACATTACTACAATATGGGAAACTGACCTGACATCA
The DNA here is from genome assembly GCA_019176425.1 of Megalops atlanticus. Classification (NCBI taxonomy): domain Eukaryota; kingdom Metazoa; phylum Chordata; class Actinopteri; order Elopiformes; family Megalopidae; genus Megalops; species Megalops atlanticus. The sequence continues at coordinate 14,072,925 of CM032897.1, forward strand.
CTATCAAAGATGGTGGGCCTGTCATGTCACACACTATTACAGAAAGTGGAAGGAATCTAGAACATGAATGTACCATTATCACCATCATCATCATCATCAATATTATTAGTAGTGGTGGTGGTGGCAACAGCAGTAACTGGTAATCACATCAGAAGCTGTAACAGCAGTTGTACAGTTCATTCATTTTGCTTATTTGTTCTTTGATTCTCTCACTGCCTTACTTGACACACAGCTTTATCTAGTACAACTCTCAAAGGAATTAGCAGACAGAATGCAAAGACCTTCCAAAATAGAGATATGGAACATATTTTTCACCTTATGAGGTACTCACCCCTTATTTCACTTGCATATTCATGCTATTTTTGTGTCCTGTTGCCTGCGAGGCTAGATCTAAAATTCACAAAGATAAATGCCAAGTCGTTACTCAGACTACACTGCCCCCTGTGGAGCGACAGTGTATTACAGCACATACTGCTTTCAGAAATTCAGTTCAGGATAACAATGATAGATGTCTGGCTGCAGACAAGCAGATTTGCCCAAAAAGGCAGTCTTGTCTGAGCCCTTTCGCCCACAGATGTGATGCATCTAAACTCAACCCCAATCATACCCTTACCGTAACTGAACTTTAGAGTATAGCTAGAAAGATGTCACATCCTTGGACAGGACTGCTTAGTCAAGATTGCTGTTTTTTTCTGGACAGACTTGCCTCTGGTGTTAGGATCTACACACCTCCAAACAGATTCAAACCATCTTAACCACAAGGTATAGAATCAAATTAAATTGAGCTGCAACCTGAAAGTTCTCATTCTTTATTCATGCACATTGAATGACTATAATGTTACATTTACCTGCTTCATAAAATCCTTAAAAAAGATCATTTCTCAATCAATACTTCACACTTTCTCGTCATTGCCATTCCTATGTCTGTCAATAATAATGCCACAGTTGACAACAAAAATGTTAACAAATAACACTGTTACAAACATCCAGTGGAGATATATATAGTTTACTTGGCTAACAGTGGGCAGGCCACCTTTAAACATCACAAAACAGACACACAAAGTACCAAGTACATGCTTTCATGTCTGTTTTGAGTGGTTTAAAGATGGTGCAAGCTTTAATAACCATGGAAATTACACAGATAATAATCTTCAACCACTTTTCGAGCTAGACAGTGAAAAAGCCATTGCATTGTATTACTCACAAACCATTAACTGTGTGTCAACAAAATGTTTATTTTTTCATCACAGGATGTAGGCAATGGTGTAAATAACCAATGAGATGCTCTTAAATTTCTGTTGTACCATTCTTTATGTCAAACAGAGCTTATGAGCCATTAAATCCTTAGTGAACCTGTAATGTAAAATTGTGTTTATAGGGAAGCAGAGAACTGAGAAATTAAGACTGGACTGTAATTACATGCACCAATAAACACATCTAAAGCACCCCTGGAATACAGTACACATAAAAACACAGCATGAACCCCCCAGGTATCTTTTTTATGAGGAGCAATGCTTCTGTAGTCTTAACACTGTGACAACATTGGCTCCTCAATCTGAACTTGGGGCTTATCAGTTTATCAAAATATTAGGCTGAGAACTGAAACTAACTTCAGTGCATGAAGTTATTTTGTATCAGTATGTATGGCCACTGATCAGCTACTGATATCACTGATATGAATGGCCTGATATCAGTGATCATGACTGACTCAGCTGAATGACCACTGTTCCAAGTACTAAGAGTAGTAGTCATTCAGAGAGAGCTGGAACACCCGCTTGACTGACGCACTCCAGGACTCGGCACCCAGGCCATGAACCAACAGGTTATCTCAGGACTAAAAGAACAAAGGTCCACTGCTCCATTGTTTTGTTTCTGCATTTCCACAAAACTGTTACCGCCAAATTCACAGCCGCATGCAACCATGCAAAGATGGAGCGTGGTCGGAGGCGTTCAAACCACAGAGCGCTATAAGGTTTTCACTGGGGGAACTGTCCTCCTTTCTGAGGTTGAACGCCAGCGCTGTCTTCCTTGACTTGCCCATTCGGACCTTGCTCTCTCTTTCTCCTGGACATCTATTCAGCTATTCAACCCCGGAGGAAGGATGGCACAGCTGGGCAGCAGGACCCATGCTCTTTCAGATCAGGAGGTAAACCTACATATTTCAACAGATTTAATAATAATGCAGAGTAACAGCCTGTTCTGCCACACTTCTTCTTTGAACATAATGCTTTTGTTGGATGAGAAAAATAAATACATCTCTGCTTACAAACTGACACACTTTTTAAACTAATAAAAAGGTGTTTTCTAATATAAATCAGTGTATTGCTGAACAATCTTGTGAGTTTTTTGTTTGTCTTTTTTCAGGCACCACAGCAAGTTAGTAAAGATGTACATTATTAATTTTTACTTTTTAGACCTTATGTACACAGAGCAGAATGATATCTATGATTATATTACAACTTGTTACCTGTAAAATGAAACAATTAAACATCATAAATTCAATCACTGGCATCATCACCCATTTTCCAGATACACTCTCTCATTTGAAATGTGTCAGATTTTCAATCTTTTCTGCAATGCAGTTAAACAAGTTATAGTAAAATGTGATTTTAGTAGACTCCTTTTCAAATAAGCTTCTGTAATTCAACTGGTAGACAACTATTAGAACTACTGGAACACGATTCTTCCTAAAGTTGTGACTGTACTATGGATAGGAACAGTCAGTTATGTAACATTTTCTACAAATAGGCCAATGCCATAACACTCACATTTTATGCATGATGCTTCTATTCTATGCTGTAAAACGGCAGTTTGACAGTGTCAGTCTCTGCAGGTGTTTGGTTATAAGGGACCATGTCAGTAAATGGTCAAGGGTGATGCAGGCCAATTGGGTGGTGGCTCTCTTACATGTAATACCTGAGGGGAAGAGATCAGAGTGAGAGCAACCAAACAAGCTGGAAGAAATTAAGCCTTACATGGGTAAATATGTACATCTTGAACCGTAACCCTAACCACACATCTGAGGTCACCTAAGCATTGCTAAACCAAACAGCCTGCCTGCTGAAACAGAAAAGAGATATGCGCAGTTTACACTTTACAGTTCAGCTTATAGACCACCTATTAATGCTGTGTTAACACATAAAACGTGCTTTGTAATATTATCAGGTTTAACATTTGTGAAGAGGACTCTCATTTTCAAAGCTTATTCAGCACCACAGCTGCCCTGAAATAAATAGAGCAAATAAAGCATGTACCAGCTTAGTAACAGAACTGATTTACATGTGCACTACAAAACAGTTTTCTATTAAATTCAGTTTCAATATACAAACCCTTTTACTTATGCATCAAAAAGCACAAAACAGCTTTTGAAACAAAAGCTCCCTTACCACTATGACACTTCTTTTCTTTTTTATGAACCTGTCTGTGAATGTTTATTTATGAAAAACCTGGTTGCAGGCCTGTCCCTAATAAAAGAAAAGGAACATGAAAGATAAGCCACAGCTGAATGTAAAAAGCTATTGGATGACTGTGTGGCCACTTTCTGCTACACAGGATATGAGGGAAGGTGGAGATGCACACTAGCCACTAACATCTCTCGCAGATGTGACAGCAGCTTACGAGCAGATCAAAGATCATTTAGGTCAACCAGCAGTCTTTCCACCACTTTTCAACTTTGCTGCACTTCATATGCATCCAGATGCCTTCAGAAAGATGAGGAGCTGTGAATGTTCAATACATTAGCAATATTTTAAAACATATATTACATGAGTAAACCCATGAATATAGCAACCACTGAAAGCTTAATGTTCCAGATAAATGGATGGAGACTCTAATGAATCATTATGCACCAGGTGCTGCGAAGATTCATAGTAACACATGCAAGTCGCAATACACTGTAATGACATACTTGCTTTATCCAACAAAATGTCAAAAATATAAATAACCACATGATTAATTAATATCAGGATCCTAAACATCACTCAAACCATCCTTACTTGTATTATTTTACACAAAATAGTGTCCATTATAAAATGTTTTGGAGCTGTTATATTTCACAAAATGGATTTTACATTATATTCTATAGTAAATGCAACATATTTTGTCATGAACTTACTCCATTTCAAAAATTCTAGATTTTTACACTATATTACTTACTCATAAAAATAAATAATTTGAGCCTTGTGGATGCATTTCCTCTATCTTTGTCCACTCCATTCATAAGCTGCAATTGATCATTGATGTCTTTTAACATGTCATGTCATTATGAACACACTGCAGTTCAGACCAATGTTGAGTCACTTAATAGAGAATAAAGGAGGGTATTCCACTCAACCCAGATCAAGAGTCCTCCTGAGTCTCCTATCTCAGAACTCAGATGACAAACGCAGGAATAACTGGCCCTGGGGTGTATCTCATTACCAAGTGGAACAGGACTACCCATCAGGTATGTGTGCTCTCTCTAAAGAGAGCACATTCCACAGTGCTGCGGCATTATTATCATTACCTCCAGGATTTCATTAAATCCATAACACTCTTCTATGATCTTCTGCTTCTCTGAGTCCAAAATAGCACATCACTCCAGCAGGTAGACGTTTTGGGGCGGCACTCTGAGAGAGACGGACGACGGGCTACTGTGTGTGTGTGTGCGTGTGTGTGTGTGTGTGTGTGTGTGTGTGTGTGTGTGTGTGTGTGTGTGTGTGTGTGGCAGTCTGACAGATATGTGGAGACCCAGGGCCACTCCTGGTGGGGTGCTGTGCCTGGGGCAAAGCAAACTCTGTGGGCCCCCAATCGATAAATGTTGAAACCCCCAGCCATAAAATTCTAATAGAGTTGAGAGGTTACACTTCAAATTAAGTTCAAGTAATTATAATCCTAACTCAGAATAATACGATTAGTGAGAGCTGCCTACATTCCAAAACCCACCCTCCTGGACTTTCATACAGCAAGCTTTGCAATCAGTTCATTGTAACATGTAATGACAATTTCTTAATGTCTTAACTGAAAGAATAGCCACTCCAACCAGCTGATTTTGAGAAGTAGTTGTCCTTACGTAGTTCTGTGTAAGTTTCAGGTCTGCTTTCTTGCAGCCACTGTGACTGGGATTTCAAGAAATTCTGTAAGCCACTGCTGTGTTGAAAACACTTGATAAATACTTCCAGTCTTGTTGTCGACCAAATAGGGCAAACTAACTGGATCATATTTCCCAGTAGAAAGACCATTGGAGGCACTAGCTAATTCATTAGCTTCTGTACATTTTGTAACCACGGTAAATTTGCTCTTAACTCAGTATTTTCCTTATTAGCTGAAGCATTTTAACCACTAATTTTTCTCACAAACCTTTCAGGGCCTTTTACATTTTCCCTTTTCCTTCCTCTTCTTTTATCTGCCTTTTTTTGTGCCCAAGTTATTTTGTCTCTGCTTGTGCTAACCAACATGCAGGTACATAATATCTGGACCTCATTCCTGAATTAATTCAACACTCACCTTTATTGAATATTACCCATTCAAACATCACTCCACAACCCAGACTTCAAGTTTCATTTGCAGATGTATAGTGTCCTCAGAGATGAATTGAAGTGAAATTGAAGTGGCCTAAAACACAGTTTGGTAATCCTCAGCATCAGGAAGAGCAAGGCTTGTCCACAGCTGTAAAGTAGAAACTGCAGAGTCTTTGAAGGCAGCATTTTTACAAGGGCACAGCACAAATATTGTTTAACTGATTGATGAAATGACTGAAAGATTACCTAATTATGTGACTGAATAATTAAATGACAGAGAAAAACTAATTGAATGGCCGAGTGATGAATTGGCTGACTGACAGGAATGTCACCTCACAGGGAGAACGCATCGTGGAAACTGAGCTCCCTCTTGAAGTGGATCAGAGCCACAGGAATCAGAAGTAAATGTAGCCCAAGCCTTGAGGCTCTGCAGAATGACAGCACATGGGGATTGGACAAGTGGTGACCTGACAAAATAATATCAAATGAGCTCAGTTCCATCTGAGCTGTTTGAGTCTGTGTGATGCTGGAAAGCTACACAATACGCATTGTTTCCTACCTTCTAGGAAGAACTAGGAAGAAAAGTAACAGCAAAAAGCAGAGCATGCATACTAACAGAGATGGCCAACTATTGGGTAGAAACACAGTTGTGTTCCAGGACTAGGCATGGGAAGCTGGGTTTGAGATACAGCATCTCCTGGAAGCTACAGTCTTTCTTCTTTTTTGGAATAAATTTGGAATGCGTAATGCTTTTTCCCTCTTTTTCCCCAATTTTGAATACCCATATGTAGCATACCACTCATTGCTATATCCCCTGCTAACAGATTGGGTGTAGACAAAGACATGCTCTCTTCCAAAGCATGTCATGTCAAATGCCACTTCTTGTCATACTGCAGTCGCCATGCCAAGCTTGCGCAGGCATGATCTAGAGGAAGGCACTTCATGTGCAGCTTGATACAGGCAGATTGTGGGCACCTGATTGACAAGCAAGGGTCACTGGTGTGGGTTGAGAAAGACAAATCCTGGCTAACCTTCCACCCCTATCCCTTGCAGAATGATCCCTGGGATTGAATCCAGACCATAGAGCTCAGCTTGCATTCAAAGCAAGCGACTGAACCACTGAGCTACTCAGGAGCCAAAGTTGAAATCTTTCATCTGATGACAGGAGATTTGGATGTGATACTCCTCTAGTAAAGTATCTGTCTAGTATCTTTGTCACCCTGGTATTGCATATAATTGTATATTAAGTTCAATAAATGCTGAATTGACTCTTGTTGGTAAGTTTAATACCAGGTAGCCCCCTACCATTTAATAATAAAAGATTAAAAAAAAGATATTTTGATACCATCTGTACTCCTGAAATGCAACTGTTTTCAGGGGCTGTTTTGGTTTGTAGACTCTGGGATTATTTGAAAATGTGTGGACTACTTTATTGAAGCAGTTTCTTCATAAAACTGTAGTTTTTTGGTGGAGCTCCGTTGAAGCAAAGCAATGTGAGTCTTGGGTCAATGACACTGGGATGGCAGCTAAGCCATCCACCAAGTAACAGACTGGGTGGGGGCAGAGGGGCATGCCTCATATTTACAGATATTAGAAGCAAGTTTATGGTCCTTCATTCTGAATTCTCATTAGCCTCAGCACTTAAGCATCAAAGACAAAATATATTTAGGTTCGTCTGACAATTTATAACTGAAGCACCGAATTTATAGAGCACACAAGGACAATAAACAACAAAAATTCAATAATATGCAGATAAAATTATTTATTACCTTCATTATCTTGGAAAGGTTAGGTGTAGGAGAATATCTGTAAAGAAGAGGAAAAGAATAATTGTGTTTTTGGCTGTGCTATGTCATTGCCACCAGACCCATCTCCTGGGAAATTGGTAGCGTAATTTATTACGGTAAAACTTTTTTTGACCTCCCCATGTCCTTTAATGTTTTTTTTTTGGTTTTTGTTTTCTTTTTTGGAGATCACTTAACATCTTTGGGCTTATTCAGATGGCATCCTTTATACTGAGACGCAGCAAGCAGCAAGTGCCACTGTCAAAGAAAACTATAACTGTTGTATTTAGGTTATAATGGATATAGACATACTACTGTTACTCCCTCACACAGGAATTTTAAAAGCTTTTTTCCCTCTCAAGTGCATTGGTATTAGAAACACGTGCACTTCTATTTAATGAGTCTTTTACCTGGAGGATTTTTAGGACCACTTCTGACTGCTGGGGTCTGCATTTATGCCTATCCATACCCCAAAATAAATAGAAATATCCCTGTCACACACACTTGGTGGATCCACTAAGAGAGTAAGGCTTAAATAGCATCTGCTGCAGTACCAAAGTATACATACTGTACCTTTTGAATTTGACTACTGGACTGCCTTTTTGAGTCCTCTAAATAGGGCCTTTTAACTTGTTCCTGAAACGGAGAGCCTTCCTTAAAAGAATTAAGTAACTTACTTCAATACATGCAACACACAACTGATATGGTAGAGAAAGCAAAACACACACAAGTAACATGGACGGTTTAGTAGGTCAACAGACTAAAATGTATTTCCTAAAAACAGTTTGCACAGCCTCAGAAAATTTCTGGAAAAAGTAACATGAAACAGATTTTCTCCAAAGACATTTTATCATTTATCAGAAGAACCCACTGCATCCCCTCCTTGTTCCATTTCCAGTCTACACAACAACACAACAACAGTCTAGACTACACAACAAATGCTGGCACAGAATTTTCAGTGTACAGTATACTTTGACATCTTGGTTTTAACCAAGTATCTTTATTTCCCTTGCCATGTTGGTAGTTCCAGAATGTCAGGTCCACTAGGTATAGCAATGTACTGAGCTGCATCAGATTGGTTTCCACATCCTGCATCTTCTCCTCAAGTTATGGTGCTGTCCAAAAAACACATACCAAATACATATTAATGAAAATGATGCTTGTGATGGTTCCAACAGCTGGACAAAATTTAAAAGGAAACTAAATAGAAAATAAAACGCAGTAGGTTGTTTGTTTGCCATTAATTTACTGTTTGCTTGGTACACCAATCTTTTTTGAGATACATTTTCAACATTGCTGTGGCAATCAGCAAGGGGATCAGTGACAGCAGATACGCCCAAGCCACAGCCAGGACAATCATGTCTGTCAAGGAGGGAGAGTGGCCAAAGAAAAGACCTAAGGAATGCTCTGTTGGTTTGCTCTCCACGGCACGAGACTGGGTGATGGCTGTTGACCTGGAGAGGCAGCTGAAAATTCCATCACACATCGTCCAGTCCTCGCTGAGACCAGCCATCATCTGGGTCTCTGAGGCCCCCAGACAGCTCATCTTACTGGAGCTAACAGTGCCCTGGGAGGAGAGGATGGAGGAGGCGCAAGAAAGGAAGAGGGCCAGGAGGAAGTACCAGGAGCTGGTGGAGGACTGCTGCAGGAACGGGTGGAGGACCAGGTGCTTGCCAGTGGAGGTGGGCAGCCGGGGGTTCGCAGGTCATTCCCTCAGCAAGGCCTACGGAACCCTGGGCATTACAGGAGCAAGCAGGAGAAGAGCCATCAGCAACAGCATGGAGGTGGCAGAGAAAGCGTCTAGATGGCTCTGGCTAAGAAGGGGTGACCAGTGGGGTCAGTAGAATGCCACTTGGACACAGGCCGAGGCTTGATCAACCTCAGTCGGGTCACCTGGAGGGTGTCTGTTGTGAGACCCGAAACACCTGAGGACTCCAGGATATAACACTGATTATGCGTCCAAGTTTGCGCATCAGAGGATGTATGAAAAACTCAATTACTGACTTTTTTATCAGAAAGCATTCATTTCACTCTCCAATTAGATAAATGTGATACATTTATCTAATTGGAAAAATTTACATCAGCTAGTAAAGAAGAGCCCTTGGGGGCCCCTTGGGGGACATAAATTAGGCTTGCAATATGCATTACTTTGACATTTACTTCATCTTATCACCCATTTTAAGGATCAGATCTCCCAAAAGAATTATAGTTGTGTCACTCGATCTTTAACACACACGGGGGAATTTGCATACTTTCATATAAATAATTCTTGATGTCTAGATGTTTATGCATCACCGGATGACATTTGTAATAAAATGGGAAGTGTCAGTGTTTCCATGAATAATGAGGACTTAACGGGCATCAAAATACACACCTCGTCAGCGATGTTACGATCACTGCTTACAACAACAAATCTGCCCTGAGTTACATTATTTTAAGTGTATGATTGCTTCATGAAAACTGAATTTCTTTTACATTTATTTCAGCAACCCCATTGAAAAGGTTCCAGACCCAGAATAATGATTTTGATCGAAACAGCAAATAAGAGAAAATTCATACAATGGTGAATTCACATACTGATTTGTTGCCATTGGTGGTACTTTGTAGCTCTGAATAAGGTGGGTAGGAGAAGGCAAAGCTTCTCTCCACAATCACCCAATGTCTGCTCCTGCCATTGGTGGAAACAACAAAGTTTGACCTGCTGTGAATCTGTCTCCTCTTCATTTATGCAACTTACATGGGTAACATAGCATCACATTATCATAAAAGATTAGATTTCTCCAAGTTAAAGTAACTCTGCGTAGATCTTTTGTTTTGTTGAGAGCTGAGTTCAGAACTGCTTGCGGTCACATTATTATTGCATTTACGTAGGAGACACTTTTATTCTGTCAGCCTTACATAGCACACATTTTGAATAGTTTCAGATTAGACTGCTGGATATGTAAATGCACACCATGCACAAGGGATAGAAAACAATGCCGCACCTAGAATTTGAATCTGCTACCTCTAACGGCCCAAGTTTCATTACATTGTGTCACACTGTCAGCCCCTACAACATAATGACCCATCATGTGGTTGAAAAAGAGAAAAGAAACTCAACTAAACAACTGAAGCTTGTTCTTGCTGAAACATGAAGGACAGAGCACCAGGCCACATCCACCTCATTCTCCATCACACAGTGGATTGAGGAGAGCAGATCCCTAACTCCCTCTGCTCATCCTGGTGGCATGCACAGTGGAATTCTCTATGGAACACTGGGAATGCAATGTTCACACGCAAGCATGGCCATATATTTGCATTCAGCCCATTTGGTTTAATGTAAGCACGCTCAGCATGTTTGCGGTTCAGGGCTCTGAAATCAGCTGCTACACTAAAGTATGTGTACATATTTTCTGGCCATTTAAGTGAGTAATCCAGCATACGTTCATGGTCATTTTCCTCAATTTGTGTCGAATATGAACACATGCCTTAAATACAGGTGCATACAAAACAACAGATTTCACACTGTTATGGCACAAAATTAATCTTTCATGTCTCACGCTACTGCACAGATGTTATTTTTAAGCAGAAAACCACTCTTTGGTTGTCTCAGCAGTACTGATTGAAACTGAACAGGTGTTGACAGGGTAGATACTGTGCCTGAAACCACAGTATATCTATTCTCGTATATCAGTGGTGCCAATACAAAGAGCTCTGTATTGCATAATTTCCTCCATGCAATGCTGTGTTACAAGTGTTATCTGGACCTTTGTGAAATGTGTTGCTTTGGTCCATTCTCTCGATGCCTTTTTCTCAAGGGCAGAAAAATTGTTTTGTTTTTAAGGCAAGGAAAATTTCATGAAAATCAACGTTACCAAGAGTTTCATCATCATTCCAGCAAAAGTGTTTTTTTTTTTTTTTTTTTTAAACCATGAGACACTACAGCTAACCCAAATGTTCCATTGCTTTGTTCACTCAACCATTAAAGTGATCCCAACACAAGATTAAAGATTTTGATAAAAATTCGTCATATTTTCAGATAGGAAAACAAACCCCCTTTGACACAGCCATGAAAAGAAGACTGTCCTAAAAGGAAATTTTAAAACAAAATCCAAAATCTAAAGCATTCAGCTATAATTAATCACTAACAATTTGATAACAGTGGGAGAAACCCAGACATGAGAAAGAGAACCCTTTCAATTAAATTTAAAGATGTTCAACCTTAATGTGATGATTTCTACAGTGAGCTGAAGAGTAAGAGTAAAATTCTAGGACAATTCAGTACTGCCCAGTCCAGTGTGGGTCATTTTAAGGAATAGCAGAGTGCAGAATTGGAGCTCATTACTGCCTGACATCTCCTAATGTAGGGAGAATGAAGAGAATGAACACTGATATTCACAAAACACATCAAAATGAAAGGCAGATTGATTTTTAACCTGTTAAGTGCCCATTCCTATCCCTTTTTCTCTCTCACTATTCTGCATTAGGCCACCTGTTTTCAACACCTGTGATTGCTCTATAAAAAAAGAACTAAGGGAACATGATATGGACTGGGGGTGGTGTTTGACCAGCTGAACATTCTGGGGTTCATTATTAAATATTTGACTTTTGTTCTGAAAACCTCATTCACCAATTTGTTTCAACCTTCGGCTCTCTTTTCGAGATACCAGTCATGGGTGCTTTTTAACAATTCAGAGAAAGTCTGCATCAGACATCCACTTAAATCAGACTTCTCTGTGGTATCAGAAAAGCTTATGATTGCCCATTAGGCTCCTGTGGTCTCCTAACTGCAGCTTCCTCTTCCCCTGTTCCTTGCTGATCGACTTCCCCTGCAGCTTTGTCCAGACGCACATATTGCCGATTGACAAAACAGACGAGACGGGTGAGAACCCCTGCAGAATGTAGATGTGATGTACGGTGACTCAGTGACAAGCGTTTGGAACAGGCATCTCCCTTAACTTACAGTTTCTGCACCAGGATTTAAGACTGTGGTCTGCATACATTCTGAATTCATATCCAAAGATCACAAAGGCCAGACAATAGATTTGCAGTCTTTGAAGTGCATGCAAATAACAAAAAAATAGCCCCATTGCCTGAAAAGTTAAAAAAAAAAAAATAAATAAATAAAAAATAAATAACTTAAGTGACACTTTCATTCAAGGCTTTTTATACTTTTAGAGAAGTTAATTAATGCAATACTACTTAGCAACTGAGTACTGCATAATTTATTTATTCAGACTGCACGCCTGATACTCTGGCATACATAGGATGAGATACATTTGTAAAGTCATGTTAAAACCAAAAACATTAGTATGTTTAGACCCTAACAGCAACCCCAGTGCTTTTCCTCTGAGCGGAATTTAAGAATGCATAAAGCCACTCAGAAATGTCACTCTGGGAATTATGCAGGAATATGATAGAATCTATGTTGCAATGTTTGCCATAAGAAATTATAAGTATATATAGTGTATATATAGTTTATAACTAGTGTAATAACAATCAGCAAGAGTATAGGGCAAGGGTAGTGTAAGACAATTAAATCTAAATATCATTTCAGCAGAGCAAGACTGCATTTCACACAGGGAAACAATGTGCTGGTATTACTGTGATCTTATTTCACCTTGCCAAGTGGTCCCTGGTATTCTCTGCTGCTGCTCAAAGACAGCTCCATTTGTATATATATGTATATATTTTGCCATGTGTGGCTGTTTTGATACCCTACCCTCTATTACACTAAAGACCAGTGCCTGTCATCCACAGTACTGAGTCTGAACTTGAAATAAGTTGCAGTGTTGCAGGTTTCTTTACTCTGGCAATGTAAATGCGACTGAAAAGGTTAAAGTTTTATTGAAGAATTTGAAACATGCTTAAATTCCTCCTCAGCGTCAAGAGAATTAAGATCAGGGGTGAGAACAAAGTGCATTCTTAATGCGAACGGCGGGCATGCTGTGTGGGGAGTATTTTCGGAGTGTGCGGAAAACATAGATCTTACACGCGGCTACAGAGTGTAGGGATACCCACTTCTCCCCTTCACAGACCAATGATAGTCCATTCAACATCTCAGTCAGAAACAGCAGAAGGCAGCAGCCAGGCTTCAGAAAGGAGCTGAAGGATCATGAAAGATCCTTTGTGTGGAATTTCAATTACTCTGTAGAGCTTATTTTCAGCACACAGCCTATACCCTCTGTTTACCCCTGGCTTCAGTATCAACCACGCAGAGGGCAACAAGCAGAATTTTATAACTGCAAAAAGACAGCCATTCGTCCCTCCTGGGAAAGACTTTCCAGTGGAAGACATTGTGTGAAAACCAACCTGCTTTTTCCCTACTCTGCAGGCCATTCCTTTAGTCTCGGGTACAGTCCCACAAGAAATAACCCCACAGAAACTTCCAGGCTTCTTTCCTGACCACATGGTACAAACCCTGAGGGAGAAACAGCAGAGGAAAGGGAGGGAAAGAGGGAGAGAGAGAGAGAGAGAGAGAGAGAGAGACAGAGAGAGAGTGAGAGAGGGAGAGAGAGAGAGAGAGAGATAGAGAGAGAGAAAGACTGCTTTAACTGACACAAATAACAGTGGCCACATCCTCAGCCAGTGTCCCGGTGGACTCTTTTGAATCAATAGCCACATACTGCCCCTGATCCGATTTTCCACACAATTTCTATACCGCTCTGCTATTATTTTTGCAGAACGGTGTGACAAGTTACCCGTGAAACAATGCATTACCTCTGTGACCCAGGCAACCTGACTGCTAGAGCTTGTGTGTGTACAGTAAGAACATACACACTCATGCGCGTACACACACACACACACACACACACACACACACACACACACACACTCCAGCAGTCTGCCCGAAAAGGTTACAGAACCATTTGATTCAGTATTGTCTGCCTCGATGCCTGGGGTTAGACGTGGTAGGACAAAGAATGGGAGCAACAGTGAAGAGGTCTGTGAAAGCCATGACTGAAGAAGCAACTTTAAAGGGCATCTGAAATTCTCTGGAAAAATGAACACACTGGATAAAGAGTGTGGCAGGACACAGCAAACGTATAAATCAAGGCCTATTGACCTCATGTCTGCTTAGTATGTCAAAGCACACTCTTTCACTGCAGCTGGCTATCAAATGTTACATTGCAATGGGCTTAAAAACAATTTCAACATTCCTCTGATCTACTACTGTAAAATAATAACAAAAGTGATCATTTTTCACTGTAAGCATGTGTTGTGGAACGCTTCCTGTGGTAAGACTCAATGTAAGTGGTTTAGTTTCCTCTGAAAAGTGCACTCCAACTATTGGTAGAGCTAGGTAGGTGTGGAAAAATGGAGAATAAGACAGCAATTCACCTTTCCACCTTTCACTGTGTTGAAACACAGGATTTTTCATTCACATCAGCCATGGCAAAACTCATTAGGCAGTTTACAGAAAGGAACTGGAATGCAAAAGGAAGTCTGATGATGCCAGCTCTACCTATGAGGCAGCAAGGACATTATTAAGATCTCTGTGGTGTTTCACGCACACAGGAATACACAGAAAAGCATTGCTGTTGTGTAGCCAAAGCCAGAGGCGAAACCATGAGAGTTCTGCTGTTGAAGCTCTGAGTGACTTCTGCATTGCCTCTATCTGAACGCCTGCTCCTTGCTGTGCAGCTCAGTGGGATTCCGCTCTGACGTCTGTCCGCCAAGGGGGACTGCGTTCAAAATGTCATCAACGTCAACAGTGGAGACACAAACCCGGGGAAGGGAAATGGTTAGAAATGAGTCTGCCATGAAAAAGTACATGGTAATATCGTTGCTGCAGTAGGCAAATAAAAAAACAACTCTGACTAACACATTTACCTGCGACCTTTCACTGGAAAGTATTTGTTGTTTAGATTATAGTTTGGCATGGGATTAATTTTGGTTTTCTGGAAAAAGTCAGTTTGTATAAAAATGGAAAATTTCTGTTTTTCATCCTGGCAGATCTATTGCACAGACATATTTCACTCAGGCACACTTATTGGTCGTAATCTGTCAGTGTAACATTGCAGTGACTCCAAGACCGTGCACAATATGACCAACAAATACATTTTGTATGTTAACATTTCGCACCATTCACTCATTAATCTCGCGTTTGGCACATTCATCATGCATGGACTGTAGACGTGCACAAACTGCTCATTACGTCCAGGAATGCTAAGTAGGATGGACACCACCTCTGCTCCAAGATGTGCACGATCTAATTTCCTACACAAGAGATAGAGAGTTTACCCCCTTTGAATATGACTTCCTTTAAATGCAGGATATTTTGTATTCTTCCACGCTCTTGGCTTGGTCCCGGGCCATCGTCGGGCTTCTCTCTCTGGACATCTGGCCTCTGTCCCAAATCTGGAATATGCAAATGCCTCATTAACACCGCACACTCCCCTGCCAATAACATTCAGGCAGCTTGTGGAAAAAACATATCCATTCGCTATGCAAAGGTCGAGGGCAAAACAAAGGCAAGACAATCATGTGAATGAGCTGACAATTATAACATTTTTTTTTGATTAATTTACATTGTCTATATATATATATATATATATATATACATATATATATATATATATATATATATGTAATGCATATTTATACATTTACAATATAAATGTAAACATATAATGCAACATATGTATCATGCCCACACATATTCATATAAGGCAGAGGTAAACAAGAGAAAAACTATGCTGCTGACCCTAAACTGAGTCGCAACACTTTTTTTCTGCTTCTTCAGCTGAGAAGAAAAACTACATTTCTTTTATTGTCAGCCTACATGTGCCCGATTTTCACAAATTAAAAATAATGTTTTTGGTATTCTTCCCCGTGCCATCTTATAATCTTCTCAGAATGCTGTCTCACTCTAGAATACTAATGCATGGAGTGTTCATCTGAGAGTAGGGCCTTAATAAAAACAGCCCAGTGTGGAATGCTAAACAGACAGTACAGCGCTCGAGCACAGGCTGGCGGTCTCGTATCTGTGCTGACACAGAAACATGGTGGAGACGGCCGTTTCCATGGGGACTAAAACTGATAAAGAGAGTTGGGCAAATGACGGGGGAACTTCATGTGAAGTTTGAGAAGAAATAATGCCACTAAACGGTACCCATGGAGATATGACAGTGCACTTTAGACCGTGTTCTGGGGGGGGGGAATTTATTTCTTTGGGTGAAATATTTGCCTTATAATGAGGTTTTTGAATTTTAGAAAGGGTTTCCATCCCTACTTAATACCACTGGTTAAACTATGTACATTTTCATGGTTATCAGCTCATATATTGACTTGTTTAAGCATTCCTTAAAACCTTTGATCAATGTACCGTACATTTAATCCAATTTCTTTCATGTCCTTTTACCATCCAGTTCACATATACTCATTCCAATTTACCACTCTAGCATCTTTCCTATCAATAAGGTTAATTAATTGATTGCAATATTTATTTGTATATAATATTTCACTTCATAATATTTATTATATTTCAGGTTTATAATGTATTTATTACAGATAGACAGGTAGCTCTAGAAGGTTAGTGTAACCGGAATCAAATTAGAAGTGTCATGGCCTGTTTTGTGAGGTAATACAGCATGTGCAAATCCAGCCTGATCAGGGCTGACTGCACCTTCCCAAGAGAGAGATGCTCACAACATCTGCTCCCAGCTCTGCAGAGCATTCCCGAAACTGTGGATCCTGACGCTAATGTACCTCTTACATCCAATTAACACAGTCAACGCACTACGATAGCTACAGCCCCCTCAAAATAAATTTAATCGAGACATATCAACCAAACCGAATGGAAGCAAACATCGCCGCAGTGTTTTTTAGCATATGAATGCCTGACATAGTGCTGTGTATCCTCTGCCTTGTGTTGCACTGAGCAGATACATCATTTTGTATGAGTTCACCCTGAAAAAACACTGCCAGGATTTCCCACTGATATTGTATTTTCCACTCTACAGTGTGCAAAGCTCTGTATCCACCTCCACTTACACTCTCTGTGTCACTTAAGGATATTCAGGTATCATGTTGTACTTGTTAACCATGATATTGGCCACTAATTGTTATTTGTTTTCTGTAGGTGTGCCCAGGATACATATACCTGCCAAGTAAATTTTGAAAACAAAACCCCCCGGCTTCTTTGAAACTAATCCCAGCGCAAACCCAGCCCTTCACTGTTCCTGGCACCGCGGGCTATGTCAGTTTTTTTTATGATTCATGATTTAGGGTCAGGCTCTGTGCTTCTGATAGCTTGTAAATGGCTGCAGTGGGAGTTACCTTGACAACAGGTCAGCTCCAATTAAAAATGAAACACAATTAAGGCCACCTGGGTAAGCTAAACCTTACCAACAACATCTGTTTTTTTTTCCCGCGGTGCTTTCAGCCTCTAGCAGCTGATCTAAGATCAGACCACCCATCCATAATCCTAACCACTAATAATTACATGAAGGAAAGCTGAGACTAATCCAGGGTTCTTTCACTTTTTGAAAGCTGATAAATGTTTTAAAAGGCCACAGCTGCCAATCAGGGTTTTTCCAAATTATTTCCAGGATCGCTGTAAACCCAGTAAATAGAGGTGGTAGCCGGCACTAGCTATTACTGATGGCAATTGCGTGAAGCTAGATGCCTCCTCACTACATAAATAACATAAAATCTTAATGAGCAATTCCAGTCCTCTAGGGCCACGGGGGCACGACCTCTGTCCCCCCAAATCTAATGAGTCTCACTGAAGTCATTATCACAAAAAAACAGTCTAGCCACCCTTTGTTTCAGGTACAGCCCTTTCTCTTGTAAACTGCACCTGAAACAGAGTTTGTGCATCTTGCTTATCTCAGAGATAACCCAGGTGATAATTATGTGTCTTCAGCAGTGTGTTGTGGCATTTAAGGAGCTGAACCTTTCACCCAGAGGTTTCAGGTTTCATTCCTAGTTGGGGCATTGCTGTGGTACTCTTGAAAAGGAAATTAATCTATATTGCTTCAGTAAATATCTGGTTGCATATATCGATAACATGTGGATAATAAAGTATAAGTCATGTAGGTTGCCCTGGGTAATGGTGCTGGCAGGTGGCTAAGACTTACCCCGGTGGTGATGTTACATTACAGTACATTATTGTCACTTATACATTTCACCTTATCCAGAGCAATTTACTTAAGTTAGTTTTTACATGGTTATCCATTTATACAGCCGGATATTTACTGAGGTGATTGTGAGTTAAGTACCTTGTCCAAGGGTACAACGGCAGTGCCCCGCGGGGAATCAAACCAGTAACCTTGCTGTTACGAGCCCTGCTCCTTGCCACTATACTACACTGTCGCCTTTGAATGCAGACTCTTCCTGTTGGCTGGAGGTCGGGCTCCTCCTCTATGTGCAAGTCGTCCCACCTCCTCCACTGGCCACTCCTAGTACTCCTGCCTGGGGAATTGCGTTGAAGTAGTAGTAGGTGGCTTTGGGAAACCCACCCGGTGTCATCCTGTCCTTGTCCTGCTTCTGTAGAAGAAGGTTTAGGCTATGGTAACATGCTGCATCCCCTGTGTGTTCTTTGCGTTGCTCTGCCTCATTATCGTCTCCAGGGTCTCCCACGTTCTTCTATGTAAGGCAATATGTGAATCAGAATTTTGGATTGGAATTGTATTATATTCAGAGGTATAGTTGCAGTGTCCCTGCCCAGGATTTGAAGCTGCAAACCTCAGGCCCCGACTGCTCCACCACACAGTTTAACAAGAAAACTGCCGCTTTCCAGTACATTTTCTTAGAGTTAGGCTACAGCAATGTCCACTGTTCTGTGTGTGTGTGTGTGAGATATGCAAGTTCCAGCAATAATGGGACCTAAAGGTATAGTTGTGTATTTTAAAACAGCCTCTGGAGCACTCTTGAGAAATACAATCAGCACCTTACCTCCCAGTTATCCATTTAACCTGTTTATATAATTGGAGCTTAAAATTAATTGAAAGTATTTTCATAAGAAGTAATTATTTGAAAATTAGCAAAGGGGAAGTGTTTATTTAGATGTGCCAAGCATACACCAAGAAAATGGTCTTTACGAGCCTGATTGATGAGCACAGCAAGCTAAACTAAGCTTGGGCTTCTCTTACAGCTAGATCACCAGGGGTTTATTATATGAACATAACAATATATGGTGAATTATTGTAAAGTCAACAATTCATTTAAACCAAATGCCAACAAATTCATTTAATCCAGTCCCTTTATTCTATTTGTTTGAATCTGTAACTGCTGCATTTCCTAGTGGCTTTCAGAAACCACCAAACCAAAGATACGCTTTCTGGCTGCTGTGAGTACAGTCTATACAGGTTTTCCTTGGGTTTGCAAGATTAGTTTCTGGAAAAGTATGGTACAGAACTACTCCCATATATAGCAAGTCAAACAGTAAGTTCCATCGCTTGCTTCACAGTATTCCCACCCCTGTAGATGCTTTGTTTTCCAACCAGAAGTTTGCCCTGGGTTGTATTTTGCTGTAGGACCAATGTAAGATACCTTCTAAGCCCTTTGTAAAGCATTACACTCTCAACTATAGAGTAATAAAGGCTATGTGAACCTTGCAGAACTAATTCCCCTCATAGTTTTTTCTGTTCTTTCATTTCCTGGAAGGGTTGTTTGTCTTTGCAATTGAATTTTTTTTTTCATTAAAAGACAATATTCCAACACCATGACCTATTGCAAAGGGGAGGTCATCAAATGGCCCTTATTATAAACTAGTCAGGGTTCATTAACCTCTTTACTTTCCTCCATTACAAAACGATGCCAATACTTTGTGGAAACACAAAGCCAGCACCCATACTAATCCTTCTCTAATGTCATCAAGGAATGGATAGTATTAGATTTTGAGTAATGAAAAACAAGTCAATTGGCCATTAACCTCCAGTGGAACATTACCCATGTGATTAACTAGGTGTCAGATCATTTTACAAGAGCACAGACACAGAACCTGACATGCAAAATGCAGAATGCTGGCTTTCTGAAAGCAGTGGTGAGAAATTCCGGCCCTGTGGGTTTTAGCTCTATTCAGTCAGCACCTGATATACATCTGGAACTCCAGGTAAGGCTACTTCCTGTTTGAATAAGTGCATCGCTGACATATTGAAGAAGAGAGGATGAAGTAAAACCAGCAGAACCTGCAGCCATCCAACAGGGGAATTGCCTTTCTCTTGTTTAATCACACGTTAATGGAAAGTTAACATGGCTGTCACTCAGAAACCATCCATAATCTCAACTGCCATCAGTTCTGAATCAAGTTTGATCCATGAAGGCTATCAACAAAACCTATTCCCAAACTTAAAACTAGCAGGGAGATACCCACTGAGATTTCACATATGCGGACCTTGAATCAGGGGGTTGCGAAGAAATGTACATAAATCCTTAATGTACAAAACCCCTTAAAATCACTATTAAAGAGCACTTGAAAAATATTTTTCATGTTGTTCCTTCATTGAAAAGCATCCCAGTGTTTCATATTGAAAGAAAGATTATGTAATCTTGATTCAGAATGCTATATAGGGGTCACAAAATCTTTTCAGCTTAGAAATGGGTTCATGTGAGGGAAAAGATCTTAAAGTGCTGTCCCAGGGCCTTCTTATGGCAAAACAATTCCCACAGTTATTTCAAAGTGGTTTATTCGTTTCCTGCTGCTTTAGCAGGAGAGTCAAGACAGTGTGCACAACCTGTGACATATGTCAAGCACAGGTCCAGCCCCCTTCAAAATTTGTGAAGAATCAATCTTTTCTTTGCATAACAGGAAGCCTCAGTTGGGAGATGAGCTCAAGCAAGCTGTGACTTATTGGGACAAGGCCAAACATTGCATTGTCCTGATGGCTCACCGTGAGAATACTTTGTTGTTATGAAGAAGAATAAGGACTGCACCTCTCTCTGAAGTCCAACCTTCTTAAAAAGTAATTTTTCTGCTCGGAAAGTAAAACTCAGGAAAACTGTTTGGTTGTACACACCAAAGCATTTTTAAATCGTCTTTGAGGGGGCCATTAACTTGGTGTGTTCTTTGTACAACCAGCTACACTCTCCCTGGGGTTCTTTTTCAAATACTTTCTGGTTTTGCTTCACAGAGACAAAAGCTAACTTCAAACTCCAATTAAATAAACTTTTAAGACTCAAAGAATCCACAGCAACGGAGCTCAAAGATGTACCTAAAAGAATAAACAAGTGATTGAGTGCTCTCTCGGTACCCAATGTTCTAGCAGATGACAGGAAACAAACATCAAACATTCCTGGAGCAATTAGGTCCCAGGCAGACTTTAAAATTTCCTCTACAACAATATCTTAAAGAACCTACAATCAATATGCAAAGTTTAGTCAGACAAAAGAGCATAAAATATTCATAAGTACTCCAGGAACCAACACATAATTTTGTAAGGCCTTGTGGTGCCAAATTGCGATGCTATAAGAACAGATTACCCTTGGACAGTAGGACCACTCAGTTCCAGCCCAAGAAAGCATAAATCCAGCTCCCTTTAAAACCTTTGGCACTCTCAGAACTGGGGTGTGAAGCTAAACTAGTTAAAAAGGGACAATGAATACCTGAATAAGATATAACACATTTTTTATATAACTGCCTAGCTGTAAAGAATACCTTCAGATACCGAAGGCCTGACTGGGGTTAAGCAGCAAGGTTCTACAGTATGCTTTAGTGGGCTGTGCTCAAATGTTGCACACATATTACAAGCAGTATCAGGAGTTAGTAAAATGTAGCTTGCTGCTGTCTATGGCAGATTGCAGTAATTCATAACTGTGAAAGCTTCCCCTCAGGGACTCAAGCTTGGTGTGAAATACCAATTTATTAATTTACCAAACTGCACAATTAAGGGTTTGGATTGAACAGAGGCCTAATTGTTGTCATATCTTCTACAGTTGTCTCCCTCAGCTCCAAAATGCAAGCACGGACCAGATTTCTCACATACATTGCCGTGTAAGTGGTCAAATTGGCAACATCAGCCTATTATGTGGACCATGGAAAAATGCAGGCTCAGCTACCTGAAAAGGTGATGCCACAAAACAACCCAATCTCAAAATGTGACGTGAACATTGCTTGCTGTGAATGAGCTTGTTGGTCATATTACTGGCTGTATGTCAGCTACCAACATACAGTAGGTTTACAAGTCCTAGCCTACACCTAGACATATGCTGTAACACAGAGGAGTGACACAGCTCCAGTGTCTGCTGTCAACATGTCTAGCGGTACAGCAGTTACTCTACAGATAAAGTGACACACTCTCAACACCATTAACACTGTACGTTACTGTGTGTTACATAATAATATCCATATACTTATGTTTAGCCTTTTAGCTCCAGTCACACAGAGAGGAAAGTATGAATATATGCACAACACAAGACAGATCTTTCATATTCAAAGCTCCGACTCATTGGTGCCCTTTACTTGACAAAACGGATGACATCACCAGATTTCCGGAAAGGTCAATTACGTAAAGGGGGGTGTCCTCACTGGGAGTTGCACAGTGAGGGAGGAAGAGTGAAGGAATGGGACGCTGCCAGGTTTCTTGTTATATTCCACTCAAATCCCAAAGCCCGCCCAGCGAGATTCATCCCACCCGGCACTTAATCCCATTTTCATTACGAGAGCTGGAGATAAGAACTTTAATAACTGTTATATGTTTTCAGACTTGACAGGACAGTAAGTGCTCAGTGAAAGGGGGGAGGGGCAGGAGAGCACGGGAGAGGATCTGGTGTCATATTTTGCTCAAACAGAAATCCGAGGCCCTTTCACGAAGCCGTTCTCTCAACCCGCAAGGAAGCAACATCCCGTAATGCAAAGCACTGGCATTAGCATACACACAATGTTAAATCAAAATCCCATTTCTGGAGGGAAAAAACGGTCATTAATAACCATGCAGTATCAAAATAACAGCAAAACGCAGAACGTGGACGGGCAATAAAATGACAGCGAGGCTTCCCGCATGCAAATAAATCTGGTCCAATGGCAGTTACTGGAGGCAGAAATAGGCTGTTAAGGTACTTTAGAAAAATGGAAACAGCCATATATGACGTGTGCAGACCTTTACGTGATTCACATACTGCATCACTCTTGCACTGGCAGTCACCCACACCTTCAGCTAGGGAATTTGAAACTCCTTTATACTATATACTCACCCTTATTATATACAGTACCAGTCAAAAGTCTGGACACACTTTAACTATTTTCCACATTTTAGAATAATAGTAAAGCCATCAAAACTATGAAATAATGCAAATTGCATTGTACAGTGACCAAAAAAGTCCAAAAAACAAGACCAAAAAAAAAAAAAAATCAAAACTTATATTTTAGATTTTTCAAAATAGCCAAAAATTTTTTTTTTTTTTCTGAAAGGGCCTCGGATAGGCATCAATTTCACTATTTACATTTGTCTATGAAACAAATATAAAGCGTTTAAGCATAAGTGTTTAGATCAAAATGTCTTTGAATGCATGTTTCCCATTATCTTAATCAGGTGTGTCCAAACTTCTGACTGGTACTGTATATACTATAAGGATTCTCTATGTATTTAAGGTCTGAAGAAGGTCCTTCGCTATTCAAAAATGTTATACCAACATTTATTGTGTCAATGTTGTGTTCAATCACAACTGTTTATGGAAAATGCCGCTGATGCATAATTATAAACCTCCACATTTTGTCATAAGACAGTCATATTTCTGCTGTTATCATAGTTGTTTACCACAGTGTTTATCACAGCCTGCAATGAATAATCTGGCAAAATAAATAAGGTTAACATAGTTCCCTCTGCTCTCTGGAGAGCGACGTTATTGATGTAGTCAGAGGCGAGATCAGCTGTTGACAGGATTCGTTCAATCCTCTGTGGTTGCTTGGATGAGTAGAGCACCAAGTAGCACTGATTCAAGGCCGTCTCCTTGGTATTTAAACTTCCCTGTGCCATCTGTGTACACAAGGCCCCCACTCTGTGTCAAACATTGAGGGCTGTAAACATGACTGCAAGGGGTCTGCTAGGAGTTTGGGTCTGGGCACTTGGTTGCTGCTTGCAGGGTGAACACCATAGCTACAGAAGGGCCAGATCAGCTCCATATGATGGGTGCTTTTTTATATGGTATCCTGAATGGAACCATCGTAGCTATTCTAGAAACTTCACAGAATTGTGTATCCGCAACCAACACATACATATCATGATCAAGGCCTCACTCTTGTCCAATAGACCTGCCCAGCTACTGTATACATACAAACTACAGAAGGTGCATTGAGCCCATCTAGTATACTCATTTATATGACAAATCCCATCCATATGGATGCACTTACATGCACTCTACATATTTTACATTTTCATGTAAAATATGTAGAGCATCACAACATGTGTAATATTTTCATCTTTAATTATCCTCAAAAAAGTGGAAGGGAAAGTAAGAAAGCATATTTTTCCTTCAAGGGGTTCTCAGTGTTTCACAAAATAAGCTTTCTTCTGCCTAAATTCCTTCAGCGATAGAAGACCAAAGAACACCTGTTCCTGACTGTGCAATTCCAACCATCATGAATTCCTTAATTTATCTGAAATAAAAACATTGAATACTTCTCAGACAACAGAGAGGTGAATAACCATTTAGAAGAGAGTTTTATCTTGGCATGCCAACAGCCACATTGCTGGAAAACTCTGGAGTTCCCTCTACTGGTGGGAAAAAAAATACAGAAGCTGTGCCAGAGGGTGAGCCTCTTCAATCTGGTGCTGTCTCAAGACTTTCATTCCAGAAGGCTTTGAACCACCAAACTCTCAATTTTCTTGATTTAACTTAATTTAGCTTCCCACCCTAGTTTTAAGAGTGTTAGCGATTTAATGAACAGGAAAACTGACTGGACTGCTGGCCTCTAGAGCCTGAGTGGAGCAGCTCTGACTCATGGGTCAGTTTGGTCTCTAACAAAGAGGAAATACTTCCAAGCAGGTACTGGCATAATTAGCAGCAGTAGAAAGTTGCCATTAAGCTTTGACCTGACCCTGCCTCTATTGGAACCGGTAACAGGTGGTGCCTACATCCCCCAAATAAAGAACCCTTTCCAGTCCCCATTCTGGCAACAGTAACGTATCTTTCATTCAGTACACCTACATCCCCTCAGAAGCAACCCAGCCGTGATCACTTCATTGGTCCCATTCAGATGAGGAGCAAAGTTTGGACTTTATCTGGCCCTGAGGCAGACGATCATGTTTCAGAGTAACAGCTATGTGGTCTCAGCACAGTTCTGCAGCTACAAGAGAAAAGTTGTACTAAAGGTAAACTTCTATTTATCCTGCTGGTGTAGAGAATCTGGCTGACACTTCTCTCATTACCAAGCCCAAAAGGAACAAAATTTTAAAACAAAATTACATTTTAAAATACAACAAACAAAACAAAGAAACCAGCCTATGCACCAACAGCAGGGACACGATGAGCCTTCTTCTGCTCCCCAGCCACACCTGTATTTAATCAGGCTTCAATTAGTAGGGTGTGGCTCATTACCCAAGAGGCTGTTCCCTTACAAATCACCATCAGGTGCAACAATTAACAATGAATGACACAATTAGGTTCAAGGGAGAAGTAGTGAAGGCTCTCCTTCACACCTGGATATAAAGCAGGCCTTTGAAAACCATTCACTGCATTTGAACAAATCATTTCAGACAGTTTCATCCAATGTATTTGTCTGGTTCGCAGACACCTATAACGGAGTGATTATGTGACCTTGGCTCCACCTAGTGGTGGCTAAAAACTATATTCTTAAAGCATTGTGTCTACTGGCTAAGTCTCTGGACGTGTGCCTTTCGGATGAACACAGACACACCCAGGCCTCAAACAGTCTCTTTTTATGCCACCAAACCTTCAGTTTGACAGAGGCAGCCACACCTACTGGAGAGCAAGTCATTCTGGTTGGGCTCTTTTGGAAGGAGTTTCACATACAGGGACCAGTTACCTTTAACATAAATCTGAGTGACTGTGCACAGCTGGCCAGTGAGGTGTTTTCTTCTAGAAGCTACCATATGCTTCTGTGATAAATATGTCCTAAATATTTGACTAAATAATCTTATCCAAATAATTTATTTGGTTGCGGTAGTTTATTATGTCCATTTCCGGTCTGCTAATTGTCACACATTGAAGTTCCAATAGGCATGAAGGTGAGCTGTTGTTTTTTAAAAGGAGTTCCTAAGTTAGAGTAACAAATCTGAGCTGTTTAATGTCATTTTGAATGTGTGTAGAATAGTGTAGACCTCCGTAATTCAGCCAAGCTGACATTTCATGGTCTCACACAGATTGGGAGCAGGGAGCCTGATTAATACACAGGCTCCTGTCTGAGATTGATTGTGGACTGTTTTTTTTACGGTTGCAAAATTGGAGAAATTACTCTTTTTTGTAGCGTCAATTATCCATCACCTTTATAATATCCTTCAAAACTCTGACAGAGGACAGAGGCACTTTGGAATGCTAGTCAGACACAGTGAGACTTCTAACCCCCTTTGTCTTGCTCAGCATTGTTTGTAATAAATGAATGGACTTGTGCTTGTGAAAAATTAATGCCTGCCAGTAAATGGTGAAATAAGAGACTCAAATGATTAGGAACAAACATATTTCCAAATGTAAGGTTTATATTAATTGTAAGTTATTGCAAATTATAACATTTTATGTATACATGTCATTTTTGAAAAAGGCTGTATAATGTATATCTTGAAGTTCATTGCAATTTATATGAAATGTGTGTTTTCATTTTTATAGTATGTTATTCTTGTATGTCCATTTTCCATTTTGAATCCAATACCAGGCAAGAGGAGTACTTGTGATGTATTATGACAAAGTAAAATTGCAATGTTTGCAATGTTTTGCAGTAAATTCTGATTTCTTTTAGCAACAAATAAGTCTTGTACTGAGCTTGTTCAATTAAGGCCATGTCCAAGATTTTGATAGACAAGAATCATCTCCTGTATAATGTGTTTTTGATGAGCAGAGATTTGTAACTGGCGCTGTCTTCTACACACTAGGCTACCATTGACAGTAACCTGTAAGCACTCTATGCAGGTATACCTCAGGCACCACTGCAGAGCTATTCTTTCAGGGAAAAAAAAAGATCATTATTTTATTAGATCGCTTAAACTGACTCAAAAGCTGTTCACGGAAACATTATCAGTAGTTAATCTTCTAATTATCATTTTGATGTGTCTATCTCCTTAGGGCTTGAAATCGGTTTGAAATTTTCCACAAAAAAGTCAATAATTCTTTGAAAATCTACCCCAGGGAAGATTTGGTTTGGTTGAAAGTATCAGAGCCAGAGTGGAGTCACGTGCACCTCGCCCATTGGTGTACGGTTTCCTCTTCAAGGACACCGCATTGATCGTGTGCCATTCAGTCTGTTAGCTTCTTAGCTTCTCCGCTGTTTCACTGGTAAGGTATGGCCCTGGGACACTGGTACCACTCCACCACTGAGCTGGAGCCTTAGAGACAGCAGAACAGGGACACTGGAATTCTCAGCAAAGTCCCACGAGACAGACCTCACCTTGTGAATGATAATCTATTGCATGGATATCAAACTCATTTCCTGTGCATCTATATGCACAATCTACAGTTGTTCGCTCTAACCTCTAGTTTTAACAAGTAAGTAGTCTGAACATTTCCTACATTATTTGACATTTTTGTAAATAATAGGCCAAAGCTCAAAATTGTTTGTGCTCAATACTCAAGAGAAAAACCCAGTTGTGAACATGGCAAAATAACTAACAGGACTAAGATAGTTTGGAACAGCATACACACCAACCCTGCAGGAATTAAGTTTAGTCCCTATTACAGCATAAACTATAAGGACACTTACAGACTCGCTGTCTTTTTGTGCACATGGTTAAAGAGAAACATGCAAAGGAAATACATTTACATTTACATTTATTCATTTGGAATATACTTTTATCCAACACGACTTACAAGTGAGGCAGAGCACAACACAAAAAAAACATATATAGTCAGTCTTGTCTCTGCAGTGATACAATAGGCCACACTTGTGTTTTTTATGTACAGTTTGTAAATGCCAGTTTCAATCCAAATTCCATGCTCTTTGTCTTTTACTTTGAGTACTTTGATTTTTTTCTCTGTTGTTGTTTCTGAAATGCTTTCTGAGAAACTTGACAAGATTGTATCAGAGAGCAACACAAATAACATTTGATGAATTCACCACTCAAAAGTAAGGCCAAGACACACTTTGGTTAGAGCGAAGAGGCTGAAACTCTCAGCCGCTATAAAATATCGCCATGAATGGCCTTTTCTAATACGAGTGGACCATTGCAAAGCAATCAGTCACTCTCTGCAGCCAAAAGCAAGCTGTAAATGTCAGACTGAATATGCCTGGCACCCTGGCCTACCCTGCAGATATATGCTAAAACAATTTCATTTTATGGCAAACAAGCCAAAACACCAGTCCCCTTCAAAAGAAGCCTTTGAGGAAATAAAATATATCAGCTGAACCTTACCTGCACAAAGCATGTCCAATGGATTAACTGTGTCTTCACAAAGTTTGTGTCCTAGGAGAAAAGGTGGAAAACACTGTTAGTGCATTTGGCCTTATGTCACTTTCATACTCCCAGAGACAATGGGCCAGAGTTCTTATGGTAACAGACTCAATGCTAAAAATGTGGGTTTATTTCAGGTCACAGTCTGTGAAGTTTATGTCCAGTTTACTGAGGCTAGTAAAGTAAAGTAGATAAATTCGCAGTCAGTGTAAACAAGCTTACTACTGTTACGATTAATTGCATATATATCACAGAACATGATGGAGAAAATCCTACCATGCTGTGAGGACACATGGCGAAAATTTTCAAACCATAGTTTGAAAAAAGCAGATTATATTACAATACAGTACAATATGCTGAATTTGAATACAATCACACATACAATGAGATCCACATGATATACAAAAATAAAGGTTGCATTGCTTTTAAAAAGTTGGTATAATATTAAGTAGCACATTAAAAGTAAAAGTGTGCTGCATAACTGTGAAGTGTAAATTGTTAGTACAGACACCTCATTAAAGACAGCAAGAGCAGGGTTACATTTTAAGGCAGTAAGTATACCATCTACTCTCTAAAGCACCGATGGTTGTTGCCCAAGAGAACTTTTTGAGAGAACTTTTAAGTTAATGAATTAAAACTGGACACAAGTGAGGAGGAGCAGATGCACCCTTGAAGTTTGGGTCACATTGGTACATCATGTATGGTCATTGGCGGGACTGTAGATTTCAGGAAGCTCAAGTTCAGATTCTGAAGGCACCAACCACCACTGATATATAACATCATTATATGGATATTCGGATGGCATTCAATATGCAAGGGTATCTGTATGCTGTTTTTCTTTTTCTGTTACAAGTGGATCAATATAGTTTTGAATACAAAAAGTTCCAGTTGAATAGTGGGATATGTATTCATTTTTTCCATTAGAACAATATATTCTGTTTTGTCGAAGAGAAATATGTGGCCTTGATTAGCCTAGCATATATCATATATTATCTGAATAATATATATATACCTATTGCTTGACACCAGCAATATATCTAATCCTATTCCAATGCCCTAAAATGTAGCTTGATTGATTCTTCCACAATGTGTTTCTTTATTTATTTTTTGCAGGGAGAGATAAGGACAGGAATAGACATTGGGACACAGTCTGGTATCCAATAGAACCATTTCTCAAAGGCCATTTCTCAAAGGTTAAAGCACCAGTAACCCAGAAGCTAACAATAACTCTAATATAACCCAGTCTGCAGATAGGTCATTGCATCCCTGTTAAAGTATCATAAAAGATTTTGCCTCTTCATAAATCTGCCTTACCCTAAGCTGTGATTAATGCTGTCTTGCACTGAATCAGGGATTCAGTGGATTCTAGGGCCTCTAAGGTATTAAAGGCCACCATTTAGATGCTAGTGTCATTTTTCTTATTTCAAACTTTTCTGTAGTTTTGCTGAAAAGCTGAAAACAATTTATTTCAGTAGGGAGGATATTATGATACTATGAAACCCTTCAGCCACAGAGAGATGTTTCAGACAGTCCCATTCCCCTCTGTTGGGGAAGGGGGGATAGGGCTCTAATGTACAGCTTGTTGTTAAAGTGTCTTTATATTTTTCACAGGGATAGGGTAGCCAACTCTTTTCTCCCTGAGGTATGTGAAAACTGGATTTTTCAGCACATGAATAATTCATGGCTTCTAGCTCACAGTAGTGGATATGGTGATTAAAAGCTGAAATCTCCTTATTTTCACTCATCAGCACTAGGCTTTGGCAAACTGCTCAGTGAAAGTGGAGTCCGGTATGTCAGAACATAATGAGAGGAATTTCCCAGATGAGCCTGTTAAGGATGGACTTGAGGTGAGTGTCATTTAGACACATCCTGTCCACATTCTAAAACGGCCCTTAAAAACCCAGAGAAAGTGTTAGGTTGGAGGTGGATAGCCTACATAGACTATATTTCCCAATACCTTCATGTCGCTGTTTGCATGTGTCTCCTCCATCAAGTGGCCTAGCTGAGCAGGAACAAACAGAGAAATATCCGGACCTGTATGATCTATGGTTGCTACTATTTCACTGGAACTGGGACAGAGGGCTGAGTTTGGTAAAGGTGCATTCTATGGCAGGTATGACATAAACATATCACATATAATCACTAGTTGTGCTTTGTAGCTGTTGCAAAGATGTTTTAAACACATACCCTCAATTCACACTTTTGTGGGAAAAAATATTGTCGCTTCCACACTTCAACTGTCTGAAATGAGAGGACTTATAACCCCTGCACAAAACAAAATTTTCTCCACTTGGCTTGAAGTGACACAACAGTCAACACTAGAGATGAAGACAAAATCAAGTGTACAGTGCAATTTCCAAGCACACGCACACACACACACACACACACACACACACACACACCCATCACCCCCCACCTGGTTTTCCTATGTATGGCAATCGTCACATTGATGTGCATAAGGAATAGTTTTTCATTGCAAACAACTCAGCCCTAGGTCCTGTGGTGAAGACATCTATTATGCTAAACAGGGAGGCTTCAATTTGAAATTGCCTGGCTATATCAGGTAACAATAATGCCCGTAAGAGATAATAAAGATGCAGCTCCATCTAGTGTTTAAGCCTTTAATGATAGTGGATTGTTTTTTACTGTAATTTGGCAGTTGGTACTTGGGTCTGTATTTGTGAAAATTAGATTTTCTCTAAACACCACCTACCACCTGTCACCCCCCACTTCCCCATAATTTTCAAATAAATAACTAAATGAGTAGCGCTGTAATCTGTAGAATAGCCAGGAGGCACACTGAAGGCACAAGACTTCCTGAAATAATAGCTCTATCTGATTTAATTAAAACGGGTTTGACATATATCTGCCATTCTTGTGCGCGGCTCTCATTAAGAGGGAAGCCTGTCCTGCTCCAGTGAGTACGGTTTTCAGTCCCTGCTGAGAAGAAACTGAGTGTGTGAGAATATTAATTAAACAGTAATTCCTCTGTTCTGTCATTGGAATGTGTCCCCCCAGCCTGCTTTTCTTAATACCTGGTCCCATTAGGCTTTCTGATATTGGTCAAACAATCCCACTGAGCACCACACTCATTTTAAGGCCCGCATTCACTCTAACAGCAATGGACTTTGCCCTTAACTTTGAGTTTGATGTTTAACTAATTATTTATTATGAGATCAGAGATCACTGCCTCGCAAGAAACAAGAGGAAAAAGGAAATGTAACACTGACCTAAATGAGTTTGTCAAAGTTAAGGTCAAAGTGCATCACTGTTAGATGAGCATAAATATAGAAGCATCTGTTTTTTTTTCATTTTAGACTGAGCTGAAATATCGAATAGCATCATGTTTGCCTGATCTGAATTATTGAGCAAAATATATATTCTCTTTCTCTCAATCACTCACTTTCTCTGCCAATTTCTCTGAACTTTCTACCTAGGATGTTTTCACTTTCCTTTGAAGCAGAATGAAACTTTGATCTTTTTTGCAATAAATCACTTGTGAGCATTTAAACAGTGTGCAGATAGTGTTTTTCTCTGTTTTTGTTTTTGTTTGTTTGCTTGCTTGGCTTTTTACCCAACACTCGTACCAATTTGCACATGATTTCATTTTGCTTTGTCAGTTAATTACACCACTGCATAGCTCATACTACAGTTGTAAAATAATTACATGATCTCCTCCCATAACCAACCTGTTGAAAATTGCAAGACTAAGAGCATTTCTTGCCTCAACTTCCCTCTTATTCTCCATTTTCTCCATATTCTCTTATTGCCATTCTCTATTTTTTGAGGTCACATATGATTATTTGGTCATTTCTGATAACATTGACTGCACACTGCTGAAATCATTTACAAGATAATTTGATGGATAAAAGGGTCCTCCTTCTGCATTGCTTCAGCAGAATGTTTCAATATGCCCTATATACCAGGCTCAACTCACTTCTAATTAGTCTTTCCCTTACATTTCAACATCAAGTAAAAGAGGGTATTGAATGCAGCCAGAGATCTATTTCATATCCCATTATCTCGATTTCCTGTTTTGACAGATATCAGACATGGGCAACACCAGGCCTGGAGGGCCTGTCAAATGGCAATAGATTTACCTGGAACATCTGCAGAGGTAACCTCCTGTAATGTCCAATAGCTGACAAATAATGTCTATTATGAGAAAAAAGACAGCATATAACATTTTTCGGACTTTTCAGATGGGATTTGCCTGTTTGGAAGGAATCGTATCCAAGGCAACCTTCAATACATATTACACATCATCACTTTATTCATCTGGAAATTTTGACTCAAGTTTATTTCATCACTCTGAAGTACAAAATCAGTACCTACTCCGAGATTCAAATACACAATGTTCTGTGCACGTCTTTTTCTCTCTCTCCATCATGGAACAAACCAGTTTTTGGGTATATCTGTATAACAGTCTCTGTAATTTGCTGTATTATGCCAATCTTGTTTGCTTGTTATGGTCAAAATAGTAAAGCCCTGTTCCCTTACTATTACTAAAAGCTGCCAGACATAGAAAAAATCAATGCCATATTAAATATTGCATTGCAATTATAACCTGGAAGGGATGATGCTTCTTACACACCTGGAGAAAAACCGGTTTCGTTAAATTATGCAGATTCTACGGGAGCCAGGATTTCAGTACTAGATTCTTATTTGAATGACTTTAGTGACCAGCAAACATATAACATGCGGAGCATCATTAGTATTCTGTGTCAGTCTGGAGCAGCTTCCAAATAGGAACATTTATGTCAATCAGTTCTATTCTCTGGGTGGCACCTTTAATTAACAGCCCACAGACTTTGAATTGAGAGACAGATTAATCTTCACATCAATGATCAGTCTCTGACACGCTTTACTTATTGTTTCTGATTCTGACAATTTCATGGTTTTTGACTCTGTTGTGAATTTAAACTATGTCATTGACACTATCATAAAGATGCCTTTTACATTACATGACCAGGTATCAAACCCGCTGCAGCCGAGTTCACACCCGGCACTATTAACATATTGCTTATAAATATGTTTGGGATTTTACTCTGAATACTGGTAACATAATATCAACATCAAGAAAATGTTATTAACTAAAATAAAAGCATTTACCAAGGTGTGGCTTCAATTCAGTACATCAGATGAAACCCTGAAATGAAAGTCCTTGGCCATTGGCTGTTGAAATGATTTCCCTCTCCTCTGCAGGGCCTGACTCTGAATGGCTCCTATGGCCATGGTATTTCAGCGTGTCATGAGACACTGTCAGCTGATTCGCATGCCTGACCACACACGGGGAGGTTACAGCACACGCCTGCAGGCCTCCCACTCAGCAGTGTGACCTGCTCCCAGAACCCTTACTGGAAAGGATCAGGGGTCAGAGGTCACCATGTCTGACTGTTGATGAGGAATGCAGACGCAGAGTGACATTCCAAAGTTATTTTGGGTCATTCCTGATATGAATGGAAGGCTCATTTTGAGTATGAAGGTCCCTAAAATGGGCTGTATGTTCATAGGAATCAGTTTAAAGCCACCTCACTGCAGATCCACTGATCTCATGTTATGTGGATGCATCGGTTGAATCAATTGTCTATTCTCAGCCCACCAAGGTGACATACAGATCTAAGAATGAGGACCCGCTGTGAACTGATGCCCACAAGCAAGCAAAGAGATTCACCACTATCTATTACTTCAACAAATGTTGTGCGTTTCTAAAACCACAATGTAGGCAGCTGTAAGCCTCAAAGGAGATTGGCCCAGGAAACACTGAGGTGTGGACAGGTTTGTTGAAAACTGATTTCTTGAAAGCAAAGTGATTCATCTTTGCTGCATTTCTCACATTACAAGTATATTTACCACTTTACAGAATGATAATCAGTAAACTGAACTGCATGCAGGCACGCAGATCCAAAAGCATGTTTGTAGAAAGGAAGCTGTGATGGCCATATGACAAAGAGAGGTATCGACATGCAAGAAATTTACTGAACTGCTTAATCAGGTTTTCATCGCTTAACATGGGAAATTAACTGCTGTTTTACAGCAGATTCTCTTCCACTTGCCATCAATGGAGCTTTTCACTGTTGCTGGCAGTAGAATTCTACACCAAACCCTAGTGTCATGCTTTTAAAATCTGAAGTGTGGGAAAAATGAAATCCAGAGTAATGTTGTTCAGAACAAGCCATCAACATCAAATATATCCTATATATGCATTTAGTTACATGTATGTATTCATCGTTTATTTGTATTAACTCTACATTTGGTATATGTGTCCTGCCAATCACACAAAATGAACTTCCAGAAAAATGGACAATCTACACTATTACTTAAATATGATATATGCACATCCTGCAAAAGAACTGTGAGTAAAAAAATGGATTGAAAGAGGTCTTAAACATCACCACATTCTGCTCTGATCCTTTTATGGACAGCTGGACATGCATGTAATTGTTTTTCCTTAGTCCAAGCAGCAGATATATCAGAGACACCCAGGCATATACCTCCCAGTTGTCAGAGACGCTAATCTGGCAGATAACCAAATACACAATAATGTGTTGTTACTTCATTTAAAAGGTAGTGGAAGCACATCTTAGGGGAGAAAACCACCGATGTACTGCCTTAATGGTTGTCATTTAGCTTTTACCTCAGCTATGGGTGCAGCTCTCAACAGGGAACTGAGGAACTTGTAGCCCTCCCCAATACAAACTGATGAAACTGTCCTAAGATGCCTTCTGCCACCTCCCAATGCTGCAAATTCTGCTCCTTTGGTGGGAAGGCTGGGGGCTTTGTGGATCATCCGGAGTTCAATTATATTTCAATTATATCAATTAGGAGTTCAATTATATTTGGTAAATGGTGTGCCTCAAGGACCTATACAGGGACCCACTAAGGAAATATCATTATTGGCCCTTGCTGAGATCTTCTAATCCCCAATGAGAAGTGATTTAAAGGGCTCTTATGATTATCCTTTCAAAGTCAGGTTTAGGCTATTGACACAAAATGCTTTGCTTTTTCTACTTTCCCTTTTTTGAAATTGGTGCTTCTGTTTGTTTCCACTTGATTTGCTGCTTTCCTTTGAAGTCACATTTTACAATTTCAAAAAAAGAAACTATTCAAAAAAAATTAAACGGTGAATTCATGAAAAAGGGAGTTGTAAAAATCTTGTAAACATTCCCTTCTTTCTTTAATCTTGTAATACATTAGTTTGGAGCTAGGCGTTTGACATCCTTATATGATAGACAAGAGTAAATATTAAGCTTTAAGAAAATGAAAATGCTCTTCACACCTATGCATTGTAAATTATTATAATTGTTCAATTACAAAACACTTATGGTACTAGCAGTTAAAAAAATTACAATTCCAAAAAGTGTGCTTTCACCGACAATTGTTATTTCCATTTTACAATCATTAACAAGACTAATGTCCACTCTTCTATACCTGTGTATTTTCCCCCAAAGCCTGTAAAAGCAGATAAAATATTCAATAAGTACTGTACAATGTCTTTTTTTTTGTTTGTTTTATATACCGACTTGGCAAACAGGGAGAAGTACAGTATAACAAAAGCATTTGTAGTACTGGGCCAGTGCAAAAAACCTGCAAAAATAGTATATCTGCCAAATTTAAAACAGAAGCTTGAGCTGCACAGCTTTCACAATTTCCCACTAAAGACACAAAGGGTTGGGACATGTGCACTGTTGATTTTCATAGAACATACACATAAGTTATTAAATAATAAAGATTTGTTTTTAAAAGTAAAACAAATTAAGCTTTTTTTCAGAACTGAGTTCTACTTGTGCATTACCCAAGTCAAAGGAAAAAATATTTATGATGCAGGGGTGGGGGGTGGTTATGTCCATGGGAGAGGATAGAACATGGTAGTTGACTCCATGAGATCATGGGCAATTGCTCATTAAATCAAAAAAAGAGAGAAATGCCACACAGCCTTGCGCTGGTGACCTCTGTCCCACTAGATCAGCACTTGTTTGCAGAAGTCTCTTCAGTGTCATGAATGCGATTACTTGGGAATACTGTTAACGTGTGTTATTCCGTGGAGAGGGTGTGATAATTCAGCGGGTGACGGACAATGGCAGTCTTGAGGGAAAGGAGTTGCTGAAGGGGGAGCAGATTCCACAGTCCTAAAGAGGAGGGGGGGGGGTGGGCTAGGCTGAAGAGCAACACCCCCCTGCAACAGTGGCAGCTTGGGGCTCGTCGTCCACGATCTGTACCCCTCGTCTTGACGCACCGGATTGGCTGGCACCGTTTCCTTTCGCCCTCTCCTCCGCTTGTGCAGTCTCCATCATTCCTGTTCAACATAAAATATCAGTGATGGAGCTAGAAGTGTCAGGACAGCACATGGACAGACTGGAAGACTGGCATGATCTCTGAGCCTTCAATCCACTGCTGCATCATTCTGATCATCTGTCACAAACAGGTAATTCTGTGCAAGTAGAGAACGGGCCACTTGCCTAATACCACTCAGTCAGTACAGGTAAACTGGCTCTGACTGAGCCACTCAGGAGGCTCCCAAAATGGTAATTTCCTACCAAACACACCTGGCATGCAGCTGATTGAGTGCTATGCCTGCATCGAACTTTTTCATAGAGACCTAGTTGATCTATTAATTTTGCATGTACTACCTAAAATAATATCAGAATTAAAAGATGATGACTTACTTTTACAAAGGTCAAGAAATAGTTCTTCGATTCCTTTGTTTAATTTGGCTGAAGTGTGGTAGTGTTTTGCCCCGACAGACTCTGCATACCTGAGGAGTACAAATTTATTTCAAATTAACATATGTTCACCATGTCCACTGGAACAATGGAGAGACACATTACTGGAAAGACAGAACAGTTATGACTTCACTGTCAGCTGCACTGTACTTTAGTGTTAGCACACCACAACGAGTTACAGTGTGCATTACTCTGGCGTGTGTGTGTGAGAAGCAGCATAAGAGACACCCATACATACTGTTCTGCTTCTTCAACTGCCACATTTCTGTCCTTTTCCAGGTCTATTTTGTTACCTGTATTCAATAAAATGAAATTAATTATTGACAGAATGATATACATTAGTTCTCTGATCATATCCATTGGTTTCACTCAGTTGCGTCATTTAAGGCACAATGTAAGAATTCCATTTAGAAGAAGGAATGCATAGCCAAAGCTTGATGATGAAAACTATAAACACAGTGAAAACTGACAACATCATGACTCAAAAATCAAGTGATTAAATTGATTGAATCTGATGAAAAATGATTCTGAAAACATCAAAACACACTGAAATAAATGAATAAAATGAAGAATGCTAGCTTTCTGTTTTTGTTTTTTTACAGTCACAAGTTTGTCTTTCTCCATGGATATTGCTGGTGACCTTATAAAAACAGCTCATTTCCTTTGAAATAATAGTTTACCAATTTCACATTTATTAACATTGAGACAGAGATAAATCCAAATCCAAACATAGTTTATTACTGATGTGGGGGCAAAAGTAGAATATATTAGAAATCTATCAAACCCTATTTTTATAAAAATCCCACATAAATTTAATTAGCTTACATCCTGAACAACAATCCAGCTTTTCATGCCTTAGCGGGTTTGTGGAACGGGCTGCACACAGGCTGAGGGACAGCTCTAACTGACAGTCCAAACTTTTGCTAATGTAGTCACTGGGCTATCAGTGATACCAGTAGCAGCAGCGGACTCAATCACAGACAACCCCCCAGCACGTCATTCCAGCAGCAACAGTGTGGACGTTTTCAGACCATTTCAGCCCTCACGCCAGCTCATGTGATGAGCTTTTTTGGAACTTGAAAGTCTGGAAAGATGCCCTCACATCCTGAACAGCCCACATCTCATGCCTCTAAAAAAACATAACTGCATGAGCGATCAATGTCACGACTCCCATGACTACCAGCTGGCTTTGTTGCACGTCATATGATCTTATCTTTGTGATCAAACTTAGACACGCGATCAAAGAGGCGCAGACTGAGAGACACCTCAGACGGTGTATTTGACTAATAACTGCATGAGTACACAGTTATACTTACCTACTATACATAAACATATCTCGTTTCCCAACATTTTTCTTAATTCTTTTACCCAGTTTTTCACCTGAAATGCAAAAGGGGCAGAAATAAACAAGCTGCAGGCTGGCTCATCATCTTTAATGGTGGATATCATGTCTCATTTCTGCTAATGACATAAAATCTGTATATCAAGGTTTCTCAATCAAGACTTCAAACATGCAGGCATTATTCGCCCAAAGAGTTCCTTAGAGGGCACATGCTTACTAATAATTGCTAGTAGCTAAGAATATTACTTGCCAGGTTCTAATTGTAATTACAAGAGATGCGCTGTTGTAACGATTCTACACGCATCATTCAGAGCCAAAAAAACATCCCCAACGGGCCCATCTCATGAATAAGCAGGACACAGCCATCAGCGGAAATACTGAAGCAGCAGCTGCAGCTATTTATCCATGACAGCATACATGCAGAGTGTTTCTTGCCTACCTTCTGAAAAGAGTCCTCATCGGTGATGTCGTACACTAAAATGGCTCCATTGGAGTCTCTGTAATAGATCGGCCCAAGAGCATGGAACCTCTCCTGGCCTGCAGTGTCCTGTTACAGTGCAGGGAAGGAAAGAGAAACAGAATAGGACTATTCAGGCCAGAGATGGAGTCCAATAGAGGGAATACATTTTCCTACGGTAACAGCTGTAGAGGTTAGGGGGCTTTTAGCTGAGCATCATGAGCATGATACTGAATATATGTATCTTTTTACAAGTCTACAAAAGGGAAAAATGTTTATTTAAATTCTCAGACAACAATCTTGTTAACAGGGTAACATTTAAACACCATGCCAATTTATCAATGTAGTAAAATGCTCATCTAAACGATGTTTCAGTTATAAAAGTCAACTGTGAGGTGTTTTGTATGGGAAGTGAGAACTTAGGCCATCTGCTAGTAGTTCCCTCTTCTCAAAAACAGAGAGCAAAGAAATAGGAACGGATGAGAATACAACATAAAAAAGAGGCTTACCCATATGGCGAGATTCACTCTTTTCCCTCCAATGTTTAGCTTCTTTGTGAGGAAGGATGCCTGCGAGGGACAAAAAGGAACATTGAGTACCTGTCTGCAGCATGGTATGCAAATTCACTAATGCAAAGTTGCTCATATGGCAAGCAATTCTAGGCACAACAGACTTGGGAATGAAAGAACAACCATGCCCACATGCCACACAAGTTTTTCCAGTCCTGTTACTCTGCAGCTGGAAAATTCCCTCTGCAGAACATTAAATTCTCATCTACCTGGAAAATTATTCACTGTGTGAATACATTCACACTTGCGCTTTAAGCCATCTATGCACCCTGCATGTCAAACCTCTCAGAGCTTAAACAGTATCTGGGGCTGTTACCTGAAAGGCTATTGGTTGTTTCCCCTACAATCACCATTTAACATGCAGCCACTAACTGGATCTTGAAAACAATTCAGAAAAACAGACAGTAAATATTTGAAAATAAATGGCAGGGAAAATTTTGAGTTGAAAGCACCCTTTAAAGTCTGACTCGTAAATGCATGGTGCATTCACCTAATACACAGAGATGGACTGATCTTAACTGCACAATCACACTCACTTATCTTATGCACCACACCACCAAACATTTTTGCTTCAAAACTGAACAACTTCACCCACATGAATTCCAATGATCCTAATCTGCACTGACAGTAAATCTGGAAATAACATGCTGCTGCCATCCTCCAACAAAGTACCAGTTTAAAAACAGTACTGAATAAATATATGTGTAGCATATGCTAATGT
Source organism: Megalops atlanticus (assembly GCA_019176425.1). NCBI lineage: Eukaryota > Metazoa > Chordata > Actinopteri > Elopiformes > Megalopidae > Megalops > Megalops atlanticus. The sequence goes on from CM032897.1 coordinate 14,113,498, forward strand.
CATTAGTGTCAGGGCAAATTTACACTCTATAAACATTGCGTCCTTCCATGGGCACATGACCGAAATCACATGTGCTTGACAGGGTTCTCAAATTACTGTCAGAGCCCTGGGTAACCTGCAGAGAAATGTTTGGGCTTGAGAACTAAACCAGTCACCATCCAACGAAGCTCATTCAAACCAGGTAGGTAACTACCTACCTACAAGGGGGTAGGAAACGTAACAGCCAGTCAATCCAAATTAATGGGTTAGGACACTTTAGGAGGCACAATAACTGGGAACTGAGAAAGACTTTAAAGTTATCTGATGCATGCCAGTTCAATAAAATGTGATAAAGCTACTTAAATGTTTTTAGTAGTTTTTTCACTTAAGAAAAATCTAAGCAAATAAAATGCTCCCCAAACTTTAATTAGGTAAAAGAGTATGTGTACAAAGTAAATGCATATGTTTGCATATCAAATCAATGACGTGCATGATGAATAGCTAATGAATAGCTAAACCTTTACAACTCACTGTAGACTTCAAAATAAATGTATGATTCAAATCAGTGGAACTTATGCTTTACCTGTTGCACATGGATTTTGACATAAAGCATAATTACACTTACATTCATTCATTAGCACACTTTTATCCAAAGCGGCTTACAAGTCCAGTATAGTAAACAACATCAGGTTCAAATCACATGCACCACTTGCGACTAAAGCCTTTTATACTGCTGTCAATTTCCTCTTTCACCAAAAGTCATAAAGCCTGCATTTTTGATTCAACTTATATTGAGTATATGTATCCATCTGCCAAGCATATTTCTAGCCTACATACAGCAGGTGGAGTGCTTTACAGCACTGAATGTAGCATGACATTTCTACTTGAGCGATACATTGAAATGCAGTGCAACCCCTGAGAGTAAAGTCCTCATTTAATGACTGCTGGTATTGAACGCTCAATCCACCCACTTCGTTGGCATGAACATTTTCACACTGCGACCGATTCCGTGCAGTTGTGACTGATGCTCGCAGGCGGTCAGCAACAGCAGTGCATGCTGGGAGTCGTGTGGCTCGTCACCGTTCCAAGCATGGCATCCCACAGGGAGGTAATCGCTCTCCCCTGATTGGATGGAGCCTGGGAACTACTGATAAAAGTCCTGATCTTCCTCACCCACCTAAAGGCACCTAGCCTCCTGTCTGAACCCTCCAGTTCATGCCTGCTGTATTAACAGACCAAGCACCTGCTGGACTGAACGATAAGCACTGCTTCTTCCAGTAAATAGCTAATGAACACAGGGCTGACACACCTTTTCAAACTTTCTGGTAGCCACTTACTCTGCATCTGGGTCAAACTAACATGGGAATATGCACTTCAGTCATGTCAACCTAAATGAAGAAGACTCACTAAACAAAACCATGTATGTAATCTCAACACCATCTGCATGTAATATAGAACTGCCTCACACTGCTGTGTCTGAATAACTTTCTTGGCAGACACAGACAAAAAACCATTTCCATTATGTACCCTTACTGATTACATTTGCACTGTTTACATATCCAGAACTGCCTGGGGTAATTCAGGTGAGGTACAATCTTGAAGGGCAAAACAGCAGCTTTTAGGATTTGAGCCAGTGACCCCGCAGAAACACATTCCGCTCATGACGCCACACTATGCAAACAAATTTGAACACTGCAGTTTCTAGCAAACAAATCAGAGCCACAAACTGGGTAATCCTCTCAGAAAAAAAAAGAGTCAGAGCTAAAGATTTGCCGCATTAACTTGTTACTGACTGCAAATACTGTACCACTTGAGGGCTGGCAGAAGGCATCTTTCTTAAAATGAATGGCGGCCAGGCTCCTGAGTGGCAGAGTAAGCAAGGCGCTTGCCTCAAGTGCACGTTGAGCCCTGCGGCCTGGGTTTGATCCTAGCCCTGTTTTCAGCCAACAACTTCCAGGAGCCCACAGCAGTGGAACAAACTGGCTCCGTTCCGCCAGGGAAGGGGGCGTGATTATGTCGTCAGGGTTTCCTCGACCCTCCAGCCTCAGGCGCCCTGCAATTTGTCAGGCTCCTGAAGAGTTGCTCAGATGACATCAGTGGAGCGGCGTCCATTGTCCCATTGGCACCGAATTCACTGTGGTGCGCTGTGTGACTCATAGTACGAAAAATAGCTGTTGGCTGCAGGCAAGTGTAACAGCGGATTGAATTGCATCTTGCATCAGTGCCCCTGCATGACTGCAGAGGTTATCAGGGTGAGAGGAGCCTAGGGGTCAACTGGCAAATCCAAAATAGAGATGGATGAAGGTAAAAACATAAAGGAGCGGTAGCCATTAGAATGTAAACTCCTAAAGTCTTCAATCACTGACCCCAAGTTAAAAATGGCCACCCTAAAATAGACAAAATTCCATTACGCAGTATATGTTAATTGAGGTTTTGGTGCCAACAGTAAATTTTAAAGACACATGGGTTGGTTTTTCGTTGAAAAACTATGAAACTGCTCTCTTGGACATACCAAGCATGTATGAATTAGCCTGGTAAGGTCCACTGACTGTGTGCTTGGGATTTCCATGTGAGCACTGTCCTTGGGGCTCATTTTCAAATACTGTATGTTTTTTCCAGAGTACCGAAAATGAATTCCAATCACCAATTACATGTATATGTTAAATATTAATTTTAAGGTAAACTAATAATCATTTCTCTGAGAACAGCCTGAGGTGCCATTTAAATGACAGCTGTAACATGACATCAGCAATACCTTCAAAATCAATTCCCGCAGTCCCACATGGGAATCTCTGGCTTATTAATTACATTCTCCGAGATCCAGATTTAATTAAACACAGACAAAGAGAACAAGGCCAAAGACACTTCATACCACCAGGCAAATGCAAAAATAAACTCCTAGCACACAAGGAGTCTCTCATCCACATTTCATCATCATCATCATTATTATTATTATTATTATTACTACTACTACTATTACAACATGTAGTGTTGTACTATCTTTTAAAATGTGAAACCCAACATTCCCACATCATTGTCACACTCCAGAGTTTAAATGTTCAACTACGTAAAACTGTGCAATCTTTAACTTTACTGTTCTCATATCTGAATCAATTCCAGACATGGGTCCAAATCCAATTTAACCATAAAGCTCTATGACTAAATATGTATTTTGAAGTTGGAGTCAATGCACATTGCGGTTAGACTGAACAGAGCCTACAATACTCAGTTGTAATGTCACTCAGTACAAGTCTCCCATAGTGCTCTGCTCCTCCAAAAGCTTCCACAAAAGGAAGAAGAGATGGGCTCCTCCCCTGATCCAATCCAACAGTTATAAATCCAGGAGGCTCAACATGAGGAACGCTGGAGCTGTGCAAACATAACTGTCTAGTGAGATTTACTGGCCAAAATCATATTACAGAAACAAAAAATTCTGATCAACTGACTGACCAATTGATTTTTAATCCTTGAAATGAGAACCGGGAATTTCCACTTGTGGCATTGTTTCTGGTGCTTGCGATTGGCTGCGTACAGACAGGGGCAATTCCTCAGCACTGTTTCAGCTGACAGTCAGTGCAGCCTTCCCAGTAACTGGTGCCAAGTTAAATGCCTGTGTACAGATTTCAGTATGCTGTGGATACACTGGGGCTCGGACTGATTTTCACGGCTCTGCAGGAAAATGTGGTCAGCCTGCTGAGAGGGTTTGTAGGCAGGGAGGAAAACACTGGCAGACATGGGCAACTGGACAGCTGGACACAGCAAAAGCTCACTCTCTCAGCAGTCACAGCCAGTCTGTGTCAACAGGTTAGGGAAAGAGGGGACCAACTCACACTGAGAGCTACTCATCTTCCTGTATGGGCTGCACCAGCTAAAGAGTCAAACATATATAGGTCAGACCTTTGACCTACCTGCCAGTTGAGGTACCAAAACCACCAACCTGCTTGAATTGATGGCTCTTGAACAAACATATAACAGCAGCCAATAAGGCTGCATAATTACCCAGTCACACTGTACAATATAAGGGCAACCACATGAAGCCTACATAAGTCAGTGGGTGCATTACATCATATATGACACACAACACACTTTCCCAAATCATAATGTGTTATGTTGAAATGTGACATCCACACCCACCACATGACATTGGGATACCTCTCACCCCAGCTATGTCATGTGTCATATGAACTGTTTGTGGGGTCTGAATGTGACATTAATTTCTACATATATACCCTAACATTTTACTAAAATGGGACAAAAAAACTCCAACATAATCACCCTACTTTTTCCTGTAATATGTGTGCCATCAAGGTGGCATCTTGCTTAGGATTTAATAGCTGTACATATAAAGTCTGAAGACCTTAAGCAGGCTGCATTCCTTCTCTTTCTAACGGGATACATTTGGTCTATACTCTCCTTCCTACCTTATTATCCCGCTGGTATGAAACTGCATAAATCACCCGTCTCCCTCCTACTAGTTTAGTTACAATAACCCCATCAACCCCATCAAAATAGAGGGTAGACTCTGTAGCAGAAAATTGATCAGCTTCAAAGTTATCAAAAATTAATGAATATGATCCCTCAAATATGAAAGCCATCTAACCTGGCTATGTACCTTCACTAACAACAGAGCTTGTTCAGCTTATATTGGATTTTAAATATATTATCCTCTCATAATGTGAGCTTGTTTGTGTATATGTATGTGTGTGTGTGCATGTATGTGAAGTACTTAGGCTTCATTTAAACAAGCCTTTTAGTAGCACCAACATGTCTTAGATTTTAACTGGCAATTTCCTCAGTTTCATTTTTTAAGACACGTGCCACTGTTTGGGAAAAACGAAATGGCTTGGCCTCTTGATGACCTCTTTCTCAAGGTTTATGTTAGGGCAAACCCCACTACGAAACGGTGAACGGTAAACAACATGTGATCTAAATTCACTTCTAATGAAGTCATATGGATGCAACACATTTCGAAATAAGATGTACAGCCCACATCCAAGAAGACACATCTGTTTTATCCAGTGCAACAAGTAAACAAGAGGTTCTGTCATGTCAGAACAATGTAATCATAGGAAGCTTACACTGAAAAATATCTAATAAACTGAATCTTCAGATCCAGCATGATAAACATACAACCAACTTCTACAAGCAACTTGAGGCAGAATAGAAAACACTTACACAGAGTAAAGAAAAATGTTTTCTGAATGGAAAGGAAAATCTTGTAGCTGAAATAAATGGAGAAAAGACAACTCATGATTCAAAATTCATAATCTAAAACCTTACATAAGAAATCATGTTTCCCTTTTAATTTTAAAAAGAATAATTAAAATAATGCTTAATAAGCAGATTATATCAGATAAATGAAAATTCAGCAGCGGCCACAGTTACAGTATCTTCCCTGAGGGCATCACATTTGCCTAGGCCTGCCTAGCTTCACGCCTGCCTGTCTGCACAAGACCAGCATTCCACTCTGTAGTACAGAGGTGGTGAGGGTCTGTAATGTCAGACTGCGCTTACTCTCTCCAAATTTGACAGGAGACACCAAGGGTTTTGAAGGGGCATTCTGGTATCTGGAAAGAGTGAAGTCATAAATGCATTCCACAGAGATGTCTTTTCTACCATGAAACTAGGCCGAAGCCAGAATTTTAACTTTTAATATTAAAAAACACAGCAATTGAATCTCAATTTAAATATCCAAGTAAATAAAATCTAATTAAGGATCTTATTTGCTTGGTTATTTAGACCCAGAGGCTTGCTAACTTCAAGCAAAGATTCATGAAACACTGCATTACATCAGTATTTAAGTACACTTCAGATGAGATATTAATAATCTGTAGACTGAACAGGACCAAGGAACAGAATCATCAACATACTAACTGAAGTTTCCATTTAATACTTGAAAAAGGCTTGTCATTCTCAGGGAACACAAAAAAGCAGAAAAAACATAGACCTTTAATGATGAGTATAATAGACAAATGCATCACGCATACTTAACACCGGATTTCACATTATTTGTACACTAAAAATAAATGGATACTGCTACTGTTAACACTGACTTCAGAGGCTGTACAGTTAGAGCTAAGCTGGGTTTTAATACATATCTTTAATCATCCAGGACCATGAAAAGTCATAAGACATGTAAAAGACTGGTGCCCCCGAAGGCTTTGTCTTATCTCCCTTATTGTTTTCTATATGCACCAATAAAATGGTTCACGGAAATACTAGTAACTTATTTAAATATATAAAATACGCTTGACGATATTTCTCTGGTGGGACTTGCTCCTCTCCAGAGATCGTGTCAGTTAAGCTCACGGTACATTAATGTAGATAATACTGTCCACATTACAAAGACAGACTGTGTGTAACATGACTGTCTGGTGTGGCAACAAAAGTTTTGAAGCAAAAGAAAACTGGTCAGAATTGTAAACATAGCAGGTAAAAATCACTGGCAGACAGCAGAAACAGCCTTGTAATTAAACAGCACTGTAAATGTATGTAAGCAGTCCTTTGTTCTACAACAAAAGATACCATTTACTTAACTGCACATTTAAGTAAAAAATATCATTTATGAAATGCAAAAATGTACACAAAACCATCTTAGGACAGGAACACCACCCAACAAATATTGAGCCAATCCAATAAATCCATTGAAACGTTATGTAAACACTGCCAAGTAATAGTTGGAAAAAAAGACTTGAAAAGGCTCAGTAATTGGTCACTACTAAGGCTTCATCAGTCAACCACTGACAGCTTTTTGAAAAGCAGCCTTTGCAATGTGCCATTTTCTGCACTCTGGGGAAAGAAGCCTGCAGTTCAGCCCAGGCTGATGCAATCCTAGTGCACTTCCTGTAACCTTGCCCACACTTCCTGGATCCTGGTGGAACCTCCATGGCAGCATGATTTGGGAGAACGTCAGTTATCACATTTTTAAAACTGAGGTTAATATTAGAAAAGGAAGCAGGGAACTGAACCACCTACACACTCGGTGAAGAAAAGAGAGGCCATGGTAAGGATGGAGGAAGTGTGGTTTGTTCAGGTGCAAATTGGTGTTTCCACAATCACTAGCTGCACTATTCTGATCCATGGACATTAACTTGGAGTGCCGTCTTCCTCATCAGTTAAGTCAGGGGCATTTCCAGATATTCAAAAACATATTCTAAAACCGCATGTACTGGGAAAATGATGTGTCAAATACAGATGGAAGGTGTTTAAAAATAAAGACACTTCACCTGTACCTTTGAATTGTGGCAAATTCATGGTACTCAAATAAGCATCGTATAGCACAACAACACATTTGAAAGGTCACCTCTTCCTTTAATAAAAGTAAGTTAAGCTTCCCTAAGTTTGTTGATTGAGTTTAATGGGTGTGGCCCCACGGATAAAACTACAATGAAATCAGCCAGAATAAAACAATTATCAGCCAGTATGATATTAGTTTTTAAATCTAGATTGTGAAAGATGACCTAACAACAACTTTACTATATGATCGGTAAAATAGACCGAAAAACTGTTGTCGATGAGCAAATGATATGCAGCAGAATAACAACCAATTCATGAATGAACTGAAAGCAAGTTCCTGACAGCACAGTAGACAACACATTCAACAAGCCTCTTCAATAATGCTGACAAACAGGAAGCTGCAACTTAATAAATTAGCCTACCAGCAATCCTGAAGTTAACCTTTTCATGCAAGCGCTAGTACTGACCGTAGTAATAAAAATAAAAGGTTATGCACACATGGGAAATAAGCAGTATTTCAGATTCTATCGTTCAGTGAAGCACTACGACTGGCACTTGACAGACGTCGGCCTTGGGTGGTTTGAGAGGTGGGCATCCTGAATCGTTTTTACCTACAGCAAACCTAATTGATCATTCACAGGCTAAGTTTAAAGACGGTCCTGCGTAGATACACTTGTAATTATATGAGGATGCGAATATTGGGTCTCTACTATCACACCAGTGTGGATACGCACGGCGCCTGCTCGTTAAGGACAGTGAAAAAACAGTGATTGGGGGCGTGTACACACCTCCAGTATTACCAGCCAGATCAGTTTTCGGCCATTAAAAAGTTGTGTTATTTGTTCAAAGACAGCCGTAGCTTTATAGCGTTAAATACGCTACAACAGAACAACAAATGAAGGCTCCCACAGCCTATTCAAATTCGTTGGATGAGTTACATGACGTTTAGCTGTATTGACAGCTATCTGAGTATCTAGCTATCTGTTCGTTTATTTGCTTGTTTTTTTTTTTTTAAAAGCTTTTCTGTTTGTCTGTTCGTTTTGTGCATAGCTACCTGTTTTACCAAGTTCGGGAATCTAAAAAGGTGTTAGCACCTGCCACAAACTAAGCCTTCCTGGTTGCTGAGCAGCGCTCGCTCCACGTATGTCTGGTAGTGAACCAAACTGACCCCAGAACACCCAAACTGTCAGTGGCTAGCTAAATAGCTAACTATGCTTTAGCCATGTGAAACAGTAAAGTACATTTGATACTGTAGCTAGCCAGCTATCATCTGCATACGAAAAGGAAAGGGTACTGTTAAATAACACCTAGCTAGCTAGCAACAATAAACGTGAGCTACACCCTTGTTCGCTGACTCAGCGCGCCTCTGGTGGCTGGCTAACACATATTTAGTTAGCTAGCCACGCCAGCACTAAAGTAACAACATTAAACGTGCAGCATAGAACAGCAACACACAGGAAAGCTTGAACACCTAACTAACGTTATCTGCTGTCATTTTTTTCTGAGCTCTATCGGTGGCGATTATCGGGGGGTTCGTCCCTAGTTATAAACAACCCGTTTAACCCTTTCCTGGTCAGCGGCGATAACGCTGATAAAGGTTCCCATACGCACCTGCAGCGTTGTGATGTGTTTGTCGTTGAATTTGTTCTCGCAGTACCGCAGTACGAGCGATGTCTTCCCAACACAGCCCTCTCCCAACAAAACCACCTTGAAAGAATAGGTTTTGCTACTGCCTCCTGCTCCACCGGCCGCCATCGTGAAATCCTTAGGAATAAAAGTAGCCCGGCAGAACCGCAGCTTGCTGGTCACATCAGTTATTTTCAGTGACAAAAAGGACAGATGTGAAAAGTCACAAGCGGGGACAGGAATCCCTTCGTATGGTAAATGGGACGATGTCAATAATACGGATTCGACAGCTGGCTACCACCACTCTCAGCCTTTCTCACCCTGTCTAATGGCGTCTTCTCCTCTACGTCATGCTCCTGTAATCATGTGAACTGGGCAGAGCCATCCAAGTATGTTGTTTTTCTCTTCGCAGACAACGCAGCTTCTCATTTTATTGGTGTAGAGACACAACGTGACGAGTCTACACCAGTAATCGACGGGAACGAGGTATGGGCGAAGAGAAACAGTACATGCCCCGTTATAGATCTAGAACTGTAGTTGAATGGCAAACAGGTAGTGTGGGCATTCCGTATGGGATTAAAGGCAGGGAAGTAGCTACGCGCTAGCCCAGTGCGATACATGTGAACCCATATCCTTATGAACCATCGGTAAAATACAGGTTAATATCTATAGCAAGCATGCTTTGTATGCATCGCTGTGATTGCTGCAACACATTGCTGCACTTACGAGTAAACATACTGAATTGCATGCATGCCCAGAAATCGCTGACATAATTGCAGCAATAAGTTATTGATTACAAACACAAATCATATTCTTTTGTGTTTTCGTAATAATCTGTGAGCCAAACAAATTACACGATTAAATGCATTGCCTTCATAAAATCAAATTTCTTGTGGGGAAGAAAGCAACACATGGCACTGCGAAATACAGTGCAAAAGCATTCACCTACGTTTTCATTTTGTTCCATTTGGCGGGTTTTGCTACTTTTTGATGGTTTTGCTATCTTTATGTTTATTGTAGAGTATTTTCATAAGGTGGACAACATGGCCACTAGCAGCTTATTTATTTAGGCCTATTTTTAAATAACTGTAAACCTTGATCACCATGAGCTTTTGTAGTTGCTCATGATGGCCTACTTTTTCAATGCCAGAATTATACTCAACACTCATTTTTCATGTTGTCCCTGTGGTCCTCTGTTTTCTTGAAGTGAAGTGATTTACTACATGCAAACTAAGCTCTCAAAATATCTAATAGTACAGGGCTGTGAAAGGAATATAAAGTTCATTAACAGATAGCAAGTTTATGCAAGCACATGATACTTAATTAAACTGGCTGACCTGGGTAAAACTCCAATGAGGTGACCAAAGGAAAAAAAATCCATCAGTTAACAAACTTTTATTCCAATATTACACAATTAAAAAATAGGCAGCATGATGCAGTGTAACATACATGTTTAAGGTCTCATGTCAGTTGCACATTAAGGAAAGTAAAATGATCACCATTACACCAAAACTTCTAAAATTGCACAAGAAAAGAGGTCATAAAATGCCTGTATCTTAAATATCATATTACAGGCATTTTTTTCATTATTTGCATTTTGCATTGACTGATTTTTTTTATTCCTCCTAACCTGAGACAATGTGCAAAATAAGCAAAAAATAGCTAGCTAACATACAAGCAGAAAAGTCACCAGTAAACATGTTTTTTACTATGTGGAAAAAACTCAATTATGACACTAAGCAGAGACAGGTAGTGTGCATTGCTAAGAGATCATTGCCTCCTGTAAGAAGCTGTATAGATTTGATCCACTTCAGTCTTTTGCAGTTCACGACTCTAATCCCCCAGAAACATATTGCCTAGACATACATCATGCAAAAATACCAGTTTCAGTATAACACTCCATCATAATCCAGTACAATCACCTTTGGACGCCTGAAAATAAAACCAGTCTCAGAGTCACCTGTGTCCAGATCTCATAGAAATATACAGAATCCTTGACTCAAGCCTGTACATGAATGTAAAGTCATTTAACCAGTTATAATATAAGGCAATTTGGGAAATGTGGTCCTAAAGGGCAACAGAGATTTTAAAATACAGAGGCAAATGGCATCTAAGGAAAGCCAGGACTGTAGCCTGTTCTGGAGTGCCATTTTTCTAATATGAGCATGTCAGTGCAGTCAGTTTAATCAGTAGATGGTGAAAACCTAGTTGTTAAACAGTTCTGATAAGAAATGTAAGCTTCAACAGTTTATATTATACAAAATTAAAGCACTACAAACCAGGCCCAGCTATCTCACAAAGCCTTTGGTCATCATAATACAGGAAAGCAAAGATATTTGAAGCCTTCCTTCTTCATAAGAATAATTATTTACAAATAAATGTATACTAATTTATGATGGAGCATTTTCCTTGTCTTCTGTTGAATATGTAGGTATCTGCAGCAGTAACTGCCTGTAATAAAAGCACAGAGGTTTATTTACTGCATTATTAATTGCAAAGAATTAGAAAGCAACATGGACAAAGAGTGACAGAGCTGTCATGGTCAATAATGATATGTTAAAACGGTTTTCTGCAGTCGAAATACAATGTGCTATGAGTAGATAAATTACTAAATCATGATCATAAACATGATTATAACTCACATATCTTTAGCAGCTTTCCTCATGAGTCTTCGTGTGCATGGAGACATGAGACTGTCTGTTGGGCTTCTGATGTCTGTCCTGTACATAAAGGTGAAAACTGTTTATCAAACCTCAAACCATAGACTGGCCAGCTTACACTATCAGCACATCAGAACAAAGAACTGTGATATATTGGCTATCCAGCCTTACTAGATGGCTTGTAGATCCTGTACATTATTACATTACATTATTGGCATTTAGCAGACACTCTTATCCAGAGCAACTTACATCAATTACAGGTTTTTACAATGTTATCCTTTTATACAGCTGGATATTTAATTAGGCAATTATACAATAGTCACATTGGGATCAAATGCCTTCTCTAAGTGAGAGGCCAGATTTCAGGTTTAACAGGTTATTAGTTGTTGAGCCCCTATCAATTACTTGACTTCTACAAGTAGTAATGCCAGATTGAAGGGAAAAAAAACTCTTTATGGAATAGCTTATCTATGGGCAGACAGCAAAACGTCATTTTGATAGAGACAGACACTGAGCATCAGTGCTACCCCTCACACACCTCCTGCAGTACAATGCCTCCACAGATTGATGAGGGGAATTTGGAAACCTGACTACCAGTTAATTCCTTCAACCATCTCACATGAAAACAGCGCAGTTTATGAATCAATTAATATATTAACACTGTTCCATTCAAGTGTCTTGCTATCTTCCACTTCTCACATCGTGATCAACGTAACAGCACCGCAGGAATATTGTCAGGACAGTACTGGTAAGAGTTGTTTGCAAATAAGTACTGCGCCTTTAATTTGTAGTTCACGCCAGCTTACTTTTCTTTTATCTTCTTTCTCTTTGCTAAGCTTGGGGTTGGTGGCTGTTGGTTGGGATGGCTGGCGTTCTGCAATGTTTTTCCAGAGCTCATCTTCTGCTCAAAATGATAGCATTACAAATCAAGGACAATCAAGTTCCACACTACAAGCACGCACGCACGGTCTTCTATTTGTCTCGACAGCTCTCCGCCCTTGAAAAATGGTTTGAACCGTTGCTATTGTGCAGACCATTAAGAAATAGAAAAATAGGAAATATGATTTTGAACACGCAATATCTGTTCTCGAAACACACATGGAACAAAAACAAATGATCTGACTGACGTTGGAAAAATGCTCTTTTACAAAATGTAACGAATACAATTTAACCTCTTCTAGCCTACTGTAATGTCACATATCTGGTTAGCTAACCAGTTAATGCAGCTTAACACAGACTTCCACTGTGTTCTCATAATCAAAAAAGCAATAGTCTAATCAAAGCAAATACTTGACAGTAAATGGTTGACGGTTATGTCACCTCGAAACAAATCCAGACATGGTCGATTTATGATTTCACTCATAAGAAACGACAGAAAATTAGAAACATGAAATCATACCTTTGTATTGCGATCCCTGTTAAATCCGTACAAGCTGTTGCGTTCTCTGGCCCGTTCGTCGCTGTGTGCTTGCTTATACAAATAATATAATTCGTAGGTGGCGCCAGGTGACGTTTTTCAAAAATAAAATTTCGATTGGTTGCTGTAAATTCAGAAGCAAAACAAATGTGCTCGAAACGAATGCATTTTTTACATTCCTACAGAAAACTTGTTTCTCCAGTAACCGTGCGTTATTTCTTTTAACCTTTTAAAAGTAAACACTTGCTGTACTGCGCCATTTCAAAAGCTCCCCCAGAAGAGAAGGGGGAAAATTCCATCAAAATGAAACCAAAAATATCATCCTGATATTGTATCTGAGTGCTAGGAGTTTTATCGCATTCAAACGCATCACATACAGTGTCTTATAATCTAGTAACATGTAGGCTAACGTATTCATACCGAAAGGATAAACAATCATATGTCCTATGACAAATATCCTTTTGAAATACTGTTGCAGAGGTAATGTGCATATAGGCTTTCTGTGCACAGCCTGTAATATAGGCGTTTATATGTCATCTATAAAAGTTTATTTAGGCTTCCTGAAAACATTTTTACTTCTTTCTGTCAGTAGCAAACCATTCACGTGTGTTCTTTAATGTCATAATTGCAGAAGCTCTTTAGAACAGGTCGTTAGTTAGCTGGCCAGTTATGCAAAATGTCAATGATGAAGATAAACATTAATACAGGTAGAAAATTGATATTTCCCCATCAAAACAAACGTATATATGTGTGCAAGACTAGGAAAGTTACACATTCTGTTGACAAATTCCACTTGTATTTTGCAGCATAGCTACTGTGTAGTGAAGCACACTGTAAATTACCCTATATAGGTACATTTGCCAAAGAAATAAAACAGTAATACCAAGATTTGTGGGGCTGTTATTCCTCAATTTCAATTTTAATCAGTTCAATACAGTATAATACAACTAAATATAGCCGTTTGTAGAAATTTTCCATTTTCCAAAATGCCTCTGCCTCTTCAATGACATCTGACTGTGCAAAGTGCAGAGGGGAGACTTCTGGGAGAAAGGTTGCTGTGATTGACACTCTAGGCCTCTTTCATAAAAGACTCAGTTAAGACCATGTATTGCAAGAAGTGGAACTGTTCATCTCCAAATAAGACAGTCAAATAAAACATTTTTTAAAACATCAGGCTATTATTTCCATCTCTGATTCAGAGAAATTCCTTTCTTTTGGTTGCACTACTATAGTATCTGATACTGCATAAATACATTAAAATAATTTTTTGCATACATTGGAACTGTTTTCTATGCAAGATGAACCAGGGTACATGGGCAATTTCAGAATAGGTGGAATTTATTAACAATTAACACATATAAATGTACTTCCACAGGTTTGAGAACTAACACTCTCGGTGCACACAAATATTTTAGTTTGTATGAAAGAACAACTTCAACACTATTTCTACACAGGACTGATAAATTAAGCCTCAGGTGTCTATGCTGTCTGAGAAAATGCAAGAATCTTGATTTATAATTCAACCTTTCAAGGGCCAATGTCCAAATGACTTGGTATGTGCTTGTTACATAAAACCGGACACTTTCCCTGGGGTTCATTACCTCATTTACAGACTTTTTTCAGAAATATCAGAATGAACTGCAAGTTTCAATATGTATAGATGTTAAACAGAAAGGTAAAGTACTACTATTCCTTGGCCCCAGGTGTGTTTAAACATGCAGACCAAAAAATGAGAAGTGACATTGTGATTTTCGAGCTTGCACGACACTACCAGAAAACCTTTAAGACTTTAAGACATCCTCACTACAAATAACCTTTTGAACACCACAGCTTTCATACAGTCCGGGTCCATTCTACTGCCTCGGCCAGAAGCCCCACGCCGCCCCAGGCAGCACCAAAGCAATTATTATGGAGGAGAAAAGATTGACAGCATTGTTGTCCAGGATTGGTTTCCCACATATCCACTTTGCAGTCCTTGATTCATGATTCACAACTTTGCCGGTGCTTTCCTCATAACCTGGAACAAAAAACGTATACAGATAAAAGACTGAACACAACTTTACCAGCCATCTCCAGTCCCGCCACAGATTTACTTTTGGTTCAGTCAGTATCACAGTATTTTATTTTAGGGCAATTCAGCTCTGGTCCTGGAGGGCCTCAGTGTCTACAGCCCTACATTCCACCCATGGAATGAAAGCCTGATTAATAATTCATGGTCGTCACTACCTTTCATGTATGTCCCCAGTTCTGGAGTTTTTGGTCTGAAAGAGCAAGATGACTTGCTAGTCTGTGGTACTCCAGGATCACAGTTGATTAGACCTGTGCCTATTTGCTTTGCTGACATCCTGACATAGAGTGACTCACATTTCAAACCTTTCATGACTAACATAGTGTGCAAGTCTCAGGATTTTAACCCCTATGCCTCTGGTCTAAAATTCCAGTGGATGTCCCACCACATTTCCAAGTACCATTAAACCAACTGGGTAAGCACCTGAATACTGCATGCTGGCTCCTAGAAGAGAGTCCAGAATTGACCCTAGGAGCCCCGCCATAGCCCCGTAAATGATGACTGGCCACTGGGGAGCTGCCAGGTTCAGGTCCCTCACGAACAGCAGCTGGGTGATGAAGTAAGCCACGCCAACCGTCATACCGCCCAGTAAGCTGGCCCCAAGTCCCACCGCGGTAACTCCCCCATTTGTACCTGGGGCAAAAACACACAATTTTCAATTAGCAAGAAGTACTTGCTACTGTCAAACAGCCACACAACCAATGCTGCGTTCAGCATCCAATTTATTCACATGTACAAGGCATATATTCTCCCTCTATCAGTATATATACAAAAAATAGTTCTGCCTCTGAAAGTACGCATATCACTCACATCCATTTGTCAGCATACATAACTTTCCTTTAACTAATTTGGTTAAGATAACCCCGTAAAACCCTAAAATGCAAATATGCATAGTTAAACAAGCATGACATAGCATAGTGCTTCTACAGTTGTAGAGAAGCTGGCTGATACTTCTCATAAAAACAAGCATAAGTAAAATGTAAAAAAAGAAAAACAATTTAGTTTAAAAATCCACAAAAGAAGCAGCTGTGGGATACATACTGCACACAGCTGAACTCAAAAAGTGAGCCCTCCTCCAGGCATTCACCTGTATTTCACTTCTGTAATTAGGCAGGTGCAGTCAATTAAACAATTACCTGCTAGGCCACAATAAAATACAGACAATGACTTGCTAGTACAAACAGATGATTACAATTAAACAATAGTTTGACTGCAGTTCATTAAAATGAGCTCAGTTGTGGTGAAAATGGAAAGACTAGGATCCTTAAAAATTTGTACAATAAACAATTAAACAGTGTGGGGGACAGGTGAAGGCTCTTGCTCACAACAGCATATCCCTCTGTGCTGGTGCTCATATAGTATGAACATATACTAAGATGTCTTGTACACTGCAGCACTTAGTATACTGTTGCCAACTCCAATCTGGTACAGACAGTGGGTACAACTGCTGGCTGGCCAAAGTGTCCACAGGGTTTCACTCTTGCCAGGTACTTCACTACCTGATCCTGCTATGTAATGTCTTAACTGAACCAGTTCAGCTTCCCTTATCTAAATTCTGAGATTATTAGTGATTGAAAGAGAAATGGAAAACCAACTGCACTGCAGCTAGAACAGCTGAAGGGGAAGTGCATATATGCTTATGTGCCCCAAACATTAAAACCAAGCAGGAACAGTAATGGAGAGGCCTGCCCTCTAGTGGTGAAGGAGGGCCTATACCTACCTGCGGGGACCTCTTTCCAGGAGGTGATGAGCCGGGGCTTACTCTTACTGAGGACAGGCCCCACCTCAGATGCCCAGGTGTCCCCCGTGCTGCAGGCCAGTGCCCCCAGCAGGGCCAGGCACATCCAGGTGGCTGTGTACTGCTTCCCGAAATCCACTGGGATCTCCCCAGGGCCTACCTCAATCATGTAGAGCAGGGCCAGTTCTGTTGGGACGCCCCCATTACAGAACACCTGCATCCAGTTTCTCTGTCCCCCTAGAGCACGGAAAGGAGGCAGGTGACAAAGGTCTACAGAGAGGATCAGTGAAGGCTTTGGCAAGTAAACAGACAGGATCAATGAGTCATAGACAGGAAATGGGAAGGATCAGTGGGGTTTGCACACAGAAAATTGGCAGGATCAGCAAGGCCTACAGACAGGAAACAGACCATGTCAGTGGGGCTAAAAGACAGGAAATAGGCTCTACTGTATTTAGTATGGAAAAGATGTAAAGACATCTGAAATGTTCCTGCATGCTTATACACTTATGATTTAAGACTTCAAATGGTTGTTCAGATACTCTGAAAACTTGTGTTATGATTCCATACAGGAAAAGATGCAACTTTACTTTTTATTATCAATCTTTAAACACAGCAAAATACAACATATCTGAGGGATTTCAGTGAATATTCCTGCCAGCCTGTCATTTGCTAATTAATGCAGGAGAAGATTTATATTTCTTTTATTGGGTTGTGAAGATATTATTTTGAGTTGTGCCTTTATTTTCATACATGTCTAGGTCCTTACAACGCTGTGTAGATATTGAACTTGGTGTTCATTCAGCTTGTATACACACAGGCAAACCAAATAATCAAAATAATTAGTGACACTGCACTGTCATTTAACTGTTTGAGTGTGTGGATTTCACCTCAAGAGGATACCTGCACTGAAATTAACAGATCAAATCATATTAGTTTATCATATTTAAAGGCCAGGCATATTTAAAGGTAAGATACAATAAGAGGAAAGGTTGAAAACCTCCCAGCATAAATATAGGATATAATCACTTCTACCATAGACTAGAAGTATGTTTACATCAGTCTGGATGAAGCTGAACCTGAGCAAACCAGTGTTTTTGTGGCCACAAAATACATTTTGGAATTCATGTATGGCAGCAAAAGACACTTGGCTTTGCTGTGAAACTGTGAACAAAATTAAATTTGTAACCAAAGCATAATCATTTTCATCTCTTTCAAGTTCTATGCTTAAGTTACTTTCAAGCCAGCTATCACAACGATGAATGTACATATGGGCAGCATCAGTAATGGTTGACTTCTGACCATGCTGGAACAGTTCCATTGTCAAATTTGACTGTGGAAATTCAATAAATATGCAAACAACCAGTTTAAAGGTGTCCAAGCCTACAAAGGACAGGTTATGCTCTTACCTTCTTTATATTCTGCATCAATACGTTTCTTGACTTCACCCTTCCACCTCGTGAGTTTGGAAGAGGTGAAAAAAAATGCCAACAAGGAGGAAAAGAAGCTCATGTTAGCCATTGTAAGAATGAATCCAACCAGCATTCCTGCAATAAAGACAGAGATACATTTGCATTATAAATTTAGCAGCATTCCATTTTTAACAAAGGAGAAGGGTTTCAGTGACAATAAAAATTAAGATAAATCAACTGGACTTGACAACTTGACTTGCTGTGTTTTTCTCCTTTATCCTAAGAACACTGAGATAAATATATATAGACACATACATACAGACATTTAACCAGTCTTCAAGAAACCAGGAAGACTGTGTTTTGTTCTCATACATGTGTCATGTGATTTAGCCATGAATGCTATGTCAGAGGAAGCACAACATCAGTTCCCCGAATTTGTATTTCAAAAGGCCGGCTGTGACAGATGAGATTACCTGTGGCTTGGGATGAAGTCAAGCACAAAAAAGTGGACAATATTCATCTCTGAGTTTGTGGATCCATATTTAAATCACAAAAACTGGGCAAAAAAGCCATCTACAGTGAGGATTTCACCTTCAAGTAGGTTTGACTAGTCTTGAGTTAAAGTGCTCCCAGACTATTACCCTTACAGGTTACTGCAACATTACCCTACACTGTGATATCACACACACACACACACACACACACACACACACACACACACACACACACACACACACACAAAGGAGGAGGTTGTCATAATTTTTCCTTGGAATATACCATTAGGTACGAGAAAATGAAACCCGAGGAATGTGTTGATTTGGAGGTACCAAGTAAACACAAAGCAGATGGACATGACTTTACTCGCTGGGCAAACACACCCCTATGAGTCACAATGACCTACATTTTACAAATATTAATTTACATAACTGATTATTTAATTAGAATCACGCTTAAAGGGACAACGGCAGAACCCCAGCCACCAAACTTCTGGTTATAAACCCAATCCCCTAACCAGGACCCCTCTGTGGTCAAGTGTTGTTTTTTATTGCAAGTTACAGTCCTTACCTCCAAGTGCTCCACTGTGGTCAAGGCTCTTCCGCTTCATAGCTCGTGAAACAAGAATTAGGGGGACCAGAATTGAAAACAGCCAGCGCCATGGAGACACGGGTTGTAAAGTGCCTGGAATGCAAAAGCTACTGTATTTATATGCAAAGTAGCATTCCACTTATTCCAGTGCAAAGATGTGTAATTTCGGCTCATGTTACTCAAAAGGCATGCATCGTTGTTCTACATGAAACTAACTCGCCGGAGTGTCTGGTCGGACAACGTTTATAATTCTGCCTTGTTAGTGCCCATTTTTGTGTGTTTGGTATGTCTACAAAATCACTCGCCCTGAACTTCATTTTCAAAACTATACACATATTACAATAGAAAACCTACAACCCTTTCGATATCTACAGTGTAATACTTTTATAACATCAAATGTTACGAGTCAGTGGGCAACTAAAACTGAGCTACTGTGTTCAGTATGAGATCAGAGTACAGATAAGGCACTAGTTGTCAGTGTTAGAGCTGAAATGTTGCAGTAACTCACCATAGTAAGTGCTGGCCGTCATAGAAATGATCCAGAACGACAGAGAGATGGCCAGAGTCGCACACAACACTATCATATCAGTCATCATCTTGAAATACTCTTTCATTACTGTCTCTTGCTCAAATGGTATTACTGTTGATCAGATAAGTTCCTGCGAATGACAGCCCAGAAACAGCCGTTAAATATTATCGCAACATGGTATTTTACAACCAGGTGCCTAACGCATTGATGCGATTAGCTAGGCAAGTAAATCACATACAAATGCATACCAAAACGAGAACATGATTAGTTACCTACATTAAACTACTTTGCTAACGGCAGCAACAAGAGCCGACTAAGCACAGTAACAAAGCGAAAGTGGACAGTGTTCAAATGAATGTGGTCCTGTTGTGTGTTCATGGCAATTTCACTGCATTTTGTATCTGCGGTAACGTTAAAACACGAACAACACGCAGTATGATAACTATATCCCTAGCCATCTCTGTAAGAAATCAGAAACAGGAAGGTGAAAACCTGCAGTCGCCAAAGCCATGACGATGCTGTCCTTCACTCGCACGTTCCATAAGCGTCCATTTAAATCCAGCTTGCTAGTTAACGAAGTGCTACTACACGCGATGAATGAGATATGCATCTGCATACCTCACTACTCTAAAAAATTAAATTACAATAATCCACGTTATTCTGCAATGCGCGTAGCTCCTCGTCGACAGAAAACGGGATATGAGAACACGACGAACTTCCGGTGAAGGGTTGCCAGCGCCTGTAAACCCTTTCTGTAAGTTTTACACTCGAAGCTTTTCACTAATATTTCCTCATGCCTACACACGACCTTAAGGCAACCCTTAACCATTTTAAAATTAAAGTATATACGATGATTTAATACAGCCAGACGATTGCTACTACAAATGTCAGTACCTTAAGGAAGCAACAGGTCTGTAATACAATTAGAAAATTCCTCCATATATTTTAATAAGGGAACATAATTAAGAGGGTGGGAAGATGGAGTGTCGAGTGGTTATCCAGCTACAGTTTAAAATGTGACATCCATTATTTTACTCACATCTGTCTCGTATTTCACACAGAAACTTGAAAACCTATGTAAGGAATTGTTAGCCAGTCTGGCAACTCTATTCTTAAAGATACAGATACAGACAAATAATTTTAATAAAAATAACACCAGTAAAAAGGTTGTACAAAAATCTACATTTTTCCCTCTTTAGAATTAATCTAAAATGCTACTCTTAAAATTACAAAATAACTCAATCTGAATGATGATCTTTTGTACAGTAGGAGTACTGATATGCATTTGTTTGGAGGCTATAGAAATATATTGCAACTTGCCATTGAAGCTCTCCATTTTCATGTACAGATATATATTTGAAGTATTTATTTAAAGCTTATGTGTTGCATGCTTGAAGAAGTTTAATTGATTCTAGCAACACAAAGGAACACATTCATGCAGTTATCAAATCAAGCATGTCTACAATATGCCTAGCAGAATTTAGTTTTGTCAGAGAGAAACATCTTCACTTACCCCAAACACAATAAAGCACCCAAATCTGAAACTTTAAAGTGAAAGGCCGAGTCAAAAAGTGTGACAAATAACTGTGGTATCACATGCATTTCTTTGCTGCAATTCTGAAAATGTTCTGGATATATGCCAATCAGTTTCATAGTTTTTTTTTTTTTTTTTTCAGACAAACTTGCAAACTACTGAACTATGGTGCTTGTGTCATGATATTGCAGATTCATACTAGTTAATGACTGAAGATTTCTGAGACATCTTAATATTGTATGTTTTCTTGTCAATTGGGCACACTTGATTAACACTGGGAAGTCTTGTAGAGCGATGACCTGCTATTAAAGGGTTTTTGTCTCTGTTTTTTTTTTTTTCTCTAAGGGGGAAACAAGGAGACAGAAAGAAGTAGAGGAGAGGTGGAGGTTGCATAAGGAAGTACAGAAGTCAGGACTCACAAGGGACTGCAGACTGGGGGTGGGGCAGAGCTGGGGAAGCTTCAGCCGCTATCCATTGTTTAAGTCTTGTGGAAAGGAGCAAGATTTTCTGTGATTTGGGAATCAGCGTTTTAACATGAGGGTGTGTATTTAGACACAGGCAGATTTCACTGTGGTAACATATGACTCTGCATAAAGTCATCTGAAACCCATGTGTGCTGATGATGAGGTAGAGAACATGTCTCTATGAGACATCAAAATATATCATTTATATTACATTTACATTTCGTCATTATGCAGACGCTCTTATCCAGAGTGACTTCTAAAGTCCTAGTACAAAGTGCATTTAACAAAACAGCATGAAATATTATAAAAAATAAGGATGCAACTAGGCATATTTAAACACGTGTTGAGCATCAGACCCAGAGCTGAGATCATGGGAAACATGGAACAATAAAAATATTGGTGGAAATAATTACAAATCATATTTACAAGTTGCTGGACATGGGTTAATAATAATATAAAACATCATTCAGGAGTGCTTCTGATTTCAGTCTATCTGGCAGAAGAGATCAGACCCACATCAAATCAGGCTTGTAGGTAGGGGCAGGAGACAGTAACAGGGTATTGAAGACCAGTGTGGCAGTAGCAGGTATTGAAACAGCTGTGGGCTGCAGTTGGTGGACAGGGGAAGGAGATGAGAAAAGGAGTGGCCTGGGATTGGGTGGAGAGAGAGAAGACCATTCAGACAGAAGAGCAGAGTTGTGGATGAAGTGAAGCAGTCAGATAGGGTTGGCAGGGAGGTCAGCCAATAGCGAGCTACAGCATTCTGTTGGTAAAGCTAATCTAAAATATCACATATTCTCTGAAGACAAATCATCAAATAATAATTAAAGGGACATATTCCACAGTGAATTGTGGGGGAGAATTTACACAAACCATTCTTGTTTGTATATTTTCACAGAATAGTGTGATGATGTTCAGCAAATACATTTGTCCTTATACAGTATATTACTTTATCACAGCTGTGACTGAAAAAGAAATATGAAAAATATACCTGTGAAAGGCCTATACAGTTTGCATTAAGTGGAAAGAACTCAGCTGAGTGAACAAAACACTTATTTAAGATTTCAAGAGATTTCGAGATTTTCTTTATTGTTATTGTTATTTTATCGTGCACTTGTAGGCAATCAAGAATGAAATACTGTTTCTCCTATACCAACAGTGTACATAATTAATAAAGAGAATTAAAAGAGAATTAAAATAACATATATCTATATACAATACACACAGTACACATACAAATGTAGCTCAATGCACATGGTGTACCAAGAAGAGCAGAAAATTAGCAATATATTTGACAATAAAGAAGTGTACAAGCCATTACAAGCTTTGCAAGCCTGTCCTATACATCTTATGTTTGCTGCATCTATCAGAAGACTTTCTCTGGGTGAAATAGAACCACTGATTTTGAAATAAAACCACCACTGTTTCCTTTTAAACATGACTGAAAATTCGAGCAGGACAGAGAAATACCATGTACGCACTGTGGCATATGAGGACACCAGACCACTCAATGTGAACCAACAAGTTTTTTCACCTTCCTGTTTTCCTTTTTCTTTTAGTGTTTTAGTCTGTTTTAGTCTTAACTCTCTTCTTATTTAATGTAAATGCTCTACATGGCTTTTTTGATATCACAGATGTTATTATACTGATTTTACCTCTTAAACATCAGAAAAAACTGTGTGTGTTCAGTCAAAAACAAAAATCAGTCACAAATACAGTTCACTGTCTTTGTTTCATAATTGAAGGTAAATAAATTATTACAAGAATGTTATTTTTTCTTAATACTTACACAACATTAGCTTTGTGGTGGCTGAATTTAGCTGATCATATGGTAAGCTATGGTACAAAATAAAAAAAAAAATCACTTTTTAAAATATATTCCTCAAATTTTCATTTCAGTGAATTGATACCTCCATCTAAAGGTCCTCCTCTTTTTTCTAAATAGATTCATGGCTTGTGGGGAAATTTAAAACAATATTCTCATTGTCACAAAAATAGCTGTTAGAGTGGCTAATCTATATTCCATTTCCTCCCTGTGGTGCTGTAAGTTGATTTTTCCCGCAGTAAAATGTAAGAGGATCTGGGGTATTAGCATGAAAGCTCTCTCATAATAGAGGGACAACACAAGTGAAGGCCCATTTGGTTTTGTAATGTCCATAACTGTGAGTAAACAACAAAGAAGCACATGCCCGGAAGAGAACCACTGAAGTGTATGTAAGTGCAGAGGACCTGTTTCTCTGCAATGAAGTCAGTTTGGCAGAATTGACCAACTTTGCCCTCTGACAAATTGCATGAGTTTTTAAGAAATTGTCTAAGTTTTACAACCAATTTTAGATGCAGAAGAAAGAAAAAGAAAGAAAGAAGGAAAGAAAAAAAATAAATAAATCAACATGCAAGCAGTTATTAGGTATAGAACAAGGTAGCTGATATGAAAACTGTCCTTCATCTTCGGGAAACCCAATGAGGCAATTTTGAGGCCGCATTGATATATGTTATCTCAATTTCTTTTTTTTGAAAATGGAGCTTTGTACCAGCATGTTAGATCACCTCTGTTCTCCTGAGGCAGGCTCCTCCTGAAATAATCAAAAGGCTGATTAGCCCAAGGTGAATGACATTCATGTTTCTCTACATCATTGTTGAGGAAGGCCCTGTGCCACAGGTTAGGAACTTCTACATCATAAGCTTTTAAGTGATTTTTGAAAAAAAAAAAAAAAAAAACTTGAAATAGCACCACCCTTAGACCAATTTGTATTGTACAATTTGGGTGGGCTACTGGTAAACGTCTGTACATGCATACCAACCAATGGCATTTTGCTATAGTGTCTGGCTGGTCTCTCAAAATTACCTTCTGAGGTTTGGAACAGCTGCACAGACAGCTCATTAACACAAGCTATATAGTTACCAAGTTTTGGGACACTGTTGAACAGGGCAAGAGATCCCCTTGCTCAAATATCGCAACTACAGCACCACTGTGTGGCTCATCACTATATTGCAGGAATGGGCACTTCCCTAGGTCACTATAATCCTATGAAGTGTCATGAGGTGTTGTTGTACCAGATGGAAGACAGAGACTTTGGAGTATGCTGTACGTACTTATCCAATTTGAAGCGAGAAGCATCATAGCAAGTTTCAGACCTTTATGTTAGTTTATGCTTGAAATGGGAAACTCAACAGTGCCATTATGTGTTTGATCAGCACAATACAGGTGGGGTAGGACACTGCCCTCTATATGCATATCAATTTAAGAAATCTTAAATTGTGCCCTCTTGGACTTAGAGACAACTTTGTGAAAAGTCATGCACTTTTGTGAGGTCATTGGCTAATGGCAGCTAAGTTGTTTCACAAACTAAACTCCCTTTGACCATTTTGAAGAGCTTCATTTCTGCATCCATTACACATCAGATGTATTTCAAAGATTGCCAATTCAACTGGCTGTTATATCTCCAGTATGTGGAACATGAGACACTGGGCACACTGGGCAAGGCATCTATAATCCTGCCAGGTTTCCAGTAGTTCCAGAAGTTCAGAAGTTATGGCCATTTTTCTTGCAATTTAACAGGGAAAAAGAGAACAAAAACAATTGGATTCCAGCACCTGTAGTGCTTGGACCACTAAAAATATGATGCTTCCATGACCTTTCCTCATTACCATGTCTCTTGAGCATACACTCGCCCAATCACTGATCCAAGATCAGGTAACTCGGACCTGACCCTTCACCCTGATTATTGTGTACACACTGCTGACGCTCATCCGCCGTCAGTGATGTGGTGCTTACCCTGATGAGACAGACCACACCTCCTGGTCTGTGGAGCAGGCTGCTCTCAGTTCAGCAGCCTGTGGAGGAGCAGGAGCTACTGCCACACCCTCCATCTCTCAGCAGAGAGGAAACAGGCTGACTGACCAGTGAGGGGAAGTTTATTCGCAGATGCTCCCTGGGCAGCTGTGAACATGGCTGTCAACAGATGCATCAAATTCTCCCTCTTCTTTTTTAATCTGCTCTTCTGGGTAAGTGCCTTTGATATTTTTACTTCAGATAAGTAAATACTGTGTACTGATAGTACTTTCTTTAAGCATTTCCCCACCGTAGGCTGTAATTATTGGTAAGCTGCTGGGTTACCACAACATGGTCATAATAAGGAAATATTTATGAGCTGTATGGGCAATTTGTGTTATTATTGCCGAATATAAGGAAAGGCATTTTATGGAAAGGCATGTTCTCAATATTTGTGCTTATAGTGCTTACATATTTTCACTAAGCATGGTCTATTTTTGTTCACTGAATTTAATTTGAAATGAGATCCTTCTTTGTGCCAAGAGATTGCCAATAGCGATGAAGGCATTAAAAATAATCTTATTTTCAAAAGCCATATTTAATAATGACCACCACAATAAATATGACCGCTCCCTTGCTGTAAGGGTATCTTATGCTATTGCAGTCATCCCCTCTCAGAAAGGATATTAGATAAATCTTCCATGTGGTCAATAGTAATTTTGTTTTGTTTCTTTTAGTAACATTGTTTGCACTGGCACAATATGAGGGGCAGACAGTTGCCACAGAGGCCAGACCATATAGATCTCAGTGTCTCTGAAAACAATTTAGTGCGTTCTGTTTGATAGACAGGTTATTGATCTTGGTCAGATAATGCTAACTAAATATGCATTTTCTGTGAATCTGCTGTATGTAGTCTATAAATTAATGCTATAAGTTTAATGGTCATACTATTGTGTTTGTTACCACATTTAATTATTTGAGGTGCAATCCCTAGTTTGTACTATTAGATTACAAACAGTGAAGTATAGAATTTAGAGTAGTATTACTATTGATGGGACAGTGAGGTTTCATTAACCCCAAAACGGGTGGATGTATCACAGGTTTTCCATTACCTGAACCAATGAGAACATTGATTATATGAGTCAGTGATTGGCAGCACACCTTATCCATAGCTTTTGAAAACTATGGATGTGTAGTTCAGTAAACTTAATTAGGTGCAACATTTCCCATGATTCAAACAATACATGGTGGGTTTGCTGGTTGCTAAAATGAATGAAAATTGTTACACAAAAAGATCACTCTTATGGGAGGATTTATTCATGCTGACTGACAGTTCCTTTCTGGGGGATGTCAGCAGTGTCATTCTTTAGCTGCCTCAAGGGACCAACATCTTATTGTGCACAGATCTCTAGAGATTTGACTGTGTTGCCTGGATCTCCTCTTGATTAATCAGTTCGGATGAGACCCGAAAGAATAATGTTGGGATTACACAATTATGCAACTTAATAAGTTTACCGCCTGCAGATCATATCCTAGTGCACTAATGTAATTACGTCATCTGTTCATTACATTTGAAATATTATACAAATAACTGTTTGTCCTTATTAAGAGGTTCCCAGAAACTCCTATTGAAGACATGGTGAAATATATGTACATTTTCTAATCATTCATTCAGTAATCCTTCACATTAGAAGTGAAATCTTTGTTACATACATTGAGTGTGCCTGGCTGGTTCCACCTTATGTGATGGGCAGACTTAACATATCTCTTTTAAAATGATATTTTATAGATATTATAATACAAAATGGAATTAGTTTTCAGTCACTTCAAAAATATTTTGTCATTAATGTTATTTTTCAGAAAATATCGTATTGAACACAAACTGATTCAACTGTGGAATACATTATAAGCGTTTTAATAGTGACTGGCAAATTGTTACACTTGTGGCAAATTAAGATGTAGCTTGTGAAACCAGGTGTGTGAGTTTAAACGTCTTTGGCAATGAGGTCCTGCCATGAGGTGGACTTGCTGAAGTATACTTTATCTTTCTTTGACCAATCACAGGCATCTAGGTATGCATCACCCTTTGGAGTCTCAACAAGAGAACAAATAATTCCTTTGACTGGAGTCTGTGGTCTTTATCTTAACAGGCTAACTCTATCTCTTAGTGTGTTATGAGGAGTCCATGGGTTGAAACTCACAGGAACCCACATTAATGGAGTGAACATCTGCCAAAGCAGCAATGTCACCCTGTCACCATTATTCTGTACTGAGCAAACATTGTAATCATCTAATGTGAGTGTAATTTGTATTGCCAATCTAAGAGACTATACTGAACAAAAATATTCACAGACAAACTCTGTGAGTAAGTGTCGCGATGTATCAAATCCAAATGAGCCATCAAGTCATGAACCAATAATCACTAACAAAGCTAGATCTAACCAGGCTAATCTAACTAGACTAACTAGGCCCAAATGAAGTAAAATACATGTTTTTGGCAACCGTGAAGTTAGAATGTTAATTCCCCATACACTCTGTTCTTGTAGGTAGAAAACAGAATGACTGCTCTCCTGAAATGTCAGGAGGGAGGTTTTGTTTTCAGTTATCTTGTTATTCAGAGATGTTTGCTTTGCCAACACAAATCTTGTCATCAGTAAACAAGAGCCGCTTCCCTTCTGTACAGTGGAACACAGTGATGTTTTTCACACTCAGGCAACAATCTTGCTTGGCTACAAAGAGCTGACAATGTTATTGAAAAGCTCCACTCAGCTGTGTATTAATGTTGTGGTAAAACAATAGGCCTTGTACCAGAAGGTCACAGGTGTGTATTCCAGGTGTAGTACTATTCAATGAACTAAGGTAAATTATCTGAGGTGCTCCTGGGAATACCTGGTCTAATATATCATACATAAGCTACTGTATGTAAGCCACATTGGATAGGCATGTCTGATTAGACAATACATGACAACAAGCTCCAGTGATTCAGCTAGCCAGTTAAAGCTCAAAATGTTTGGATCTGAAAAGGCCTAAAGGCAGTGTTTCATCACTCTAGCTAATGTGATCTACAACATTCTATCTATCCATGAATAATTTATATAGATGCCAATATACTGATGTAATGTTTTGATTTGTGACTCAATCATAGTTGCTAAAGTGCTGTTTTTAATTTTTAATGAATGTGTTTCTTGTCATTTGACAGCAAAGAGTCACGTGGACATATACACAAGTCCTGTAAAACCCCTACTATATAAAGCTGACTCCTATTATGTCGTGTGACCAGGCATTTCCCAACAACTCTGGCTTGATGTAATAGAACCCGAACACCAAAATAGTCGGATTGATTTTTAAAATGAATTTATGGTGGCTTCCTTTCCTTTCTGTAGTGTGGACAAAGATAAATGTAATTATTGTGTTATGTGTTATATTGTACTGTTGTGTTTTACTCCTATTTACTGCCTGTGAAAATTCAATGGTACCTCCCCCTCCCCAGCCCACTCAAATTCGAGTCCCTGACACACAACAAGGCCCTTGCTTCTCTGATTGGCTCAGGGATGTCAGATAAGCACTCAGAATTCTAAATGGAGAATCATGGCTAAGGACAGTCCCACTTACTTCTAATTAACATGTTACATTGACCCTGGCATCAGGGCAAGTCAACATGCTGTAATAGCAACTTAAGGATGATCTCACTCAGTTTTAAACCCCATACTTTGTGTCTCTGCGACTATCTGAAGTTGGAAGGCAAAACCACTAGATAAAGCCAAAGTTGTGCTTTTACCATTGCTATCATGCATGCAAAGATATACTATGTGTATACATTGTAAATACTGATAGTGTGTCATCATCTACCACATCAGGTTCAATACCTGGGGTAAGTACCATGTGGTTGGGCATGAGATTAAAGGACAATATTTTGTTTGTCAGCTGAACAGAACAATCTGTTCTGAGTTTCCTCAAGTACTGCAAATGGTAGTTCAATTTCATAAGAGGTTCAGGGCCCAAATTTAAATATCCTAATCATTCATAATTACTGCATGAGCATAAATCTTTTGCACTATTTTAACAGCTTCAGATCAACCACTATTGTGACTTGCTGTACTGCAAAAACATAGGCTAAACAATAAGAAAATTAACCTTATTTTATTTTTTTCAGTACAGGAATGCCTGACAAAGTTTTGTTTGTGTGTTGTCTGTTTCTTCTAGATCAGTGGATGTATCATTCTGGGAGTCTCCATATATCTTAAAGTGAGCAAGGATGGAAACAAGGTGTGGGAGTACTTTCTGCCGTTAACAAATGTTGTGTTTGCTTCCTGTCACCTGGATGTTTCGCACACCCACATAAACAGTTACCTCTTTCAGAATTTATTTACATTTTTAATTGAAGTTACACATCAAAGCACTGGGAATACCAGAAATTTAAATTGGCTGAAATGAATATCAGACATGCAGATTGCCTCTAATTATGCTACACTTCACATGAATGCACAGTAGTCAACGGCAATGTGAAATAAGTCAACAGAAAGCAAAATAAAATCTGATGTTGAGGCATGGTGGGTGGAGATGACAGTTAGATGCATCTGCCGTCAGGACCTCAGGAATTTGTAGAGTGGGTGTATGGTGCATAATTAACTGAAACTACAACAATGTTTTCACATTTTCACAAACGAGGATGGAATACATCTGGCTGGAGGGTGGAGCTTGAGCTCTCATTGTTGACACTTCAATCCTGAGGGCATTGTATAATTTTAATTGTGTAATTTGGTGGCAAGTGGTGTAGCATAATGGTAAGTGCTCATAACCGAAAGGTTGCTGGGTCAATTCCCCACTGGGACACTGCTGCTGTACCTTGGGCAAGGTATTTAACCCAGAACTGTCTCAGTAAATATGCAGCTGTATAAATAAAATACATGTAAAAATTGTAACCTATGTAAGTTGCTCTGGTTAAGAGCATGTGGTAAATGACAATAATGTAATGTAATTGTGGACAGCCCAAATCAAGAACATGGTCAATGCGGTGAAATCTCATTTAAGGTTAGAGAAAGGGATCTTAATTTGGACTGAACAACATGAGGATGATCAGTTATTTCTATACCATGCAGTGCTTGCATCCTGTGGCTTAAGGGCAATGGTGGGAGCGCTGGCCATAGGTGTAATTACAAATCCTGCACTGTACCCAGAAACATAAACTAGGAGTAATTTTCATGATTCAAGGGCACATGAAGCCACTCTCTTAAAAAGATCACTCATTTATATGTATTTGAAGCTTTACTATGATTTTAATATTTTCAGGCAAAAGCCAGCAGCTCCCAAGTTAACTCATAAATACTAAGTACATCCAAATAAACACTTTCCCAGGGTTCTTTGCTGAAAGAACCAGCAAGTGTTGTTTAACACAACAAGCTTATCTCTTTGGTTTTTTTTTTAGATTACCAATATGGCTGCTCCTAGCACAGATCTACTGATTGCGACTGGGGCCATAATCATGGTTATGGGCTTCCTGGGTTGCTGTGGTGCGATAAAAGAGAACAGATGCATGTTGATTCTGGTGAGTGATGACCCAGAATCCTCTGCTGTATCTCCAGCAGGAGGATGTTGTCAAGGCTGGGGGTTTAGGGAGGAAGGGGCAGAGCTTCACCCACTGATATTGTGATATTTTATGCAACAATCAATGGGTCTTGTTTCAGCTTATTGTCAAGGCGCAGGTACAGACTCAGGCCCAGACCAGGTGAGTACGGGTTTCAAGGGCTTTATCTGGAATCGCTGGGCAAGTTCATGGGGGCAGTACAGGCAGAGTCAAAAAACCGGGAAGGCAGTCCGAGGCAGACACAAACCAGGAGCAGGGATCAGAGACAGGAACAGGCTGGGTAGAAACCGGGTAGGCAGGTAGATCAGGCAACCAAGGCAGGACAGCAGGCAGAGACAAGGTACAAAGTCAGAAAATTGGTACGGGACCAACAACACAGTTAACAAGGCAGGACTGTAACAGAACAAGCACTGAGACAATCAGGCAATAAGACAGAGACAAGCAGGGTAGATATAGGACTGGGCTGACAAGGAGATGGGATGCAGGTGGGCAGGCAGGCAGGTGGAGGCGATCAGGAAATCAGGTGGGCGGGGACAGGGTGGAGAGCGGGGCAGGGCCGGAACACACGGGAACAGTAAACAAAAGCACATGGACGACACTGACAGACAGGGAGAACACCAAAACAACAGCTAGGGGGCTGGAGTTCTGACACTTATTATCTTAATAAAATGCTGTTGGCCTCACAAAAAGAAAGATAATGAAAAACACTGGCTTCAGAAGAATAGAATGTGTCAGTGTTAAAAGTGGAACAGGGTTACTCAATTTGTAACCTGATGGTCATAGGCTCAAATCCCAAGTAAATGCCACTCAGAGAAATATGTGAGCATAATAATAACTATTTACCACTAGATATTCCAGATACATTGATTTAGATAAGCAAATAACTAAGTAAATTAGTGAGTAAATAATGTGCGTTTGTGTGTGCGCGTGTGTGTTTGCTTGTTTCAGTTCTTCACTGGGCTTCTCCTCATCTTCATCCTCCTGCTGGCTGCAGGTATCCTGGGAGCCATGGATGGAGACAAGGTGAGTGGGCTCATCACCCAAAAGCACAGTATTAATTTACATACTGTTTTCTCCAGGTCAAGAGAATTCCTCAGTGACTCAGAGCCTTTCATTCATTTCACCTTCCAGTCTAAAGAGTGGATCAAAGGTGAGCTGGAGAAGAAGTTACCTTTGGCCAATCAGACAGAAGATGTGAAAAGTAATCTCCAAGCTCTGGAGGTGGAGGTAAGGTTGATATAGAGGCAATATGCACAACATTTGACATTTCAACTGGCCTTGCTTGCATGTAACAGATGCCATGTCATCCAAATCTTTTTGATGATTTACCTTTTTGTGGTAATCTTCTTCCAATTTATTCATGTTTGAACAAAGTAATGTAAAATGTGCTGCTTTATCAGTTGCTTAAATTCCCAGCTATTTAAATTGTCATGTAAAATGTAAGCCTCAAAACTTTCTTATAAACAATGAGTAATGTTTTTGACAGTGAGATATTTTTACCCTGTGCAGTGGAAATGCTGTGGATTGATTAATGGTCCTGAAGACTGGGGTTCCCCGGTTCCATCCTCCTGCAACTGCAAGGAAACTGCTATGTGTACGGAGTTTGATGGCACGCAGGTGTACAAAACGGTGAGTCCATGAACCTCAGAGAGTGATTCATTCAACTGTGTTCATTACAGGCTGAGCTGAAGATTAAAAGATTTCCTTTGTGTCCCACAGCCTTGTGTTGAGCTTTTGACAAGCTTTATGAAAAGAAATCTCACTGTGATTCTAGGAGTAGCCTTTGCCATGGCAATCCTGATGGTGAGTACAATGCCTGTTATCAAGTGTGATTGTGTGTGTGTGTATATATATATATATATATATATATAGAGATATATATATAGAGATCGGACCAGAGGTGAGGCACGGGGTATTGCAGTAAAATGAAGGACCAACATAAAGTAACACTTAAAGGACCATAGGACTTTTATTGTGGCACATATGCACTGCCCACAGCAATGGCACAAAACAAAGTACAAAAGAAGAAAAATCCAAATTCTGTTTGGAGGCAAGTCCCTTGCTATTACTGGCCAGCTAGGATGGTTCCCAGTGCAGCAAACAATTCCAAGTCAGGAAGCAAGAACGTAGTCAGAACACAATCCAAGCTCAAACGCCAATGACGTTTCTCATACATTATTCACTAAACAGATTCAATTATCAGCTCAGCTCAGCTCTGCTCAGCTCAGCCAAAACGTTACTCACTCTTTCAATGCTTTTCCTCAACAGTACTTAGCCAGGGGAGAGTCAATTGACAACAGGTGTGTGGCTGCAGGCTGACTGGAAAATGTGGCCTAGCTCCAATCCACCAGGGAATGGAGCCACGCTGCAGGCACACAGCACCCTTCCACCACCACCCCCCTGGTCCTGTTCAGAGGTGGACACCCCGGCTTCAGAAAGTAAAAGTCCTGCCATGTATTTGTTCCACCCATGCACTACACCTGCTGAATTTATTTAGCACAACTCTTCAGCCAGGTAGAGGAGCTAATTAGTGAAATAACCTTGTTTAGTGAATGGCTAGAACAAATACATGGTAGAACTATTACTTTCTGAAACCGGGGTGTCCACCTCTGGTCCTGTTACTATATATAGTCTTTCCAGCCTCATCTACTGTTATTGTCTCTGCCTCTGCTCCTACTTTTCTCCTTGAAGTCATTCTTTGGATATCATTTCACAAAAATGTAAGACGTCTATAATTCCAAGCTCTTGGTATTCATTTCAAACATGGTCTCAGAAGCACTTTGAAGTGCATGGGAAATATGGCAATATAGCAGACTTGAGGCTCTGAGGCTGAAAGTATGATCATTCTCAATGGGAATATATATGTATGTATGTATGTATATATATATATATATATATATATATATATATATATACTGGTATTGATGTTGACAACATTTGTGCTTTCCTGATGGCCTACTTTTATATTTCAGCTCTTTGGCATGAGCTTCTCCATGACTCTGTACTGTCAGATCAGCAAGAGGGAGACCAGCACAGCATGAGATATGTTCTTCAGAGCAGCCCTAAACAAGCAAAATAAAATGCATGCTGTAAGAACAACAGGTTCTGCTCTGGCAGTCTGCAAGGACCTAGTCTTCAAGAATGTCTTCAAGCAAACATTCTATTTTTTTTTGTTGAACAAAATTATGAGCTCATCAGCTGCCATAAAAAATCTTGTGCAAGTATGTAAACAATACAGTGTTTGTGTGCATTTGAAGCTGAAAGTTAATGATAAAGCCAAATATGATTCAGATGACTAAAGGACCTTCATGTAACAAAGACATTTTAGAATGGCTAATGTTGGATTTAATCACTGCATAACCGTCTGCATATTTATTATGTACTCCATACATTTTAGGCATAGATTTACTTGTCTGATAAACATTTAACAATCCATACTCAAAATGTGACGTTGTACTGTTGATTTAGATTGACTATACACCCATGTATATGTCAGAAAAATGGAATTCCCCTGACATTCTAATCAAATGTACTGGTGTGTATTGTTTCCTAAAATGTATTTCAGCATACATGTAATAGGAGTTTAGATTGCAGTTCGATTTCTGTGTTCAAACATATATTCGCTAAGCTACATACTTGTAATGGACATTCTTCAGCTCTCCAATGTAGTGAAAATTAAACAGGCAATTATGATGGTATCCTTTTTAATGATGCAAAAATTAAAATTCATGAAAAAAGCTTTTACAGACCACATCCATATCCACATCTACCCAGTTTATTATTAGTAGCAGTAATTATTATGGTTAATTATTTCTTTTGTGTATTAGCTGTATGACCTTTGTTTTATATGCTTATGATTAATGAATCAGGAATGATTGCTCGTTTGTACAGCCTATTCATTCAGGTTTCTCACTCTATTTTCATTTGCAATGTCAGTATTTTGTCCAAAATATTCACTTCATTTGTGCAATAGCAATAACAGGTTATTTCTTTTGTTCATTAAAATGAGTTCTTTGTTTCTTCTGAAGTCTAGACTAAAGTGCTTGATAATAGTTGATTTGCAGTCTGCATTTGAGTTACACTTTTTTGCATTCTAAAACATAATATCTTCTTCAGCACCATTAAAAAGACCCTTTTGCTGGGAGAAGTGGAGGTTAATGTATTTGTTCAATAGCAAAATTTGTGCAGCCCATTTGAGGTACCCAAATCGCCTCGGTCCAGAATCCAGTGCCCTGTCAATGGTGGCACCTTGCTGACATATTTTGTCTGTTGTGGTTAGGTTTAAGCAATCATCTCTCTTGTGGTTGGAATCATCGTAGCCAGCTCCAATGATCAGGTAAGAGGAAGAGGCAGAATGCAGTGATACATGCAGTTGAACTAAATGATACTTTTTATTATATATAGTTTTACGCAGATATTATAAACCATAATATATTCACTAATATTTGGTAATTTGATGTGTTCATAAATGCAGCTGGACACAATGTAAATTCATTCAACTTGTGCTGTTCATTGTGTAGAAATATGCTCACAACACGTAACTGTAAAACAATTTTATGTATTAATTTGCAAAGTCCTGATCAAACACACCACCTTATGTTAGTAAAACAAAGGTTTAACATGAACTTGCAATTGTATCTTTTGTACATTGGTATCTCAGGCCTTATATTCTTCAGCTGTGTAGCAGTTGTATGTTCACTGTCTCCTAAGCAAAGGAAGGTAAATATTTAAATTTTCATTACCCTTGTGTATAAGTGTTTGTTAACTATGTGATGTTTGTCAATAAAATTATTATTCATCATTGTTGGAGGGACCTGTAGGGACCTGTAGTTTGAGTGAATGAGAGTATGCATCTTCAAATCAAAACCGCTGCAAGTTTATTATACATATGCACATAAGGAGAAAAAGCAGAACAGCACCTTCACTTGGGGAAGGTTTCGTATTCAAAGTCTCACCTATACACCAGCCACATACCCTCCCTGTTGCCTTGTTATGTCCTTTGTAGTCAGGGAGGCAGACAATCACCTTTCAGCTCTTGTGGGGACAACGGTCTTAAAGACATAATATTCCATCTGCCTTCTGTGTCTCCACATTCTGGACCTCAGGGAGAATTTAAAAAAAAAAAAAAAAAAAACATTCACAATCAAACATTGATGGCTAAATGTTACTTGTCAGTTGTTCTTTCAATTCTATATTCATATGGGCAAAATTTAGCACATGTGTATTTGTACATTCCATTATGGTTTTGGTCTTCATTCCAGTTCTGATCTTGGTTACTGCAGTGGAACCACTGATTGGGGGCCTGCCTCTCTGAGACATAGTTTATAGTGCAACTACTGCCACCACCTTTGTGCCAGTAAACCTGGCATGAGAGGGAAAATGAGAAGTACAACAGCTTGGTTTCTCAAATTCCAGTAAAGACCTCCATCCACAATAGAGACCCCTGTTTTCAAAAATATGATACCCCAGTAAAAAGACAGGAGCCAGTGGTTAGTAAATATTCTATACAAATTTAATTTCAATGTCTATCATACATGAAAGATAAATGTAGGTGGACTTTTAAAGTATGTGACCACATCTACATAGCTTATATTATAAAATATTTTCATGATTTTAGCAAGAATCGTACAAAGGGCCATTCATTAATGCAAAACATGCAAACAAAAATTTTTAAATGAGTAAAAAGGGTTAATCGTTGAACAAAGTGTGTGTGTGTGTGTGTGTGTGTGTGTGTGTGTGTGTGTGTGTGTGTGTGTGTGTGTGTGTGTGTGTGTGTGTGTGTGTGTGTGTGTTTCACTTCTTCATAGGACTTCATCTTCATTGCAGGTATCCTGGGTGCTGTGGGTGAAGACAAGATGAGTGGCCAAAAAAGCACAGTACTAAATTTTACTCTGTTAGACTTTCATCTGGTCAGGAGAACTACTCAGTGATTCAGAACCTTTCATTCACTTCATTTTCTTGTCCAAAACGTGCATCAAAGAGAAGCCGGAGAAGCTGCTGCCTTCAGCCAATCAGAAGATGTAAAAACTAATCTCCACAAGTGGTGGTAAGGTTGATGTAGTGTGAATAATTTCAATAAGAAAATGTCTGTTACACAACATTTGACTTGTTTGTAGGCTATATATCATAATCAAAAATGGTTCCATTTCAAATCTCTTACCTTGTAAGTATCAGATGTCATGTGTACCATACCTTTTTAACAACTTCCCTCTCTGTAATAAGCTTCTTTTCTTCCTGCAGGCTACTGAGGTATAAGACATAGGTGAACATGTGGAAAGAAGCCAGCCATGACCACATGTGCATTCTGGGAAACTGTGATCCAGTATAAAGTATGTAAGCGGTAAATGAAAAGAGTATGAAGATTAATGTTGACAGTGTTGTAAGAATATGGCTGTTATTGTGATTGTAAAAACGGGCATAAGAATACCTTTGAGCAAAGCATGCCAAATGTGCTGCTTTAGAAATCACTTAATAATTTCAGGTATATGTATTTCAATCATTATAGGAAATGCAACATACCTGAAAAATTGCTTCTGTAACCTCATCAACCAGCAGTGATATTGTGTGCAGAGAAACCTTTTTGCTCTGCACAGGGTAAATTCTGTGGGTTGTTTGATGCTCACGGGGACTTGGGTTCATCAGTTCCATCCTCCTGCAACTGCAAGGACACCAGTACGTAGGCAAATGTTAATCACTTTTAGTTTTGTAAACTTTTCCTTTAATTTGAACCGTTTCTGAACTTATAATGTTGTGCAAGAAGCCATACCACAAGCACGTGTTTCAATTCCTTGCCGAAAGTTATAGTAGACCGAATCTGCATCCATTGAGTAGTGTGAAGCAATTTGATTCAAGGGCACTCAGACCTCTTTTTTAAAAGGTCAGTACTTTTGGAATTATAGTCATTCAGTGTGTCTTGTTTTTTATTCAGATTTTCCAAACAATTTAAAAACTACTACGTAGTGCCAAACCACATCTCAAAACAAAACACACCCCTGTCACACCCACTCGGTGAAAGTGCTAATAAGAGTGCTATGGCTAAACTGCCAAAATACAGATATTGTGATAGATTCTTGCGTTTGATCACTGTTCTGTTTTTGTGCCCTCTAAATAGTTCCCTATATGATAAATCAAATTAAAAGTGATACACTGGAATCACACAAAATGAAGAAATGTTTTACATGCAGCCAACAACAACAAAAAGCATCTCATCTACCAAGTAATTTGTGGTCACCAGCAAATATGAAGTGACCTAGTTTGGCACCCTCAGTTGTTCCAGTTAAGGAGGCAGTGTGGTCAGGTTGTCGTTTTGCCCTCCACACAAAATGTACCAGCGTCAATCTGCCTCTGGTACCTTTGCAATCAAACAAAACAAGGTAGCACTCTTTTAATGTTCTGATTATAGCTAAAGTAATGCACTCTTACCGTCTTTTTGATTCTTGGAGGTCTTCAGAGAGCTTTATGTTTAACATTCATATTTGCATGTATTCACAATTACATTGTATTTACATTTAGTCATTTAGCAGATGCTTTCATCCAGGCAATGGCTTTATAACCCATGTAATACATAATACCAACCCATATAATGCATCAGGGGTGGGCAACTCCGGTCCTGGAGGGCCAGTGTCCTGCTGGTTTTTGTTTTCATCTCTTAGTTACCTGTTGATTTTCACCTTGAAAACAGGTGTGCTTGCTCTCCAGCCAATCAGAGATTGTATTTAGTTGGTCAACAAGAAAAACAGCAGGACCATGGCCCTCCAGGACTGGAGTTGCCCACCCCATTCTAGACAATAAAATATCATGTTTCATGCACTACATTAATATATCATAAGTCACTCCATAATGGTGAGGTGTTATGCTAAGGTAATGTCACAGAGGGGCTGGTGAGTGGGGGGTCAGTGCACACACGTGTGTCTGAGTGCCAAAACCAGTTCTCAGGCAGTGTGTTGAATCCTATGAGTCCTAGGAAGTGGAGTCTATGGAGGTATTCACCCCTATGGATGGACAGGCTCTGGTCAGCTGCCTTCTGACAATATAGTTAAAAAAACACACGAGACAAACTATTCTATCAGCTTGCAAAGAAAACACATGAAGGATGGTAAAAAGAGTTCTGTCAAGCAGTACAATATATTGTAGGTAATGTTGTCCCTTGTCACATAATAGTGAATTTGTCATAATACTCCTAGCCACTTGACCTAATCTCACGGTGCGTTGACTGAAGTGAAATAGTATTTGTATAGGAAGTGACTTGTTTGTGGTTTAATTTCCTGTTCTTAGTCACACTGTGTAAAACCAGAGAGAGAGACAAAGAAAGAGAGACACTGCCATACAGAAATCTCTTAACAGTCTTAAGGTATTGATCTCCATTTTCTTTCTTTTGAGGAGTCTGCTATTACTATACTGCACATTGCAACACACTGTCTTCAGGGCTGGATCTCTTGCACAATGGCAGATGATACTGCCTCCCTGAAACGGATTTGCATTACCTTCAATGTCATATTTGGGGTAAGTGACTGTAATCATAGGATAAGGACCTGGTGGCAAGTTTTATAATTCTTTATATGAATACTTTATAGTGAGAGCTGTAGATGTTGTAAGAATTAAAAGGAGGTGATTGTTAATGTTGCAGTTCTTAACAATGTGAAACCATCAATGTGAAACCACTGTTGCTCATTCTTGAATGGACACACTTCTTCTCTAGAAGTCTCTCTTGAGCATCTGCTAAATGAATGTAATGTAATGGACACTATATTCAAAGTATGGCAGTTGATTACAACATTATAGGTTTTGTTTTAGATGATTATTGAATCAGTGCGGCCTTTGAGAATGATTCCTTGGTTGCAAAACCTGTTTACTGTTCTTCCCCACTATATTTCCATTTACAAATGCATGTGGTTATCAAAAATATTGTGACGGAATCATTCCTGTTGTAAAACGGTTTAAAATACAGCTTGTAATAATCAAGCAATCCACTTACAAGAATCAATTTGTTTTGTAAGAACCAGTTTTGGTTATTCAATTCATATTTATAACAGCTGCAACAGTGTATGTCTACTGTTCAGTAAAAT
The DNA here is from genome assembly GCA_019176425.1 of Megalops atlanticus. Classification (NCBI taxonomy): domain Eukaryota; kingdom Metazoa; phylum Chordata; class Actinopteri; order Elopiformes; family Megalopidae; genus Megalops; species Megalops atlanticus. The sequence goes on from CM032897.1 coordinate 14,153,665, forward strand.
TAGTTCTTTGATGGGTTGCTAAGGTCAGCAATGAAGGGATTGATCATAGCTGATTCATTGTCATTACTTTTTTTTTTTAGTTTGTGCCTTACATCATTCAGAGAGTGTATGCCTAACACAGATTTTACCCCTTTAAAACATAAGGTTAAGATCCTTTCTCAATACTAGATATAGGGAAGTCCATTTGACACATCCATCCTAAATGCTGAGGTCCAGAGCCCAGTGCTCTGACAATGATGTTACCTTTGACAAGACCATCTGCTAGGCAAAAAAATGCAATGTAACATAAATTGCATTATTGATGTGTTTTGTCTATCTTGTATTCAGATTTTAGGAAGCATCATACTTACAATCGGAATCATAGGAGTTAGCAATAATGCTGGGCAGGTAAGTGGAGAGTGATGAACAACGAAATGGAATATAAAGAAATGTGTTACTGTCAGGGTTTCAGTGGCTGCTTCCCACAATGACCAACAGGCATCATAACAGTCTGTCTGGGTTTGCTGGCTTTCGCTTCCCCAGACTTTCATCAGATGTCCTGTCCTCCTGTTTGTGCATTGTCTAATCTGTTTCACCTGTGGTTAGTTAGCTTGGGCATGTGTTTTGTGCGCTATATAAGCCCTGCTTGTTCACTGGTTCATTGGTCACTCTTGAGCTGCTATGGTGTGTGTATGTTCTTGTGAAGGAAGCCTGGATTTCTTTTTTTCTGTAACGCATTTGTGTTGCTGTGTGGTCTTTGCAGTTGGATTCTTCCTGCTCCACGTAACAATTATATATAATTTACACTCATGCATATGTAGTATCAACTTTTCTGTAATCATTTTTACAAGTTATTTCATTTTCATGCTGCATTTGCAGCCAGATGCAATACAAATATTATTTAATATTATTAACTTCTCATATGTGTTATGCACAAACATATTGACATCTAACTCTAGAACAAGGAAGTACAAGCCAGCATTATTTTCTGTGTGTTTGGATCCCTTGACATACTGTTGGCATTGCTTGGATTCTACGGGGCGTACAAAGAGAAGAAATGGCCACTGAGGGTGGTGAGTATTTCTTGTGACACCTGAGTGGTCACTAAAGGATGTTCTCTGAGTAGTTTCCATGGGGGAAAAAGGCTAATTAACTTTAAACCCAAGTGAAAGTGTTTAGTTGGTTGTAGCAAGTACACCAGTGCATTTTGGGAATAAGAAAGATTGTAAAGGTAAATCTCTGATGATGAGAAGACTTCTCTTGGTATGTTGGTCTCACTTTTCTGGCATGCTAAATGTCTCAGATGATTAGAAATGAATTAGTTCTTAATGGAAATGCCCTTCAGTGTTGGAGTAATACCCTTCATTAACTGAAATATAATTCAGGCTTCATTCCTATAGAGGTTTTTAAGCTTGTTTCTTTTTAAAATGAGAAATAATGTGAAAAATTATAAGGAACCATGTCAAAAAGTTTTTCTTGGGATATTTTCTTGGAATGAAAGTATGTGATTCATCACAAATGAATTCCTAAAGTGCTTTGCACAAGGCAAACACACGATGACTCCTGCTTTGTATAAAATGTACCATTAACTTGTATTTGTATCTTTAGTACATTGGCATCTTGGCCCCTCAGTTTATCAGCATTGTGACAGTTGCATTTTCACTTCTTTCCAACCAGTCAGAGGTAAACATTTCTTATGAACATTTCTTTCTTTTTTTAGGAGTGTTTATTCATCATGTGATGTGCATCAACAGAATGATCATTAACAATCTGTACATTTGTCATGATCTCTCTGTCATTTAAGTATTTTATAAATCCTCTCCTTGGGAAGTGAGAACTGCTTTGCAGTATTACATGAATTACAATATTATATGTCATAACAGAATTGGCATGAGTAACTACACTTTAACACCACAGGATCTAAAGTGAACTTTGGGCCCAACATGCTTCCTCACTGTGGTAATCACAGCAGGCTTGTAGGGATTGCACAGTGTAGCTTCATGACACTCAAGCACAATCAAAGTGCTATTTGATGCAGTTATCTTAGAGTGTAAAACTTTTTTTTTTTTTTTGCATTACCTAAACACCAGCCAAAGAGTTTTATTGTCTACGTAAAGAATAGCAAGTTTAGACTTGTATTGAACTGTTCAATGTTTAATTTTGTCAAGAATTAAATTGTGCAGGATAAATCCGATCAGCCAACTCAGCTGGGTGAAGTGAATCTTGAAATCCTGGGGATGCGCCGTGATTTTGCTATCGGACTGGTTTCTGCATTTGCATTTGTTGTGGTATGTTTTTATTTAGATTAAACTCTTATTTTTCAATATCCAATTTTCCAATATCCCTGTTACACTGGATGGTGTAACCTTGGGGCAGGAGCAGGGAAGTTCTGGGCAGATGGTGGCCCACATGAGTTTGGTGGCTGACCACGCTTAAGTTCTAATATGTTACTCCTGAGAAAACAAGTTACACAGCTGTATAATTTTGGCACTGGCGCTGTGATATCTGTGGTTGGTGGATGCTGTTTGTACCATGAATGAGAGCAGAAGAGTCAATGGCTGCTATGGCAACATGTAGACAACTCAGCAGACAATATAATTACGGCAGCCAACAAGGAAAAAACAAAGAAATATTAGGAAAAATGTCTGTTTTAAAAGTTGATCTACACAATGTCTGTATATAAACAATCACAAGAAAATTCTTAGTTTAGGGGTGTTAGTCAATGTTTATACCTCTGGTTACAAAAGGTCATGTTTTATGCCTTAAGTCAGTAAATATCTTGAGAAATTAATGCTGTCTGTTTATAAAACCTTTGTCAAAAGCATATTTGTGCTCTTTGCAGGTCATATCAATTATACTGTCCTTGGCGTTGTACTGCCATATTAGGGATCAACCTAACCCCATCCCTGTGACCTCCTGTGGAGATCCTAACCTACCAGCATACTCTGCACTTTACAAAGAAGATGCATGCTGATATGAAAAGTCCAAAGTATCATTTGAAATGCATTAAAATGGCAATAAAATACAACCGATATGGTATGCACATGAGCTTCTCTGTAACTGTTGAATAATAATGTGTTTTTGTTCAGTGATTGGCTTTGTGATAAGAATGTAGCTTAATATGACTTATTGGCTTTCTGACGTATATGATACAGCTTGAGAATGTGATATTCTGTATAGGGGAATCCTAATGTTGAATTGAGGGGGAGTTATCCATATGTTTATTTTTTGCATTTAAATTGTATACTCTAGTGCATCTGCTCATTCTGCCCATTAGTAGTCACTCCATTGTTCCTATTGATCAGTTTGTGTTCAAGTTGTGATAAAATTCACCTGGTTCTGTTTTCGGTTATCATTCTTTGCTGGAGGTAATGGAAATACAGGGGTGCTTTTCCAACACAAACCTTGTCATCAGTAAACAAGAGCCATCTCCCTTCTGCATAGTGGAACACTATGAGCTAAGTTAACAGACTGCTTTCTGCCACAGACTGAAAACATCTGTTCAAATCGCATCAACTGATCCTGAAGTTTGAATATGCATATTATACACTCAAATACATTTGCTAACACCTCAGACTTCCTCTTGCACCAACTATGGCACTTACCAGAATGTGGTATGTTATGTATTGACTCCTATTGATTGTGACACCTATGATTTTGCGTTGTCTCTGTGCTCACCCTAACCTTTTTGTAAGGACTTTTGTAAGTTGCTCTGGATAAGAGAATCTGCCAAATACAGTAACTTAATGTAATGTGTAATGTCTTACCCTTAATTAAGGAATGTTACCTGAAGTGGTCCAGGAAATGCCTGGTTGTCTAATATATCCTGTGCATGCTACTATATGTAAGCCACCTTGGACAGGGGTGTCTGCAAAGACAGCAAATGCTATAAAACATTAATCAGTAACTAAATTAAACCTATGATGACAAGACTTTTGGTTTCAGCCCCAGTGACTCAGTTGTGGAGGAAGCCCACTGTACCTTTAGCCAATGTGATGTTTGACATACTTCCACCCATGAATAGGTGAAGACTGATGAAGATGCACCAGTTACCATAATGCTCTGATATGTGATATATGTATTTGCAAAGAATTTAATATTTAGTGAGGTCATCTGCTATTGTCAGCAGTTAACAGTTAAGTGGATATAAACACAAGTCTTATAAAGCTCATATAATATAAATCCAACTCCTGGTGTGACTTTGGACCAGGGTGGAGAAGCTGGCCAACACTTCTTAGAAAAACAAGCAGAAAAGAACAAGCACCAGCCAATCGTTTAATTTAAAAAGAAAGAAACCAGCCTGCACAAACAGTCAGCAGAAACAAAAGCCTTCTTTGTGCTCCAGCCACACACCTTTATTTAGTAGGCCTTTAATCAGACAGGTGTGACTTGTTAACCAATGGCCTGGTTCCCACAGACAAAGACGATTAAAATTACTTGCAAACTTGCAAACAATTAAACAGGTTTCAATGGAATTGATTAAATAATTTACATTTATTCATTTGGCAGATGATTTTATCCAAAGCGACTTACATAGGTAACGTTCCATACAATGTTATCCATTTATACAGCTGGATATTTACTGAGGCAATTGTGGGTTAAGTACCTTGCCCAAGGGTACAGGGTATTTACTTTATAGTTTCTTCTTTTTTTCAGTATAATAGGCATATACAAATGTAGCCATGTTCATTCAGGTCCACTAATTGCTCTTCCTTTCTTTACAAACCTATGCAAACACAAACCAAGGGCTTAGTGAAGATAATGCTTCACTACAGTGCTGATGTGTGTTTCACTTCCTGTTTTCTTCATGTGAAATTTCAAATGCTACCCCCTAAACAACAGTATACAAGTCCCCATCACCACATATCCCTCACACCTCCCCTTTGATTCAGGGATGTCAGTAGAGCATTCAAGATTCTACATGGAGAATAATGGCAAAGGATAGTCCCATTCACTTATAACTACCCTGTTACATTGATCCTGGCATCAGGACACATGTTGTAATAGCAGCGTAAGGATGATCTCACTCAGTTTTAAACCCCATACTTTGCGTCTCTGCAACTATCAGGCTATCTTTGCAACTGCAACTGCAACTATCTGAAGTTGCAAGGCAAAACCACTAGATGGAGCCAAAGTTGTGCTTTTTCCATTGCTATCATGCATGCAATGATATACTACGTGTATACATTGTAAGTACAGATAGGGTGTCATCACCTACAACATCAGGTTCAATACCTGGGGTAAGTACCATGCGGCTCGGGATGGGATTAAAAGGTCATGTGTTGTTTGTCAGCTGAACAGACCAACCTGCCTGAATTGCCTTGAGAACCAGAGGAGTGAGCTCTAGCCATGTGTGGCAAAGTGTAGAAACAATGAACTATTGTAAATTTTGCACCAAAAAGCTTAAGCTAATGGTCATTGGTTAAAAGGCACATTCTGGATCAGTAGTTTACCAACAGTTATGATTTAACCTGTATAGGTATTGGATCAGTTAGATCAAATGTGATTTTAGATTTGACATTGAAACATTGATGTTTGTAATTGGGTGCACTAAGCATGCACCAAAATCAGCTCTTTCCAAGCTGATTTATTAATGCTTGGCTCATCCAACCAGTAATGTTCCCTAGGTTTTATTTCCTTGTAGAACTATTAAAAATGCCTTTGCGCTGTCTGTGGCATAGGTCTGCTGATTATGATCAGGGGTTTCCGGAGTTTCTGTGGTGCGATCAGAGAGAAAGATATATGCAGATTCTGGTGAGTGATAACCCAGAATCCTCTGCTGTATCTTCAGATGAAGAATCTGATCAGGAGGACTGTAATAAAAACTGAAGTCAGATAAATTGGCCTCTACAACAATACTATTGCAGTGATATTGCTTCATCTTATCCCAGTTGTGAAATTCTCAGAGCTGTATAACTGATTCAACAATCAATGGCTCTGGTTGCTTTAAATTACCTATTAATTCTTTTGGTTTTTGGTATGACAAGAAAACAAAAGAAAAATGATAGCTCATAGTTTATAATCCAAGATATCTGTCATATTTGTACATGGACAGAAGGATCATGCATAAATTTTGAATGGCAAAGGAAACCCATGACATGGCTGTCATTAACAGGACATTTGAAGTCTGTTATTTTTCTATTTCTTTATATCGGTTGTAATGGCGTATTTATATACAGCTGCATTCATTACACTCTGTTCTGAAGATTTAAAGATTTCCTTTGCATCCCACAGCTTTTTGTCGAATTTGTGATGAACTTAATCAACAGAAATCTCACTGTGGCTCTGTTCCCACAACAGTCCTGATATACTGAAGTTCTCAATGAAGATCAGAGAGAAGAATGTTCAGACAATCCCTATGCAACTAGCTGACGCTGCAGTAGATAAACAGTTTTGATATGAAAATCCCACCTTTGATGTCCTTTCCATGGCAGATGTTTACAGAATACCACTGCTGCCTGTATGACTTGTGTGGTGTTTTTGGACACATGATATATTTGCAAATGAAAACAATTTTATTTTTATCAATCTTGAATCAACTCTTGGAATGGTCAGAGTATGAATGTGTGTCAGGAGTTTCTCCTGACAGTGGTAATTGCTCACTCTGTACTCCCTGGGAGAGTGAGGGGGCTCGGGCGTGCGGCAGGGCTAATTTAATTATTGAATTATCAGGTTTTTGACAGGGTTCGCTGTCTGGTGCATGCTCCACACCTGTCGCCTATCTGGTTAAGGGGACACCAGAGCTATTTAGGCAGGTGAGTAGGAGCAGCACGGTAGAGACGCTGACGGAGGCCGGGTACACAGGGTTTTTAGAGCGGGAATTATTTGGTTTATTTTTCGTTAGAAGTGCCGGCACGGCGGTTTTTGAGTAGGTTATTTTCGGTTTGTTTTGTTCATTTGCTTTTGGTTTGAGCCCTGGGAGTCGCGACCTGGGTCGGATTTTGATTGTTTCATTGGTTAATTTCTTTTTCTTTTTCTCTTGGTGTGCGTGGATCAGAGGTTGTCTTTGTGTGTGTGTATTTTAGGTGGATCCAGGAAAAGCGGCAACCAGAAGAGCTTACGCGGCGAGTCCCTGAGGGAGGAGGGAAGCAACCAGCAGTTCCAGGACCCAGCTGGGACCGAGGAGAGCTCCCACCCATGAAAGTTCATGCCGGGGAGGTGGATGCCCCGGTTGTGAGGGATGTGACACCGCGAACTGGTAACTGTGTGTGCAAGTCCCCGGCACGAGGTGGAGAGGAGTGAGGGTGGACCGGCTGCCAAACTGTTTCCCCTCAGAGTGATCCCGCGGAGCCAGCACAAGCTGGGTCGCTGCCGGAGCCTCCAGCCCATCCACAGGAGCGATGCTGAGGGTTTTGTCTTGAGTTACTTTATTTTTTTTTCATTTTGGCACGGTGGCACGGGCCGAGCTACATCCCCCCTTATATTTCCATTTTGTTCTGTGTTTGTCTTGCGTGGTGTGTGTGGAGCCTCCCCCGCAGTGGTAGGACTTCCCCGGCGTAGGAAGGAGCGGTCCTCTCTCTCCATGCCCGAGTGGCGGGGGCGCCAGATCATGGAGTGTACTGCAGTGGGGCATGTGTGTAGAAGGATATTGTGTGGTGTGTGGGTCTGCTGTGTGGGATTCTCGTCTGGGTCCAGGGAGGGGAGGACGGGAGTGGGTAGCAGGGCGGGGGAAGGAGAGCAGCTGCGGGTGGGAAACGTAATTGCGTCTCTATGTTTTATGAAATTTGGTGTGTATACTTTTATTAATTGAAAAATAAAGAGCATGTTTTCCCTACTCTCCTTGTCCTTGTGGCGGGTGGATCCCTAGGAAGGAGCGAACCGGTTGGGGCGGGGTTGGGAATTCTGTCCACTCCCGACATGTATTCTGGGATGAGTTAAAAAATCTCCTTTTTAGAATGTATGGTTCATGCATCTAGGCCATCTGGTAAGTGGGAAGATTGTGCTCTGCATGTCCCATCACCATGACCATAGAACAACACAACGCTATCTGAAAAGGAACTTTGGTTGCATTGAGCTCATTTTAAGAAAGCATGGGCAAACTGATGCAGCCATCCACGCCATCCGCTTCATGCCACTAAAGCACCTGGGGCTTCAAAGGGGAACTCCAGCAATGGTCACCCAGAGGTTATTAGAGATTCTTACGTTCATCATGCTTCCCTTCACCAATTAAAATGTGAAATTTAACTACCCTTTCCAAATGACCAGTGGGATGGCAATATTCCCTGCATACATGGTGCTTTCTTTGAGGATAGGCAGGTTCCCTACATTTGCCAGTTGCTTACATTTGTCAAAGATGGATTCTCTCTGCTGATGAGAACCTTTTCAGGAATTTTCAGACTGCAGACCCCTACCCTGTTTTGTCCTCCCCTCCTGGCCCTTTTGCCCTTTCTCCTGGTCCTTCCCCTGCTAGGCAGTCCATTCACCATTGCCTGCCACCCCTATGAATAACTTGTCTCATACTCTAAATGTCACACCGGTAATTTCCGTTCCATACGCGTTCCACTATTTGTCACAAAAACTGGCCACGTTGTCACCCACAAACGGTTCCAAAGACACATGAAAGCAATAGGTGTTAAACAATAGCAATAGACGTTTTTCCCCCGAACATGATTTCAGTCACTCTTTGAGGATCACTGCTGCCAGACTGGCAACCAAACAATCACACAGATGGAGCTCTAAAGCTTACCATATCTACATTTGGACAAACATACCAAGCAATTGACAAGCACACGCTGCATTTATTCCGTAAAGGCAGCGAAGCAGGCTATCCCACTTTCACCATATCAAGACCCTTCTCTGACAATCAGCTCACTTCTAAATCCCAACAATTATAACAAAATAATTCATCCATACATTTATTAATGTACTATTAAAAAATGATGCGCTCATCCAGACAGCTGGGTTGGCATGTGAGCAAGGAATGGTTGAGAGTGACCATATAAAATGGCTAATCTTTTGAGGAAACATTTTCATCAGCAAGCAGTGATACAAAGGCAGTCTCAAGCCTCCCCAGCCAGGTAGGCTCAGCTGTCCAGGGGCAGACAAACCTGATGCACACATCTTTTCTCAGCACCCTTTACCTGGTAGATTTTTCAGACCATTTAAATAGTACTGCAGGAGTGCCAGTCCACATCTCAGAACACATCATCATAGCCCTGTCACACCTACTCAGTGCAAGCACTAACTAACTTAACTGCCAAAATACAGGCATTGTGATAGTCTCTTGCATTTAATCACTACCAAATTTTTTGTGCCCTCTAAAAAGGGCTGTTCATGTGAAAACAAATTAAAGGTGTTCCACAGGAGTTATACAAAACAGAGCACATTCACTGTGCTTTGCCTGTCATATTGATCAAAGTGGTAAATAATACCAGGGTGAAGAAAATGTCCCGTAAAGCCAATACAAGTATGAAAACCTAGTATATGAAAAAAAAAACATCTTGCGCACAAAGTGGTTTGTGGTCACTAGACGGCTGCAAGTGTGACCTAGTTTAGCTCAATCGTTCCAAGTACGAAGGTAGTGTGGTCAGTTTATTTTGAGCTCCACTGAGAATCTGAAGCCAGTCTGCTTCTGATATGTTTGCAAAGAAGCAAAACAGTGTGTCCCTCTTTTTTTTTTTGAAGTGTAGTATTACGCAGCATTACTGTGAAGCTTATAGAATGCACTCTTACCACCTTTGTAATGTATCAAAGTCTTCTAATGATTTATAATTTTTAATGTATGCATTTGTATATATTCAAAATAGCATTACATTCATATTTAGCCATTTAGCAGATGCTTTTATTTAAGTTAACTTCATAACTTGGCTTCATAACTCACATAATACATAAAATCACTCCAGAAAAGTGGGGTGTTAATGGGGTCATCTGAGTATATGAAGCCATATCAGCATGCCTGGAGCACATATGTTTATGAGATTTTATAACCATGATTTATTTTCATGAAGACTCTGTACACATCATTTTGGTACTCTCATGAACAAACAAGCATAATCAAGACAAATAATTACCTAGCAAACTAATCAGGTCTAACCAGGACAGGAAAATACTGAACAGATTATATGTCTGACTACAATGTAAAAGAATGTAATTATTCAAATTATGATCAGTTCTTCCCTGCAACAAAAAAGCCATAGCTGACAAAGGGGTTTTCTGAATGACAAAAATGACACAAATGGAAAAAAAATGTAAGTCAGAAACACAGCCTGCTTCCCCAAATGCTCCATATTGAGTGGGTGTAGAGGGGTGCAATAAAGGAAGGGGTTTCATTGAGAACTCTACCCTTCATGTCATTTGAAAGTAGGTCATGTATTTGTCTGGAACATCATAGTGCTGTACATGAGTAGCACCATTTATCCCTCACCAAAACTGATCAACTCTCTTATTTTAATGCCATTAAAATTTCTGTTAGGCCTGACCGCATTGTCTCATTTGCCAAACGGTCATGTATCTTAAATGCTATTTTTATTACATTACCATAGACACGACTCACATACAAACAGAAGACATTGCAAGTCAGCCAATGGATTCACCCCAAACACCACGAGATTGTTGATGTACAAATTCTAACATCTGACTTTGTCTCCACCTTTTTCAGCGTACCTGAAGGCAGTGTCCCAAGCAGGAAACTGTAAGGCACTCATATGATACTGTGTAATGTACTACTGTTTTCTGAATGACCCAAATCAAACCAAATCTCCAAGACATTAAAGAGGTGATCTGAGTCACATTACACAGACTCAGATGAGTCAAAATTATGCAGCCTCACAGCCTCCAGGGATGTGCGAGGAGGTGGAAGGAAAGTCTAGAGACCCTTGTACCAAGGGTGTCAATATGAAGGAACCATACAGACCCCTTGGGAGAATGGCCAGCTTTTGGAGTAAAGAGCTGAAGAGTCCAAACATCTCCAAACTTCAAACATTCTCCATGTAAGGAGATCACGTTAAGCCCACTGGAAGACTACAAAGATGCTATGGCAAGCAAAACGGCAGTCTTGAGGGAGACTGTGTCAGAAGCCAGGCCAGGTATCCAGTTCCACAAAGTTATCATTTCGTACCATTGGTTTTGTAATCAGATGTATGCTTTACATTGTGAGGATAGATTCTTTGGGCTGCAAATTGTCACTGCATTAAATGAATATATCATAGGCGTGGCAGCACTATGTGGGCCACCATCACCGTGAGGCAGAGAGGAAAGCTTGTGTCTTTTTAAAGTATTATTTATATCAGGATAGACTGCGGTCAATAATGCACTACCCAGTTAGCTCCTTTGGCAGCAGCACAGGGGGGCAGAAAATAGGGTTAGTGTAACTTTTACATTCACAGGATAGGAAGCACTTATTGAAACAGTGCATGTATTTGAGTACAAGTGCCAAAACCAGTCATAGGACAGCATATTGCATGGCTAGTATAGCATATAGCTGTCTTCACCCTCCTGGATGAAGATGCTTTGGACAGCTAAGGTCTGACAATATGATTGAAACACATGTGTGTTAAAAATTAAAATGCAAAAGATACAACAGTATGAAGATGTGAGACATCAAAATACAATATGCTGGTCATAGCAGGAATGTCTAAGTCAATGTCAAAATGAGTACATGGGATTACCAAGAAGCCACCCACAGAACAGATAAGGACAGCAAAGCCCAGGTTTGATCATACATGCTGAGTGACTTTTACAGTTTATCTCTTAGACAAGTATAACACATAGCATATGCAGTATCTGCCCATAACAGAGATGATTAAAAAAAAGATCAGCACAATTACTGATCAGTAAGACTACTAATTACTGTAGTTATCTACATCACATTATTGGGGGGGGAAGAGAGAGAGAGAGAGAGAGAGAGAGAGAGAGAGAGAGAGAGAGAAGACAGACAGCTCTTGTCAGTATAAAAGGCATTGCCCACCAGTTTCTTTCTTTGAAAGAGACTGCTAATACTGTAGCTTACATTGCAACACATTCTCTTCAAGACTGGATCTCTTGCACAATGGCAAAAGCTAATACCTGCCTGAAACGGTTGTGCATTGCCTTCAATGTAATATTTGGGGTAAGTTATTGTAATGGCAGGATAAAACCTAGTGATGGGTACTGTAGTGCTTTAAATGAAAACTCTGTGGTGAAGAACACAAATGTACCTGTAGTGAAAAATAAAAAGAGGTGATAATTAATAGATCAGTTCTTAATGATGTGAATGGAATTTTAATGGAGTCCATATGAAAAGGATGCCAGTTTAATGCATTGTATGTATTTGTTTTAAATGATTACTGAATCAGTGAAGTCTTCGGGAATGATTCCTTGGTTGCAAAGCCTATTTGCCATGTTTTCCCACTATATTTCAATTAACACTAATATTACACTGCACACAGAAATACCAGTATAAGAATCAACTGCATTTAGATATGAAGAACACTGACAGAGTCATTCCTGTTGTAATGATTCTTAACATTTACAGTTTGAAAGACAGTTGCAATCCACTTGTAAGAATCTGTCAAGTTGGGCTCACTCACAACATGTAATACAGTACTCAATGTGGTGCAAACACATATAATCTGTTTTAAAACATCTGTTAGAATTTGAATACAGTGTACGTCTTATCTTGCGCTAAGTGCCAAGGCTTTGAGAACTTTGAGAAAAGAGTTTGTTGCATGCCAGGTGACATTCCAGGTAGGAATGAACAAGACATTTTCTAGATATGAAAATCACTGCCTTCTTGATTCTTACAATAGTCTTTAAAACTGATGAAAGAAAGCTGGGAAATGTAGCATTTTTAGTATGTAATAACAGTGAGTCAGTTATTATGTTTTCATTTAGTTAATGATATCAATTGCCCTCACGATATCAGTGATTCACATTGTGGCATTGACATAATGAATAATATGTTATTTTTATTTAATAATAATTTAATGAAGGGTTGAAGCAAAATATATAAGAATTAAGCTAAAGACTTTTTTCAACTGATTAAAATAAAAACAATTCACAAAAAAGATCCATTTTGCCCATTTTATTTGGATCTATGAATCAATTGCTTATAAAAGTCAAATCATCCTGGAGGGATGTGATTTTTATGGGTGGGGAGCACTATTCTACTGCCAGTATTTTGGTTCATTTTATAACACCTACAAAAATGCATGTCTTTTCTTCAGTAAAATTAGTTCTTGGTTAGGCTGCTGAGGTCCAGAGTGAAGAGTGGATGATCACAGCTGATTGGTGCAGCCCATCTAAGATACACACCTAAAATGTATAATAGCATCTGCCAAGCCAAAAAATGTAACATATATTTCATTATTGATGTATTTGGTCTGTACTGTGTTCAGGTTTTAGGAAGCATCACACTTGCAATTGGAATCATTGGAGCTAGCTTCAATGATGCTGTTGAGGTAAGAGTAATGTATATGTATATTGAAAAAGTATATAGAGTATATATGGTTTTATGTATGGATAGTAAACTTTTTGTGACATGGTCATAGATACAATGCAACTGTATTTAGTTCTGGTGGGCATTATGTACTAACATGTTGACATCTAACTTCAGAACAATTTTTTGTATTGATTTGCAGTTTGACCAGGAAGTGCACAGCAGCAGCATTATTTGCTGTGGGTTCGGATCTTGTGTCATACTTTTCGCATTGCTCGGATTCTTCGGGGCGTACAAAGAGAAGCAATGGGCGCTGAGGGTGGTAAGCATTTCACATAACACTTGAGTGGTCACTAAGGGATGTTCTCTGAGAAAAAAAAGTACAAAAAAGAGTAGTTATCTCTCTGTTTTCTTTTAAGATTAACTTTAAAGCATACTTGTAATTGACTTTATGGAAAGTTTCTGTGGGTGGGTGGTGGTGGGGTGGGAATTAAATTTAACCAATGGGAAAATGTTGGGAGTACGAAGCACACTGGTGCATTTAAGTAACAGAAAACATTTTAAAGGTAAATCCCTAACTATAAGAAGACTTTTCTTTCAATATAAAGACATATAAGTGTCCATTGAAAAGGGATATTTGTCTTGACATAAGAAAGTAAATGATGCACGACAGCAATTAATTGCTAAAATGTTTTGCACCCCAGAGCAAACACACTATGATATTGACACACCAGCTTGGTAAAAAAGTGTACCATTAACTTGTAACTATCTGTAGTATGTTGGCTTATTGGTCCTTGAATTCATCGGCTTCGTGAGAGGTGCAATTTCACTGACTGCCTTCAACATAGAGGTAAACTTTTTAAAAAATAATTTAAAGTTTGTTTATGAGTGTTTATTGACATCAATGAAATGATTATCATTAGTGATCCAGTGTACATCTCAATCGTTATTTGTGGAAACCATTTAACAAAAAAATGATTCATTTCACCATCCTTTCTATTTGTAACATGGAGGTGAACATTTCTTTGTGGGGTTACAGAAATACTGATGTCATATGTCACAAAATATTTGATTTCCATTACTAAACTGAACGTCATTTAACTCCACAGGATGTAAACCTAAATCGAAGTATAGCATGCTTTTTCATTGTGGTTATTACAGTAGACTTACACAATAAAGTAGTGATATCTGTGCTGCCTTTCCTAAGAACAGGAATTGTATTGTTTTTTTTATTATTATTTCATGGGATTGAAAATTTGCTTCTGATTACCATTGCAATGTTTTAAGTAGCAAGAGATGTTCTACAGATTAGCAATGGATGTTACAGATTACTGTTTAATGTTTGTTCTGGTCAAGATGGTGGAGAATCAATTCAAACAAATAACTCCGCTGGATCGAGCCTCTTCTGAAACCCAGAGGTCAATGAACAAGCTGCAGACAGTGGTAAAAAAGCACACTTAATTAAAGCAGACAAGGCATTAAAAAGTTTCAATCATGTAATTAAGTGTTCCGTAAAACCTCTGATGAGGTGGTCCAGCGATTATGCAAAGTCAAGCACTGAACCACGTCACCCTCAGTCAGATTGAGTGAACAATCAAACTTAAACAAAATGAAACTAATCAATTGAAACGGAAGCACTTAAAAATGAGACAAATTGCAGAATGTAATATTATTCTTGATGCTGAATGTAAATTCTAGTTATTGTCTTGTATTGCACATACTGTAATGAATACTATACAGTTTTTGGCCACTTTAATGTAATGCTCTTTCCACTGATCACAACACTAACAGTCAGAATGCTGCGGACTCTTCAGTTACCGAGACTGGAGCGATTCAATTCCACAGTCCTGCCATTGTCCCCCAGATTATGACGACAGGGCTTCAAAATGTGAGCTTGTGAAGGGCAACTGGGTAAGTTTAGCACCTCCCTGAAGGAGGGGTGATTCATTGTTAATGTCTGCACATCTACAGATAAATATTGTATTAACGGTCAAATCAGTTATTTTGACCAGTAAGCCTTAAGGGAAATACTGAATGGGACAACAGAAGAGTTTCCCAGTGATTTTACAAGAATCCATGCCCTTGATGTGTGGCAAGCAGTTCTGAAAAAAGTGACAGGGTTGGGATGTTAAGCGGGGGGATAAATATATAATATAATTTTTTTTTTTCCACCAGGTGTCAGAAGTGGAGGTTTACAATACGGTAATACTATCTCACTGCCTGTTGCTCCATTAACACGATGAATGTTGGAAAACCTGAAAAAAATACATTGCAAACAATAAGAATCTGATACATTACCACAGCAAGTAAATTTAAGAGATGATTCTTGTGTAGCAGACATACATACGGCCTTATAAAGCACTATGAAAGACCACATAATAGCATTCATATTTATTGTGTTTATATTGAAATGCATACAAATTCTGTTTCATTCTTTCTAATCCATATTTATGGAGGAGAGCCTTGGAGCCCATCATAAAATAAGACACCTTGCTGATTCACAGAGAATTCATGTTGATGTGAAGAGAGTGATTATTTACACAGAAAGAAGTTTAGTAATATGGTTTATGTGACAGCCTTCTGATACAGTGCTTTGGGGGAAAAGTGCCATTCAATTATTCAACTTATTGACCTGCAGCCATTGGTTGTATCAAAGTAATCAAAAATGCATATCCCCAGAACCAATATGCTCCTGGTGTCACTCCAGAGGAACTTTTAACACAGCACTAATGCAGATCAGCTGGAGATCAGCAATGGACATTATGATGTACATGAATTTATGTATTGATTCTTTTGTTCTGAAGCAACTGGAAAGAGCTTGTGTATGAAAGTAACAGAAAATATCTAACAGGCCTTTGTAGGGATCACCACAGCCACAAATCTGTGTTTTTAAGTTGTTCAAACTTCTGGAACCTCCAGATACTTCACATCTTTCAACAGTCTCAGAGATCAATGACAATTAATCTGAGTTTGAAATATATTATCTCTGTTCTTTTCAGCCTTGTGGCCCTATGCTGTTGAGATACCTGAAGATGGGGCATAATTTTGTTTCCGGACTGATTATAACATTTATAATTGTTGTGGTATGTTTTGATATATTTCACACTCTTAATTGCCAATATCTAATGTTTATTTCATTCCTTCTTCCATATTACTATTGCACTGGGTGGCTTGATCCTTTGGGCAGACACAGGCAGTCCGTGGCAGATGGTGGCCCACATGAGTTTGGTGGCTGACCATACTTAATTTGATGTTACTAATGTTTAATGTTACTCCTCAGAAATCAACACTTAAACAGTTGGGTAACTGTGGCACTGGCCCAGTGATATGTGTGGTTGGCTGATGCTGTTTGCATCATGAATGCAAACTCAACAGACAACATAATTATAACAACTAACGGGGACAAAAGAAAAACAAAGGAAGACATATTAGGCAAAATATCTGTTTTAGAAGTTGATCTACACAATGTCTGTGTTTAAACAATCACAAGAAAATAATAAGTTCTCAGTAAGTGTTAGGATTAGGGTTAGCATTAATCTTTGTGCCTCCAGTTGAATAAGGCCATATTTTATGTTACACAAGGCCTTAAGACAAATTTAACATTTTACCACTAACAAGCAGGTCATGAGAAAAGAATGCTATGTGTTTATAAAACTTTTGTGACAATCATTTTTATCATGCTCTTTGCAGGTCATTTCAGTTATACTATCCTTGGCGTTGTGCAGCAATATTAAGGAACAAACTAACCCCATCCCTGTGACCTCCTATGAAGATCCTAAACCACCAGCATACTCTGCACTTTACAAAGGAGGAGCATGCTAATATGACAAGCCCAGATATGGCATTCGCATAAGCATCTTTACAGATCTTGAGTCTAAAATGTCTTTATTCAATGGCAGGCTTCGTGATATTGAAATGTTGTTGACTTCTTTACTTTCTAGCCTATATAATGTAGCTTGAGAATATAAAATGCTGTAAAGGCAACTCCTAATGTTTAATAAAGAGAAGGGAAATTACATTTGTATTTTTAGCCATTTTCACTTTGCATTTAGGTTTTATAATCAAGTGCAACTAATTAAGCATATAAATTTCAAATGAAAACCCGGTGTGACATTGTTGCTCATTTAACAGAATGGATACACTTATGTTCTATTGTGCTGGAAGTCACTCTGGATAAGACCGTCTGCTAAATGCATGTAACGCAATGTAATGTAAAGTAATTAAAGAAACAGAGAATGAAGTTGAATTTGCAAAGGTCATTTTGTTCAATGATGGCAGCTCATGGGAAAACATGAGGAAAACTCATCACCATATCAATACCATAGGGCCCAATTAGAATACCGCTGCAGAATAACGGTGTCACCAGTACCTGAAGTGAGACAAATTAAACTGGTGCATCTGCATGTGTGACCTAGTTTAGGGGCATGCACTTCATCTGGTCTTGTTAAAATGTAAAGACATTTTAAAAATGAGAAAGGGCCTTTTGAAGAATGCAAGTAACTTTTCCAGTCACATTGTAACTAACACCACATGCTACAATTCATCGATTTTTCAGAAAATCAAGTGAGGTCATTGCTTCAGTCCAAAGCTTTTGTTCACTTTATGCTTAACAAAATATTAATTTCACCTTAAGCGTTTCCCTAAGTGCTGTGTGTGGATATTCCAAGGGGTATAAGAAAGCCTGCCTTTAGCAAAAGAAACCAGTATCACACAAAATAAGTCAACAGCTCTTACTCAGGTGCTCACACTTGGCATCCGTTTTCACTTTCCTTTTTGGATTAAGTGATTTCACATCCATTTCCCAGTTGTTCCAAGGTAAGCAATGATTTATTAGCCCCTATGAGGTGTACATGGGGGCAGCTGCCATGGCAGAGGTGAAGTGGGGTATTGTGTGGAAGTTTACACAATAACTCTATTTTTTTATGACTCAACAGCCATAAAAGATTCACTCTGAGAGAACTTCCCTCTCTCCCTATATTGTGTATCTCTGTGCAGTCAAGAATTTCAACACTGACGCACATTAACTACAAAATGTGTTACATCGAAATATTATGCACTGGCAAGTAATGGAGAGTTAACTGGAAACCCACTGATCAGAAGAAAAGGCTGAAAAGTTTCAAAATGTTTTTGCTTATATGCTCAAAGAAAATGAACTAGTACACTGGTAACCTGAGAGGGATGGACATCACTTCAAATAAATGCCTATATTTTATTTTGTATTTATATTTCCAGATGTTGCGTGAAAGTAGGGCAAGGTGTGCACAGCTCTCTCCGAATGCACAGGATCGTCATTAAGTACAATGGTGACTGTAATTTCTATAGAAAAACCACCCGTGAGAAACATGACCACAAACACCACTTGTACTCTCAGTACAGCAGCCCACACCACAGCTTACTGGAAACTGATGAACACTTCACTTTCCAAAAACAAACCCCCCCTTTGTTGTACTTCTAGGCTGAGATTGTGGAGGGGGGCTACTGTGAAGATTCTTTTCTGCAATGGCTGAGAAAGCAATTCCCTGTGTGCTTCATTTGGAGCACAGAGGACATAACAACCTTGGCCATTTGTGTTTTTCATGAAACAAGGGATGCGGTTCATAATATGATCATTTTGATACTGAAAAAAAACACTGTAAAAAAGAGTACTGTGCACTGAAACATATTTAAAAACAACTGATACATACTAATATTTAATTTTTGTTATTTTATTTAATTGAACATTACAATTCATTACATTACATCATTTAGCGGATGCTCTTACCTTACCTCTTACCTAGAGGGACTTCCAAATAAATGCATCACTATGCTAAGAGTACTTATCGAACAGTATTATAACAGGACAGTAAGATACTGACTTAAGTGCTAAACTAGTGTAGAGTGTTTTTTAAATAGAGAATAGGGATAGATAGGATAGATAGAGAGGAAGGTAGACTAGATATACAGCTGGAAGAGGTGAGTTTTCAGCTTTCTCTTGAAGGCACCCATGGAGTCTGTTGTACGAACCAGCGTGGAATGAGTACTGAGAAGAGGTCTGAGAGATGCTGCCCTTGTATTTTGGGACACAGAGGTGACCCAAGGTAGCAGAGTGGAACCTTCTTACTGGCTTGTGGGCCTTGTGGGCCTTGATCATGTCCTGTATGTGTCGGGGGTCTGTGCCATTAAGAGCCTTAAAGGTTAGTAGCAAGGTCTTGAACATGATCCTTACCGCAACCGGTAGCCATTGGAGGGACTCAAAGAGAGGTGTCACATGGGCCTGCTTGGCGAGATTGAACGTCCGTTGGGCTGCTGCATTCTGGATTAGCTGCAGCAGTTAGACTGTATATGCCGGGAGGCTGGCAAGCAGTGAGTTGCAGTAGTCCAGATGTGACAGGATAAGAGCCTGGATCACAACTCGAGCTGTGTATTTGGAGAGGTATGGTCTGATCTTTCTAATGTTGAATAAAAGGAATCTGTATATCCTGGTTGTGGCTGCAGTATGCTCCTTGAAAGATAGATTGCTGTTCAAGGTTACCCCTAGGTTTTTGGCAGCTGTGGTTGCCATTACCCTTTACATTGTCAACGCAAATTGAGGGGTTCCTCGGAGGAGACATATGTGCTGGGACATAGACTCATAGGCATATCTCAGTCTTGTCAATGTTCAGTCTGAGCTGCTACTTGTTCATCCAGCCCAATATATCAGTGAGACATGCTGATATTTGAGGAGTGATGTCCATCTTGGGAGGCAAGGAAATTGTATGTGTTTGTAATTAATTGTTGATATTAATTTATGTAGTTTTCATATCCCTCGTTGTACACTGCTTTATAATTAATTTCTAAAATCCTACAGATTATTAAGAATCATAATAATTTTTTTAAGGAGGTACAGCTGCAGATAGAAACTAACTATAGCGTGTTAATGTGTTTTGCAAAAGGGTTCTTAGACAAAAACCTGAAAACAAAAGACATTTGCTAGTTACAATGGAGAATGGATTGCAAGAGCAAAGTTATTAAAAAAGAACAGAGCCATTCAATATCTGTGCAACTCCGTCCATGTTCTGCTGACAGGCAGGTGTTCTGGGCCGGCTACTTGTCAGGGCTTCAGAGACTGCTTCCTGCAAGACATCAGCAGGTGTCCTTGTGACAGCCTGTCTGGCCCGGTTGCCTGCTGCTCTCCTGAGCTTCCACCAGAGGGACTGTGTTCCTGTCTGTGCCTGAACTGTGTGCCAAATCTAGTTACATTGTTTTCACATGTGTTATGGCGCGTTGTGTGCTCTCCGGTGACCAAGTTCAGTTGTTTTCTAGTAAAGATTATTCTTTTAAAGTCTTTTAAAACCCTTCTGTGTATGATCTCTGCATCTACGTCCGTCCTGCTCAACCATTACACTACTAAGTCGCCTATGGATAGTCTGATCTGTACAGGCATTAAAGGAAGTGAGCTGTGGGCAGTCCTACCTGTTACAATCTGACTTTCCTCTCAAAAGTCACACTGTCGAGTCACACAGTAGATTCCAGTAGAACTCTGAAGATATAGCCATGTGTTGCGTAAGGGGCTGGTTGCTTTTCTTCACAGTTGGACAAATGGTGAGTAAAAACTCAGAATTGTTTCAAAATATGTCATGTATCAAAAATTTATTATTTACTGCATAAGCAAAAACAAACACATCAGGGATGTATTTCCGTGACTGAAATATATGTGTAAATGTGCAAATATGAAGTGTCAATTAGTCTTTGTGCATATATTAACATACATCAAATGTATTCTTTTTAGAGCATCACTACTAGTTTAGTGATTACAGTAACCTTACTTTAGTAACAACTTTTTCAGACAATCCAGACAGAAAGTCCTAAACCACAATCAGGTTATATAAAGCCTTGACCCTGGCCTGTTAGGACACTTGAAACTGTCGTTTTATATTTTAATTCCTTTTTTCAAATCAGGAAAATGTGGTTGTGATTGGATATCATAATCTTTGAGTCTAAATTACCTGTAAAGTAGGAATGTCTGGGGTGAGCTGATCATAATTGCCTCTCCATTGTTTTACATCCTATGAGGTGAACTGATAATTTAAAGATGCTCACCCATTTAAACTGTGATAAAAGAACTTCAAAAGCATTCAAGTAGTAGTTAGACGCAAGTAAGAACGCAAGTAACTTTTCCAGTCACATTGTAACTAACACCACCTGCTACAATCTATTTTTCAGAACATCAAGTGAGGTCATCGCTTCGGTCCAAAGCACTTGTTCATTTTATGTTTAACAAAATATTAATTTCACCTTAGGCGTTTCCCTAAGTGCTGTGTGTGGGTATTCCAAGGGGTATAAGAAAGCCTGTATAAGAAAGCCTGCCTTTAGCAAAAGAAACCAGTATCACACAAAATAAGTCAACAGCTCTTACTTAGGCACTCACACTTTGAGTCTCAATTACCTGGAAAGAAGGAATGTCTGGGTTGAGCTAATCATAATTGCTTCTCCATTGTTTTACATCCTATGTGGTGAACTGATAATTTGAAGATGCTCACCCATTTAAACTATGATAAAAGAACTTCAAAAGCATTCAAGTAGTAGTTAGAAAGTGCCAAAGCTGCAGTTTCAATGAAAAATATGCCTGGGTGAGACCAAAGCTTATGAAGTAAAAGACTACATGTACACTATTTAGTATATAATGGATTCATTGAATCACTGTTTCTACAGAATACCTCAATTCATTTTGACATTTGTTTTTTGCTTTAACAGCTTGATGGCATGGGATTACTTATGTATCCGTGGACAAGCATTAGAATTAAGGACAATGTAAGTAAACTTTTTGGCTTTCATTGGTTTTGTACGGAAATGTAACACAAAAGCATTATTACACAACATATCTCCAGATATAACAAAGAATGATGACACACTAGATACTTTCATACAGTGTCTACATTCATGTATTTACACAATGATTAATAACATGTAGCTAAGGAAATTTTAAATGTTGAATTCTATATTAGCTACAGTACAGTTAGAGAGCAAAATGTTTCCCAGTTAGCTCATACAAACAGTCAAAGATTGGAACTGCAAGATTACAATCATGTCTAAACACATACCTGAAATAACTTGATGCTTCTTCATCAACAGAAAAGGTAAAATAATATGTCCATCTCCCAATTATGTTGAAACTACTGCATCAGAGATCGTAAAGCCAAACCAAGGTTGACATCTACAGTACCAGTCAGAGGTTTGGACAATGATAATGGGAAACATTTTGGACAATGATAATGGGAAACATTTTGATTTGATCTAAAGACTTATGCTTGAATGCTTGAAATTTGTTTCTTAGACAAATATAAATAATGAAGTTGATGCGTATACATGAACTTCTTTGATTACAAAATTACAAAACTTTAATTAATAAAACCATTTTTGGCTATTTTGAAGAATGTAAAATGTAAGATTGTTCTGATTTGTTTATAACACTTTTTGGTCACTGCATAATTCCATTTGTGTTATTTCATAGTTTTGATGGATTTACTAGTATTCTAATACCTGAACAATAGTAAAAAAGAAAAACATGTCCAAACTTTTCATTGGTACTCTATATGAAAAAATAAAATTCACAAATAAAATGCACATTCTTGATGCTGTATATACAGTGAGAAAGGGGAATTTCTAGTTTCTGGAACATACTTCACTGTATTTGTAACTGGATTCACTTATGCTGGTTTGAACACTGGTAACAGAGTAACCATTGTTACTGACGTAGGTTATGTGAAAAAAACTTCCTGTTGTGGTCAGAACAGCAGAGCTTGCCATCTTCCATTTCAGACTGAAGATCCATCGTTTCTCTATCAGCTCCTCTACCCAAGCATACTCTTTTTTCCCCTTTATAAGTAATTATATATGGGGAAGTGTATTTTCAGGGTTATATGTAATTACATATGAGGAAGTTTACTTCAAGGTATGTGTTAGCATTGTGTTTAGAATGGTATAGTCCCTCTTGAACAGATATTATGTGCCCATTATGTCATGTTGTCCTGTTTTTTATGTTGTTGATTACCGAAGAGTGTTTTTTTTTTTGCAGAAAGAGCATGATGCAGAATTGTCCCAGGTTCGAGTGGTTTTGACAATAGCCGGGGGAGTCTCCCTGTTTCTTGGGGGTGTGGGTTTTCATGGTGCCCGTGTGAGACACAAGTGTTGCCTCACCATCGTAAGTTATCTTCAGTTTTTGAGACAGTTCTCAAAACTATATTTTGTATGCATATGTGCATGTGAGTGTTACAATTCTGTTACAATTTACCAGAAATTATGTTTCATATATGTCATGCCCAATTATGCACCTTTGTTTTGGCAGTACTGCTTTGGATCATTTGTTAGCCTTCTTGGTTTGGTCGCTATTGGATACATTATTTCTCCACAGGTAAAATCTCTCTCTCAAAACATGCATGAACTTTCTTTGCACTGGGTCCATATGCAGAATAACTGTCTTTTAACGATGGCAGCAAACAAATGACATTATTTATGGATTTACTCCGATATTAAACATAGTAAATTGTCTTTTAAATATTTTGAATTCACTTCTTCTCCATCTTCTGCCTCAGATGGAGAGAATACTGGAAGCAACACTTGAGAAGGTGATGCCACTAGATGTAAATCAAGATCTCGCAAGAAGTCTAAATGTGATACAAACACATGTAAGGCCTTACTTTGTGTGCTTTTTGTAGCTTGATCTCATAAAGTCACGTCATAATGGTTTAAATACTGAGGGGGAAAATGAAGCTCTCTTAGAAGAGCTGATTGTTTTAGCTCACTTTTGTTCACTTTTTTGGGAAGTACAATGCTGTGAACTGTTTTTGGGATTCAGACTTGATTTATGCACCCACATGTCTCTTAAAAGGACAGTACACAATTGCTGTGAATAACACATGGCAATTAGGAATTAAAAGTCCTCATTGCATTGCATTACATTACATTTATATTTTATCCAAAGTGACAAGTGAGGTAGAGTACAGCACAAGCAAAAAACCATAAGGAGCCAACAGTATTAGAAGTGCTGCATGACCAGGTTTCAATGGTTGGCCAGACAAGGTACAAGCTAGCTGGTAGAGATAACGAGTGCATTTTATAAATTTATTTTTGAGTTTAGTAGGAAACAGTTCTGAGACATGAGAAATTCCTTTGGGAGGTAGTGTTTCAGGTGCTCAGGTGAGAGCAGAAGAACTGTGTGTTCAGATGTTTCTTGAAGACAGAGAGGGACTCAGCAGAATGGATGAAGTGTGGAAGTTCATTCCACCATTGGGGGACAATGGCAGAGAAAGTTTTGGATAGTGATTTTGCTCCTTGATGCAACAGGACCACCAGACACCGCTCGGTAGCAGAGCATAGCTGTCGGGAGGGAACATAGGGTTGCAGTAGTGAGTTCAGGTAGGTAGGTGCAGGAGTGAGACCAAGAGAGGTGAAACGTGAGCCCTTTTTGGTTGGCTTAATAGTGCATGCAGTGCATTGCAAGGCACAGTCACAAGATTCTTAAATTATAACAGCTGAGAAGAGACTTTGAAGAAAAGTAGTGACAGAACCAACATGAGCATTCAGAGCTAACAGACAGGGATTTTTTTCCTTTGTACTTGTATTTATATAATTGTCCTGTTAAGGAGCCTATAAAATGTATTTAATGTAACCTAGCTAGCTAACTAACGAACTTATCACAAACTTTATTGTGACTGAATTCACAAGACAAGGCATTTACAACTTTATTGATGTTTCTCTCAAACATGATGAATTTTATTTTACAAACATTGCATTTTGCATTTTCTGTGTGTACACATGTATAATTACACACCAGTATAATTAAAAACGCTGTTGTTTTTTACAGTTGTGATAACCATTGTGGTGCACAACTTATTCAACCCTTTCTTGCTCTTAAGGGTTGTGGAAAGAAAACAATTTCACTGGAAAGTGTCCTATCTTGGAATGACGACATCATTTTGAGCAAAACTTACTCATTTGGACAAATGCTGCCACATAGGAGCTTAAGTGGCCTGTGTCTGAATTTGCTTAGCAGCAATAAAGGTGCATAATGCATCTGTTCTGAGACTTGGTTTACAATTAAAGGCTGGTCTCTGCATAGATGATTGGTAGTTTACCTTTATTTGCATTTAAAAAATATAGGCAATCCCAACCATGCCATGTATTCCTGAGAATCCCGTTGTAAACCAGATAATCAAGAATTTAATCCCATTTTCCCATAAAAGCTTATAATAAAAGGGGGCTTAAATTCCTGAGCACAGGCTAGAAATCTATTATTTCACAAAAAGGGGCTTGATAATTATGGGAAAATATTGAGATATTCATATTAACACTTATACTGTGAGAAGTATTTCTTGCAATTATTGTGCTTATATTGTCCTTATACAAACTTATTCTGCGTGATCTGTCATGTCAGGTAGGCTTCTGTGATCATACCTCAGTACAGGGTGGTCATTGATGAAATGGATTCAGAATCGCCCAATGGTAGACTGCATGCTGCTGATCTACTTCTAAAGTCACAGAATAACGCATTATTTGTTTAACAGGGCCAGTGTTGTGGATTGATCAATGGATATAAAGACTGGGGAGAACATGTACCTACATCATGTGACTGCTATGGTGGGATATCCTCAGAGTGTGTTTCCATGGTAATGTTGCCTTTGTTTTCTTCTTTCAGTTCCTGTGAAGCTGCTGAACCACAGATTGTAGATCTGAAGTGTTTTGAAACATAAGGTGTACTGCCACTGTTCCCCTTTATCAGAGTAAATATCATTAGGTCATATATCAGTTGGAACAAGGTCCAAATAATACTAAACCCTACCTTACTCTGGGGCTTATGGTTTCTTCTTAAGATGCTGGGTAGAAGATCATACAATGATTTCAACGAATGTAAAGAGGAATGAATATTGGCAATTTATGAGCAACTGTGTTTAACATTTGTCTTTGATTGTGCACAGGATCAACAACCACACAGGAACGTCTACAAGCAGGTAACAAAATCAACTTATTTCAATTTATGATCTTATGATCTCTAATCTTTGAAATAAAATGCATAAGCTAAGAGTTTTGTGCCATCCAATAATTAAATCTAAATCAGAACACAGCCAAATCAGCCACAGCTATTCCAATCATGGAAGAGCCCATTTCTGTGCTCTGTTTTGAACAGTTTCAACTGACAGAAACACAACTGTCTGACAACAATACAGCTCACAAATATAACATTACATGTTTACATATTTTCACATATTCAGGCCAATGAGGTGTAATCAAATTTGGGATATTTAGACGAGTGGCTTGTACCACTGTAAAAGTGAGAAAGGGAATTCACTGTCTGAAAGACAACTGTTTCAGAAAGTATAATGCTCAATCCTGTATGCAGTACCAAAAAGTTCAATCCTGTATTTATGACCACTGCTGTATGGGCAGCAGTGTAATATAGTTCCTAGCAAAAGGTTCCTGGTTTGATTCCCCACTGGGGAACTGCTGCTGTACACTTGGGCAAGGTACTTAACCCACAATTTCTTCAGTAAATATCCAGCTGCATAAATACATAATGTTTAAATTTGTAACCTTTGTAAGTCACTCTGGATAAGAGCATCTGCTGTATGACAGTAATGTAATGTAATGTATTAAGCAATGCCATAAATAAGCTACAGACATATATAAATAACTGACAAAAAATGCTGGTCATGTACCAATGCATTTCTTCATACAGTCTCCTTCTTTGAGAATATTTCTTTTTAGGGAATGTATGCATTAAATATCTTCTTTTTGTCTTCACTTTCAGCCTTGTATTCATGTTTTGGTTAAGATTTATGAGGACATGTATATTGTACGATACATTTGCATCATATATGGCATCGTAGTGGTAAGTACATGCTATTTTGCGATTGACTGGATAATACCTTTCATGTTTGTGTTTTCATGTTATATATCTTACGTAGGTGAAATATTACTAGTGAGAGAATCTGTTTTTCTCTCATTTCTAGGTGATCAGGATGCTCCTGTCAGCAAGAATGATTTGCACTTCACGAAGACCAGAGGATGAAGTGGGTCACAGCCCTGGTGTGGTCAATATGGAAATGGGACAAGCACCCGACAGACATTATTAACTTAGAGTTTGGGTGTCTTCATGGGATGCAAAACATGTACAGCTTTGTAATTCAATTCGTCATTTTAATCATAAATAAACAATTGTTTCTTTCTTTTTCAAATCAAATAAATTACATCAATAGTATTTTTTTCACAGATTTTTAGTTAGTGTTTGAGATATTATTTTTCCTGTTAGATATTCATACCTGGCATGACAAAAATATAGCTATAATCCACTAGAAAAAAATGAAGGAATATTGTGTAATAAGGGATAATAGTGATAAGTGAAGTCAAAGTTGGATACTGAATTTTATGTTTATGGCTGAATAGCCAGATTTGTAAGTAAAGGTATGGCTCCAAGGAGCATACTAAAATGCTCACGTGATTCCTACCACAAGTGAGTACAGGAGTTTTGTGAATGATTGATTCTGCTGGCAAAGTTTACCAGTGTCTGAAAAACTGCTCCAGTATGTTTTTGTGTTGTGACTCAAGCAGTTAGTAATGAGAAAATTATGATACACATAACTGGTCAATTTTATGTGGCAAATAATGTTAGGAGAATATGTAGAACCCAGTTCTTTCCTTCTCAGAGTATTGTACATTTTGCTGAAATATTGTATTTTGAAGTTTTAATTCTTGAATGGAAGTGCTTTGGCTTGTGTAACAAAATAAAGCAAAATCAATCCTCTCCTTAGCATGGTTGATCTGATGACAAACAACAATGCTCTGGCGACTTTTTATTCTGCAGATGTTTTTGGAATCAACTGAATCCTTTGTTTTTTCCTAGCCCCACCACTACTTTTCTCTGTTAATGCTCCTTCCTAATGGTGAAAGTTTGCTTTTTCAGACGCCTCTGCATTTTTTTCTTTTTTATTTGCCTTGAATTGATTGAGCCTGCTAGGTAAAGGCTACTGAGGCAACAGCATGGACTACCATTAGTAGCCAACAGATGGAGCATTTTTCTATGAAATAAAGTTGTGCGACAAGCTTTGGCTGTAAAGAGGAACAAAAAAGATGACAACTAAGCTTGACTACAAGTTTGTCTTTTGGAGGTTGCACATCAATTTTTTTAGACTTGTAAAAGACAAAGCCATGGTTACATGATGGATTACCAAAATGTGATTTCTTATGTATTTTCTTGTGTATGGATCTTATATATGAGCTATATACTTATGGATCCAACCATAGCTCATACCATTTTCTAGGTGCATGTTGCTGGAAAAATGTTACTTGAGCTTTTGTGCTACGAACACAACACACATTGGAGCCACAGCTTCTGACATATGTGGGAAAGATTTTGTATCAACCCTAACAAAGTAGAATAGTTTTACTCATTTAATGAAATGGTGTAGGTTTAACATGCATTGGTGTCGTGAACATGTCTCCGTGCCTATTTCCTCAACCCTCCCTTAAAGGATGAGACCAGCAGAAATATAGGAGTCTGTTTCCTGTCTGTCCAGGCACCCCATTGTTCCAGACCAAGGAAACACACCATATGGGTGGCCAGATAGGCTAGACCAAGCAAAAGTGCTGACAGACCCTTTAGAATGCCAACATCTGCAAAAAACAGAACAATGGTATAGGTGACATGTTTTTGCCAAATGTGACTTATGTATACAGGATGTGTTGGGTATAAGAATGGTTCTCAGTCTCAGAGAAGATGGACTTGTTGCTTGGCACTGTTTGTGTATGTAACTTGTCCCCGGCGTCGTGAATAAAGACTGCGGTGAACCACCTACTTGCCTGCATCGAATTTTTGACCACACATACTTTGACAAAGTGATACATTTACACATGTTAAGTATGGACAAACGGGGAACGAACACAACAATGAGGGGAACAAGCTGACTTCCAGGTTTGTTGTAAAAGCAAACTGTTGAAACGGATTCCACCATCTCAGATGATTTTTCCAACATTAATTATATTATGATGCTATAACAAAACTGTAAGATATAAACATTAATTGCTCTGTATGGTTTAACTTAGCCAACATATCTAAGTATGTAAGCCAGTACACTAGCAAACAAGCTAACATCACATATAATTATATGTGATGAGAATGTCTGGAAGAAACCATGCAATTTTTTCATTGATTTTTTTCAAGCAAAAACAAAATCTGCTGCCGATTCGCACAGGAGATGTGTGAGTTGAAATGTAACTTAGTATCCTTAACTACAGAGTAAACATACATTAATTTACTACACATAAAAATCAGACATGCTGAACAATAACTGAAGTTTCCATGTGTTCTTTATGCGTTAAATAGTAGATGCTACTTTAGACTACTACTACTAGTTTTGCTAGCTAGCTGATTAATGTCTACTACATAGCTTGAGGCTGTCAACACTGTCACGCACATGTAGTTAGCTAATAACTGTGACCATACTGTAAATATTAGCAAGCTAGCTAAGTATGGGTTTTGCAATTTTGATAGCTTAGCTAATTAAAAAAAAAAAATCTGTGGTTCAGGTCCACCCCCATTCCTGGCATTCTTCTCACTCCTGTTGCTGAAGATCTTTGTCTTTACCTGCATGAAAAAATAAGGAAATAATAAAAAAAAACAACCTACACCCTTTGCAGAATATGGCAGTGAAAATAAGGGGGGGGTGTCTGTGGAACATGGGCTGTCTGTGGATGAATTGCCTTTTTAAATTAAATAAAGCTTTTGTACCTGTACTCCTGTGTCTTGGTCATCTGTGGCGGGTGGATCAATTGGGGGGAACCTGAGTTGGGGGACGGTGGCCAAGCTTGGCATGTGTGGCTCCTGACAGCAACACAAGTTGTTTACAGACATTCTGATTTGTCCAATAAAAGGCAGAGAAGCACTTAACAAAAGACTCCATGTGGGTGTTGCTAAATAGAACATTGAAAAGAGCAGTCATGTCATAAACCCCCTGCTTCTCTGGCCCTTTAAGCAAACTGTGAGAGATCACGTTTGCTCTGGGTCAAGTATTTCTCTCTGCAGCAGCTTCTCAAATGCCTTAACCAAAGAAGTGAGGGCAACCTCTCTGTTCTTTTGTAACCAGAGGAGTTAAATCTTCAAGGGAGTCAGCAAGAACTGCCAGTCATTGGTCCAGAAAGCGGACTTCATCACCGCCTACGCTGAGACCAACTCCCTGCAGTTCCTGGCCCTCACTGAGACATGGATCTCTCCTACCAACACCGCTACCCCTGCTGCCCTGTCTTCATCCTACTCCTTCTCACACACACCACGGTCTTCAGGCAGAGGAGGGGGCACGGGTCTGCTAGTATCTCCATCCTGGAGATACTGCCTTGTACCCCTCCAGCGCCTCTCCATCACCTCTTTCGAATTCCATGCAATAACTGTCTCTCATCCTGTCAAACTCACCATTGTCGTTCTATATCGCCCCCCAGGTCCACTCGGTCCCTTCATTGAGGAACTCGACACGCTCCTGAGCTCCCTCCCGGACAACCCGCTGATTCTCCTGGGTGACTTCAACGTCCAACCAGAAAGCTCCTCATTGACCAGCGTGCTCTCGCTCCTGCGCTCCTTCTCCCTCACCCTCTCCCCGTCTCCTGCGACCCACAAAGCCGGCAACCAGCTCGACCTTGTGCTCACGAAGAACTGCGCCACGTCCCACCTCACGGTGACTCCTCTCCACGTATCCGATCACTACTTTGTATCTTTCTCTCTCTCTCTCCCTACCACTCTCGACTCCTCTGACACCACCGATACTACCTTCAGGAGGAACCTCCACTCCCTTTCTCACTCCACATTCACCTCCACTGTTCTCTCCTCCCTCCCCCCTCTCACCTCCTTCTCAAACATGTCTGCTAATGCTGCTACAACTGTTTT
Organism: Megalops atlanticus; assembly: GCA_019176425.1. Lineage (NCBI taxonomy): Eukaryota > Metazoa > Chordata > Actinopteri > Elopiformes > Megalopidae > Megalops > Megalops atlanticus. Next base: position 14,184,882 of record CM032897.1, read on the forward strand.
TAACACATGTCTATTTCAGTCTCTAGATGCTCACTGTCCCCTGGTCTCCAGGACATCACGGCCGTCGCCTTCCTCCCCATGGTTAACCGACTCCCTCCGCTCTGACAGAACTGCGTTGCGGGCCACTGAGAGGAAGTGGAGGAAATCCAGATCCCCCGACGATCTAGCGTCCTACCACTCCCTGCTGACAGCATTTACGGCTGCAACAACAACAGCTAAGTCCTCATTTTTTCAAAACAAAATCGACGCCAACATCACTAACCCCCGCAATCTCTTCTCTACCTTCTCCACCCTCCTCTCCCCCTCTCCTTTCTGCAGAAGACTTCAAGGCTCACTTCGAGAAGAAGGTGTCCAGCATCCGGGACTCCTTCATCCTCCATCCACAGCCACAACCACCGGAAAGGCACCCAGCCACCACCTGTCCTCCTTCTCTAGACTCAGCGACTCAGAAGTTCTTCAACTCATCACATCCCACCGGGCTACAACCTGCCCCCTCGACCCCATTCCCTCCACCCTCCTCCAGTCTGTGTCCGGTGAGATCGCCCCGTATCTCTCCTCCATCATCAACACATCTCTGACTACTGGCCTTGTTCCCGCTGATCTTAAAAATGCTATGGTTACCCCCCTGCTAAAAAAACCCACCGCTGACCCATCTGACATGAACAATTACCGTCCAGTATCCCTCCTGCCATTTGTATCCAAATCCCTTGAACATGCTGTACTTAATCAACTGTCTCCCTTTCTCCACAAGCACAACCTTCTGGATCCCCACCAGTCTGGGTTCAGACCCGGGCACTCAACCGAAACGGCACTCCTGGCGGTGACAGAGGCCCTCCACGCAGCCAGAGCCGACCTGTCTTCGGTCCTCATCCTCCTCGATCTCTCCGCTGCGTTTGACACCGTCAACCACCAGCTGCTCATCGCCAAGCTCTCGGAGCTTGGCATCTCTGGGACTGCCCTTTCTTGGTTCAGGTCCTACCTGACCGGTAGATCTTCCCAGGTCTATTGGAAAGGCTCCACCTCCACAGCCACTCCCCTCACTACAGGTGTCCCCCAGGGGTCTTGGTTCAGTCATTGACTCGCATGGTTTCTCCTACCACTGCTATGCTGATGACACTCAATTAATTTTTTCTCCCCCAGGTCAACGAAAAGATCTCTGCTTGCCTGGCCGACATCTCCAGATGGATGGCCTCCAACCACCTCAAGCTTAACCTGGACAAGACGGATCTGCTGTTTATCCCGGCCAGGACCTCTCCTCTTCAAGAGCTCTCGATTACTGTTGACGGCACCACAGTAACTTTCTCCACTTCAGTGAAGAGCCTCGGTGTCACTCTCGACAAAAGGCTGGACTTCACCGACTACATCTCCCAGACGGCACGCTCCTGTCGATTCCTCCTCTACAACATCAGGTGGATTTGCCCTTTTTTGACCACCTACTCCACCCAGCTGCTCGTCCAGGCCACAGTGCTCTCCCGCTTGGACTATTGCAACGCCCTCCTCGCAGGCCTCCCAGCCTGCACCATCCAGCCGCTGCAGCTCATCCAAAACGCAGCTGCTAGGCTGATCTACAATCTCCCTAAGTTCTCCCGTGTCACCCCCTTACTGAAATCCCTCCACTGGCTCCCAATCGCAGCCAGGATCCGCTTCAAAACCTTGACACTCACCTTTTCTGCTGCAAGAAGGACTGCCCCGACCTACCTCCAGGACCTCATCCTACCCTACGCACCCGCTCGTCAACTTTGCTCTGCTACATCCGGACGCCTCGCTCCGCCCACCAACAGAACAAAAGGCCCACGCTCCTCACAACGACGCTTTTCCATCATCGCCCCCCAGTGGTGGAATGAACTCCCCACCCCCCTGAGAACAACTCCTTTACTCCAACCCTTCAGACGTGCGCTGAAGACACACCTCTTCAGACTCTACCTGGACTAATACCTCTGCCACTCTGACCTTGTAACTTTGACGCTGTAATTCTGACCCCTGTCTTGTACTTGTTGCTCACTTACCTAGGTAGTATAGCGGTACTTTATTGTTCCTGTAGTTGTATTTGATATGCAATCCTAATTCAGATTAGTTAGCTCGTGACACTGACCTTGCGCTCAGCTTCAGCACTATTTGCATTGTATGACCTGTACACATCTTGCTCTTGTGCCTGTTGTTTGCTCACTATTTGCACTTTTGTACGTCGCTTTGGATAAAAGCGTCTGCCAAATGAATAAACGTAAATGTAAATGTAAATGTAAGAACTATTGAGAGAGTGGGAAGAGAGTCCTGGACAGATTGAGCATCAGCAAGTGGTTTACACCTAGAATGGAATGAATTGGCATGCAGTTTATACAGGCTAGTGGTCTCTTAGATGTGTATATCATGTGTATTCAGAGTCCTCCCCTTGAAGGAACAAGCAAGAAAGTAGCTGATAAATCTTTAATTCTCTTTGCATTGAAAAGCACTTCCTTTGACTTTGTTTAGGACCATTTAAAACACCTGGGTCCATATTCATATTAGTACATGCATGCAAATGTGTCATTCCAAAATACAGAAATTGCACCAACCACTTGTATTTGATTATTACTACTACTTTTGTACCCTTATAATAGGGCCAGATCAAACACCTATTTCTTGGGTCATTTCACAGAACCTGCCTCTGAGAGCCTGCAGTAAAGGGAAGGGAGCCATTAAAGTATTAATTACATTGTAATTGCATCAACAAGATTTTTTTTTACTGTAGATTATTAGTGCAACAGTAGTTTGCTATGTTTCAGGAGCTTTCTGGGCAATTAAAGTATAATAGGAATAGAAAAGTCATAAGCAAAAGTGAGTGAAAGCAAAAATTTTACAATCTTTGGGACAAAGCAGAGATTGTCTGAACAACCCTGAGGCACTAACTGGCACCAGTCCAGACAAACCTGTTCTTTTGAGGAAATGGCTGAGAGCACACTTTATTTAGAGTTAGGAAGCCCTGCCCATTAAAAAATAGATTCCCAGCACCCGGCTGTACTTCCAGTTTCTTCACATAGCAGACAACAAAAGATCTCTCTACCTGCAAAATGGCACAAATAAACCCTTGTCTGAAATGGTCATTCATCTCCTGTAATGTCATATGTATGGTAAGTTTCTTTATTATTATTATTATTATTATTATTATTATTATTATTATTATTATTATTATACATGAGACATATATGCATGCATAATAATATATAATGCATAGGAAAAGGGAATAAAAATAAACAGGACAGAAAATGGCAGCAATAAACATAATTTAATTTTGTCTTTTGTTTTTTTTCTTTTTCTTTCATATCCCTGTAGACTTTGTGTGAGACTGAATTGACTCTTTCTTGCACTTTAACAGATCTGAGGGTTTGTGGTTATTTGTGTTGTGGAGAAGATGTAGACAAGGCTTATATTGGGCTTGGCCTGTCTTGGGCTAATCTGCCTTCAGATGGTTAAGTTGTTAGGCCTATGTTATTCATGATATAGATTGGCAATATAACAACTTACAGTCCTTTTTCCTCATTTTCTCGCCAGTTTATTCTGGCTAACCAGAACATTCTCTTAGCCAATAAGAAAAAAGTAAAAAAAAAAAACTTTGCTAATGTAATGTGACATTGTATTGAGGAAATAGTACCCACATAACTAGTTGTTATTATGTTAGGTAAACCTGGCATAGCTTAGCTCAAGATGAGAGAAACCTCAAGCTACAGACCAAAACAGTCTCGTTGGAGGCAGTGGGTTACTTCATTATTTAGCTACCAGAATGATTTCAAAATCCTTTAAATTATACTTAGAGACAGACAGCCCCTATAAACACTGGGTACTGGCTAGCTAACCTTAATGACAAATACTGCTGGTTACCGTAGAAGTAAACTAACAAGCAAAACCAGGTTAGCGTGCTTGCAACATATCCACTGATGGCTAGCTAGCTATTCCTCAGCTACTATATTTAAAGGAGATGTTTTTGTTTTTGTTTTTTTCTTTCATAATTTTAAAATGAAAGCTTTTTTATTTGAAGCCTGTTTAGGCAGCTAATTTCTCATATGACAGTACAGGGGGGAAACAAAATAATGGAAACCCCAAACAATATATTTATCTTCATTAACTAATATGGAGTTGGGCTGCCCTTTGTGTTCATAACAACTTCAATCCTTCGAATGTTGTTGTAAATGTTTTTATTGTTTCCATGTGACATAACTGATGTGTCTAACATTATTTGTGTTTAGACTGCAGGACTCATCATGTATGCATGTGGGTATTTAGGCCTTTTCAGAAGTAATACGGTAAGGAAAAACAAATGTCTAAAATTGTTGATATTAGCTGGAAACAAGTGTTTTATTTATAGTATCTTAGGAAATGTGGGGTTGGATACATCATGAGAGGCCTTCAATATAATCATGTAGATACTTTGTAACCTTGGAAACTATAACTAATTTAAGTAATACTTTTTTGCCCATTCTTACACAATAGTTCCAAATGATGATGGCGACTTCCACAGTAATCTTCAAGTAATTTTCAAAGTTCAATTTGACACTACATCTGCATGAAATGCAGATATCTTTATTCAGCAACACATAAAGTGTTTTCCAGTCACTTTGCGTGTTACTGAAATATTGCCAAAAGGGCAATTCTATTATTCCCAATACTTCAGAGCATCAGTATTAGAAACAAAATTAAGTGAATTCAGATTTACTTAAGGCCATCCTACTTTGATGTTGCATTAAAAAAAAAGCTGCTGCTGCACACCAGGCTGCATTTGTTCCTGGTGTTACATCATGTCTTGTAAACTTTCTCATTGACATATTCAATATGATTGGCCAAAAAAACCAAAATCTTTCATTTTGACCAATTAGTTTGACTGATAACAACTAATCACAGTAAACAAGTAAATTATTTAAGTGGTGCAAAATTACCACTTTGGCAGCTTGATACATTATGCATACCCTGTCACAGTAGTTAGACTGAATTCCCTCTCATATGATATGCACAGAGATGGGTGGGTGGGTTTTTAATTGTACTTGGGACACTACAGAGAGAGCAGTCATCTACTTTATACCCAGAATGCTCAGTTCAATATCCAGTGTTATAAACACAGAGTCTGCAAGCTGTAAATAACTTTTTCTGGAAAAGGTTGTCTGCTTGCCAAGTAAATAATGTATTGACATCATTTACCGACTTGTTATTAAATATATGTATTTATATTGCAGGCAAACATGTCACTGTACGCGTTAGCAGTGGCACTTGTGTCATCTGTTGGTGTATTTGGAGCATGCAAGGAGAAGAAGTGGGCACTGATTCTGGTAAAACGTGTTTGTACATACAGCAGCGTGCAGTTCATTCCTAGGCACAAACCAGGGCATATGCATATTATATGAAAATGAAGTAGGCCTATGCAGGTTCTAAGGCATCTCAAATAATTTCGGGAGTTTAAAGTGAATGAGTATTCATTGATGGTTGATGGAGAGCCACATCATTTATGCCTTTATTCAATCTGTCTACAGTGTACTTTTGAGGAAAGAATTCAAGCAAATGTAGCATTTTTCTTGTTTCTCATGCTACATTTTAATACCTATGATGCCTGTTAATACCTGTGATTGCTAAACTTGGAGGGTTGCAAAGGTAAGGGTAAATATCGCTTGTTACAGTCATATATATGTCTGTGGCCACATCAAAGTGACCACTGAAAAGAGCCCTGTCCAAAGAATGCCCTAATACTTGACTTTCTCTCCAGTATTTCTTTGGGGCATTTCTTGAATTCATCTTCTGTCTGTGGACAAGCTGTTTAATGCTCACTGCTTCATCAAAGGTATGATATAGCCTTGTAGCTCCATTTTGAGCTTAGCATTAGCTGAATATGAAAATAAATGTGTTTGTTATTGATAAACTATAAATTAATGTTTTGCTGTCAGTAGATGTTATTGAAGATGCTCTTAGGATACGCAGACTGGGAATGCAGGGGATATAGCAATATTTGGCAAAAGGGAAAACTTTATTTAAAAAGTTCCAGTTTCACCAAATGTGGCATTTAGATGAAACAGACAATGGTTTATTTAATGGCTTGTTTGAAAACTAATTACATCTCTGTCTTTAGGAGCCATTAGCAATAGCCAACAACATTACCTTTTCACTGGAAGAACTTGATGCTGAATTTCAGAAAACTATGAATTTTCTCCAGACACAAGGTACAAACCTTTGGTTCAACTGTTTTTCAGTGTGCATTGGAAGAGAGAGCCCTGCACTGTGTTAATACAGACATGTGTATAGCTTTAGTCAGTAAAATTCACTTTAGTTTACCCATGTAATTAATTAATATGCTGAAATGAAGCTTAAATTATATATTTGCATATTATATATGTGTGTAGTTTAGGCTGTTCTGTGTTTTGAGATCAAATAGGATCATTTGCACAAAAAAGAAGATAAAACATTTAACATTTTACAGTGAGTCCCTTTGTTTATGATCAGCTGTGAGTCCTCACCTTTGATTTGCATCATCATTTTATTGCAGTTAGAACTCACAGTTTCTTTTTTTGAAACCCTACCTTGTTTTGACAGTATGAATGTTGTGGACTGGACAATGGTTACCACGACTGGGGGACTTCAATCCCAAAGTCGTGTTACTGTCCATTGTACTATAGAGGGTTCAAATCCCACTAAACGAGGTAGGTTCACCACTGCAAGTCAAAACTGTGATCATCAATGAACACCTTTCCATGAGTGTGATTCCTCTAGATCTCATTCAAGGAGTCTTCATTTGGTTGCTAATGAGTTGCATTTACTTTTCCAGGAAGAGACGGGCTTTCTGAAAAACACAACATTTCACACTGATGTATGGGTGTACAAGGAGGTAAAACAATTTCTGTGATTGTTTGTAGCATGCTGTTTTTTTTTTTTTTTTTTTTGCAATGGTATTGCGATGGTATTAAATGATAGAGTGGCTTGATCGGGTGGCAGTATAGCATAGTGGTAAGGAGCAGGACTGTTAACCAAAAGGTTTCTGGTTCAATTCTCTGCTGGGGCACTGCTGTTGTGCCCTTGGGCAAAGTACTTAACCCAGAATTGTTTCCGTAAATATCCGGCTATGTAAGTGAGTAAGATGTAAAAAAACACTGTAACTAATGTATCTTTCTCTGGCTAACAGTGACTGCTAAATGCCTGTAATGTAATGCTGTTTTATCATGGAGCCTTGGACTTTTCTAAACCTTTTAACTAAATGCCTGTGATGACACAATGCCTGCATTACATGCCCCATCACGTCCCCTAATATTGCCTTCTAAACCTGTCATTACATAATATGAAAAACCGAGATTCTTTTTTTTTTTTACTTTCTGACTATAATGTGATAACCAAACTTTTCTTCACAGACTTGCAGTCTTCAGTCCTCAAAAATGAACCTGGTATTTTGCATAAATCTTGGAATAATATTTGGATTAGCTTTTTCCCTGGTATGCATTTCACCTTTTTCAGTCATTTTCTTGCATTGTATTTAATTCACTGTGGTGTGTGGTTAATTGCATTGGATTATAAAGAGAAGCAAAGTCTACCTTATTTTACACAAACATAGAGGACCTGCACACTCTTATGAAACGACCAAGATGTTGACACTGTTTTGATCCTGTTGTGGTCCTTCAATAATAAGGTGGTGATAATTGTGGTGGTCATGGTTGGATGTGCATACATCAGTATGATTACTAACCATCAGTAGATATGACCATCAGCAATAATGCAGTATTATTACTATTTGCATTTATATATTTGCAAGATGCTAGTCAGTGCATTCATTTGGGTTAGTCAATTATCCACACAGATACTGAATCATTAGTGCCATCCCTGACATGTAGTGCAATTTCGTGAAGGAGGCAATTTCAAGTAATGATGATGTATTACACCCATGGAAATCTCCCAGAGAAAATAAATGTTTTTGACATCAGTGTATGCTTAGCAATAGGCAAATTGCAATGCTTTTCATTAATTTAAATTTTATTAAAAATTTCATTTCATTATTTACCACTCTGAGTATAGCTTAGAGTTGCTGACAGTAATGCTTCATATCCAAACAATATCACATCCCATGATGGTTGTGAATGATGTTAAATCTATGCATTATTAATACAGTAAATTCTTATGAGTGAAAGCTCATTTACCAATTTGCATTATTATATAACAGTTTAAGCTTTTTCCTTGTTACCTGACATTTATTTATACTAATGCTTTTCCATTACAACACTGATCTGATGATGACCACACTAGGTCAAAACATTGTGAATTTTTTTTTAATAAATATGATAATAGGCCATTTTAAAATAATAATGTACTTGCATTTACACCTTCATCCATGACACTTTTACTCCAACATGTTCTACATATGATTTCCAGCTGATCTTGATGATTATGTCAATGGTCCTGCTTTGCCAAATGAGAAGAAAATCTGTGGCAATACCAGTGACCTCCAATGAGGACCCAAACCCACCCACATACTCTCAGCTCTCCATGGCTGGCGACTGACATGGAAACAGCAGTTTCCATTTGAGTGGAACTTACAAATGGATAACAACTTCAAATACACAACATTAAATATGGCTTGCTATATGAAAACCATGATAGATTTTTAGGCTTACTTTGCAGTGTCCTATTTATTTTGATGATGTACTGCATATATTCTTGTTAGTGAAGCATTACAAAATGAAATGAAATGAAATGAAAAACACCAGTGGATCTCTGTTTTCTCTGTTTTAAATAAAAGGTTGTCTATGAGAGTACTTTATTTGGTTGTTTGCAAAACGTTTTACATTAATTTTACCGATAACTGATCTTACAATGTTAAACTGAATGAAAAAATGGTATCCTTAATATTTGGTTTACAGAACAATATTACATGTACAGTTATTGAAACTGACAGAAAATAATTTATCAAATGAAAACAGAATGTCCCCTCATGCATACTACACTTAGTGCACACATGCCTGAAATACATCTATAGTCTGTACTAAATGCATGCTACAGTTGTGAAAAAATATGATCAATCAAAATTTGGCTTGGATATTTTAAGAGAAGAATAAAACATCATTGAAGACTTTCTCTAAGTGGAGACTTTCAGTTCCAGGTTGTGAGACAGTAGCACTCCACAAACCAGGCTCATTGTCCCTGACATACAGAATTTCCTAATATAATTTTGAAGTGGACATGCATCCTATTTTCCGTTCATTATTCAGTCCCTTTGGATTACTTCAAAAGATGATGTCAAGTCAAACAGATGATTCATCCAAACTGAATTACATTAATTAAGTTAACACAGGGAGTAAATTACATTTAGTAATGGAAAATTACATCCAGAGAATTCAGAGGCAAGGATCCTGGCCTTGACTGAAGTTGTGTATTGCTTGTTATCATGATGCATAAAGCTGGATTATTACTCAAGGTGGCAAAGGTGGTTAACTGTCTGAAATGAATGATCATTGGTATCATCAGTACAGTGTTTTATAAAGTTGCTAAATGTAAATGTGTGAAATTCTTTTCTTTATTTAATTTTTACCAGCTAAATGATGCTCCCCATTATGGATGTTAGCTGTTCAAGGTAGAAATTGGAGTAGAGGCAAAAAAAAAAAACATTTTTAAATGTGTTTGTAGATGTGTATTTGTAGATATTGTTTATTTATTTTTAGAAAAAAATTTTCAATAAATAAAGATGAATACACATATTTGAATTCTATGATGATGAATTCTACAATTAATATGAAAAAAAAAATATTAATTTGGTCCTTTTGTGCACACAGGCATTTGTACATACAGGCATTAAGAAGGGTGTTAAAGTTTAATTATATTGGAGCTACTCCTGATTTAGGAGTATGGAATTTTTTTTTAAACCTTTTACCATTAAAGTAAAGCCTGTGTATTTGTGTGTACATCACCCTAACTCTTTTATACACTTTTATATTTTATTTGAATAAAAGTCAATAATTGTTTGAAGATCACTTAAAGTATGCATGAGTATCATTTTAAAATATTTGGAAAGTCCAAATAACCATTTCACCTCCCAACCCTTGTCTCATCCCCAGTGCCTTCTAAATGTTGAATTCTTGGGCAGTTGTCCAAATGGTTTTGTAGAACACAGAAACTATGTCAGATAATAAAATGTCCCTGGCTTCTGTTACAGGCTACTCACACAACTCAGTTATGACAAGCAAGGACACAACAGTGTATTACTTTTTTCCTGAAAGAGGTATAAGTGTAAAGATACTACCAGTGCCAAGGTCTGCTATTGCTTCATTTCATTTATTTACCCACGGAATTTTTTAAAAGAAAGGAAGTCCTTCCTCTGACAATAGCAGCAGAGGCCACAGCTTACCAAATTTGGCAATGTGGCAGTGAATTGTTTTACGGGCTGTCAATGTAAACAGCATAATTCAGCGCAAACACTGCCCCATTAAATGTTCAAAACAGAGCCACACCTCTGAGTCCAGTCCCCAGAGCTTATGCTTGGCCCTTCTCTCACAATGGTGTCCTACATCTGCCTGAAACGACTCAGTATTGCGATCAACATTTTACTGGCGGTAAGTGCATTTTCATTGCACCTAGCTGTGCCTAGAGTCATTGAATGAGGAAAAATGATTCTGATTTCAATATGTGTTCTAGCAAACAGAAAACATTGTTCAAGACTGACCTTGCCATCTTGAGTTACCTGTACTAGGATTATTGAGAGACTGCTGTAGGTGCTCAGAACATGGTATCAATACTCAGGGATCTGGGAAGGTGGAATCATCATCTGAGAAATGCACCTTATTCCAATGCATAAGAATCCACTGTGATACAGTATCACCCAGCCTGCTGAGGTTTGTCTTTGGTCCGGGTGATCAGCACCCCAGAGCTCTTACTGTTTTCCAGTAAAACAGATCACTACAGCATGCCGATGTGTACTGCACACTCGAGAGAAGACCCAGCTGAATAATATGACATCTTGCCTTCTAGATTTTTGGAATCATTTTACTGTTATTCGGGATAGCTGCCAGTACTTTTTCAGATGAAGCGGATGAGGTAAGAGATTATGGGGTACATGGAATATTATAAACAGTAATTAGACAAGAGAGGTCAGTGGTAGGTTGTCAGTGTTTGATGCATAAAAACAAAGGGATATCCTTTAAGTGATGAATTAAGGTAAAGAGTCTGTCATACAAGTACTACACATTTTTTTTTCATGTAGCAGTTATACTCATGATAATGACTGAGAATGGTAAAGTCAGTATTCAGTATTCTGATATTGTGTGTTTTGTTCTGTATACACAGTTGTTTCTGTGTCTTTAATAGATTTCTTTTTGTACGCTTTGCATGTTTCTCTGAATAACAGCATCTGCTAAATTACTCAATGAAACTATTGGCAAGTGTGTTACAACTAGATTCAAACTGGATTCAGTTCAATGACTACAGTTAAGGACATAGCTCTATAGTAGTCAGATTTCCCCACAAAGGGCCAATAAAAATAATTATGTCCATTTGGTAAGAGTTCAAAATACCTCATTTTGAAACCTGGCACATGTTTATCCCTGATTACCTCTGAATTCACTCAAAATTTGTATGTATATCCATCTGTACATTTTTAGACTGGGAACAATAATACCTTTGGAGTGACACTTTCTTCTGTTTGTGGATCAGTCTCCATAATGGCGTCTGTTTTCGGAGGCTGCTTTGTTTTTAAAAAGAAGAAATGGGCCTTATTCCTGGTAAATATTTGGAATCACTTCTGCGTGACTGATGCAAAAGAGCATGGGTTCAGGTTTTTACTGCTCTGTCCTCTGTAAACTTCTACACACTTTAATCAACTTTGAATGATACAAGTGATGAGCAAGTTTTTTTTATTAGTTTGCTTCTTACACATTTTTGTTAATGTCAGATATCATCAATCTCAATCCTATGTAAGGCAAAGATGAAACACGGGGAACATACTTAAGTTTTGTCAGTTAAAGTTAACATAATAACACTTTGTATTTAGTTTGACAAATGGCAATTGACAATAGCTGATTGCAAGATTTCTGTATTGCACCTTTACTAAATTAAACAGTAGTGTCAGTAGTAAGCTTTAGTGATATTATTGTTATGAAAGTGCTTGAACATTGTTAGATTATTCATTCTTTTCAGAGGAATTGATGTTGGTATTACAAATGAGTAATATGCCACATTGGCACAAATTTAAGATGAGTTTTTCCCTCTAAACACATGTTTTAAAAAAGCAGATCACCCCACATTAACAGACTAGCAAAAACTGGTAATTGCTAAGTGGTGACAGGTGGGGGAATTAAACAAAACAATGCTGATGATTGGAGTGTGCATTTGGCAGGCATATATTTTCTCCCTTCTGACCTTAACATTGGGGTCCTTAATTGAATATTAAGATTTCAACACTTAAGCCAGGCATGTGCCAACACAAATACTCCAATACACTTGTCTGCAGGAAACAGATATTTCACATACTATGTAATGGAGGCTATGGAGGGCGGGAATAATCTTTTCTCACTCACCATAGGTGTCATCAGTCTTTTGGAGGTTATGCTTTTAAAGCAAGGATTGAAATCCAATAAGCCATCAAATACTAGTTTTATGTTTTGCAAAACATCACCAGCTCCTATACTTTTACATCCATAGTTGCAGACACATTATTCTTGAGTGACTGACCACTGAAATACTGTGTACATGTCTCATGGTTGATTAATTTCAGATTTGCACTGTATTAATTGACACAGTTAAAGCTGCAAATGTGTCCCAGGCATGCATGAACCATTAGATTTCACTGTAAATGTTGCTCTGGTACTAACTTGTAACTGTCTCTGTAGTATGTCTTTCTCCTGACAATTGATTTCTTCATCATTCTATGGATTGCAATCCCAATGGCTATTCTTCATCCCCAGGTACAGTTTAATTGTGTTGTGTGTATTAAATCAGATAATACAAGTAAGTAATCATGAAAAACAATAGTACTGCAGTTAACTCTTAAATTCAGTTAGATACATTTATGCATTTATGTTCACTCAGTCTTTCATACAAACTAAGCATTAAGAAGAGAAAACAGAAATATCAAGGACTATGCAAATGTAAAAAGAAACAGCAAATGGCATGAATTAGCACATTAAACATCATTAGTTTATTTAAGCAGTGTGCCTACATGCTACATGGAAAATTGAGAATTTCATGACAGTCAGCAAGTGTGGACAAGTAGGTAGTGACAGAGAACCAGCATAATGCTTGAAATAATAAATGAATTCATTAAAAAGCAATCCATCGGTAAAAAAATGAAAGATCGAAGTATGTTAATGTAATTGATAAATTTGCTAGTACTGTGGGTAAATTTCACATTTTAGCATGTGGATGAGATGATAATGCTAGCATCAATACCATTCTTGAAGAACCTCCTGTATAGGAATTTATAATGTACTTCTCTGCATGGGACAGAACAAAAGTTGACTTTGATATTTGTTTTTGTCAAGCTGCAAGAATTTATGAACATGCAATTCCAAAGGCTGATTCCACTGGACAGAGAAGGAACCAAGTTCCAGGATAATCTAAATAAACTGCAGACAATGGTAAACTCTAAACAACATTCTACATCTTTTTACTGTCAGTGAGCCTTATACCTTAGCCACCTTAACCAATCTTACTTTTGAAGCTCAGAGAAACACAGGCTGCATGAGGGCAAAATATATATCCAGCATCTTTATCTTTGACGTGATTGCTGAATTACTGCAATGGGTGGATACATGTCGGATATTCCATCTAGCCAGTGACTAATGAGCAAAGCAAGAAAGTGAGCACGGTTAACTAATTATTTAGCTCATCTGAATTCTGCTTAGATTAATCAAGGCAGGGCTCGTGTTCCTTGTTCAGCAAATTGCATTACTTGCTTGAGTACTGTAGCTCAGCATCATTACTATTGTATGAGTTGAAATATTTTGCACCACAGTCAGACACCCTTATGTTTTGCTTTATTCTGCATTGCCAAGCATGTTGAAAAAAACATTTTTTCCTGCTGTCCATGGCAAGCTCTGACAGTCACCTGCAAACATACACAGCTACACTGTTGATCATGTTTGCATGAGTGAGGGCAAAAATTCAGTGTAGTTTCTGTCTTCCTCAGGCTATACAATTAATATTGGTACAACTGCTATTAACAACAGCTAGTAGTTATTTAAATATATGATGTCAGGGCCCAAGATTAACATGATTTGTTGTGACAAAGGTTTACATCTTACTGAAATTGTTTTGTGAGCATAAAGAGAGGAGATTACATTTACCTAGAGTATCCTATATTTGCATCATACCGCTAGCATGTTGATAGTAAAAACACCTACATTTGGTCATGTAAATAGGCAGAACCGCTATGCTTTACTCATCATTAGGGAGTTTCTACAATTGCTAGCTAGCTAACAGGAGCAGGATTTATGTTTTCTAACATGAAAGCTCACTGAATTACTTTAAACCCACTTTTAAACTAAAGCTACGTAAACCTCAAAACATTAGGAGAAAGGGCTCCCCAAGAGCCACAGAACATTGACATCATGAATATCTTATATTGCCTGAACATATGCTTTGTTTCCATAGGCAGAATGCTGCGGACTCCTCAGTTATGAAGACTGGAGAAATTCGGTTCCACAGTCATGCCACTGTCCCCCACACTATGAAGACAAAGCATCAAAATGTGTAAACATAACGCAGAAGGACACAAGGGTTGGTTTAATACTCCACCGTGGGGGTAAAATTTACTACAGCTTAGTTTGACCTGAGCACTTTTTCCTGGAAAAAGGGAGCTTGAGACATATTGATTTACAATGTACAGAGCACTCTGTACAAACTGTTGTCAAAACACAATGTCTCCAGTTACCAAAACACAATATATTACTCTTGATTGTTTACCATAAGGGTACTACTGTTTTTATCTGAGGATACTGTCTCTTGTGGAGGATGTGGGGTATTGCAATCTCAAATTGTACAATACTTCTTTTAACATATTATTTTGCCAAGGAAAATTTAGCAGTTGGAGTGATACAGAACACTTGTCCATAGTTTTAATTGGATTTGTTTGACAGCTCATTAACAGTTGAGATTGAAACATCTCTTGACATCTCGACATAACATTTCATACCACTTTTATTTTTCAGCAACTCATCTACAGAATGATATAAGTTGAACATGCATAACATTTACATTTAATCCAAATAACTACTGTAATGAACATGCATGTTTAAGAATGTTAAACTAAATTTCACCAGCCAATCAATGTTTGATCAGCTACTAGAATGTATAGAATGCTCAGAGTCTGTTTTAAGAAATGAAAAAAAAACTTTTATTTAGATGACACAGATAACCAGAAATTTGTTGGGGTTGTGTGATCCTCTTACAGATTTTTATCGTGAGATTAACAAAATATTAAATGAATATACCACAACTAATCAAGCCTAATGCATTGTATGCCTGCACAAAGGTCATAAGCTGAACTGAAATGTAAGCCATTTATCATTTTCAGAAAAGAGACCAAGGTTGTCTTTTGTGGCTCAAAACACTTATTTTCAATGCTTAATTGTTATTTAAATTGTTCCCCATTCTGGAGAGAATTTAGCATTTGGCTGTCTGAATGAGTTGAAGAGCACCACCCTCTGAGCTCATGTCCTATTTGATACAGCCTAATTCTGTAAGTCTGGATGAGTCTTGAGTCTTGTTTTTGTTGTTGTTATTTCCATCAGACATACATGTGGTACAGTCGGGACAGAGGTCAGAGCAATCCTGGGGTATTGGAATACCAAGTGTACAAGAAGGTGATGATTTTGAATGATTTTATGCTTCAATACCATCACATCAACACATTCTCTTAAGC
Organism: Megalops atlanticus; assembly: GCA_019176425.1. Lineage (NCBI taxonomy): Eukaryota > Metazoa > Chordata > Actinopteri > Elopiformes > Megalopidae > Megalops > Megalops atlanticus. The sequence continues at coordinate 14,200,726 of CM032897.1, forward strand.
CGACATTAAGACATGCAATTTAATTCCTCTTGAAAGGATCTCACATATGCATTTTGAAATACCAGGGTTCTCTCAGTTCCAGCTGTTTAAATCCTTGTTGATTTAACATTTTTGCATATCAAATTAATTGAATTCCTAAACATACGTTAACATTTGATATAGGGAGGGGAGTGGCAGGGAAAAGGACAGCCAATGGCAAACTCCATTTCCCCAGTCTCATTTGATCATTACAATTTCAGTTTTCATAACCTGAGTGTATCATGTCTGTTGACAATTTTCATTTCAGCCCTGCGGTTCCGTCATTTTGGAAGTCTTGAACTTTGGAGTTCAGCTTGTGCTTGGAATCACCTTTACATTTGCTGCTGTCACGGTATAGTTAATTTTGATATATATATATATATATATGAGGGGCCAAACAGGAAATATATAAATATAAAGCTGAATATATAAATGTAACTCTGAATATATAAATATAATTCCTTAATATATAAATGTAACTCTGAATATATAAAAGTTAGTTTATACTCAGGCCTATCACAAGACTCTTGTTTTTCTTTTTTGAATAATTTCTTTTTTTTTCTTCATAGGCTACTGAGTGAGCAAAACAAGTTTAACATTAGCATCAGTAAAATTTTACAGTACAATCAAAGATAAACAAACAAAAACATTAAATAATTTAAATTTGAATGAGCCAATAATTTGGACTTCATTAAGGGGTCCTCATTTTCTTGGTATTAGGACCTTTCAAGTTGGGGAGCCAAAATTTCACAGGGGCTGTTTATCAATCCGCGGCTGTTTATCAATACCAAGAAGACACATAACGTACTTGTGTTCTTGAGAAGAATGTTCTTGCCAAGTGTCCTTGATGAGAACGGTCTTGCAAGATCGCAAGGACGGAGAACGCACCTATCAGAGACTGAGGCCCTGTCCACATGTATACAGGTATTTTTAAAAACATAGCTTTTTCTATGCGTTTTGGCCTTTCGCCTACACGCAAATGGTGTTTTAGGTCACTGAAAATGGATCTTTTGCAGAACGCCTTCCAGGGTGAAGATTTTCAGAAACTCCGTTTTCAGTGTTCATGTGTAGACAGGGAAAACAGAGTTTTTGGCTTGTGACGTCACAGTGTGCTCCGTAAAACATTTTTTTCAGGCTTCTGATTGGCCAACATGGCTTTACAGTTAGGGTTATATCGTCGCCTGTTGGTTTATCATGCTCTTGACAGTGTGTGTTTGCATTTTCATGTGGACGGAGATTGTTTTAAGAACGAAGGAGAAAAACCCCCGTTTTCAAAAATACCTGTGTACATGTGGACATGGCCTGAGATGCTGTGTGTACTTGCGCAATACCCTGGGTGCAGTTCATTTAAGCAGTGATTTGTGTTTTGCCATAGTATAGGCTGCTACTTTGTTCATATAATAAAGTTAAAGACAAACTCAAAACTCGTGTTTGTCATTTCACTCATATGGTAGGATGAGTACTAAAATGTTATTTAACATTACAAGACAATCGGTTGTCTGTTTATCTTTCTACCTCAGCTTTTTCCCACTGGTAGATCGTGATGTGCCAAATTTAAATTATTTAACGTTTTTGTTTGATTTTCTTTGATTATACTGTAATATTTTACTGATGCTAATGTTAACCTTGTTTTCCTCACTCAGAAGCCTATGAAGAAAAAAAAAAGAAATCATTCAAAAAAGAAAAACAAGTGTCTTGTGATATGCCTGAGTATAAACTAACTTTTATATATTCAGAGTTACTTTTATATATTCAGGCTTCTATTTATATATTCAGAGTTATATATTCAGGAATTCTATTTCTATATTACCTGTTTGGCCACTCATACATCTCATACATCCAACCCTTGCTGTTGGAAGGGTTGGATGTGACATTAATATCTTTGTGACCTAAGTATTTATCATAAGTATTTATGTTTAGAATATATTTTTATATTTTTTGATTTTGCAATATTTTTGAAAAAAATAACTTTTTCCTTAGCTTTGAGTACCAAATTTAATCGTAGAGCTCTTTATTTTGATATTTACATATTATTGTGCTGTTCTCCCAAAAAAAGGATAATACATCCATAAATTTGTTTCTCAGTTAAGGACAAAATGATGTGCTGTTTTTCTCTCTGTCAGGTCCTTGCAGTGATTCTGGCTTGGAATCTCCGTAAACACCATAAGCAGCAAGCAGGAGAGGCAGCACTGTTTAACAACAATAGCCCTGGCAGAGTCAAGTATGACCCCTCTCAAAAGGCATAAACTTGAGTGCTTCCAAAGAGATATTCTAATTTGTTGCACAGTGGACATCCCATATCTGTAGTTGTGTACACAACACACATAATTTTGCATATTATCAATTTATTCATGTGGATATGTATATTTTTCCAGTAACTTACGTTTGCAGTGGCCTTGGATGCAGATTTTGAATAAATAAGGACCATGTTTTTTTACAACTAATGCTTCAGTTAAAAATGTCTGTTAAAGATTATGAACATGTGTTATCTTGATTTGCACTTGCACTGCTACACCATTTTAAATGTATAGTATTGTAACCCTTCAACAATAAAATCAGGACAGAATTTGTGGACCTGTTTATTTTCTTTCATTATGTATGTATGTATGTATGTATGTATATGTATATGTATGTATGTATGTATGTATATGTATATGTATATGTATATGTATATGGCCCCTTGAGACATAATTCATACTCGGTCTCACACACAGCATCATAATCTCACACATACACCACTATACTCTTACACAAACACTACTATACCCTCTTACATGCACTATCATACTCTTTTATATACTATCATACTTTCATACGTACACCACTATACTCTTACACAAACACTACTATACCCTCTTACATGCACTATCATACTCTCATACGTACACCACTATACTCTTACACAAACACTACTATACCCTTACATGCACTAACACTACTATACTGTCTTTTATTTTTTATTTACTATCATACTCTCATATGTACACCACTATACTCTTACACAAATACTACTATACCCTCTTACATGCACTATCATACTCTCTTTTATTTACTATCATACTCTCATACGTACACTATACTCTTACACAAACACCACTATACCCTCTTACATGCACTATCATACTCTCATACATACACCACTATACTCTTACACAAACACTACTATACCCTCTTACATGCACTTATCATACTCTCTTTTATTTACTATCATACACACAGCACTGTTCTCTCTTGCACAGAGAACTATAGCTACTTATACACACAGTATATGCTTGCATGATAGTCTGTGTAACAGAGGATAATAGTATATGTATGTAAGTATGGTTGTGTATGTAAATGAAGTTAGTAGTGTATGTGAAACAAAGGTCTCAACGGCCGCGTTAGAAGAGGCCCCTGTGGATGTCTGTCGACTTGGATCCAACATTTCTGGCGTTGTGACAATGGTCGGAGAGTTTAAAATGTTGTTTAAGAGGCCCATGGCTTCATTGAGTCGCTCCCAGTCCACCATCTTCTCATATCAATCATGATTGGGAAGGCGGGCCATGTCTGTGAAATCCCGCTTCTTTTATAACCAATTAGGAACTGAGAATTTAGTACTATTTCCGTTTCAATCAAACTCACTTCCGTTTCAATCAAACTCTCTCACACAAACAACTATTCTCATTCACATATCCAATCATTCTGTCTTACATTCACTATCATTCTGTTTCAAATATATTATTCTCTCATACATATATTAGACCTTTGTTTCACAACACTACTAACTTCATTTACATATACAACCATACTTACATACATATACTATTATCCTCTGTTACACAGACTATCATGCAAGCATATACTGTGCGTATAAGTAGCTATAGTTCTCTGTGCAAGAGAGAACAGTGCTGTGTGTATGAGAGTATGATAGTAAATAAATAAATAAAGGAGAGTATGATAGTGCATGTAAGAGGGTATAGTAGTGTTTGTGAAAGGGTATAGTGGTGTACGTATGAGAGTATGATAGTGCATGTAAGAGAGTATAGTAGTATTTGTGTAAGAGTATAGTGGTGTATGTGTGAGATTATGATGCTGTGTGTGAGACCGAGTATGAATTATGTCTCAAGGGGCCTCTCATAGGTTGCGGTCAAATATTATTATATCTGGACCAATAAAAGGCATTATCAAAACCATCATTAAAGATGCTTATTAAAGAAGTTTATTAAATCCTATTATTATATTTAAAAAGCGTATGTAAGCCTTGAAAAAGAGTATCCAGCAAAATATGTTCTTAATACTACAATTTTACTATGACCTTGTGCAACCAAAGTGTAACTTCCCAACTAGGTTTCAGAGACAAATGTGCTGTTAGTTGGGTGAAAAAATCCCCAAAATGTTACAGCTCTCAGTATAAAATGGGATCAGATTACTTGCTTGTAACTACTTGCTTCACAGAGTGAAAATGTACAGTTGAAACAAAGAGTCAAACTTATTAAAGAGGAATGTGGTGTTGCAGCTTGCTATCTTTCACAATCCTGTTTCCCATGGTTTATAAAAAAAATATTCATAGGATAGTAATAACAAGGACATTTGTGTGAGCTGACAATATCCATTTTAAAATAAATATTTTCAATGGTAAAAAGAGTTTTTGTCAAGATCATTTGAAATGGTCTCACATTTAGATGCTGCCATTTCCATGCTATGCCTGCACCATGTGTTTCATTAACCTGTTAAATCACAGTGAGTCACATGGCCAGCGTTACAAATATTATTTTCCTCACTGTTCCAGTTTATCAGGTTTTTTTTTTTTTTTTTTTACATCTGCATAGTCTGTTGGCAGTCTTTCTCACCATCAGGGATCTTCCCCAAGAGATAAAGAAAGGAGTTACTGGAAACTGAAATACAAACCCACATAGTTCCAGTGCATTTACTGAAAAAGCGAAAAAGAACAGATGTTTGGCACTCTTCACTGCTGCTTTATGGGATGCCTTGGTCTGTTCCTGGAGAAGAAAAATGATTGTGGTGGTCCATGAGGGTTTCAGTGAAGCTGTTCAGCTAACAGTATATTTTTTCAATCAATGGCTCCGTCTGAATAATTATAATGTGAGTCCGAGTGTGGAGCAACACCATTGTGAAGGGCCAGCCTTCTTGTGACGGCACTCTGATTTTATACCATGAAACTGCAAGCTGGTTGCTGCAACTGATTAGCTGAGTTAAAATGAATGTATTCAAACAGGGAATGTATTATGGCGAGATGTTGGGGACTGGATGTCAGAGCGATGGTACAACCACCTAGTGGTTAAAGCAAAATTATATTGCTCCCTAATGTGATAACAGTTATATTGACCAGAAATATATGATTGGGCATGACTGTTACCAACAGTCAGTGATTCATAAAACATTTCCCAAAAGGTATTATGGGAGATGTGCAGCAGGGAAGCCAACAACATTTGGTGTTTCACAATCCAGTGTTAAGACAAGATTTTTTTTTTATGCAGCAGTTATGAAGGTATTGTACCATCATACTAAAAGAGACTATAGAAAGCATTGTGTTAACCACATTACCTTACAGTCTGAAGGGCAAGTTTTTGAGCAGGTGCACATACATTTCAGCATATTGTTCATACATGGTTTGGATGTTAGAGCAAAAGCTTTGTTTCAGTCACACTTTTTGTTCCTCCTAGGCATCTTGAGCATATTCTGTTATCTCTGAGGTAAAGGACTACAAGGAGATAGCTGTCAGGGTTTCAGCTGCTGCTGCTTCCCAGAATGACCAATAGGGGGCCCCATAACTTCCTGGCAGGGTTCCTGGCTGCTGCTTCCTGGTATAACCACTGGATGGTCTCACTTCCTGCTTCTACCCTGTCTCATTTATTTAATATTTTCCACCTGTGTCGATTTGGTATTGTTGTCACCTGTGTTGTCTGTTATTTAAGACCTGTCTTTTGCCATCGTTGCTCAGTCTTGAGTCACCATGCTTTATGTATGCTTTCCTGTACCAAGTCTACTTTTGCTTCTTGAGTCCTCAATAAAGAAAACTTTGTTTTCTTTGAACCAGGCTTTGTGTCTTTGTGTCCTCTCTGTGTTTGGATTCACCCTGCTTCTAACAATAGCCCTGCTCTTAACTTTGAAATGAAATGTAAAAAAATCTGTATTCTAATATAGCCCTTAGAAATGCCCCTCATAATTAGAAGAATTTCATTGTATTTTTTCCAGCATTGTGGTCCTCTTTGTTACAGACATGCCAGCAGGGTGTTTGAGCCTATGAGTGGAGTGACTGGATCTGTCAATCTTGCAGTAAGTGTTTAGCAATGTAATTCATTTAGTAAAAATGCACTGAATTCACAGGAACATTTCACTGGTAGTTAGATAAATGTTCCCAGTTGTGGGCCCAGTCTGGCCAGTTGAGATTTATTCTTGTTTTGTCATGACAGTACTGGGTAGTCAATAATTTCAGGCAAGACTGGTTGTCATAATGTTTTACATTGATTGATACAAAGTATTTATTGCACATGCAAATCTTTGTAATCAAAATCTTTCTAGAAATTCATGGAGCTAGACGCAACACTGAATCTCCCAAAATTTGTCTTCATCGAGTGGGCTGGCCTGCCTAAGACAAGAAGGTGTGAACACAACACCATTGGCCAGCATACAATCATCCTTGTCTCAGGACAACGTGGAGTGACTATCATCACGTTGTGTACAGAGCATGGTGTGGTGGGCCGTGTTAGGGACAATGTTCACCCTCCGCTATGCAGCAGCGATCATGTGTGGTCCCAGGTCTTTAAACGATTCATTGTCCTTTACCTCTTTTCCTATACTGCACCTTCCTCAATCCCACTGAGAGGGTCTTTTCAGCTTGGAGGTGGAAATTGTATGATCGTCACCCCCATGAGCGTCCACCCTTCTAGGGGCAATGGGTGATGCTCACAATCACATTTCTCAGGATCTATCGTGGATCTGTCATGCACAAAGGGTGTTCACTAGGTGCATGGCTAATGAGGACGTTTGTTGTGATGTTGTTGAAAATTATTGGTAAAATGCACAAGAGAAGCTTGATGCACATGAGTGAGATCTGCAAATGAAGCCATACATTTATAATGGATTGTGTTCATTATTATTTTGAAAATTCATGATATATTCTTTGAAGAATAAATCTTTCTTTGTCTTGAATTTACTGCTTTTTTGTAACAGCTCAGCTATATATTATTTGTAGTTTCATTTATTTACCAGTATAAGGTTAAGGTTTTTCACCTACAACAGACGTTTGTCTCAAGAAGCAGTTTTCTGTCAATGGTTTCCTCTTTACTGCATCAGAGCAATCAGAAAAAATAGAGAGAACTGCATTTCTGCCCTTCCCTTTTTACCTAGACATCCCCAAGAAATCCCCATATGTATGTTTTGAATTCCTCATTCTATTTTTTTTTTTCTTAGAGCTTATACTGAAAAACCATCAATGCTTTCAAAAAAACATACCTCTGCAGAATCACATGTAAGCCTTTGTCCAATCTATCCAATGATCCAAGGCTATAGGAGTTATAGCACTGGTTTCTAGGAAGAATTCAAATTGTGATTGAAGGTAAGCCAACAGAAATGACATGAAACAGAATTATTTTTTTGTAAACTCTGCATAACAAAATCTCTGAGAATTCAAAATTTCTGTTTGTTGTTATACAAAGTATTTTTTATAAGCAGAATTTGTAGCTTAAGGAATAAAAACATTGATATTTGCTGGTTTGCAGAGTTATTGCAAGAGTGACCATTCCATTTGTGGTGGAAAATTTTTGACTAAGTGTATACCCCATATGTACATCATAAGCATTGCTAGTAGATGTCAGTTAGGCTAAAGCAGGTAATTAATTATTTTTCTTTTTAATGTGTGTGAACCCTGGAATTAAAGTGGGATATATTTTTTAAGAAATGTGCTGGTGTACCACAGAGGCATGCTAGAGGGGGGAGAGATAACAGGAGAATGTGGTGTGACCGTGAGAGTAAGATGAAGAAGCAACAATAGTGTACGGAGAAGATGGGGTGATTTTAAGGGAGGAGTCTGAGTTCCATAAGCAAGCATTGTCAGTGGGTTACTTTAGGTTAGGGTTAGTCTAGGTTAAAGTGGATAGTCAGTTATCTCTTGGTGCAGGTGCAGATCTTCACCTGACCTTCACTCCTCCTGGTGTCTTGGATACGCCTGATACCCCCTCCCCTTGCCTCTGACCATTGCTTGGGGGGAGATTGCTTGGGGAGTGAATGCGTGATGTGGTGGAGATACATTCATGTTTCCTCATATGTGATTTAAAATACCACTTTCACCCCACCAGAGGAAAGCGGAGCTTGACGTGGGACGATTGAGCTTGTTACATGGTGGAGATAAATTATTGTCAGTAAACGTCATAAGCATTGCTAATAGATGTTAGTTTTTGATTTTACCCACAGTTATTGACATATTAACTGAAGTTATTGATATATCAGCCATTTACTTTGTCTTTACTATGCATGTGGAGGTCTGGAAGTGTATAAGGAAACCAGACGGTTTAATATGTTAGCCTTAAATAAATTATATATATCTCCTATTATACTTTGTATGCCTGTGAACAGAGACTAGAAAGAAGGGTCAAGAGAGTACAGGAGTCTGTGGGGAAGGTGTGCAGCTGTGAGATATCTGCATACCGTAAGTTACACAGTGAGGCCTGTTGTTGGGACTGTTAAACGGAGTTAGACACTGTTCGGACATTGACCAGTGGACCTTGAGCTTAAAATAAAAATATTTGGACTGTGTGAGGAGGGGGTCACAAATATTAAGGTTCTTTGTTTAGTGTTATACAAAGACTGCCTATAGTGTCATATCTCCCTGATGCTGTCGAGTGTCTTTTTTAATGAAGGGATGTGACTTGTGGAAATAATGCCAGTAAAAGTTAATCAAGCCAAAGCAAGTAATCAGTTATATTCAGACATGGGCTACCCTGGCAGGCATTGCCAAGCAGATATCAGATGAGCACATGCGCAACTTTGGCAAGCATTGCCGAGTAATTATCAGACAGGATAGAGCAAGTAATCAACTTTTTGATAGCAAGTAATCGACTTTTTATATATTAGATATGTGCGGCCCCGGAGATAATGGTGAACGGCCAAGGCAGGACAGTTTTTGTGTGTATCAGACAGGTGCGCACTTAGCAACAATAGCATACAGAAAAGGCAAAAGGTGAAGTGGGGACGAGGCCAGACGCGAAAATACTGTACAGAAAATGTGTTACGAAACTGAAGGAGGGTCTTTGAGTTAGTGTCAGGGCTCAGGTACGGACTCGGACGCAGACCACGAGCAATCAAAATACAGGCAGGGCCAAAAACCAGGCAGGCAGTCCAAGGACAAGACAAGGGTCAAAACAGGAACAGGCAGGGTCAAACTGTGAAGGCAGGCAGATCGGGCAATCAGGGCAGAATGGCAGGCAAAGTCGAAGAGCAGGCGAGGCAGAAAGCAGTAAATCCAAACAGGAAAACACAGGCGGGAACAAGACAGGCAAACCACTGTAACAATCTAGCAAGCAAGACAGAGACAAGCAGGGTAGATATAGGGCTGGGGTGACGAGGAAATGGGATGCAGGTGGGCAGGCAGGCAGGTGGAGGAGATCGTGGTAATCAGGTGGGTGGAGACAGGGCGGAGAGCGGGGCAGGGCTAGAACACAAGGAAAAACAAAAGCACATGGACACAATGACAGATGGGGAGAACATAAACACAACAGCTAGGAGGCCGGAGTACTGACATAAAGTTTCACAGTAAGAAGAGTTAAGGAAAAAAGCATAAAAAGAGAAGTGTTTTCAGAGGTTTTTTCAGAGTGAATGTGTGTGTTGTTCCATGCGGACCAGCCCGGTTTGCTGTATATCATTTGAATATATGCAATAAACCAATTACATCAGACTCTGTGGATTACTCTTTTGTTAGAAGAAGTGTTAAACAGTGTGGAGGGAGACTCTCGGCCTATCAGGCCCAAGTTAGGAGTTTAGCCACCACACATTACATTACAGATCATCAGTGTGTTACGTCCCAGATGTGTAATGGCGTCCAGGGGTATGGATGAGGGACGCAACACAAAAAGAAAACCCACCACCAATGCCGGCTTGGACGGTGCAGAGACGAAACACATAGACATGGGAGCAATGTACAAGGTTGTGTGATAAAGCACTATTTGTCTTAAAAGAAAAAAAAATGTGTTACATCTGACAATAGTGGTCTGCTTTATCATTGTTTTCACTTTGTTTAATTACATTAGCTTAGTATATGCACATATCCAGGGAAACTACAATGGATTTCATCTTTATGTTTTCCATTTATACAGCTGGGCTGACACATTGCTGAGGCAATTTTGGTTAAGTGCCTTCATAAAGGATATACATTACATCATTTAGCAGATGGTCTTACTCAGAGCAACTTCCAAATATGTGCATCACTATGCTAAGAGTAATTATCGCAAAGTATTACAAGATGTCAAGTAAGATACCGAATTAAGTGCTAAACTAGTGTAGAGTGTGTAACTTGTGTGCGCACATCTGAGGGGGGATGGGCTGTCAAAATATGCTGCAATGAATGTTCATTACTGTCTCAACTACTTCATCTACCACTGAATATGGTCACCAGCCATTCTCAGAGCTGCTTTAATTGTATGTAAAGTAATGTAATGCACTAAAATTTTAAGACAATACAATAATGTGATTTGTGTGCAGTACAAAGCTTTTCAAAGATATAATGTTGGTTTGAGCTATAGATTCTATTGTATGCAACAAAACCACTTCCCTTGTATCTTTAGTGGCATGTTCCACTGAAGAACTAGCAAGGCACTTGGGTAATTGTCATTCAAGGTAATACCACAAGCACACTATCATTGCTAAGGCAGTTCAAAACCCAAAGCCTTGCTTGCACATTTATCGCACAACACTAGCGAGTGGGATATTGGAGTTTTAAGCACATGACCCACTGAATGATGAGAACAAGGTCAAAATCTAAAAAGCATAACAAGAGAACTGTTGTTCTATATGGAAATGAAACTCATGGATTTTTCTTTTCTGTTTTTTTTTTAGATGGGATATTTAGCAATAGGTCATTCTTCTGCTTTTAAGGACCACTGATTTCCTGTGTATTTTGTACATGTAAATTAACACTTTCTGTTAAAATATCTTTATAATTTTTCTCTATCATTTATTTTAGCAGATGCCATTGTTCAGATTATTACCATGTTCACATGGGTGTCAGGTAATGGTACATAAGAGCAACATTAATTTGCCTTGTACTACTTTCCTCACAAGGACAGCAGTAACAATCAGCGGAGACAAGGAGAAGCAATAATTGATATATTATGAGAGGGTGAAGTCCGGCAAAGGCAAACCATGCTCTGAGTGATCTGATGTGTTCTGGTGGAACAGGCAGGAAGGCCAGCCAAAAAAAAAGTTGCAGGTGTCATTGTGCAGGGGCTGAGATGAGCAGGATATATATGAATATATATAAATACACTTTTCGATTTGTTAGTGTTTCTTTGAATGAAAGCTTGCTCAGGAGCTTGCACATAATTACGGACAAGCAAATAGTCCAATCTGAACTCATCTGGCTGGTTCCAATATAAATGAGCCCTTAAGACTATTAATCAGACTGAAACTCCTCATGCACCACTGAAACACGCATCACAGTGCGCAAACATCTCACACAGTCACTGATTATTACAGAGCCTTCCAGCATTCCTCGTGCATGCATTAATTTGAGGCTGCTGGTGTGCCAGTAAGAAGGACATCATAATCTGAGTTAGAAATATTCCTCGACACAATGACCTATATTGTTTTCCGACAGTCTTGCATTCCTCTCTTTGCAAAGCTTCTGATCAGATTTGAATACAGCTGTACTGTCACGGGAAGAGCCTCTGGTTTCGTCATCAGCTTGGTATGTTTGTTTTCAAAGACGATATTGTCCTCATGTTCTGCTGTGCTTTCCTCATGTACAGCCCTGTACTGTTCATGCCTGAATATTCCCAGGTGGAAATGAGGGACATTGTTTGTAAAATATATGAAATGGCAATGTCCCTGCATTACAATTTAGAATACATATAAAACGATACGGCACGATACGCCCAATTACACTGTTAAAAAAATTATATATATATATAAGGACGTAGCTATTTATAGAAGATCGATTGAGAACAAGAACAACATGCTCATCAACATGTAGTTCCCAAAAGAAGTCGCAAATTTGAAACTATTGTATTAGTACGGTTAATTTTAAATCAGGGCCAGGACCAGGTAAATGACTCATGCTGAGAGACCTGTGCTGATAATTAGGACATGCCGTTTTACCTCCCTTCGGATGAAGAAAGAGTTTGACGCCTTTGCAGTTGTATTGCATCACCGACACTGAAATCTTCTGAGTTGACAAAGCGTGCATTGAAGTAGAAACATGGTATTTTCTGTTGCTACGGCATTTGAGGTTTCGTTTTTCGCCGGACATGTTGGGTGGAGAAGCAAAACTCAGTAACACATGTCAATATAAAATGATGTATGTCTAGCAATAAAAACGAATGAGGCGCAGTTACTTGCATAGGTAGCCTATATACTTGATGTTACTATAGTAAAGCCATTCGTAGTTAGTAAAATGAGCACGTTGGGTAGGTGGGTACTCATATTAACTGTTAATATTTAAGGAAATTTTGAAATTGTGGGAGCATCTTTTTACAATTGTTTAAAAACACACACACACACACACACATCAAAATGTGTCAATAACAGTTTAACAAAATTACAGCAAAGTTGCTGCAACGGACTGGGGGCAACGGGGCATTTGAGCTTAAACAGAAGGAAAATTGTAGCTGGTTCCAACTATCCATCAAATGATTAGGGAGAAACACTACTAATATGTTATATACTAAAATGGAATTAACGGGGTTCATATGGGTTATATACAAAAATGAGATTATATGTCATAAATCAATGAAAGAACTAAAATTAAAAACACAAGTGTTAATACCCACGTGTCTGTACATCAGTTGTAAAAGTTGTGTCAGCGTACACACTCATCGAAGATCATAGTTTAATAATCAAAACTTTTTTCATTTTTTTAAATCAAAATATTATTCTCACGTTTCGACGTGGCGTTTTTATACCACGCCAAATATATATAAAAATACGATTGTTGTGGCATGTCGTGCGTTTTGCTTTTGATAATAATCCACAACTTGAACGGGACTGGGTGTTTAGTTAAAGAACTATTTAAGTTTGAATGTCTTGCGAATTTGAATGCAAACCTAGGTTTACAGTGAATTTTAACCTAGCAATGGTTAATGAGCACAAGTCACACGTCACATAAAATAATTATAATTTTTAAAACCCACTGGCGTTATTGCGACATATCGTGTATTCCTGGAAGTGCTTCTGAACGCAACGAAAACAACGAGTTGGTACTTCCCACTACCAGGCGCTAGCCCATAAATACTGGAAAGCTCCTCTGGAAAACAGCCTCGCCTTTCGTCACAGAATACAGTTACTGGGACCTTGCGTGCAACAAAATGGGGAATGCTAACGTCTGTCTGAAACGGTGCTTCTATGTCTTCTGCATCCTGTTCGGGGTAAACTCCTGAAGTTTTAAAAGGCTGTATGAGATTAATCTGTTCTTTCGACGTGTTTCCCGTTATGTTACGCGCGCTTTCATGCTGAGTACTGACAATGGCTGTATTTGCAACTTTGCAATGAGGGGGCATAACACTTGTTTTCATGTCAATCCAAAAAATGTTTTAGTCTCCTTAAAACACGTCTGTCCATAATGTTTGCTGGGTCTCTTTGTATTCATCTCTAGACTGTAGCCCATCGTTTTGCTGACTCAGTGTATTATTCTTGATATTACTGAGCGGAGTTTGTCCATTACATTTGAGTGATACTAATCTGATGTTTAGTCTTCAGGTGAAAAGCCTCTTGAGGCTAAGTAAGCATTCCTGTGGGTTGCAGTTGTAGTGATTATGACATAGACCCATGCCATCTGCATACCACTTGTTCCATTTAAACATAATACTACTTGTCTGAATCTTAGCTGAGGAAGAGGAAGTGCATCTCCACGTGGGTCTTTAAATTAACGTGGTGTAGGGAGAAAAACATCTGGGACAGTGTTACTTTAATGCTTTATTAGTACAAATGAATGACACTTTTAATGTTTATTATTATGTCTGAGAAGTGACACTCTTTGGCATGTGCAGTGTGCACAGAATGTCCGAACAAATAGCATCCATGGGGTTCTTTGTGATGTTTAATTTTTTTTCTGTTGAAAATGTCCAATTGGAAGATCAAATGAGGTAGAGTGTCATTGCTCTTTTCTGAGAGGTCAACGTGGGCTGCATTGCATGCATTGCATTTTTCCAAGGAGAAAGAGACAGTCAATCCATTTGTCTCACAGTCTTGGTTTCCCTTCTGTGTCCCTCCATGTGATGGCTGATGTAACAGATTCTGTGGGTAGATCTGGCTGGTGCAGCACATAATATTTCAGAACTTCCTGTTGTGTACTCATTCCTGCTTAAATTATGCTTCTCCTATTTTGGGTTAGATCTGATCTGGTAGACGACTGTTAAATGAAACAAATCAAGCAAACAGTAGACACTATTATCCAGTGGTTACAGTTTTTTTTACAATGATATCCATTTGTACAGCTGGATATTTGCTGAGGGAGTTGTGGGTTAAGTACCTTGCCCAAGGGTACAGTAGAAGCGCCCCAGTGAGGAATAGAACCAGCAACCATTGGGTTATGAGTCCTGCTCCTTACCACTCTGCTACACTGCCACCGTCACACATCACATATCTGTCCTCTGTCCGACAGATTATCGGGGCCCTCATGCTGGCCTTGGCACTCTTTGGACATGGTGCATACGAAAAATCTGAAGAGGTAAGACTGAAGCTAAGGCTGTCAAAGAACATGCGCTGTTGTATGATCAGGTGCCGCTATTGTACACCCAGAAGCAAAGATTTGTGAGGCAGATTGTAACGTGACACAGTAACCAGGTAGCACTGCATGTCATTCTTCTTTATGTGCAGATTGATGAGATGCTGCCAGGAATCATCGTTTTTTATGTTGTGGGTGCAGTTATGATACTGTTGGCCTTGATTGGGACATATGGACGTAAAGAGAAGAAATGGGCACTGATCTTGGTAAGCCTGTCAGTACACATCCCTGTGACCAGAAAAAACACAATTTGCTACAGTGGATGTCAAATGGAGACTAAAAGCACTTACCACACACTTACTTCCGACAGAAGGCCATAGGGGGTATTTTCTCTCACAACTGGTACTTTTCTTAAAATTTGAATAATGAATTTCTTCTATTCCATACCTCATGAGTTTGACTGCAACTGAAGTTATTTGTAAAAATTCAGCACGAATGAAAACATGAAATACTTGACTGCATTACACAAAGTTAAAGACAAAGAACCATAGCAATTGGATTGATTGCCACCAAGGAGGGGGAAAGTAGTCCAAAGACAACTGCCTCCACTTGCACCCAACACCCACACTTATGATTGTCTCAGACAAGTCACAAAAACATCTGGACTAAATGGAGCAGAGTCTACATTATGTGCTAACGGGGCACAACATGGTCAAGCTGTTGTACTTGAAAATGACAAAATTGGTTTTAAATATTTTTTTACCTCTACCATTTTTTCTGATTATCACTCCCTTTTTAGTTATTGTCCAAATTGTTATTTTTGTTAGATTTCTTACTCTTGTGGTATTGCATTCCTGTTAGGCCTTAGCAATATAGTCATTTGTTAAAGGCGCTACACTAATTTGAACTTAACTGAACACAGACTATCTCTGTAGTTTTTCATAGGGATGGCACTGATGTGCTTGTTCTTCCTGTGGGTATCAGTGAGTGTGGCACGATCTAGACCAGAGGTATGACAACCTTAACATTTGTCTTCTGTTCTCAATCAGAAGTACTTGGTTTTTGTCAAATTTGTGCATCTTATTAGAGCTCTGAATTAATTTTAAGGTTAATAGCCATTTGAAAGATGAACACACCAAGCATAGTGATGACTTTACACAGCAGAGGTATAAATCCTTAGTATGTCTAACTAAACACTTTCTTTGTGGTATATGTTATACATGAGCTTGAGGTGCCTTTTCCAGTCATCCTTATCTGTTAGTACTAGCGGAGGTAAAACATGTCATTGAGCAGTTTGTGTCAATGTATATTATTCAGTAATTTTTGTAAGTAAAAAGCAGATCACTTGGTCTCATGGAAGTCTGTCTGAAATTTCTTGCCAACAATAGATTAGACTTTCTTTCAGTGGGAGGGATCTTGAAGATAGTTGTGATATCTTGTGCTCAAGACTGACAATGTGTTTATCAGTCAGGTGTGCATAGAGTATGGAAGGATTTGAATACTGACAAGTGCTTCTGGTCCCCGCATACATGGGAATAACTGTCCAAGAACAGGGACCCAAATTGAATGTAACTACAGCGCTCATTTATGGGTTATTTAAAATGCCATGTTTTCAGCTTTCGCTGAAATAAACTCAAAACAACAGTGTATATAAATGTACCAGTTACCTGAATTAAATATGAAGCACACAGTGATTTCAACCAGGCCCTTAATTTCCTCTTTGTTCATTTGAAGATCACAAATGCTTTGAACAAGCATTATAAGGACGCAGTGCCATTGGACAAGGCTGACCAGTCCACACAAGATGAGGTGGAAGCAATGCAAACTGAGGTATTGTCTACTGTGGCTGCTCTACCCCCCTGGGTCCTGTTACCTTGTCATCATGTTTCTAAAGTGCACCTAAGGTAATTTTTTCTGAATCACAGTCTCTGACTCACACCTCTTACAGTATTTCACAAATATATGTCTTTGAGATGGCTTTGAATTTCTCCAGAATAAGTTTTAGATGCATCTTAAATATTTCTCCAAGACTTCAACATATATATGCACGCTATGGGTGCTGTTGAAGTAAAATCAATGCATCTGTGTAATGCAGACACCAGTTCCTAGGGTTTTTATCAAAAGGATATGTCAAAATCAATTTTGGTAATAAAATAGTAAGTGGAATCTTTGTCTGATCTCCCTAACTACACTCTCCATTCAATGCAGTGGCAGGGAATTTAATCTAATCAGCTAATCCTTACCTGATTGTCTTTCATCAATCTCCTGCTTTTTAGGTACTTCCAAACCAGACATATAACTCTAAATCAGAATGACAATGGTACTGTACAATTTCTGCTGTTTTTTACACTAGCAGATTGTTTCCATGCATGTGTGCTACATTGTGTGCTGTACATGTGCTGTACATGTGTGCTAATCATATGTTTTTTTTCTTTGCAGTTAGAATGCTGTGGACTCAACAAGGGTTATCAGGACTGGGGGGAAACTGTTCCACAATCGTGTCTCTGTCCTGAACAATACAAAAACTCCTCTAAATGTGTAAGTGTCACAGCTATGTTGTAAAAACTAAAACGTACCCACACAGCTGTTGTGAAGGGCTTTGAAAACTTAAATCCCTTTGCAGTACATGGGTGTTTAAAGTACTGCTGTTAAGCATAAAGGAGCAGATAGCATTCTGGTTTTTACTGTCTGGTGCATTTTGCCTAACACTTAGAGCCTAATATTTATCAAGCCACATTAAATGCACTCTATATGACTTATTTACTTGGAGGTATTTATGATATGGTGTATGCATTTGTTGTGCAAAGCACCTTATGTCCATAATGGTTTGAATGTTTTAAATGTTTTAGATGAAACATTTCTGAAATTTATTTGCTGTGTTCAAAAAATGAAACCCTGTTTATAATATTGTGTCCTGGGGAAATAGTTTTGCGTTTATGACTATCCACTTTACAGTGGAGTTTCAAGGTGTCACAAAAATAGGAAATCACCAGTATGCATTTGCCATAGATTAAAATTTAAAAAAAATATTAGCACCATTTTTGTCACTGGTTGAGCATATTTACAATTTTTGTTTCAGGTTGACATAAGCGCTGAGCACCCACCACCTGCCAATCAATCTCAAACGATGGTGTTTTCTGAGGTACAGTAAAATGGTCTCTTTATTTTCTGTCTAACTGGATTTTCCCAAGCACACTAATGATAGCTAAAAAGGCACAAAGGGTTTTTTTTCCTGAAAAATTAATAGTTTGCCTTCTGGTCATCAAATTCAAGCAGCAAATAATTACATGCTTTCAATGCTGTTCAAAAAAATATACACATTTTGAAGAAAATATTTAATTCGATCCACCAATAAGATACCACGGAAATAAGACATTTATTAATTCTTGATGTATGCAATAAAATATTTTCCCTGAGTTTTATTGGCTGTGGCTGGATGAGTGTCTCCTCCAGTAGTGGCATTTTACCACTAGAGGGTGAAAAGCTGACCACTGTAGAACTGTCTGTTCTGTTGCTGTTTTTGGAGCAGCTCTAGATGTTGGTTTTCTTGTCTGCATAAGTTTGTGTATGCATTGCTTATTTTTAAAAGTGTGGCAGCTCTTTGTTTTCAGATTTCCTTTTTCTGTTTGTGTCCATTTTCCCATTTTTGGTGCATGTTTTTACTATTTGTGCTGAGTACTTCAGGGCCATCAGACCAGGTCACAGCCTGTATACAGATATTATGCTGCTTTTTATTCTGTTTTATAAAATGAAACATCTGAGTTTGTCCCTTCCAGCCTTGCCTACCATTCGTGGCCACGTACGTGGATGAAATAGTCGACATATTTCTGGGACTGTCTTTTGGAATTGCCTTCATTGTGGTATGAGTCCCTCTATTTTCTTAGTACACTCCCTCTGCACAGACAAGCCATGAGTCTACCAAATGAAAACATTGTGGGGAAACCTCTGTCCAACAACTGCATCTCCACTGACCACCCTTAGCTTTGGTTCAGCTATTTGAGTTAACAAACCAGTGGCCTTTCTACAGCAAATTCACCCAGGCCAATAGCATGTTAGCAAATCTGAGGTACAATAGTAATTTTTCCCCAAGATCAGGCAAGGCCGGTAGAAGCAGTTGTGTCCATCATGTGTAAACTGGAAAAAAAAAAACAAGAAATAGCCTGTACATTACTCTAAAGCTCCCAAATCATACTTGCGCATAGAGAACATGGACAACATTTCAATGTCCTGATCCCCAGGCATCCAAATGTTGTCCATGTTCTTTAAATAAATTTTCTCAGGAGCTTCAAAATAGTGTTCAGATTCTCTTCTTTTTAGTTATGTTCTTGTCTAGCACAAATGATCAGAATTTCTTCCTCCTTCGTAAACTAGCAAGCATGCGGATGAATTTGTTAAGTGACTGTCATTATTTTCAAACAAATACCAGACAGGCAGTTTGGCACTGCATTAGTGATGTTACAAGTTCATTAAAACATTAAAGATGTTCAGAAGTTCAGAAGCACTCAGTCAGAAAGTGGCTCCATCAGTTGAAATACATTAGAACAGCATTCACAAAGGTAAGGACAGTCAGTTGAATTGTGACTGGATTCTGCAGAGGATCCCAAATATTGATGTTTGCACTTTGATTCGAGTCAGTCTTGCTGTAGGTACAGGTGCATAAAACAGATTTAGAATTGTGTGCCAGCTCTGTGATATTTGTGTTTTGTCCCGTTCAGCTGATCGGGATGGTTCTGTCAATGACGCTGCTCTGCCAAATGAGGAGACGACCCTCAACAGCGCCAGTGACCTTCAGTGTAAATGCCAGTGCGTCCAAATACAGGGAGCTGTCTGATGCCACAGAAAATGTTTGAAATGCCTCTGTATAAATAGGAATTCCAGAGCCATTTTATATTTATAGTAGAATCTTTGGATGTCACTCACATTTCAGAGATATAAAAGAGCCCCAGTGATAATGTGTTCAGATCTTCAAGGTTCTACAGTACCACTATTTGATGGACATATAGTAAGATTGTCTTCTCACTGTAAAATGGTATGTCATTGTTGGTCTGTTGAGTGTCAGAGCTCTTTAGCATTTACAGATGGAACAGCATGGTAGTAGTGGGATTTCTATTGGAACACACTCATTTTATCACAATGAGTAGAAATACTTTCGTTACACAGTTTCTTAGTTTTTAACACAAGTTCCCCCTTACGTTGCAACTACAACCCTAATTTAATAATCACCAGTTGGATGCTGTTGTATTCTTACCATGGCAACCACTGTGCTCATGCCAGAGTGCTGAGGTATAGCAAGTGCAAACTTCCAATACACCCACACGCCAACCGTGACTATGTTTCACAACCCTCGCCGACACACCCACCCCTATTCCTGGCAAAACAAAGCCAATCTGTTCCGCTGCTTTGGCCTCCCAGTCACTGGCAGCTGACACCCGGATCATATCCCAGACACAGAGTTCAGCATGCAGCAGTTCAGCAAGGGCCTGAGCACCTGAGCCACTGGGGAGCCCATCTGCTTACTGTGAAAGCAAATATTAGTGTACGTACAATGTTTGCAGATCTAAAAGGGAAAGCTGCATATTCAACAGAGGATGCACTGTCATACGGAGCTATCCCGTACTACTGGGAATGTTGTGGTAGGACTGTATGTTAGGAGGCATACATTTCAGCATCTGTTGTCGAAGTCAGCCAAGAGTTCAGGAATAGGTGTATCATACATATACATATTGTACACAATACATATTAAGTAACATTATGATTGTTGGTTTTTATGTGGCTTTACAAGGGCAGTTACTATACCCCTGTAATGGTTACAGTATTTTTCAATATTAGAGGATTTACATAATTTGTGAATAGTATATGCGATTTGAAGAGGTGCTTTGGAGCCACTGTGTTCTGAATCAAAATATTTTTTGCACAAGATCATGCACAAGTATGTCCAACATGACACAATATTTTAAAAGTAATGTTTCCCCCACAATCCCATCTTCAGAGTCATTCAGCATCATAGGACTTTAACTATGCAACATTAAAAATAATCACTGCATTTATCATAAAAATGTCATGAAGAAGTCATGGAAAATATAAATGTGATGTGAGGGGAAACACTGGGCAGCCTTACCGGAGAGCCTTTTTAATTTCCTTCAGATATCAATCAGTGTTGGTTACAGCTGTTCAGCTGCTATAGACCTCATTAGGATAGAATTCATGCACATACAATATGCACAAAAATGCTGAGCTCCAATCAGAAAAATTTAAAGGTATCTACTTTCCTGAGAAAGGCACTGTGTGCCTTTTAAATGGCATTTTCTCTATGAGACAGAAAAACAGGAAAAGTTTTGGGTTGGATGTACTAAGCGTTTATTGTATAAATTAGCCCTGTAAGGGCTCTTGGCTTCATTACTACTTTATTCATTAGCTGTAAACAGCTTTGAGCTTCATTTTCTAATGTAAAATGACTTTATTATCCTTTCTTAAAACCCAGGAATTGTACCCTTCCTATCAGATCTAGTTCAGCTTGTATTTCAACTTTAATATATGTGATATGATCTTGATCCATTATTTTAATTACATTCTTGACCATGTTTGACATTGATTCATAACTGCATGGTTAAGGACGTCTGCTACATGGCAATATTACAACCACTACTGCCAATCCATAAAATAATAGAAACTTTTGGTGATAAGCATTTTTGCATTTGTTTCGTCTGCTGCGGCTTTGTGGTGTAAAATACAATCGAAGCCAGGAATCACTGATTGGAAAGAATCGTTGATTGGATGCAAGTGCAAATGTAGATGACACCTCAGCACCAGGAAGTGGCTGTGTTGGAGTGACCTGAGTACTTGCATACTGTTTGATGCTTCCACAAGTGTTTTAACCCTCCTATTGTCCTGGGGTCATAATGACCGAAATCATATTCAAACCTAAGAAAATGACATAAAACATTAATCTAAGTACATGGCCTCCTATGTAGCTTCCTAAAATGACCCCAAAAATGCAAATTTGGGGATTTTTAAAAAAAATCATTTTCAGTGTAGCTGCCACAAAAAAGTAACACCTATTGTCTTAGGGTCAATATGACCCGAGATAACTTTTGATGTTGAACTATCTTTATGAGCAGCTTTGTCTAACTCAGAGTGCCACAAACTCATCAAGTATTTTCTCATACTCATAAATACCTGATACTAGGCCCATTTCAAAGATATTAGCATGCATGCTATTTTAGCATGCTAGGTTTCTAGCAGTACACATTTTCCGTACTGTATCAAAACCACTGATGCCCCCTGACCTCTAATGATTGACTTGACATTTTACACATGCTCAACTATTAGCAGCAAGAAAAAGATGTGCCCAAACACCAGAGCCAGTGCCAACACCAGCCCCAAAACATGCGTGATGTGATCTTTGCACAGGGTCTGATAATAAAACCCCAATGATCTGCCAGAGATGCAAGCGATATATCTGTAAAACAGTTGCTTACAACTTTTGCCAGTCATGTGTCTGAGATAACACCTCACCTCATGATTTTTCTATACACTGCCAACACACTGTATAATAAGAGAGACTGCATGTAAAAAACTACAAAAAAATACAACAAAAAACCACCCCTTCCCCCCAAACTTTACCAAACTTTACCCTTTATCCCTACCCATATCTACCCCAATACAGAGTGGGCACCTTGTCAAGGTGGGGTAGCTTGAGTGTCTCAGTGATCATTTGGGCTATACTGATAGGGGCTGTACCAGTCCCTGTGAGGTCCAAATGTTCTTAAGAAGTTCATACATAAATATAAAATTCATAGTCCCAAAATCACTGAAATCACAGAGTTTCCAACCATGCCACGATGGGCACCTACCATGTAACTACATGCAGAATATTGTTAAGTCAATGAAACATTTCTAGATAATTACAAACAGCTGCATGCTTTTAATTTTGAAAGGTGTAAAATGCTTAAAACAAGACCCTTGAGAATTAACCCATTGCCATGAGGATTCCAGGAGCATTAAGCCTAAGCTTGCACAAATCACGCATGACAATTCACAGCTTCAGGAGTGAGACTTTTCCAGTGTCAAACATGTGATCCCCTCTTGCCCGTGAATTCAGCAGAGCACCGCTGGGATGCACTGTACTGGCATGCTGCACCATGGTAACAACCACACACACTTGCTGAGTTGAATGAGGCACTTCATGGAATACATTCGCCCAGAGAGAAATAAACACTGTTGTAATATGAATGCCCTGTTGAGTGAAAACATTGCCTACAGAAAACACAGGACATTTATTTACTTATTACAAACAACCACGCTTCGGTATGTCACCTCTCAGTTGAGCATGGGTTTGTAAATCAACGTCTTTAGCGTCCCATCATTTTATTTGATCACTTGTTTCCCAAAGGACTAAATCACTGCATTGCTTGTAAATCTGAGCCAAAATTATTTGTCGAGTTCATTCATTACATTTTGTAGGATGAGCATTTGCATGCTAAGTTGAAAGGATACAGTCCAATTAAAGAACAATTGCACACATCACAAATACTGTTCAGCTACAATAGCAGTGCCTCATGGCATTCATTGGTTCTGGTTTATATGCTAGATAAATGCAGTTATTACCTGCAAAATATACTGCATTACATGAGTTTCAAGGTTTTCCAACATTTCATCCAGGAAAACTGGGATCCTTTCCACTGATCCCTGAATACTCATGGGTGAAACATGGCGGGTGTATAAAGAAGGAAGATTAAGAGAATCCCTCGGCATTACACAAACACTCTTTTTATTCAAATCACATATAAATGCATTAATTTACATAAAGGTGCAAAAAAATACAGTACATTCTGTTTTGGATGATACAACTTGCTCTGCTTGTACCATTAAAAAAAAGCACAAATTAAAGCTGCTCAGTTTCTTACATGACAGTCAGTGTAAAGATTTCCCTTTGATAAATCCCTCATGAAAACCTAAGGTAAACATAGTGGTGTGGTAGTGGTAAAAAAGTACTACTGAAAGAAAGCTAGAAGAAAAAAACTACTCAGTTGCAGTACAATTCTTCTCATACAAACTCCTGAACATTTTTTTTTTGGTTTTAGTCATTCAAACTCCAATCTGACCTGCATTTGTGCACGAGACTTAGATTATGACATTACGCAGTGTGTCTTACAGAATGGAACCCCAAGCACGGCTTCCTGCAGCGGCACATCTAACAGTCAATTTTGTTGAACAGCTCACTGTACTTGGGTGGCTGGGGATTGACGGTGAAGACTGCCGGTGCCGCCACAGGTTGGTCTTTGATTTGGCAGAGCATAATCACAGCCATCAACACCCCCAACAGCTGAAAAGACAAATGATACAATTAAGAGTGAAACCCAGGTGTTTCTAGGGGTTGAACAAAATTCAGGACTTGCGGACAATTACTTGCAAGTCAGTCTTGCAAGAGCTCACTGGTGACCCAAGTACAGACACCAAATTTAATTTTTCTTGGGGACCATTTACAAATGCCATCTTTCATACCACAAACACATTTCAGGCTCCAAATACAACTGGGCATATACAATGCAAAAGTAAACTTTGTGCCCCCAGTGTCCTCTGTGCAATAATCAAGCATACTGTATCAACTGATAATCTCAGAGCTCCTCACATGAAAATGAAATAAAATGGGTCAGCAATTATGGATCAGCACTTACAATAATGTTGACCAGAGTTAAATCAGAGTATAGCAATGCTAAATCACCACAAACGTTTTCCCCCACATCCATTGTGTGAGCAAGTGTAGAGAGAAAATGAAGGGGCACGTACCGCCATGACAGCAAGCCCGAAGAATATTCCCAGTGCTATGTCCAACGCTTTCTCTACGTACCTCATGAGTATGGGAAAGCAAGACTGAAAGGACAAACAGACCTCATAAATACTTAATTACAGTTAGAACACTGGTAGTGTTGCCCACATACAGGTTGAGCTTCAGGTGTCATTCATATGTGGTGAGGAAACTGCAAGGTGATGGAAATTGAAGAAACATGGTTTTACCTGCTTGTACACCAGTTTCTCTGTGTCAAGAGGTCTGTCAAAGAAACGGCTGGACTCTGGCACCTGGAGGTGGGGGATAAAAATTTTGAAAGTAAATACTTTTGCACTGTTCATTGTCTCACACACACACACACACACACACACACACACACACACACACACACACACACACACTCCACAGGAAAGGATACAGTACATTTTAACTGAATGATGCAATTTTTGAAATTAGTCATGGTAGGAGGTAAATAGAGAACCATCCTAAAGGTTTTAACAAACTGCATAGCCAAAACCAGAATTGCGCTCACTTTAGCAAGTGCAATACGCTGAAAAATGTTGTAATGTGTGCAGCAAAAAAAAGGCCTCACAAAACAGAACTATGGGAAGTAACTGCTTTGGGGCATATGGGGGAATTTCAGCATTTCTGTTTTACAAGCCATGTCCCTTTCTCGTCACCCCATCTCCAGCTCTCACTGCCTTTTGGCTGGAGATTATCTCTCCTCCAACCACAACAATCAGACTGGCACAAAACATAAAGCTGTGCCTGCTTTAAAACTTGAAGTGAATCTAAGCGATCATATGGGGCATGGCTGACTTACCCAGTAGGAGCGTTCAGCTTTCTCACACTTATCAGCTGACTCATCAGGTGAACACAGGCAAGACTGTGGGATGTGACTCCTCCAATCTCTGTAGCCATCAAAGAGTCCACAGCATTTAAACTGTTAAAAAAAACAATGAGAACCTTGAGAACCTCCCCACAGACCACTACAGAAGATTTACTGAGATTTTACCAAAGGTGCAGTAGAAGCATGTGTATTTATTACAAGAGGATGAACTGGTGTTGATTAATTTATGTGAGATTGGATGCATCAATTTTACATTGAGAGAAAATCCCTTCTGTCCCCAACTTTTTCTTCAGCAGACCACTTGCAAATTATGGGAGACTGATACTTAGCATTTGCGTGTATCTCGTTATTTGGAAAAATGCTTTTTTGAAACTAATTTATATTGTGCTAAGTGGTTAAGGTAATTTTCTTTCAACGTTTTAATAGTCATGAAGCCTATGCACAGACCGCTTGACCAGACCTCATGGACAGATGATGGTTAGTTGATCAATTCTGAGAGCCATGGGTAGATACTAGTGTGTGTTTTCAAAGTGGTGGAGGTAGTGAGAGGTGCCAGGAGATGAGGGCGTCTGGGAGGCACCTGGGCCTGAAGCGTTTCAGCAGCTTGCTGTATTTGTGGATCAGCTTCATCCAAAGGCACCGCAGAGCGGAACTGCTCCTCGATCATTGAATAGACCTTAAGAGATGAAATACTGGTTACATGGACATGATGCCAGATAGACCATAACTCAAGGTACCAATATATAATGGTAAGTGTGGTTATTAATAATGATCATGATGAAAAAAAATTACCGCTGGGCGTGCAACACCAATGGGAACTGCCATCCGCAGAAGGGCGATGGCTCCCACAATCATCACTGTTACAAACTAGACAGAAGTACAGGTTAGAACCCTATCTTGCCATTTACTTTCACATGCACACCCCTTGAAGACTTCATATTCAGCTCTCACACACTGAATCAACAGGGTTGTTGTTTTTTGAAACATGGCAAGACTTTACATTTCTATTATTTACTCATGCCAATACTAATAATAAAAAATCACTTAGCATGCTTACCACAATCAGTGCCCATTTCTTTTCCTTGTATGCACCATATGCTCCAACAAACGATATGGCCAAGGTGGCTCCTCCGATGATGTATAGAAAAATTAACCCCATCACCTTGTTTTCAATCTGAAAAGCCACAGACAGGTAGCATCAGGTATTTCTAACAGATCAGAGATTGCATATATTGAGTGTTGGTATTTTGTTTATAATTTGCAAATTTTGGCCAGCTGCTAACATCTCATGAATATGAGCTATAAACCATGGGTGGCATGAAATCCTGTCCTTACAAAATGTTTTCCTTTGTTTCATCTATGAAGAATTTCTCCCACTTCTTTTTGCAAACAAATTCATTTGATC
Source organism: Megalops atlanticus (assembly GCA_019176425.1). Lineage (NCBI taxonomy): Eukaryota > Metazoa > Chordata > Actinopteri > Elopiformes > Megalopidae > Megalops > Megalops atlanticus. Next base: position 14,227,661 of record CM032897.1, read on the forward strand.
TAATATTTCCTTCACCTTGGTTACTCACTGACCAAATCACAAGATGCCGATGGAATCCTGACCAATATACTTCACTGTTACTGAAGCTATTGCTATGCCTCTTCTGAGCCTTACCTGCTCATGGTGGAGAGCATGTGCCAACATCCCGAACACCAAGAGAACCCCCCCTAAAATCTGAACACAAACAAGACAAACTAAATCAGTTCAACAGGAAAGAGAGCACTGCACAACATACCAAGAGGATGGGAGATGGAGTGCTGAGTTACAGGAAGAGAAGTGCGTACTCAGTGAACCTGGACTTCACCTTCTCTTTGAAGCCTTGAGGAACATGAAGCAAGCACAGCCGCACCTCAGTCCAAGAGAACAATTACATTTGAAGGGATCAATCGAGGGCAAACAAATATTCCTTTCTAGTTTGGGACACTGTGGATCACGTTTTTCAACTCAGTTTTGAGAGGAAGTTGCTTAGGGCAAGTGAGCAAATAGCAAATACAGTTTGGGATCACTATCTCAGTGTTTCTCAACCCTACTCCTGGCGGCCCACTGTCCTGCATATCTTCTGTCTATCCTTGCTCTACCTACCTGACTGAACTCATCAGTGGCACCTTTGATTAGCTGAGCACACCTGATTTAATCAAGCAGCAAGGATAGATAGAAGATACGCAGGACAGTGGGCCACCAGGAGAGGTTTAAGAAATGCCGCACTAAGTTCAGTCACAGTACCTTACACCAATATCCCCCTGGGTCTGCAAGGGTGAAAGAGAGAGTAAAAAAGAGATAGCTAGGTTTCAGTATGACATTGGCTGAAGATAAATATAGTGACTGATCTTTCAACTGCTTGAAAATGGTTAATCTGTGCCAATTTCGTGTGAGCGAGGCCAGAAGCATCATTGTACAAACTGAAACAACTGCAGGCTTGATCTGCATGTGGTAGTACAATAACCGGTTTGCCCAGAGGCGCAGTGATGTTCAGAATTAACTATTTTGTGTTAAGACCAGAAAAATATTATTTAACCTGCACAAACGCAAAACAAGCGTCAACGTACGCCATCTGGCGGAAACTATGGTTTGGGAAGTGGAATTGGGACATCCTCAAACCTGCAATTCACCACCATTTTGAATAGAAGATTAGAGGAAGTGGCAAGATGTCGTTTAGAAAATAGCGTTTGCTTTCGATATGCCAAGGTTCTCCAGAGTCATTGAAATGTAACATTCCAGTTATATGTCCTTCTACCTTTTACAATAGATCCCATGTTACACAATACAAGTAGTCTAGGTAACTTTTGCTCAATATTTCAATCAGCAAGTGCACGATTCAATTCTGGATCTTTTAAACGCAGTTAAAGGCAAGATTGTTTTTGATTTCTTTATTTTTCCCCCGGACTGCTGGATATTCGGGGAATTCATGCTGCGTGTTCCATACAGAGAGAGTTAGGAAAAAAATCGCTCGCATCACACGCGAACCCTGCCTACTGCATTTCCGCACCGCATACACAACCCATACCAGAAATCCAACCTTTCAACATAAGGTCAGGTTAGAAAATACGTGTACAAAATTATTAATTACACCAACAACACCAGTTTTCCTTATCAAAAAACCCTTCAGATACGCACTATACTGTGCAGCAGTCGTATTATTGTCACACTTTATCGTATTTATCAGTAAAGAAAACGTCCACTGTAGAAAACAAAACTACTATTGAATAACTACAGTCCTACTAACGAAAATGTCCATCTGTTATCAGATCAGTGCTTAGCCTATAGACTAATTTAGGACTGTTAAGCTGTTTTTTTTCCATAATAATGTTAGGCGTCAACCTTAATTAAAACAATACGTAGATTGCCTTCCTTTTTCAACTTGGTTAGGCTTCTTGCAATAACAGTTTCTTACCCCAAACAAAAAGTTGAAGAAGATGAACACCCATTTCAAACAGCTGTTAACTTTTCCCATTTTGAAGTTGTTGTGTCCACAAACCCAACCGAATGACCCAGAATGGCAAAACAGTGTTGTAGACAATACTTATGTATTGTCGATGTAATCGTGTGTTTCCGCTGGGCGGTGCTTCCCGTAATATGTTACGCAAGGATTTTTCCCGTTGTTGCGTCAATCTGAGAAACAAACTTTTTCAGGATAGAACCTCTGGAGAATTATGGGGTTGAACTTGAAAAACGACGTGGTTTGGTATAGTTACATAAATTGTCATTGAATGAGTAAATGTCACTATCCCTGTTATGCCGTTTGAAAATGGTGACGCAGAAAGTCAATATAGAAACTGCGTACATGAAACTGCATTCTCAATCCCCACAATATATTGTGCACTTATTCCATACACAAAATTTGTGTGTATTTCAAAGCTGACAAAAATTGAAAAATATTAAAAATTCTCTTTTTAAGTGCAAAATACATCATGTACATGATCAATCTTGTACTGCTTAATGAAGTATAAAATTGTTATTTCAAACATGTAAAATAATCTATGAAACCTTTAAGCATTGACAATGATTTAGTTTTGTATGTTAGTAACGTTGGGTTTAATTACCGAATTCCTAAGCTTTTAATTGGTATATTTAATTAGTATATTTATATTTGATGGAAAAAAGAAAATCTGAACTATGACCATGATAGTTACTACAATTATACTACTGCTGCAGTCAACACTACTAAAATTAATCCAATGTTACCTTGTCACAATGCTAGTAATGGGAGGGGTTTGCCTGATGCCAATGCAACTGTGACAACTTTGTGAGAAAGTTATACTGCTCATTGCATCTATTGAAGGGGTATTGAAGGGAAGCTTGAAGGGGACTTTCAAGTGTGCTGGTATGGAGAGCTGAGGAATGTTTATAGCAGAGGACATGCGTGGAGCAGGATGGAGGAGGAGGGTGAAGGAAAACACTGGATTTGTGAGGAGACATTGACAATTGACAAGAGTTACTGGTTGGTTATCAGAGGGAGAGAGGAGCCCAGTGGTTCAGTGTGCCCCTTTCAGGGGCTCAGTCTGACCACGTGGCTCATGTGTTTCATGTGTGCACTTCTGCAACGCTTGTAGAAACACCTATACATATTATTCCATATGTTGCATATTTAACACAGTGCAGCTTCAAGTAACCAGTAGAAATTGCACGAATCACGCTGCAGCAAAAGGGGAGGGGTGGACCTTTTCCTTAGTTAGTGCACAATGTCCACAAAGTCAGAGAGGGGGACCTGTCCTTGTTTTTTCCACTGCTAATTCCCCAAAGTGCTATGGTGGGGACCATGTCCACAAGGCACAGAGATCATCATAATGGATAGGTCAGAATAATATGTGCATTTGTCAGTCTGAGAAGCCTATTTTAAATACCATACACATGCGGTAATGAATGCTGAATATAATTTCATAGTGGATTTATTGTATTTTTGTATTGGTCAACAGATATCGCAAATACACTTCAAGGTTCAACTGCTCTGCTGTTTGGAGGTGTATCTCCTGTTCCCCTAAAGTGACTGAATAATTGAATCGGCCTTGTTTTGTATGTATTTTTTTTACCCCAAATTTACATAAATGTGTCCTTAAAATATTCAGGATATAATTCCGCCCCTTCCTCACCCAACCCCCACCTCTCTGCCCCCCCACCTACCCAGCCGCTCATTTTCAGTGTGATGAAGAGAAAATGTGGACACTCCTGTAAGGTCTGTATTATCTATCTCACTTTATTATCTGTTATCAGCATAAAAAAATACACATATATGCACTGCATTTCAATTTAGCATAAAAATACCAGCTACCGCTCAATATATCCTTAAAATAAACTCTCTTTGGGTAGAAGAGTGAAAAGTAGTTGATTTCCATCTATCCTGCCAGTTCATTCTCATTTGAAATCAGGACTCATTTTCTAAATATAAAACATACTTAAGGATTTCCTAACAGTGCTGCCAGGGCCTCTGATTTAATCTGTTCTGCATGTCTGAGCAGAGGAACAAAAGTTCCCTCCTGGAAAGACATTCAAGTGTTTTTTAGTGCAACAAGCTCAAGCATGTCTAGGGAAAGTCATATGCACTTGCAGTTATACATACTCCCTCAGTGAATCCTGCTCCATTGGCCAGCCTCTGTATTTCCCCCCAATTCCAGCCATGTTATTTTGACAATGCAGTTTGAAATGAGGCATAGTTAAAGAACAGCAGTTAGTTTTCTGCTGCGTTGTGGAGCTCTTTGTACGGAGGACCGCTGGGATTCATGCTGAGGCTCACTGGTGAGCGCTGTCTTCTCATTTGGCAGAGCAGAGTCATGGACATCGCCATCCCAATGAACTGATGAAACAGGGGGACACATTAAGATACATAAAACACTGATTATTACTACTATCCCTAAAGTCTTTGATTAACAGAAGCCCTCATTCAGCCCTGTTTAAAAATCTAGAGAGAAACATCAGAATCAAGAACATATTGCATATGCAGAATTTGAACAAAACAGATGTGTAAGGATTTGTACTGTATGAATATTGTAGAGAACTGTGCCTATTGAATGATGATGACTAAGCAGCTGCAAAGACTTTCCAATACATAAATCAACCTTGCATACTGTAGGAGCACAGAGGCAACTATCCAGATGAACCATAGCGTAATTTGTCCATAATTTGTACCTGTTTAAGCAAATATCAACAACTAGTGGCCCCATGATTTTCAACAAGTGTAGACGAAAAGGTAACAGATGCTTCAGTTCATTGCTCAACCTTAAGGATGACCTTGCAGTTAGACTGAATTCTACCCAATGTTTCAAACACAAAGTTAAATCTGACTGCAATGTAGTTTGTCAGCAACTTTGAGCAACAGTGTTCTGTATTTCCCCAGTGTGTCCTACACAACATTTTTTGTCAATGCCTGATGACATTGTGACAATCTACCACACAAATTTCAAGAGTTACTGGTCCAGATTTTGAGCACAGAGCCATTTCCTTCTCAAAGCTATTTTTTCTCATCAGTAAATAAATTATGTTTAACAAAAACGCATCGCTTCTTTTCAAATGTTTTGTGATGTTATGTTTTAAATGCGGCGGGCTTCAATGGAAAACAAAGCAATCATTGCCAGCCTACACCCAGCCTGGCTCCGGCAGAGCTCGGCTCAACAAATCACAGTCAGTGAAAAAGGGGGAAAAGTGGCAAGGAATACATACCGCCATTATAGCGAATCCAAGACAGATTCCCAGCATTATGTTTAATGCTTTTCGCATGGTATTGGTAACAAAGGGTGCGCAGGGCTGAGGGAAATGAACATGTTATCACATAATCCTGAGACACAGAACCATTGAGCAGTAAATCAACTGAACTCACACTCTCAAACACACACCCTCAATAAACACTACTGTAGCTGTATTGTTTAATTACAGGTTGAGCTACAGACATAGTTGGTGCAAAGGGTAAGAGAAATGGTTTTTACCTCCTTGTACACCAGCTTGTCAGAGTCCTCAGAAAGCATACTTCCATGTTCGTATGTCTAAAGACAAAAGAACAAAATACAATAGATCAAACAGGCAAAGTGACTGTTTCAAGGTTCTCATACAGTATTTTGTGATAGGTAAAAAAAAAAAATAACATGGTATTTGTGTGGGTGTGAAATTGAATTATATTGGAGTGAGTTTTCTTAGAGGTGGTGCCCTAATCCCATTCTCCAGGCACTCTCATGTAAGGCAGAAATAGGTAATCGCTAGTAACTAGTGTTAGGAAACACATGCTGAAGTACTGTAGGTTGTACAGTGATTGTACTAAGTGTGGCCACAGATGGCTTGTTTGTGCTGGGGCTGCACTTACATGCATATCAGTGTGACAATGGAACAGGAACTCCACTTTAACAGGAAGTTTTCTTGACTTATATGCTGTCCCAATTCAGCAATGAAATATATATACATCTATATGTATGCAGATATACACACACATGCGTTTAATCATTAAAAATATCAAACACTAAAATTCAGAGGACACTAGTGCTTTTTAATTTAATGCACCATGTTATTATTATTCTTTTAATAGTTATACAACTTCTATTTTAAGGAGAAAAGTGCTGCATTGTGTCATTTCACTAGAAGCTCTAAAATGTATTGTGTAAGATAAAGATGCTGTTTGTCTACCATATAGCTGAAAGCATGAATTATGTGTCATCAAACAAGAGGGTTAGTTGAAACACTCTGGTGACTTACCTCAAACTGTGAGCCATTAATTTTCTCACATTTATCCATGTTAGGTCTATATGAAGGACAGAGGCATGATTGTGGGAGGTGTTTCCCCCAGTCTTGGTAGCCATTGAAGACTCCACAGCAATTCAGCTGTTCAAACAAAGCAGTCAGTCAGGAAATATATCCAATTCTCTTTCAGACTTCTTTAGTGCCCTGACACAAGCGTTTCCAATCATTAAAAGCTGTTACGATACCAACAAATATAAAAAAGGGTAATATCAATAACGATAATGTCAATATGAATCATATCCTCTTCCACAGCTAATTTGATAAATGATACATGTTGGTGTGTCAGGGTGACAGGACACACAGATGGCCCATAAAATTGGATATCTGCAACAAGCACGAAAGTATAATGTGATATGTTTTGTGTGTCTATGTGATACATTGGTATAGTTCGTCACTTAAAAGATATACCTCAGACTGCAACTTCCCGACAACGTTTTGGATGTCCTGGCTAGCTTCATCCAGTGGTATGGCATTATAGAAATAATTTTCAATAGTTTGGGTTGCCTGAAAACAAATTAAGTACAATCTGATTAGGTAATTTACTATCATCCTTAGTTTACACACCAAAAGCAGTTTGATGCTGTGTAAAAGAAAACTCAATTAATTCCAAGACAACATGATTGCTGAACTTTAGCATTCCAAATGAAAGTAGAATGGTTGAAAAATCTCAACAAACAGAGTCTCTAAAAGTTATGAACATATTCATAAAATTAAAAAAAAACACTGCTTGTTGTGTTTGTGTGGAATTTAAAAGAGCTAAATTCCAAGTTAATGGTGGACTATATGTCAGATGTGCATTCATTTAGATTACTTGCCAATTAAGTAAACCTGAATGCATATATATATATATATATATATATATATATATATATATATATATATATATATATATATATATATATAAGAATTTAACAGAGTTTGTGACTGGCACCTATCAACATAGAAATGAACTCCTTAAGATTGGACCATGCCCTGTTGTCAGCAGACAGATATGCTTTTAATAGACATATTCTAAGTATCAGCCATAAGAACCCATTAACCTTAATTGGACTGGCTCCTTCCTATTGCCACTGTTGAGTGCGTATTATACAAATAAAATCTTACGCCTCCATTCACACCCTTCCCACATTCACATGTAATATAATGACCCCTGAAAGCACCCGATCCGTTATCATTAATATTTATAAAATTCACACACGTGAGGTCCAGTAACCTGCCGTGCGCTTGTTACATTCTACTGAATGTACCGCGTGTTCATTTAAAATATTTTCAATGACTTCTTTCGTAAATAGTCTTTATATAAATAGCATGCGTTGCAAGGTGTGAATATCACAGGATGCTACATACCACTGGTATTGAAACAGACACAGTGACTGAGAGCAGCAGGAGACAGGCATTCCCCACTACCATCCCTGTGAAAAACTACAGACAGTTCATGTCAGTTCTGTGCTGCCATTTCCTGTTGGATGAATTATAAATGGACATTACATTACATTACATGCATTTGCATCACATGCATTACATGCAAGTAAAAATGCATGCTATGTAATATTCAGAATTCCCCACACACAATTAATATTTTAGGAAAGCATATCCCTGAAAATATTTCACCATTCAAAGAAAATAACTACTATGAATGGGCTTTAAGAATTTCATTGAAGATATCCTTTAGTATGTTGTTCCTAGTCTTTGCTGTGGTTATAGAATGAAATTCAGCCAGAGTTTTAGTGAATGAACTGCACACTAAATATCTCATATCTAAATTGGTATGTCCAACCCTGGGTTTAAAATAGCCATTTAGTTGAAAAAAGTGCACTCCAAAGAATTTGTGAAAGTGCCATAGTTTTAAATATTTACCACAATCAAAGCCCACTTCTTCTCCTTATGTGCACCGTACGCTCCAATAATCGACAATGCCATGGTGACTGCTCCGATGAGGTACAGAAGTACGACCCCCGACAGGTTCTGTTCAAACTGAGGACAAACAGGAGGTCATGGTCATGTTTTTGCTCAAGACATGAGTCGCTTCAAGTTCAATTTAATATAGTTAAAATTTACGACAGGACAGTTCAGCCTGTGTTGTTTTGCATTGTGCTCATTGCTACCCTGTAAAAGGCACTGTAAGCTCTTACCCCTTCAGGTCCTTGGCTGATATGTCCTATCATCGCGATCATTATTAGGACCCCTCCTGCAATCTACAACAAGGAAGGTCTATTACAGAACAGCAGCTGAGAACAAGTTGCTTCATAGTGCGTGCACTGACTTCAGCAAACATTTGCCAAGCTTGCTAAGAACTCTGCTCTTTTTTCACAACGACTACGGGTGGGTTTCACTTGTAGTCACCACTGATTTAGTTTGTCCATAACTAATATTGTTATGGACACACTAAAGTTCTGGAAATGTATCTTCCCATGAAACTACAAAAGCACAATTACAAAGTCAAAACTTAATATAAAGGTGGTATTTGGACTTCATGTGTCAAATGGAAACATTTACTAAGCCGATCTCAGGAAAGGCAACGCCGTACGACTGCGCATGCGCACATTATCTAGACCTGTGCCAGACCAAAATCACACAAATAGCCTACGCATACGCAGTATGTATACGCACAAGTGAGTGTTGTGGTGTTAAGTGCCTACATAGTGACAGTTTCAGTGCGGTGAATGCTGAAATCTAGTATAAGAAGTAGCCCATACACAGATATTACATTATCTCTGTCGCTGCTGTGTTTTTGTTTGTGCCATACATTAGGTTTCCGTTGTCTTTCTGTAATAATGAAAGAAATATATTCGGTGTTTCTATAATGTAATTAAATGGGCATACAACTATACATAGTGTCTAATTACAGCACGCAAGGCATATATCGAAGACAAACACAACCGGTGAAGCTAAGGTTACTGGCCAGTGGCTGTACAATGTATAATAATAATAACACCATCGGTCATAACTTAAACTAAACATATGTAAAATACAGTACATATTTCAGACTGACATTCTCGCTTGCCAATAGTTTTAGCAATTCACAACGACATATTAAAAACCGAACCGTTGTATCTAACTTAGCGCTCAGCAAATTAACGATTCGAGCTAAACGGGATTGTTTTAGCAAAAAAGAAAAAAATAAATAAAATAAATAACTTACCGCAAACAAGATATTGAAGACAATAAACACCCATTTCAGGGATGTGCTCACGTTAGCCATTGTTAGCCGAATGAAGCTGCAACAAATCTCGCACAGTGAAAGTTCGATGCAGCTATCTTCTACTGGGAGGCGTGTCCGTTGTGTACTTCCAGTAATGCATTGCAACACCATGTACTTTTGTCACTCCGGAATTTCTGAGGGAGGTGCTCCAACATTCTATTATTGACCTTCCTACAGGAAATAATGGACTGGTACCGTTAAAACTCTCGTTTCTTTATCTTAAAGTCACGCAATGTGCTACGGCACCTCCTCCCCTTTTGCCTCTTGAATAAGTCTTTTAGCGCTTCAGATCATGTGTCACTCTATCTCTATTTTCTGTTTTTAAAAAATCACTCTGCACTAGTTTAGCACTTAACTCAGCATCTTACTGATCTCTTGAATTACTTCTCAATAAAGAACTCTTAGCATAGTGATGCACTTACTTGCAAGTCGCTCTGGGTAAGAGCGTCTGCTAACTGACGTAATGTAACGTACAGTAATGTGTCACTTAAAAGTTACATGTCAAACAGTACAACTTAAGAAAACATCCAGGGTCTGAAAACCATTTTGCTTCACAGACATACACCTTTCTGTGTGAAAATGAAAATCTTAAAACAAAAACACTGCCGTGTTTGAATACAGATGCTTTCAGATGCAGTGTAGAAATAGTGAAGTTCACCATACACGTTTCTTACAAGACGCCATCTATTTAAAGGTCAATCCAAACTGGTTAGATACAAATCTACTATGATGTTTGATCTACCCATTAAACCATCATGTAAGGCACCTCAGATGTTTGCTTTTGTACATCAATACTCCTGTGCCTCGACAACAATGATCTTTGGCCAAAACTGCTTATATATACAGTACAGATAAGTATAGACAGTGTTTTAACACAAATGGTCAAGTGAAAACTTACAAGCCCCACTTTCCACTTAGTATTCTCATGCATTTTAAAGATGTCAGAATTAAGCTTCCCCAAAACAAAATGCCTCTGTGACAACACTTCCACATTGAGCAGCCATATGTTGTCATCAGGATGAAGTCCCTGGTGTTGTATTCATTTATGCATATAAGCTAAACACTGACAAAGTTTCTGACTACCTGCATTGTGTGATTTACAATGCAGTTGATTTAAGTTATCACATTACAGTGTCTGCTTGTCATGAACTGATATGTTCCTCTAACATTGTTCAGTCTTTGCTTAACCAGTGCACCAACTTCCTCCCTCTGTTGACCCTGTGCAGTTGCATGAACTCTGTTAGTGTTCACTAGTGTACCTCAGGAGATTCCTGCATTGTACTGCCTCCCATATGAGTGCCAAAGTATATATTAAGAATATGCCAGTGTTTCACACTTAATGTTAATGACATTAACATAAAACTGTATATTAATGCTGTGTGATCCTGTGGTTAGGATATAGAGGTCTGTTAAATAGAGTCAGAAATAGTAAGAAGTTCTTTGTAGCAGTATGTGAAATGCATATGCATTAGATTTGAATTATTAATTACTAAGTAGTTTTATTGGCCCAAACTGACTTTGGTGGAATAACACAGAAAAGCATCACCCACAAGCATATGATCTGCAAATGTTCTGAACTGGTACAGAACTGGTGTAGTTCTCCATCTCCTACCAACAGTTCTGAGTGAACTACGCAATCATTGAATGTTTTGAATCCTTGAACTTCTCAAGGACTGTCCACCAAGCTTGCAGTGGTGTGTCAGCTTACAAATGTTTCATATTTGAGCAGACTGTTCCATAATGATTTTTTAACTATAATATACATTTGTCATATGTGTGAAATTTAGGACAAGAAGGACATCAAGCAATACATTATCTAAACAAAGGAAATGAGTCTGAATTGAAAACTGACTTTTGACTGAGTTTTTATTGCTGTATAGAACATACAAGAACGTTAATACACAAATAACACATTTATTAATGAAATGGGGGTTTACATGCAGTTTACACAGGGGAACACCTTCTCACCAAAACAAGTTAATTGGTAAGTCTGGTTTGCTATTTAAGATTTCTATAAGAAAACTGATCTTTCTTTCTTTCTTTCTTGGTCATATTTTGTTGGGCATTACAGCAGTCATAAATTATAGACGAGGATAATTGTGAAACCTGTTCACACAGTGACCCAGACTTTAATTTGGTCCTTAATGACCCATTTACAGCAGGATCCCTAAGCTTTTGTAGTATTGAACAACTATGGGGGGCGCCTGGTAAGTGCAGTAAATGTAGGGCACATTAGGAATAGCCCTCAACATGTTCTTGTATCCCATGTATGTTCAAATAGTACATAAGTTTGGTGAAACGATCTACCCTGATCTCACATTATTGATATTCCAGTAGTCTGAAATATCAGACTGACATTACTGAGCTCAAACTGTATGTCATTAAGATAAAAACAGTGAGAAAGAGACATTTCTGGTCTGAGCTTCTACTTGATGAGATGAAACTATGGACTGAAGCACATCAGCACCAGCACATCTCTTTCTCATTACTCCAAGAGTGATGATGACACTGAATTTGACGACTGTGTAAGACGATTGTTAGTGTGAACGGCCAAACATGATTGACTTTAAGTAAGTAATGCACCCACTACATGCTGAATTCTGCAAGCTGTGTTTCATATGGAATTTCAAGGGCAACAATATTGCTTTGGTACACGGGTATGCGGTTGTGTTGTAGTAAAAACGCATGATATTATGGCGTCAAAACAACGCCAGATATATTGAGAAGCAAAATCCAAAATCTGAGAACCAAAACCCAGAATCCGTAACCAAGAAATCAAACTCTGTAAACGAGAGCCCTGTGATGTTATGTTTTCTAGATCCGTTAACCACTTTCGCTTTTCGAATGGTCTTTCTAGATTACGCTTTTCTCTCTCTCGCTTTCAGTTCTAAAAAGATTCTCGCTTGAGTTTGGGCATCAATTTGACAGCGGGGGGAGGCGGGACACATTGCTGGATGCTGGGGGCGGGATCTAGTAGCTCATTGGCTACTGAATGACACAGCATTTTACATCAGCGTCAGCGCGCCAGACTTGCCTTTCGTAGTAATGGCGAACCAGCAAGAGCAGGGAAGTTGTGTGAATCTGATGTCGATGACAGAGGTGCATGCCTCATATGTAGCCACAGCTCATCTGCAGTGACTGCAAAAAAATGAGCTGTATGTCTCTGATTATAAACAATATAATCAGACACAAAAAAGTGAAGTTCATGCTTATAAGAGTACTAAAGGGACAGGTGTGTTTCTTTTGGGTTGAAAATATTATGTGTCACATATGCCCTTATCAGACAAGAAGAATATGTTTAAAATACTCTTAAATATGTGGCAAAGAACCTGGCTCCCCCTACTAATCCCATGACAGGTCTAGCACAAGTGAATATTGATTGAAAACATTTGGAATGACTGAGATTTTAAACATGTTGCATCTTTTTATTTTATTTTAGAATTCATCTGTTATAATCACACGCTTGTATTTTTATGTATTGCTTTCAGGAGTCCAATGAGATAACCCTTCAAGTGGTCATGGAGCTGCCTGGGATTAAACCTAAAGAGGAGGTACTTGATGGCCTGGAGCCTGTCCACAAAATAGAGGTGGAGACAAAGTGTCCTGCACTAGGACTGGAGTCACAATGTGTGACTGATCTGGACTGCTCCCATGATGGGACAAAACTGAGACTGATGATCAAGGCCAAATTAAGACAGAGGAGGATTTTGATGGTATAGAAAGTACATTTAAACAAAAGTGTGAATCCAGTGGAGGTTTACAGATTCACAGTGGGGCTGGTTGCACATCCAAGACTGAAAAATGTCAGGGTTCAGGAGACCCTTGTCCATGTTCTAAAAATGATATGGAAAAACCATATAAGTGCACCCAGTCTGGGAAGTACTGTAATCAAGTAAATTCTTTAAAGCAGCATCTTAAAGTACGTGCAGATGAAAAACCATATGTATGAACTTTAGCCCAACCGATAAATCGGTGTGAAGATATTATTGGCCGATATGAGTTAATTACAGATATATTGGTATCGGCGTTTATAATGGCCGATAAATTACAATTAAAAAAGAAACGGAGAGATGGAAAATGGATCCTTCAGCCATGTTATGAGTGTTGTCGTTGCGTAGTTTGTCCACCAGAGGGCACACTGCAACACCACTGTTGCCAACACGTGATTGGAACCCCACAAATCACAACAATCTGCTGACCCAAGCAGAGTCGAGCAGAGTAGCCCACGACAGAGATCATCTGTGTTCACGGTAAATTGATAATTGTCAAGAGAAATACATTACTTAAATAATAATAAATATCCCCCGTCACCTCTCCTCTTAGCCTAAATAAGCCTGACAACATTCATGTCAGCCATGCCTGGTTTTGCTGCAGTAACTTGAAAGCCGGTACCGTCAGTCAAACATAAAAATTACATTTAACATTAGTTGAGTAGTGTAGGCTAAGCTGTTGACAGACTTGATTGTAGGTTTTTTAATGAAAGTGTGGCAGTTCTAGCGAGTAAACAAACAACGGTCCTATCATTTCTCCCTCATCACTTCTAAAAATTCTCTGGCAACATCACTTACAGCTGCTTATAACGCTGTCCATTGCTAAATTAGGTTACCCACAAAGCTAGCTAATGCCATATTTATCAGTGGAAGACCGCTAATGTTAATGAGCGGTTAAACTATAGCGTTTAACTTATTCTGCCTAAAGCAATGGTAAATATATCTGCTACTCGCAAGTCTGTAGTTACAGTCGGTGCATTGCAAATTATTAACACTTTTGCGTGTACGGTCACACTGGTGTGATTAGCCATTTAGCTTGTATGCTAAAACTGGTGCGATTAGAACACTAGGTTGGAGAAATTCTAGCTAAATTCAGCTTTGAGGAAACAGCGATTTAACTCTAAAAAATATAGCAAATGCTAACTGAAAACTATGAGAAGCTTAATAATGCTAATGAAAACATAACGAACCATGTAAGGTAACACACACGCTACATGGCATAAAAAATAAGTTACGTGCGAAAGGGTTAAACCAGAGGGGGCACATAAATAAACGTGAGCTGAACAAGTAGGCCTATCTAACATGGCTTGGTAGCCAAACAAAGTTATCTAGCTTCTCTTTCAAACATGTAGTGTGACATCCCAAAGTCGCAAGTCCTCATTGCAGACAGTCATGTACTATTAGATGCATTCAACAGCAGCGTTTACTCTAGGTCACTGTATCAGTTTACTGCATAGTTTAAGATAGCATATTTTTTTAAAAACTTTTTTGTATTTTTATACATTTGACTCTCATTTATCAAAACTTTAATATATGTTGTTGTACTTTTGTTCAAAGTACTATTAATGACAATAAAACAAGTTTATTTTTAAACTGCATTATGTCATGTTATCTTGGTGAGTGGAAAATCTTTGTTTATGTTATGTGTTTATGGAAAAAAAAAAGAATATCGGCCGATACATCATTTATTGGATTTTTAAATCCTCAAATATCGAAATCGGTATCAGTCTTAAAATTCCTATATTGGTCAGGCTCTAGTATGTACACACTGTGGAACATGTTTTAGTTGAGTGACTTTTTTAAATCAACATCTGATAATCCATTCAAATGAGAAATCATACAATTGTACACTGTGTGGGAAGTCTTTTAGTTATTTGTCTACAGTATCACTGGATATTTTTAAATATTAGTGTGCTAATTGTTTTCCAGACATCTATTTCAATGTATTATAGGTGTGAATTTTGTAAAATGTGAATTTTAAATTTTATTTTGTGTTTATAGTTTACTTTGTGTATAAATATTAGGTTTGACTGTGTAGGGTCACTGTCATAATGAATGGAAATGGATTGGTGACTTTCTATGAGGTAAGACTATCAAAAGCTATCCTTTCATCAGACCTACTACCATCAGTAGTGTATATGTACAAAATATAAATCAAATATTATAACATAGCCTTTATACGCCCAAAATTAACACCTGCACCTCTGCTTCAACACAATGAGTCATTTAATTATTCTTTACTACACCAATATTCAAATTACTATTGCAATAGTTCTTCTATATCTGATATGTGCTGAGACCAGTTCAGTACGCTAAGCGTAACTTTTACTTTTGTTCTACATTTTGTTTATGCAGTAGGTACATCTTTTTTGTTCATATTTACTCAGGGGTATGCATAAAAATGGGGGACACCATGTATAATTTTATTTTTAAACAAAAGAACTTACCTCAGGTAAAATGCAGATACTGCCCGAAGTCTGCAGCACAACACATAACCATAAACTAGCATGTTTAATTTCTTACATGTTTAATATGAGACATCTTAAATCTCCTTGGAACACAATTAGAGTGTTATGTTTACACTTAGATGTCTTACTTAAGTGTTATGCTTCACTTTAAAGCCTGATCATTTTATAATTTTCCTCCACACAACCTGTTCTAGCTGAGACTGTGTCATATGTGCTGTATGAAATATATATCCACCACAACTGTACAGACGGACTCACTTTAGTTCTATAGTAATATTTTTGTGCTCATGTGTTTGAAATAATTAACGTCAATAGCTGCTTCGATATCCCTTGGTTTGCGCAGAACTTCGTCCGACTTGCCGGCTAAAAGGCAGGTGGCAGCCTGGCGCTTATCTCCTTATTCCAGCTGGTGCCTCACCACAGTCCTTGGAGGTGTGGCTTCATTAGCCTACCATATCAGTACGAAATAGGTACCCTTTATTTTATTGCCCTTTATTAGGAAAGGGTTTGAGAAGCGATTCTGAGAACAGAGGTGTACATTCGGCAGAGATGCAGGAAAGCTTGGCGCACGCGTTCTTTTTGTTTTATGTATTAAATGTCAGTGTACCCCGTATTTGTTATGCTATGGTCCTCGCCCTGCTGGGCTAGTCCCCAGAAGTGTCTGCGCGACTCAGCCACTCTAAACTGAAATGACAGATACTGAGGGGAAAGGACATACGCAAAATATAGCAACGGTAAAGCCGTCAGAATTCCCTCCGGAGTAGCCGGCATACACCCCCAGATAACACCCGCAACCACAGAAACGCTGGAAGAAAATCCATACCTGACGGAAACATGCGAGGAGGAAACGGCGTGGCGATTGTTGTTTATGTATTGCTCCAGCTCGAAATTGCCGGTAAGACTTTGTCATTCAGTACAGGTGCAGAGATCAAGTGACGTCTGTGTTTTATCGGCTAAATATCATTGCACGATTTCACTTACTACTAGCTTTTCATATTTTTTATCTATGGGTACTGAATCAGATACCAGGGCTTGTATGGTCGTATGTTGTAAATAATCGTAAAAAACAAACCAGTGGCTCGAAATTTGATCACTCGAGGTTGTTTGAATCGACAATCAGGTTCTAATCCAATACATATTTAAATATACTGTGCGCGTTGTTAACTATTCAGTATTTGTATTTTATGACGACGCTGCACAGACTTTTGTCTGAGTATAATTCCTTGCACTTGAATCCTTGTTGTAGTGTGTCAGCGTGAAATGCCAACGATGATAAATTCTACATGATTAACTGTTTATGAAAGGGATAGCCTTATCACAACTACATTATATGTATCTGTGTATAAAGACAAGTACTGTAAGTATTGTACTGGCGATTGCCAAACAAATGTCTACTTCCAGTCGAATCTCTGTTCAGCACCAAGGCTAGCAGTTGCCGGAAAACAAAGCTGTCACTCAGACAAGTGAACCTGCTTCTCTTACATACGACACGCAGTGTTCCATCGAGGCAACCAACACCATGTCACACACAGATGGAACATAACTACTGTGCGTTATTGGATAAATTGACAATATGGTTATGTTTGTTCCTGACACGATTTGTATTATAGGTGTTTTAGTTGATATGGCTGTAGTTGTTGCAGCTCCTCCTAAAAATGGACATAACTTTTACAGCTGCCGGAATTTTCTGAAACTTGACAGGCTATTAGATGGCAATGAATACGTTGTGCAAATTAGTCATGTGGTACGCCATCTTGGAATTTATCTCAAAATTCTAAAATAAATAAATACAATGAAATCATTAGGCAAATGATTTCCCAATGTGCCAATCAAATTGCAGCATTGACAAATTCACCAGTAAGCTTATAAAACCCAAGTGGTGTAGCAGTGGAAACTCAGTAAATTCATTCAGTTAATGAAGGACAATAACAAGACCCTAATCTCACCAGTATATACAGTCGCCTGAATTTTTTATTTTCAAAAATTAAAAATCACACATACATCACAGAACCCTCATATTTGTTGCAGATGTTATCTGCCCGACACAAAACACCCTCGTGGCACCTTTCAGGTATATGGGAGCAAACATTTGTTACAAATTGGCTCTATGCCATAAAAATCTCAAACTTGCTGCAAGGTGCCTTATAAGGAACAACCATATACAGTCAGTGCTGTCATGCCATTTCAGAAAAATGGCCATGGCTTACACAACAGTCACCACAAGTTGCAGCATATGACAGTTGTTCATACAATGCATTGTAATGTTGCATAATATTGAAATATAAAAAATAAATGCTTTATCTCTAACCAATGGCTCGTTAATGAAATTTATCCTTGGGTCTTTTTGTCTCTGGGTCTTACATGGGGAGCCTAGCCTGTGAAGGTCAGAAGTGATAATACTCCTACAAAAATAGTGTTAGGACTAATGATGATAATGATGACTAAAACTTTCATAAATACATAGATTTTTAACAAAAAGACATTAGTCCTATTCAGTTATGTTAGTTTACGCTGTACAATAGAGAACTATAGTTCCATTGGTAGAGGCATGATGTGGGCGTGAAGGAGTGAAGTATTGCACTGTGGGACATCCATGAATAGAGGATGTACCCTGAGGTAGAAGTTCCCATGTTAACACAACAAAGATGAGGATGTCTTGTTGTTTGACCTTTAAATTCAATTCCCTGATTGATGCATTTGGCTCTCCTGGTTTAAATCACTATAAAGTGCCCTTTGGGCTAGAATCCACATTGAGCAAATAACTGAAAACCAGCCAGCAACTTAGGTCTCTGTATCTAAATGGAAATTCTTATTTCCTTCACAGCTCAACTAGGTCCTACACTTAACACGTGTGTGAATAACCTTTGAGGTGAGAAGCTAATGTGATGTAATGCCAGTTGGTTCAAATGTGACATTCATTCTTTGAATGTCTCTCCCACCAGCATGCAGCAAAAAAGGAGAACAGGTCTCATAGCCCCTAGGATTAATAGATGAATGAGAATGAGGGGAAGATACTAGAGTTATCTCTCCTTTTCTCTTTCTCACCCTCTCCATTCCTCTTTCTTTCTCTCCCCTCTCTCACTTAATTTTGATTGTAGAGATCTGCTCAATCTCATAGCAATAGAAATGAGGTCAGATGAACTAAAATCTGCCCAAAACTGGTTAAATAGACTCAACTGAGCTGACAAGCAAAATGACACAGTTAATTCTCCTCAATTGAAGCTTATTTCTATGTTCTGATTTGCGTTCCTGCTTTCTAGTACCTTCTATGAAGAAAAGGTGTTTCCAAATTAATCTGGTTTGCCCCTTGCTCATTAACAAACTGTTTCCAATTAGACATGATCAGACAGGAGCTTGTGTTTCACTTATTATTTGAATCCTACGAGACCTTCCTGGGAAAAACAGTGGATTCATTATTATATGAAGCCACACGCTATCCGACACCACTTGTGTGTCATACAACTCTGTAGGAATCCCATTTACACTAAGTAGATTGCCTCCCCTGTACAAAGCACTCATCTTTCCATGGCAGGGTCTTAGCCTGTGACTGAGCTTGTGTGTGCCAGTGCAGAGATGCCTGCAAACAGAGCCCTGAAAGACAACATTTACTCTTTGTGTTTGGATTTTTGCAATGCTGGACTTTGTCTTTATATTTGTTATGTTATCAAGGTATTTTGCTAAAAAAAAAACAGTGGCCTTCAGTCATGAACTTTTAATCACTTTTGAAATGAATCACAGAATGTAATAATCCAGACATGAACACAAATATGTGGTAAATTAGTTATTTTCCAATGCTGTAGAGAACATGTCTTGACCATGAACCTTCATTTAGAATTTAATTTTTATCTTGCATTTTTCAGTTTATACAAAGACAGTTACTGGGCAATCACTAAACACCTGCACACATGTGTGAAAGCACATTAGTTTTCAAAGGGTGCCTTGCCTCTGAAAATCTAATATTAAATATTAGTAATGCAGTCACTTTCCATCTGCATGTTTTGGCTTCAGCTGAAAGGCTCCATTGTGTCATAGATGATAATATTCATCCTATTCACCTTGTGCTATGCAGAGTGTTTGCAATGGCAAGTCAGTGACAGTCTTAATTATAATACCTTGTTCTATATGTGAGTGGTAGCAATGCTGGTTCTACCCTCACTCTGTGTGTCTCTGTGTACCAGGTGGCGTCTCAGGGGACCGTGACCGCTTTTTGACCACACAGCCCTGGTGGTCAAAGCATACGGTCCCAGCATACCGCCATGCTGAAGGCTCACAGAGGAGCTTGGATGTGGGGGATAAAGGCAAGGCAACCTTTCACTCCCCGTCCCACACAAGAATGGGCAAACAGCGTCCTGCTGCCATTCGGGCATCCCGTTTTCTCCCGGCCCCCAACGATCGGGGCGTTGGCTTCTTAGCGCGGACTGACCCTGTCACGCAGGCGGAGAACATCCCAGTGTCAACACAGCACATCGTCACTGTGGTAGGAACACACTTTTACATTTGCTTTCTACTGCTACTATCATTCTATTATCTGACACATCTGCTTTTATGCAAGGGCACTAATCTGAAATATTGGCAGGCCACAGCGTTTGGACAATTTGGCAGACCCAGTCATATAACCATGTGTTCCAACATCTCATTTCAGTCACAGTTCACAAGGGCAAAGAATTTAAAAAGGCCTGTAGGGACACTTTGTGAGAAAGACATATCAGAGAAAGTGTTTCTTGGGCAAAGCAAGCAGTTCAAGCATTTAGATGTCAGGGTGTCACCTCAGAGAGTTTATTTGGTTGGCCATGTCATTTTTTTCAATTATTTATCAGCATTTTTTTTAGAAAACATATTTAAGCTCATATTGACTCTATGGCAGCTATTGTTCATTATCCAGACACAAGCCCAAGAAAGGATAATATGTTTTGAAAAAAGAGGAAATAGCTCAGTGGTTAAAGGTGGTTAGCCCTGGAAAAATGGAAGGTCATTGCCATTGCAGAAGGATTATTGTTGTGTCTGTGCTCACTACATATGCTTGAACCCTAATACTCCCAAAGAGGCCCATTGTTCCCTCATCATTTCAATGACAAATGATAAAATCCCTCTGCTAGAATAACATCCAGCCTGTCCAGTGAGGGACGGCTGGACTACGGTCATAACGGGTAACTGTATATCAGGACGCCGACCCACATGACTCATAGTGGAACAAAAATCTATAATGCATTAGTGCACCACATGATCATAGTATACTCTCCCAATAATAACATTTGCCCCTTCAAGGAGAAATAGGACCATTTGGAAAGAATTCCCCCCTTGAGTGTTCAGCCAGAGTTAACATGATTCGGGTTCAGTGGAAAAGTGATGGGTACTTTGAAATGGTTCACCTCATGGTAATATTTCATTTTTGCCTATATCTAAGTACACATGTAAGTAATCACAGTGATGCCTATCTCAGCAATGGGCTTTGTTATAGTTAGCACCTTGACTTGAGTTTTTGTACTGCATATTGTGAATGCAGCACCCTGCAGAGCAAGTTGATGTCTGCCTTCTTTTAGCCCTGATGGTAAAGGGGCAGGGTATTCGCCAAATTTCTCATTTCACAAGCTGCATGGTGTGTGAGTACTGAAAGCAGGAACTGTGCACCTCTGTCATTGATGCTGTTTTTGGAAACCGCAGCCAGCCAATCAGTGTAATGCACCTAGCAAGAGGGCTTTGGAAGGTGCCCCACTTTGGCGAGTGCAGTAATCAGTCATCAGAGACAGGATACAAGGAGGCTATCTTGGGATTGTCCTTTTCAGGGCATTGTTTGCCTGAGTTTTTGAATTTATCAGTCAACCCTTGTAATGTAGAACAGGACAACTCCATTCTTGTCAGAAGGGCCTGCAATTCAGACTGTTTTCCAACTATCAACTCTAAATTTATTGAATCCAGATGAGCTTTAATTAAAGCTGAATCCAGCTGGTTAATTGCCAGCCTTAATGAAAGGCTGTAGACTCTGAGGCCCTCCAGACTGGAGCTTGAATGACCCGGTAATAGAGGTATGGCTCAGGGTGAATCAAGGCAACATCTTGTCACCTTCTAAAGAGCCCGAGGGCTCTGGGTAAAACTCATCTAGTTGACACAGGTGATTATTAACCAAGTTGATATGCCCAAAAATCCAAGTACAGCAAATAAATTACTCAGATTATAAAAGTGCAAAAGTATATGCATAAAATCTTTTTGTCATAGAACTGATGCATACAGTAGATTGTCAGTTCGCTTTGTCTTTTCCGGTGAGACATCTACATTTTCCTGGCACTGTTTTAAATAGACAAAAACTCTCACTGACAGAAAATTAGGAGTGTGTCTAAATCGTGTTTTGGGTTGATGGACTGTGTACTGGAGGATGCCCCAGTTGTCACCAAGCAAGGAAAATTATCTCAGATGAGGTGATGCATGCCTTGGACAATTTCCAAAACCAGGCCTGCAACTGCTCAGTCCTTGAAATATTAGTGCCATTGATCTGTTGTTCTGGAAAGTAATTTGAGCACTGTATCCCTGTAAAAACGGAAAATGTCCAGAATGTCAGTATTCAGCTTGTTTCTCTTCAAAACAACTTACAGAACTATTAAATACTGTTGTCATTACATGTTCATATTTGTGATTATATTATATTATATATTAAAATTTTCACTTGTATCACTATATTGTATTTTACCAGTCAAACGCTGCACACAATCTTGAAAGATTTCAAAGCTGTGAGCAAGACAGATTGATTTCAATATGGAATTTTGCCAAATGGAAATCATTGTCAAGCTGCAAAGCATCATGGGTAGAGGTTGTGTTATCAGTGCTACTTTGTCTAAACAACATGATATGATTAAAGGGACATTGAAGGCTCTTTGTAATTAATATGTCATTTCTATTGTATCAACAGCGCTATCTGCAACATCCATATTTTCAAAGCATTGTGTTTTAACATACTTTTACAATAGTCTTTGCTTTTTCATTGCTGCAGCTTTGACTTCTAAAAATTTAAAGCTGGGATTCTGAGAAAATTGTACTTTTTTACTGAAGAGACAGCCTGTCTCCAGAGGCATTTGTGTTGTGGGTTTTTTCTGACTCATTCTTTATTGTAGTAAATACTAGTGACTCTATACTTTGGTGCACTAGTACTGGTCCTCTCACTCTACTGTCCATCCAATGCATTAATTAAGTTGGCTCAAGCAGCTAAAATGATGACTGACATTTCAGAACATGGACGGAGAACACATCATTTCTGCTTACCTCAGTACAATCAGGCTGTCTGGTTGGCTGAGTTAAATAAACAGCTCAGAATTCAACTTCAAAGTTATTTGAGCTCCCTCAGAAACCATTTCTTCTGTTGATAAAACCTCAAGGTCTCTATATGCCTTGGCCTGGAATGAAAACCTGTTTGTCAGGAGCTCTCCTGACCTCACTTCCACCCTTACTTATACCCACATTGCAGCTGGAACTTCTTCCTCTCTACTAATCTTGCTAATATCACTTTTTCCTTTTGTCATGTCTTTGTTGTTTTGTACCCAGGAAGAGCAATTGCACTAAATCAGATTCCCTTTAATATTACGGTAGCTTTCAACAGTATAGCCACCATACTGTCATCCTATTATTCTTGATTTCCTGGCCTGAAATGGTCTTTCCAGCTAATGGAGGCCCAGTATTGCCAGCTGGCTATTTCAGAGCCTTTCTCTGATCAGGAAAAGAGGGAGGTGACCCATTGTTCTGGATTTTTAATGAATTGAACCTAACAGAGCACAGATCAGCTCCTGTCACACACACACACCCCCAACCAAAGTTTGTCTGGGATAATTCAGTTATGACACAAATAACTCCCGACAAGTGTGTCCATACCAAAATCATATAGCCTATGGTGGGTCAACGGGTTGGTACAGAAGTACTTGGAGTTATACCCTGATGGGGTAATAGCTATGTGGATGGTATGGAAGAAATTGAGTAATTGATTACATTTCACCTCTCCCTACTGCTGTCTGTACAAAATCAAACATGGTGGCCAAAACCATAGAAAGGTTAGATGCATTTAAGATTTGCTCTTTGGCAATGAAATAGTTAAAAAAAATCGTAATGGAAACAGTAACCAAAGACATAACAAAAATACTCCATGACTCCAAAACTATCACACAAAGAAACACAGTAGGTTTTTGGATCAATTATGAAATGGTGTTAGCAATAGCAACAAAAATAGTAAGACCAAACTATGATACATCTTTCCATCAGCTGCTGAAGGAACTAATGTCTTTTATGGTCCTTTCAAGTCATAAAAAATGAACACAATTTACTAATACTTGTTTGGATCAGTATGAATATAGATGTGAGTAAGGTCTGTTTTTCTATCCTTCAGTTATACAAAGAATGACCTTCCGCTTCACTTTCATACTACTTTGTATTCTATGTGTGGAAATTCTAGAGGGCTACAAGCGCACCACATCGATCGTAGAAAACGTAATGCCATTGCACTCGATCTGCATACTAAAGGTAACTTAGCCCTTCAGAGGCATTATATCAGATTTGATTATGGCCCCCTAAGGGCTTGAAGCCAGTGCACGGATATTGGAGCCAGTCTACAAAAAGCCCAGGCAGCTTCAAGATGCATCAAGGATTGCAAAGGATGAACAGACACTGGTGGCTGGTTGATTCTGTACTGTACAGAGAGATTTGTTATTTTTCATTATTCCTTACAATAGAAAAGGGAATCATTGTTGAAATGTATAGTCTAATATGAAGGCAGGTTCAACATGCCCATGATAAGTCGTGAATGTTCATGGTAAGATTTTCAGTACTCTACATTGAAGGAAGACCTCATTTATTTTGATAGGTGAGAATAAGGTCTCTTAAAAGTGTCTTCAAATAAAAGTTATACCTACCTAAGTCATAAATAATATTCTCCATTTCCCCACAGTGTATTTAACTATCAGTGCATGTGAAAAGGAAATGTACCTCCTGACTATGTATGAAATTAAATACCAACTATCCTCTGAAAGTCCCCACAGTTATGGTTGCTAAAATGAGGACTTTTAAAATTCTGTTCTAGAATTCCTCAGAGTAAAAAGAGGGGTCCAATTATAGCACAGAGGGTTTACCTTGGGTGCTCAGGAATTGAGTCACTGGATGGAAGCCTCATTTTATTATGCCTGACTGTTAAACAGAAAACATTACTTGAATTGGTTCATGTTGTATTGGTTCAAATTTTTGTTCAGGTTTATGTGTCCAAACATAGGTAACATTTGCTCCTCTTTAGTGTGCTGAAGTGGATGCTTGGAATTTGGGAGTGGCAGTGTCATTTATTTCACAGAAAACAAGGACTTGAAAATATTATTTTTTTTCTGTTTGTCCTTAGTAACCTTAGCAGCTCATAATGCCAAATCCAAACCGCTTAAGGATGCCCTGTGGCAAGATGTTTAAGATATTTTCAGAGATGTTCATCTATTAAAAGGAATTCTTTATGTATTCAGAGTGCTATATTCTCAAAACCAACCTGTCTCCAGTGAACACACATTTTATTTGTTATAGACTAGGGTAGATGTGTCCTTCAGACATGCTGTCTCCTCCTGAATCATGTCAGTTTATATTGTGAATCACATGACCAACATTGTACTTTGGCAGTCAGCCACTGCAGAATAGTTGTGTGTTGTTTGGCGACCATGCTGTGTGGCTTGAAGAGAGCTCAGTTCCTCCACTATGAGATCTGAGTATTGTCATTTAGTGTCAAGATACAGACAAAATCACAGTACAACAATGAATTATAAAAAGCTGCCCCATATAATTTCCTCAAGAGGAAAAAATAACATAAGTATCTGGTCAAGCAGAAGCAAACAGATTATGTGCAAAGGTGAAGATTCTCTGTGCTCATAACTACTGGAGAGGGATAAAGAGAAATCAAGGGATGAAGACTCAGAAGACTCCACTAAGGCTCTTGGTAAATCATCCATCAGACCACTTTTCTCAATGATTATGTTAAAATTTAAAGCAACTCTTTTATAGCAGTCAATAATGATAGCTGGTGGTTAGCTAAGCCATCAAAAGGTAAGGATTTATTCATGATCCATTGAATCACAATGAATGGAATGCAATATTAAAGGGATTGTTTAATGTACTGTCTTGGATAAAATCACATTATTAATGGCATTTCAAATTCAGCAAGTATGGCATTTAATAATTGAACATTTAAGTAAGAATCCCTGCACTTTCTTTCCCATGCATCTGAATAATGTGCAATAACAATATGACTGCATTCAGATCTGAAAAGAATCAGGTTACCTCAATTTATACACAATACACATGTTATTTCTCAGTGTTTTGTCAATTATCTGCATGTCATTGTCTTGCTCTGCTATGGCAGAAGATGGTTATGAATGGAATGATTTTGAAGAATGAAGCAGACACCCCTTCTTGGGCTCACCCCATGGAAAGTCATAAATTCAAATTAAGGCAATCGAATTTGTTAAGTCAATTAAGTTAATTAAAACTCAGATGATTAATAGATCACTTCCGGTGTTTGCAGGATGGTGTATACCCCGGGCGCACACATCCACACAGCTTCAGGTTGCTCCAGATGCTTCTGCTCCAAACAAATTCTGTAGGATCAGCTTAACCCAGCCCTGTTCCTGATCCAAACCATTATATAAGCAAAGCTGAAACTCATCTATGGCCAGTCTTTCAGAGTACAAACTGTTAAACCCCCTCTCAATGGAACATGTTCAACCCTTTTTGTGTGTTATTTCAGAGCTGACCCGTCAATGTTCACTATGCACGGACTCTCCATTTAATTAAGATGCTCCATTGCTAATTGATTTCACAAAATAAAGATTCCAGATTAAATGTTTTATTGTCTTGCTATCTGTATCTTACTGTGTGCCTTGGCTTAACAGAAAATGCCCAAATATACTGTGTATTTTTTATTTTAAGTGAATCTGTCAAGACTGTTGGGAGGCTCTGGGTATATGTTGGCATTGTGTTGGAGTGGTACACTCTTGTTCGGTATATTTTTTTACGCTTGTGTGTTGCGTAAGGTTAGCATCTGTGGTCTCAGCTTTGTGTGTGTCACATGTACTCTTGCTTGTGCATTGGTGGTCTCCTTATTTGTGTAATGTTTCATGTCATTCTGTTGCATGTCCCTTGTGCTTGACTTCTGGAGTCAAGAGCATCTGTTGGATGTCAAAAATGTAAACATAATGCTAAATGGATTCATCTTGTGCATCACATTGGATAAGAGCGTGTGCTAAGCAACAAAATGTAAATGTTAATTTCTCGTTAATTTCTCACAAGTTATTGTTTTTAATTTTTTAAAATTCTGTACTCATTTTTATTGTACACCTAATTTGTTTGCTTATTCAGATGCAGTTCAAACAAAGGTCTTTAATTGCCAGGCGAACTGACTTCTAATTGTGGTCTTGTAAATAACTTAAATTGACAAGCAAAGGTTTCATGGAAGGGGACAGAACAGTATTAATGTGATCTGTTCCCCCTGTACTTTAGTCTTTTACTGATATGCATACTTAAAAAGCATCCTTGTTGTGCTTCCAGCTTCAAGTAGATTAATTATTATTTTTCAATCTGTGGGCACAAGACATTGCTGGCTGTTTGGTGTAATTGTTATTAATGGAGATTTGTCATATGTTGAATAAATTTCCTCCATCTCCTGTGCTATAAGCTAATTTAGTCTTAATGGGATCCAAGGTTCAATTAGAGGAACAATCAGGGCCTTGCAGTCTCCTATCACCTATGGCTCATAACATACAATAATATATTACATTACATTATTGTCATTTAGCAGATGCTCTTATCCAGAGCAACATATGATACAATTTTTACACGTTACTTATTTATACTTTTTACTGAAGTAATTCAGTACCTGTACCTTGCCCAAGGGTACATCAGCAGTGCCCCAGCGGGGAATCAAACCAGAAACCTTTTGGTTACAAGCCCTGCACCTGACCACTATGCTACACTGGCACCCCATACATATGTAACATGTATATATTTTTGTACTTATTATAGTTAGAACTGCATAGCATTATTAATGCCATACGCAGAGAAAGCTGAAAATGCCATTAGCTGAGAGGGCAGCAGTGGAGTAGCAGCCCACACGCCAACAAACTGAAAGCCACTCTCATCGCGGGCATGGAGTGGGAAGATGTCACCTCTTAAAATAATTGCACCTCTGCAGAGGGTTGAGTCTGTGCAATACCACAGAGAGAGCGAGGTGCGCCGAAAGAGCGCCTGCGCCCGCCAGGCGGGAGGAGATCCCGACTGCCACCGTCCGGGTTGTTGTTTTCATCAGGGAGCGCGCGCTGCCTCTCTTCGTTGGCATAAAGATGCCGGGACTTTGGGTATCCCCCAAAAGCCAAAGCGTTAGATCCCTCGACGTAGTAGAAGGTGCGTACTAGCTCTGAAGGAGCGCGGCCTCGGAGCAGCAGGCCCTGCTGGTTTTGTTGCGGCCGACCTGCTGAAGCCCTGCCGTGAGACTGTGGCTTCAGATGGGTCCATGAGCTGAAGGGGGTCTGCTCACCCAGGACAGATGTCTGACAGAGGCAGTGAGGCCTGCCTTTGTGTCGCCTGGCGTGTTTATTAGGTGAGTTCTGGGAAATCTGAAGACGTACTTGTGCTTAGACGCTGGAACTAAAGCGCCGTGGTGGTGACATTTGCAGGTTTTCTGTTAGGAAAGACCTGATAAAAAGCAAGTACCGAACTATCCACCAATTATTGAATTTTATGTCTGTACAATACTGCTATTTAGGTGGTACTATATGTGTAAATGCTTGTTAAGAAAATTTCAATCTGATGAATCTTTTTTGGATTCATGGCACAGATGTGTTGCAACTAAAAGAAGAGATTCAGGGATTCATAACTTTGTTTAAGCTAAATATGCAAGTTGCACAACACACCATTGCACATATTCATGTCTGTTTGTAGATGGTAATGAATCTCACCATCCCAGGACTGTCATTCATTGCCATTAAATGTGCAGAGATATTTACATGACATAGTGACAAATTAGCATCCAAGTGAGATGCCACTGGTGCTCTACTGTCTGGCCATCATAACCAATGGAAATGCTTTTTAAGCTGGATACTGTGCTGCTACACCTACACAGCAGTACACTCGAGCGCTGAGTGAGGGCACATGGAAGACGCCCACTGATTGCTTTAATTACAGCCATTTGACTTCTCCATTGGTGAACATCCCACGGCTGTTTCTTGTTTTCCTCCTGTCCAGAGCTGTTGCTCTTCAAACGCGTGGATCTCTCCCCGCAGGGCCCAAACAGCGGCCACGCCGGTACGGATCTTTGCATCGATGCACGCCAGGGGAAGGTGTCAGGAAGCCAGCTCGTATCTGATGTGTGGGGAGAGGGCAGAGGTGTGACAATCTGCTCCCACCCTCCCCCTCTGCCAGCACAAGTTGGGCATACACAGGCCTTTGGGCTCCCTCGCCGGTGCTGAGGAAGAGTGTGTTTGGAGGAGTGCGGGAGAGTTCCTGGCCTGGCCTCACCTGACTCCTCACATGTCTTTTTTACTCAAGCCGACAGCCCCCACTTGGAGAGCAGAGCCGTGTAAGGCCAAGGCATTTACGGCCATCCTGAGGAGTCTCTGCGGAGGAGGATCCGAGTTCCTGAAAGTTCTCATCACGTTGGTTTATTTTTAGGCCTAATGAGTCATTTATAATGTAGCCCAAAACTGAAAAGAGGGAACACGAGTACATAAAAGATATCCTCTGTGTAAATATGAATGAAGCTGTTGTTTTATATAAGCACTGTTTATAAATGTAGGGGGGGGTGGGTCAGAGATGATGATGATGATGATTTTTTTTCTTAATGAATTATTAAGCTGACTTGATGCATACCGGGGAGGGAGCTTTGGTGAAACTCCCTGCATGACAGTTTTTCAGCTCGTCGAGCGATAGAGCTGTTGTTTGTTTGCGCCCGTTTAGACACGGCCCTGGGGCCATTCGAGCCGGGAGTGAGAGGCGCTGTCGGAGGTGCGGGTGCCGTCATGCCTTGTCTTGTTTTTCATCTGACAGACAGAAGCTGCGCCGAGCCCACGGCTTTCCCTTCACCTCCCCTCGTCCCCGCTACCGCAGGCCATTCCCAACGTACCACTATCTATTTATGGCACACTTTGTTGTCGCATGCAGTCAGGAGCTGCCCCGGAGCTTCAGGCAAACCGGATTATTTGTATGTAATGGGGATCATTTGCAGGAAACAAGATTGGAAGTATAACAAATACGCCTCATAGAGGACAATGAAGAAAATCCTCCTCAGATGGCCCTGTCTGTCAGGGTTTGTCAGTGGTGGATTGATGGTTACGCAGAGGATATTCTGAGAGTGGGCACAGCTGCACTGTTATTGCATTCACAGAACAAATCGTCTCAAAGATCTTGGGTTTACTTTCTTGAAAAACAATAGAAGAGTGGTGCACAGGGGTGAACAAAAGTGCACCTTTCAAATTCTGAGTATTTTGTGTTATTGCCCCTGTGCCCATTAAGCTGTGTGTAGCATTAACCCAATTTGGTGTGGCTATATATATATATATATTCAACTTTTTATTGCTCTGTTAGTTAGGGGTCATCATCCTAATCATCATTGTCAGGGTACTGGACTTTGAAGTTGTCTGTCATGGACATATAGTTTTGAACAACAAAAGCACAAATCGTTGTTTACACATACAGCACAGTGTCAGCATGTTATTGTTGAAAGCATTTTGAGATGCTGAATTTGATTGGGAATGGCCTTGCAGGTTGCAAAGCGTCATGTTCCCAACACTGGCTTTACTGTCTGACCGTCCCCAACACTGCATACACCCACTTTGATCTCTGGTCGCCTCTGAACATGGCATCTTGCTGATCCAGAATTCAGAATTCATTTCATTAGAAAATAAA
The DNA here is from genome assembly GCA_019176425.1 of Megalops atlanticus. Classification (NCBI taxonomy): domain Eukaryota; kingdom Metazoa; phylum Chordata; class Actinopteri; order Elopiformes; family Megalopidae; genus Megalops; species Megalops atlanticus. The sequence continues at coordinate 14,258,212 of CM032897.1, forward strand.
GAGGAGTAGTTTGATATCCATATACAGGTCTGTCTTCCTTTTTTCAGATTTATTAAATGATTTTTGATTTTATGATAATGTCCTCTAAGAGTCTATCACGGTCCCTGACGATGTCAAAGCCTCTGCAGATATAGGCATGCAGATGCTATCAAGCGTTTGGTGATTAATGCTTTAGCAGAAAGCCCTCGCCTTTTTAAATCACAAATATAGGAGATATGAGGCTGTGATATCCCTGCTGTTACAATTACATCTACATGTTTGGTTGGCCTGATATGATCAACTCTATGTGGTACATGCTTGGTTTGGTATGTCCAGCCAAACACCTACTCTAGGTTCTTTGTTGGTGGTATTTTTTAATAGTTTTCCTGGAGAATATTTAACATGGCTTTCAAATACATGTTTCTTGAAAAGATTTCCATGCTGTGTGGTTGATTTCTTTCCGTTTATTTTCAGAGCGGACCAACGAAACATTTGTTTTTCAATCGCGGGTCCCTCCAGCTTCAGCGGGCAGCACTGGTTACCATGGTGACGCCTCTCTGTCCTCTGTTCAGATGCTGCAGGTGGACATCCGCAAGCTGAACGTGACCTCTCTCCGCACATTCCGGGAGGGCGTGGCGGCCGCTTTAGACGTCCGTCCCCGACAAGTTCACATCAACCGCCTCAATGTAAGAGCTCACAATAACCCAGCATCCAGACAAGACCAGCCACGTGAAAAAGTTAACCTGCAACCAAAAACAGTTGTACATCAAAAAAAGACTTTCCTTTCATTTTATTTTCTCAGAGAACCATCCTAGGTTTCCATTGAAAAGAATGTGCTATAATCTATTGGCCAATGTGGAATTCAGGATATTGACTGCATTGACTCCATCGTTATTGTTATTGTCAATCTATTTATCTGCTTTGCAGATATGTTTTGCATATCATCCCTTGCTACAGCTGAAATATATTTAGTTTATGTCCCTTGCTCAAGGCTATGACAGCAATGCTCAACCCTAGAACTTGAACCTACAGATTTTATTGGCCTAAAAGTCCAGGCCTCTGAGCACCACCTCATACCACCACCTACCGTACTGCTGCATTGAGTCTGATTCGCTCCGCTTCCTCCCCAGGAGAGGAAGAACGGCATCGAGCTGTTCGTGTCATCAGAGGGGCTGAGGGCTGCGGGGCCCCTCCTGTCTGAGGAGGTGATGAACTCCCTCAACATCAACGTCCTCCACAGGGGCCTGGAGCAGTTTGGAGTCGTAGATGTCACCCCAGAGGTGCGTCCCCAAAGATGGAGCCACCTGCCACTCTCATAAGACATAAATGGCATGGCATATAATATATTACAGCTAGATATAGGAGAGATCTTGCCATTCATGGTCTTTGAGATTCAAAGAAATTTCTGGTTCTGCTGCCTCCCAGGTGAGATTTTTTGGTTCCTTTTTGGATTTAATCATTTATTTTCCATTGAGGAACTCCAGTGAATGCATGCGTGTGATATAGTGGTTTGAAGATTGAATTTCCAACCAAAATGTTGTAGTATGGAGTCCTGCACTGCCATTTTACTCTTGAATGCAGTGTTAGTGTAGCCTGAATTTCATGCAACTGTATAAATGGGCAACTGTTGGGCATAACCACATTCAAATCAAAGTAGGCTACACTTAAAAGATTTGTAAGTATGTATTAACACAAGTAACTCAAACTGCTCTCAGGCTGCGCTTAAGGACAGGGCTGAAAGCTTTGTCATCACTGAATAAAATGGAGAAATCTTTTCAGAGGGCATTTGTAAGTGGCCCCTGAGTCATATCTGCCACTCACAGAAACATCTATGTAGCTAAATCCAGCAGCTCAGGTGTGCAGTGGCTTGATTTGGAAACTTGTTTTTTGTTTTTTTGGTTCTGCACTCCTGAACTGGGAGGCATGACCCATCCTGGACTGGTGATGTGCCATCTTTTCCCTAGCAGGTAATTTAGTGTCTAGGCACGGCTCACATCTGGAGTTATCTGATGTTACGAACAGCATGAGATGTCTGGTGAGAACAAAGTGACCAGACAACGGTGGCTTCCCTTTGTTAAAACAGTTTTGAATTTAAATGATCACCTGTGTGTGTGTGTGTGTGTGTGTATGTGGATGCAGACACTACAGTTAGACCATACCCCTGTGCCACATGACTGTTCCTCTGAAGTTAATACACGAAGGTCGATCAAACTTTAACCACTTTGCCTGACTTTCTCCCCATCCTTATTGTCTTTTTATTTTTTCCCAAATTCAACCAAATTAAACTAAATTAAAGGTTTTATCTGAATCTTTGAATTAGGTTGGTGATGGATTCATTACACTTAACCTTTGTGTGTATGAAAGCAATGAGACACTAATGTATGTCTTAGGGAAAGAGTACCTAACAATTCTGAGCAAACCTCAGAGCAAACCTGAGAGGGAGAAATGGAGTCTGAAGCATATGCAGTGATTCTAGATTCCATTCAGGCATTAATGAAGTATTTCACCTCCCACAATCTCCGAAATGGGCAATACATGCAAGGACTTTCATTCTCTCCTCTCAAACAGTACGCGCTCTCCTTTTCCCTCTCATCCACTCTTTCTTTCTCACTCCACAAGGCTTGTAGTAATAACCGCTGACAAATTGAAAGCACTCAAACGCTGTTTTAGTCCTGGATCTTTGAATGGGTTTCTCATTAAAGGCTCGTTTATCACTTCAGACACGCATGTTTAATATCTTCTCAAGGGGTACAGGCTGGGAGATGGACGACTATTTCTAATCCGTGTACGTGCGTCCATACGTAACCAAATTATTCAAGATTAGAATTCAAGAGAATTCTCCCTCCCTTTTATGTTGTGCAATTCAGCTGTAACTGTTTGCATAATTTTCACATTTGGTGGCTTGGGAGCCACATCCAGCAACACATGGCGCCATAGCAGTGTCAGGTATAAGACATTGGCTTTTTTATAATTGAAAATGAGCCTTTTGGGTCATTCCAATCCGCCTGAAGACCCTCTCACCCAGACACTAATAGGATTTACAGCTTCCTGTGTGAGTAATTGAAACCATTGAGCTGCTGCAGATCCATGAACATGTAAGGAATTGACAGGTGATGTGTTTGTTTCTCCCATTTCCTGCCACAGGCTCAAAGTGCCTAGGATTCCCAAATCCATTTTAAAGAGCAGGTCCCTCAGCTGATATGCTGGCAACCAGAACTCCCCCACCCCTGAATAAAATACCTTTTTGTAGCTGCTCATGAGACTACATCCCTCCCAGGGTTTCCCCTTTTGCTTTTACTGATACTTGTTTTCTTTTTTTCTGTAGAGTAGTGAGGGGGTGTGGTAATGGGTGTGACTGTTATAAGTGGGAGGAGCTGTGGGGTAGGACTGGGGGAGGAGCCTGAGTTCCCGTCCTCCTCCGTGTGGGTTTGCCTCCTGACAGCACTGCTGCCAGCCCTGTTCACCTGTCAAAGTGCCTCTGGCTCCAGGGCAGGGTGTCGCCCTGCATCAGTGGAGTCTGCACAGGTTAGACGTAAGCAAGGTGAAAGCACTGAGCCGTGTGTGGCGGGATTGGCTGTCAGTGCTGTTGAAGGTGGGCTGTCTGGTAGGGAAAAGCGGTCCCCCTTGGGGTGTCACGGCAACAGTAACCAGGGGCTGTGCTATGCTTCTTGTCCCCCCTCCTGTCTGTAGAAGAATGTGCTACAGGGACAACATGACAGGGACAACATGTGGACCCAAGAGGGATTTTACACCGTGGTTATTTTTCTCACCATCTTCGTGATCATCGTCACTTGTTTAATGGTAAGTTAGACCCTCCTATTAAATTTACTCATTCTTTCATTCTTTTCAGGTAGACTGCTGGTCTTTGCATCTTGTGGTTACTCACTATGAGTTTCTTGAATGTTGAACAACTGAGTGGTTACCTACGTAGAAAGCCATCTGTCCAGAAGGTTGCAAATGTTATCACTGCTTGATAACTGAGTTCATTTATGGTGCTCCTGTTGTTTCAGCGAGTTTGATTAATTATGGATCATGTCTTTTCAGGAAAAGCTCCGTTTTTTATTCTGCATTTCAGGGGGAAAAGTGCACTCAAAATGCAATGCTGGCAAATACAATAGTGGTGTTACATTTCAGTTTGTCAGGCTGTGTGGAGATAGTGTATGTAAACCTATTCTGTCTGTAGTACAGGAGGTGATTCCTGGTGACAGTAGGTATTGTGTTTGTCAGCTCTGAAAAGTATCTCTTACTAATGCATGTAATCAGATAATCATACATTTGAGTGATTAAAATCCTTGTATTACAAGCATGTACTCACAGCTTACAATTATCAATGTAATTATACACATGCACACTATATATATATATATATATTATATATATATATATATATATATATATATATATATATATATATATATTTATAGGGAATGTCCAAATGACATACAACTTTCCTGTGGGCCTCATTTTCGTATTCATATTTATTCACATTTTCCCTATTTCATTTTCCTATTCTAATTAATTCTAAGACCCAAAAATCTGCATGTGTTCAGTGATAATTGTGTTATATGCTGACATTTTTTTCCAAGAACAGCCCTTGTATTGTATTGCAGCTATCCATCTCCTGTTGTGTTACTTCTCCCGTGGGATCTGCTATCATTGCCTGCTTTTGTAAACATGAGAACTTTTCATTAGTGGTTCCTTGTGCACTCCAACAAGTCGGAGTAGGGGCTTTTTGATTTTATCGATGCCAAATATACACAGTTGCTTTTTGTTTTCAGTTTTAACTTGCTGGGCTTGAGTTTACATTTATGACTGCCCACTTCTGATTTGGTGTTGATCTGCTCATGCAGTTAGAGTGCATGCCAGGCGTATGGTGGCAGTGCCGTTTGACCCGGTGTCGATCTGCAGGTGCTGTACCGGTTGAAGGAGAAGGTCGTGTTGCCGGATCGGCAGCAGAAGGGGCCGCCGAGCCCGGGCCTGCACCTGAGCCCCATCACGGCCCACGCTCCGCCGCAGATCAAGGTGAAGATCGCCGACAGCATGGTGCAGGCTCAGCCAGGCCCCAAACCCCCCAGCGCGTTCCCCGTCGCCAAGCCCCAGTGCCTGCCCCAGAATCCCCTGTGCCCCCCTGCCCTGGACATCAAGCCCTGCCTGTCCGCCAGCCCCTCCCCCTTCAGGATGAAGACTGCCGCTGGCCTCCAGGAGAGGTGAGATTAGGGCCCGACCTACAGAGGAGAGAGGAGCATAGCCTGAGCTCTAGAAGACAAGCGGTGTGCATTTTAGGGTGGTGTAGTTGAACACCCTTGTATTTCCACCCTTTTATGCTGCTGGTTTTTGTCTCAGTTGAACCCTCACTATATTAGATGTAATTGAGCTCTTAACCGAACACTGATCTTGGCATCTCTACATTTACTCTACACTGTACACTGTGCTCGAGCTACTATAAACTGAAAGGTATTTATTTAATATTTTGCTCAACCTTGTCTTTTGGTAGACACCTGGAACGACTTACATAAGTTACAATTTTTTTTTACACGTTACTTATTTATACAGCTGGATATTTACTGAGGCAATTCTGGGTTAAGTATCTTGTCCAAGGGTACAACAGCAGCGGCCCAGCAGGGAATGTAACTAATGCATAACAGAATTCATCTTGCACTGGTTTTTGTGTTACTGCTGTCCAGGACTGATGAATCATGCACTTTCATGTGTGCCTGAATTGCAGTGCGTCTGCAGTTGGTGTGTATCTGTAGCATGTCAACACCACACAAGCATGCGTCAGCCTGTTCATACCAACAACCATCAGTGGCTGCCAAGTGAGGTATTGGCATTCTCATTCCAACAGGACATGCTGTGTTTCTGTGTGTTTATGTGTGTGTATATATACACACATATAATATACACGTAACAATATATTGGATACTGGAAATATTTTTGCTTCCTGTTATACCAGTTCTGGCTCACAAGTATGGACAGCAGTGTCACATAACATTTGGGAACGTTGATTTGAAGGTTGCAGACAGAAACCCCAGTTGGGACACTGCTGGGCTACCCTTGAGCAAAGTACAAGGGTACAGACCTGCCTTGTAGCTATAAAAATAGTCAAATAAACTATGCAGGATGTAGTGAATAATGGAGTTTGCTATAAAAATAAATGGGTGTGTATAATTACAGCTCAGCTGAGATAACATTGCTTTGACATTTTAACAACCCAGCAAAGACACAATGCTTTTATCTTTTCCTTCCAATGTCTCTTGTCACAATTTTGCTATAATGATATTGCTACTTTGTTACAATGCTACAGTGTGATGGTGTTAAATGAGCTGGAAATATTACTGTAATGTTAGGGGAATGTTATAGTGGGGTGTTCTGGGACACACAGCAGGGTCAGCTAAATGGGGTGGGTGATGGGGCAAAAGTTTGTCAAGTTTACCTTTCTGTGGCAGGTCATGAGACTCTTGTGGTAACCATGGGAACCGTAGGATCTGTTCTGCTGGAGGAGTTAGGTGGGGATTCACAAATCAAGTCCACCAAGCCAACAAGGCCATCAAGGCCTGGGCTGGAAACATCCCAGTGAACAGGATCCAAACTGCTCTGGGATTACCACAACCCACAATGCACTGTGTTTTTGTGGACTTCAGGCCAACCACAGCTGTTGCAGTCAGTCTACATTTTACTCTCTTGAGAATGATGCTCTGACCATGCAACACAAGCAAGCTATGACTGCCTAGCAAGTACAGGTCATTCTCACAATGGCTAGGTGATATGGCGATGCTGTTGCAATGCTACATTAATGCTGTGAAAACATTTAGCCTTAGCTGTAACTTGAGGTTTCTGTGGTGGCGGTTATAGGTGAGGAGGGAGGTCAATTGGCTGAGCATGTAGAACTGCTTTTTGAAAAATGAGTACTGTTGTCCTCTAGCATGAGGAGGACTGAATCTTTTCTAACATGAAAAATATTTTTTACAAACCTGTATGTCATTGTTATAGTGTAGACTTGCTAAGTAGGCCCTATTGCTCCCACTTGCCAGTTTGCTATTTGTTTTTATTTTCTTTTCAGTTGTGATACAATTACTGCTATATTTCCAGTCTGAAACACTTCTCTGAGTCTTTCTCTGGAAATATGATTTGAATTGTTTATTGCCATGGATGAACACAATGTTAGAAGTAAGCTTAGCCTGACGGACTCAGCAGAGAACAGCAATAAAAGAAGTAATCCAGAGTGCCTAGTGTTGCACATGACTGCCCTCTAGTGGTATATTTGGGTCCACTACAGGTCTCCAGCTTCGTTTCCACAATGGTTTCCTTTTAAGTACAGCCCCCGCCAACTTGAACACCAGACAAGCACGAATTAGATAAGCTTTGTCAACTGCAGTGTTACGACACTGATACCTCAACAAGCATTATATTTATGTTTGTCCTGTCATTTTATAACATCATTCCACGTGTTTGAAGATTTATACACATTAAACCAGGAAAACAGGAAAAAAGGATTTTCTTTCATTTGCGCTGTCTGCAGCATTCTCTTTTAAAATGTTAAAACTACTAGCACAATAACATCAGATATAGCGTAGTGTACTGCAGTTATGCACATGTAATAACAGATATGTAATGTAAGCAGTGCTGTTCTACTTGTGTAATAGATATGCTGTTGTAAACATAAGTTAACAAATAGGCAGTGTTCACATTGTTATTATATCAGAGTAATAAGAACAGATATATGGTAATACCAATACCTTATACCAGTTATAAATACATGCACAGCATGATCAGTACAGTTTCACTAGTGTAATAAGAAGAGATATATAGTGCTATTTATGCAGGTATAACAATGTAATTAGATACAGAGTGTAGTTATACCAGTGTTAATTGTGTCTCCCGTGCTCTCTCCTGGCAGACGAGGCTCCAACGTGTCTCTGGTGCTGGACATGAGCGCCCTGGGCTGTGTGGAGCCTCTGAGCGGCGCGGTCTCCTTTCCCCGGGAGCGCGCCGTGCTGGACTACCTGCGGTCTACCGGCCGCACCCTGTCCCGCCAGCAGCTCCGCCTCGCCACGCTCAACAAGCGGCTGCTGCATGCCGAGTTTGCAGTGAGGAGATTCTCAGCCTCTCCGTGCTGCTGCAGCACTGTGAAACGACATGACTGAAATGCAAACACACAATCCTTCTACAGCATTTCAAATAGCCCTCAGGCCCTGGTTTTTGATCTACATTTAGCATGTCAGGCCTCACTTCCTGTTCGCTGATCACAGATCAGTAGGTACTGTGGCAGAAGCGAACAAAGGATCTCTTAGGGAAAAAAAAACCTATATGTCATATTCAGCATTGTGTTTTTTTTTTTGCAACTCTTATATTCCAGTACATTGGCATTAAATTATAATATTTGCAGTACATTACATAACATGTTTCCAATTGAATATTACTAGCTTAGTCTACCAGACAGTATTCTACACTGGCCCCACAGTTATATTTATGGTCACAATTACTAAGGATGAAGCACATTGTAAAATTGAAATCTGAAATAGTAAAAATGTAGATTCCCAGATTGGAAATTTCATTTGTGGTGCAATGTAAAGCATTTTCTCCTTGATCTCAGAATGATACAGAATTAATATTCTGTACTCCAGCTAATGCTTTGTGTGTGTGTGTGTGTGTGTGTGTGTGTGTGTGTGTGTGTGTTTTCCCAAGGAAATCCCAATGAATTTTGTGGATCCGAAAGAGCTGGACGTTCCCAGTCATGGAACAAAAAACAGATACAGGACTATTTTGCCAAGTCAGTATTCTGTCTTAAAAATCACTAGGATTTTATTTTTAATATAATATTAACATAAAGGAGTCACCCTAAATTGCCCTTGTTCAGGGTTGTCATTGGTAACAAATAACACTTCTTGGGATCTATTTTGTCATATGGGACTTTTTGCAACCTTTCATCCCTTTTCTTTTCTAACAAGTAACACTTACTTGTCCTTTTTAGATCCCCATTCCAGAGTGATCCTGAACACAAAGGCTGGTGATCCACTCAGTAGTTACATCAACGCCAACTACATCCGAGTGAGTTGCTGTCATTATTTCCCTTCATTAGCTGTAGGACATGAAGAATCAAATCCATGGAAGGCTGTGGTGCAGGCTAACATGACTAGTTGTACTGTAAATCAGTTCCAGCATATACTTAACAAATCTTAGCCTTAACTTTCCGTCTGTACTCATTCAAAGTTTTTTTTCTGAAGTTGGGCCAGGGGAGGTCTGATGAGAATTGTCTATTTTCTTTGCATTTGTCTTGAAAAAGAGATCTTGTCATAGAAGATGCCATCTTCTATGACAGTGCAAATTTCAAAAGGAAATGGGGAAATTATTACTTCTAAGTTTGTACAAATTGTACATTGAGCTGACATATATAGCCTTTTATTCTATTTTGTCAGGCAAGATATATACTATAGCAGTTTAGGTTAAGAAGCCTGCGCAAGTGTACAAAGCAACTTACAAACTTTTCCCTTGTGGTCCAGTTGCCCGACATCTGTACAACACTGCCACCTAATGATGCACTATGTAATGACAGAGGGGGCAGACCAGAAGTGTATGGTGTGGGACTGATGAATCACAGAGTTGTGCTGTGTGCTGGTGCAATAAGTGAGATGACAGCTCCTCTCTCTGTGCTGGGCCAGGGCTACATGGGGGATGAGAGGACCTACATCGCCACCCAGGGCCCCATGATCAACACAGTCAATGATTTCTGGCAGATGGCCTGGCAGGAGGACTGTCCAGTCATTGTCATGATCACCAAGCTAAAGGAGAAGAACGAGGTAGGGCGCCCCCTACTGCTGGGGCAGAGGGAAATGCAGTCAGAGAATTCTACATGCTCACACTGGTGCACCCATTCCATCAAAATAAGCACAAAGCTGGTTCACACTGTGTAATTTAATCAATGGAAATATTTTCTGTCCTCTTCTTGCCTAAGCATGAGTGATTTTCATTTCTCAGCCAGAACAGAAACAGATCATTCTAATCTGTTCTATTTACGTGGAAAGCGGTGTGGTTTTCCCATTGATTTCAACCCCAAATAAAAAGTGATCCAACATTTTTTAACTGTTGACAGACCTGCTTTGAGGAAACATGAGAAATATGTTAATGAGGGATGACTACATCAAATGTGGAAATGAAGTTTTTTGTCTGATAAGATTCTTTGTGCAACCCATTCTAACTGCAATTCTTGGCTCCTTTAATTGCACTACATAATTTCAATATTACTAGAATTAGAATGTAATGTTATTCAGGTGTCATTGAAAGGACTGTCTTCTTTATTTTTCTGCTCCAGAAATGTGTGCTTTACTGGCCTGAAAAACGGGGCATCTATAGAAAGGTGGAGGTTCTCGTGAACAGTGTGGAAGAATGTGATCACTACACCATCCGCAACCTGACACTGCAGGTGAGATCACCTGTAGCGCTGCTCTGATTATCTTGTCTGACTGTTCCTCTGCAGCTGCTGCCATCTTGAAGCACACAGACTTGGGATATTGCATGTTTCCCATACATAACTGCAACATCAGTAATAACTTCCATTAGGTGGAAATTTGAAATAAAAATACTTTCACGTACTTTAATAACTCATGCTGCTGACAATGTTTTTCACTCATTATTGTATCCCCAGTATTTGCACACAGCAAACAAACAGGGAGGAGGGAAGTTGCTAGTGTTAGTTGAATGTGTTAACTTGCTAACTTCAGATAGTCACACGCTTTTTCTGATGGTTCACCAAAAAGATGTGAAGGTAACCTATTGTGTTTCAATGTGTGTGTGTGCGTGCGTGTGTGTGTGTTTCCAACAGCATGGGGGTCAGAGCCGCAGTGTGAAGCATTACTGGTACACCTCGTGGCCGGACCACAAGACCCCCGACAGCGCCCAGCCGCTGCTGCAGCTGGTGGCGGACGTGGAGGGGGAGCGGCGCGTCTCAGGCTCCAGGGGGCCCGTCATTGTGCACTGCAGGTGCCGCATGGGCAGCACCCTCCTTGCTGCCATCAGACCAGGCCTGCAGCGTGGAACTCACACCTGGGCTCAGTTAGCCTCCAAAAACAAGAGGAGGGCCTCAAAATGCGTCCCACTCGGTGCTAAACCTGTTTGACGAGCACAGTTTAGGGGCGAGGCCAGCTGGACCATGCTATCTGGCTCCTGAAAGTTAGAAGTGCCTGAGAGGGTTTCCAGCGGGTTGCATACTACAAGTTGTAAAATTGATTGTGGCCTTTCTGTCACCACCATGGTTGCATTTCCAAATTGTAAACAGTTTCAATTTGAGTCTATAATGAAACATTCTTTGTGGTAAGACACCGAGATGAGTGACTCCAATGACTCTAATATACACTAACGCATAGTTTCCCCATACAAACAAGCTATTGTGATTAGAACCTCAATGAAAATAATCTTTATTTTTAACATCTGGTCTCTTTAACATGCAATTCCTTACACATTACTGAATTGTCAATGTAGTTACACCATAGGGTTTTAATTTCAGCAGAAATGACGGAAAGTTGCTTCTGTTGTACTTATACTGTTAACACATCACCATATATGTGCTATTGCACCATTGTCTACTTAGTCCCTACAAATGTCATTTGGTCTTCTTGCACTCTTTGTTTGGAAATGGTACTGAGTCTATATTTGCTTACTTTTATGCTATCTTTATTTTGACATCTGTTTTCAGAGTGATTTACAGAGCAAAGTACCCTTATTGCCAAACTTTCCCCTCTTGTTTTCTGCAGTGCTGGGATTGGCCGGACAGGCTGTTTCATCGCCACGATGATAGGTTGTCGTCAGCTGCTGCAGGAAGGGTCTGTGGATGTCCTGGGAATAGTGTGCCAACTAAGAGCTGACAGGTGTGTTTTTTTTCCCACAGGTTTGTCTATATTACCCGGGAAGTACAGCCCTTTAATTCGGTTTATCACATACGGATATACAAACAGTATGAACAATAATTTATCAGAAAAAACACACAGAAAACTGAAGACTGAACATACACAGAAGAGACAGGGAAATATACAGGTATTATTTACAGAATCTATGTATACAGTCTGTAGGAAGATATTTGTGAATGTGAATTGAACTGTATGGAAGTAATTCTGGAAGTAATTCTGAATACATGCTGAAGCAAGCATGCTTAAACAATATCAGAGGGCTGTGTTTGTATTCTTGATAAAAAAAATAATTTGCAGGAAGAGTTGACTAATAAAAAAATAACAGTTAATGGGCATGTGAATTATAGTAAAATCTACAGCATCAAGAAAGCAGCAGTTTTCAGTCAGACTTGAGGAAACAATTTTCAATGGCACATAGAATGCACATGCATTGACATGCAAAATGATTGACCATTTAACTGGCAGGTTGTGGTAAGATATCTTTCACTGCACCAAAATCATATCCCTCAAGCCTGTCACACCATTATTATTTTGGTACTAAGAGGCAGATCCTTTCTGACAAGGTACCACTCAGCCTTTTAATCTGAATGGGTGGCCAAAATCATTTATGAGTAACATTTTTGTGAATTAGAGGTTTCAAGTTTTTTTTTTTTTTTTATTGTTAGCCTACTACAAAAATCATACTTGGACACATGTTGAATAAAGAGTAGGTGGTACCCTGAACTGCTATACTGTATAATGTACCTTTGTTTAATTGTTATGCCACCACCTGACTCAAGTGAGTAAAATTCATAATATCTTCACAACATAAACCATTACCTATAAACCACAAATCTATAAAACAGAACCATTTTTAGATTCAAGGATGAAGCTATTGTCCCCGTTACCAAAACGTACTAGTGATTAACTCTGTCTTTTTGTGTCTGCTGTACAGGGGAGGCATGATTCAAACAGAAGAGCAGTACGAGTTCGTCCACCATGCTTTGAATCTCTACGAGAGCCAGCTCTCAGTCAATGCGGGCCCATGAAGACTTGCTGGCACTTTATTCTCAGAGCAGCGGAGGAAGCCGCAGGGGTTCTCATTTACCTGGCGACTGTCTCTCAGACCTGTAGTGGCACGAGGACTGGACCCTATGAGATTAGCCCGCTATCCCCTATGCAGTTTATAAGGGCACAGAAAAACTGGAAGAGAGAAATTAAGAGATCTGAACAGTTGTTAACAAACATACTTTCTTTTCTCCATCCTATCTTTGAAGCAGCTTTGTTTGCTTCCCAGAGCCCATAAGGTCTAACCGTTAAATTAGTGATACGAGGTCTACGTTTACCAATTGTTGTACTAGTAGTACACTTACATTGTGGATGTCTGCTTTCTATTGTGTATTCTTCTAGAATTTACTAATGGTTGGTTTTCAATTTCCTTAAAGCTACAGTGGTGAGGTTATTTTTATTGATATAAAATGTGTAACTGTTATTATGTTGTTTTGATTCAAAAACAATTTTAATGACTCAGTGGTTCCTTGAATGTAACATTCTGCTGTCAGAAGTTTGAATCAAACGAGACTGTTAACTGCATTGTGTTAGAAGCATCTATGGACAACATTCCCCAGCAGATGTTCTTGTAGCCATAAGACATAAACTGACATCTCTGTTGGAACCTGGTGTCAAAACTGTTAAACATGTAGACATGGTGGACCTTTCATTTTGGCAAAGGTCAAAGCTTTTATAAATGGTACAGCGCTGACTGGCACTGTTTCTTCACTCTTGTGATTCTTCTCTACCCACCTACACTCCCATTTTTCAGCTTAGCATTGTGGGTATTGCAATGCATTTTCAAATCCAGCCCATGCCAAAGGTTGCCCATGCACAGCCTGCATGATGTGGGGTGACACATATGTCATGGCAGTGTTCTTCATTATTAAAAATGAAGTTTTTTCCCTGATGCACACTGTGTGGAAAACATGACCAGAGTTTCACATGCACAGGAAGCCAGCTGCTAAATGCCCTGTCTGTCACTTCTGACTACTTTTTGCCCATGTGTTTCTCACTTCTGGATTGCTAACAGGAAAACAAGAAAATGGCTCATTTTTACTTGCGACCATTTATAGTCTTGAAGTCTGGTTTATCAAAGCCTTCACTACTGCGCTCATTACTGCGTGCTGAGAATGTGAACCTGGACTCTTTTGTCGCTTGTGTAGGTAGTGAGTTACTCAAGAGGAACGAATCCAAAGCCTCTCAATCAAAGGACACATTCAACTGGTATGTTTTCAAAAGTCTGTGGCTTATTACTGCTATTATTTCATACATTAATCCATTTTTTCTAAAACAGTTTATAACTGCAGTGATATTGGCTGTGCCATAAAATGATGTTGTATTCACACAATGTTACATACTGCAGTACACTACAGTCAATAAATCAAAATATAAATCAAAGTAGTGGCCACAGTCACATTAGTAATTATATCAAGATATACTAAAAAGCATGCAAAACAACCTCTCTGGATTCTGAATTGATTTTAGTCACAGTATCTTGTTTCATTTTCAGCCATGCCTCACACAAATTTCACATTTATGTGTTATGCATATGCTTTATGCTTATGGCTTCAACAACAAATTCTCTGTTGTGAAAGCCATTATAGCTGTGGTAAATGCTGCCAGTTTCTGCTCACTTTGGGAGCCAAACTCTTTAAAAATGTATGTTATAATCTCCAAAACCAATTTGTATATTAGATAATTTCAGATTTAAAAATGGAAAAAATTATGGGTTTTGTAGTGACAAAAATCCAAAGTAGGAAAATAGGCTGTTTTCTTATTTTTCTGTTTGTGAATGAGGAAAGAAAAGTATCCAGTCATCACCTCACAGTATTGACTTTTAAATTATGACTTTGATTTAGGAGATCACAACCAAGGTCCTAATTAATTTGGAATGGCATGAATTTAGCAAAAAAAAAAAAAAAAGTACTGCCCCCACAATAAAAGTTAAGAGTCAAGAATTTACACAATGTCTATAAGGCTGTGGAGACACCCAGAAAACATTTCAGGTCCTCCTTTAAATGAAATCATATGGCAGTGAACACATGACAAAGAGTGTTGTCACCCATAGATAAATTATAGATTCTATCAAGGGGTGTCACCATTTCTTCTGACTTCTCACTGACTAGGGACATTCCAAGAGGGCAGAGAGGATAGCTTACTCATACAGCTGCGCAGCTGAACTCTGCAAATCAGGAATATTCAAAGACTGCACTGCCATCTGTGTTTCATTTCATGATGTTAGATAAATGCTGCCTCAAAACTTTAGATTTCATTTACTACAATGAGTGGATGCGACATTCTACATATAACTGTATCGTAAGGTATTTAATTTTAATATTGTATCATGCACAAACAACGAAATATCACCCTAATCTGCAGTTTTTTTTTTTTTTTTTTTTTTTTTCGAAAGACCTGGGAGCCCATAATTAAATTAAAGTCTTCATCATAACCTTTCAAACAGAGAAGTTGACCGTCTATTAAGATTTACACTTAGACAAACTGTAAACTAACAAACATGAGCGGTGGTTGAAATTAGTTACAGGACACTTCCACAGACAATCTTGATATTTTATATTCTTAATATCTTGATATTATTACAAATAAAATGTAATAAAAAAAAATTGTAAGATAATATCTCACTAATGAACCTGTGTCTCACTAGTTTAAAATTTATACCAGTCATTATAAACAGATGTGGGATACCAAAGTGTGGTTTTCCTTCATTTTTTTTCTGTATTTGAATTAAAAGCACAATATCAGTTCATCATTGCCATGATTTGAATGGAACATTAACTGAACTATTTATTATATAATTATACCTCTTGGTGATGCTGTCGTCATAAAGACTTGGATCCGCTACTGCATTGTTTAAACATGTTGGAATTTTCAGACCCCAACAGTTTTAATAAACCTTATTATGCCATATCAATTAAGCCATATCTTACATACATGGCTCAAAAAGTGCAAGTGTTTAAGTCATAACATTTTACAAAGTAAAATTAAAAAACAAAAACACACACCATAACTGCATGCACTATATGAATGTCAAATGCAATTGGAAAAATTGGTTGATCCATTTTGTCCCTGCAAGCCTCTACTGTTACTTGCAACTTTAGATTATTCTGTACTTTGCAGATGAGACTAATGTTGCTGTATCTCAGTTGTAGTTATACATGTACAATATGACAAATCTGCATTGCCTGCCCTTTCCTTTCAATCAGACTTATGATAACAGAATGTATGCTTTAGACTGGGGTCTACATGTAAATGCTTGTCTGTATGCATATATAGGTACAGTGGAGGAATATGTATATATTAAAGTGCTATTACAAATTATGTGGCTGACAACATAGCCCTCTTGCTGCTAAAACTGCTAAAATTACTTTCATCAAAAGTTCTTATATTTTATGAAAAAGGAGAAATTGTTCTAGTTTAACAAGGGGAACCCCTCTGAAGACCTTTGTACATGGTGATTTTTAAAAAAATATCCTTTGTGATACAAGGGTTTTAACAGATATATTTGTTTAATTATATTACATTTAAAATGAGCAGGTACAGTGCACATTTTCCATTAATTCATGTTTATAATGAATAATGAATAATAATGAATATATTATCTCAAACCTTGGTGTATCTTACAGGCATAATCTATTAAATGTGCTTAATCCATTAAGTGAACCATAATAGAGTAATCAGTTTTGACATGTTTTGCTGTAAGGTAATAAAAATGAATGCTATGATTCACTGTGTCACATGACTATAATGATATATTTGTAACTACTTTATGGTGGTGATGCTTCACTGGTGAATGATCTATGATATACTGAAAGTATGCATGCTTCAATTTAAATGTAAAAAAACAGTTTTACGATAACAAATGGAACAGCTACTAATTTCCATAGTATCTTTTTGACAATTACATTTTAGGTAATAGCACTCCTGGATCAAATCTAATTAATAATATATGGTGATAAAATCCTTAAATTAAGTGCAAACAATAATCAAGAACATGTTTGTTGGTCCAGTTCACCACATTACATACATATTGAACTTACATTCCCTTAAACTAAACTGTATATTCACTTATCTCCATACAATAAGCAAGTCAGTTAAACGTTCACAAGTATACATTGATTTATTTATATGTGAAATAGCAATCTTAGGAGGGGCTTTGATGTGCTAGCCATACTGTGAAGCTTTCAAAATAAACTGTTGCTTGTATCCTGTATGTAATGACACTTAAGAAAAATGTTGTCTGGACAAATTGAGTGTTGTACTATGCACTTCTGTCGGCTGCTCTGTACTGTCAGATTTGCTGCTGACTCAATATTCTGAACCACTAATAAAGTCAGATTATTTAAAAAGGTGTTTTTGAATGTTATTTCTGTGTTGTATACCTGCTCGTATTATAAATATAACTGTTTAAAATATTTATTCATTGATGTACAGTAGCATCAAACAAAAATTAAAAAGGAAAATAATTTTTACCACTTTATTTAATAGTCACATATAGCATTCAAAAGCACAGAGGGTTATGGAAAACATGGCTGGGCTATTGGGTTATCTTTCATAAATCATATATAAACAAACTTCTGTATATCACTGCAATTTCAAACTCAACATTTTTTCATTTTGCCAAAAATTGGAAAAACAGACATAGTGTTCCAGCTCTGCATCTGAAATTGAAAGAGTTAAATCATTGTTAACAGCACTCTACTGACAGAAGTAAGACAATATACAATACATTTCTATACTGGATAGTGTGGTCTTTCTTTAGCTTAAAAGTGTCAACAAGGTTTACCACACCTGCAAATTTCAGATAGCCAGACATGATTCATCAGTTTTATTCTATGTTACTTGGCACTTCACACCAAACCTTAGTGGTTGCACCTATGTTGTTATAGCCACTATCAAGGAAGAACCGTGCATAAACTTTAGGAGCAATGGGGCAGTAGGACCTCGAACTGATATAGACATCATACCCCGGGAGATCTTTTGAGGTATCAACGTAAAAGTTTGTGGCCCATATGAATTTGTCAGGATTTTCAGAGTTATGGTTGCCTGAGGAGTAGAATCCCACCCATGCATGACTGAACTTGCTTGTCCAATCAGTAAATGACTTCCTGATGAATAGTCGAGCATAGGCACAGCCTCCTTTAGCATAGAGCTGCAGTAGGGCATCATGTCCACTGATTTTCACAGGTTCATTTCCACAGGAGTCGCTGACCTCTGGCCCCCTCCAGACTGAATTTCCATGCCTTTCTGTGAACAGCCTCACATTCAGACCATGAGTCACAGGCACTGAGGTCTTATAGGAGCCTGACTGTTTCCCATTGACCCAGTCATAAGACAGGTATTGCTTATATTCATAATCATCTGTAGGATCAACATCATTTTTGAACAATCCAACCCAGGCATCCGCATTCAGCCCCTGTTCAGGAACATCTTTCCAGACAATCTGAGCCTTACCATTCGGTAAGGTATGAACTTCGAGCTGTGGTTGACAAATTTCAGTTTGAATGGCATCACATGTGTCTACACTCAACCAGGATTGCGTGTTCTGTCTTTTGTGGCAACTAAAAAGTTTCCTGGAAAAATAACTTTCAAAATAGTCTGGATTGAGATTAGCGATTTGTATAATGACGTCTTTATTAATGTAGAAGGTTCTGTCTGGATCATAATTATCTGAGTTTTGAATATGCCGGGTGCTATAGACAGCGTTAATATAAAATGAAATATCTGAGTTGGAATCATTTCTGTTACTCCCTCGGATGATGAGTCTATCAATAGTTTCATTTCTTTTGTACCGTGCTGTTAAATACTGAGGCAAGTCATTTGCTCCAGGATGCTTACAGGAATTCAGATTGCCTATGATGTAATAAAAGTTATCATTGCCGGCAGTAGGTAAAAGGTTTTCATTGTTATAAAATCGATGACATCCGTACTGATTAATATTGGGATTAATCCCAGTCATCCAGTCATTGTCATGAAATTCAATGCGATGTGAAAACCAATAGAGAAGCCGAAGTTCCTGTGATTGGAGGCATGCGTCTCTCACATCATCCAAATCCCTCAGTTCTCGTACTGCTAAGACAGCAGAGAGGGTCAGAACCAGAAGGAAACAAACCAGAGACCCTTCGAAAGAGCAAGAGACAAAATAGTTTTGTGTCAACTATTCATGAACCAAATACCTATGTCCAATAAAACCGTTGATAATGTGAAGAAGATGCACTAATTGTGTAATATACATATATTTGCACAAATATAACTATGTAATGTTCTAAGACATGACCTGTTACACTGACCTAAACTGAAAATGAAGACAACAAATGCTAAGTAAAATACAGGTACAGTGCTTTCCAACAACTTAACACTAAACAAAGTTTGGGGTAAATTGTATTTCTCAGTAATAAATATGGGTTTCATATTCAAATTTTTCAGAATACTATTAGTAACAAATATAAAACAACACAATGACCAAAGTTTTTTCTTCTTCTAAAACCCAGTACATGCAAAATGTTGTGTCATGCTTTTTCAGAGCCTTTCAATAACTGTTACAAATGAACTTTGGATACACCTACCTGTGCAATGCATGTCTCCTCTGACAGACCTGAGGAGATGTCTCTTATATTATAACTGTGTGTGTGTGCGCGCATGTGTGCACGCGCGTTTGTGTGTTTAATTTGGTTTACATAACAGTTCAGTTTAGTAGATCTATATTGTCCTCAAACGTCAAGTTTTGTGCAGCATTTAAAAAATCTGATTGTTCTCCTCATGATCTTAGAAAAGATCTTCTTTACTTTTGCAGTTTTGATTCAATGACAGATCTGTGAAAAGTGTTAGCATGGTATTGTCTATATCAAGGGAATTTAACTGCCTGAGCAGGAAAAATCTCTGTTGCATCTTGCAATGAATTGCATTTTTTTCTTAGCTGTGTTGACTGTAGGTTTCTCAGTGGATTGATCTATGGATTACCTGTAGACTGATCTACAACAAGAATTAAAGGATTATCTTTTTCAATAATTAAACAATTACCTTTTTACTAGTCCTTTAAGACACACGAAGACAATTATTTTAAAAGAGACAATATACCATAGACATGTCTTCATGCGAGGTAAAATGAATAATAATTCCATTCTGTTGTTTTGCTTTCAAATTACTTATTGTTGTGTGTTTTGTGTTCTGTGTTGCTCTCCATTCTCCTTCACCTTTTTGAATATTTACTTACTTTGTTTACAGCTGACTGACATGCTGTAGGGTTCAATGGACAACAAAGTCTGACAACGTGGATTTTGGACTGTGAATTTTTCGCTTGTGGCCCCTGTTGTTCCCAAAAAAGGGTCTGAGTGGGTTACTCTTAGTTTTAACCACACTGATTTCCAGAACACAAATTTGCTTGCATCATAATGCAGACAAACCAGAAATATGCTTGGTGTAAATGTTAATGGAGCCAACAGTGGTGGAATGAACAAGCTTTGTTCCATCAGGAGTAGGGGTTGGTTTGTCGGCTGGGTCCCCTCATCTTTCCGCTGAGGGACCCTATACTGGCTCATGAGGTGTCTGTGAAGTCCCTCGGTGACATCAGTGGGGAACCGTTCATCCTCCACATGGCGCATGCTCCACTGTAGCACACTGTGGGACCTACAGTGTGAAAAATAGCCTTTGTCTCACGCTTGAGTGTATTGGAGGATTGCACCTGGCTCAATGTACAGGCATTGCAGGTGCACAAAGAGTTGAGCCCACTGTACAGACTGCAAAATTGGGTAAAAATCCTTGCATTACAAAGATTAGGGTCAGATGACGACAAAAACACCAAAACGTGATATAAATGCTTGCCACATTTTCCACAGAAGAAAATATATGTCCACTTTTCACCCATATTTTAGTGGCTTAACTATATGAAGAATATGTATAATATGTATAATTATAAGTGATTAAAATAATTTTTACCAAAAGAAACCTGTACTGGCTGTATTGCTCTCTAATCTCCTTCACCTTTTTGAATATTTACTTACTATGTTTATAGCTGACTTGATTGCTGCAGGGTTCAATGGATATCAAAGTCTGACAATGTGGATTTTGGACTGTAAATTGGACGATTTTCCTTGTAGTCGCTGCCATAGTAGTGATTAGGCATGATTTCCTTGAAATCACCTGACATTGTGGAAAGTCCCTTTCCTGACAAAATCAGCTAGGTCTAGGAATTTAATAAAATAATCAATGGAAAACTTATTTGAGAGAGGAAACACCTTCTCCTATTGAAGTTCATCCTAACTGATCCTCTACATGATTCTCCATGCAGTAAGAATGTGGAGTTTGTTTATTTAATTACAATAATTCCAAATATTTTGTCACTGCCAAGCAAAAGTACCATGTTTGGATTTTCTTCATATCAGTTCTATTGTGGTTGGGCTCTGTGCATTGTTTGTATGACTGCAGAAATAATCTGGCTTGTATTTGTCAAGTAATAAACTGCTAAACTGCACCGATTGTATCTGAAGAGGATCACTGTTTTCTGTTTACAGTATGGCAAGTCTTGACATAATGTACTGAAAACCCATAATCTGTGACTCAGTGTTTTATTACGTGTCATTATGCAGGTGATCAGGCGGAATATAACAAATCACATGACAACCCCCATCGACAAATGATATAGTCTCTATAGACATATTCTGTTCATTGTCTGTATATTTCATACAAAGTTTGTATCAAATCCGGGTCAGTGATTCATTTAATTAAGGACGACTTACAGCACACAACAACTTCAGTTACACATTCACTGTATACAACACGTGCATATTAAGGACAAATGTTGTGTGATTAGTAAAAAAAGAATTGTGTGCAGAATAAGTACAGAGTGCACTGTGTATAGATTTAACCTGGGCTATAATGAGGTTAGGGAGATTAGGAGCATCTGAGGTGTTGTGGACACTATCCTTACATGTATCTGTGTCACATTTTCTGTCATCTCAAAAAGTCCTCAAAATTTTCCTTTTTGTATTGCAAATATTATTTTTCCATGCAACCACCTGATTTTTCAGATACTCAGTAATGAGACTGTATGCTTTAAGGGGATGGATGTGGTGGATTATTGAGATAAAAAGCAGAACCAAATACATAGCAGGTCAGATAATTAGGCTTGACTTGGAGCCAAATGCAAGTGTTTGCTTAGCTTGTTAGATGTTAGATGATGCCAGAAATGGTTAGGTGGTCAGCTAGCGAGCACCAATCGTTGGGTTTGGCAGCAGCAAGAGCTGGGGTATTCTGCTGTCAAGGTTGAGAGGATCTGTGCCATGTTTATAACCTGTCCTACTTTACTGAGATAAACACCCAGTGAAAAAGTGAAATTGGCTGTAGATAAAGCCATCTACTCACACTTCAACTTTTGGATTACTAATTTTGTGAATAAATAGTGATGGCAACAAATGTGAACCAAGTTCCTTCATTAGAAAATCTGGTATCGCCAAAAGGTGGTATAAGTGTTTGCCACATTTTATAGACAGTGATAGAATGAACACTTTTCACCTATATTTCATTGGTTTATCTACATAGAAATATGTAAAACATACAAATATTAAATAGTGAACTAATGTTTACCAATGGTAATGATAAGTCAGAGCAACACAGCCCAGCAAAAGCCCATACTCATACATCATTTCCCTTCTTTAGTAGCAGGACATGAAGAATCAAATCTCTGGAAGGCCATGGTGTAGGCTATCATTACCAGTTATACTGTAAATCTGTTTCAGAAAATACTTAAATTATTGTTTTTAACAATTTATTTGTTTGATAAGATCCTTTGTGCAGTTAATTCTGACTGCAATTCTTGTCTGGGTTCCTTTAATTGCAATAATTTCAATACTACTAGAATTAGAACACAGAATGTCATTTGTGTGTCATTGAAAGGACCGCTTTCATTATTTTTCTATTCCAGAAATGCGCTCTCTACTGGCTTAAAAACAGGCCATCTATGTAAAGGTGGAGGTTGTTGTGAACAGCGTGGAAGAATGTGACCACTACACCATCCGTAACCTGACACTGCAGGTAAAATCACCTGTAATGCTGCTGCGATTATCATGTTTTACCTTTCTGCAGTGGTTGTCATCTTTTAGCGCACAGACTTGGGACATAGTATGTTTCCAGCAACATCAATAATAACTTACATTGGATGGCCCAGCGCTATGGGGGTGCTTAGGGGTGCATTGCACGTCCAGGCAGACCTCAGTGCACCCGCAGTTATCTCCCTATTTCCCAATGTCTACATAGTACTTATGACTTTTTGTGCACCCCTGTAGATTGCAATTGCAACCCTTCTGAATTGCTAACAGGAAAATGAGAAAGTGCATTCAACTGATTTGTTTTCAAAAGTCTGTGGCTTATTACTGCTATTATTTTATATATTAAGCCATTCTTCTAAAACAGTTTATAACTGCAGTGACATTGACTATGCAATAAAATGATATTGTGTGATGAATATTAATATTAATATTATAAATAATATTAAATGTAAATAAATATTACATTCTGCATTACAGTACAGTCAATAAATTAAAATAATGGGACAAAAACAGATACTTTTCAGTATTTGTATTGAGTTGCCACAGTCACATTAGTAAGTATATTAAGATACTATGAAAAGCGACTCTGAATGGAAAAAGTAGCACTAATACAAATAAAGTTTTTTAAATTTACTATTACCATTAAAAACAACCTCTCTGGATTCTGAATGGATTTTGGTCACAGTATCTTGTTTCATTTTCAGCCATGTCTCACAAATTCCACAGGTGGATTTATGCTTTCGCTATTCTCTGTTGTGGAGGCCATTACAGCTGTGGTAAATGCTGCTAGTTTCTGCTCACTTTGGGAGTCTTTAAAAACTGTATGTTATTTTCTTTTATATTTGTGGCTATGCAGTTTACTTTGTTCAGGTGACAAATGGGATAATGACCAAAATCAATTTTCATGTTTGATATTTTCAGAATTTAAAATAGAAAAAATTATGGTTTTGCATTTTACACTCAGTTACAAAAATCCAAAGTAGGAAAACAAGCTGTTTTCTCGTATTCCTCTTTATGATTGAGGAAAGCTGTTATTATTGGCATTCAGCAGACACTCTTATCCAGAGCAACTTACATGGTTACAATGTTACCCATTCATTCATCTTGACGTTTACTGAGGCAATTGTGGGTTAAGTACCTGGCCCAAGGGTACAGCGGCAGTGCCACAGTGGGGAATCAAACCAGCAACCTTTCGGTCAAAAAGTCCCACTCCTTAACCACTACGCTACACTGCCAACGTTACTTTGTGTTGTCCCCTTCATACAGAATAATAAAATTATATTTATAATCCTTAAATTAAGTGCAAACAATAATCAAGAACATGTTTGTTGGTCCAGCTTACCAGTTCACATTCACCTTAAACTTAAATTTCCTTAAAATGACATTGTATATTCAATTCCCTTATCTCTAAACAATAAGCAACACAATTACCCATTCAAAACTGTACATTAATATATTTATGTGTGAAACACAAATCTTGCGAGGGGCTTTGATGTGCTAGCCATATTGTGAAGCTTTCAAAATAAACTGTTGCTTGTATACTGTATGTAATGACACTATGTATTCTGAACTGAGAATAAAGTCAGATTATTTTAAAAATATGTTTTTGAATGTTATTTCTGTGTTGTATTATAAATATAATTGTTTAAAATATTGATTCATCATGTACAGTAGCATCAAACAAAAATTAAAAAGGAAAATCATTTTACCACTTTATTTAATAATCACATATAGCATTCAAAAGCATAGAGGATTATGGAAAACATGGCTGGCTATTGGTTTATATTTCATAAATCGTATATATATAAAAATTTCTGTATATCACAGCAATTTCAAACTCAACATTTTTCATTTTACCAAGACAAATTGTTCCAGCTCTACATCTGAAATTAACAGAGTTAAATCATTGTTAACAGAACATAAACTGACAGAAATAAGATAACATGTAATATATTTCTATACTTGATAGTGGGGTCTTTCTTTACTTTAAAAGTGTCAACGACCACACCTGCACATATCAGCTTGCCAGAAATGATTTATCAGTCCTATTCTATGTTACTTGGCACTTCACACCAAAGCTCAGTGCGTGCACGTATATCCTCATAGCCACTATCAAGGAAGAACCGCACATCAACTTTAGGGGCAATGGGGCGGTAATAGCTCGAACTGATATAGACGTCATACCCCTGGAGATCTTTTGAGGGATCTTTGTTAAAGTATATGGCCCATGCGTATGTGTCAGGATTTTCAGAGTCATTGTTGACTGGGGAGTAGAACCCCACCCATGCATGACTGAACTTGCTTGTCCAATCAGTAAATGACTTCCTGATGAACAGTCGAGCATAGGCACAGCCATCTTTAGCAATGAGCTGCAGTAGGGCATCAAATCCCCTGATTTTCACAGGTGCTTTTCCACAGGAGTCGCTGACCTCTGGCCCCCTCCAGACTGAATTTCCATGCCTTTCTGTGAATAGCCTCACATTCAGACCATGAGTCATGGGCACTGAGGTCTTATAGGAGCCTGACTCTTGCTCATACACCCAGTTATAATCCAGGTATTGATTATATTCAGAATCATCTGCAGGATCATCATCATTTTTGAACAACCCAACCCAGGCATTACTATTTAACCCCTCTCCAGAAACACCTCTCCAAACAATCTTAGCATTTCCATTCTGTAAGGTATGAACTTCGAGTTGTGGCTGACAACTTTCAATTCGAATGACATCACATGTGTCTAATCTATACCAGGATTGCCTCTTCTGTCTTCTGCGGCAACTAAAAAGTTCCATGGAAAAATAATCTTCAAAGGAGTCAGGACTGAGATTAGCGATTTGTCTAATGAGGTCATTATTAATGTAGAAGGTTCTGTCTGGATCATAATCATTTGAGTTTTGAATATGCTGGGTGCTATAGACAGCGTTAATGTAAAAAGAAATATCTGAGTCAGAATCTTCTCTGTTACTCCCTCGGATGATGAGTCTATCAATATTTTCATTTCTTCTGTAATGTACAGTTATATACCCAGGCAAATCATTTGCTCCGGGATGCCTACGGGAATTCAGATTGCCTATGATGTAATAAAAGTAATTATTTCTGGCAGTAGGTAAAAGGTTTTCATTGTTATAAAATTGATGACATCCGTACTGATTAATATTGGGATTTATCCCAGTCATCCAGTTGTTGTCATAAAATCTGACGCGACGTGAAAACCAGTAGAGAAGCCTAAGTCCCTGTGGATTGAGGCATGCGTCTTTCAGGTCGTCCAAATTCTCCAATTCTCGTACTGCTAAAACAGCAGAGAGGGTCAGAACCAGAAGGAAACAAGTCAAAGGACTCCTCATTGTGACCCTTTGAAAGAAAGAGTGAGAGACAAAATAGTTTTGCATCAACTATTCATGAACCAAATACCTATGTCCAATAAAACTGGCGATGATGTGAACAAGATTAGCTGTACTAAAACTGCTAAGCACTAATAGTGCAATAATGCTTTCACCAGGGTCCTGATTTTTTTTTAAATAACTGTTTTTTGATTGCCAGTGCTTTTTTCTCAAGTGACCTGACAGTATGGTTCACAGAATTACTAAACTGGCTAGAAAAAATGGTTATCTATTATAAATCCTTTCCCATGAATTGTGGGCCATGACTAATGTGATCTTTATGGATTTTTCCCCAGTAACAATTTCATGTTCTCGGACATGACCAATTACACTGTGTTGACTGAAAATGAAGACAGCAATGCTAAGTAAAATACAGGAACAGTGCTGTCCAACAACTACTGCTAAACAAAGCATTACTTTACAATTTGGCGTAAATTGTATTTGTCATTATTAAAATATAGGTTTCATATTCAAATATTTCAGAATGATGCTGCCATATTGGTAACAAATATAAAACAATACAATGACTAATTTTTTAATGTTTTAAAAATGTTTTTTTTTTTTTTTTTATGTAATACTTTTTCGCCTTTCAATAAACTGTTGTTGCAAATGAATTGTGGATAGACCTACCTGTGTAGTATGTGACTCCTCTGATGGACCTGAAGAAATGTCTCTTATTTTATATGGGTAGGAATATATAGGGTGCGTGTGTGTGTGTGTGTGTGTGTGTGTGTGTGTTTAATGTTGTTTACATAACACTTCAGTTCAGTTCAGTAGATCTATATTGTCCCCAAAGGGCATGTTTTGTGCAGCACTTAAAAAATCTGATTTATCCTCGGTATCTTAGGGCATATGTTTTTTACTTTTGCAGTTTTGATTCAATGACGGATCTGTGAAAAGTGTCAGCATGGTATTGTCCACATCAGGGGGATTCAGCTGCCTGAGCAGGAAAAATCTGTGTTGCATCTTTGAATGAATTGCATTTTTTCTTAGCTGTGTTGACTCTAGTGTATTGATCTATGACAATAAATAACTAACTAAATAATTACCTTTTTACTAGTCCTTTAAGACAAATACTTTAAGAGACAATTTACCATATGCATGTCTTCATGCATGGTAGAATGAATAATAATTCCATTAGATTGTTTTGCTTTCAAATTACTCGTTGTGTGTTTTGTGTTCTGTGTTGCTCTCCATTCTCCTTCACCTTTTTGAATATTTACTTACTTTGTTTACAGCTGACTGACTTGCTGTAGGGTTCAATGGACAACAAAGTCTGACAACATGGATTTTGGACTGTGAATTTTTCGCTTGTGGCCCCTGTCAAAGCAGTGATGAACATGATTTCCTTGAAATCACGTGGTATTGTGGAAAGTCAAAATATATATTTTGATCTAAAGAGTCATGTTTAAATGCTTGATTTTTTAGACAAATCTAGCTCAAGAAGTTGATACGTATGTATGAATCTAAAATATAAGATCTTGTTTAGATTTGTTTATTGGTCACTGCATAGAAGAATGGAGTTTATTTAATCGTAATGATTCCAAATATTTTGTCACTGCCAAGCGAAAGTAACAAGTTTGGGTTTCCTTCATATCAGTTCAATTTTGGTCTAGCGTTTGGACTCAGTTAATTATTTATACCACCACTGAAATATTCAGGCTTGTATCTGTCAAGTAATAAACTGCTAAACTGCATGTATTGTATTTGAGGAGGATCACTGTTTTCTGTTTATGTGATGTACTGAAAACCCCTAATCACATGACAACCCCCATCGACAATTGATATAGAGTCTATAGACATATGTTGTTCATAGTCTGTATATTTGATACAAAGTCTAAGTCAAAACTAGTTCAGTAATGCATTTCATGGAGTTGGACGTTTTCGATACAGCACACAACAACTTCAGTTACACATTCACTGTATACAACACGTGCATATTAAGGACAAATGTTGTGTGATTAGTGAAAAAAGAATTGTGTGCACAATAAGTACAGAGTGCACTGTAGATAGACATAACCTGGGCTATAAAGAGGTTTGGGAGATTAGGAGCATTTGAGGTGTTGTGGACACTGTCCTTACATGTACTTGTGTCACATTTTCTGTCATCTCTCACAGGTCAGTAATTTCATGACAACAGTCTTATCAAGATTTTCATAATCTAAAAATGGAGTCCTCAAAATTTTCCTTTTTGTATTGCCAATATTATTTATTAATGAGAATGTATGCTTTAGAGGGGATAGATGTGGTGGATTATTTAGATAAAAAGCAGAACCAAATACATAGCAGGTCAGATGATTAGACATGACTCAGAGCCAAATGCAAGTGTTTGCTTAGCTTGTTAGATGTTAGATGATGCCAGAAATGGTTAGGTGGTCAAATAGCGAGCACCAATCGTTGGGTTTGGCAGCAGCAAGAGCTGGGGTATTCTGTTGTCAAGGTTGAGAGGATCTGTGCCATGTTTATAACCTGTCCTACTTTACTGAAATAAACACCCAGTGAAAAAGTGAAATTGGCTGTAGATAAAGCCATCTACTCACACTTCATCTTTTGGATTACTAATTTTGTGAATAAATAGTGATGGCAACAAATGTGAACCAAGTTCCTTCATTAGAAAGTCTGGTGTCGCCAAAAGGTGATATAAGTGTTTGCCACATTTTATAGACAGTGATAGAATGAACACTTTTCACCCATATTTCATTGGTTTATCTACATAGAAATATATAAAACATACAAATATTAAATAGTGAACTAATGTTTACCAATGGTAATGATAAGCCAGAGCAACACAGCCCAGCAAAAGCCCATACTCACAGCCATAACTCCACCATTCAGAAACCAGTCACTTCAAAAAAAATCTAAGTAAATATTCACAAAGTCAATGGACTTATTTGTGCAAACAAAACATTGCTTTCTGGAATCAAACACATTGGAGTCAAGCCATTTATTTAATTTTGGTTGATGTGATGAACATGATTTCCTTGAAATCATGGCATGCTGGGAAAGTCATTGTCCTCTCAAAAACTATATCGTCAGCAACGTCGAGGTCCTCAAGCTGAGAGAATGGGACCCACTGGATGCCAGAGGGTTTCTCGGATGTTTTTTTTTTATGATCCAGTCTATAATGACCAAGAAGAGAATGGGGGATAGGATACAGCCTTGGCGCATTCTTGATGTCACATTATAACAAAGGTGACAAGTTGTTGTCAATAACAACACTGTATTGGAAATATTCATAGAAGAACCCTATTATATTGATGATTTTAGGAGAAAAGCCATGCCATATGGCATTAAGCAATGCATCATGCAGAATATCAAACATCACACGATGACGACCTCCCCCTTACCATAGATATACGGTGTTCGCCAATATTAAGGAGAACATTGCGTAATTAGCAATCAGAGTAAACTTTGCCAGATTTATCACCTAAAATCGAATGCTACTTAAATTAAGAAGTGACTACATCTGAGCTAGGGAACACACTTAATGTTCATGAGCAATCAGCAGTGATCAATCATCTAGTTGTGCAAAGTCCCCTAACCTTCTTGAGTTAGCTGGCATCAGAAAGGTTCGATTAGTTTGCTAACATAGCTGTGTAGGTTTGCTGATCTCTCTGTAACTGACACATTGAGCTAGCGAAAAGGCTAGCTCTGTTGGCTAAAATACAATCAAGTTAATGTAAAGTAGCTAGATCAGTTTATTTGAGTTTGCTATGGAGAAATGACATATGCTTTTCACAGGACATCTGATTCTCCAGTGTCCAAATCACATTCAGCAAGTCGGCTAGGAGTTAGCTAACTTGGCAGCCAGCAAACTTGGTTAGCTACCTAGCTAACATTAATATTAGTGGAGCAAAATGAAATTTAGTAAATGTGGGAGAATGTATGTTGTCTTAATTATAAGGAAATTTATCCAGAGAAAGCCAAGCTTTTTAAAAAAGGCCTATTCATTATTTTCTGGAAACACTTTATTTCGTTAAATAAGTGCAGTTTCTCATTAATCAGAATAGATTCCAGCTTCTTCTGGAATATTTTCATCTTGTGATCTTTGTTGCTTCAAGCGATTTCGTATTTTTAAATCATCAAAATCCTATCAAAAGGTTAACAAAACATTACCATGAACTCATTAACTCCTCCATTAACAACACTTAATGGATAATCATCCTTCTCAGCCATCAACTCAGCAGCTCAAAAATGCATCATTTACAGTCCTAATCTGAGCTATTGTGAAGTTAGAGAGATTATTTAATGTGTTGTGGAAAGTTACTTGATCCTTATCGGTACCCGTCTCTCTCACATTACAAATCCTGTCCATACCAAGTCAGTGATTTCATGATGAGAAACTTAACATGATTTTCATGATCCCAAAATTGAATTCCAAAACATTTACCTTTTCATCATATGCATTATCATGCTTTCCACATAACCCCTTGATTTTCTATTGGCGATGCATAGATTACGTCTGATGGGCTAATTCATGTCTTATGGGTGCATTTCACTGTCGGTCTCTGTGGCAGTCTTCACTAGCTGCATTATACTGCCTTCTACTAGGTCCTGTGTTGTGGGAGCATAATTGACATTTTCACCAGTGTGGTAACATGCCTTAGTCATAGTAGTATAAACAATAAGAATGTACTTTTTAAAATGCACCAAGATGTAAAACAGTGAAACACAGAGCATAAAAGTGATCTAAAACAGCAACATTTCCTAAAGCCCAGCATTCACATTTTACAGAGGAGTGATCCATAAAAGCAGCCTTAACCTGCTATTCAATGACACATCCTTATCTATACAATTCTAATTATTTTTATAATAATATCATTATAAGATAACCCATTAATCAATTTGCCACACTGTTGGCATCAGCAGTAATGCATCCTTATATAATTAGGTTCAGATTGGGATCTTCTTGCGTAGCTGGTGCGTCGGTGCCACAGAATTACCAGCAGGGGGCAGCAGTTGCCCAGCAGAGATGATCATGAGTTCCACTGAACAGTGCTGCAAGTGGGGAGGCTGAGGGCTAGATTACATTAAGGTGAAGCGCTGAGAACACGACCAAAACAAAGTTTAAATAGTAATTTAAAAATGACAATCTATTTTTTTTTTCCTTTTTGTTTTGTTTCTTTACTGTGACATGATGCTTTTCAACACAGTGAGATTATCAGTACAGTATTTGGTGCCTACCTGCTTGTTTGGCTCTGCACAACAGGAGAATGTATACATTACAAGGTATAAACCGAAACAAGTCACCTTTTAAAGAAAATGGCCATAGATCACTGAATGTTATTTTAATTGTTCTGAGGTGATTCATACCTGGAATTCATTAGGTCATTGCTCATCACACAGTTCCACTTACATATATATGAAAATAAAGGCAAAAGTGTCTTGTTAACATAATATGCACACATAATACATTGGATATCGGGAATGTTCTAGCTTCCTCTTACAGCAATTCTAGCTCACAATTACAGACAGCAATGTCAGGTAGCTTTTGGCAACCTTGAGATTTGAAGTTATTTTTTCAGTTATGACGCAAATATCCAGTCTGAAACACTCTGAGTCTTTATCTGGAAATATCATTTGAATTGTTCATTGCCATCATTGAACACAATGTTAGAAGCAAGCTTAGCCTGACGGACTCAGCAGAGAACAGCAATAAAAGAAGTAATCCAGAGTGCCTAGTGTTGCACATGACTGCCCTCTAGTGGTGTGTTTGGGTCCACTACAGGCCTCCAGCTTCGTTTCCACAATGGTTTCCTTTTAAGTACAGCCCCCACCAGCTTGCAAACCAGACAGGCATGAATTAGATAAGCTTTCTTAACTTCAGTGTTAGGTGCAGTGAGCTCCTTTATTATGACACTGATACCTCAACAAGCATTGCTTTCATGTTATAACATCATTCCACATATCTGAAGATTTCTACAAATTAAAACAGGAGAACAGCATTGTCTTTCATTTACACTGTTGGCAGCATTCTCTTATAAAATATTAAAACTACAAGAACAATATGAACAGATATAATGTAGTGTAGTCTAGTGCAGTTATACACATGTAATAACAGATATGCAATGTTAGCAGTGCTGTTCTGCTTGTGAAATAAGAACAGATATGTTGCTGTTAATAGAAGTTGCACTAACCTAAGACATATGTAATGCTAGATGTACATTTATACCAGCAAAATAAATAACACATTTACAGTGTTATCAGTGCAGTTGTGCAAGTGCAATGAGAACAGATATATAGCACACATAGTATGGTCACACCAATTCAACAGGAACAGATTTACAGCATATATAGTAGTTGCAACAATGTAATAAGAGCAGATCACCAATATAGATGTTAAAGTCCAGTTTTATCAGTATAAAAACAAATAGACAGTGTTAACTGTGTAATTATACCAGAGTAATAAAAACAGATATACAGTAATATCCGTACGTTGTACCAGTTATAAATAGATGCACAGCATGATCAGTACAATTTCACTAGTGTAATAAGAAGAGATATATAGCATTATTAATGCAGGTATAACAATGTAATTAGATACAGAGTGTAGTCATACCAGCATTAATTGTATCTCCCGTGCTCTCTCCTTGCAAGCGAGGGATCTTTTTTTGTCATATGGGACTTTATTCCTTTTGCAACCTGTCATCCCTTTTCTTTTCTAACAAATAACACTTGTCCTTTTTAGACCCCCATTCCAGAGTGATCCTGAAGACCAAAGTTGGTGATCCGCTCAGTAGCTACATCAACGCCAACTACATCCAAGTGAGTTGCTGCCATCATTTCCCTTCCTTAGCAGCAAGACACTTAACCGTTCAAAAGTATACATTGATATATTTATGCGTGAAATATCAGTCTTAGGAGGGGCTTTGATGTGCTAGCCATATTGTGAAGCTTTCAAAATAAACTTGCTTGTATATTGTATGTAATGACACATACTTATGAAATGTTCGTACAGATCCACATGGAAACGGGCGCATTCATACATATGAAACGCGAACATAGACTTGAAACACATCCACACATACAGGTGAAACGAGCTCACACATACATATGAAATGCTCATACAGATGCATGTGAAACACTCTTTTGTAACATTGCACACTCACATACATGCTTCAGCATGAAACTTTATGTGTGAAAAATTCTGTGTGTTTTATCCAAGTCTATATGCGTGTTTATGCATGAATGTGCTCGTTTCCATGTGTATCTGTACGAACATTTCATAAGTATGTGTGTGTGAATGCCTTTCACATGTGTCTATATGAGCGTTTCACATAATATATTATATGTGTGTGAGTTTTCAGTAGTGTGGATGCGTGTGTGAAAGTTTCACATGTGAATGCGTACATGTTTCATATGTGTATGAGTAACAAAAGTCTGAAGTATTTCCTAAATGGCCCCTCATAATTATGACTTTTTTCTCATAATATTATGACTTTGTTCTCGAAAATCTCCGTCGTAGATCACCCTCTCCCGATGGAGATTTCAGTGGAGTATTTGTGCTTCAATATCAACTGGCTCTTCGGGATAAGGACACGACATGTCTGACACCTCCTTCAGTCTGCAGGCTTCAGCTAGAGAGGAGGGGAAACTCAGGGTTAGTTGAAGAAAACTTGCCAGCGAGGAGGTTAGCTTCACGGAGTATTTTGCCATGGTAACTGACTCCGAGTTAAGCTGAACTGGCTTTGTGAAACTGAAAACCCAGAGTTTCCTTCAACTCTGAGTCATCACTAAACCTGCTTTCTGAAATACCCCCCTTAAGTGCAAAAAATGCACCTCAGAACCACTCCTTTTTGTTTTTGTATGTTGCATCTGCACCTCAGAGCTGAAAGTTTTTGTTTTTGTGTTTTGCACTTCAGACACTGTAAGTGGTCCAGAAGTGCAAAACATGAACAAACAAAAACGAGCAGCCCTGAGGTGCAAATGCGTCACACAATTATGGAAATGCGTCATCAACTACGTCATCGGCTTTGGCAGAGGACTTCACTGTGTACAAACTATGTGTTGACTCTTACAAATTGATATTTTTTAAGCCATTAGAGAGCCCACTCGATTCCAGTATACTTGTGAAGCAAACCACACCACACAAGAACGTACGTATTTTTATTTATGCTCTTGATTTACAGTTATTCAAGGGGGCGCAAAGAGGTGCTTCATCAACTGATGTCGTCTCTGGCCTCGGCAGAACTACGTTACCATTTTCCCACAAGCACTAAAATGAATGGTCCACAGCTCGCAGTCACAAAATAGTCATTGTAACCTTAAAATAAATGAATGAAAAAGTTACACCAGTAGCTAGTTAGTTACAGTATATGTGACAAACAACTAGTCTACCAGCTAGCTAACTCTCTCGCACAATTACTACAATACGACTAAATCTAGCGACAAAGATCCAAACTTTATAATGTTAGCTAACGTAATCAAGTCTAGTAATGTAGAGAAACTATTGGAAACACTGGTGTTGCTGAAAATAACTAGCTGGCTACACCGTTCAGTACTACATGAAATCCGATATCGAGGGTACCTGTTGATTAAAAGCTGCACATAGCTATACTTTAAATGAATTCAAAGAGTTACACCAGTGGCTAGTTAGTTACATAAGACAAACAACTAGTCTACCAGCTAACTAGCTCACTCACACAAATTCTAAAATATTACCCAGTCTAGCAATTTATAACGTATAAAGCTAGCCTAGCATCTAGCGTTAGCTAGGCTACATTGCAGCTGCAACATCCAGAAACTATTGGAAATACTTTTAGTTAGCGAGCATTACTGAAAATTGTTTAGCTGGCGACATTGTTCATTGAAAAATCAGCTAAACTAACAGAATGTTACTTACTTTATTGTCTAACTAAAGTAACATTTAAAATTAATTTGACAGAACTTAGCGAATCAACATTTGCACCTCGGGGCTACTCGTTTTTGTTTGTTCATGTTTTGCACTTATGGACCACTTATGGTGTCTGAAGTGACAAAAAAAAAAAAAACGCAAAAACAAAAACTTTCAGCCCTGAGGTGCAGATGCAACATACAAAAACAAAAAGGAGTGGTCATGAGGTGCATTTTTTGCACTTCAGGGCTGCACGTTTTTGTTTTTGTATTTGCTTTTGCACTTCAGAGCCACCATAATTTTTTGCTTTTCTTTTTTTTTTGTAAGCATAATTGCTTAAAATATTTTTTTGATGTATATTAGCATGGTTGAGCACAGAGGACTGTTTATACTATGTAGTACAGTTAATTGTTGTTAGATAATTTGTTCATAGATGGTGTAGTTTTGGTTGATTTAATCATGTTCTAATGATTGTAGAAAGCAGCATATGTGGAAAATAAAGGTCGTGGAGGTACGAAATGCCTTTGCATTTTTTTTTATTTTTCAAATAAAACAATTTTTGCCACTTTCAATATATATTCAATATATAATGCAATATATAACTTTCAAAAGCAGAGAGGGTTATGGAATACATGGCTAAGCTGTTGGTTTATGTTTCATAAATCATATAAAAACAAACTTCTGTATGTCATAGCTATTTCAAACATTTTCTCATTTTGCCAAAAATTTCAAAAAGTGTTCCAGCTCTGCATCTGAAGGTAAAATAGTTCAATCATTGTTAACAGAACATAAACTGACAGAAGTAAGACAACATACAATACATTTCCTTGCTGGATAGTGGGGTCTTTCTTTAGTTTAACTGTCAACAAGTTCTACCACTCCTGCACTTGCCAGAAATGATTTATCAGTTTTATTGTACCTTACTTGGCACTTCACACCAAAGCTCAGTGCGTGCACGAATATCCTCATAGCCTCTATCGAGGAAGAACCGTGCATCAACATCAGGGGCAATGGGGCAGTGATAGCTAGAACTGATATAGACGTCATAACCCGGGAGATTTTTTGAGGAATCTTCGTAAAACTTCCTGGCCCATGAGTATTCGTCAGGATCTTCAGAGTCATTGTTGGTTGGGCCATAGAACCCCACCCATGCATAATGGAACGTGCTTTTCCAATCAGTAAATGACTTGCTGATGAATAGTCGAGCATAGGCACAGCCATCTTTAGCAATGAGCTGCAGCAGGGCATCAAATCCACTGATTTTCACAGGTTCTCTTCCACAGGAGTCGCTGACCTCTGGCCCCCTCCAGACTGAATTTCCTTGACTTTCTGTGAACAGCCTCGCATGCAGACCATGATTCATAGGCACTGAGGTCTCATAAGAGCCTGACACTCGCCCATACAACCAGGTATAATCCAGGTATTGCTTATATTCAGAAGGATCTTTATGATTAACATCATTTTTGAACAGCCCAATCCAGGTATACTTATTCAACCACCCACTATAAACACTTCTCCAAACAATCTTAGCCTTTCCATTGTCTAAGGTATGAACTTCGAGTTGTACATTACAAACTCCAGGTTGAAATGCACACAAGACAGCAGAGACGGTCAGAACCCGCAGGAAAGAACTCAGAGGACTCCTCATTGTGACCCTTTGAAAGAGCAAGAGACAAAATAGTTTTGCATCAACCATTCATTAACCAAATACCTTTGCCCAATAAAATGGTGTGAATTATGTGAACAAGATTAGTTGTACTGAGACTGACAAACACTAATAGTGCAATAATGCTATCACCAGCATGCTGATTTTTAAGTGTTTTATTGCCATAGAAGGTGTGCTTTTCACTCAGGTGACCTGGCTTTATGGTGCACAGGATTACTAAACTGGCTAGAAAAGATGATTATCTATTATGAATCATGTCCCATGAATTCTGGGTCATGACTGATGTGATCTTCAGGCATTTTTCCACAGTAACCATTTGCTGTTCTAGGACATGACCAATTACACTGTGTTAAACTGAAAATGAAGACAGCATTGCTAAGTAAAATACAGGCACAGTGCTTTGCAACGACTTAATGCTAAACAAAGTTTTTGTAAATTGTATATATATTGTATATAAATACATATAAAATGATAATGACTGATGATGTTTTTTTTTTTTTTCTAAAACACAGTCTATGCAAATTTTTGTCATGCTTTTTCAGAGCCTTTCAGTAAATATCTGTTGCAAATGAGCTTTGGATACACCTACCTGTGCAGCGTGTGTCTCCACTGACAGACCTGAGGAGATGTGTCTTATTTTATATTGTGTGTGTGTTTGTGTGTGTGGGTGTGTTTAATTTTGTTTACATAACAATTCAGTTCTGATCTTTATAGTCCATTCTCCTTCACCTTTTTGAATATTTACTTACTTTGTTTACAACTGATTGATTGCTATAGGGTTCAATGGACAACAAAGTCTGACAACGTGGATTTTGGACTGTGAAAGTTTTCGCTTGTGGCCCCTGTCATACCAGTGATGAACATGATTTCCTTGAAATCACGTGGTATTGTGGAAAGTCAAAATATATATTTTGATCTAAAGAGTCATGTTTAAATGCTTGATTTTCTTTGGACAAATGTAAATCATGAAGTTGATGCCTATGTATGGATCTTTTCCAAAAAAAAAAAAAAAAATTTTTTACATTTTTTTTTTTACAATTTTGAATACTCTAAAATATAAGATTTTGTTTTAATTTGTTCATAACACTTTTTTGGTCACTGCATAATTCCATTTGTGTTGTTTCATGGTTTTGATGTCTTTACTGTTTTTCTAAAATGTGGAAATTGGTAAAAAAAAAAAAAAAAAATTGACTGGTACTGTAGGTCTAGGCAATTTCTTAAAATAAGCTATGGAAAACTTCTTTTTAGAGAGGCAAGACCTTTTCCTATTGGAGTTCATGTAGCTTCTAACCTACTTGATCATCTGTGCAATCCCCCACACAAGAAGAATGGAGTTTGTTTATTTAATCGTAATGATTCCAAATATTTTGGCACTGCCAAGCGAAAGTAACAAATATGGGTTTTCTTCATATCAGTTCAATTTTGGTCTAGCGTTTGGACTCAGTTAATTATTTGTATCACTACTGAATTATTCTGGCTTGTATTTGTCAAGTAATAAACTGCTAAACTGCATATATTGTATTTGAAGAGGATCACTGTTTTCTGTTTATGTGATGTACTGAAAACCCCTAATCACATGACAACCCCCATCGACAATTGATATAGAGTCTATAGACATATGTTGTTCATAGTGTGTATCATAACTAGGTCAATAATGCATTTCATGGAGTTGGACTTTTTTGATACTTACAGCACACAACTTCAGTTTCACATTCACTGCATACAACACATGCATATTAAGGACAAATGTTGTGTGATTAGTAAAAAAGAATTGTGTGCAGAATAAGTACAGAGTGCACTGTGTATAGATTTAACCTGGGCTATAATGAGGTTTGGGAGATTAGGAGCATTTGAGGTGTTGTGGACACTATCCTTACATGTATCTGTGTCACATTTTCTGTCATCTCTCACAGGTCAGTAATTTCATGACAACAGTCTTATCAGGATTTTCATAATCTAAAAATGGAGTTCTCAAAATTTTCCTTTTTGTTTTGCCAATATTATTTATTAATGAGAATGTATGCTTTAGAGGGGATGGATGTGGTGGATTATTTAGATAAAAAGCAGAACCAAATACATAGCAGGTCAGATGATTAGACATGACTCAGAGCCAAATGCAAGTATTTGCTCACCTTGTTAGATGTAAGATGATGCCAGAAATGGTTAGGTGGTCAAATAGCGAGCAGCAATCGTTGGATTTGGCAGGAACAAGAGCTGGGGTATTCTGCTGTCAAGGTTGAGAGGATCTGTGTCAACTGTCCTACTCTGGTGCGATAAACAAAAAGTGAAACTGCCTGAAGATAAAGCCATCTACTCACACTTCATCATTTGGCTTACTAATTCTGTGAATAAATAGTGATGGCAAAATGTGAATTAGGTTTAGTTATACAATTCATAAAACTGAATAACAGATAAGTTAATAGCCAGTTGGAAACTGACTGATAGCATCATCTATTTTGTCATTGAAAAAGGAGAAAAAGAGGATCTGAGGTCACCAAAAGGTGATAGTGTTATAACATTTATATCACCTTTTGGTGACCAAAGAACCGATAAAGATTAACCAATAAAATAATGGTGAAAAGTGTTTGCCACATTTTATAGACAGTGATAGAATGAACACTTTTCACCCACATTTCATTTGTTTATCTATATGGAAATATATAAAATATAAAAATGTTAAATAATGAACTAATTTTGACCAATGGAAATGTTAACTCAGAGCAATTCAGCCCTGCAAATGCCCATACTCTCAGCAAAAAACCTCACCCTTGCTTTCCACTCAACCCTTCAGAAACTAGTCACTTGACCAAAAATCTCAGTAAATGTTCACAAAGTCAAGCATCATGGATTTTGGACTTGTGCAAACAAAACATTGTTTGCTGGAATAAAACGCATTGGAGTCAAGCCATTTGTTTAATTTTGGTGGTTGTCAATGTTGTAGTGGTCAAGAACATCATTTCCTTGAAATTACAGGGTGCTGGGAAATTCTTTGTCCTCTCAAAAACAGCTTCAGAAAACGTTTTCAGAAAATTTATTACAATAAGCAATGGAGGCGTTCTTTGAGAGGCAACACAGTGTCCTGTTGAAGTTCACCTAGCTTCTGTCCTTTATGCAATTATGCATAGCTTAATGCAATGGATCAGGCAGAAAATGACACATCACCCCCCTTCCAATGGATATGTGGGGGGAAAAAAGTTACTAGGTGGCACTGGATGATGTTCTGTGAGGGACAGGCCTTTCTCTATCCTGTTGCAAGCCTTTCACCTGAAGAGATGACTAGCTTGCGCGGGAGTACCCTGCCGTATGGATGGATACATTTTACATGCAACTGCATGTGATTGCAGAGAAACAAGGTGCTTTAATACAAAATAACTTCAATTTAGGCATTGCTGTTCAGTTCCATGTAAGATTGTGAGGCTTGTTCATTTAATTGCATCAATATATTGTTGCGATGGTAGCTTAACATAATTAGACATGTCATAGATTAACACACCAAGTCGGTGATTTCATGATGAGAAACTTAACATGATTTTCATGATCCCAAAATTGAATTCTAATACATTTACCTTTTTAACATGTGCATTATCATGCTTTCCACATAACCCCGATTTTCCATTCAGGATGCATAGATTATGTCTGATGGGTGCATTTCACTGTCAGTCTCTGGGCAGTCTTCACTAGCTGCATTATACTGCCTTCTACTAGTTCCTGTGTTGTGGGGGCATAGTTGACATTTTCATCAGTGTGGTAACATTCCTTAGTCATAGTAGTATAAACAATCTGAATGTCATACTTTTTGCTGTGGAGGAGCATTCTTTGGAGCCATGCTGAAGCCTTTCCAATGGGCTTTGAGATGATGGCTTCAGCACTCTGACAGACACAATATATATCGCTCCCAAGATTGAGTATTCCAAGAATCAAACTCCATTTGTTTCCCTAAGCATTATATAAAACTCCCATTCCTTCTCTGTTAATAAAAGGTGATACAAGTGTTTGTGATGGTTCATAAACAGTGATAGAATGTGGCAAAAACACTTATATCACCTTTTAGTGACCAAACCAATAAACCAAGAAAGCTAAACCAATAAAATAATGGTGAAAAGTGTTTGCTACAGTTGACATAATGAACACATTTCACCCATATTTCATTGGTTTATCTACCTAGAAATATATAAAACACACAAATATTAAATAGTGAACTAATGTTTACCAATGGTAATGATAAGCCAGAGCAACACAGCCCAGCAAAAGCCCATACTCACAGCCATAACTTCACCTTTGTTTTCCACTCAACCATTCAGAAACCAGTCACTTCAAAAAAAATCTAAGCAAATATTCACAAAGTCAATGGACTTATTTGTGCAAACAAAACATTGCTTTCCGGAATCAAACACATTGGAGTCAAGCCATTTATTTAATTTTGGTTGTTGTGATGAACATGATTTCCTTGAAATCATGGCATGCTGGGAAAGTCATTGTCCTCTCAAAAACTATATCGTCAGCAATGTCGAGGTCCTCAAGCTGAGAGAATGGGACCCACTGGATGCCACAGGTTTTATTGGCTTTTTGTTTAATTTTGGTTGTTGTCAATATTAGTCGTCATGAATATGATTTACTTGAATTTGTTGGGTGCTGAGAAAGTCATTGTCCACTCATAAACAGCTAATTTCATAAAATGTCTTAAAATAAGCAATGGAAACCTCCTTTATGTCTTTATGTCTTGTTGTTGTTCATGTAATTGTAATACAAATTGTCAACAGTACATTTTTATTTATTATTATTTGTTTGGCAAGCGCTGATATCCAAAGAAACTAACAGGGTTAACCATGACATGACAATCAAATGCATATCACAGCAGCAACAGTACCCATTAGGATATTGGTACAGAACAGCCAGATTTACAGTTAGAATGCATCAAGCTGTAAAATAGGGAAACAGAGCCTAACAATCATCTACAACAGCAACATTTCCTAAAGCCCAGCATTCACATTTTACAGAGGAGTGATCCATAAAAAGCAGCCTTAACCTGCTATTCCATGACACATCCTTATCTATACAATTCTAATTATTTTTATAATAATATCATTATAAGTTAAGCCATTAGTCAATTTGCCACACTGTTGGCATCAGCAGTAATGCATCCTTATGAGAATCATATAATAATTGTATAATAATTAGGTTTGGACTGGGATCTTCTTGCTTCGCTGGTGTGTTGGTGCCACAAAATAACCAGCAGGGGGCAGCACTTGCCCAGCAGAGATGACCATGAGTTCAGCTGAACATTGCTGCACGTGAGGAGGCTGAGGGCTAGATTAGATTAAGGTGAAGCACTGAGAACAATACCAAAACAAAGCTTGAATAATAATTAAAAAATGACAATCTATTTGTTTTATTTCTTTACTGAGGCATGATGCTTTTCTACACAGTGAGATTATCAGTACAGTATTTGGTACCTACCAGCTTGTTTGGCTCTGCACAACAGCAGAATGTATACATTACAAAGTGTAGACCGAAAGGAGTCACCTTTTAAAGAAATTGGCCATACATCACTGAATGTTATTTTAATTGTTCTGAGATGATTCATACCTGGAATTCATTAGGTCATTGCTCATCACACAGCTCCACTTACATATATATGAAAATAAAGGCAAAAGTGTCTTGTTAACATAATATGCACACATAATACATTGGATATCGGGAATGTTCTAGCTTCCTCTTACAGCAGTTCTATCTCACAATTATGGGCAGCAATGTCAGGTAGCTTTTGGGAACCTTGAGATTTGAAGTTATTTATTTCAGTTATGATGCAAATACTGCTATCTCTCCAGTCTGAAACACTTCTCTGAGTCTTTATCTGGAAATATCATTTGAATTGTTCATTGCCAGCATTGAACACAATGTTAGAAGCAAGCTTAGCCTGAGGGACTCAGCAGAGAACAGCAATAAAAGAAGTAATCCAGGGTGCCTAGAGTTGCACATGACTGCCCTCTAGTGGTGTGTTTGGGTCCACTACAGGCCTCCAGCTTCGTTTCCACAATGTTTACTTTTTAAATACAGCCCCCGCCAACTTGAACACCAGACAGGCAAAATTAGATATGCTTTCTTAACTTCAGTGTTAGGTGCAGTGAGCTGCTTTATTATGAAACTGATACCTCAACAAGCATTGCTTTCATGTTATAGCATCATTCCACATATCTGAAGATTTCTACAAATTAAAACAGGAGAACAGCATTGTCTTTCATTTACACTGTTGGCAGCATTCTCTTATA
Organism: Megalops atlanticus; assembly: GCA_019176425.1. Taxonomy (NCBI): domain Eukaryota; kingdom Metazoa; phylum Chordata; class Actinopteri; order Elopiformes; family Megalopidae; genus Megalops; species Megalops atlanticus. The sequence goes on from CM032897.1 coordinate 14,301,329, forward strand.
AAATATTAAAACTACAAGAACAATATGAACAGATATAATGTAGTGTAGTCTAGTGCAGTTATACACATGTAATAACAGATATGCAATGTTAGCAGTGCTGTTCTGCTTGTGAAATAAGAACAGATATGTTGCTGTTAATAGAAGTTGCACTAACCTAAGACATATGTAATGCTAGATGTACATTTATACCAGCAAAATAAATAACACATTTACAGTGTTATCAGTGCAGTTGTGAAAGTGCAATGAGAACAGATATATAGCACATATAGTATGGTCACACCAATTCAACAGGAACAGATTTACAGCATATATAGTAGTTGCAACAATGTAATAAGAGCAGATCACCAATATAGATGTTAAAGTCCAGTTTTATCAGTATAAAAACAAATAGACAGTGTTAACTGTGTAATTATACCAGAGTAATAAAAACAGATATACAGTAATATCCGTACGTTGTACCAGTTATAAATAGATGCACAGCATGATCAGTACAATTTCACTAGTGTAATAAGAAGAGATATATAGTACTATTAATGCAGGTATAACAATGTAATTAGATACAGAGTGTAGTCATACCAGCATTAATTGTATCTCCCGTGCTCTCTCCTTGCAAGCGAGGGATCTTTTTTGTCATATGGGACTTTATTCCTTTTGCAACCTGTCATCCCTTTTCTTTTCTAACAAATAACACTCATCCTTTTTAGACCTCCATTCCAGAGTGATACTGAAGACCAAGGTTGGTGATCCGCTCAGTAGCTACATCAACGCCAACTACATCTGAGTGAGTTGCTGCCATCATCAGGACATGAAGAATCAAATCTCTGGAAGGCCATGGTGTGGGCTATCATTATCAGTTATACTGTAAATCTGTTTCAGAAATACTTAACAATTTCTTTGTTTGATAAGATCCTTTGTGCAGTTAATTGCAGTCTGACTGCAATTCTTGTCTTGGTTCCTTTAATTGCATTAATTTCAGTACTACTACAATTAGAACAGAATGTCATTTGTGTGTCATTGAAAGGACCGCTTTCTTTGTTTTTCTATTCCAGAAATGCGCTCTCTACTGGCTTAAAAACGGGGCATCTATGGAAAGTGGAGGTTGTTGTGAACAGCGTGGAAGAATGTGATCACTACACCATCCGTAACCTGACACTGCAGGTAAGATCACCTGTAATGCTGCTGTGATTATCTTGTTTTACCTTTCTGCAGTGGTTGTCATCTTTTAGCACACAGACTTGGGACATAGTACATTTCCAGCAACATCAATAATAACTTACATTGGATGGCCCAGCGCTATGGGGGTGCTTAGGGGTGCATTGCACATCCAGGCAGACCTCAGTGCACCCGCAATTATCTCCCTATTTCCCAATGTCTACATAGTATTTATGACTTTTTGTGCACCCCTGTAGATTGCAATTGCAACCCTTCTGAATTGCTAACAGGAAAATGAGAAAGTGGCTCATTCTTACTTGTGACCATTTATACTCCTGAAGTCTGGTTTATCAAAGCCTTCACTACTGTGCTCATTACTGTGATTACTGTGTGCTGGGAATGTCAACCTGGACTCTTTTGTTGCTTGTGCAGGTAACGCACACAAGAGGAACGAATCCAAAGCTTCTCAATTAAAGCACACATTCAACTGGTTTGTTTTCAAAAGTCTGTGGCTTATTACTGCTATTATTTTATATATTAAGCCATTCTTCTAAAACAGTTTATAACTGCAGGTCCATTGACTGTGCAATAAAATGATACTGTGTGATGAATATTAATATTATTAATATTACAAATAATATTAAATGTAAATAAATATTACATTCCGCATTACAGTACAGTCAATAAATTAAAATAATGGGACAAAAACAGATACTTTTCAGTATTTGTATTGAGTTGCCACAGTCACATTAGTAAGTATAATAAGATACTATGAAAAGCGACTCTGAATGAAAAAGTAGCGCTAATACAATTTAAAGATTTTTAAATTTACTATTACCATTAAAAACAACCTCTCTGGATTCTGAATGGATTTTGTTCACAGTATCTTGTTTCATTTTCAGCCATGTCTCACACAAATTCCACAGATGGATTTATGCTTTATGCTTATGCTATTCTCTGTTGTGGAAGCCATTACAGCTGTGGTAAATGCTGATAGTTTCTGCTGACTTTGGGAGTCTCTAAAAAATGTATGTTATTTTCTTTTATATTTGTGGCTATGCAGTTTCCTTTGTTCAGGTGACAAATGGGATAATGACCAAAATCAATTTTTATGTTTGATATTTTCAGATTTTAAAATAGAAAAAATTATGGTTTTGCATTTTACACTCAGTTACAAAAATCCAAAGTAGGAAAACAAGCTGTTTTCTCATATTCCTCTTTATGATTGAGGAAAGCTATTATTATTGGCATTTAGCAGACACTCTTATCCAGAGCAACTTACATGGTTACAATGTTACCCATTCATACATCTTGACATTTACTGAGGCAATTGTGGGTTAAGTACCTGGCCCAAGGGTACAGCGGCAGTGCCACAGTGGGGAATCAAACCAGCAACCTTTCGGTTAAAAGGTCCCACTCCTTAACCACTATGCTACACTGCCAACCTTACTTTGTGTTGCCCCCTTCACACAGAATAATAATATTATATTTATATTCCTTATATTAAGTGCAAACAATGATCAAGAACATGTTTGTTGGTCCATCTTACCAGTTCACATCCACCTTAAACTTAAATTTACTTAAAATGACATTGTATATTCAATTCCCTTATCTCTAAACAATAAGCAAGACAATTACCCATTCAAAACTATACTTATATGTGAAACATAAATCTTACGAGGGGATTTGATGTGCTAGCCATACTGTGAAGCTTTCAAAATAAACTGTTGCTTGTATCCTGTATGTAATGACACTTAATTGAAATGTTGTTTGGACAAATTGAGTGTTGTACTATGCATTTCTGTCGGCTGCTCTGTACTGTCAGATTTGCTGCTGACTCAATATTCTGAACTGACAATAAAGAGATTATTTTAAAAGATGTTTTTGAATGTTATTTCTGTGTTGTATTCCTGCTTGTGTGATAAATGTAATTGTTTAAAATATTGATTCATAATGTACAGTCGCATCAAACAAAAATTAAAAAGAAAAATAATTTATTTAGTAATCACATATAGCATTCAAAAGCATAGAGGATTATGGAAAACATGGCTGGGTTATTGGTTTATGTTTCATAAATCGTATATAAAAATTTCTGTATATCACAGCAATTTCAAACTCAACATTTTTTTCATGTTACCAAAGATTTCATAAACAGACAAAGTGTTCCAAATCTGTAATCTGAAATTAAGAGTTAAATCATTGTTAACAGAACATAAACTGACAGAAGTAAGAAAACATGCAACATATCTCTATACTTGATAGTGGGGTCTTTCTTTACTTTAAAAGTGTCAACAACCACACCTGCACATATCAGCTTGCCAGAAATAATTTATCAGTTTTATTCTATGTTACTTGGCACTTCACACCAAAGCTCAGTGCGTGCACGTATATCCTCATAGCCACTATCAAGGAAGAACCGCGCATCAACATCAGGGGCAATGGGGCAGTAATACCTCGAACTGATATAGACATAATACCCCAGGATATATTTTGAGCGATCCTTGTAAAAGCTTGTGGCCCATGAGTATGTGTCAGGATGTCCAGAGTCATTGTTGGTTGGGGAGTAGAACCCCACCCGTGCATTACTGAACTTGCTTGTCCAATCAGTAAATGACTTGCTGATGAATAGTAGAGCATAGGCACAGCCATCTTTAGCAATGAGCTGCAGCAGGGCATCAAATCCCCTGATTTTCACAGGTGCTTTTCCACAGGAGTTGCTGACCTCTGGCCCCCTCCAGACTGAATTTCCATGCCTTTCTGTGAATAGCCTCACATTCAGACCATGAGTCATGGGCACTGAGGTATCATAGGAACCTGATGATTGCTTATGCACCGAGTTATAAGCCAGGTATTGATTATATTCATCTTTATCTGCAGGATCAAAATTATTTTTGAACAACCCAACCCAGGCATCTGCATTCAGCCCCTGTTCAGGAACATCTTTCCAGACAATCTTAGCATTTCCATTTTGTAAGGTATGAACTTCGAGCTGTGGCTGACAACTAAAAAGTTTCAAGGACGAATCTTCAAAGGAGTCGGGACTGAGATTAGTGATTTGTTTAATGAGGTCATTATTAATGTAGAAGGTTCTGTCTGGAGCATATGTATTTGAGTTTTGAATATGCTGGGTGCTATAGACAGCGTTAATGTAAAAAGAAATATCTGAGTCAGAATCTTCTCTGTTACTCCCTCGGATGATGAGTCTATCAATATTTTCATTTCTTCTGTAATGTACAGTTATATACCCAGGCAAGTCATTTGCTCCAGGATGCCAAAAGGAATTCAGATTGCCTATGATGTAATAAAAGTTATCATTGCCGGCAGGAGGTAAAAGGTTTTCATTGTTATAAAATCGATGACATCCAAACTGATTAATATTGGGATTAATCCCAGTCATCCAGTTGTTGTCATAAAATCTGATGCGACGTGAAAACCAGTAGAGAAGCCTAAGTCCCTGTGGATTGAGGCATGCATTTTTCAAGTCACTCAAACTCCTCAATTCTCGTACTGCTAAGACAGCAGAGAGGGTCAGAACCAGAAGGAAACAAGTCAAAGGACTCCTCATTGTGACCCTTTGAAAGAAAGAGTGAGAGACAAAATAGTTTTGCATCAACCATTCATGAACCAAATACCTATGTCCAATAAAACTGGCGATGATGTGAACAAGATTAGCTGTACTAAACCAGATAATCACTAATTGTGTAATATACATATATTTGTACAAATATAACAATTTGATGTTCTAGGACATGAGCAATTACACTGTGTTAAGCTGAAAATGAAGACAACAATGTTAAGTAAAATGCAGGTACAGTGGTTTCCAACAACTTAACACTAAACAAAGTTTCATATTCAGATTTTTCAGAATACTATTAGTAACAAATATAAAACAACACAATGACCAATTTTTTTTTTTTTCTAAAACCCAGTACATGCAAAATCTTATGTCATGCTTTTTCAGAGCCTTTCAAATAAACAACTGTTGCAAATGAACTTTGGATACACCTACCTGTGCAATGCGTGGCTCCAATGACAGACCTGAGGAGATGTGTCTTATTTTATAACTGTGTGTGTGTGCGCGTGCACGTGCATGTGTTTGTTTAATTTGGTTTACATAACAGTTCAGTTCAGTAGATCTATATTGTCCTCAAAGGTCAAGTTTTGTGCAGCATTTAAGAACATCTGATAGTTCTCCCCGTGATCTTAGAAAAGATCTTTAATTTCGCATTTTTTATTCAAGGACGGATCTGTGAAAAGTGTCAGCATGGTATTGTCCACATCAAAGGGAATTCAGCTGCCTGAGCAGGAAAAATCTCTATTGCATTTTGGAATGAATTGCATTTTTTCTTAGCTGTATTGACTGTAGTATTCTCAGTGGATTGATCTATGGATTGAATGTGGATTGATCCATGACAATAATTAAATAATTATCTCTTTCAATAATTAATTAATTACCTTTACTTAACTCCCAGCTGAGTGGGTCACTCTTAGCTTTAACCACACTAATTTCCAGTACACAAATTTGCTTGTATCATGATGCATACAAACCAGGCACATGCTTGGTGTAAATGTTAATGGAGCCAACAGTGGTGGAATGAACAAGCTTTGTTCCATCAGGAGTAGGGGTTGCTTTGTCGGCTGGGTCCCCTCATCTTTCCGCTGAGGGACCCTATACTGGCTTATGAGATGCCTGCAAAGTCCCTCAGTGACATCAGTGGGGAACCGTTCATCATCCACATGGCGCATGCTCCACTGTAGCACACTGTGGGACCTACAGTGTGAAAAATAGCCTTTGTCTCACGCTTGAGTGTATTGCAGGATTGCACCTGAATCACTGTATAAGCAAAGTGGGTGTGCAAAGAGTTGAGCCTTCTGTACAGCTGGAGACTGTTGGGTAAGAAGGGGAAAAAGCATTAAAAAGATTTGGGTCAGATTACCACAAAAACGGTTTTCTAAATCTTTGTCACATTTGCCACAGAAGACAATGTATGACCACATTTCACCCATGGTTAAGTGGCTTAAATATATAAAGAATATGTTTAATATGTATAATTATTAAGTGATTAAAATAATGAATTAAATTATTTAATTTGTTTCATTATTAATTAAAAATAATTAATAATAAAACACAAAAAAAATATTTTGACCAATAGAGACCTGTTTTGGCTTTATGGAGTGCAGTGTTGCTCTCCATTCTCCTTCACCTTTTTGAATATTTACTTACTTTGTTTACAACTGATTGATTGCTATAGGGTTCAATGGACAACAAAGTCTGACAACTTGGAATTTGGACTGTGAAAGTGAAAGTTTTTGCTTGTGGTCCCTGTCAAAGAAGTGATGAACACGATTTCCTTGAAATCACGTGGTATTGTGGAAAGCCAAAATATATATTTTGACTTAAAGAGTCATGCTTAAATGCTTGTATGTTTTATACAACTGTAAATCATGAAGTTGATGCCTATGTATGAATCGTCTTAAAAAATTCTAAAATTATTTTTTTGAAGACTCTAAAATGTAATATTTTGTTTTGATTCATTTGTAACACTTTTTTGGTCACTGCATAATTCCATTTGTGTTGTTTCATAGTTTTTGATGTCTTTACTATTTTTCTAAAATGTGGAAATTGGTAAAAAAAAATAAATAAATAAGCAATGGAAAACTTCTTTTTAGAGAGGCAAGACCTTTTCCTATTGGAGTTCATGTAGCTTCTAACCTACTTGATCATCTGTGCAATCCCCCATGCAAGAAGAATGGAATTTGTTTAATCGTAGAATGTTCTTAACGATTCCAAATATTTTGTCACTGCCAAGCGAACGTAACATATTTGGGTTTTCTTCACATCAGTTCAATTTTGTTCTAGCGTTTGGACTCAGTTAATTATTTGTATCACTACTGAAATATTCTGGCTTGTATTTGTCAAGTAATAAACTGCTAAACTGCATGTATTGTATTTGAAGAGGATCACTGTTTTCTGTTTACATGATGTACTGAAAACCCCTAATCTGTAATCACATGGCAAACCCCATCGACAATTGATATAGACTCTATAGACACATGTTGTTCATAGTCTGTGTATTCGATACAAAGTCTGTATCAAAATTAGGTCAGTAATGCATTTAATGGAGTTGGATGTTTTTGATTTTGACGTTTTACAGCGTACAACAACTTCAGTTTCACATTCACTGCATACAACACATCCATATAAAGGACAAATGTTGTGTGATTAGTGAAAAAAGAATTGTGTGCAGAATAAGTACAGAGTGCACTGTGTATAGATTTAACCTGGGCTATAATGAGGTTTGGGAGATTAGGAGCATTTGAAGTGTTGTGGACACTATCCTTACATGTACCTGTGTCACATTTTCTGTCATCTCTCACAGGTCAGTAATTTCATGACAACAGTCTTATCAAGATTTTCATAATCTAAAAATGGAGTTCTCAAACTTTTCCTTTTTGTATTGCCAATATTATTTTTTCCATGTAATCACCTGATTTTCCAGATACTCAGTAATGAGAATGTATGCTTTAGAGGGGATGGATGTGGTGGATTATTGAGATAAAAAGCAGAACCAAATACATAGCCGGTCAGATAATTAAACATGACTTACAGCCAAATGCAAGTGTTTGCTCACCTTGTTAGATGTAGGATGATGCCAGAAATGGTTAGGTGGTCAAATAGCAAGCAGCAATCTTTGGATTTGGCAGGAACAAGAGCTGGGGTATTCTGCTGTCAAGGTTGAGAGGATCTGTGTCAACTGTCCTACTCTGGTGCGATAAACAAAAAGTGAAACTGGCTCAAGATAAAGCCATCTACTCACACTTCATCATTTGGCTTACTAATTCTGTGAATAAATAGTGATGGTAAAAATGTGAATTAAGTTTAGTTATACAATTCATAAAACTGAATAACAGATAAGTTAATAGCCAGTTGGAAACTGACTGATAGCAGTCATCTATTTTGTCATTGAAAAAGGAGAAAAAGCATTAGAGGATTTGAGGTCACCAAAAGGTGATATAAGTGTTATAACATTTATATCACCTTTTGGTGACCAAAGAACCGATAAAAATTAACCAATAAAATAATGGTGAAAAGTGTTTGCCACATGTTATAGACAGTGATAGAATGAACACTTTTCACCCACATTTCATTTGTTTATCTATATGGAAATATATAAAATATAAAAATGTTAAATAATGAACTAATTTTGACCAATGGAAATGTTAACTCAGAGCAATTCAGCCCTGCAAATGCCCATACTCTCAGCAAAAAACCTCACCCTTACTTTCTAGTCAACCCTTCAGAAACTAGTCACTTGACCAAAAATCTCAGTAAATGTTCACAAAGTCAAGCATCATGGATTTTGGACTTTGTAAACAAAACATTGTTTTCTGGAATAAAACACATTGGAGTCAAGCCATTTGTTTAATTTTGGTGGTTGTCAATGTTGTAGTGGTCATGAACATGATTTCCTTGAAATCACAGGGTGCTGGGAAGTTCCTTGTCCTCTCAAAAACAGCTAATTTCAGAAAATTTATTACAATAAGCAATGGAGACCTTCTATGAGAGAAGCAACACAGTCTCCTATTCAAGTTCACTTAGCTTCTGTCCTACCTGATCATGTGTGCCGATCTCCTTCCATATACATGTGTACTGAGTAACAAAAGTCCCCCTTATATGTGGATTTCAGTGCTTTATCATGTGGCATTATGCAATGGATCAGGCAGAATATGACACATCGACCCCCTTTACAATTGATATGTGGTGTTCACCAATAATAAGGAGAACATTGCATAATTAGCAAAACAGAGTAAACTTTGTCAGATTTGTCACTCAAAGTTGAATGCTGCTTAAAGTTAAGAAGTGGCTACATCTGAGCTACTGCCCATGCAGGCAGTAGAATCTCTGAGAGGCAACACAGTCTCTTATTGAAGTTCACCTAGCTTCTGTCCTACCTGATCATCTGTGCCAATCTCCTTCTATATGCATGTGTACTGAGTAACAAAAGTGTCCCTTATACATGGAATTCAGTACTTTATCATGTGGCATTATGCAATGGATCAGGCAGAAAATGGGTGCATTTCACTGTTGGTCTCTGGGCAGCCTTCACTAGCTGCATTATACTGCCTTCTACTAGTTCCTGTGTTGTGGGAGCATAATTGACATTTTCATCAGTGTGGTAACATTCCTTAGTCATAGTAGTATAAACAATCTGAATGTCATACTTTTTGCTGTGGAGGAGCATTCTTTGGAGCCATCCTGAAGCCTTTCCAATGGGCTTTGAGATGATGGCTTCAATTTGTTTGTGGTAAGACAGCCCTCTGACAGAAACAATGTATACATTCTGGTGAAACCGTTCCTTCGCAAACACAGCTCTTGTTGTGCCTGGGCATAATTTTGTTCTGTCACATACAGTGCCCTGAATGCAAAGGTAATGGGTTGCTTACCTTTCATCCAGAAGGCTCCAACCCCGCTGGTCCTTAGAAGCATCTGAACTTTATTCTCAGTGCCTTCCTGTGGGCAGGTCTCTGTTAATTTCTCACCGCAAAGAGATTTTGAATGTTCATTCAAAGCAGTAAAAATAAATCTCAGTCAAATATTACATCTTCTTGTTGTTCTTATTATTGTTATTGGTATTATTAATAGTACATATTTAATAATTCATGGAAATATTTATATTCACTATTATTTATTTGGCAGTTAACCCATTAGTTTGCCACACTGTTGGCATCAGCAGTAATGCATCACTATATAATTAGGTTCAGATTGGGATCATTTTGCTTCGCTGGTGTGTCAGTGCCACAAAATAACCAGCAGGGGGCAGCACTTGCCCGACAGAGGTGATCATGAGTTCCACTGAACAGTGCTGCACATGGGGAGGCCGAAGGCTCGACAGGTCTCTGCATTCCAGCAGAACGTAGTGAAGAATGAGTCTGCCCATGGCGAGCCTAATCTAATGAAAGCTGTCAGTGAGAGAACCTTCAGCCCACCAGCCCCAATCCAAAAATAAACACTCATAACGGCTGTGACGGTTGACTCGTCCCTAATCAAATTGTTTTGAAGTGAGGGGACCATGATGCGGAAATGGAAATACATTTACATGCAGGATGGAGGCTGCCCGTCCAGCTCTGTGGTTGATGTCTTAATAAAATCCCAGTGGAGTTAAATTAGATCAAGGCGAAGTACTGAAAACAAGACCAAAACAAAATTTAAATAATAAAAAAATGACAGTCTATTTTTCTTCCTATTTGTTTTGTTTGTTTACTGAGGCATGCTGCTTTTCAACATTGTGAGACTGTCAGTACTGTATTTGGTACCTGCTTGTTTGTGTGGCTCTGCACAATAGGAGAATGTGTCCTCCTATTACAAAGCGTAGACTGAAATAAGTCAACTTTTGAAGAAAGATCGCCAAAGATCACTGAATGTTATTTCAATTGTTATGGGTGGATTCATACCTGGAACTCATTAGGTCATTGCTCATCACACAGCTCCTCTTACATATATATGAAAAATAACGAAATGCTCAAAAAAAGGCAAAAGTGTCTCGCTAACCATGCAAAGCTCTGAGAATTATTCGGCGTCATCTTGAAATAAAATGGAAATTAGCCTTTCGTTCTGCAATGTCCCACTTTAATGTTAGCAACCTGCTCCAGCGCTGTTTACAAGAGCAATACATCCAGCTGATGTTTGCTTGGCAGTTGATTGCAATGAGCTGTTATCAGACTCCAGTAATGGTTCTGTTTCTTTTTGGGTAATGGAGCGTCAGCGGAGCACATATTCTGTCAGCCAAGCCCTGCTTGCCTCAGCCTCCATTAATCTCACGTGTCTTTGCATACTGCTTCCCAGTATTGATTGAGAGGCTGTCGAATCCACTTCAAGGACGTGACTAGTTCCTCATCTCAGAGTTGTAAATGAGGTCTTACACATGAAGATTGCCCTCGGCATGAGCCATTTGTATTTTTTTTCAGTCGTATTGAACAATCCTAGTCCGTTTTAACAGGGACACAAAAAAAAATTTGCAAATGGCTCATTTTCAAAGTGCAAGCTGAGTGCTATGTTCTGACATGGATATTTCAGGTCTAGGCTATGCCCTTAATCAGCTATGGCCAGTAGCAGGAGCATAGTAGCAGTAGCATAGTAGCAGGACACTGTCGCCTTCATCCAGCTTATGTTGACCACGGTTCCTGGAGTTTCTGCTCTATCAGCACCACCTAACAACTCACCAGGTGCATGCAGGTTACTAGGTTTTCCGTAATGATACACTGCATGTCTTGTGGTGTGCTATTGGCATTTTGGGAAAGTGCCGTGCCTCTGTGTTTTCTTGTTTGGATGCAAGAGGCATAGCAGTTCATCAAATGGGGCATGGTCAAAAAGGTGAGCTTTCATTTTCAGTTTTACAGTTTTCTTGTCTTTAATGTGATACAAAAAAGAAAAAAAAATATCTCTGACAGTGTAGACAGCACCTCAAGTGCTACCAGCACTTCTTACACAAATATTGTATCCCCCTTAATATTTAACTGTATGCATACTATGCCTTAAATAGCACTAGAAACACAAAATGTATTGTACATTGTTACTTTTGAAAATATACACATGTTTGGTGTCTGGACCCAGCTGTGGCTGTTTTTCCTCTTAGTTCCCCCACCCCGGGTAGTAGAAAAGACTGTCTAGACAGTGAACTTTGTGTGAATGTTTGTTTGTGTTCGGTTTTTTTTAATACAATCTGACTTACAAAAGGCATGAATATGTGGTGCATGAATACTTCTAAAATTCTCTTTAAAATGCGTTATGTCTATACAGCTAAAATGATTCAGCCACACAACAAAGAGAATACAGATCAATTATTCCCGGAGCCCAAAGTTCAAGAACATCAAACAAAGCAATACTCGCATCAAAACACTCAATTTCGTCTGGCGACTGAGAGAGCCATCATATTAAATACATCACAGAGTCGTTGAGATGCATCTTAAGCAGCAGGCTGGGTCTTGTTCAATCACAAGCCGAATACTGAGAATATACTTCAAACAGACAGTACTCATTTTCGTGTTTTTCGCTGACTCACTGCCGCACATTACGAAAGCGGTGCTGCACCTCATGCTTGAAACTGGCCAACTAGCGAACAACAGAGCAGAAGGCCTTTGCCAGCAATAACACGGATCAAGCCAAGCCAAATAGGACCTGGTGGGGATGCTTCCAGTGTTGGAAAGGTCACTTCACAAATAAAGGGTACTTTCAGCAACACTGTGTCAGTCAGGCTGGCTTCCGGTGCACTTTGAAGGGTATATGTTGCTCAGAGCGGATTTAACAACTTCAGATCTGGGAAGGTATTTGTGAGTAGAGTCTTTGAGTTTGAGTAGTTTCCCTCACGTAGAAAGTGACGTCACTGAAGCACAGCAAATTAGGCATAATTTCATTTCAAGTAATTCCCATTATACTCAGGTAGAGAAATTATTTGAAAACCATGGTTATACTTGTCATCAGTAAGTTTTTGAGTATTCGGCAATGAAGTGTGCACATTACAGCTCCTATAGTAGTTAGGGTAACCTAAAGGTTTTGCTCCCAGAGGCCTTTTTTCTATTTAAAAGTACCTTTACTTTTAAATAGAACTGTGGCTCTCAAGCATCAATGTGGAAAATGGCACAACAAGCTCAAAGGCATCAGGTGTTGTTTACAATAAACTCTGGGAGCATCAATTTCCTAAATTCTACTGACCAAGAAAAAGTGGAGTAGAGTATACAGTTAACATTCTAAACGCATGTGCAGACACATCCCTTTATGTGCAATCAGTGTTCTGGAAACATGGCCAGTGTGTCCTTGCTGGTATGCTTAGGGTTGCCCCGGCAACACTTCAGGTGTGCAACAAAGTTGAATAAACAGGTTGATAAAATGGCTGCACACTTCACAACCAGACAGAGCGGTAAGGATAATGCAGCCAGCACGTGCGCAACTCAGTGACGGATAGCGAGTGCCTCCAGAAGCATCGGCCGTCATATTTCCCACCTGCTCCCCAGACAGTTACACATTACCAGCTCACTTTGAAGGTCTGAGTGTTTATCCTCAAACCCACAAATCTCATTTAATGTGACTTTGTTTCAGGAGAGGCAGAGGCGGATTTGCCACAGTCTCTTAATTTTCCCTCTACTGTACGAGGAGAGGTTCCTTGAGCTGTTTGAGGAGTGTAAATGATGGGCAGTGAGGCTAGTGGCAGTTTTGATGAATGGGGCCCGCAGGGTACATCTATTACAGATTATGGTTCTCTTTGGCACTGCAGCAGTGATGGGAGAGTGAACCCACCCCCTACGCTGAACCGTGCCTCTGTCAGAAGCACCTCCTTCAAGTGTCATTCTATATGCCCCAACCTATCCCAGGAACGCCCTGATTTATCAAGAATCACAGTTGTGCAACAGATGAAGTTTCTACCCTTCCACAGTTAATATATGGAGGTCCATAGTAACCTTTCAGCTGACATACATAGTCAATCCTGCTTTTTTCAGGTGATGGGAAGAGAGAGAAAGTGAAATATGTGACCAGTGAGTATAAAGGTAGGTTGGGCTGGAGGTTTAAATAAGGGTAGTTTTGAATGTTGTGTCCATCAAAAGTTTGAGAACACATTTGAGGATTAGGGCAACACAGGTCAACCCTCATCCTGGTGTAGGAGAAGCCTCTTTTTATAACACAGTACAATTTTCTCACTGGGGGCCTGGGGCCTCTTAAACCCTCGCTGAACTGCAGCATTTGTCTCCTCTCAGCAGTCTGCTGATTTGTGCCCCCGATACATCTTGACACTGATTGATATTTCTTACCTGGGTGTTTTAGTAGTCAGTTAATCTATGGACAGCCTTTTTATTTATCCAAGGGCAGAATCAATGGGGCAAGAGACATGCTCAAGAATTATATCAGTCTACTTTCAATAAACATATTTTATAAGGGTCACTCTTTCCCTTCATTATTGATTTTGTTTATACTGATAAACTTGAAAAAGCTCCCTATATTAGCTAATAGCAGTACAAAAGGTCCCTTCTGTCTCATACATGTACTCAAACATGCATTTGTCATGTCTGATCTTAAATCAATCAGTCAATAAATATCATTATTTGTCCAAAAGGCCAATAAAATATTTTTTCTGTTGTCTTATTTTACTTAAAAACAACAGACATTGTTGTCCTTTCTTGCATATACTGTTTATCCTCATATTTATGGTAGATGATTGTACATAGATAATTATAGGTCTCAACAAACTCTACAGACTTGTTCAGATTTGTTAGAGCGTTGTAAAGTCACAGGTCATTTAGTTTTTTCCACTTAGGAGAAGAGAGGAGTCTTCACACCACTGCACAAATGCATCTACAACTGGATCTTGGCCTCTGGACCCGAGGGCTGAAGTTAATTATCAATGCAAGAGCGGTTCAATTTAACTGGCATTTTGAGTGAGAAAATTGAGAGAGACACAGGAAACAAGTAACACATATACACTACTATATAAACATATACACTATACCTTGAGTGACAGTATATGAAGTGAAACTTATTTATTATTAGATTACAGGAATGGCACCAGTCACGTATGGTTCATTTTGAACTTTCAGGCATTGTTTTACAAAACAGCAACAAAGTAAAAAGAGTAAAAAAGGAATACCAGGTGGACAGATCTTTGAATCAATTGTTCACTATCACAAAAAAAAGGTCCACGGTGTTCTTCCATATTCTACTTTGTATTCCAGTTCTGTCTACATGATTTATCTGTTGGAGCAAAGAAAAGGAAAAAAAAGATCAGCTGAAAGAGAATAACACATTTGCGTTTCTCCTTCTGCATTAATTTATTAAGGCCAAAGCAAATGCAACATCCCTTATAACAAATGCATGGCATTATTGCGTCTGAACTTTATTCATAGCATAGCACTACACTAATAAAACTCTGTCAAGCTGTTGAGGAAGAAGTTGGCAAAGGCAGGCCTCATCTACTAGTCACTCCTTAGTTTTCTGACATTGGCAACGGGAACAAGTTGGGGGGTGGGGGATTGTAGCGGTGCAGGTTGTGTATAAAGGACATCCCTTCATTGTAGGGATGAACCTGTACCAGCACATTTTATAATGCACAGCACCTACACACCCAGGGCAGACTGGGTTTGAAGGGGCATTTTGAATGACATGGACAGGAGGGAGATTTAGTGCGACTGCAGCACAGCCAGGCCTCACAAATCCTCTCCTCTCAGTGGAAATGCCACAGATTTGGCAAAAAGAGGCAGAGAGAAGTCATCTGAACGAACGTAATTGCATCAGTGGATACCGGGCCGGTAAGCCAGTGTTAACTGGTAATCCTCAAAATGGCTTCACACGGCTGGAGCAAAAGGCTGGTTTCTCTTTCTCTTTTTCTTTTTAAGAGAAATTTACAGCAAAGTCTTCTTTATTTATCATTTAATTACACATAAGAGTCACTGTATGATTCTCTCAAGGGTCATCTTGCTTAGTGTCCAAGAGTGAGTAAGTCCATACAGAGTTCTGTGTTCCTGGAATGTGGAATTTGTATATGACATAAATGACTGATTTTAGAGGAGAGGAATTCAATAATGTTGAACTCACTAGTTTATCTGATACCTGTCCTTGTTAACGGGTGAACTCCTGCACCAAACATTATCTTGAACACAATAAACTGGCTGACCTTGCCACGCTACAAGTGCTGTGCTGAGATAATGTAAAATGCAGTCATTTATGTTGATCCCTCTTTGCACTTCTTGTAGAGAAGCTGGCTGGGTGGAAAATTACAAATGTATAATATACTGTGTATTAGAGACAGAGAGAGTGAGAGCAGATAAGGACACATAAACCATATTTTTCCAATGCATCAGACAACACTTTGCTGTAACGAAGCCCTAATACAGTACATGCAAAAACGTGTGTATAGCAGGGATAGTGAACCAGCATTACTCAGTTAAAGAAGCACCAAACCAATATATTAACAGGCATTACATTCCCTACACCAGTTAATATAACCACAAAACATTTGCCAAATAGGCCACAATGACCACACCTCTGTGTCTGGGTCATTGAGAAAGCCCTCAACAACTCCACCATCTTTTTTCAGTTCACCTGGAGCTGGTTTATTGACCTCACTGTGACGTCAATTAGAGAATCACATTCAAGCCCGAAAGTATGCCTGGCTGCACAGTTATCTCCCTTCTGTTATGACACATGGTAAACATTTTTTTTCAGCATTACATTATTCAGTTGTTTGTGAAGCAGATGCTCTTATCCAGGGTGACTCACATAGATAATATTTTTTCGCATTATCCATTTATACTGCTGGATATTTATGCTGGCTCTTCAGGTTGAGCGCACTGCTCAAGGACGCAACAACAGTATCCCACCTGGGAATTCGAACCTCCAGCCTTACAGCTATAAGGTTAATGACTACACCATCAGCAGCTATCAATTCACTCATTTCAAGTTGATTAAAGTTGTTGGCTTTTATTTGACCTGACTTTTTTCCCTGAGGGAAACAAAACAATGTGGGTAGTCATGGCTTGATTACATGCTTAACAGCTCTACCAGACTGCACTTTTACAACCTGAGGATTCAGACTTGACCATGGTAGGGAGGAAGATCAGAACCAGTTTCTGCAAACAGTCTATCCAGTATAGCTAACACAAGTAATGGAAATTCTACACCTTTAATGAGGTGCATAACGCAGAGTGTCATGTATTGGTAATGTTATGTGTTCATGCCTCCCATCAGTTAGGGGCTTTGTGCCTGCTGGTGGGCTGGTTAATTATCTTCTACCCAGCTGGCTGTGATGGTTGTCTTTCATACATCGCCTTCAGTAAGTCAAACCTTACCCACTGCATACTCCTCCTTTGGTGGCTGGATAGTTCTGCTAGCATTATCTTACACACAGACATTTCCATCCACTACACTGCCAAGATTTTGCCAGAGTGCTGTCAAGTCATGGGAATTTTAGGTGAAGCTGGGTTTGGTGAAGCTGTTGGTTTATAGCATGTTCTGCATGCTTGTCATGTCCAACCAAAAGCTTTCCCTTATGCAGTCGAATAATCCCAAATTGCCATGAAGGAAGTGATGCGTGTTTAGGGGATCTGATTGAACCCAGTCCTTTAGGATATGTTATACCCATATACCCATCCTTGTTCACGTACAATATATGATGATTGTAATTAAACTTAAACCAAAGGTTAAACTTAAATAGATTTCTCAAGAACTATGAAAGCTTTAAAATAATAGCCCTGAACCAATTTGGTTTCTCTCCCCAGTTCTGAAAACATTAGTGGCTCAAAGAGAGCCAGAAAACTAGCTGTACTGTGGGCATCCAGAACTGGAAGTGTGGAAATCTGGTTTTCAACACGCTGAAGCCCTTTGCTTCTTCCATGTTTATTTCTGTTCACGTGCTGGTCCTTTTAATGGCCAATTCATATTGCAGATGCAGATTTCATTACAATAGCAAATGGATTAAGTTGTCTTTTTTCAATCAAGAACTTGATTTAAATGTGCTATTCAATCAGTCACTCATTGTAATGGAATCTGCATCTGAAAGGGATGAAATACTTCAGCCCGATGTTACAGCCATCGTAATAAAGTGAATGTCTGTGTGAATATAGTGTGCGTTCATTTGAATTTTGAATATGGATGAAATTAGATCTCTTAGATTGCATTAGCCATCAAAATTACTTTCGCTCATGCATCTGGGAGCAGAACATTTCAACAGCACTTGATGTCCCCCTCATGAGCCTAATTAAGGATCATCTGAAAAAAATCTTATCTAAACTAAATACGGAGATGTTATATGCAGAAAACTCCAGTAAAACGCAGCTCCGACAACAGTATTAAACAAGATGGGTTCGGTTTAAAATCATTCACCTGTGAAAAATGAAGGTCGGAACATCTGAAAACAATGAGGCTTGACTGTCCTTCAGGATGGTGGAATATCAGTTCTTTCCCCTGCCCACACCTCTAACTGTCTGATTTCCATTTACTCTATGTTAGGGTGACAAAACTTGCTTTTAAAGAAATTTGATCCTTTGTGAATCCCCCTCTCTGACCATGAATTCTGTGTTTTAATCTGCAGGCGAAAGCTCCTATCATTGTTAGGCCACAAAGTCAATGCTGATGCAGCAAAATGCATCAACACTCTACATTTTCTGCAGAATACTGGATGAATTCAATTAGGCCCATTGCCCATGGTGGTGCTCTAATGTGGGAAGGCTGGTGAGCGGTACTGATGGGCAATGGTTGCTGTACTTATTATTGCATGGTTTTATTCAACAAAGTAGCATAGTTATAAAGAGCATCAGTCTCAGCATGTTGCCGATGTGGGCACCATGCCACTGATCTTCAGACATATAGTCTGTTAAGTTTTAGGGACTGCTCGACACAGACCTCTCTGCTTTTTTGCACAGGCCACCCCTGTGTAGACCTCGCCTTAATACCAACGTACAGACCAGCTAAAGGGGGAGAAGGATAATGTATAAATGTCTGTGGCATAAGCCTGTCAGTCCTTTAATACCCGTATTCCCATTTGCATCTTTTGCTGAATGCAATACATTCACAATCAAAATGTAGGATATAAAAAATACATTTGATTTTGTTAGTGTTGTGTTCATCTAAGGACCCAGATGCATTCACATTGCATTTGAACAGGAGATAGATTTCTCTTAATGCAGAATAAGTGTACTTGCTTCCTGTTCTGTAATAACATACTAAACAAGAATTGAGTACTTGAGAATCAGCGAGAGAGAAGAGGATGAGACCGCATTCTGTTTTTACACAAAAATGCTACCCATGAAATGTCGACATGGTAATGCACATTAGTTAAATGGGACTATTATTCCTCATGATAAACACACACACAAACGCGTGCACACACACAAACACACATACAAACACACACACACACACCTCTACATCTAAAAACTGAAAATATGCTGCTTGTTTAGGCTATTATCAGCAACATGGACAGGATCAATAGTGCAGCCAAAAGCACAATCTTAAAATCACAATTACTTGTTTGTTTGTGACAAGCCATCAGCTGAACTGTGGATTTAATCAGGCACAGCAACCAGTAACATCCAGCTGGATTCTGTTATCCTGTCTGGATCTGTTCTGTCAACCTTGAATTCTAGTTAATATGAGAATGCTTGTTGGAACTCTTTCTATGCTGCTGTTTACATTCTCTTTCTGTTGGTTTTAACCGTGGGCAATCAAAAGATATTTGCCACCCAATCCCTTCAATTACATTACATTACATTGTATTACATGCATTTAACAGACACTCTTATCCAGAGTTACTTCCAGCACAATAGAATATAAGTGTGTACATTCAATCAATGTCATTAGGATGTGAAAAAAGAAATGCTGCTCAGAAAAGGACGGAAATTTGGAAATCAGGAAAATTGGGCTTTGAGTGTATATAATAAAGAAAATACTTTTTAAATGAAAAATGATACCTTCTTACAAATATCTGTTTCATTGTTTTCAGGAGCGATTTGCTTTTAAATGAAAAAATTGTTTTTTTTGTCTTCCTTGAATTTCCTTTGAATGCTTTTAACTGTACCTTCATAAAGCAGTCCATTACTACTTTACAAAGCTTTCATAAATAATTACAGTGACTTTTCAAAGTTGACTTTTGACATTTGTTAGAAAAAAGTAAGCATACTAGATATGCTATCTAGTATCCTGTTCATGAAGGTACAACATGTGTCTTTTTAGGCCGTACGAAGGCACACTTCATAAAGTGCGACCTGTTATTCAAGGAAAGAAGTGTCTCCTTCTCATTCCAATCAAAGGTACAGTGTTTGAGTCCTGCCTAACCATACCCTAGGCTGTTCTCATAGGCAAGGCTGCATATAACATTGCATTACATTACATGCACTTAACAGACGCTCTTATCCAGAGTGACTTCCAGCACAATAGAAGATAAGTGTATCCATTCAAGTTAAATGGGCATCAGTATCAAACCAGGCTAACAACGCTCCCAGACCAGTGAGGGTGAGCATAGCTCCATTCAAGCCCTACCCTAAGTTAACTAGTGCAATCTGAGTAGGGGGTAAGACTGCATCATTACATTCATTACATTACCTGTCCATTTCCCATTTAGGGCTGTCCATAATTAAATCCCATCCAAACTACCGCTCTCCTTTTAGGACCTAAAAGATGTCGAAAATCAGTTCCTTGACACAGCACTTTTGCTGGACAACAGTGGCAAGAATCAATACAACAGAATACTGCCCTGTAAGTGTTCTGTTTACTTTATGTGTGCGGTAATCTGCTGCCATGGCTACTTTGAGAACTCCGCAGGAGAGGACAAGATTATTGGAAATGACGTATATCAGCTCTGGGGGGAGAGACAGTCATGTCAGCGTGTCTGGTCTGCTCAGCCAATATTTAATGCCGAGGGCCTAAATGAAATTGATCTGAAAAAAAAATGGTTTGTGAACAGTGGATGGTCATGGCCATATCATTGCATCAGTTTTTTTTTCATCAGTTGTT
The DNA here is from genome assembly GCA_019176425.1 of Megalops atlanticus. Lineage (NCBI taxonomy): Eukaryota > Metazoa > Chordata > Actinopteri > Elopiformes > Megalopidae > Megalops > Megalops atlanticus. The sequence continues at coordinate 14,321,973 of CM032897.1, forward strand.
ATTCTTGACTTAATTTAGGTCTAGATAAATTGTTTCACACAGAATTAATCAGATGGCAGTTACAGTATTTCAGTGATAACGCAAGAAACATTAAAATATCAGGCAATGGAATTTCAGGTTTGTGAATTGCGCATGAATTCATATAGTCAATCTGGTTATTCATGTAATACAGTACTAGAAAACTGCATGGTAACAAATCCAACTCTTTTTCCCAGTCTGCTTTGGTTGCTTTTGAGCATTTTTCCATTCAACTTTACTGAAAATGTGTGGTCATTTTAAGAGAGTCAGGCCCATTGTGTCTTTGACGTTGGAATCAACCACAGCCACAATGGAAAAACAGGTCAGTCCTAAAGAAAACCAGCCAATCAGCAAAATCGGATGCCTGACAGCATCAGCACCTTGCTGTGTAGAAGAAACTCCACAAGGTGACGTTGTCCTGGGGGGCAGCTAAATCACCTGTACTTACATTCCAGTATGCTGACATGCAGAGTCTCTTTGTCTCATTTGTTTTTAGTTAAGTTGATGTGGTCACTTTGGGAATGCTTCTTTTTAATGAAGAATTGCATGTTAGGATGTATCAGATGGAGCAGAATGAAGATGCTTTTTTTCCCTTGTTTGTGCTCATTGGCATTCTAGAATCAAGCCTCATAAGTGGTTGGAGCAATTCTACTGCACATTCATTTTTACATTTACATTTATTTATTTGGCAATTTTATCCACAAATGCAAATAGTGAGCAAACAACAGGCACAAGAGCAAGATGTAAAGGTCATATAATGCAAATCCTAATCAGTGACCAGTTGAACTACCTCTCAAATACAATTACAGAAAGAAAATGACAGACAAGCCATCAAGGCAGCAGATTCCAACATCAAAGTTACAAGGTGAAGAGGGAGGTATCAGTCCAGGTTCTGAAGAGGTGTTCAGTTTGAAGGGTTGGATTGATGGAGTTGTTCTTAGTGGGGAGTTCATTCCACCACTGGGGCGATGATGGAGACAATTTAAGGAGCGGGCCAAAGACTGGTGGGTGGAGCAATCACCGGAGTTGACGAGCGGGTGCGTAGGGCAGGATGAGGTCCTGGATCTTTTCTTGAATGGAAAAGGTGAGAGTCTGGGTCTTGATTTGTAATCCAGTGGAGGGATCTCAGATGTTGGGGAGATTGTAGATCAGCCTAGCAGCTGCGTTTTGGATGAGCTAGAATGGTGCAGGCTGGGAGGCCTCAAATAGCACAGTGGCCTGATTAAGGTGGTCACATGATGTTGTAGAGAGAATAAAGGAGCTCTGGGAGATCTTTGAAGTCCAGCCTGTTGTCGATGACGCCCCAGGCTCTTCACATATTTGTGGTGCAAATTATCTTGTTTCAATACCAGGTCAAGGCCATCCATCTGGAGATGTCAAATTAGTTGAGTGTCATCAGAGCAGTGGTAGGAGAAACCAGAGGCAAATGACTGAACCAAGAGAGTTAGTGTAGATGGAGAAGAGTAGGGGTCCCAGTACAGATCCCTGGGGACACCTTTGAGTTACTGGGAGTGGAGGTGGAGCCTTTCCAATAGACCTGGGAAGATCTGCCGGTCAGGTAGGACCTGAACCAAGAAAGGGCTGTCCAGAGATGCCAAGCTCAGAGAGCTTGGCTGAGCAGCTGGTGGTGTGTGTGAGAGGTCGTGGATGAGGACCGAAGACAGGTCGTCTGGCTGCGTGTCTGTCACCGCCAGTGCCGTGTGTGTGTCTGAACCCAGACTGTGAAGGTTGTGTTCTGAAGAAAGGGAGACAGTTGATTAAGTACAGCACGTTCAAGGGATGTGCAAATGGCAGGAGGGATGTGTGTCTCTCTGTCAGATGGGTCAGTTTTTTTAGCACTCTTTTTTCAGATCGGTGGGAAACGAGGCCAATAGTCAGAGATGTGTTGATGATGGAGGAGAGATACGTGTCTCACCGGACACAGACTGTGGAGGGAATGGGGTCAAGGGGGCAGGTTGTGGCTGTGGGATGTGATGAGTTGAAGAACTGTGAGTGTAGAGAAGGAGGACAGGTGGTGTTTCCTTTTCCGGTGGTTGAGGCTGTGGAGGAGAGATGGAGTCCCGGATGCTGGCACCTTCTTCACGAAGTGGGCCTTGAAATCTTCTGCAGAGAGGAGAGAAGGGGAGGGGGGGGAGGGGAGAGAACAGGAATGTGGAGTGAGAAAGGGAGTGGAGATTCCTCCTGAAGGTAGTTTATCGGATACGTGGAGCGGGGTCACCATGAGGTTGGACGTGGCGCAGTTCAGGACCTGCATATCGAGGAGACGGGGAGAGTTGAAGGAGCGCAGGAGCGAGAACCCCGATGAGGAGCCTGGACCAGAGAAGAATCAGCTTGTCCGGGGAGGGAGCTCAGGAGCGTCTTCCTCAATGAAGGGACCGAGTGGACCTGGGGGCGATATAGATGGTGAGTTTGACAGGATGATCTTGTTATTGCATGGAATCCCGCTGGAGTTACCCCAGTATCTCCAGGATGGAGATTCCCGTTTCCTCTGCCTGAAGACCGTGGTGTTGTGTGAAGGAGTAGGATCTTAGCAGTGTTGGTAGGAGAGATCCATGTCTCCGTGAGAGCCAGGAACTGCAGGGAGTTGGTCTCAGCGTCCGGTGATGAAGTCCGCTTTCTGGACCGATGCCCCCAGAGTCCGCCGCCACTGAGAGTCCTCCAGAGAGGACAGTACACCAGGTTGGCCGGGTTGCATTTGGTTGTATTCTCAAGGGGAGAAATGCACAGGAATAGGGAGTAAGCACATGGTTTAGTGAGTGAGAGAGTCAGTACAGAGAGAGAACAGCACAGGAAAAGCAAGTGGTGAGCGGATTGGCAGTGCCGAACCGGGAGAGTAAATACCTGCAGTCAATTACCTAGTTCAGCTCTCACAGCTGGCTAAATCTAAGCACAGGTGTGACAAATCGACAAATTAACAAATTAACAAATCAACAAAAGATCGAAACTAGCTCTCACACAATCAAACTGATTAGCTAGCTAAACAACAACTATCGACAAGTAATGAAACGATACACTTATTTCTGACTGAAGATGCACACTGAAGATGCAGCCTAAGAGTAAGCTATAAATACCGGCAGCCTCTGACTAGAGTAAATACCTGAAGTGCTAATTACCTAGTTCAAAGCAATAATGACTCACAGCTGGCTAAATCTAAGCACAGGTGTGACAAATCGACAAATTTTATGAATACAAATGAATCAATTAAAAGTCCTAATGTCCAGTTGTACACCTGAAGCTAAGAAGACAGGCCATCAAAGCCCTGGTCCTGAAGAGCACCATTCCTTTCAGTTTGATCAGTGAACAAAAGACAATTTAATTACCAAAGACTGGGAGCAATCACCCTAGTCCATCTTGAATGTCTGTATTTGTAATCAGTGCTTGATGTTGCCAACAGTACCCAAACTAGAATCACATCAAATATCGATTAAGTACATGGCTTAAGAGATAAAAGCTCTGGTCTTTGAAGGATACATATTTCAAATTATGTTTCAATACCATCAACAGTTCTCAAATGTATTGATCCAGAGGAAATAGCTTAATTGCTTAATCGACTTTTGTTACTGATAGAGCCTGTAACTATGTACCACAACACCCAGACTAACAGCACAATATCTGAATGTGTGTGTGTGTGTGTGTGTGTGTGTGTGTGTGTGTGTGTGTGTGTGTGTGTGTGTGTGTGTGTGTGTGTGTGCATGTGTGTGTGCGTGCGCATGTGCAATCGGGGTGTGTGTCTCTCTGTGTGCACTCTTTATTTGTAAATGAATGTGTGTGTGTGTGTGTGTGTGTTGTGTGTGTGTGTGTGTGTGTAAGGGATGGCACAAAGCCCCACAGAGCAGGACTAATATTTATCCACCTCCTCACCTGCATATCCAAGGGTTGTAACCCCCTCCAGAGAGACCTCTCCGTCTCCCGCACCTTCATCACAGTATCTTGGATTTCCCAGTTACCCCACTGTTTCTTTTTTACTTACATTCATGTCTTGTTACTCTTTTCCACTGTACCATCTAGCTGCCACTTCCATTATGCCCCCCCAAGGCAAGGTCACGTACACCAGTGTACATTTCATTCTCAAGCAGGCCAAGACTGACTTTTCAGTGGGATGATTCTGTTTTCAACCAGTGTCATCCCACCCAATGAGCTGCATCTGTGCCATTTCTGCTGAAATATAAAGCTCAGGTCTGTGAATCACAAAGGCAATGAATCTCACCGTTGGGACTGCTTGTCAGCTGTGATTCTGAACAGCTCCCTGTGTCCTCTCTGGCTCTCAAAGGTACAATGGTCTTTAAACATGTGGGAGTGTGTTTTTATATTTTATATATACTGTGATAAGGGCTGCCATCTTCAATTCATTTCTTTTCTTTCAGTCCAGTTCACCCAGTCTTATCAAGCAGAATTAATGTGTGTATTCTTGTTCACCGTTAATTATTTCCGGCAAATATCTTATTGCAATCCTCTTCCTCCAGACCCCAAGAGCCATGAAGTGCAGTGCCGCTGTTCGTCATGATGTGAGGACAAAATGACCCAATCACGGGGAGACTGATTTTTTTGCATTGGAGCTGCACAGAGACACAGGCTATTTGTGATTTAAAGAAAGACACAGTCTGTTGGCCTTAAAACAGTACAAAGGAGTATGAGGTGGAGGTGTGGGCTCATTGAGTCTACAACAATTGAATGAGCAGACGCTTGCCTGCAAACTCTGGCATTGATCTGCTCTCTGTTTAAAACCTGACATTTAAATACCTGTGTATCTTACTTCATAAAGTGCAACCTGTTATTCAAGGAAAGAAGTGTCTCCTTCTCATTCCAATCAAAGGTACAGTGTTTGAGTCCTGCCTAACCATACCCTAGGCTGTTCTCATAGGCAAGGCTGCATATAACATTGCATTACATTACATGCACTTAACAGACGCTCTTATCCAGAGTGACTTCCAGCACAATAGAAGATAAGTGTATCCATTCAAGTTAAATGGGCATCAGTATCAAACCAGGCTAACAACGCTCCCAGACCAGTGAGGGTGAGCATAGCTCCATTCAAGCCCTACCCTAAGTTAACTAGTGCAATCTGAGTAGGGGGTAAGACTGCATCATTACATTCATTACATTACCTGTCCATTTCCCATTTAGGGCTGTCCATAATTAAATCCCATCCAAACTACCGCTCTCCTTTTAGGACCTAAAAGACGTCAAAAATCAGTTCCTTGACACAGCACTTTTGCTGGACATTTAAATACCTGTGTATCTTTCAACAGAAGGAGTGAACATTCAACAGAGACTCAAGGACCATGATCAGAAGAAGATGCGCTGGCCACCAAGACAATAAAATGCCAAGTGTGAGAAAGGATCAGGTGCTCTGTCACAAGATGAACAGTCACTTGTTAGGGGAAAAAACTGATGTTCTTGAGATGCGTGTAGCACATTTTTTGTTCCATGCATTACAAGCCAGCTGCAGGGCATGAAGTCACAGCCTGGAGGTATTTTTTGTTTTAACTTTTCTTGATACCCGGGGGTGGGTCCCTGAGAGCGAATCCCACAAAGGGGATCAGGCACACCCCTCACATTAACAAAGCCATCAGAGTCTCCGCTTGCTGAATCACCTTGCATCAGAAATACTGTCACCTCAACCCCCCTGTCCCCCAACCCCACCCCCCTGCAGACGCCCCCGTCGCATCTCACCCAAGCTATTTTAGGCCGAATCTGGTGGACCGTCAGCCGGTATTTAAAGTCTCGGCGATGGCTGAAAATAGATCTCCCGTTGGACCCATCCACCCCCGCACCACCCACTCCGCGAGATGAGCCTTCCTAAGCCCGTTTGTCAAAACAAGATATTTCTCATCAGGATTAGCTGCCATTTTCTGAACATTTGCACCCCTCCTCCCGAGCAATCTGCCCTTGATATTATTGAGGGAGGTATTAAGGCTGTTTAATCTCCGCTCCTGTTGTTCTGCTCTTCTATCTGATGGTGCTTTGCAGTATATCTGTAGTATTGTTGTATTTGGTGGTGCGTGCGTGTGTGTGTGTGTGTGTGTGTGTGTGTGTGTGTGTGTGTGTGTGTGTAGGGTACAGTAGAGTAACCGTCTTGAATTGATCGACACTTATAGATTCTTAAGCAAGCCCTTCACAACTTCACTAAGCAATTACTAAAAATACAGTATATCATCAGAATGACAAACATTCTGTATTAAGTATTGTATTTACTGGATTTAGCCAATTTACTGTGAGGTCTGATTAGATAAAATAGTGAGTAAATACATCTGAAGATTCTACAGTTCTAAAAATTAGGTATTGTTACATCTGCATTGTTACTACATTGCAACAAGTGAACATTCTTGAAGATCTGTCTTTACTCTCTCCATGCAGAGTGACATGCAGCTGCTGTAGTGTGTGTGGGATGCTCAGGGCACTCCTTCTTATGCCTACCTGCAGACCCCTGGTGAATGGGGGGGCAGTGGTCGCTTCTTATAGGGATCACACCAACTCCAGCGTTGAGTCCTGCTGACAAGAAAGAGAAACAGAGGTAGAGGTGGCTATGGGTGACCGCCAATGAACTGTGCAGTGCTGGGGACCGTTTTCTTTGAAAAGCCAGGGACCCCAGTACCAGGGGCAGTGTGGGGATGGATGAGGCTGCAGTCCCCGTCTCCTGACTCCCTTACCCTGGTATGGTTTTGGTGTCTGTGTGTCTGTGTGTCTTGCGTCTGTGCTTGCGTCCTCTTTTGTGCGCCTCACATCCCCTGCTGTCAAGTGGTTGGCTATTACGTTTCAGTTGACTTTCAGATGTAGTATCCCTCTGTGTTTTTGGTTCATGGTGCAGTCGCTGCATTGTGTAGAATAGATTTGTTTGCTTTGTCTTTTGTGTGGGAGCATAGATGGGAGCACTCCAGCTAGTGCCTGAAGTACCAAGTACCTCCTGGTGCAGTAATCGACTGAAATATAGTGTAACAGAAATTGTACTTACCTGCTTCTTAGTGATTTGTTCTGGTATGGTAGAAGATCATGTTACAGGTGAAGAGGTCATCCAGGAGGTAACACAGTGTTTTGTGCAGTAGCCTTGAAATGCAATCTGTGTCAGAAGAATTTTTTTTTTTTTAATAATAAAAAAAATCCCCAAAATGAGTCTCAGAGAGTTACAGCAGTAAACTTTAAAAGCAGATAGTGCCTTTGATTCCATCAGAAACATGGCCAACAAAGGAAATATTATCTGATGAAGGTGTTGCTTTTTGGATACCTCCACCTCCAATAACAATTCCACAGTAGCTACATGACTTCACCATAGTACCTAGAACTTGGCCATACACTATAAGTAGCACCCAGTATTTGATCACCCCAACCCCAAAGTAAAAACTGTATCTGAAATCTACGGTAGTGTAGATTGTGTAGTGTAGTGTTCTTGTTGCTCCTATAATACACACTCAGTGTCTCTTACCATGATGGCAAAAAATTATCTCTTAATTTGAAATATGCCTAACATATCTGCTCACCAAAATGCTGAGGAGGATCAGTTTCACTGTACCACAGCAATCAGTTAAACCAAACCAGAGCAGAGGGCAGGAGAGGTGAAGCACAAATGACTCTCAGATCCTATTAAATATGATTAACTCCAGGTGCTCCAGCCACTGGAGAAGATGGAGAGGGCTCACAAATGTGGCATTAGTTGTGATTTTTTAAATGTACCGTAAAACCTGAGCCCTTGTAGTAAAACAAAGAGTTTGGATCAATGCAATCCTGAGTAGTATATTTGAATGTTGGGAAGTGTAGTTCATTTTTTTCCCCCCATAATGTAATCCTCTTTTGAAACCTCTTTTTTCCCCACCTCATTTTGTACACTTATGCTGTAAACAAGAGATCAGATCATTGTATGATCGCTGAATGAGACTTTTAAACTATAACAAACACCCCAACCCCCAGCCAACTCCAACTCACATATACTTCATGAATTCCTGGCTGTCACATTTGTCACTTGCTATATACCTGAATGGTTCATCCCTTCCTAATTGCGCCAAAGCTTCCAGAAGAGACATCAATGTTCTAATCTTGTGTCAAAAGGCCTGAACAAAACCTTTCAAAAGGCTGCATTTTACCTTTAAACATAATCTGAATGATTAGTCATCTGAAGGTCTTTCAAAGCAGAAAGGGGTGTTCACCCTTGCCTTTCACCAGCAGTGCCAGACCTTTCCTTTACTGCAAAATTTGAAATGCAGAGGAAGAGAGATCTAAGAATAACTAAACCTTCCTCTTGTAAGCGTTGCTGTCATGGTAACCCCCCATCAAATAAGTGTATAATTTGAGGCAGCTGTGTTTATGGGGAAAAAAACAATGATGTGAAATTAAAAATAATGGCAGAGCCAGCAGTCCTCCATCTGTGCATTTAAATCATATATTTTGTAGTTATTAATAGATGTATAGAATCTGTCATTTAATAGGCTGTTTTTAACTTTTCGCCAGCTGGAGTTTTTTTTTTTTTTTTGGAAAGACTCAAGCACACAGAGATGTTTGGAGACAATAATCATGTTTTTAATAAAGATTTATACCAGGCACTCTTCATTAAAGTAATACATTGGTTTATGAAAATGTGTTTGTTTGATAGGCTGGAGCTCAGTTGGATAACAAGTCTAAGAAACAATGGCATGATTTCTTACAGTTTACTAAGAAGCAATAGCACAGTGAAGTCCAATCTCTACGAAAGAGTGGTCCCTTCGTCTGATTTCCTCTTACTGTGTGTGTGTGCATGTGTGTGCTAGGGGCAGAAATGACAAAAACTGGGGCTTTCCCAAAAATATGATTTAAAAATTAATTTTGCCTTCACTTCTACCCATACCGTAGTGAAATGTTGTAATATACTAAAGTTCAGCCCAAGAATATATTGTGAATATATTAATACAATTCAGAAATATATTGCAATATACCAAAATGGCAATAATTTACACATTTTAAATATATTTTTGAGCTAAAAATATATATTCTGTAAAATATATTCTCAATATAGAATCTTTTTTGTATGGGTATGGTCCCCATGAGTGGATTTAGAACACCTTCTATGATAAGACAATGTTAATGTGTTTCACCATTGATTGCTGAAGTAGTATAATATTTCTGGCTTGATAAACTGCATTTTTCAATATTTTCTTTGAAAAATTGGGGTCTTATAATCAGGACTGCCTAATATTTGGAACAATATGGTAAATATTGAACATAGATTTAATGAGTTGTGTTTGATCAGGTTAACAGATTGACAAATTAAGAAATTAATAAACCACTCAAATTTGAAATATATGCTGCTTTGTTCAAAATCACAAACTGCAAACAGTTGGCTAGTGAAAATATGATTTTAAAGTCACCACATGTTAATTTTTGTAGTGTTTTTGAACTTTATGTGTTTTACACAGTAAAATCCTTTCTTGTAAACAATGTAACTTTGCCTTATACAATTCTATTAAGATTAATATAACATTGCAATTTGTCTTTTCTTTAAAAATATAACCTGTTCATTATTTTTTTTACAGATTTTTTATTTGTATTATATATCTATTTAATCAGAGCTATGAATATGGAGGCAATGCATTTCCCCCCCTACTTTTTGGAATCACCTCTTTCACCCACAGGAAGTCCTGAAGCAACTCCTCTGTTATACGCTCCAGCAGGTATTGGCTTTTTTGGCTTTTTTTTACAACAATACAAATTACGCAGCATACTATACAGCGGGAAACCATGGAACCCCATAAAGCCAATTATGCCCCTCTGCTGCAGACACACAGTCACATTCATCTAATAACCCATTAGCCCAAACCTGAAGAAGCAATTTTAGGGCTACAGAGCTCAGCTGAGTGCCTTTACCAACTGATCCACTGTGCCCTGCTACTGATACAATGATATTTCTGATGCTTTTCTAATGCTCAATCACTTAATTGGTTTTATGCATAATTATTTCATAATGTGTTAATATGTGACAACTTAATATGATACTCTTTTGTGTCTGAAGGAACATATTCCTTTTCACCACGCATTAGACAACACAATAAAGTATTGCAACTGTCCAATGTCTTTTTCTGTTACGTAATTTGTAGTGTGTCTTATTGTTTATGTACATTTATCAAATCTGATAACAACAAATACACATATACAAACGTATACGTGTGTTTAACTGTCTTATACAGATGTATTGTATAATTAAAACTGTGAATTGTGATTTCAAAAAGATACATTGTTATTTATTTAAAATAGAAAGGAAACCATATGTTTGGAGCAAACAGTAATGCTTTCCATTCAGCTGTAACTACATTTAGGAGATTTGTTCAAATTAACAAACAGCCTCTGATTATTTAAAACATAAAAATGCCCTTTGTAAGCATATCGTATTCATCTCAATATGGCGGGAGAATCAGTCTCAGGGATTTTGAGGGTTACATCTTGCCATCTCAAGACCACAGCAATTACGATGTTGCTGAAGAGATTTTAAACAAACATGAATTAGAATGATGTAGGAACCACAGCTCTCAGTTCAATGTGATGTCAATGCAATTAACTGCTGTATGTAGGGACTAATGCACTGAGTATGAACATATGAATGAATATGGTGTTCAAGCTATCTGAAGTCAGAAACATTTACAACTCCTTAAATGGAGGGGTATAAAAGCCTCAATATAGACATATTTGTTGGTTCAACAACAAATGTTGAGGGCAACAGAGGAGACAACAGAAAGTGGCAGCTATCGTGTTGGCCATTCCGTGATTGACAAGGCCCCTAAGACCATGCACTTAAAAACTATTGTTTACCTTGATATGTACATCTAACTGGAACTCAAAATGAATCTAACATTTTCAGAAAAAAAGCTATAAATATTACTAAAAGCATTTAAAGGTGTAAGCTGAATGTACCGGGCACACGCTAATTGGATGGCAATTGCAAGGTTGATGTATAAATGCCTGGCTCATCTGAATTTCCCTGGGTACCACTTCCTCATGGAACCACCCTCCCTGGGCACCTTTTAAGTACTCTACACATTAGCTTCCCTGGGTCAATGTCTAATAAAAGGACAGACAAGGGAGACATTCTGAAGTTCACAGTCTAATGTATTTCACACCCAGACAGCTTATTCCACAATTTATGCACAAGGCTGAATGGCTTAGGAGTCATTCATTCATGAAATGCGCCGAATTGCAGAGGGTCAATGAGAACTGGCACAGATTGCTGTTGCGCCCAGATGAGAGTGCATTCCATAAGGCTGGGTATTTTTATCTTGTCCTGAATTTGAGCCAAACGCAAACTATAGATATACAATGATTAAATCGGGTCAAAAATTTAATGATTAGGTCAAACTTTCAATCTCATTTGACATGCCGAATGTGGTATCCTGTAAGGATGTACACACAAGGTATGGCTACCATTGACAGATTTTTTAATAGGGAAAAGGTTAATTTTTAATAGGGAAAAGGAATCTCATTAGATCCTATGTAACATGGCGACCTTGGGGTACACTACATTTGGCAGTAACTTTAAATGAACAGGGTCATTGTAGTTTGATTTCTGTGGTCAGAGCCTTGCAACTTTTAAAATCAGTCCCAATATTTCACCATCACCAGAGAAGTTTGGCAGCTTGAAGGAAAATTTCATGTTCAAGTCATTTCATTAGATTATTTTCTCCTTGTAATCCATTTTCTTACATTGCATACAATTTATATATTACAAATCTATACAGCTGGTATATACGAATGGGTCATGACCATAGCTGTCATGAAACCCGCAAAGTGCTTTTCTTTGATAAAGTAAGGACTTGTGGCTGAGACAAAGAAACCGATTTTATAGGCCAAAATCAACGATGTGTGGGTTGCTCCATGGAGATGGCCAGTATGGTCTGACGTCACTTAAGGTTCAAGGAGGAGCCAATGAAAACACAGAAGAACCAATACACCAGAGTCCAATCACCATGGAAACCAGACACTCACCAGACACAGATGACAGAGTGGAAAGAAAATAGCATTGTGTGTGTGTGTTTTCCTACAGTCTAAGCCATTTGCAGTACATTACTTACCGCACATAATTACATATGCCAACATCAAAAAGGTTTCCACTGTCCGGGATGTCTCTATCCTTGGTGCGCTTCAGCTGAACGAGCACAATGAATGTTTTACACATCGAGAGATTTGACACAAAGACACACAAGCAGACAAAGACAAACACATTCGTTTAAAGCTTCCTGCCAGGAGGGCTGTGGCCGGGGCAGCAAGGCAAAGGGTCACCCCTGCTGTGAAGTCATCATTCCTCACCACCAGACGGAGCACCGAGACAACTTCCTTCTGCACCCTCTGGCTTGTACGGGGAACATCTGACCACCACTAACTGTCACTGTAGTGGGCAGGCCCTCCAAAAGAGGGAACCTCATGGTGTGGGGGGAGGTTTTATCGGCGCCCCCTGCTGGTTCCTAAGAGAACTTCCTCTTCTGGATGGCCTCGGCACGCACGGCCAGGCTGCGGGCGCAGATGGTGAGCAGGACGATGAGGGTGCCCACCAGCAGGCTGACCAGAGGCCAGAGCACACAGTGCAGCAGCACAGTCTCGTCATGGGACCGCTTCCACAGCACATCGTCAGGCCTGCAGGGGGCGACAAAATGAGCAGCAATGGGGAAAGGTGCCACTGACTACACTGCTCCAGAAGGGACACAAGTCCTTCAAACTCTGCTGTAGGTCCCAATCAATCTGCCACTGCTGAGTACATAATCCTCTATTTCAAAGGGAGACAAACCTGATGCATGGTGCCAGAGACATTGCTGGTGTTTCATCCACCTCAGCTTATAACTAAATTATGGAATAATGTAACATTTTGGGCCCATTACTACACTAAATTAATGCATGTGAAATACACAAATACATTTATTCCTAAAAAACAAATAAAACAATTAGTATGTTATTGCATTTAGAAAATTAAATCATTTGCAATTATTGTAAAAATAAAACATGCAAATTTTGATTTTGTACCTTACCCAAGGGTACAACAGCAGAGGCCCATCTGGGAATTAAACCAGCAATCTTTATGTTATTTGCCCTGCTCCTTAACAGGACACCACACCATGTGCCATTTCTGCATACCATTCATGACACTGCAGGTGGAGTATCAGGTTCCAGCAAAATCAACACTTTAAGCTATGCACGTTTCTGCACATTTTTTAATATTTGATTGCAAAAATAAACTTGGGGGGGGCACAAGCACAGGGTCCTCCCCTAACCCAAAAACAACACCCTCCTTTGCATTTAAACATTATTTGCATGCCCATCAACTCCTCCAAAGTATGTATTGAGCAGTCCCTAAGAAAATAATTTTTGAACAGCGGGCCTGGACTAGGCTCAAAGCCCACTCTCCAACCTTGTGATGAAAAGACATCTTCCTGTAATGATGCCATTTTGCTACTTTGCAGAACCATCACAGTGATTGGGACGGAGACCAGAACTCCTGATTCCTAAGGCCGCCGATCGAAACGGCAACACTTTGGCAGCACTCCACGGAGGAATCCATAATGCTTCATTTAATTGCGGCCAGTCGAAACGGCGAGAAGGATTTTGGCCCATCCAAGTGATTTACTTCAGGAACAGAGTAAGGACAGGCTGGGAAGCGCTGATGGACCTCTGCAATTTGAGGGCAGGTGGGGAAATGGGGGGGAGGGGAGATGGGGAGTAGGCTGGTGTTTTTGGGCCTGAGCTTGAGGATCACAGTAGAGAGGCAAGCTTTGATATATCAGCAGACTGCCGAAATCAGGTCAGGGTAAGGGCTGTAGTTTCAAAAAGGGATGGCAAGGGACGTGGGTGCAGACTTAACCACCGCTGCCGGCTGCCTAAAATAAACAGTGAGACAGTGTCATCTTCCCTGCATGGTGATACTGCCACCGTTCAAGGTCCCAGGGGACAGCATTCTGCGGTGCAAAGAAACAGGAAATGATGAAATGATAACAGAAGCAGCTGGGAACAGTCCCCAAATCTCTACAGCCGCAGGTATTAGCAAAAAGATGCTGTGATCCAGTCCCAGTGACAGTACACAGCTGTGTTTGTGTGAATATTATAGTATAAACATTGATTCCACATTACAGAACTCTTGGTACAGAACTTACAGAACTTGGTATTATGTGGACATTATTAATGTAGGTTCATTAAGTTGTAAAATGTTCTAGATACAGGGAAATTTCTTATCAGTCACTTACATGGAGTGCTTGTGTGGTTCCTAAGTCTTGATCTGATAAGAGTGGAATATTTTATCCATACCATCAGTGTGCATTCATCATTCAAATGAAGGAAGGCCACATTATTATTTCTTGGAATAATGATGTAAAAATATCCATTTTTACTTTGACACAATGATGAAATAGAGCAGAGATAGATCTGTCTTTTTCTGCAGATTTGAAAAGATCTCATAATGAATTGAAACTGTGACTGCAAAGACCGGCCAGACGCTTATATCAAAATGAATACAGTCACTAATTAACTTTCTTTTTTTAAACAAATTGCTTTTCACAAGAGTATATTGACATAAACGCTGAGCCGAGTAGTCAGAGACAAATGTGTCTTATTTCAAGTGCTAAGCTCATATGGTCTGGCCTATATTCTGTTGTGTACCCTTCTGGGTAAATATTTTCATTACCAGATATAAAAGGCAAGCGGAGTGGAGAGGGATGGAGTCTGGGGAGCCCTACTTCAGTCAGATCTGCATCAGCACCGTGCCACTCGAGCCTGGAGCCTCCTGGACCCCTGCAGGAAAGTAGAACATATCCGCCCGGCGAAAGGAGCTCTGGGGGCCCCCAGACTTGCCTGTGTTAGTTTTACTTTTAATTTAGTCTGAGTTCAGCTCAGCGGCTGGAACATTTGCACAATTAACAAATCGATCCCCCTCAGGTGGCAGATTATCTATTATGCTATTAGGGATGCTGGAGGGTTTGCGATCGTGGATCTGAAAATTTTGTGTTGAGTACAGAGGAAAACGTTTGCAAGGACCCCTGACCTCAGGGTCATTGTGGTTATTTATGTAGGGAAATGCTAAAAGGGCATAACTCCCTGCACTGTTTAGGTATAGGTTGTGCCCTGCTAGCCCAGCTTGGAAGATGGCATACTCCCCATGGCAATCTGATGATGCGTTATGCTGCATTGTACTCTTGACAGTGTCAGCTACCAGGCTCACTCTGTCTATACCTCATAACAGCTTGACAATGCTGCTATGTCAAGAATGTTACAAGTTAGCTATGGATACTGGGAGGTGATTTCACTTGATCTTTGAGGGTGCAGGAGGCAGGTCTTTATTAAAAACTCCAGTGGACAAAAGTCAGTTAATCAGTTTTGGAGGAGAAAGAAAATTGTTCATTGAAGCAGGTGCAGAAAGGATGTTTCAGTCAATCTGTGTGGGGCCAGGAGGAAAGTCTCTGGGATATGGTAACAGCAATAACGTCTCACTCTGTCAGGTTGGGTGCAAGTGTAAAGTCTCACCTCCGCTGCTGGTTGAAGAAGCAGGTGAATGACTGAGAGCTGACCTCTTTGGTCCAGTAGTCTTGCCACCTCAGCACATTGTCCTTATTCTTCTGGTTGTCTCTCTCGCAGGGAGGAACGTAGGAGCACTGACCGAAACAGCAGGGGACAGTATTCAGTGCTACACCAGCAAAGGAAATAATACTCTTCAATCATCCTTTAGCCTACTACCTCATCTTCTTACCCTCCCCCATACACTTTAGCATGCAAAACTACCCCTGGTATTGCATACGTACCCTGAGAATATTTAGAGCTTCACAAGTTAATATTTGAACAAAATATGTTACTGTAATTTCGAAATGGAAATTAATAATTAATAATAATAAAATGTTCGGTTATTCATACATAAGCCGCATATTTTACACTTAAATTAATATAGGCATCACTTTTTAACATAAGATGTCACTTTTCAAGAATGCAGGCTTTTTTTGTGCATAAAGGATTTAATTTAGTAAATAATGAGCAAGGTGAGTTTTTGTAAGTATACAAGTTCTCATCGACTCTTATCCTACTGCTAGCAGTAAACCCATCCTTAACCCCAGGCCTGAGCTCCCAGCAAACCCAGTTAATCTGCTTCATGTGGTCCCATACCTGTCACAGCATATGTTTACAAATGTTTTTACATTGAGAGCTAATGTCCCACACGGGCAAATTATCCATAATGCAACAGTAGGTTATTCACAGATTTCTTATTCTCAAGAATAAGTGTAACAAAGAGTCTCAAGGTACATGGGGAAATAATTAAACTATAATTGCCTATGCCTAGGGCCATGCAAAAGGTTCACTGTGAAATAAAATAGTTTCTAAACATAAATGAATAATATCTGAGTTATATTCACACAAGAGAAAATAGTCAAATTCCTTAATATTTAAATACACTTTGGGTTTCCAGCGAGATAATCCATGATATTAAAGTCAGAGGGGTCAAGTAAAGGGGTGATAGACAGTCCTTGTTTGACATTCATGATGACCTCTGAAGAAATTATAAAACAGGAAGACTTATCTCTGAAGCCGTGGTTCTCAGACTCCAGTGAGTGGAGAAAAGTGAAAGTAATCCCTGTGCCATGAAGTGAGGCCCCTCCATGGTCCACCCACCCCCCCCCCCTTCAAAGGGAAGGGTCCCTGAACCCACCAGGATGTCTGCTTCACCTGGGCAACAGGGTTTCCATGGCAATACACAGATAAGAGCTTTGTGGAGCAGGGTGCCAAGGTTATTAACGCCTCAGGTAATGAAGCCCAGAGAGCAGCCCCTTGTCTGTCGCCTCCACACCTCTGTCACTCGCACCATCAGAGACTGAAATGGTGGCTATACTGGTGAGATCAAAGGTGTGAGACAACTAATGTCAGAATGTTCTTGTACAAATTGTAGTCTACACATACCAAGAACTATATGGGCTTTTTATTGAGAAATTTGTCATTAGAGATAAAGTTCAGATGAAATGGTGAATTTTACATACAGTCTAACAATATTCTTCAAGGGATAATATTACCTCCTAAAATGACCAAAGTTTTTCTGTTGATTGGCGTACTTACTGTGAGTGCACATTTAGGTTCATTTTTATTATAATTTAAATGTTTCACTTTATAGATATCCATCCAGACTTTCACTTATGTCTTCAGTTTGTAGATGCAAACCAAATTCATGCAAGACAGAAAAATCAACAGGTTTAGAGAGATATTAAATTTGAAAATTTGGAACTTTGGGAAAATATTAAATATTTTCATATTAAAATTCATATTTTCACATCAACAAAATAAAGAACTAGTTCAGCACAGCACAGACACAGTTTTTGACCTACTGTGTTTCCAAAGACAATGCCAGAGAATTACAATGCTCCTCCTTCTCCACAGTTGACAACACCCCCCTCACCTTCATATGACCAGCATTTGCCTTGCTCCAGCGTGTATTAAAAACCTCAGCATTATCTGCGAGATTACAGAGAGCATTGGGCAAAGGATTAACCATGTGCATATATGTGTGTGTGTGTGTGTGTGTGTGCATGCAGGAGAAGCAAAGAGATCAAGCGTGTGTGTGTGTGTGTGAGAGAGAGAGAGAGAGAGAGAAGAGAATGTGTATAAACATTGCCATGTGTGTGCGAGCAAGAAGGGTAAGAAAGTGAGCATGAACAATAGCGCATGTCTCCTGTCCGCAGGAAATGGCAATCTTGCTTCCCATGATCTCCTGTGTGTGCACTGCCTTTGTGTCCCCGGCACAGATACATTTATCATAGATGGGATTAAGTGCCTTATGTCCTGTTTCATCCAATGCCACTGAAACTGAAGGAGGATTGAGCAAAGCCCCTTCGGTCGCCCTCGTTCTGCTGCCACAGTCAGATCCACAAACAATCAGAAGCCATGCCACTCTCAAGCATCATACAACAATAAAAAGAAGAAGATTTCTCCTTTTCTTCTTCTTCTTCTTCTTCTTCTTCTTCTTCTTCTTCTTCTTCTTCTTCTTCTTCTTATTATTATTATTATTATTGTTGTTGTTGTTGTTAGCAATAGCATTAGTATGAAGCAAATACCATTATTCAGGGTAAGTAGGGTCAAGTGTTCGATGGACATAATTACAGTAAAAATCTAGAAAACAATAAATACTGCAACTAGAATGTTCAAATAGAAATGCAACTCATATGCAAGGAATTTAATCTATTGTGTTCATTAATATCAAGCTGTTATCTGTAAGAGTAAAAAAAATCATGGATTATCAGGAAGATACATGGTCAAAGTAAATTAAAGGCATTGAACAAGCCTTAAATTGAAGTCTAATGAAAGAGCGGGGGAAAAGGTAATAATTACAGAGGTGTGTATTTAAGGCCATTTGAGTTGTCAGAACAGTCAGTTAGCTCGGCGAGGACATCAACAGTCACATCAGCTGTTGACAGCCTGCTGTCGTGCTTCTCTTTATCTCTCACCCATCTGTCAGAGCGGTGAGTCAGCTCTCTGTGTTGTGATTGGCTGAACGCTGAGACGAAAAGGCCACGGAATACAGATGAGCATCAATGGCCTTAATGTGTTGATTCTGGAGGATAATGACATCACAATGCTCGGAGACATAAACGCTCCAATCAGATATGAGGGCAGGTCAGGTGGAAGGCAATAATCCTGAAATTTTGAAATGAAATGCCACCTCCTTTGCAATTGTCCCCACAGAGGAACAAATGTCTTTTCCACTATCACAAAATGAAAACATGGTTAACTGAGCAAAATAGCAATTGATATATTGTATGATCTTAAATAATTTTTTTAAGTCGAACTTGATTCTTATTTTGTTATCTATCACAGCCAGTTTTTTTACAAATATTTTATATATTTTTTCCTCTCATTCTGGTTGCAAGATAGGTTTGGCTGTTTGGCTATTTATATTATGCTTCACTGTCAGTGTTTTATGATCTGACTAGTGAAGGCTATTTGCTGGATTAATTATTGCATACACAGGGCAGAATTAGATGACAAAACACACCACAGAAGACAGCTAATCTCAGTGTTTTTTCTGTTTCACAGTGTCTGGCTGGGGATTGATTGTCATTTCATTTAGTTTTTAAACTCCGGTGTAAAAATAGCCAGTGCTGTCACTGGAATTCTTCACATTAATTAAATAATGATTAAATGTTGGTATTCATCAGCAGATGCTTCTCTCACGTCTCTCATAATTTACCGTTACTGTTGATCAACCAGCCCTTGCCAAATATTCAGGGTAGAAATTGCATCAGTCTTTCTGCCATGTCCATCAGTATATCCCATTAAACAAATGCGGAGTCACACTACCATCCCATAGTCAGACTGTAATGTCTCCGTACACATGCCTGTGGCATAACCTTCCATATTCCCAGCATAACACAGGCAGCTCTGTCGGGCTAAGAGAACTAAGAGTGTGCATTATCTCCTTATATATATATTTTTTCATTTAGCTTTGCCACAGTCATTTTGGTCTTTACCCATATAAATTGCTGATTTGGTTCAATTAAGAATCACATTAATCATCGGTGTGCAAGCCTAAAAAGGTTTTGTTCTTGTTCCCCAATGTCACAAAGGTATACAATGGCACCCTAATGTATTCCTGGCCTGTGCCAATTTGGTTATTTAACAGAAGAGAGTGTGTAATTGTTTTTGTGCAAATGGAATTTAACTTTGTAAATTCTACTGCTCAGAGCACAGAGCAACAGGACACATTTACATATAACTTCATGTTTATCACATAAAACTGGGTCAAGAGAAAATGCCAGAATCATTTTACCAGACTCAAAATCAAAGCCACTCCAAAAAAAAGTAGTCCGGGCTACAGAGCGACCCACAGAAATAAAGCCACTCATGTTCCACTTGTCACCGGTATTGATCAAATGTATGTGACAGCAGGTTGGCTGTATTGAACAGGACTTAACCAGAATCCATCCAGTCATAAGAATAGTGCTTAAATAACACAGATTCCATCTCTCACATTAACAGAGGGCCATGAAGTTCAGCTTGTCTGATAAAAGCCTGTGGACAAGCCTGTGGTATGTTTCCTGGAAAGGAAAAATGTGAAAGAGTAATTATTTGCAATGGTGTGCCTCCATGTGCTTAAGCTGTCCTTGGGCATTCAGTTAGATGACACAGACCTGTTGTTGATGGCAAGCAGCAGCACAGTGGTAGAGAAGACATAACTGCATACCTTGGCTTAGGTGCAACATGGATTAATAGAAACAGCCGCTGTGATGTGCCCAACATCACTGACACCTCTCAGCAAACAAACAACAACCATGTTGAATTGTCTGCGCAGTGCAGCAAAGCAGAAGGACAGGGTGCTGATCCAACTTCTGCACATGGCAGCCTGGCTGCTCTCCTGTTGCCCTGTGTAAGACCAGGGGGCTCAGGTGAACGTATTACGATACCCAGCTATACATATTATTCCCATGCATTCATCACATCAAATGCATAAAATGCTCACATAAAAGGGGCGCATAGATCAAAAATTGATCTATCGTTACATTACATTACATTGCATTGCATTCATTTGGCAGACGCCCTTATCCTGAGCAACTTCCAGCACAATAGATCCATTCAAGTTGAATGAGCGACATGCAGCATCATTGATACCTGCACACACATAGTGCTCTTGTCGCTTCAGAATGCTAACACACATGCTGGTGTACTATGCAGTATTTATAAAGGCTGGTAGTAAAGCGTGTTCAAACACAGAAGAATCAATTAAAGGACAGACTCCTAATCATCTCATCTTTGATCTGTGAGGTCTAATTTGAAATTTCTAGTACACCTAGAGAGTGGGGATCCACCATGTCCAATCAATATGGATCCGTCATCATCTTTCACTTAAGATTAGTGTTTTTACATGTAGCATGTGTCAATACCAGCACCTACTGGAACTGAGAAACAGATAGCCAACCTGGAGCTTTGCAAATTCAAGTGTACTTCAAAATGGGTTAGTAAAGTGATTTAAGTTAGTGGGTTAAGTAGAGACCAGACAATACACTTCTCTCATGGTATGATCTGTATCCTAATACCATGATTAAAACTGTAACTTGTTCAATCTAAAAATAATTATGGAAAAATAATGTTTTATACATTATACATACCTGTATATATGATGTAATGTTATTAATCAACATAATTTCAAACACATTCATTGCATTTACAGTTTATGGAATTGAATATTAGCATAACTTACATAGGTGGTCAAATATCCTTGTGTGATTTTTGTAATTTACAGGCAAAACAAAGTTCCAGGTGGCTGACTGAACAACAGGGGGACTTCTCTGACACCCTTTACCCTATACTCCGTCCTAGCTTGTCCATGCACACACTCTTGACCTTTCTGTTTGAACTTACATGAAGTGCATCTAATAAAAATTGGATTTGCAAAAATCCCAATGCTTTCTTTGCTTGACATCATTAGGCCACATCTAAAATCACGTGTTCAGGTACATTGCAAGCAATCCTCTCAAAATTACAATCCACATTGCGATGTGGTATTTTCATCATATATGATGTAACAAATCTTGTTACATCCCTACCCAGTACTTTACATAAACAAAATAGGTCAACAAAATTTGATTGCCTCAACACTAGTGCTTGTGCATATGTAGTACAACTGCTTAGCATTCAAAATGCAAGATCAAACTTTTAAACTTTTAAATTACTTGCCAACCCCCCCTCCCAAACACAACCACCACCACCATCTCTGTGGTGTCCTTTATGTTCCCTTCAGATTGTGCTTGTATTGTGTCTGCTCCCCAGTAAAAACACAAAATCCAAATCATTATATGACAATTAACAGAAATTAATTAGACAGGCCTGCTTTACATTCCAGTCCTCATTATGCTTCAGTCTGCTGCTGTCCCCCTCCTGTGCATTTGGGAAACAGCAGCGCTTTACATGAGCAGAGTCAATGGACTCGGGGAGCGTTGGCAGCTCTCCATTTGTCTGAAAACAAATCCCATCACATCTCAACCACAAAGCCCTTCTCTGTTAAATTGTTTTCCATTAACAAAAAGGTTACTCTTGTCGTTTGACCAAGGAACCTGCGACAGGGTGATTATTAAGAAACACTTAGAATTACATTCACACAACACACAACAGCTCTGAACAGCCCTTGTTCACTGTCCCTGCCAGTTTGTTTCCCCCTTAGTCTTTTCATTTCATTAACTGGTTTTGGATATCTGTCACTAGATGACTAATGTATGGTCTTGTCTGTGTTTCACTGCAAATCTATTCTTCCTGGTGTGATTTGCCCCAGATATTGATGTCACTTGAAACCACACAAAATGCACCACAAAGATACATGCTAACAATGGAGCCCCTACAGTCCATATCAAGTAATTAGCAATTCATTCCATCTACAGTACAGCAGCAATGAAATTTTGTTATCTAATTGCTCTGTGAGCAACCCCCTATACACATGCACATCCACATAAAGTCTAACAAAGATGTATAACAGCAAAAATATTTGGCATTATAGCATTCACGTGGTGAAAAATAAATCATCCATAAGAGCAACACTACTTCACACCACACAGACACTGAGTGAGGAAAAAAAAATCTGCAAGAGGAATATTCCACTATGTTAGATTTAAATCAAGGTTTTAGTAATTGGCCAGGTCCTGTGGGCCCAGCAGAGAGAGTACATCCAGCCTCGAGGATGCAAGGGAGTGCTTTAACAGGTGTCTTTTCAATCAGTGTCAAAGGATGGTGAGCTATCATTGCTTCAGGTAGGGCATTCCACCACTTAAAGGGTTCAGTGAGGGAAAGAGAAGAGTTTAGGGTGTGCAACTACTGATGGCAGGAGATACAAGATGATCAGAGGTTGCGAGGCAGAGAACTAATCCACAACTGTGAGGTCTAATGAGAAAGTACAGTAGGAAGGAGCTGTGACCTTGACAGGTTGGCTGCCACCAGGGTGTTGAGTTTTATGCAAGCTGTGATCAGTAGGCAGTGGAGGAAGACAAAGAGGATCAAGACATGGGTACACTAAGGGAGGTTAAAGACCAGCTGAGCAGCAGCATTTTGAATTTCATCTGAAAAGTATGATCTGAAGCAATCTAGTGGCAAAGGCAGGGAGGCCAGCCTGTTGGAACTTTCAATATTCCAGGCAAGATATCACAAAGGCCTGGATTAAGAGCAGGGAGATCATGGGAGACGTATATTTTCTTCTTACATCATTGCAGAAGAACCAACAGGTTAAACAAAAAGGTGTCCTCTATTAAGGATATTGTATCGTCAAGAGTAATACCCATACCTTTTATGCCAGGGTTATGGAGATGTGGAGGTCTATGTGACAGAGCAGGTGTGTCAAAGTTTGCATTTAAAGCAATGGCTCTGTGTACTATGATACTTTATTCTACACAGTAATCTTTGCACAGGAGGGTGAGCTACTAAACACAAGGCATCAACTGCTTAGAGTCAGCCAGCGAACCAAACTTTTGGGACATAATAATGAACCTCTGTGTTTGCAAAGAACAACCATATGGATCTTCTGTCAGTGCTTGGTGACAGAGGTGATGTCTTACCACTTTATCCACTACAAACAGAAATACTGGTAAGAGCTTTGAGCCTGAGTTATAACCTGGGATTTAGGTGCTAGGTTAAACAACCTGTACTTGTGTACTCTGCATCCTCACAACACTCTGCTCTGACATTTGCAGTCTGCCGTTTGCCCTCCATGGTGTCACACCTCGTGCTCCGCATCATTCTCCGATCCCTGGCAGCCAGCGGAAAAGACGGCATAGCGATGCATCACCTCGCTAAACCCCAGAGCCAAAGCCATTATCGTTCCTCCGCACTCTGACAGGATCTCTGATAAAGCGCTTCCTGTGCCCGATAAAGCTTCTCCCTCTGCATAACCTTTAAAACCTCGGAACATACGTGAGTGATAATGTTCTTTGCCCGCATGCGGCGGCCAAGGTTGGTGGTGGCAGACTCATATAGGGGTGCAAAGGGAGAAAGATGGGCGTGTCACTCCATTAACGTGCGCCATTTTCTTTCAGAATGGAATCCTCACGTTAACGCGGAGATTGACATCCCTCCCACAGCCATTCATATTAAGTAGTAAACCAGTTCTATCACACACTGGGATTTATACTTTATACTTCGACTCTACTGTATTAAAGTGCTTGACGATGGGCATTTTTCATGAATGTAATTGATGCGCTTTCAGTGCAGCATGATCTCAAGGAGGGTCTTCAGCGATGAGACGAGACTGAAGGGCCATGTGGATGAGGAAAACAGTGCCTCTCCTTCATTGTTTCAGGAAACGTATTATCACTTCCCTTTCAACAGCTTGAATAGCTGCCTTTGTCAAGAGTATGTCTACTGAAGTGGCCAAAAACTACTCCTAAGTATATGCTGCTGGAGTTGAGAAATTAACAGCGGCCGCACTTACTCAATATGACTCTACAAAACTCTTAGGGTGCTCGCTGTAAAAGAGCAGCTAGTATTATACAACCACAGGGTATACACTAATAGAAAATAAAAGTGGCTGATGAGGTAGAGAGAGATAAGGAACAAGCTCCCTCCCTGTGGCAAAGATCGAACCCAATCACAGCAATGAGTGGGCCCTCGTAAAACCACACGAGTGCAGTTTTCCTCTCAAGGCTATTAAATGGGCTTTCAAGGAAAGTACCCTCAGAATGGTATTTGGGCAGACTTGTGCACAAGGAGCATCAGTGCATAATGGAAGATTGTATTGTTAACTTCATTATGCTTTTATATATCCTTAGGCTAGTATTGCAAGCAATGGTCCAAACTCATACTATTCCATAACAGCTAAGTTTTGTTATTCCACAGCAAACTGAATTCAGTAAAAATCTTCGGCATATATATTCAGACATAAGGAATGGACTTGGCCTGTAATGAAATCGTCACGACAAGAAAGTATTTAAACACTAAAATGTTTTATAGAATTGATGTAATCATCAATTATCTTTGAAAACAAACTCTCTACAATGCTGCTAGCTTGCATTCACACATGCAGAACCAAAGAGGTGATTACATTACATTTATTTGCTTAGCAGATGCTCTTTCACAGGGCATAGCTTGCATTTGTGCATATGGTCATCTAACACTGGTGCATTGTCACTGAAGCAGTTTGGGTAAAGTGCCTTGGTTGAGGGTGAACCAGAAATTCCCAGCTTAGGGTTTGAATCTGCCAACATGCGGTCCCAAGCCCAGTTCTTAAATACCATTCCACACTGTATCAGACACTGCATCCGTGGCTGTCTCTCACACTCTCCCCACTTCTTCACTATAACTTCAACACCTGTCCTCTGTCAGCATCAAGGGGCAGGTTTGAGAGAAGTTCTTTAGGGATATACATGTCAAAGAACCAGCATATCTTCACCACCGCACTGCTATTTTTTCTTCTGCATTGTTACATTATGGTCAATGGCTCACAAGGATGAGATCCTGTTCCTGGGCAACAATCCTCTAGTCTCTTTGTAACTTTTGTGAACATCTGTGTGCATGGTCCACAAACACCAGCATATCCTCTCTCTCAACCCTGAGACTTCTGAGCCTCAGATAACAGTAATTCCCATCTGTCAGTGCCAACCAGAAGAACAACATTTCCAAAACAATGACCTCTGATAAATGCTCCCACCTCCAGGAACATTTAGCATTTCAGTCCTAATAACAATCTGTTTTTCATTCCAGGTGAAACATAAGCAGCTTATCACCAAAGATTGTTAAAAGACATTATACAAGGATGTCACTGCTGCACTGCAACTGCATATGTGCCCACTCTCCTGACATTGTTTTAAAAGTAAACTGGTATACAGCTTGTCTTTGAAGACACCTTGAGGTCCAGTTTCTGCTTGTGTCAGAAAAAAGCCTGTGATGACGGGAACAAGAAATATGAAACAACTCCAATTAATGTGCACTGTGCAATCTCAGCAATGTGAATGTCACTCTTGTGAAAGGGATGATGAATGAATTTTCCCATAATTTTATCATTCATGGATATTAATCCCATTCACACACAATTTCTTCTGACACAAACAGACAGGATGGTTTGGTAAAGAAAGGCCATCTATTGAAGAGAATGATACGATACTGAGCACACATCTTTCATAGAAATTTGGTTACACTTCAATAAAACTTGATTAGAAATGTAAAAAAAATGTGTTGGAGTAGAAGGGGAGGGAAGACTGTCTACTCTATTTTGCAAGTTGAGTATGAAGGATTTACTGGTCCATGAAAAAGTTTAATAGTTATGGCAGGGAATAAAATTTAATGAGAAACTGAGTGGAGTATGCTCTATTACCTGAACTAAAGGAATCTTTTGACATTGAAGTCTAAAACTCAAACTTCAGCATGTCTGATTTAATTAATTATAACATTTAACTATGGAAAACTAGTGTAATTTTCAATTGGTTCTTTAAAGCTGTGTCACATAGTCTATGCCTTTACTCTGCTATGCTTTCAAGCCTACTTATAAGAGTGTATAAAAACACCTTCTGCAAGACAGCAAAATGAACTGTGTCTGTTCAAAAATAAAATGGTAATTTAAAAATGACAATAAAAGCATGAGATTCTGCAAACCCCTACAGGCTGTGAGCCCAGGTCACTAACATCAGAACAGCATAACTTTAAGATTACAGGGCCATAGACTGAGGGAGCAGGAGAGAACAAACAAAGCACAGCAAATGGAACAATACCCTGCAAACACAACCCCACAGAAACCGTGCTTGAATGACCATGTGCCACTAAACATTACGCTGTCACTTTGCTCACTGGCCTTATTGATGGAGTCTGGCCCGAAAGCTGGAGGTTATGGATTTCAACTCGCACCTGAGTCAAACCAGGGATAAAAAAAAATCAAATTAACCACTTAAAATGCTTGTAACTCAGAATTACTGAGATGGACATGTGGCTGTGGTGTTATAATCAGCATTTTACAAAGATAAAGTAACAGTAGTTGACTGCCGTTTAACTTGTTTGATATTTGTTGAAATTGCTGTGGCCTCTGTGTGGCATGAAAGGGATATAAAAACAAAGCAGTTTGCCAGTCTCACCAGCAGCTGAAAGCTGTCTGACTCCTGCAAGCTGACAAGTAGCATCTGAAGCGCCACAAAATCAATAAGCAGTTAAAATTGAGCATGGATAAGATACAGCACCTGTGCACAGTTATTAGGGGGTCATCAACAACAGACCATTTCATTACAAAGTATGTCAGCTAAACATTAACCCCCCCCCCCAAGATGTGCTTTGTAGGAACATCTGGGAAAACATTTATGAAGGCAACGGCAGAAAACAATGGCTTAACAGAGAGTTTTAGCTGGAAAATTAATGCCCGAATACCTTTGGGTATTCAGGAATAAAAAAAGCACTGACAAATTTGTTTTCACTCAAAGTATTCCCCCATCTCACCCTACCCTCATTAAATAAATATTTACATTTATTGGTCAAAGAGTGTGCCATTCCCCTGTATCGGTGTTTTACTCTGTTGACATAGCAGTGTTTAAGCAAGCACTGTTCATTCACAGATGCCGTTGGGTCTGTTTCATCAATAACCAAACAACATGGACTGGTAGGATATTGTGATTCAGCAGGGACAATCTCCCAAAACTCTGCTCAGAATGAACCAGAATGATTGCAGCCAAGAGACATGGAGCTCATTAAAGTCCAACAGCTTGGAGCCTCATTTAAAATTTTAACAAAGGGGTTGCTCCAATACTAACAGACACGGTCAACCAGTTTGTGAAATCAGTCTACATAAATTGTTCATTTAATCGTGGAGCATGGGAAAAAATGATGCATGGAGTGACTGTATTAAGTGATATTTAGCATTGTTAATCAAAATTATAAAATGACTTTTTAATGATCTTGTCTCTTAATTAAAATATGTTAATATATAAGCTGCCTAAGTCGAGCATGAGGGATCATTTATTAGCTACACCAATTAGTTTAAGCGTGGCAGAACAAATCACCTAAACCATCTTTTTATTTTCAGTGATACATACACAGCAATGATATACTGAACAAGTGCTTACAAGTTCTTATTTTAGCCACTTGACCACTGCTATTAGTTTTAACAACATCAGTCCTTGAAGTCTTCCTCTACTTTCCTTCTGTATTTCTCTTCAAGATGAACAGACTGAGCAATCCAATTCAGAATGAGGCAATTTTTATTTTATTTTATTTTAAAAAAGGAAGATATGTAAGTGCAGGGGGGAAGAAGTGTCATTTATGTAGACAACTTTGAAAGTGAATGTATTTGCTTGTCAATAGTTCCTCTTAAAAAGATGACATCACTGCAGATGACATCACTACAGTTGTCACTGAGCTGCCCCTCTCTGTACCATTTCCACAAATGTCTCTGTCCTTATGGCTGCGGTCAGATGCAATGATGTTCAGTGTACAGGCAGCAACACGACAACATCTGTTCTTCCAGTCACACTCATGTCTTCTGAAATGGGCTTTTTGGTTATTACTAAATACCCAATTAAAATGAATGCATGGCCCCAAATGGCTCAATGGCTGGCTCAAAGGAGCAATGTTTTGCAGACCATCCATATGAGCTGTTCACTCTAAACAGAGGACAGCCGAGAACAGGCATTTGAGAGCGGTATGGGTTTGATTTCTACTGGGAAAAAATATGGGCTTATGAGCTTAGTTACTGATAAAGATTTAGTCCTCCAGATGTGCATATGAGAACAAAAGCTTTCATCTTTGTTTTTGGCCAGCAAAATATTTTCTTAATAATTCTAATAGGAACACTGAAAGCTAAACTCAAAAGTCCATGCCTTCAATGTGTTTAATGTGAAAAATATCCCAAGGTATTTGTACTGCTCCTCCACTCTTGATCCCAAGGCCCCCGCTCCTCAAGAACCTTCTTGAGAGGCTGCAAGTATTCATATGCCACACATTTTGTAAGTGGCTCCCTTGCCACCTCTGTTGTTCACTATGCAAGTCCACCTTGCCTGGAACTGAAGGATTGTACTGATGGGACAGGGAAAAAATTGAGATAATGCTTAAGAACGATCAAGGTTATAAAAAGATTCCAATTAGAAAAGAAAAAAAAATTCACTCCCCCAAAATAATTTTGACAAATGAGAAAAAAAACATCTTCATCAGGAGTCAAAACTGACATATTCTTTTATTGCTAAAAAACATTTGTGTAAAATACATTGTTTGAGGGAGTGTACTATTGATTTAATAATAATTGTCTTCTGTCAGTCCAGCACCGAATCTGAACAGAGAGCATATGTTCTTTGATCGCCCATTATTTGTAACCATTGCCTGGCTGGATTTCAGTATCATCTAAGTGCACCAAGGTTGTGGTACCGCCTACATCCTGAAAGGCTTTTGCTGTTGAAAATCAAATGCCCAGAGACTTCTTTGCCCCCATTCCTAGCAGAAGTAGTCAGTTTCATAATGGTACTACTAGTATTACTACAAGCCAACAAATGGAGCCATACACAACCATGGCTGGAGAGACAATTTCCTTAATAAGGACAAAAAAGTCTAATCTACATCTGAAGAAGTGAAAAGCATTCCAATTCACCTCAACCAATGCCTTAATAAACAAGAACTTGCATCTAAACTACATCGTTTCTATTTGTTTTATTCACTAAAATAGTTCCAAACAAGACTCCTAAATATTTAATTGTATTTACTTCAAAATATTATTCTATATATCTTCTTGCATGGTTTAAAATGTAATTAAAATTGTCATTAATTTATATATAAATGGGTGTAGACAAAATAATGGAAAACACTCAAGAATATTTGAATATTTGTTCATTAATAAGGTGTTGAGCTGCCCTTTGTCTTCAGAACAGGTTCACTTCTTGGAATGCTGTTATAAACATTTTGAATTGTGTCAAGTGGGATATTCAACCATTCTCCAAGAAGAAAAACTTCCAGTGCTGAGAAACGAAGGAGGTCCTATTCTACTCAGTACTCTGTGTTACAGAACTTCCCATAAAGTATCAATCATGTTTAGATCGGGTGAAAATGTGTGTTTATATATAGGGGGTAGACAAATATATATATATATATATAGGTATATACACGTGTGTGAGTGTGTGTGTGTCTGTCCAAACAGACATTATGCATCTTTGTAAGCTGTGAAACAGCGCTGATCCCAGCATCACCTAACCTTATTCCAATCCTGTATATATACACCTTGCTGTCTGTGACATCTGCTACCCCCTCAGAAAAGCTTTGTTTGTTTTTGCCTCTCAGTGATGAGGGGAATGTGACACGAGGGGTGAGCCACGCTCCTTCATGAATGGCAAATGCGCATGAGATGAGACTGGTGCACTGTAATGTAGGCCACCGTCTGGGCAGAGTAAACTCAGGGTATTAAGCAGAACACAGAGTAGATCCTTGAGGAAATCAACCCTGAGGAAAGCATTTACAAGTGTGCCTTGCAAGAGCCGCTGACCTGTGTGTGACTTGTTTTGCATGAGTTTCATTTCCTAGCTGACCTTGAGGTTTGACAGAGAGAAAGAGAGAACAAAGGAGAGAAATACAGAGAAAAAGGAAGAAGGCCCATGACCCCAGACCCAGCTGTCAGATAATGTCATGGCACATGATGTCCATGGGCTCAAAGGTGCATTAAGCAGTTGCTTAATCAAGCCATTAGCTCCGCATCTTCCAGGAGCCTGAGCTTTCATTACTGGCCGTTTCTGAAAGGTCAACGTTCCCTTAAGAACTGCATACCGCTGATGCCGTAAGACATGTGCACTTTGCTCTAACCATTACTTGGAGGTAACCTGACTGGACAGCCGCTGCAATGCTAACAACATGTCATCTACAGGCCAGCCAGGGGTGCTCTTCAAAATAAATTCACAAGTAATTCAAATAATTGTGCGGTCAAGATAATCGGGCTAATCTCTTGGGCAGGGATTGCTACTCATCTGCTAATGTGTGGCTCTCTCCGTAGGCCCAAGGGTCACTGGATAGAGACTGGGATTTAGCTGTAGGTAGACTGGCAACCAGATGATTGTGGGTTTAAATCCCTAGTGACACCTGCTGTTTTACCCTTGAGCAAGGTAGTTTCTCCCAGTTTAAATAAAAACATCATACAATATTGTAATATAAAAGGTGTACTGTCAGGTCAGCAATTTGTTCCAGACAAGGGCATCTCATATGAAATAACCTATGTAAATTAAATAGTAAATTCATAGGGTACAAGGTACTCTTTTATTTTAGTTAGTAATAATAACATACTTCCCCAGGCTTGGAATTAAAGTCAGGAATGTACAATAAGGGGTCCAGGTCTGTTTTGATGTGCAGTTCTGGCACCTGATTTGGACAGGATGTTTCGACTCATCAGGACCCAGCATCCTTAATCCATGTCTTCATCACTCTCGTGAAAACCCTGACGCAGCACACTTAAAATAAAGTCACCCGCCTGGGTTGATATCGTCAGTAGCCAATACCTAATGGCTCTTTCAAGCCAAAGAAAGATGAGTTGTAGAGTTGGACGAAATAGTTTGGAAAATTATATGAGATAATGTGAGCAGAGAGACTGCCAGAAAAACCCATAACTCTGTGACTGTACAGAACTCTAGGAAAGAGGGCTTGTGTCTAATACAAGCAGTATCAGCTTTGAAACTCTGGCTGCCCAAACATTACCCTGCAGAGCACAGGTGAACACCACAATAACCCAGGTGAGTGATAACCCCTGTTTTTTTTTTTTTTTTTTTCAAGAAGAGTTCTTTAGACAAGAGGTACAGTCTGGACCATTTTCAAAGCTTACTGCAATCCAGCTTTGCAACTGACCCCTATGTGTGTCAAAAGCTTGGCACACAGACCTAGAGAATTCATTTGACTTCTTATCAAGCTCGTTCTTTTTTGGTCAGCTTTTCAAGCTATGACACCCACTTTGTACACCAAAGAGACCATACCATATTTGATCTTGGTTTGTAAATGGTACTGTATACACAAGATCATAGTTAGATAATGGTGTGTCAGTGGAGAAGTCAGACTTTGGAGTCTCTTTCATTCTTTGTCTTCTCTAGACTCCTGATGGTAAACTGAACACCAACTTACTCTTCTTACCTGTTGTTGCCTCCCAATAACTCTCAGATCATTACCTCTGCTCTTTCTTCACTTCTAAAAAACATGTCTTGATCATGGATCTTTATAATAATCACCATGATTATTGCAATTATTGTTCAATAGTTTGAATTTAATCTGAACTGTCATAATTTCTTGCATTTCTACTTTTCATGACTAGGTAAAGCATAATAATTTTCAAATGTGCTTGAAAATATTATTTGTATTTGATCATTTATTTGCATCTGCAAATGACACATGACACACATTGGAAGCCACACTGGATAAAAACGTCTGCCAAATATCAATGTACAGTGAAGTGGAACCATGAACTCATGACCAGGCAGTGAGTTTGAAGCTGAATCCCTTGGTGAGACGCTGCTGTTCTAACTTTATGACCACTTTAGTAACAATCCAGCTCTCAGCTAACCCGCATGCTTATTATTTCATTACTGTAATGTTGTATCAATGTTGTGAATGTTGAACTGTTGAAATGCTATGCATTAGCAAGGTAAACGGAAATGATCAAGGACAGGGGCATCTGACTAAGCAAATACTGTCAGGAAATGAGGCAATCATTAATATCAATCAATAACACATTTTAATGTGCTTTAGAATGTTACTATAGACACCAAGTAAAAACAGAAACCATTATGAAGCATGGGTAGAATTACATTGCCATGGTGCTCCAAGGTAACAGTTTCTTTATGTACAGCCATTTTATCTGTTTTGGTGCTGAACCAACATGCATTTTTTTATCCATGAGCAACTGAGGGACAAAATCAATAGAAATTAAGGGGTTTCTTTCCATTCAAAAATTTTGTCCCGATTCCTACAGTAAATATTCTTTATTAATTTTACTGACTGAAAATCTTACAATGCTGTGTAAATACAACAAATCAGTAAGACAAAAAATTGTTCCTCAGAGCTGAGAACAATGCATAACGGTGCTCAGGTGAGTCGTCTCCTGACTGTCAACAACAACCTGTATGTGTTATTAGCACACAGAACCAAAGCTTCTGGCATTATGTTCATCTACTAATGTGTTAAATATTTGTTATGAGTTTGTAAACATTGCTAATAAATGAATAATAAAAGAACCTTGTTTCAATTCATGATAATTCATTACCTTTTGAAGGGACAACAGCTTATAACAATGTTAAAGAGGTAATAAACTGTTCATATAAGGAGTAAGCTGGATACAAAGATGCTCATACTAGGACACTGGAGTGAAGATGCTTCGACTCAATAAAATTCAGGCTTGTAAGACTGACCATGAGCATCACAGCATATTTCCTACAGTTGTGATTCTTTACATTTGTTTCCCCATTGAGGATACACAGGTTTTTCATCATAACAAAAAATACACTGGAATTTTCAATTGAAAAGTTGAAGTAATGGATCTAAATCACAAAACATGTTTCCCCCAGTTCTCTCAAAATCACAGCGCTCTAGTCTCAGATCAGACTTCCCTAACCACTGCAGTACTGTTCTTCCACTGTACACCCAGCATTTAATGCAATGACAATGGTGTGAAGTTGCTTCAATTCATTAAAATCGAGGCTGTGCGATTGTACATCAGCACCTAAGCATGGTTCCAGTGGCTGCAGTTCTCTTACAGCAGATGCGTGACGTACCTGTGGATTGTCTCCGTTCTTTACATCACGTTTAAAAATGTGAGAGCCGTAGAGTATTCTTACTTAGCTGAAACATTACTGCTATGAATGTCAGTACAGTTTTGTACAGTTTTGTCTCAAACAAAAAAAAAATCTGTCTCCATGATTTTAACTGTAGTATGTAGAATGTAACTGTAGAGTGTAAAATATAGAAATGCCTTTTGTGGAAAGTGTGAAATCTCTCCAGTTTAACAAAATCCTTCTGTGAGAAGAGAAAAAAAAAAACAGTTCTTGCCAAAATACCAAGTTACCTATTTTTATAGTGGAGGAACTTTACAGGTGTTAAAGTCTCAAGAGAGTTTTAAGTAGTATGACCAATGAGACAATGGCTCTTGTACACATATAAGTAACAGCCTGCAGATGAATTCAGATAAATACCTGTTGTGATAACTTACCCTAAGTAAAACCAATACTTTCACAGTGGCTGGAATATGCAGCTTTGACTCAATTGTGATGTTGACCTTAGAAAAAAATGTCTTCATTCATAAATTATGCTAGTAAATCTTTAAAGACAATACCTGTTCTTACTCCTTCTACTAGTTCTTCTACTACCACAACTACTACTAAGAAGAAAAAGACACTCTTTGAACCATTGCTTGGACATTGCAAAAAGCCCTCTAAACTTTCAAAAAGACAGGTTAACGAGCAATGTTTAGATTTGCTTTGTAATAATTGATAAAGAAAAAAGTAAAGAAAAAAGTACAGTTCTGCTTGTTTGGTGTACTGTAATTCTTTATCTGTTATAAATATTTCAATACAGAATTTAAACACGCCTATTACGATCCCGGACTCGGAGTTAACACGTACCTTGGGGTTCAGCACCAACTGCTGTTCGTCGTAATGCAGCAACGCCACGGAGTTGGACTCCGAGTTATTGACAAATATCTGCAGACACGGGTACAACGATGTGCCTTTGCAGTCCGCCCCGCACGTGAAGACGCACTCGAACATCTCCTCCACTCGCTGCACGGTGACCACGGTGCAGTTGGCCGGCTTGCTCTGCATGCTCTGCAGCGTGGGGTTCAGCCAGCAGAAGCCGAGTATAAAGAGCGAAACGATGCCACAGACGATGAGGAAAAGACCGAGTCGGATGCTTTTGTCCTCTGCCTCCGAATACTCGTAAGACACTCTTATCTTCGCCATTAGCCCTCGTCCGCGCAGCGATCAAGAGCATTAAAACCACCTGAAATGGGATGGAGAGGACGCAGGGGGTCTCGCTTGACCCCCGGCGCTGTTCACCACCACGCAGGAGTAGTAGCTTCCATCAAAACTTCCCTCGTAGCCAGGAGCTCCCGATGTGAGTCTTTGTGGTTTATAGTGTACGGAAGGATTGGCGAAGGCGGCTGTTTTGCAGTCCTCCTCCTTGTTTACGCGCGTGGTTTTCCCCCGGATTTCTGTTTCAGCAGCCCCCGCAGATTCGGAATTTGTTGAAAGGCTGTATGTTACATCTGGGATTAGATAAGCTTCTTATGCAGAAATAGCACAGGGTTATGCAGAAATACGGCTGTTGACTAGCGGTCAGCTGATGTGCAGCGGTTACTATGTCCATCACCGCTGCAATCCTGCTGCTGGCGGAAAAAGCGTTCTTCGGTGGTTGCGTTCAGCTATAGGTCTGAGCTCGGTTGAGACAAGGCCGTCGGTATTTAAAAAGTTCGAAAAGTGAGCGCAGCAGGAATCGGTGAATACATTGAACGTTCACAGCTGAATCAGCAAGATTCGTTTAAGGCGTTTAGCATTTCCTTTCGAGTGGAGGGGCTGTCACTGCTTGGTGCTGACCATTTGGCACGAATCTCCCGACAGATTGTAATGTCAGTTCGTTGGCAGGATACTTAAGTTGCGTTTGGCACACGAAATGATAAAGATAACGGCTCAGAGTCAGAAAGCAATCCAGTATTATGCATTATAAGAATCCATTCAACAGATGCCCTGGTGATTCTGGCGCCTTGGGACCTGTGCGTGTCTGAAACGCCTGAATATTACACATCTGTTTATTCCCCGAATTGGTTTTATCCCCCTTGAACACCGTTTAATTTGCAAGTCCGCGCACTTGGGTCGTATTATCTAAGGATTTGGGCCACGACACCTGAGCACAGAGTTCTGAATGCTGCCCTACATTTATTGTGCTGTTTTAGGAGATAACGCCAGAAACATGCAGGAGCGGATACATTTGAAACTAGTTTCACGTCCGGTTTTTACAAGGAGTAATAGAGGTGTACATATTCCTGGTAGTAAACCTATGATGGAATGATTGATGATTAAAACCAAATTAACTCTGTTTTATACACAATATCATGAATTCACTATCAGCTGTTAATGTAGGGTACCAATTTTAGTGTGGTCTAACCATATGCATTAGCAACAGTTGAGTCCATACCGGTGATGTGCGCTGCTGCCTTCTTTCTTCAGTAATGCAACTAAAATATCATTTTCAGACGTCTCACACTCATAACCCCCTGGTCACAAGTTTTGCATATCATACATTATGATATTACAATGAAGCTCAGGTTACCTTCCGCAAGAGTGTAACAGCACTGCCCCCCTGGATATCTGCACTCAAACTCCTTTGTTTAAAGCCCATTGAATTTAGCTGTCCTATATTGTTTATAACCTTGCTATTACTTGTAAATTACACACAGCGAGGTAAGAATTTCATTTCACAGTATATATATAACATGACCCTTGATGAAATGATATTCACGCAACCCGATTACCCGCAAATCTTCAGGAAAATGTTTATGTTGATAAACAACGAATGGACAAGTAGCCTGTTGGCAGTGACACTGCAGCATTATGTAGACACACCGAGACGTTGAAGCCGCTATGTACCTCTGATTCGAAGACAAATGTGTATTCGATTTTCGTGAACTTTTTCTTAAAATCAAAGTGTTGGCCTTGCCCTCAAGGTCCTCACTACGCAGGAAGAATTTCGACAAAAAGTTCAATGCCTGAAAGCTCAGCATTTCGCTCTGTCCCATTCCTGAAATTTTATCTGACATTTTTCTGTAGGACATTATGCTGCAGTACCTTGGCGTGCGTGGGATTTTTTGCGAGATTCAGAGATCCATAAAAAGGATGTCTGCACATAAACTCAAGAAACAGATATATTAAGACTGTTGTACAAGGACCACAATATCGATCTATTTAAACGAGAACTGTTACAAGTACTATGGTGGTAAGTAATAAGGTGGGCAGGGTCTCGACCGGGTTGCCAAGTCATTCTGGGGAAAGCTGCGGCTCTCTTCACTACGTGCTAATTAAGAGAAAATGAAAAATTAAAAATAACTGTGCATGAAATAAATATGAAAAGACCAGATTGTACGTGGGCCAGCATCGATTTAAGGCATTCATTTGTTAATTAGTAGAGGATTAAATCGCTCAAAACAGCACGCGCTCGGTGTGCTGACAGCCCACGCGCTTAATTGCGTCGACCACGCGCTTTTCAGAGCCGTAAATCACGTCAACAGTCCTTTATTCCTCTCATAACTTTAAACTTAAAACCGTGTCTTTAGTAGGCAACCTCTTTCAGCAATGTATCTCTATGATTGATTTTATTATCTTATTAGCTTTTTTATGGTTTTTACCTTCAGACTGGCGGGACAACAGATCACTTGCTCACACAAAAGGTTCTTGGCAGAGTTATTGTATTTGGCATTAGCTTTTTAAGATCGTATCTTATTGAAGTTTTCCTGTTTTGTTATGGAGTTGAGACCCTGTGTAAAAAGTCCATTGAAAGGCTTCACATTGTTTACCATTGACAGCTAATAGGTTGATTTCAATGGAAGGGGCTTTTTCTCTTAAAAAATCCCTCACATTAAAATAAAACAGATATATCTGGGGATGATCTAGGTAGGGGAATACATTTGCAAGTTTAGTAACTGGTCAGAGTTACAGTTCAGAGTAGTAAAGTGAGTCCAAAAAAGAGGCATGGATGCATTAATCCTACAGGGAGTCATTAAAATCCACATTCATAATCCTATCCAATCCAGATGTAAATCACTAATCAGTGAGCCCACATGGCACTGATCAATACTGCCACACTGTGTACTGATCAGGAGCTATATTTCCGTCTCCGATAGCACTGAGCTCGACTTAATTCTGCTTCCTTTCAGCAAGCTCAAGGTTATAGTACTGACACTCTCTGCCAAAGACAAGAAATGGCAACTGCTCTTTCCGGACAGGTTGGTTTAAATGTACTGGAAAGTGAGGTACTCAGACTGGAGGCTCATCTTCCAGAGGGGTTCTGATACAGCAATGCTCCCTCTGGTGGGAAAGCAGAGAAGTGCAGCACAAGTCAACAATAACAACTTACAGCAATTCTAGCACCCCAAGAACCAAAGTAAAGGGGAACAGTGAGGGGAACCGAATATACTGGTCCTTCCCCTGAGTCTTTTTGTCTTTTATGGTTTGCAATGCTTTTCACTACATTACAAGGATTTGTGTGTCATTATTCCCCTAAAAATCTGTTGCTGTGTAGGTGACAATCAGTATTTCAAGAGTGAATGCATCCCACAAAGTACACCCATTTAATCTCATTAACAATCAGGTATTTACCTTAGAGAAAAAATTAAGGCATATATACATGAGAGGTCATAATACATTGACCTCTAAAATTTAGGCTATATTTGGGCTATGCTGGCAAAGTCTAACATTTTTTGAAACCGTACGCTATGCAGTGTCTGAGACAGTGGCACTCCCCCACCTGCAGGAGAACTGCAGTATCCAGTACACCAACAGGTGATCTGCGCATGGAAGTTTTGGGTAAAACAAGGTGGGTTTACACAAAGTTAATTTCCCCTGGATTTGGGACGAAAAATAAAACAGAACAAGTAAAATCATTCCCCGAAATTCATTCAATGAAAATCAGAACGATTCTTAATGCCGATTGTAACAGGACTTGCAAAAATAACACCATCAGCTATGTAGTTCTGTACTGCACATTACCAGTGAAGCCGTTTGCTCAGCTAAAAGCAGAATGCGTGTCTCTTTTGCTGTTGACCACTCCAGACTTCACACCTGACACCCGTTCAGATTGCAGGAGTCGTACTCTAGGAATGTTTTTTGACAAGAGCAGGAGATTCAGTGAGGAAGATAAGATGGGGAGAATGCAAGTAGGCCTGAACATCCCTCAGATCAAGCAGCACCATCAGT
Source organism: Megalops atlanticus (assembly GCA_019176425.1). Classification (NCBI taxonomy): domain Eukaryota; kingdom Metazoa; phylum Chordata; class Actinopteri; order Elopiformes; family Megalopidae; genus Megalops; species Megalops atlanticus. The sequence goes on from CM032897.1 coordinate 14,360,807, forward strand.
TCAGTTCTCACTACTGTGAGTGCACTGTCTGTGTGCAGAACTGAACACAAACAGTGCACTCACAGCAAGTCTGTGTGACTGTAGGTGAAAGATCTTTTCAACCTTAGAAACCAGCTAATCTGATATGCATTCCTTTGAATGAATAACCAATCAGTTCTGCATTACAAAGATGTTTAAATTTACTGAGGATGTTCTAATACCAAATTTGTTCCTGAATCCATACTTGTCCACTCTACCAATGTAGTCCTTTATGACATCTGCACTACCCTTCAACCAATCAGCAACCTACCTCAAAACTATGAGGCACACATATGAAACATCTGAACTCTTAGGGTATCAAGGTTTGGGACAGGCAGTGGCAGAGGAAACTGAATTAAGCGTGTGATACTGAACTGATGATATCCCTATACTTCTTAAACACACCCATAGCCAGCCCCCTCAAATCAGACTCCACACTGCATTCAGGAGAGCCTTTCTACTTTATTACAAAGAGAAGAAGCTTGAACGTGGTCAGAAAATACAAGATTGATCTGTTGAATTTTTTTTATTGGGTTTTTCTTTTCCTATGAAATGCTGCCGTTTAAAACAGCCAGACTGAAATGCCTCAAGTCCTCTTCCTCAAGTCCCAACTCGTTCAACTTGGGTATGGATGTCCTTGGTTCGCTGAAAATCTGGCCCTTTTATTTTTTTTGTCGTCGTTTGTCATCATTCAAATCAAAAGTGCACAGGGCGACAACCGTGGTCCCCTGCCCAGCAGCTTCACAAATGTCCTGTTTTAATCCACGTATTGCATCCGTGCTCACCTCCTAAAAACGAGGTACAGCAGGGCAACATTTTTTTTCTTTTTTTCTCCAAAATAGATGTCATATATATATAATATATACACATTCGTACATACATATCTTTATTCATGTGATGTCCAAAAATTAAAAAAATGTACACGTTTATTACAAAATCGTAACAAAGACTGGACAGTGTTTTCGCTCATTCTGGAACGCTGAAGCTCAGTAATCTCACAGCCCGGGAGGAGATCATCCGCGGGACTGCGGCAATAACGTTCACTAAAACAGTCTTGGATTTGTTTTTATTGAAGCTGGGCAGAAAACGCCCACTGAGAAAAGGTGTGTGAGTGTGTGTGTGTGTGAGTGTGTGTGTGTGTGATGGGGGGTGGGGCAGGAGGGTGGTGGGTGTGGTATACGTAAATGAGAAGGGAGGAGGGTTAAAGGTTAAAAAAAAAAAAAAAAACAGGCTGCTTATCTTTCCAAACCAAATATGAGAAAGTGGCTTCACATAAAGAATGCACAAACAATTTTTGTGTTATTTTATAACCAAATAGTGCTACAGAGGATGGCATTTCTCCTGTCTTTTATCGGTTTGATTTTATTTTTAAGCTGCTATTGTATTTGTTGGTACTTCTCCCCCCCACGCTTCTCAGGTCTGTCACTCTGGAAAATTAAGCATGAACCTTGTTCTGTTACTGTGAGTGTTTGAACGTCAGCTATCCTGCCTTTGACAAGATGGGCGGCTGAAAACGAGCCGTAAACGGAAATTCAGACCCTGCTCAAATGAAAAGAACGAAGGAAAAAAAATGATGAGGAATTTAAAAAAAACAAAAAGGAACAAGGTTGGTGTTTGGGCAGCACAAAATTCGTAAGGCAGGACCCCAAAAACGGTGACCCCCTCCGCCTAAGTCAATTTGCCAGATCTTCAAGGAATAAAAACCAGGATGCCTGAGTCACGTCAGTGCCTGCTGTTTCAGTAAGCGACGTGCTGAGACAGCCATACCCCATGAACAGGGAAGTCTTTCAGAAGGCTTGCTGAGCTGGGTTGTAGTTGAAGGTTGATGGCACGTGAGGCCTTTCTTCTAGCTTGTCGTATTCCAGGTGAAACTCCTGAAATGTCAGAACACATTGGTGGAGTTAGTGTTACTTCTGCACAGGAGGCATGAAAGACATATGTGGAGCTGTTAGCCTTCGATTCAGGAAAATAAACATTTCATGAAGGAATGGATCTGACTGCCCCAATGGCACTGCACTGCGTCAATCAGTCTTATTATAAGGACATTCAAATTCAAATGCAGACATCTGTGGGACATTTAGAAAGTGATCCTTAAAAAGACACCCTTAAAAATGGGGGTCTTAGATTAAAGAACAGGTGTTGCTCATGCAGACAGAGACACACACTTCTTTGACTGCCACTGGCTGCACTGATTTGAATGTGATGAATGCAAAACACTGCAGGCCAGTGATGCAGACACTGAACAACGTTTCAGATCCTTCTTGAGCTCTCTGGGCCACTGTCCCAGACTCTGTGATGTCAGAGTTTGCTTTCGTAGCGACCGTGGCATAGATGAGTGTCAGCTCAGTCTAGCACTGTTCTGTATCAAAGACTGTACAGCTGTCAGGCAAATCAATGCTGTCACAACCAGCAGCACAACCCAACAGCTTAGTAGAGTCTGCTTTTGTGGAAAGGAGGTTAGGTGCAGGGCTCTGACATGGTGCTCTACTCCGAATTATAATGTGCTGCTGGTGATGAGGGGGATTAATGCTTGGAGCTCTACGCTGTCTGCTGTGATTGGCCCTTGCTGCAAGTGCTGTGGAGCAATGGAGGTGTGAATGTGCGTTTCCCATTTTTGCACTTCCTGTCTGTACGGCTCGCGTTATGTTTGAGCAGCGTTGGTGGAACGTGCAATGATAGTTTGGCAGCCAAACAAACAAACCAGGAGAAAGGGCCAGGGAAGAGGTTAAAGGACGGAGTGATAAGACTTACAAACAGAAATATAATTTCTGAGGAGGAACAAACAATTCAAATTCAAGGGTCCATATTCAAAGATCAGTTCTAGAGGCTTATGTAAATGTTTATAATCCACACAAGTGCTGTTTTTTGGTGGTGCAACCACAATATGAGGGGGACCACAGCTATGACCCAATCAGGGGCCAAAAAAACATACCCTGAAGGGATACACCCTTTTCTATGTTGCATTCAATTCCCTGCTGGGGCACTGCTGGTAAGGTACTTAACCCAGAATTACCTCAGTAAATATCCAGCTTTATAAATCAGTAACGTTAAAAAAAACTGTAACCTGTGTAAGTCACTCTGGATAATAATGTAATAATAATAATGTAATAACAACAATGTAATGCAATAATGCATTCACAGTAGAAAAATATGACTGAGTATACCATGTATGAGGTGGCAAATGGTCACCATCTCAAACACATTTTCCAGGAACCCCTGCAGCACAGTTCCCCCTAAAGCAATAGAAATGTTCAGCACAGCTCAAGACACCTGCCGTGTTCTCCGACCCCAGACAGAGATTGATGTATAAAGGTAGTGGATACTCCAGCCAATACCTTTACCTTAGCTACCTTCCTCCAGTTAAGACAATCAAAGAAGTAGTACGTTCCCCTCTCGTAGGTGTTGGTCTTTAATGTGGGCTCCATGCCCGGCGCCCGTGTTATCCACACTCGCTCCTCCTTGTGGTACCTCCAGTCACGGTTGAAACTGTAGGAGACAGGGCCAAAATGGTGGGGCACAACATTAACACTTTACATGAAGCGGAAATTACAACTGTTATGATCCACTTAAGCAAGCTGTATCCAAGCCCAGGCGCAATATAAATTCAGTCTTACGTTTCATCTCTCCTTTAGTACTCCACGTCCCCAGCAGAGAGGCTGTAGGTACCACTTAAAAGTCTTTGGCAGGGTGTGACTCAGCTACAAATTAAAACCTATAACCCTCTTGGGGGATAGGGAAGACTCTTAAGTCACAAGGATTCTTGAAACAGTAATGAACCGTGTACTAAACCTTTTTAAGTCATAAGCTTACAGTCTATTTAGTGTGAATAGATGGTGGAAGGAATCTATAAATGTTTCTTACTCTTTTAACTGATATTTTGTTAGGTCCCTCAAAAGATCTCCCTAGCTAATCATGAACAAATTGCTTGTTACCTCTCAAAATATCCACCCGAAACTCCTAAAAAGGTTTTTTTTTTTTTTTACATAAACTTGTCATAGATAAAGTTTTCTAATCCTTCAAAACCTATATGTAGTAACAGACTGCTGACTGCTACTTATGTCCTACTGAGGCAGTTAATGTCTAATCCAGCATAGTTACTTTGAAGTGTTACAACAAAAGTATTTGACTTTAGGGTAAACTTTGTAGTAACTCACACACAATACGTGTTCTTGCAAATGCTCAGTACAGGCACATGATCCTCTCTTCCAGATCAGTTTTTCAAATCAGGCAAGTCTTACAAGAGCTCATATTTCTGCCTGTGGAAACTTTTAATTTAATGAAGCAATAAGTGGATTCAATCTGGCACATAAGGGCTGAAGTGGAACCATACCCAGATTCCCTCTTGTTCTCCTTGACCTCCACTAAATGAGTGATTTTACTCCTACTGCCCTGAAGAGGGCGCTTGTTTCACACCAGCTGATGCAATACCTCAAAATCTTTGATAAAGACCCTAAATCCAATCCTTTTGGCCATAATAACTTCTTAAATATCTCTAAATGGTACTGATTTTTTTTTTTCATTTCAATGACTACAAGGATTGTTGTTATACTTTATATACAATGCAGAATGCATTGTGCCTTGTTCAATTCTAGAGCACATAACACACTTTGACAGACTGGGCACAGATAAGATTCTGCTCCAAAGGGTCCCTGAATCAATTTTCCTATTTTATGCATAATGATCGGGGTGTGGATTGGGGTTGCAAGAACTGATCTCGGGTCTGTCGTTGGGAACAGAGAGTACCTGGAGTGATTAACTGAAGACGAAAAGCTGCCAAGACAACCAGGACCCTGGCCAAAGAATCTATTAGCAGCTAAGCAGGAGCAGCCAGGCAAAAACAGCTCAAATGAAGAACTGGGATTCATGTTTGGTCAGAATGTGTTGAACCCTCCACCTGAGTGTCCTGGGTTCACGCCCCAAGCAGGGGACTTCTGTCTTACCCATGAGAGAGGCCATTTCACGGCTTCAGCAAATATCTCGCTGAGTCGCAGGCTTCCTCCGCACAGTAAAAGAGTACTGGCAACATTAAGACAGCGTCACACTCCTGCCTATTTTAAACGGTCTTTCAGATGCGTAATTACACTACCGAGACCTTAAAGCGCACTGCCTCCATCAAATGCGCTCCATCTGCAATATTCATCCCCGTTGCTGGCCTCAGTACATCGTCACATTCGCCTCAGTGATTCAAACCAATCATTTACTGAGCGAAGAAAAAAAATACATGGCGGAATAATTAAGGTGATGGCTCCCTTGCCGTTCCTGTCCTTGTTACTCAGGGAAATTAGAGGCCGAACGACTGGCTGTTTGATTAGTCCAATTCAGCAGCGCCTGCTGGAGACTGTGGGGTACGAGAGCTCTCCTCATCAGAGGGGCACAGCACCTGTGTGCATTTGTGGAGCACGTGCCTAAGGCAGCCAGCCCCGCTCTGATGTGCACTTCTAATATTGTTGACTCCTTATATGGCTTTTTGCTTGCTGCCTCACTTGAAAGTCGCTTTGGATGAAAGCGTGTTGCCAAATGAATAAATGTAATGTAAATGACCATGCTTAAAGACAATGTGTTCTGTCCAAGGTGACTTAACTGGAATGGCAGGATTAGTGACATTAATGTTAGAGCTGTGCCATCTGACAGATTTTAAAAATGGTTTGGTCAAAGTTCAGGTAATGAGGGTGCCACGAAGACAGTATAAACCTCAATATACTACCATACTTAGCAGCCTCAGTACATGTCACAATGCCAGCTCAGAATCCAGTGTATTACCGTATTCAGCCGACAATACCTTGACACTGTGAGTAATACAGAGGTTCTAGGTGGGTTATGGTGGAGTAGGACGCAGACATATTAAATTACCATCACCAGCCTGCCAACAAATACCAGAATAAATTCACAACCAATGTCACCTCAAAGGTTGATACTCGATTTTGAACAATGTGACAACGCGGAGTAACTGGGACAGAAAGTGGGTTAAGCTAAGTGCTGGAGGAGACATCCAGGTGCAGCCCTGCACTACGGTGGTCTCCAGCTCACGGCCCATTAGGGCTTTAATTGGGAGTGCAAGCAGAGAGAGGTGCCTCTGTTCATGGCTGAGCTCCCACAATCCCTCAGGTTCTCTGTTACAGCTATTGCTTTATTCATCAGATGCTAATGGAGCGAAGAGTTACAGCAGGGCCACCTTAGCATTACAACCGAGCCATCTCCTTCCTCCATTTCTGAAGCCCTGCTCTGCAATATATATGCTGTTTCCACAACACAGAGAGAGAGAGAGAGAGAGAGAGAGAGAGAGAGAGAGAGAGAGAGAGAGAGAGAGAGAGAGAGAGAGCGACACCCATGCTGTAATTCCAGAAGAGAAAACAGAAAATGGCTTTCCAAATCCTTTTGAATATTCAATTGCAGATACATGACTGTCATCATTTGACAAATAGTGGAAGCCATATATGAGTGAAGAAGAGTTTCAGAATTATGGGCCTGATTCTTCCTGGAGAGTGCTTTCTCAGACAATTTTAAAAAGTATGCTTTTTTGTCTTTTGTTCTTTCAGTTAATGGCTGGCAAACTCCAAATAACACACAAGTAACAAGTAGTAATTTATGTTTGTTTCAATGTGTTATTCAAAGGACAGATCACAGGCCCTTCAATTTTATTGAACCATAAATGGTGGGAATAAGCAGCCATCATACAATATCACTATAAAATCCAATCAGGTTTTGAACTCTGTAAACACTCAAATAGCATACGCAACACGTTGGTATGCTCATTGCAAAGGTAATATGACAAACTGATCTTAAAAACAAGAGGCACTTCATGGATGACTCTGTATCCTACCTTTTTTAATTCCAAACAACAAACACCAAAGCTAACAAGTGGCTAGTCAAACATTTTCACACTTTTAGCTGCTTAAAACATGTAAATGTTTTAAAGAAAACAAATATTTCAGCAATCCAAAGTGCACTAAACCTCCTTAGATTCTCTCAGCAAGCAGAAGTTAGGAATTTAAAGTTCTCTAAATTAAATGCAAATTACACCCGTTTCCAAACTGAGCTTTTTCCAATTCTTCCACATCGCCTTGAGACTCAAGGGTAGCACCGTTAAGAGAAACATGGCCAGCGATGCAGCCAGCAGGACAGTGGTGACCTAAGGATGCTAGTAATATTAGCAACAGTGTCAACTCGTGGCATTTTACACTTCTGATCCTACATGAGATGTCTTCACAAGCCTCATAATCAAAAGACTTTAGACCTTATTCTAAAAAAGTGTGTTACTGATAATGTTGACTACTTTGAATTGAGTGGCATGCAAACATTTCAGGTGATTATGACAGCCTCACTAAGCAGATCTATTTTAAGGTCAGGACACCTATAGGTGCATGTGGTTCTGCTCTCAACTCCAACCACACTCATTGTTCAAAAGATCCCAAACTGATCCAAGATCAGTGGAAACCAAACTGGTTCCATACGCAAAGGAGTGGTGCAGCACGAGAAAACTTGATATCAGCAGTTATTTCATGCAACTCAAAGAGACTCACTCATGGTGGTCAGGATGTGGACAGGGGTTAGACCCCTGGACTCCAGACATGAGGGTCATGGGCTTGAATCACATGGGAGACACAGCTGTAACACCTCACAGTACAATATGAAGAGAAATACCTCACGTTCAGCATTAAATCTAGCTCTATCTAGCTCTAGCTTTTGAAAGGCTTTCTTGGCTGTTTTGCATTCAGATAATCCAACAGTCAGGTAAGGGTGAAGACCAGGGGCTGCAGGATACATACAGCTCTACTGCTGCTAGCAGCTGTAAGAGGTCTCCTCCATTCATGTAGTACAGGTAGAACAGCAGGTCTTCTCCATAACGAGACAGTTTTATTGCAGCCAGCTGTGGGGAGAAAGAAGCAATGAGGAAAGATCTGACCACTCCTTTTTCATCACACTCTGGTACCTTTATCACTTAACACCACTGCATTTACTGTTAACACCTCCACAAGTGCGTCCTTAAATTGTACCTGGGGTTTTTCCCTAAAGACACACCCAGGAAAGTGCTGCATGAAGTGACCAAGAATCTACAAATCAGCATAAGGCCCACTAACCCACTGGTGTGTGCTAGGTACATCCAACTAAACATGTATAAGAAAATGAAGCTTGTTGTTGAATCCTTCAGAAGAAACAGAAAAATAGCTTCAAACATAAAAGTGAGACTTAAAAGTAAAAAAAGAAATAATTAATGAATCATTTTTCAGAGGAGCAGTTAAACATGAATTTGTAAGGACCACAGTAATTACTTGTGCTTACATTTTATGAACCCTGTTTGGCACTCCTTGTGCACACAATAAACAACAAAATCTAAAGGTCTAAAAACAAGTGTTATCATGTCATCAAAATTTAAACACTACAATCAATGACAGGAATTGCATATTGGAGAAATATTTCTTGAAGAAAAGACAAAAGACAATAAGGGATGCATCATAATGCATATCAGCTGTTGGAATGCTCATTGATAGAAGGCTGATTCACACAAACAGCATGATGTGTTTGGCTGCTGCGGACACGGCTGTAGGCCCCTACCTTGTCCCTTATGTGAATGTTGGTTAAGTACTCAGATGGAACATGGAAGTCTGAAAGAAGAGAGATCGAAACACGGTCAGAGGAAACAGTGGGATTACTCAACCGCACGGTCAGAACACGGTCAGAGGAAACAGTGGGATTACTCAACCGCACGGTCAGAACACGGTCAGAGGAAACAGTGGGATTACTCAACCGCGTCGCCCTCATTCCACCCCTCATTCTGGTCTGTGTCAGTGAACTCGCTTACCGATGTCTTGAGGTCGGCAAGGCGCTGATGCCCAGGGGGATGCAAATTTGGGGTACAGATTCCTGCGGGAAATAAAGAGCACACAAAAGGATCAACAAACATTCACCCATGAACAAAATATGGTCCACATCCCAACCATGTACCTGGGAATTCAGGTGAGCAATTGTAGTTCCTATCTGTGTGGACATGACAATAATTTACACATCCATAAACATCCACATCTAAACAAGGCAGATGCAGTTTATACAGAGAGAGTACCAATTCCTGCCCATCTGTGTGTTCTGTGAGTAGACAGCACAGGCCTAAAAGGTTCATTATCTAGCCTGTGAGACAGAAGCGTATGAATGATGGATGATGCACTGTGTCATTCACTTTCCCATGACTGTGAGGGGGGCGGGGCCCAGGCCATAAAAATGGGGCGTGCCTTGTCTCTGTGGCTCTGCAGCTCCCCAGAGATCAAGGTTACGCAAGTACACAAAGCGACACGTGACAGTAGAGAGTACTTGATGTAATGGGTTAGCAACAGGGGGGGCCTGGCGTCTCCTCTCTATGAAGCTGGTCGACTGAAGGTCCTGACTCACTGTCTATCCTTTGAAGACCTGATGCCACATCCTGTGTGAGGTCAGCACCAAAAAGTCAGAATATGAATCTGCACCTTAATTGGACAAAAATTGGTCTTGGTACGTGAGAGGCACATATCAGTGAATAGCCATGTCACCTGTACTCAAATGTACTGAAGTAAAAATTTCAAGGATGTCAAGATGGAAAATTACAGCAGTAATTACTTTAATCATAACAGCTGAAAGGTTTTCATAAGGTGTTAAAAAGGGGAACAAGGGAGAACAAAACGTTTTTGCTCTATGCAACAATCCTCTGTGCTCTAAACCACTACAAAACTCACTAAATTTATCAGTTACACAGGCATATGATCACTTATCACTATAATTCTACACAGTCCTTACAAGTAGCCCCCATCCTCCAGTGCCCATCTCTCTCCAAGCTCAGGGTTTCCTGAACTTGTACCCATTACTGATTTTGTTTGAGTAAACACACAGAAAGAATCAGAATACAAAAACAAGGATCAGAGCACAGACCCAGTGCTTTTGTAGCCCGTGGCATATTGAAATCAATAGATATCATTCCCTGTAACACGCCTCAAAAATGTGTTTCTGGAGGCATTTTGAACAGAAGACAAGCCATTATTTCCAATCAAATTCCAAGTTAAAGGTCAGCCTTTATCTGATTGCCCCATGTCAGCAAGTTCCATTTACCATTACTACCTGGGCCGTGTTTGGTAGAACGTACAAAGCATTTACAAATACGGCATGAGGTGGCCTTTGATTTGGCACGAGCATTATATATCAAACAACCACTTTCCCTGATGGCCCAAAAAAGAACATCAATTTCACGCTCCAGCTAGGTGCAGACTAAAGGATACTTGTAAGGTAAAGTGTTGATTGTAACTTCAGACAGGAGCCTTAGCTGCCCTGTTAAAGCCCACAGTAGTGGGGCTCTCATACCCCTGACAGGTGTCACACTTACGGCTGCCCTGTCACCACATCTCCCATTGGCCACGCGCTTCAGTCCCACTGGGACCCAACCAATCTCACTCTGATAATCTTCCGCCGGGAGCCGTGCTACATTATCTGAGATCTGCCGACACTCAGGGCTCAAGATAAAACACGCAGGAGAGGATTATACGCCAATGAGGGCTTCGCTGTAATCTCTGGGACAAGTGCCACTGCCTCGGCATAACACAGGGTGACAGCTGACATTTTGATCTCTCCGGACGTATGTGTGCGTGTGTGTGTGTGTGTGCGTGTGTGTCTTTGTGTGTCAGACACATAAGATCCGTCGCTCCACCTCCCGTGTCCTTGACACAACCCTGAACAACAGCCTTAGTTTCAGCCCATCTCATGGTTGGAGGATAGCCCGCTTGCTTCATACCCCGAATCCTAAGGGAATCTGCCCATCCCTGCAGGCAGAAACCATACCCCAATACGTCCCAGGAAGGGTAGCTAATTCTTCAGGGACACACGGTGACTTGGGCGTTATTCAAATAGACCTCTTTCCTTCCCCACTCGCACACACACTGTCCCTTGTGTCTTAGATGAACAGAGTGTTTGCTTTCCTGGCTTATGACAGAGAAGAAGGTATCAATGAGGTGGAGGAAAATAGCTATTTTAAAGAGGTTAGAGGATGATGCTTCAGGTTAGGGTCAGGGTCATAGTCAGGGTCAGGGGTTAGGTTTAAAGGTTAGGGGTTAGGAGTATAGACCACAGGGCAATGGGACTTACTCTGGTGAGTTGAGGTTGAGCCCTAGTGTCGTCAAGTCACTGCCAAGCGCCAGGTGCACCATCCCTGGGTCCGTCTCCGCCGCCCGGATGAAGGTTAACAACCCGATCATCCCGAACTGGTCTGTTACCATCCCGGAGGGAATGTTCGTCACCCGTCCTGAAGGAAGCAGCATGGGGGCACAGTTAGGGGTTACACCCTTAGAACTGAAAGCTATCCTACTCTGGTCTTTTCTAATTTTCCATTCATGGGTCCCAGAATAACTTTCACTGTTATTAACGTCTGTACAGACCACTTGCAAAGATGTGTTCCTGGTTGCTTTAGAAAAAAACTTTTTTGCAGCCAAAATGTTCACAAATACAGGAACCGTAGGTCACGTAGTGTGCACACAAGCAAGACACACTTAACCAGAAATGTGCACATCTTAACAGTTGGAGGGCACACTTGGGGACCTACTATAATAAGAGATTCATTTAAACAAAAATAATTGGTGGAGTGCAGAAGCCGGTAGCTGTCTACAGGACAGACAAGAGTTGAGGTCAATTAAAATTGACTAAGACGTATGTCCTTAATGCAGTTGGGAGCCCTTACCAAGGTCAAAACACACTGGGCTTAGTAATTCAGTACGTAATTCAGTGTCAACTATGCAAACTATACAAGTCATGGACAAGAGGAGGCTATCACTGTTTTCTGCTACAATCATGGTCAGGTAGCTGCAAAAAACAAAGATCAGTTTAAAGGCATAATTAGCATGTTTAGAAATTGCTAAAGGGACATTTTTAAACAGAGAAGCTCTGTTTGTGAGACCATCATGACTTCACACCCCCATAAAGACCTGGTGTGTGACTGGTGACCAAAATATAAGCAGATCTGTGATTGGACTCCACCGATCAATCCCGAGCATGTGACTGGGAGCTCACCGTCAGGTAACACTTGGATCCCTTTCTTCTGCTGGTTGTTGTTCTGCACTGTTGAGCTCTTGTCTCCTGGGAATTTGGGCCCATCTGTGCTTGATGCATTTTTGCCTGATGAGTTTAAATTCTGAGGGAGGACAAAGATAAAACGGTATTACTGAATCCATTAGTCATTCTGCACGGTCGCCATCAGGCCTGGCATAGGCCTTGAAGACATTCTTCCAAGATTCTCCCCAAAACAACTTAGCAGTAGACCAAACATACATTTTTGCACAGCACTATAATAAGTAGCATATTATATGACCACCACAGGACCGGGGTGATGAGATCCAGTCAGGAACAAGAGAAAAGCACGGAGACATTACACAATCAGCAGGTCCTGCTTCCATCGGTGTGCAGAAACCTATTCCATCCAATCCTGGGTTAGCAGAGAGTGGTTACCACCACGACCCCCCCATCCCTCGCCCATGCGCGCACACACACACGCGCACACACGCGCACACGCGCGCACACACACACACACGCGCACACACACACACACACACACACACGCACACACACGCACCTTTAACGGAGGGCAACATGGCCACATTCAAGGAAAAACAGGATTTAGCTATGATATCTGTTGTAAACAAGAATGTTAAAGTTTTAATAGGCTGGCCCTTTGATGGAGAAAATAAGTCATCCAGGGCTGACTAACTTTCACAACTGATCTCCATTCTAACAGAGATCGATAAAAAGAGTGCTACGAGCTGTTATGAGGGAGTTCAGGGATGAAGCTTTGTTGAAACTTCAATGAAGAGAAGAAGGTCATCACCAAGGAAAAAATTTACTACCCGTCTGTATAGGTCTAAAGATGATTTTAAAGCCTGCTGGGGTTGCAAAGAGTTTAGACACGTTTTAGTGCAATGCCTTTTCTGGAGTCTCTCATCTCCAATTCAATAATACTACATTTGTAGTTATCCCAGAGGGGGCAATTAAGCTTGGTTGGGTACACTGCTTGAGACATCCTATAATGCTATAAAACCCAAGATAGGAAGGGAAGGTAGAAGGCAATGAAACGAGACAGGAACGCGCCCAGAGGCCTCTGGGTAGCATCAGCGGCCCCTCACCGATTTGCTGTCGTCGTTGCTCGACGTGGGGTCCTTGTAGTTGGGGCCTGGCAGTGCGGGGAAGTCCTCGTTGTGTATGGAGAAGTCTTGGGACTGTTCGTTCGACGGCTTCGTGACCATCCCAACTGCCACGCGAGAGAGATCACCTCTTTTGTGACTGATGACTTTAGAAAAAGGCACTCAGGCAATTACGTCTAACGTAGCACATAGTGGACAAAATGGCAGAGAGGGTGGCACAATACAAAACAGCTCATGCCATTAAACTGCACTCTATGACTGAGGGTCCTGGATTCAAATGCGGAGTGGAACACTGCATTGGACCTTACAGCAACGCTATATAATTCAACTGCGCAAGTCAACATCTGTATAACTGAGATTATTAAGGGAATTTGTAAAGTTAACAGCTGTGTACATAAAACTGGAGGCATGAAACAAAATACTGTAATTCCAAATTTTCACTTGCTATACTTTTTCTGTCCATTAGTCCTCAGAAGTGATAAGACAAAAGGTACTTTTTAAAACAATTAGTTTTGACCTACTGTTCTTATCAGTCAGTTGACAGTGACAATATTGACTGAAATACCACAGGTAACAGAATTTTCATATATACTTTTAATATCATTGTGCATTGAAAAACATAATTATTGTAACCGATCCATTCCACATCACTAAGAGTTAACGAAGATGGAAATGTTCCCCATCTCTTTCAAGAAGTAAATAGTACTTAGAGTTAAGCTAGCAGCTAAACTAAACAGCAACATGAACAGCCTATGAAATAAAGATGCCTCAAATGCCAACTTGTTAGATAGCTTGTTTACTGGCTAGCTAGTGGATCCAGCAGCACCAACATAGATAACGTTAGGAAAGACACTGTAAATATCATCAGCCAAGTACTATTCTCATTGGTGGTTTCATGTAGTCAATGCAACTTGTTAATTTTGCCCTATTCTTACTTCATGTTTAGTCAGACTTCAGCAAATTATGAATCCATTTTATAAAAGCAATATGGCATTCAAACCCATGGTACATCATGAATACAGACACAGCTAGGGGACTGATATGTGAAGAAAGGAAACAACCTGTTCAATTACTTTGCACCTTTGTTTTCTTACCTGCATTATTTCTCGTTACGCATTACATATCATTTCAAGATAATTTAGTATTGTGAACTCCATTTTGCAAATCTTATCATATTGTGAGCTGAATTTATTGTCTCAGTTTGATTAAGCTGAGTACAGAAATCAACTTAACACAGAAACAATGCAGGATAACGAGAAGGTTTAGGCCATGCAATGCAATTGCTAGTTCTATTGTCCACGTTGGACTGGTGTCCAAATCAGGCATTTATTTTGCATTTCATCCCTGCACAGATGAATAGCAAGACACAAAGAAAATAATTCCAGTTATTCCAGTCACAAAACTAATAGCAATAACTGCTATGTGTTGACATGCTTGTTGCTTTGTCTATACTATAGGCGGATAATTTTCAGTGTGGGTGAAACAGGCAGGTGTTCTTGGCCCTACCATACGGAGCTCTCCCAGCCAGCGGGTTGAGTAACGGCGTCGGGTTGCCACTTCCTTCCCTTCGACTTCTGTCTGCCAGCGCCGGGAAGTCCGACAGGTCCAGTCCCGTCACGTTTTCACTCCCATCTGTAAGAGCAGCAAGAGGGCACACAGTCACAGAACGGATGTTAACGGCAGTGTAGCATAGCGGTTAAGGAGCAGGACATGTAACTAAAAGGTTGCTGGTTCAACTCCCTGCTGGAGCACTGCCACTGTACCCTTGGGCAAGGTAATTAACCCAGAATTGCCTCAGTAAACATCCAGCTGTATAAATGGATAACATGTAAAATTTAAACCTATGTAAGTTGCTCTGGATAACAGCATATGCTAAATAATAGTAATGTGATGTAATGCACCTTACAGTCACCAATGTGCCACAGCAGTAGCGGGAAACTCCAGGCCATACCATACCGGTGTGGCACTAGCTCTGGTGTACACTGGCAACCACTGGATAATAATTATATGATAAAGATGATTACATCACATACTGACTGTGTGACTAAAGAATATTACGTTAACAACATGAAAGGTACGGTTGGCACTGAACTCTAGGTATATGGGTTATGGGGTTCCAGTCTTTAGTGGGCCACTGCTGTTGTGCCCTTAAGCAAGGCAATGTCCTGTTTAGTTTCAGTTTAAAATTATAGCTATAAAGTAGACTGATACAGATAGAGCAACAGATACAAAACAGTACTAACTGCAAGCCGTTTTGGAAAAAGATGTGTGCTAACAAAGCAGTGAATATGAACCCAAGACCACCCATCACTGCAATGCTGACAGAGACAGCATGTTGAGTGAACCCTTCAAAAGCTGTCGTTTTCATTTTTTCTGCAAAGTTCCAGAACACTAGACAGAAAAAAAGACCAGCACACTGAATGTGGGGAAAAATACACTAGCTGAGGCAAATTGAAGGAATCCTTCTTCTAACGTGGCTCAGAGCTCCTAGTTTGCAATGCATTAGCGTTTCAGCTTATCAGCAATCAAATCAGTCTGTGCTTGGTGCAGTCCATTACTACAGAAAGGAAGCTTTGATCAGTTGGCGTCCAAACTGGATACTGCCAGTTTCTGAGTGTCCCTTGTGTTTTGTGTTATTGTGTAGCATTCAGAAATCTTTTTTTTTTTTTTTTTTTTTTTTTTTTACAGGAATAGAGATCCGGTGTTACAGGTTGCCTTATAATTCAGTGTAATATGTATACTTATAAATCTGTAATCATTTTACCACTGCAAGTGTGACTTAGAAGTATAGCTCTACACTTTTACTGGTCACCAGCTGGTCCATGTTACTGTGATATGTGCAGTTTGACTGTGTGATGGTAGGGGAGCAACAATAGAAGCCTAAACACAGCAGGACTTCCCAGGACTACAGCAGTGGAAGTCTAACTACAGCAGGACTCGGCAGGGGTGCAGCAGCCAAGGCCTAACTACAGCAGGACAGGAAGGAACACTCGCCTGTTCCGTTGAAGATGTTGCTCGATAACGAGTTGTTCATCCCAAACGCCTGATTCCTGTTCATTCCAAACCCAGACATACTGCAACGACAAAGAGAGACAACCAGATTAACACTGCAAGCGCATGGCCCGCCACTGGCAGGATATAAATAGGCCCTCTCCATTTTAACACTCTATAACACATCTGTACACATCAACTCTGGCCGTGATCCAAATTTCACACCAGGAAAACCAAATGCAATCCATTCTCTCACCAAGGCCCAGATTTAAATCTAAGCATAATGGGCTTTACTTTGAGAAACTCATTAAAGCAAGTAATCCATTCTTTTTTTGTCTCTTACCGCATTTTCCATTAATAACTGTGGTCGCCAAACTTATAATATTGTCTAAGGAAAAAAGAAAAGTTACACTTGCTTAAATGAGGTGCTCAGAGACAAACTACATTACGGTTCCATTTATTCCTGGGCCCAGGTGTAGATGGAAAATTGTCACAGCCAGTGGGAAGCAGAAAGCCTTGGTGTGATAATTGATGTCTTCGGTAATGGGCACACTTACACCGAGCCTCCATTACGCACCGCTAGACTCATTTCATGGCCCATACTGAAAGGTCATTATTCCACTTTGCCATGGTAATGTGATCTCATTGATTAAACTAATAAGCACAGTTTAATTTGCCTGGTCTGCTCTGGAACAGACTGTGAAGGACACCAGCCATGTGACACCCCTCGTAGCCTCTCTCTGTGTCCTCAAAGCAGAGCCAGTGAACAGGCGCAGAGCTACCCACAATGCACTGGGCTCCCAGCATGCACCTTGCCCTGCCCTGTCATACAATGGAGTGGGAGGTGAAGGTACACACTGTATGATAGTAATCACACTTTGTCTGGCCAGCTTTTAGACAAGCTTGTGTTAGTGTGTCTTTTGCAGGGGTCCCTTAATAGGCCAATAGGTATTTGAATAGAAAGCCCAGGAGGAATATTTGATTGGACACTGCAGGTATAAATAAATCTTCTGTGTAAGACCTGCTGCTGACACAGTGTGCTGAATGTTTACCTTTGCCCTCTCTGCCCTGATTCAAACAGATTCAGGCTCTACATTTCACGTAAATACCAAATACAGCAATTAGCAAAGAACCACCATGGGTGAGACACACAGCCGTGGCAAGATAATGTTTTCATGCCTGTGGAATCTAGGAACGGTATATACTGTAAGGATGTTATCAGTCGTTTCCCTTATAGTTATGTTTTACCATATACAAAAAGCATTATTTTCCTTAAAGTTAAGATTGTTTGATCATGACACTATAACAATGATTTAATAGATGTGTGGTATCTTAAATCCAGCTTTAGCTTTAATGACAGCTTCACAGCTCCCTGGGGAAAAAAAAGCTAATTAAATATTTGAAAATGAGCCCCCGTGTTATCAATTAAATGGCTTTTACAAGGCAGATTTATAAATGCTAGCCACAGCCAGCCAAGCATCCTCCCTGTGATTTATTTTCTCACAGAGGCACCCTAGATGCCTTTTAGCAGAGACCAGGCGTCTACAGCCGGCGGAGAGGAGTCAATATTCGTGGTGCATTCTTGGATAAGAGCACTTGCATGTTTCCTATGCCAGGACCCTGCACATCCTGGTTTAAAATGCAAGGGAAATGGACTGTCTATGCACATTAAGCTTTAGCCATTCCCTTTAATGATATTAAGTCCCCATTACACAGAGGACAAGATCAAAGGAGTGAAGGGGTCCTTCACTGAGCACACATGATGAATAATTCTGGTTCAGGGCCACTGTGTCGGTGAAGAGAGAGACTTGGTAAACATGCTAAGGCTACAAACATTGCAAATGAGCACAAGAAGAGTGTACATGAATGTATTCTGCTTTCTAATTAATTACTGCACTAGGTTTTCTACGGTTTGTTCACTGAAAAGGAGCCTAAGACAGCTTCATAGGTGTCAACAGCAGCTCCTTTCTGTTCTGATTCAAATACGGAATCTTTTGAACGACAGAACTTGACTTGAAAGCTTGCTGATCAACCCTGGTCTGGGAGGACTGCAGTTGTGGGAGGCCTTGGTTTCAACTAGGGACTAAACCTCCTTATTCAACCAATTCTGACAATGCTTGTTCATGTTTGGCTTGGGCTTTTTAACAAGCACTAATTCTGATACCTCTGGTGCTCCTTTTTGTACCTGGTGTGGATACACAAGACGACTTTCTGTTTGTATCCATTTTCCACACAAATCACTTCATGGACGTATGTATTTGCATTGCCATAAACAATTCATATTTGCATAAAAATAAATGTATATATATATATTCAAAGATCTCCTCAGGACCTGATCTCTACCATCATGGTGCAGAAAACACAACACCAGCATGGATGCATGGATTCAAAGAGCAATTTAACAATGTGTGTGGACATCATACTTTAAACTAATAAGTTGCCACCATTATCTGATCTGGGAGCTAGAAAAAACTGCTGGGTTACAACCCTCAAGGTTTAACTAGGCACAGTTCAACAGATCATTCCATCCTTATTACACGCATGTGTCCTGCACTACTGTGGTTCGGTATTTGTTGTTGTCACCGTGACGTTGTATGAAGGCACTATAAGAGACACTGGAATCGGAGTCAAATTTCTTGCACGTGTAAAAGCATGCTTGGCCAAAAAAGTCTGATTCTGGTTCTGATTTTGATCTATCCATCAACTGTAATCATCAGCTGAGAAGATGTGGCTGGATTGGCTGGAACTGCAAGCCTAAAGGAGCCTGAGGAGCCGTAGGTGAGCTTTGACCGGGTTAAAGGTCGTGACCCCCCCCCCGTTCCTCCTGTTCCCCCTCCCGGACAGACGTACCTGTTGATGGTGAAGGGCTGCCGGGACGGTTGCTGCTTTGGCATGCATATGATGCTGGGCGAGCTCCTGTTGGGGCTGCCCAGCCCTGAGCTGCTCATGCTGTTGGTCCTGCCGCTCATCCCGATGCCTTGCCCCACCTGGGAGTGATTCATCATGTTCCGCGTGTTCATGGGCAGGATCCCCCTGCAGGACGGACCGGCCGGGAAGAATCAGTAACCAGGACAGTAGGCAGGCTTGCGTACAGACGAGGATCGCCCTTCAGAGGGGCACCTCACTTTAATTCCTCAGATGAAAAACTGCAGGAGAACTGAGCGCCTCAGTTCACCGTGAAACTTAAGTTCGAGGTCGCCAGCTGAAAGTGTATCTCCTAAGCAAACAACGCAAAGGATAATTCATTTCATAATGGGACGCCTTGACGTGAGCTGAGATTTCACAAGATGGACTTGGGCTGGGTGACATGCGTGTGCTGAAAATGCCGGTCCCCTGCTGCGTGTGCGTCTCTCAGAGCTGAGACAGTTACTCGGTAATATTAACGACCATGTAAAATTTTCAGCTGTCAGGATCACTGGTTTTCTGATCACTGGTTTCTCATCTCTCCAGCTTTCCCGCTTTTTCAGTCAGTCCCCAGTGGAGAAAGCGCTTTTGCAAACTGACTGAGAAGATGGTAGAAGCATTCTAATTATATTTTTATGAAAAATACAGATAATCATAGGGTTAGGAACACAACACACCTACACAAATTGATTTATTTAAAAAAAAAAAAAAACTGTCAGGCTCATCTTGCTGAAACTGTCTCTTGTGGACAACAGAGACTTGGGCTGCTGCTCCAGATTCTGTCCCCAATCACTGACCCTGTTGACTATGGAACAAGATGTTAAAATTGTCCAGGATTAGTCATCAAGGACAGAATATGGTATGACAGGGATCTGGGTCAGTGTAAAGGTTGGGTAAGCTCACCCTGGATCATTTGTAGGGCCCTGACAGAACACAGAGCTCGGGTGACTGAATGACATGGCCAGCGTAGCGCACACGTGACGGGGAGGGCGGTCGTACCTGCTCGGGGAGGGCGGAGTGTGCAGGGACATTGTGGGGACACCCGTTGTCGGGGTTACGTGGCTCGGTAGCTGAGAACCCTGTGTTAAGCTGCGGTTTAGCTGGGGGGGGTTGCTCATGCCCCGCATGGAAAAGCCTAGTGCACCTGTACAGGAAAAAAGAAAAGGCACAAACGGATCAGACAGACAGATCTGCGTAGGCAGACTCCAGCCCATAGCACTGAACCTGGATCAGTTTCACCTTTGTAAATAACAGCAGTGGTTAAGCACATGATTGGTTAAACTGATGCTGAGTCAGTTGCTGCGGTCAGACAGCACCCCATTTGTCATTGGGTCCACTGGGACATCAACAAAGTCCACACGTAGGGACTCCTCAATGGTTTCAAATACACCCACAGCTTCACCAAATGTCAAAATACAGAACATTATAATAAATAAAAAGAAAACAGACCCCCCCCCCCGTTTATTTTTGGTTGAGGGAAAGAAAGATTTTATCATAGGACCAGATTATAACAAATTGATGTTGACTGATGTACTATAGTGTACTTGGCTTCTGTTGCCTCTAGAGTCAGGTTGCACAAGTTAAACTGTGGTAGGGCTTGAATTTTGTTATGCTCACACTCACTGGTCTGACACTGTTGTAGCCTGGTCTGACACTGTTGCTCATTTAACTTGAATGGGTACACTTAGTCACTCTGGATAAGAGCGCCTGCTAAATGCATGTAAACCACATGGTGATAACAAACAGGTAACAAATAAGACTTTATCACCCAGAGATACTCCACACATGCACCACTCCAAGCCATACAGTATACAGACACAAGCACAGCCCTTTAGGAAAACACCTAATCCCTTTTTTCAAATCCAAGTCCCTTTCCTGAACCACAACTACAGTCAAACTCCAACGAAAATCATTTGACATATCTAACACACTTGCGTTGGAGGTGAGCATCAGTCACATGACACACACTGTGGTCGTCCACGCCTGCTTTAAGATACCAGCTCTGCAGATAACAGATGGGTCACAGTGGGACGGCCTCACTGGTGCCACCCGATCAGGGCTATTTTTCCCCTCTTATTGCATAACAGTTTTGTGACCATAAGGGAAGCTGGAGGCTGGCAGTACAAAGGAGAATGCTGTTATTTAAAAAAAACGTTATAATCAGCTACCGCACGCCATCCCCTCTAGAGTTCTAGTAATGTTCCAGGGCCTGGAGACATTAGCGCTGAGGATGCGTCACGTCCAGCTTCTCATTGAATTATTCATACGGCTGCAAACGCTCTTGCCCTCAGGCGAGAGCTGCGATGCTAATGTGAACACCCCATTCCGTGATTCCCCCATGATTTCAAACTGAGCTCTTAAACGGATTAATAGAAACGCAGACCAAACGCCTGCTGTCAGCTCCAATGCCGTAGACTGTTCTAGACTCGAGCCGCAAAAAAGCCTTGAGTAGCCTCAATGACTGGCCCACACTGGCGCAGATTAGGGGACTGCGTTTACAATGAAGACGCCCGAAAAAAGGACCCATGGCTGCTTCCGTGCTCTGTGGGCGTGCTTTCGCAGTGATGTAACAATGGGGGCCTGCTCCTTTAAGGTATCTATGGCAACAGCCCACACACCTGCCCACATCTCCCCTGAAAAGAAAGTAACAGGTTTCAAAATGTAACACATTTCTGAAACCCTTTGGCTGGGGAGTTTGAATACCAAACACTTTTTATATATATATCTGACTTTACCTGCCAGCAAGTGCCTTTTAAAAAGGATGCTTGAGTAGAGTCAAGCTCACATGAAAATTCAAACGTCTTCAGATTTAACCCAAGGTGTGGATTCCCACCTTGTGCAGTCCATGAACGGAGTCTTGTCACCATTTTGCAGAAGTAAACAACAACCTGCTCCCACAGCGCAGTGTCAAACCGTAGCGGAAATCTCTGTGTTTGCATAGATGACACACAGATGATTAGATTTTCACATCCATATAACAAAGACTTCTGAATACGTGCAGCACCAGATCCAAATCCATGTCCTTGAGAAAGCAGGGCAGCTCTCGCTAAAGGAATCTATTTACAGGGCTATTGATCTCCTGCACACAATTAAGCACTTCCTGCCTAGTATGCAAAGCCTAGAATCTGAATGGAAAACTGACATTTTAAAAGAGGTCGCCTTTCGCAAGTGCTCCATTATAAATATATGTACATTTTTGAGCATGGTCACATCAATCAATTTTTATCTGGTATATTGCCGTTCACAATTGCCCTGGTCACAGAGAATGATACAGTGTCTGTGCAAAGATGGAATAAAGAAAAACATGAAAATAAGACTACATGGGAAAAATAAGCTACCCTGACCCCGCTGCAACTCCCTCAATCATTCTGTGCTACAAGCTGAATCTAAGGGCATGCAACGTATTGGTCTGACTTTGCATCAGCCCAGAGTAAGGGTTAAACTACAGTACTGGTCACTTGCTGATGGAATTTTTATGTTTTCAAAACCATAAACCAATATTGTGACGTATAAACTGCCACTAAAACAAAGCTACGGTGTGGAGTAATAAAGACTGGGCATGATGAAACTATGTGACAACCTTAGTAACTGTACCATGTCCCCTACAAGTTTACACAGTGCAAACCAGTCAGCTAATGGAGGCAACTCTGATCCTGGGATTCAGTGAGCATTATTAAAATCTGTCTTGAGAAAACAGCTCAGTTCTGTGACATGTTACTTTACTGTGAGTAAAGGGGTGGCAGTGCAGCATAGTGGTAAGGTGCAGGCCTTGTAACCAAAAGGTTGCTGGCTCAATTCTCCACTGGGGCACTGCTGCGGTACCCTTGGGCAAGGTACTTAACCCACAATTGCCTCAGTAAATATCCAGCTGCATAAATGCATCACATGTAAAAAAAAAAAACAAAAGTACCCTATGCAAGTCACTCTGGATAAGAGCGTCTTCTAAATATCAATAATGTAATGTAATGTACTAACAGATAAGAAAGGCAAAGCACTGTGTATGAATGAATCATTGCACCATTCTTAGATCATGACAATCCAAAGGGAAGAGAGATGATGTGGAAAAAACATGGGAATTTATTCTTGCCCTGTTTATAATCAGACATTTTCTACAGCAGATGATTTGAGTTTCCGCTTTTTTACTGAACACATTTAACCCTGCTGCACACAGCGCTAACGCAAGCAAGGCTGATTCTCACTGCATGCACTCCATTAATAGTGAAATTCATCTGCGCGCATCCATTCAACCCTAGATAACGCTTTGGTGGTTGAGCTTTAAGACAGCCGCAGCTCAGGCGTGTCTCATTATGTATGTTCAGTTTAACTGCAGAATGGACTGATGCAGTTTTGAAATTCGGATGGGGAGTTACAGTACACACCCAGAGTTAAAGACACTCACATACAGACAGGACACCTGAGCCACCTTTTCCTTTCTCTGAAACATGGACAAGCTTTTCCACCCAATACATTTATGAGCTGTTAAATGCATTCAAATAAAGCACTATATCGATTGTTATGAAAAAGAATAAATGGGAAAAATTTGTTATTTATCCCGTCGTTGTATTTTGTTAGTATAAATTTGCTAAGGTTTCATTTTTGCCAGCTGATGTTATTTGATGAACTGCTTATGATAAACTATGGAGCTAAATTTACAGATTATATAACTCTTCATTTGAATCTTGCATATATTACACCATGGAATCTGAACCTTTGGTCCCACCATAATTGATCGGCTGAAAACTGGTGCAAGCCCAGCTGAAACTGATCTGGGTTCAGAAACAGGCGAAGATGGTTCCCCCAGTCATATCCCTGGTCTCAAATTCACCAAAGCAAACCGAGAAGTATATAAACTTTGCTAACTATGCAAGGTGTCTGTATGCAAACAGTACACCATGTACAGTATGAGAGAGCAATGTTAAAAAAAGCTTACTTTGTGGCCCGTATAAACTTGCACCAAGCTGGGACAATTGACCTGATGATGATGGTGACGGAGATGCCAGCATCTGCAAGAAAGTCAGACAGTGTTAGAGACTGGACTGAACAGCACAAAAGAGAACTTCAGTAAGGTCTACCTAGTCTACAATTCAAACATACGCTATAAAATATTACAAGGCAAGAAAGCAATACATACAAAGTGGCAAGGAATGAAACGTAATGAAACAACCTTCAAATGTTTTCAATGCAAAAATGCATGCATGACACACCCTCCCACAGGCCCACGCATTAAAAAAAAAGCTTTATGGCCATACTGCATCCGCAGCATTCTATAGGGATCATGTTTCAAGTCATGACTCAAAACTGGTCAGATAAGGTAACTGCACAAAGGCGTATGGAACAGTACCACAAGCTGACACTAACCACAAAAGTCTCGATTTCCACCACAAGTTGCACAAGCTGTGACCCACTGGGGTACTGACTCACTATTTTTGGCCATTTTCAGATCACTGTTTTAAGCAGTGCATTGTTTCATTTTTGATGAAAAACAACACCCACTGAAAAAAAAAAACCTGCCATTATTGTACAAAACCTTGCTAAATTGCTAAAAATTAAGATGGCAATAAATACAGAGCTATTTTACTAAATGAAGTTAGTATTTAAAACTCACAGGTTAGACAGTCTTGCGCATTTAAGTATGCACATTCATTTCATTCACAATGCATTTCCATCTTGCCAAGTAAAAATCTGGATTGGCTGCAACAGTTCATTTATTTGTAGTTCATCGGCTCATTTTCAATTCAGTGAATCAATGCATTTGTCCCAGCCTGGCCAGTGCATTTTGCTGAACATGAAAAAAAAATTTCTACCAATTGAGCCAAGCTCTAATTCAGTGCTCCCCAGAGCCACATGTTGCCAGGTATTTCCTGTGGCTTATTTACAGATGTACAGTAGTTCTATAAAATGACATTTATTGCATCATCCCTCAGAGCCATAAGCAGCACTATGGTGAGGGTAACTGGTGGAGTCACAAACTCTACAAATGAGACAGCTAGTTAGTTCCATTTCATACATATGTGGAAAGACTTTTTTAAAATCAGGGTACAACTGGAAATTTGTACTTAATATGTCACAGAAACTTTGGCATGACATGTCTTGGCAAGATATGCCGTTTGTTGCTCTTTTTTTTTCATTATGAATAATGAGAAATTGTTTTGGGAAATTGAGAAATTTGGGGGGTTGTTGGGTTGTTTTTTTTTTTCCTCCCCCCTAAAATAAACACTCCAAGATTCTGGACTGGGACCATTGCTCTAATTTACTCCACAAAGCACTGAAAGAATTAAAAAAAAAAAAAAAAAAAAAAAGACAAAACCCCTTTTGTTTCACAAAAGCAATAATCATCTCTGTCCCTTCCTCCCTCCCTCAGGATAGGTATAATTCATGGATCACAGCAGGGGTGAAATATAACTCAGCGAGTTTTAATGAGATGCCAGTCAATGTTGCACACAAATCTCGTACAATGTCATATTCTGCCTGAGCCCTTACCGTGTAAAAAGACAGATGCAGTATAAAACTAAACAATTGCGTAACTATCAATTTTCCTTTCCACCCACTTAGGACACTGAGACAAGCTTAAAAAGCATGAGCCGTGGCTTCAATTATAATAAGACAAGTCTGTTAAATTCAAATTGTTTTCAGCATGTAGTGATATGCTTTTCTGAACTTCATTGAAAAGAGAAGACCTGCTTCAAGGCATCCATTCTCGCACACCGCTATGCGTGTTGTCCTTTGTTTAACAAACCCGTGAATGAATTCTGTTTTTTTCAATTTCTCACACATTTTTCATTAATTTCAAGAACTACTGTAGTCAAAATGTGCAAGAAAAACAACACAATTACCAATTCCTAATTTAAAACTCATTTTAGAAGCACACGGCTGTTATTCAGCCAAGTCCTCACCTGACCTATGAAAAATCCAGGGGGAAACACAGTACGCTGAAGTACCTGAATAAATTATATTCACAAATACTAATGCGAGGGGCTTGTGATTGCAAAGGCTGTGCTTCTCCACTGCTGGCAATGAGCCAGGATAATAGAGGGGGAATGTCTTATTCAACCTGGATACTAGAACATGATA
This sequence comes from Megalops atlanticus, assembly GCA_019176425.1. Taxonomy (NCBI): domain Eukaryota; kingdom Metazoa; phylum Chordata; class Actinopteri; order Elopiformes; family Megalopidae; genus Megalops; species Megalops atlanticus. The sequence goes on from CM032897.1 coordinate 14,386,930, forward strand.
TGCTGTAAACTGCAGCAAAAATGTCATTAAATTCATAAACAAGCTGCCTTTACCCTGCTCTAAACGAACACTCCGCCCAAACTCACAAAGCGGCTTCAGCAATATTCTCATTTAATTGAGCCCTAATTTCATGCCTTGACAAAGCCTAACAACTTCTACTATCAGGAACAAATGTGCAATTTTACAGTTGCGTGTGGTTCAAGGCACTGAGTGGAGCCTGAACTGGGGTGAGAAGCTATTCATCCTGCAAGTAATATTTCAACAATCCGCAGGCTGCACCGGGAGGCAGGGTGGAAGCGCAATCAGCTGTGTATTGTTATGAGAAACAGTAATGAATGAGCATGAAATAAGACACAGATCAATGCTGTGAACTGACGCGTTTCTTTGGAGAGGCTGCGGAAGAAGCAGGGGGCAGCGCAGGAGTCCTTGAGAAGACCGGCAACAAGCCGCGCTTCACAAGAACAGACCCGCTATGCCTCTGAATCCACAGCTTGCGAATGCGATTTGCGTGCTGCTTTTTTTTTTCCCTCCAAGGTGTGCCAGGGTTAGACTGCGTCACGTGGGCGCATATCCCACGCTGAGCTGTCAACACACCTGTCAGGGTCTTCGCTTTCGATCCGGCGATCACCCGTGGCAGAGCGAGAAACAGACGCGCAGCCCTCCGTGGGCTCCGAACGCGACTGGCTTTAAGGTCTTATTTCAACTCTCGATGAAAGGGATCCCCCCTGCAGAGACTTCTACAACCTGTCTAGCTCACCTTAAGACACTTTCTGAAAGCTTTCGGTCTGAAATCTCACTTCTGTGGGAGAGCAGCGCTTGCAGGCGGTGAAATGCACAGATACCGGGCTGAGAGATGAGGCCGACAGTGTCTTGCATGATGCTGTCCAAACCTCTGAACCTCACCATCCACCGCAGCGGAACCAGAAGAGCAGTCTTTTCCCCATGACTAAAGCTTTTGTCTTTTTTTTTTTTTTGTTGTTTTTTTTTAAGAAAAGAAGGTCAAGATCACCTTGTTTGAGCAAGACCCAATCAACAGCCAATATAAGAGAATAAAAAACCCCTCCCATTTCATATTGAGATCCTAGGCCAAAAACACAGCCGGTGTCCCCCTTACTTGAAGGAGATGCCTCCAAACGCAGGCGCTGAAAACAAGAGACGTCCGTGAGCCAGGTCACAATGGGTGTAAAGTGAGCTTTTACAACTCTCAGCTCATCTTGGATGCCATCTAATTGTGCCGTTTATCAGCATATACTCCTGACCACACGTAAATCAGCTTTAACCCAAACTACAGAGAAATGGGTATCTCAGCAAGCAAGGGTCACCTATTTTTAAGGACTGAAAGTCATGCAAACTTAAAAAAAGATGTTTTTGCAGTGGTTGTTTGGAACAGTAAATATGAAATGTTGACAGTTTCATCACTTTCCTGTTTAGATGTAATCCTGCTATCAAGATACTCTCTTTTTGGAAAACACTAAAGATGAGCACTTCAAATAAAAACCAAGAGCAAAGTAAAACTGACTGAATTGAGCAGTGACACAGGGTGAGAAAACTGCCCTCGGGCTACTTCCTGATTGCAAGCCAGAGGTCATTTCCAAGGTGGTGGATGGTTCAGTTCTGCTTGCCCTTTCTCACAGAAAGGAACAAACCCACACAACTTCTGGTTAAGTGGGGTTGAAGTTACCTATGAGAAAATGACCTCTTTCAGGGGAAAAAAGAGAACTGGGTCTTTCATCCTTGCTACCTGTTACAAAAAGCAACTGAAAGGGCAAAAAGTGCATGGACTAAAAGTTGATACCATTTCACAATGGGAGCAATTAGAAAACACAGCCCCCAGGATTTCTGAAACAAAGATAATTCTCCCGGTACTGAAGGAAAAAGTCTTCTGACAAGACACAATGTGAAAAATCTGCTCCTCTACACTGAGCTCAAAAGCAGAGACCTTTCAAACATTTGTTACAGAAGCGGCTACGGCTGGTATAATAGTAAATATTTATTTGACACATCAACAGGGATGAGTTAGGGGGGTTCATCTTTCCACTCTTTTTGAAAACGGAATTGGACAGCTGAACTCAGAACCAAGACCGAACTCTCTCTCACCCTGACATCAATCCTGCACCCTTTCAGGTCCCTGGAGTGGGAGAAGTGGGACCGACCCAAGGGGCTTTTTCCAGGCAGGGATGCTGAGGAGATGGACGTGGGTGTGAGCAAACTGGGGCACCAGGAGCAAAGCACAGTGGTGGCGTGGCTGACTGGATGTCCAACAAGCAAGATACAAACATGAGCCCTCGTGACAGCCAAAACAAAAGCACAACAACAAATGCAAAACATTTGTCCAGTGACCACAATCAAGGCACAGCCCCACTTCTCTGTCGTCAAACAGGAAATGAGTGTAATACTCATGATTCACGGGTCGAGAACCCCTGGGTAAGTAAGGTCTCCAGAAACATGGTCTCAAAGCACTTCAGGTTTTAATTCCACTGAAGAAGTAAATGGAAAAGCCCAGGAAAAACACTGACGGCATCTAGTGTACTTCTGTTAAGACATTTCCAGGCAAAGTTACTAATACTTGACACACTCTTGTGTAATTGGAGCTTGATTTTTTTTTTTTTTTTTTTTTTTTTAATGAAAGAGGGTCAATATGTATCTGCAAATGAAACTCAGACAAACGAAAACATGAGAAACGTTAGGTCTCCTCTAATGGGGGGCCAGACCACCCCCGACAGACCGCATCAGCTCCAATGTCACTCATCGCTGGTGTCACTGACTGCCCCCGTGGCAGCTGCCGGTCCGACCCCCGGAGGTGTGGATGTCACGACGTCCCCCTGACGGACGCACCGGCCCCCAGCCCAGCCCCGGCGGGGCCCGGCTCGGGGAGGATGTGGGTCACCCATTTCACGAGCGGCTGAGAGGAGGGGGAATTCTCACAGGCGTTTTGCCAAAACGCGGCGCGTAATCGAGTAAGCACCCAATCGAGTCAAAGTAGCAGCACAGCATAGTGGTTAAGGAACAAGAACTCGTATCTGAAAGGTTGCCAGTTCGATTCCGCACTGGGGCACTGCTGCTGTACCCTTCGGCAAGGTACTTAACCCACAACTGCCTTAGTAAATATCCAGCTGTGTAAATGGGTAACGTTGTGAAAAAACTGTAGCCGATGTAAGTCGCTCTGGATAAGAGCGTCTGCTAAATGCCACTAATGTAATGTAATCTCAAGCATACGAAAAAGTGAAGGCAAAGGAGCTGAGTGCTATCACAACACAGGCTCCATGACCTTAAAATCCCTGAAAAAGGTGCTCTCTCACCTGGGAGTGACCTCACAATGATTAATCCTGTTTTGTTATAGGAATGACGTTTGACAGTGTGGAAGGGGAAATTACTAGTAATAACTACAGGGTAAAAACAGATTAAAATAACTCAGCAGAGTGAGGTCCACTTGTTAGACACTCTACAAAAAGTGTTACAACCACTTTGACTGAATGTGGAATTTTACACTGCAGTGTTTGCTCAATTTTTTCAACAGGGTTGTTGGAACTGTGTTATTAAATGATATTTTTATCTGAACACTTACAACAATCACAGAATCATCACAAATCTACAAAATGTACTACACTGCCTAAATATACATACAGTTCAGACATCTTAAATTACATGCATTAATTCTTTTACAAGCTGTCCCCTATTCCACTTCTCTCAAGTGTAAACCTGTTTTATGCTTGAGATATTCAACAACATATTTCCACAATGTCCTTTCCTGATACACCATCATCTCTCAAGTTCATCTGTATTTTCCAAGCCATTTGCATTTTACAGTCATGGCCTGATGTGAAATTTTACAGCCAGTCACACAAAATCCAGGCCACTCGGCCCGCGCAGCTGAGTAATTTTATGTATATGGTGTGCTCACCAACAGGGTCACAAGGATTAAATATGAAAGTCTAGAAGTCACATATTAGAAAAACACTGTCATTAAGGCAACCCCCAGTGTTACAAAGGCAGCCCAGGTCATGGTATGTGTGTACTACTGAACCGAACATAATTATGAAGGACAGTGTGGCTGAGAATTTATTCACATGTAGGAAAAGTCTGTAAAAGATCTGACCGCACTCAAAAATTTCAGGTTGTTTTAAGTGTTGCAGCACAAGCACTGAGTTGCATTAGCAAAATCTCACCTCAAAAATATCCTTACTGAGGCAGAACTCCTACAGGACATTATGCTGCACATGAAATATATTACACATCGGAAAATAATTCAGTGTTTCTATGGAAATACTTTTTCATGCTATTTCCTTCTCCCAATAAGAAGGAGGAAGCGTATATAATCTCCTCTTTTACAAAGCATGATTTAAGACTTTAATCAAATGCAATTATCCACTTAAAGCAACAATTATTTGGCCGTCCCACATGTTTTGGCATTCCACAAATTACGGTGCATTACAGGTTAATTACAGCCACTTATTCAAAGCCTCAAAGGCATGCAACAGAAAAGCGATGACAAATATCCTGGTTGTGACATGCTGGAGAGAACACCTGACTGCACCAGTGCTGCCAGGTCGCTTTACCCAGTTTGCCAAGACATGGCAAGGAAGTGTCAGAGAACAGGTTCATGCTATATATACAGCCGCCCAAAGGCACCCTGGACCACAAAGGTATGTGGAGCGGCAAGGAGGCCTTCTGAATGGGAAAAGGTCAGAATGTGCTGGCACTTACGTCTTTGTCTGATCGATGTGGGAACATCGACGGCTGGCCGTAGTACATACTTTCATCGGGGTAGTCACTTTCGACCCCCTCTACAAACTTCTTTCTCGTAGCACTAAACATGCTGTTTGTCACCTGCAAGGAGAAAGGGAGAAAGGGGGAGGGGGTTTAATTTTTTGCTGTCATCACCAGGCACTCAAACGCTCCACCCTTTCAAGCTCCTCCCTGCCGCCAATAGCCCCGCCTCCCACCCGCAAAGCCGAGGGGAGGAGTCTCGTGGGGGCCAATCATGAGCGAGGGACAGCCGTGGAGGAGGAGGCTCCGGGATGTGAGGGTGGAGCAAAGGCGGGAGAGGCACGTCAGCCGAGCTCGTGTTTCCAGCCCACGGAGGTGCCCTTATCTTCTGAAACACACTCCCTTCTAAGGGACTCTTCACTGGAAATGTTAAAGATATCTGCCCTCACCAGCATTTCTCCAACAGTGGTAAAGGGCAAACAGTGCCCAGCATTTAAAAGAATATATGACTGCCAGGCCTGAAAAGTGACAGCTAGCCTATTTTCTTCCTCTGCCATTAACAATATCAGAGAAATTACATGAAGTGCAGAAGATAAGGCCTCTCATCTGTGAAGTCATTGGAGTATTTAGGAATGGCACTGATTGTGTTTGTGCCCTATATAATAGACCAGTGTGCTGAGTGTAGGGAATCCCAATAATATGACTGGCTGCCAGAAGGGTATAATGGAGGCACTACAGGTCACCTAACTGTAGACACAAAATCTTCAGAAATACTGTTAGCTAATTAGTTGTGCAACAGGACATGGGGTACACATCTTAATGAGAAAAGAATGAAAAGAAAAAAAAACAAACCTTTTTTCTGTTTATTGGTTGCATTACTTCTCATTCATTAAGCACTGTTGAGTAAGTCAGCCATTAACTAGCAGCAAAATACAAACATAGTCATTAACATTATTAGCATGCACCTTTAATAACTAGCTTCCTGAGTAAATACATTTACATTTATTCATTTGGCAGACGCTTTTATCCAAAGCGACATACAAAAGTGCAAATAGTGAGCAAACAACAGGCACAAGAGCAAGATGTGTACAGGTAAATAAAAGTAAGCTGATCAGAACTGCCTTCTCCTTGCAGGTATCCATCTTCACAATTTTCTCCAGCCCTCTTTTGCGCTAAAAAAACTTTGCTGTGCATTGGTTTCTGGGAATAGCTTGAGGCAGAGCAACAAGTTCCAATATTACCAAAAGTAAATCCTAAGAGATCATTGGGAATCAACTATTTTTGGTGTTGAGACATCGTAAGGGTATCAGCACCATTGTGCAAATGGTTACCTCTGCGCTCAGTATCCCAGCTGCCTCCTGGTGTGCTGTACTGCCATACCACTGAGCACACGCCCATTCCTTTCAACTACAATCAGAGTTTTGAAAAAAAAATCTAAAGGCGGGAACAGAGAGTACTTTTTTTACAGGGAGAGGAAGAACACCCTGAGGGAGGCAGCACTTCTGGTAGTAAACAAACATCGGCTGTTTCTTTTTTTTTCTTTTTTTTCCCCATATAGTCCAAGACAAGTGAAAGCATCTCTGGAAAACACCAGGCATCTCCTCGTCAACTTTCAAAATGAGTGAATTTCTCAGCTGGCAAAAGTTTCCAGGTATTCCAGCAATGAGTAGAAAAGTCACAGGCTTTCTGATGTGGGTTACTTGTCGTCAGCCACATCGAAGAGGCCAAACTCTACATCACAGCACAGGACTCATTTACTCGGCTTCACTTTCGGTTTGTCACACTGAAGTGCATCAGCTCACTGGCCTCCTCAACAGCGCATGGTTCTGACACAGATCAATACTCTATCTTGCACTGACCCCATCCTAAGAATAAGCTCCCTTTGGCTGGAACCAATCAATGCAGTATCTCATTGTAATGAATGGTCGAGGCACCGGGGAACTCCTGCATCTGCTGGTGAAGCACAACTTCTTCGTAGCACAATCATCCAGCGCTGACACAGTTAAGTTTCATTTGTGGCTTGTTTCCATTGCCTGTGTTCAACTACCGCTCGACAGGCGATAGACGCTGGTCAGTATACAAAACAGACTTCATTTGCACTGCATGATCTCGAGATCGTGCAGTCAGCTCCTGTTGGACTCTGCGTCTGTGCCGCATGTTGTGGTGACCTTCTTAGATGTCTATCTGGCTGGACACGTTTCACAATGTTCATCTCTTTGGTAAACACCAATATCAGTCTGCAAGATCTTTTCTCTCATAGGGGATCGCTTGCTTTAAACAGCGCCTGGCCAAGCTACTGCTTCCTCCTTCGTTTGAAAAGGTCGAGAAACGCCAGCATATCTCCGCCAAACGTATTGTGACAATGACCTGGCCACATCGGATGCCCAACCGTACCTTGAGACACCTGCTTCCGATGTCACTTATAACTGGGTTAAAATGCCGCTGGACGCGAGTAATCAAACATGAGCCGTATGAAGCCGCCTGGCCCGCTGCAAAGGGGCCAGAACCAAGGAGGGGCGCCGGTTCACTGCACGTCCACGTCTGTGAGACTCGGCTTGCCCGTCACACCCGCAGGTATGAAAGCTGCGCTGAAATACGACACCGCCCTGCGTTTCAGTCCTCCATTCACCGCGTGCTGGCAGGGGGGGCTCCATGCAATATTAACAAACCTCAAACGACGACGGCGCGCGATATCGCAGTCCGAGGCGCGCGTGTGGGTTTATCACAGAGCGCATCGAAGCTGCCTTTCAAGCCGTGAAAAGAACCCACGGGCTTTCCGGCGGATTCCGGCACAGTCACCCAGCCCCAGGCGACGCGCCAGATAAATCTAGAGCAGGGAGCTCAATATCTCAATAATCAAGAGCGGGCTTTGGCTCGGGGGCTGACGTCAGCCTCTGACATGGGAACAGCAACTTGGGGTGCTGTCAACATCTCTTCCCTCTGCAGGAGAACCTGTCATGATATTTTTATTTGAAGATTACATTTAAAATAATCAAAGAATAAATCACAACACAAATCTACCCCGTGTACTACAATATCTTATATATATATATATATATATATATATATATATATATATATATATATATATACACACACACACACACACACACACACAGACATACATACATATGTATTTATAGTTCAGATGTCACCTGCGATTGTCCTAACCTGTGCTCTTCCCTATAGTGGTTAGGACAGCGCAGTCACTGGCCATCTTCTGACTCAGACTGAAGACCCACCTCTTCAGACTGCATCTCAGTTCCTCCTCAATCCCAGCCGCCTAACACCTGCTACCTGCTTATTTTACATGTAGTTCTGTGACGTATTTCGGATTCTGTGTTCTAGTGACTGATGCATGCTAGCATTCTTGGCGTCCCTCATCTAGTTAGGCTGCACAAGTTAACTCGTGGTAGGGCTTGAATGGTGTTATGCTCACACTCACTGCTCTGGGGGTGTTGTTAGCCTGGTCTGACACTGAATGGATACACTTATGTTCTCCTGTGCTGGAAGTTGCTCTGGATAAGGACATCTGCTAAATGCATGTAATGTAATGTAATATAATGAACGCATGCCCCTCTGCAGGAGAAGCCGGCACTGAACAAAAGGTCCGAAGGCCTGCTGTCCTCGCTGTAACAAACGCTTAATGTGCCGACCTTCAGGTAATTTGCTTTCTGACACAAGCCGAGACCGTGAAATGGCGTGGGATGGCACAGTAGAAATGAATTAAGCACAAAAAGCTTCAGAAAACTGAGTGTGTCGCATGCTCGGTTAACACACCCAAAGGATAAATACCCAAACTTCTGACACTAGCTCACACCAGCCTTTGTGACCAGAACAAAAAAAAAATGGAGTCATTTTAAATAAAGGCCTAACAGTCCACAGCCAGACTGACTGCAGCCAGCAGGTGGCTTAGTGCACTAAGACCCAATAACAAGGGACAGCTGGCCTTATTTAATTATATGAGGTGGTGGTAGGGACAAATGAGTAAACACACTACGGCATTCAAGCCGGCTGGCATGGATGAAAGCGCCTATTAAGCCCACCACTTTATTTATTTATTTTGCCAAGTTTCCCGACAGTGTCTTCCGTTAAGGCACCACAATGAACAATGTATCATCTGACAGACCGACATTAGTATTGAACTGCGGCAGACTGGTGAAATTCCTTTTAAATATTCACTATCCCTGGTGGCATTTTCCAGCTGTACGGGAGGGCAAAGCAGCCGGCTGAGAGACACTGTAACTCAGCTGTTGGTTTTGCGGTGGATTGGTACACGAATCATTACGGACGAACGGCGAGTCAATGTTGGCCGAAACATCCTGAAGTCTGAGTTTTCAGACAGTGCATATGCTCCAGCTTTAAACAGAGACTTCAATCAAAAAAACAAGGTCAAAGCAAACCGGCAGGACTTGTCCTTGAGGACAGGGCTTGTCCCCGGCACATGAGAGACAAACTAGAATGAACAAAAAAACATTATACTATTGGCATTTAGCAGACGCTCTGATCCAGAGCAACTTACATTGCTTACATTTTTTTTTACATGTTGCCCATTTATACAGCGTGATATTAACTGAAGCAATTCTGGGTTAAGTACCCTGCCCATACTACAACAGCAGTGCCCCAGCAGGGAATCAAACTGGCAACCTTTCAGTTACGAGCCCTGCTCCTTAACCACTAACATTACACTGCCGCCCGACATGCGCATGTCCCAATTGACTTCTTCATGCCATTAGCCATTGCTTGCTCTGCAGTAATGAGCCAACAGAGTGTTGGGCCAAACGCCTACAGTGGAGGAAAAAAAGCACAAGGCTCAAACAGCGATGTCTCTTCTCGGACATCTGATACGCGCGCGGGAACCCAGGGGGCGGGGTCACGGGGCCGCGTTTCGGAGGGATCCGCAGATGCGGGGGCCTCCCGCGGACCCCGATGCGGCGCGGTCAGAGGGAGCGGCCGCACAGCTGCGGGGCGCTGCCGTGAGAAAGCAGATGGAGCAGCTGGGGAGGGCGTTCGCGCGCAGACTTCACAGGAAACCGTAACTGCTGTTTGCGCAATAAAACGCACAGGGGATTCGCCCGACGCAGTGCGATGCGTTGCGTAACACAGGAGCAGCAGCGGGTTTCGGCGGCAGACTGAATCATATAGAATGTTATGGAGGTTATGAGAGAAATAAGCCTCTACGATGTTCTCCCACCGCACCCCCAAAGCTCTCCGGTGTCTACCATTTGCCATTATGCCTGTTGTGCACACATACATTGGACCTGACAAGTAGAATCAGACGTCTAACCAGGGGGCAGAAGGTCACTAAAGGAGCAGGCCCGAAGCCTTGACCTCACACTCCCACACAAAAGCCCCACTCAGCCTCGAAAGCTCAGGGAGCAAACGTCCCCCACCACCCCCGCCCACGCTTTGCACCGACGGGCAGATTCTGGCAGGGAGCAGCAGCTTCACAATGCACAGTGAGGCCGGGGTGATGCTGCAAGGGGCGGGGGGGGCAGGGGGGTGCTGAGACCATCTGTGCGGCGAGCGCTGGGGGCTTTTCTGGAGCACAGCAGCCAGCTGCCCCGAGGGGTGGGGGGTGCGTCTGTACAGCAGACGCATTCCTGGGGAACTGATACGCACCCCACCCCCCCCCCAGGCCTCACAGTAGGGAATCCAGGTCAAACACATCAGCAAGGACAGATCTGCACCGCACGTAGGCCTCTGTCAGACCACAAAGCTCCTTCCTCCCCAAGCTCAGCCTTTCACACAGGCAGTGTCAAGTGTCAGTTCAAACAAACACTAACGATAAACGCTGCTACGCGCTCTGCATCTCCATGAACACCTATCTGCAGACGCATCTCTACTGAAGCAGCCATCTCATGCCATAACCATCACTGACTTTGCTCATGACAACTGAGATCAATTAAATAAATAAATAAATCAATCCTACTTGCTAAGTACAGACACGTTTGCAAGTTTGCAGGGACGAAATAATTAATGGCTTGTTGGAGGGGAGGGGGGGAACAGGAGGTTCATTTTTTCTGCAAAACAGATGCTTTCTGAAGGCTACGATCGGAAGCGGGGCAGATCTGACGGAGCAGTGGTTCGGAGTGAGGCGTGGCGTCCACGGCGCGGAGGGCGATTCGTGATTAACGGAGAGTAGGTGCACGCTCTCCACCTCTGCAGACGCGCGGGGCACGGCTCCCACCGTTACTAATGCAGCCACCTCTGCCACTCCAGCAGCTGATTCACCGCGTAACCGCTGCATGAACACTGACTGTTCTGACAGCCTGGGCCTCACATACAGGTCTATAACACGTGTGGACGCTGCATTTTTCACGCTGCTCCCAACTCGACATCTCCCAACTCGACTTCACAACCAAGACACCGTCTACCAATAAAATCAGGAGAACCGCAATGGTAAAGCTCAGGAGCCGGAAAGTGCGCTGTGTTATATTCACTCTTTGCAGCTGTCTTGTGGGGAAGAAAAGTATTTACTGCCACCAGAATGATGAGACAAAGGAGACAAAAGAGAAAATGATTCTGCACTTTGGCCTGCGGAAGGATCGATCAGAAAGTATTTGTTCCCATGGTATCTAATCAATCGGGCAGGAGCTGTCAAAACGAGACAGACTCAAGCCTGAGTGGCATATTCACCACTCTGTCCCTGACAACAGCGTAAGCTAAATAATAAAAACAAAATAAAATAATAAAAAAAAAGGGTTTGTGTGCCCCTTTTCTGTCAGTTTGCTCAGTGAGTGACGTGCAGGGAGATAAGCACAGCTCCCAGACCAAGCGACAGTATCTGTGTGTGTGAGTGTGTGTGAGTGTGTGTGAGTGTGTGAGCAACAGTGCACAACGAAAATATTGGGTTCTCTCCAGAGAGCACAACAAGGCCTCTGAGTGCAGTGGGCACTGATCCTTCACCACCTGCCAAACCAAATTCCACACCACGATTTGGAAGAGACCGTCCTTCATTCAGGTGGGCACACACAGGCCTGGTCTATTTTAGGGACTTCACACTTCCTTATCTGAGGGCTACCATGGTTACACTCAAAAACAGCCCGTGGGCAGCACAGGCATTTGGCTGTGAGCCACACGCCCTGACCCCGTTTTGAGGACTTTACTCCGGTTGGTGGAGCTCCCACAGTTTCTCAGTCATTACAGACTGCGACACACAGCACGGGCAGGTTGGCTTTCCTCAGGGGTCTCGGTCCACCGCAGGTTTTAATTGTTCAATTAAGTCATTATAATCATAAGCACAAACTTTCCAAAACTGTTTCTGTTTGAATAGCTCTTAAAAAAAAGCTGCATGAGATCTTCTGCTAAGTCTTGTGCCATACGCCCAAAGTGCTAAAATTGCCCAATGCAAGTTTTAGTGCTTCACGGACAAAATACCGCCACCAAATAACAATAAGCATGTTATATGTAAAACAATCCTACAGTACACAGGGATATGAAGGCTTTGCACTCATTATACTGCAGAATTGACTTCTCTCAGAGACATGCTCCTGTAGGGTGCACATAGTTACATAGGTTACAATTGATATATTACACACCTAGACGTACTCTGTAGCTATTCAGGACAAGCAGCTAGCTGAAGGGTATGACCACAATGTCTCCCCAGGACTCAAAAGATCAAGGCTGGGCTTCTTTGCCAAGTGCACTGCAGAGTCGAGTCAGTTTTCTGTTTACGGAAAACAGTGCACAGGGGAAGAGGGCCAGCGACTGGGAGAAGGCCAGCGTTTCGGACGGAGCGGCCGCCACACCTCACTGGCCCACATGTTTCAGGCAGCAGGGCCGGGCTCCCCGGGGGCCGAGATGTGACGCGCTTCCTCCTCCCCTACGCTCCGCTGCCCCACGCTCTTGGCTCCAACCCCGCCTCCAGCTGCCCGGCGTGCCGCACGGCGATTGGCCGGATCTGGGGCTTAGCGAGTGGCGCACTGACCCAGATCCCACAGGAGCACGGAGCGGCTCATCCCACCAGCTGAGTCGGCCCAGGGAGGGGGACTGGAGAGGTTACTGTCCACCCTGGCAACCCTACGTACGTATAAGGTACTATACTTGACTTGTGTTGTATAGTCAGGTTGCACAAGTTAACTTGTGGTAGGGCTTGAATAGTGTTATTCTCACACTCACTGGTCTGGGAGTGTTAGCCTGGTCTGGTACTATTGCTCATTTAACTTAAATGGACACATTTACGCTCTATGGTGCTGAAAGTCGCTCTGGATGAGAGCGTCTGCTAAATGCATGTAATGTAATGTAATGAACGCCACCTCGACCGCATCTCATTTCTGCCGAGCCCAGCACTAGCGACTCTCGCGCCGCAAGCGATGTTTTAATCCCACTCAAAGGATTTCCGTTTTCCCTTCTGCTTAATCCGCAGAGGCAAGCGCAACGAGCTCCGCCGCCGATCAAACGGAGAGCTCCGGCGTGAGCTGCAAAGAATTAGTGCCACTTGACCTTATACCCGGCCCCGGCGTCCCGTGCGCTCGCGCCCCCTCACCGGGCGGCTGCGCCGGGGTTAGAGCCCAGAAGGCCACGGTAATCTCCACCGCCGCCGCTGCGGCCGTGCTTCTGAGTGCCGCCTGTGTGTCAGAGTGAGCGCCGGGGGCAGGCAACACTAACATTACATTACACTGTTGGCATTTAGCAGACGCTCTTATCTGGAGTGACTTACATAGGTTACGGTTTTAAGATGTTTACATTTACACAGCTGGATATTTCGAGGCAATTCTGGGTTAAGTACCTTGCCCAAGGATACAGCAGCGGTGCACCGACAGAGAATCGAATCGGCAACCTGTCAACCACCAGTCCTGCTTCTTACCGCTATGCTACACCACCATCCAGAGCGACTTACACAGGTTGCAATGTTTACATATTATTCATTTATACAGCTGGATATTTACTGAGGCAATTGTGGGTGAAGTACCTTGCCCAAGGGTACAGCAGCGGTGCTGATCTGAACCAGCAACCTCTCAGTTGAAAGCCCTGCTCCTTCCTACCCTGCCACACTGCCGCTAACCTGCTATCAGTCCTGACAGGGAGCCGTATGCGTCCTGTTATTAGTGGGGATGAGTTCTGTATGGGAGGAGGATGAATGTGGGAGGCGGTGACCCTGAGCCAGCTGCTCTCTGCTCGGGATGGAGGACCACGCGTCCGCTGGCAGATTTATGTCGGGGAGCAGGAGGCCGTGGGTGGCGAGGACCGCGGCGCAGCCTTGGCAGGGAGGAGGAGCGCGGAGCCGTTCCAGCGGACGTAAATCCAGAGCGCTGCACAGGCAGAGGGCTCGCTGGTGGAGCGTCAGGTCCTCCGCTCGCCTGGAGAGGGTACAGTCCGGTCTGGGGCCCGATCAAACTCTGAAGACGGCCAGCAGACAACCCCCCAACCCCCCGCCATGCTCCGACGGGCCGCCTCGTGGCCCCTGCTGAAGGTTAACATGAGCGATGCTCCGAGGATGACGCTCTGGGGCAGGTTTTGCAGCGAATGTGGCGGTCCTTTAACACCTTGGGGACACACACCCGAGCGGTGTTCGAGCGTGCTCGCTGTCGTCAATGAGGTTTTGAAGTCCTGTCCTGTGGAGGTTTTCATTCCCAGCTCTATTCTGTGCTAGGGACATAACTATGTACACAAATGATCCCTGTCTGCGATTGCACTGGCTGCCTTCCAGCGATGCACACACGAAACCTGCCTGTGTAGGCCCCGGCTCAACACTCATCTCATAGCTACCTCCGTATCCCCTGGCAGGAGCACGTCAGTTACCCAAACAGTTGATCTGCCTTCGGAGGGGAATCAAAAAGCCTGAATTATGTGGACGGCTCTTTCGATACCCAGCGGAGCCCCCCCTGGAGGGTGCGCAAAAGCAGCTCCAGCAGAAGGCCCCCGACGTCGCGGCTGCCCGAGGCTTCGCCTGCACCTGCGTCATAACGGCTACGCACCACTGCGCACCGTGGCTCCCACACGTACGCACACAGCGGGCCCGCCTCACTCCACAGCAGGCACACACAGACACACACCCTCAAGGCTACATCCGAACAAACAGAGCCTCTTCACAAAAGGAGCTCGCTGCTGTGGTTACCCTCGCCACAGAGATAACAGCAGCGCCCATACATGGGCCTTTCTCCCATCTGTAGAATAGCGGTTAAGGAGCAGGACTCATGCCCGAAATCTTGCCAGTTCAACTCCCCACTGGGACACTGCTACCGTTCGTGTGGGCAAGGTACTTAACCCACAATTGCCTCAGTGAATACCCAGCTCTATAAATGGGTAACGTTGTTAAACTGTAACGATAAGTCGCTCTGGATAAGAACGTCTGCTAAATGTCATAATGTAATGCAATGTCCAAGGCGAGTTGTCAACAGGGTCTGTCTGCAGTTAAGTGACCCCACGGGCATCGTCTGACCCACACAGCTTGCAGAAGTGTCAGAAGGGCACTTGTGGCCGTAAGCCACTAAGGCTGCATTCAGAAAGGCCATAAACACAGGATGCTTGCAGTAGGGTTCAAAACAGCTGTGACAACCGTAGCAAACTCTGCCCCAGGCAGGTAGTAAGATGCTCATTTGTGTGTGTTAGTTTGTGAACACGCAGAAACTTGTGATAGGTAAGCACACTTGAAAAACCAGTGGGAGTTGCACTGTGTACAAGTTGCATAACTGATGCTCTTCCATCACGCTACAGAGGACTGTAGTAAACATTCTGCAAAACCAAAAGGCACATAGCATTTTCACATTTTCTGTGATCCCAATGAGTCCTGCAGACCCCGACAGCAGTGCTGACAAGAGGAAAAATACTCCTTAACCACAGCATCCATATTGTCCGCAGCGTATACGCTCAGCTCAGGGGTTAAATTCACTGCATGGCGATGCTTTAACTGTGTTCATCACGTGAAGGAGGATGCAAGAAGAGAGAACGTGAGTGCGCTTGTCAACACAGACTGGGAACAGAATGTCTTTTACACAGCGATGTGAAGCTTTGTCTCTGACGGACAGGAGTAACTGGTCACCTGTTTCTTTGCTGCTCTAACACTCACTTCCATCTGCTGCCAGGATGGAGTGAATCCTTTCCCGCGATCCTTGGACGAGCTCGACTAGCTGTGAAGCCGACAGGCAAGCCCAAGCACCTGATTTTAACACATGCTCAGCCAAGATAGCATATGTGATAAGGGAGTAAACAGCCCCCCCTCCCTCCGCCCCCCCTTGGTAATTACCATTTGCACACGCTATCCTCCAAAGCTGAGCCTGCTAATGAAATCAGCTTTCCTTTCCCTTCTCTTCCTCCTCCCCGCTCGCCCAGTCTAGTAACTTGATCCTTCTCCCCAGGCATGACTTGATGCCTGCAGACGAATGGGGAAGGACCTGGAGGCGAGGCAGGACTTTGACCGACCAATGAAATCTCTACAAGTGGGCATGGGCCAGAGCTTCCCTCTCAGTTTTAAATAATGCATTTGTTTTCCCTCCAATTTTTTACTGCAGGCAAGCTCTGACTGCAGGGCACTCTGGGCCTAATGTTGGGAGCATAGCTGCCAGAGATACACAGGAGGGAAATTTCATTTGAACATGTTCTGCTCCCTCTCACTTTTTCCCCTATAGACCTCCTGGTTTACTCTACCTCATTGGTTAGAAATGACTGGACTTTCACACAGGTCTGGTCTGTAGTGCTCCTGTTCCCAAAATTCTGCAAAGCACAGGTCTGAGCAGGAGAATGAGTCACTCTGTCCCACTGGTTCAACCAGTGTAGTACAATGGTTAGGGAACTGGCCTTGCACTGTTTTCAGGTGTAAGACCCCGCTAAGGTTAAGACTGCTGTAGCCACAAGGGAGTCACTTAACCAGAATTATCTTAGTAAATACCCAGGGACACACATACAGGATGCGGACGTAGTAAGCCGCATCGCTCTGAGGAACGGCATCGACTTGTGACAAGACACAACACACAAAAACCTTATTACCTTGTAGCCTTGGGGGAAAATAAAATTACAGTCATGCCAGCTGAAAAGTTCAGGCTGTTAACAAACTAACAAAAGCAATTACAAAAAAGCTGCTGTGTACAGCACCCCTCAGGGAGGGACAGACTGCAGGGGTATTTGTTTGGATATGGAGTAGGTGGCGAGCACGATGCCAAACCACTTGAGCAGACGACGCGTTTTCGTCAAACTTTTGTCTGGCATACTGGTGCGGGCCTGTCTGTAGTTCTCTAACAGGCTCAGAAATTACGCCCCGTGTGATGCTACCAGTACTGTGAAGAGCCTGCCAAATTGTGACATGTCTACTGGGGAAAGTCAAGCTCATCCGATCCGCCGAGGAACGAGACGGAAAGAGCGTCCGGCGGCGAGTCGAGGCGGGAGCGGCATATGTCCGCCACGTGGCAGGCGGCCTGCACCATCTGCGCCTCCGCCGCTCGGGCGCCACGCCGTCCGGCCCGGTCCAGGACACACCCTCCGAGGGGGCTCCACAACACGGGCCGCGTGTTCACCCATTTGCGAAGGCCTTTATGGCATGACACTGACCATAAAAAGTCGCTACATTTAACCGTACTGACTGACTGTCACGGTGTGTCATTACGAGAACCTTCGACAAGACAAGAATTTTCCTCTCACTGTGTGGGAGTGGCCCTCCTGCCAACTCTCCTTAGAGTAAGGGGTGGGGCTACTCTTCATATGATGCTACAGAGATGATCTCACCAATCAGAGCTAAGAGCACACAGTGTTACATTCCTCACAATAAACAGCAGTTCGGTCCATTCTGCTAGTGCAGGTTCTCCATTTTGTACCACATGACCAACCCCTGTTGGTGACTCTCAAACTTCAGCCTGCTGCTGGAAAACCCAGGAATAGCTAAATGGCTAGGCAGCAGGGCTTTAGCTCCTGTTCCTGTTATGAGTGGCAGTGATGACATTCTCCTCTGTGAAACCGGCAGCTGCCTGGAGCAGTCCAGCTGTTCAAATGACACCTGACCAAGGAAACAGCAAACCACCAGCCACAATCACCATCCTTTAGAGTGTGTAAATGTAGGATATTCCAAGGGTGGCCTCTGCTGCTGCAAGTCAATTTAGCCATGCTGACGATCAATTCAGCTGTTAACTGCAGAAGTGCCTAACCTTAGCCCTAACCCAAAGGTTTGGAGAGTTATGAGAGTAACATTCAGCTACCGAGAGTGAGTTTGACTGGGAACAATGCATTGATCCCAAGTTTAAACTGGCGATGAGAAGTAAAATTCAATTATTCAAAGTGAGACAATATTTAGTCACTCATTGATCATGCAGATCATATTAAATCTTGTTGACTGACAAAAACAAATGTGAGCGAGTCTCTGCAGCATGTCCTTAATTTCAGACAGACACTGCACTCTATTCAGTGGCTGAGTAAAAAAGCAGGGTTAGATTATCTGAATATTTGCACTCAGGAGGAACAGAAAGTCCAAATGTCAGTTTATTGTAACAGCTCTTTCCCAGTCTAGATTCAATGCAGGTAAAGTCCCCTCCTGACGAAACTCGGAGGCAAGCCTCAACTGAAGAAGTTTTGTTTGGGGGAGTGAGACATCACATGGCGCGCTGTTGACACTTTCACAACGCAGTTTTCTCATGGTGACAGAACGAAGAAAACTGAGCATGAAAGCGAAACCAAACGGCAACAACACAAACCGCAAAACCTCACCTTAAAATAACACCTCAGCTGGTGTTTTTCCATCAGTTAGTGCAGCGGCGCACCTCTTTTAAATCACACGAAACAAAAGAGTGGCGGACCACATCAACAGAATTCAGCTCATTTTGGAGCGTTTTGGACTTTCTAGGATCAAGAAATAGGTCCAGCTACATTTTGTTCACACACATTGTCATTCCTCAAATTCCTTAAAATTCCTAACAGCATTTTTAATCTACATTCTTTTTAATCATTTAAAGTCTGGTATCAAGCTAACCAGCTAAACAGCATGCATAAAATGTACTATTTCACATTCATTGACCTGTGTTTTGGATTCTTTTGCATGCATAATACTTGGGCACTTGTACATTAAAACCTAATTGTGAAATAGATCAGGCTACTTTAAGAACCCGGACATGATGGCCAATATCTTCTCATCTTCAGGTGAACAGAGTTCAACACCTGGATGGCAGTGAAGACTTGGTTCAACAGCACTACACAGGAAATGCAAGTGGGACAGGAACAGCTGGTTGTCAGCTTGTCCGTTTCCATGGAGATACAAACTCTGCCAGGTGTAGAGAAATCTGGAGAATTACTCAAAGAGAAGGAGACCTCTTCATTCATAGTGAGTGCGATCACAGACTGCCAGGCCTGTTCAGCAAATTTCATCCTTCAAAACGTTGCTGTCAGCAAGATATCTGAGGAGCCAGACTAGCATTAGCGCTAGCGCTGCACAAGATCTGAATTTGCACCAGACGTCATTGCGGCATGGCGGTAAGGAGCACCAAAAGGTTGCAGGCTCGGTTCCCCGCTCAGTCACTGCTGCTCTACCCCTGGGCAAGGCACTAAACCCAGAATTTCCTCAGTAAATATCCAGTTGTATAAATGGGTAACATGTAAAGTTGTAACATATGTGCGTCACTCTGGTTAAAAGCATCTGCTAAATGACAATAATGTAATGTAACGCACTGGCTAAACCAATAACAGGGGCTGAGCAGTCCAAAACGAGGATCAGCCTTGATCTGGAAAGCAAGCATGAGCGTGCTTTGAACACTGCAAAGCACCAGGGCTGGTTTTTCGGCCCTGACCACCGCGCACGCCTACCTGCAGCGGCACCTCCGTAACCCGTGTCCCACACAGGGCTGACTCAGCGCCCCGGGGAGGGGGAGGAGCCAGCATTTGAGGAGCAGGTAGGCTGAAGCGAGCTCTCTGGTCCTGCTCAGCGCCGGGGGTTCCGCCTGCTCCCAGAGTCGGCCGGGGGCCGCGTCATTTACAGCAGCAGCCGCCGTGACTCACGCGGGCCGGCCTGCTAGCGCGCGCGCTGTCAATGTCACTCAGGTGGGAGTGAGGACGCGACGTACGAAGAGCCGCAGGCCCCCCCTTGGGCTGACAGATGCCTCACCGCCTCGGGGGGGGTTGGAGTGGGGGTTGGGGGATGCCCCGTTTCTGAAGAGGGGGATGACTATGACACCTTCGATACAGACAGCGGCTGTTAAATTGACACGTTTGGCAGAGATAACGGAGATCGCTTCCATCAGCGATGGGCTCCGCTCAGCCGATTTGCGCGCGGCTGGCCGATTTATCAGATCAAAACACGCGCGTGTGTGATCACACACCGCTGGTACCTGAAGACAAAAGCATTTCCCCTGCTTAACAATTGACACAGCCACAGGGCTTCCTGATCCCTTAAGATTTTTGAAATCGATAAATATAAAAATCAATTAAATAAAGCAGAAACACTGTGAATTAAGAAGTTTTAAAAACATCAGACAGAGACTTCATACATCAGAGGGAGGACAGTGGATTTCATTGGTTAATAAATGAATTACTTGTCCAATCAGCCTACACAGCCAGCTCGTTATATCAGCAACTCAGAGGCATTCGAAAATTTTAATATGGAACTAGTGTCGAAAAATGTTAAACCAGAATTAAATAGCAGTATAAAATCCAACCTAATCTGTAATAATTCATAGAGGCGCACCATTTAATATTTCCTCAGGAAGGAACATTTCCAGCACGGTTTTCCCAGCAGACTGCAAGGCCTGTAAGGCAGCTCGTTTACAGTGCACTGCTGTTCTCACTTTTCATTCACGAAACATTTCAGCTGCCATTACTCCTCTTTCAGCCCTTAGAGTTACGCTGTAGGAATTAGCACAGAATGAGGACATTTGTTCCCACTTTTACTCTCAGAATGAAATCACCCACTGCAATTTTCACCGCAGCCTCAGGAGATCACGGGGGGAAAGACAGGAGGCACAGGGTCGGTAGCCATGAAGTGGATATTATGATGAAATTTTTGTTCCACAATGTTTTTGTTTATGTCTAATGGCATATTTAGCACTCTGCTAAAAGCGTACAATCTTGGCTGTTCAAATACAACCAAACTGTGCTCATTCCAACCAAAGGGTGCTTATTCCAACCAAACTGCGCTTACTCCTATGAAAATAAAATGTGGTAATTTGACCTACTTATAACGGCTTTTATTATTTCTTTTTTTGGCTTTAATTATTATTTATTATTTTCATTCAACATTAGCTTAAGAGAAGAAAGTTCTGTTCCTGCTTGTTGACTGGTCAAAAAGCATTCCTGCCAATGTACATTATTATTGATTTGCCCGATTACCTTTTCTCGTGAGGTGTACCAATGTGCACAATCCTTCAAGGGTTTGACAACATACAGTTTGCTCAGGGCTCACATTTAAGGCCATGCTTAACTAGCAACACACACACACACACACACACACACACACACACACACACACACACACACACACTGCGTGGTGGACTATCGTCATTAGAGATCCAATTACAGGGAAATTGTTGCAGGGTAATTATCCTTCGCACACCACACACCGTAAGTGAAGCCTGTTTTCTCCTGTGATTACTGATACAAAGGGTTTGATGTTTCTGATGCCAGTCGCCACAACATCTGTGGTAACACAGATCCCCACTGCGAAATTCTTGATGCATGACAGACATGCTACGGGACTTCCTACCAGTATCTTTTTCTGATTAAACAACATATTTGAATGCATCCAATGTCTACTGCAACAATGACCACACCAAAAGAAACAACAGATACAGCTCTAACACTATAACTGAAAGAAATATAGTCAGCAGCACTGACTCTTAAAGCGGATTTCCACTTAAGATGCAACTGATATTACAGAACCAGCTTGTCTATACAGTATGTGTACATAACCCCCTCAATATTTAATGGATTTTTAAAATCCATCACATATTTCAGTTGAAATTTCACATTTTAAATTTGAATACCAACATTTGAAGTGGAAATGTATAAGGACAATCAATGGGATTTCCAGATCCCCTTATCTAGTTGCTGAACATTGGGCAAAAGCAGTGAGTGACCTGTGTCAGGTCTACCCAGGTGTAAGCCCACCTCTGGTGCCAGTGCTAACCTGATGCAGCTGTTTCTTGGCAGCACACTGCCCTAAGGCTAAATGCTGGGAAATGTAGTCCAGTATACTCAATGACTACAATTCCACACCGTCGGGAGAAGCAGTTCACTAAACAATTACAGGTGTATCAGTGACACTGCACCACTGGAAAGTGGTGTGGGAGCACAATTTGGCTACAGTATCTGTTGTAAATGCATATAAGGCAAGCCTGGAACTTGAAAAGGATTAGGGTCAAAGTAGTGACTGTGATTAAGAAAAAGCAGCAAAAAAAGGATACTACCCCCAACATGTTTGCTGGCCCAGCTAGAGAGTTTGAGAGAAATGATCTCCATTGCAGATCCAATTAAAAGGTCCACTATTTGGGCTGTTGGAGCTTGCGGCGACTGGTGCTGGCTTTGTCACCAGATTTTTTTATGACCAGAGGTGTCATTTCTGACAGCAAGAACCTCCTCAGCTCTCGCAGACTGCTGATGAGATACTGTTTGTTACAACAGAAATGCCATCCCCTTGGCAGCACAGTTTCTCATTAAGAAAAGTCAAGGACTGCTGGACTGAAGCTTTTTGTTTGTTACAGTACAGAGTAGGATCAAATCTCTTTTTGACTTGTTAATCAATGAATGTGGGCTCCTGCCAACATCACTAGAGGATTCTCCAGTACGCCCAGGCGAAAGTGACCAATGACCGGGCATGTCAACTGATCCAGGATAAGTAGGAGGCTTCCCTTCCACAGTGCACTTCTCAAGGTCTTTGAGACGGAACTCTGGACTCAGATCTCCACAACCTGTATGTTAAAGTGGCCCCTTCTCTCAACACCAGTGCACGTCCTCGCAGGCACAATCACTAATCATCACAATATTGATGCACATTATGTCATCATTATGTGCACCTTTCCCTGAAGTTCATGTTCAACTACTCGGAGAATTTCACATTCATTCCAGGCTACTTAGATATACGTGTTCACAAGGTAAACTTGACATATTTTTAGAAAACTGCTAGATGCCCTTTAAATCAATGCAGTGCTTACTTTGTACTGTACAGGACTGCAGTATTCAACACAATGTACAGGCGATGTGAACCAAAGCATGCCACTGCAAGGACAGCAAAAAGAATGAACCCAAAAGGACTGCAACACACTGCCCACAGAGGTGTTCTCATCAAAAGCAATCTTGTCCTTATATGTGATGATGTCCTTTTTAAGCCCCTCTTTAACCCTTCCTCGATCTCAAACTTAACTTCAGCCCTATCCTTAACTGTTTTTAGAGTCTAACCACAAGGACAATAGGACGAGGGTCCTTCTTTGGACAGGCATCCACAGTCAGCATCTGTTGAACTTGTGTGGAAACTAAAACACATAGACATGTGTGTCCAGGGAGGGATATATAGGGGACCTTTAGTGAGATGAAAAGCTCTAGAAATGACCTATGACAACTTTCAAATTGGGAGGACAAGAACACTCACTTCAATCTATTGTAACTGGAAATCAAACAACAACAGAACCACCAAGCGAGAGTTCACTCTTAAATGGAACATCTTTTTTGTGATAACTCTTCCTATATCCCCACAAAGAACATTTTGATTATATTTGTAATTTGGGGAATGGAAATAATGGCAGCTGATGACAGCTGTCAGATTTCCTGAGGGGTAACTTTCAAGGTACTGTATGTGCCAACGCGTTTCTCTTGTTTCACAGTAGGTCCAAAGCAGACAGTAAAAATGGCCCACATGATGATTTTAAGAGACAGAAAACCCCAGTGTGACTTAAAACGGCATTTATAGGAAAAATGGCAGCCAACAGTCACAATGTGCCAAATTCAGAGAATCAGACACAGAGTGCATGTCTTATAAGTGGAGTTCCAGGGACTGAGTTCCCCCCAGAGGACTACGTAACCCAACCACCTTTTGCAACTGTTGTATTCGCCTTAAAATCTCATCATTTCTTCCTTGTTCCAAAGCCAAGTATTTCTCCAAGTTCTGTCCACGTCTCTCTGTAGCATCCAAATCTCTCTATAGCCTATATCAGTAGCCACAGAAAGAAAAACAAATAGACACACAGATACACACGGACACACAGGGGCAGTCAAATGAACTCTTCCACACACAGGTGAGGGAGGCAACAGTCTGTTTCTCACAAGCAATGCAACTGCCAAATACCAGCACCCTAAAAGCATCAGATGTAAGAGAAGATCTTGAAGCAGTATGCAAAATCAGAGAGAGAAGCTGATGGGAGCAACAGGGAGAGATCATCCGCACATCTCTGAATTTCCCACACATTTAATTGGACCTCCTCCTCTGTGCAGGTGCCAAAGCATCAGCTAACAAGACATATTTAAAGCTTAAGAAATGAGGCGCACCATCTTAAACATGTCACCTTTACATAAGGAAGAAACAGGTCAGAGCTCAGCCACACAGAAAGCTAACACCTGCAGGTTCTTTCTGTAGATCGCGAACTGGCATCCCGGAATTTCAATGTGATCGTAACGGTTTAAATATCAGTTTTAAAAAAAGCAGGTGGCTATTCTGATAAAGCATTAGGCCTAGGCTTTTACAAATGACCTGTCATTGCTGAATAGCTACATACCACTCCGAAAAGGCCATTTAGGGGTGGGCTCCAATGGCAAGAGGGAGGCGTGCTCCGTCTGCCAGAGTGACAAAGACAATGCTTGAACAACGAGGCTCCTCTCTCGATGAGCTGACCACACTGGAGTTACAGGGTGTGAGGGAAACCTATTCAATCTGCAATCTCATTCCTTCCTACTGTGCTTCAAGAAACTGTTCCTAAACAGCACTGTTACTATACAGCATCTCAGTGTGGCACCAGCATATTTATATAGCTGACTTAGGACCAAAGAAGGGCCAGTTCTTTGTGGGTTTAGCGATATTAACACCAATGAGCTTCACGGACCATGCGTACAGACCAAGAATCTAGGACTTCACAGCATAAACACAGAATCTGAGATTCATGAACCCCGAATGATGGGTGAACTATGGTTTTGCTGTTCTATTGAAAAGAGGACATGGCTAGGGAGACCCACAATTTAAGCATGTTTAGACTAACCAGAAAACACATGATAAAGAAAAAGGGAACTGTTTGCGAACCCTCTTGCACTCCGACTTACTTTTGGTAAGAAAGGCAAAAACCAAGAGTTTGGTAATATTAAGCGCAAAAATTGAGTTGAGCTATTTGGACAAAGATGCTTTCACTAACTGTTCGCTGTTTCAGCCTGTTTTAAATTACTGCTAAAAGCTGCGGGCAGCTCCTGTGTCAACTGCCCCTTGCCTCGAAAATAACAACATTCATTTTGTTTTCCTTTAAGAACATGCAGAAGATGTGCAATTATTTGGGCGTTTATGTTGTCATTTTAACTGACCAAGACCAGTAGTTTTGTATTCAAACACTGCCCTTGCATCCTGGAGCGCTCATTGAGATGGAGAACAATAAGGTTCCAGGCCTTTCTTCAAGAGCACTGACACATCGGAAGGGTTTAACTTCTTGCAGGGGATGGTTGTTAAAAAAAAAATGAGAGGTCTGAAACATAGGATCCGTCTTTACAATAAAGGGTTTACATGTCTTCATTTCTCATGTTCACTTCTCAAATACACACATCAAATCAAAGTGAAAACATATCACAAGAAAGCTGCACTTTCTGCAAGCTATCCAACCCCCTCATTTCACACTCACATTCTTCCAGGACACGGCACTCACACTGTAAACAAAAAGCCTCACTCATTCAGCAGCACCGGCTCTATGCAGGTTACACACCTGGAGATATTCCCATTTCATTTCATCCCCTTCACCCCCCTCATTCTGAAAGGCATCGTGCTACGAAACAGAGTACTTCACACTTCAGCGGGTTTGACTTCAAGCCCACCGATGACCGACGCTGTCGGATCCTGCCGTTACGAACTCCGCAGGCAAGAGAGATGCAGATTTCCATGGCCCTCGGCTTAAGCGAAGCCATTAAGGGAATAGGACAGGGGAACGAAAGCAGGGCCAGGGTTACTGGCGCGTTCCAAGCAGAACCCGATACACATGGGCACGCTCGCTAAAAGCGGCGGGGAGGCAGGGGATCTGTTGTAACGGCATGGGGCGGTCGGCAGAGAAATGGAAACCCACCTTCCAGATCCACACCTTCCTCTTCTAGAGCAGGATGAAACACACACACACACACACACACACACACACACACACACACACACACACACACACACACACACACACACCCAGGGCAGCGCACCAGACACACCTAATTAAACAAGGGCTCTCTGAGCGGCCGTGCCAGTGTTGATTATATGCCATTTCCCGTCGCATACAAATCAAAAATCTGCACTTTCATCATCACCCTCGGGATTCGTCAGAGGCTGAATGAAAGGCGCTTGAATTTGCTTCGGCGGGAGGGGGCAATGGCGGCGTTTCACAGCTGGGTGTGCAAGCCGCTCAAAGTCGCGTGAGGGAGTAAAACATTCGCACGCTCACTCAACCGGGGACGGGTTTGGGTGGCTTTCATCGACCCTTTATGGACACAGATGCAGTCAATAATCTTTCTGAAGAGGACTACGGGGAGTAGTCACAGATAACCGGCATTAACCTCCATCCTTCTCAGCCTAAACCCAGATGAAGGAAATGGGTATCAGAGAATGTGTTGCAATGATACTGAACTACCTCTAAAGCTTATGTAGTCAACTCTGTACTACTGCATAACGGATAATTGCAAACTTTGCCTCATTGCAAAGTATGCAGCTGGTCGCATGACTTTACTTGTTCTTGTTATGTGCATACTCTGGTTAAGTGCATCATGTCCCAACAGAGCATATGCACTTATTATGAGCTGACTATGGAAGGGGTATAACAATGATCAGCTATGTTTCAGACTAAAGGCATTTACTTTGCATCTTTAAAATCTTCTTTTTATATAGACGAGAATTCTGTGTCAATGTTTCTACTTTTCGAAGACCAAAAAGCCACATCAATCCTTTAACTGCCACAACAACAGAATATCAAATAGCATGATTTGTCATACATGACTAACACCTTTAAACGGTAGACCGATCAGACCCCCTTTACATGTGTTCCAACATGCTACCAAGCTTGAGGATCCTTCAGTGGAAACAAACTATATTGATGCATTTCAATACACACTGGTTAAGGGTGGTCTTCAGTCAGACACAACAAACTCAAGGGAGCTCCGACTACATTTTGCAGAACTAATTTATTTTCACTGTCCATATACCTTCACAAACTCTTCACGAACTCCATTAAAGACACGGTGCTCTTGTGCACTTGAGACAACTTTAAAATCGCACATAAGTGGGGAGAGTTCATTTTGCTTTGCATAAATTTACAAGGTCAAAAAAGCTGTATTTTTTCTACTGCTAATAATAAACGTTTTACAGCTTCTTACTGCCCAATGCAAAGTCACGTCCTGCCTGCAGCTCTTTCAACCTGTATACTTCTAACAGCATCAAATATGTTAAAACATATTACCATTGATCTTGTGCATGCAAGATTAAAAGAAAGATTTAGAGTTAACAGCACGACCCTGACAAGCATGCTACTTAATTATACACTATGGACTGTGACCAACATATCTCACCAAAAACAAGCACAAAACCTTAAGAATATGAAAACAGGGCTGTGCATCTATCTAGATCTACATTCAGACTAAATAAAATGTAAGTGGTACTGGTTTGGGAAGCCAGTTTACAGTTTCAGGTATGTTCTCCTCAGATGTAATGTTGGGAACAATGTCAGAAAAAATGAGCAAAAAGTTTTAAAATCCTATTTTTTCTTAACGTCAAACAAACTGGTAGTTGCATACACCTTGCATTTTTCCCAAATTAAACAAAGTTAAACAATTTAAAATAGCCTATAACACAACAGCACGAAAGATCCGACAAAACTTGAAATCAATCTAAAGCCTACAGTGCAAAATGATGTAACAGTATAATCAACAAAGTCTGAATGATAAAACATAGCATGTCACTCCACAAGACCATGGTCTGTCAGAGCTGGCCATGACATTGGCCTTAACAAGTACATACTAAAGCAAAGGATTATAAAAAGTTTCAGAAAGAGGGACATCTGCAGGACATATGAGACTCTACCTCTGAACTAATTGCTACCGGTGAAGTCATTTTAGTTCAACAGCAGGTATTGTGCTAAACTGGGTATGACTAAGACCACTTGAAAAAAACCATTAAGCAGTTACTGTATGACACCAGCAACAAAGCGAGAGTTATAGAGTGATAATGCTGGTAGTACATAATGGGGGGTGCGGGGGACATGGAATTTGTGCAAGCAATAGTCACACTGTGAACACTGAAACAAATAAGCCTGCAGGAAACCACTGAAAATAATGCTGTGCATTCATTCATGTCTTTTAATGTGCTCCCCAGAACCATTTCTCTACAAAGGAGTCGGACTGAGTCAAAATAAACCAAAACAAAACTGGAAATCTTGGTGCTTTCGGCTGTCTCGTTCATTCTTGGGTCTTTACAACATGGACATCTGAGTCAAGGGTAGGTTTAGTATCATGCAACCAGATGGATGAGTATTTCGTACTCTGAAGTTAGTCTGATCAAACAAACTCTAAGCTGCCTGACTCAGAGCAATGTTCTTCGCTTTCTAGAGGGGTTAGCTGGATGTTGTCTGAGACTGATTCCAGACCAGCCAAGCGCATGTGTTTTCTACCTTCGCAGATGACCGCCGCAAAAAAATAACACTGTGGTCAGCAAGGAACAGCCAGAGCCCAGAATCCAGCCCTCTCCTCCCTGAGGCTGTCTCTGGCAACCAGGCTCACACAGGAAAGAAATTAACTGCGCTGATTCACGGACACAGATTTCTCTTACACGTGCCTCATTCCGAAGTGTGGCCGGACCCCTCAGGGATGCTGTCTTCGCGCAATGCTACAACTGCACTTGTGAAACACTGTAGAGATATTTTTTTTTAAAGGTGAGCATTGCTGCTCTCGGTGCAGGGATTATGATTTGAAACCATGGATTTGGATGACATATCCTGTGCCGTTTTCCTGCGCGGCACTCTCAAACGCCTGGTCTTCAAAAGGCTGTCAGATAAAAGGAACAGCAGAAAAAAGGCGACAACCCACACTGTCACGCGTTTTGGTTAACCCCAGTGCAGATATCACAGGACAGACAAAACAATATTTTAATATAGCTCTTGCCATTTCCTTAGCTGTAAAAGCTGGTGATGTAATGTATTAACTGGCACACTTTGACTGATTGAAGGTCTTCAAAAAAAGGTATTTAAAAACACCTGTAATATTATCTTGTTGCTATTCACAGTATAAACCACACAATTTGGCGGCTTTTAAGGCTTCATTGCTCAGTAAGGATAGGCTGATAAAGACTGGTGCATAACTATCACGACAGGAATGCCTGAAGTGAAAAAAAACCTCACTGATGATTGAAAGTAATTGTTGTAGTCAGTAAAGTAGTCACTTATGACACATTAATGTCAGAGTAGCAGTGGTGTAGTTACTTTCCATTACCAAAATCTGAACAATCTCTTTAGGGGTCAAACGTACCAAACGATTACAAATCATGCCCACTAAGGAGTTTACGACTGTACACTTAAACAACCTTATCGATAGCGGGCAAAGACATAACAAATCAGCAGGACACACAGATGAGGCACTTCGTCTTATCTAGCACGGACAAAATTTTAAAAATAATCTCAAAAAGTGAATTAAAACAGGTCACGTGGTTGTGGCGCTAACGTAAGTAGCCAATGACTTCAATTTAATCACGAAAACAGATTACAACGTACTAATACTGCCCATTTACGGGAAGGATAAAACACCAGGACAGTACATATTCTGTTTTGTTTTAAAGTAATCTGGTGATTGCAACACTGTTGCGCATCCAATGTTGAAAACATCAAATGTATGAATTGGCACAGCAACATCCATATTTGCAATGGCTGAAAGAGATAACGATCGCAAAAGTTTAACATAGGAAGCCAAGTAGTGCAATCTCTTTTCGAGCTCCGTTTACCAACTTACCGAAATCTTGCGAAATTTAGCTACTCTAGCTATCGAGTCAGCTTCTTTAGCCATCACCAGTACCGCTAACTTATCCACAGAGCTAAAATGTGTAGGCTAGCCAACTAGCTAGCTACCACGTAAATGCAAAAGCGGTATCCCCTATAGCTACCTCGTACAGTGTTGAAACACCACTGCCGTTGGAAGAATCATATATTTCAAATTAAAAAGGCTATACAGTTAAAGTTTAATAGCGCAAAAGAGAGACACATTAAAGAAGCTAAAGCATAACTTGACAAATAGCTGTATGGCCAGTTTACATTAAACAAATTACACATACTGAGTAACGACTGAGATACCTATGTCAGGAGGACATCAGCTTAGTTGCAGACTAAAGCTAACGTGGTTAAGATAGGCTGACTAGATAGAAAGCAAAACGACAGTGCAGATCACTAACGAAGCTATATTGCTAGATAGGAAGCTAATATTATAAAGGCAAAATATCAAACGAGCGCGCAATTTAAAATACTTGCTTCCTGAAGCAGCCAGAGCCGCAGTTAGCTAGCTATGCTAGCCAGCCACACATATGAAGATAACGTTAGCTGTTTGTGCAAATACAATTTCCAGGGGAAAAGAGAGTTTGCTGTACACTCGCTTAGCAGTTCATATCTTTGCAAAGCAATAGCTACTACGTTAGAAAGTAACTAGCTTGACTAACAGGGTAGGAAGGGGATTTAGCTTACTGGCTACTTAGCTAACAGTTTGCAGCACACATAGGCGAATGCTCATTGCCATTTATTGTACAGCACAGCTACAGTTAGCTAGCTAGCTCCCTGCAACCAGTATAGTAGGCAGCTAGGTGGCTAGCTGTCTATCAGGGTGTTTCTAAACATTCGTTCCTGTAAACCCCAAGTCACATCGTCTTTGACTTGCTCGTGGTATTTCCCCTTGTTTTAACTTGCTAACTATGTGGCACAAGCTGCTCGCAAATTAGCTACTATGGGAGAAGGGCTATTGAACGGGTTGGGCCTGCACTGCTTCGGTTCTCAGTCCCCTCTCGATTTATAGCTTAGCTATAGCCCCAGACAAAAACCAGAAGCAATAATGCAACCGTTCGGATTGAAACCCGCCGGTCGATCCGAATCCGACCGAACCGGCACCTTCAGGTACGGAAGGGGTTCAGGGACGAGATGCACCGGTCACCCGATAGACCGAACGGAATATTTTTGAGCAAAAATTCTGAGAAAAAAACTCACCGCATTAATTTCTCTTCTCCTCGCAGATCCAAGATGGCTGTGTATTCTACACTCGAGGATGCTGGGTGAATAACCTTTCCCCTCTAACCTCACCGTGACCTCCAAAGCCATGGCCAGCTCAGGAGGGCTCTTCTCCCCCGCGAGTCTCCTGACTTCGGCAGAGACTGGAGGCAGGCGATGACCAGCGATCCCGTCGTCAGACAGCTTGGTGGATGGATATGAAACACGAAATCGAAAACTCTTCTGTGTCAAGCCACTCGTGCGGCTGACGCACTTGAATCGACAATGTCAGAGTACAGCAACCGCGGAATATTAGTGAAGATGGATTACTTTGATGATGCCACCCGGCGCGATTGTTTCACAACAGCACATGTAAATTTAAGTATGATTGAATGTATATGAATATGTATTATTTACAGCAGCTGCTTGTCTTTATTGGTTTGTCTGCTGTGAGCTGTTTCCATCCAGACTGACGTGTCTTCACTGTTAAAATGTATCGAATAGTCATGGTGTTGCAATGGCTGCAAACTGTCCTGGTGACAGCAGCGTGAGCAGGCTGGTTCGGCTGCGTAGCTACCTAGCATGTTTCCTTGGGAAATCGTTTACCGTACCGTTCTGACAGAACTTCTGATGGTGGCCCATCTCACAGTGTAAAATTAGAGCAACGTAATAGCCAGCTAACAAGCAATCAGATCTAAGTGCTTTGTAGCTAATCAGCAAGCTTGTATTGCATTTGTAATGTGATCCTGTTTGATTGGTATTTCTAAGCATCTCTTTTTATGAGCTATTGTTTATCATCTAAATGTAATTATTTTAAATCTGATGAAGTAAAATGGGTTGCTTGGATACAAGGGTACCCAAAGTGTCCCTCAGGACATGGAGGAGAAGGAAAGCTTGAGCTGATGGGGGCAAATCCATCAACATGACTGACTTGACTAAAATGGTAATACATTTAATGGCATACAACAGTTGACCCTTGAACTACACATACTATCTCATGACAGGTGGGGGTAAAGGTCATGTATTTTCTGCCAGTGCAACATTTCTTTACACATTCATATCGTAAGAGCTTCTATTTAAAATGTCTTCTATATAAAATGGCATATATAAAATGTCATTCAACTAACCATAGACTGAATCCCTCTTTTGACATTTGACATTTAATGTTTCATCAAAGGTAAAGGTTACAGAAACACAGTCAAGGGAACTATATAGATGTGTAGGACCTGTATACTGCGTATCCTACTTGTCAGGTGAGAGCAAAGGGCTCTGTCTCCAGTGAAACACACTCTTTCACATTCATATATGCAGTGTGCCTCTTGCAGACTGTTACGCCAAATCAGTTTTGCATTCAGCCAAAAACAGCTGTCAGCTCCAACACAGGTATTTGAAACTGCAAAAAGAACTGTTGTGAAATGGACTGTTGGCTGTAAGACACAATATCGCAGTGTTTGTGGTTCAAGTGGTAACAGCCAGGGGAGACTTTGCTTATGGCACCTTGGTTTGCAATGCTCTCATTTTGTAGTTCTGAAATATCAAGACAGTCCACACATTTTCCAGCATAGTGCAGCAAAGCAAATGATTTGTTAACAGTAGTACTGAAAATCACTGCTGCTCTGTGTCACTCCAGATGTGACCTATTAGACCACTACCCTATGGCTTTGTTTCATATTATTGTATCTTGTAGCTCACAGTTAAGAGACCTGCAGTATGGTATCACATTTTGAACAGATCCTGAATTTCATTTGAGAAGGTGGGAGTTCCTCAGTTACAAGGAAGTCATCCTTTCACTGCACAACATTTGGCATATATGCAAACAAACATGCACATCTGCTTGCTGGGTCATACCTTCCCACATGTCATGATCTACACCAGTAGCAATGGAATTAGCCAAGGCCTCTACAGCACTTTGATATCTTAATCTGGTGCCTCTTTTATGTGAAGTGATGCCTCACAATTAGACAAAACTTTGATCATTTTTCAATATGATATTTTGAAGTTGTGGAGTTAGCATCACACACCAGGCAATGACAGACATAAAAAGCAATCAGCCTTTCAAATGATGAATGGAAATGAGTAATCACTCTTCCTTTTTAACAGCTCTTTGTGAATTCAGGTTGCTGTCTTGCTTCCATAATCATGTAGCTCTTTGTAATGACTGTATAGAGGAACTTCATATAAGCATGATTGCAGTGGGTAGATGCATACTTATGTTCAAATGACTGTGATGTAGGTTAACCTTCTCAGATATTTCAGTGATTAGATTTACAGCTCATAAACTGGACATTACAATGCATTCAAATTACTATGCTGGACATTTTTAGAGGGGTTACGGGGGGAGATAGTGTGAGCTCCAGCTGCCATTCGTTTTAGATTTAATGCTTTTCTTAAGTGATCCTTTTATACTGAATTGTTTTTGCTAGGGTTCCACCGCTGCATCCAAGGTGTTCTGTAAAGGTTCCCCTGCTGGTGGCAAACAGAATTACCATTTTAGGCTGATGATTCACCACTGAGTCTTAAAAGTGAGCTGAGTTCTTAATGGCAGCTGCTCAGGTTTCATTTTCATGGCTTTTCGAAAGAAAGTAAAGGGATATTCTGATGCAGTCATTCAGCTAATTAAATCCATTGTACTTTGCTTATTTAAAATATGTGGGTCTGAAATTGGAGTGCCTAAGAATTACAGTGCTGCTAATTATCAAGTGTAGCAGTTTCAAGGCATAATACTGTGTTGTAACCTGGGGTGGAGTCATTCCAGCCACCAGAAACATGATATATTGTTAACGTGTAGGTTAAGATGGCATAAACAGTTATAGCAAATTTGATGTGGGCTGCAATGGTGTAAGTCTCATTTTTGTATTAAAGGTGTGGTAATCATATGGTGCTACACTACATACAATTTGATTGATTGATTGATTGATTATTCGACTGAGTAACTGATTGATTAGTTGAAGGCAAACACTAGCTTAATAGCAGTAGACAGTGTTGAATGCAAGAAATGTCCCCACATATGTCAGGTGCATAATGCACTCCACTTCAGTTCCTTCCCAGATACATGCCGTCTGGTGAAGCTGTTTGGGAATTCTAAATGGATCTAGGCTGCAGTTGGATGATATCCCATCTAGGGCAACTGTACCAGAATAAGAATCTTTGGATAATGAAGCCTGGCATATAATCTCAACTGATGAATAGGTAGTACTGTACATGTTATCCTTTCTGAGTGACTGGAGGTGGCCTCCTGAATAATGACCTGTATCTGTTCAATAGCATCCAAAGTATCAAACAATAAGGTCAACCAGTGATTCATACAGATTTCATTCTAGAAGCTTCAATGAAGCTAAACATTCATCTGTTTTACATAATGGTGACATAGTATGTTTGAGGTCCTGGCACAATCCATGCAGTCAGTACTGAAAGCAGGCCAAGGTCATACATCCCTCATTCCCAGCGTTGTCTTCCTCATAATCACTTCAACAGAAACTTTCAACCACTGTGAAATAGGAGACGTGCTTTGCTGGCTTGATGCTGAAACAAAGGCAATAAACAAAGTGCAAAAATGCAAAATAACGCTTAACCATTGCATCTTTGAATTTCCATTAATTCATCCATTGTAAAACAAGGAATGTTCTTGGAAAGTTAGGTTTCACTAGTATACCTAGTAATTACAGTATTCTGCGTAATTCATATTCATATAATTCATATAAATGTGTAATTCATCACAAACTGCCATGCCATTATCAGCCAAAACGGAAAATGCATGGCCTCACAAATATGCATTATGGCATCTTAGCAGAGTACAGTTACACTAATAATGTCCTGTTTTTCTGTGTTTCCACACATGTGGCTTGCACTGTGGGTAGCCCTGTTGCAAGTGTTGTGGAGTATTTGGTGAGAATCCAGGACCACCCATATCTCCTCTACCACATGACAAGGGATATGGTCCCTGAAAACTAACATTGCCTTCATTCTGGAGGTAATGCTGCCAAGTTAGAAATTAGAGTCCTGTGGGAATCTGACAATATTACATGAAGATCTCAGGAAGAACTTTGCTGAAAAAATGTAGGCGTTAGTGTGTGCGGCTCATGAATTCACACTCTTTTCTTTCTTTTTTCCTTGACTCACAGAAGTCTCTCTACTTCCTCCTGTTTCTGCTGTTGCTTTGTGAGGTGGTCCACATGATCAGGCTGTAGATGGTGGCCATATAAAAGGAAGTCCATACATAACCTGAATATCCAAGTCCTGTTAAGACAAACAAAAGAACATGATTTTTTCATGTTGGATGAGGTGTTTAGACACCACAAAAAAGAGGATCCTGTAGATGAGATGAACAAATGAATGTTCTGATGAAATTATATGAACTGACAGGTACAACCTTGGTTCCACTAACCTCTGGGTCTTTTGAACTGGCCACACTATTAAGGATTCCACTTTTGGCCAATTTTAGCTGAGGCAGAGGTGAAAACATGTTTCTCAAGGTACAGTTGGCTACTTAGGACTCAATGTGGCTATGGTGTGGTTACGATATATTTGCCAGAAGTAGACCTTTTTATGGAATTTTGTCACATGACCAAGGAGGAAATAGCCTTCCACACCACTATGCAAATAGTGCAACCTCCCACAAATAGAAATGATTTTGTTGTTGATATTTGAAGAGAACATCACAGTAAACATTGAATATGTCCAGGCAGACAGAGACATTGATTTCTGTGTGGGAATAACAAAAACGAGAAAGCTTTTGATGATGTGGACAGATAGCTCCAGCAACCTGACATCCTACCAGAGTTGACTGTGCCTCTAGATAATACGATGGAAACGCACACAGACAGAGAAGCTGTAGTTCACCCTGGGGTTACGGAAATGAGCCAAAAGTGACAGTTCCATGACCTTCCAGGAGAGGGCAGTGTATACGTATTGACTCACTGGATGAGGATGACGTAGAGTAGGCTTCTCCAGTACTGCCATTTCTCCTCCTGATAAATCCAGTCCAGGACATCGTGCCACTCCTGCTCCCTGTGCCAGTCAATGGACTGCACCACATTGTAGTGGTTGATCACATGACCATCCATCTGACACAAAGATGCACTCTCAGTCTATAACAATGACCTATTACAACTATTACATATTCTTGTCCCACAGACCTGGCTCGTTCCAACATGATCAGAGAGTATGCTACACAATTGTGACTCATCACATGACTCTACCAGCTGTTTAACTGGCCACACAGCTGATTGGTGCACACTGAGATACACATCCTTTTTGTCTGCATTTGCTCCTGTAGTAGCTTATTTTTATATATTTATTTACTTATTTATTATTTTGCTTTTTCCCATTTAAGTTCAGCCTGTGTTTAAGCTGGGATTTTGACCATGCGCTGGCTGATTGGTTTTGTAAATTATGTAAAATAATGAAATTCAATCAGTAATGTCTCATTCTGAAAGTGAGTATTGATCCTTAAGATCAATCAAACAGCACCTTCTCTCTTGGTCTAATGGGAATTACATCACTAGACTCTCTTTCAGTTGACCTTTCTAACCAACTGATGTGATCTCCATGCAGAAACTTCCAGTGGAAGTCCATCTGTTCTTGCTTAGTGTGATTTACTGGTACTGAAAGTTTCATTCTTCTCTGAGCTGTCAACAAGACACTATTTTAAAACATTTTTATTTTAGCAAGCCATCCTTATCTGTCCCTCCACTGACATCAGGGTACAACAAAGTGAGCCTGGCTACCTTGTCTGATTACCCAGGACCAAAAAGTCAGCACTATGTGTCTGCTGGCTATAATGGAGAAACAGAGGCCTACAGCCAATAGTTGCCCCCACTTCTACATGCAGCTACAACCATCTCTTTCATCTGGTCTGTTCTACCTGTGAGTTCACTGCACATTCTGGCTTAGGAAGGTTAAATTCCATTACATTTGGATGAGAAACCACAGAGTGGAAGCAGACATGGTGTGGTGATATAAATACCCTGACATAAACTGGGAGGAACAGATGTAAACCACAGCCAAGTATTGAGAACAGATCTTTGTGGGGTTCATGACCAGCAGTGTTTAAAATAAATTGACAAATGACACTCTATATATATATATATATATATATATATATATATATATATATATATATATATAATATACATGTGTATGTGTGTATATATACAAGTATATGTACGTGTGCATGTTTATAGTACAACAATTAGTTGACAGAAGTTTTTTAGTGGTTTATCTGATATGTTTCAGTAAAATATCCAGCAGTAGAGATGGATCGTTCAGAATGTAAAGATAGATACTTCCCTATTTGTAGAGCTGAAAAAGAACTAATACCAGTCTTCCACTACAGAACTGGAGCCAGTATGACATTTCCTACCTCCAGTGCTGGGTCACATCACACATATGTTGATGTAGATAAGGGTATCTGTCAAACTGCATGTTTCAGTATACTTTTTTCAACATCCATTAGACTGTACTGAATCACATATAAGTTTTGAATGAGTTATCTTGGAATGACAGCTGTATCAACACCCATTGACAATAAAAAGGGCTGAAAAAAGAAAAAAAAAAACAAAAAGATCTGTAAGTAGGGCTGCTAGCTTTTCTGTGCTGCGCTCCTGTGATCTGAAAGCTGTGAAGTGTTTTCCCAGGGTGTAGCTGGTCGCTTCATCTCACACATCAGTCAGCTGTTTGATGTTCCATTTTGATGTTCCCTCCATTACCAAGGGACAGGTCACTTTCATGGGCAGACAGGAAGGATCATGATAACTACATTACCCACGAGGTCTTGGGGCAAATCTTGATTTTTTCGTGTAGGAGCTTTTTTTTCTTTGTGTTGCCACCTATCTTCTCAGCTTCACACAGAAGGTGATTTGGCAAAGCTCCTCCTGCTGGATTTGAGGTGGGTTGATGACAGGGGACAGGAAAGATGGAGCCTATGGGAGGAAATGATCTGTAGCATTTATTTGATTTCAAAACCAGTACCAATACCCTCTTCCTGTGTGTTAAACCCCCAGGTGGAGAGGACAGACAGGCTATAAAAGGAGTCGAATTATTGTGCGAATTGCCTTGAGCTAGACTGCAGAAATGAAAGTGTAGTCTCTCTCATCTCCAGTGTAGCCCTGGAACATTTAATCATGTTAAGTCATCAGAATGTAGACGCCTTTCTTTTCTCCATACAGTATTTCACTTGCATTTCATGCCCAACCATAAACGGTGGAGCACATAGGAGATGTAACTCTCTGTGATGTGAAATTAGTTAAATCAGTATGAATAAAATGAGGTTAAATCAGTATGAATAAATTGCTTAAATGACAGAATTAAGATTGATTTAAAGATTCTTAATTCTGTCATTTAAGCAATCTGCATTCTTCTGCACATCACATTTGTACTGTACACCACGCTTTTTTTAGTATGGATAACTCTTTTCTCGGAGCCCTTCCTTTTACCTGCTTGAGTAAGATGGATCAGACTGTTGTGTGGTCATGTGGCAAACAGGTGTTCACTGACTAGAAGTAAATTTCCCTCTAATAATACAAAGTGTTTCTTCACACAGAAATGTATGTAATAAATGCATGTAATAACCTGCAGGGTATGGTATGGAGTTTCTGCTTGCTACATAAACGCTTGACACGTCTAACAAAACACCTGGGTTTAATTTTCAAATGCTCAATGACATTTTCCAGATGACTTGACATTCATTTCAAGCTTCAGTTGGAAGTGTACGCTCGCAAATCTTATTTCACCCCTGGGCGTCCTTTCTCATTTCTAAGATCATAGGTTAAGTGCTGATATTTTGAAAAACCCGATGTGCCCTTTAAATATGTCACAGAATTCAAAACAAGTTTGTAATAAAGGTACGGAAAATAAAAGCAATGCTCAGAGGGAGCATGGCCCCATGCCAAACATAAACACAGGCAAACTTGTGTCAAAACTTTATGAATGTCCCATCAGAAGAAAAGAAAGCCAAATTCAGAGGTGCCTAGATTTAACCTGCTTCAAATAAAGCACGACTGAAATCTGTAAGGATTCTGCTGGAAAGCATGTTATTATGGGTACATGCACACAAATAGCTTTGAAGACTAACTCCGCAGTTACAAAATACCATCAGCGCTACCAGCAAAATTCCTGCACTCACGGCAGACTGAAAGCAGCTTTGTCTCAGCAGTTGGAATCCAAGTCAAGCGCTGGTCTATCTGCATCTGCATAAGCTAGCAGAGCAGAAGCTTTAAATTGTGTAAGAAGCCTGAAGTCGACAAGGAAATATTCATCAAAGTGAGATAGGAAGGGCAATACGTTTTTTGGAACAGAAGATGCTTGTGTCTGCCATTGGTGCAAATGGCACTTTGGGAATGGGTTGAGTGTCTTTGGAACCAGTAAGACACTCAGCTCTAATTAGCTTGTCTGTGGCTGTGTATCATGCCTCAGGGTGACACACTTGGTGGAAAATTACAGCTGTCTGCAACAGGCTGAGCTTTACACCCAATGAAAAGGCACTGTGTATTCATTCATTGTGTCTCATTTTACTACACTTTGACTGACAACTTTGACCTCCAGCACAATAATGAGGCTGTCCCAGCAAGACTTGCATTACTATTCTTGAGCAGCCAAACCAGTAGGAAGCATTATGTATAGGTTGGGTTTTGAATGCATGAAACAGCTTACCAGGGCAGAAAATGACCAGTGGAGATGGTACAAGCTATTTTTAATGAATCTGTGATCATGCCTTTTGCTTGGGTAGTATGCTGAACCCAAGGCCGGGTCAGCGCAGTTTAACACCTGGGGCGTTCAATTTTTGGCTTTCAGACTGTGAATCACATCAAAGCAAATCGGATTCAGATCAGTTCTTTGTGAGAGTGAAAGGTAATCAAACAATGTAAGTGTGTGTTTCTGTGTGTGTTCAGACTGGAGAATGGCAGGGTCTCTGCACACTGTGAGGCTCAGGTAGTCTCTGGTTGTAATCCTCTTTGTGGAGGCAATCTGTGAGAACCTATGGTTTGAAGATAGCGGCTCCAGGGAAGGAAGTTCCAGGATATGGAGGGTTGAGATGAGGAGTAGGGGACAGCCCTCACCTTGACTTCTTCAAATCTGATTCTGTCCTCAGCTGCTCTGATTCATTATCACTGTGATAATGTTGAGTAATATTGTATGCTTATGGATTTGGTCATGGGCATCAAGTTATAAATAAATAAAGCTGAGAAAAGAATATCCACCATACAAAGTCCACGCTCCACAACTGCTGCAAAGGAAAAAAAGAAAAGCATGTCAGTTTCCACCCAGAGGCAATATCCAGTGGAGCCCTTGAACATAAGGGAGTTCTCACACGTGAAGTGGACCTAGGGAGAGATTGACAGGGACCTGGCATCTTCCCGTGGCCATTGTCAGCTATAATAAAATCACTCAGACGGTCCCTACAGACTAAAATGGATTCCCTAAATGCTGTGTATTATGGCATTTAGCAAAGAGCATGTGAACATTTTCTTAACAGCCCACTGCACCAACAAAGTGCCGTAAACAAAGCAAAAGAAAAGGAAAACCTCTAACACAGCAGAAGATAGATGCTGCAGGAGAGACTCCTATCAGGTATTGCAGTTACACAGTTACTAGGAAATATACAGTACAAAAAATTACAGTGCCTCTGAAATCTCTAGACATTTAATTAGTTAATAGGTGTGTAGAATTGCCTTGCTATGGGGAAGGGAAGAGATATAATACATGCCGTAGTTTGATGGATGGTAGGGTACATGGCCCAGGCATTTAACAACAGATGAATACTGACCCCAGTTTACCGTAACTGGGTGAGGAGCAATGGCTACAGTCAACCAATGCTGAGAGGAGCACACCAAAATGACACTGGTGTTTGCTGTGGTTTGGTGGGTGACACTGGGTCAGTGGTCTCACATCTTGAGGCTGCTGCCATCAGTAAGCTAGGACTGCGGCTTGTTTGATGTTATTTGCACCAGCACCACCATATGGGTGCAGTTTGAGGGAAATGAAAGCTGAAAAATTTCATTCCTTCTGTGAAATGAAGTTGACAACCACACATTCTGGAAAACTCACATTTCTGCATGCAAGACAAGATATGAGGTAATTTTGTACTGCCTGAATTTGTAAATGATGTTTAATGCTAATCCCTAAATCCCTTATTGAATTCATTACGGTGAGAAACAGGCTTGTGTATAAACGACATTGTGCCATTCTTTGTCACTGTTGAGCAGGCCTCTGCTTCACAGGGAGCATCATTTCAAACGGCTTGAATTTATGACAAAGGACACCAACTGAAAATTGGTGCTTTATTTATGAAAACGCCATAAATTGGTTTAATTCAGGTGTAATTTTCTTTGACATCATCCCAGCAGTTTCTCTGAGCCTTGATTATAACAGGCTGTTGGTATTTTTCAAGGATCTCGGGTAGACTTATGTACCTTACAGCTGCACACGAGTTGATTCAATAGTCCTGTATGTTTGACTTTATTTTCTCTTCATGTCCTTCTCTCATGTGACTGAAAGAATCATCATGAGAACGCATGTACAGTTGTCTGACACATGCAGTATTCATATCAATCAGACAAATAATTACAGACAAAAGAGCATGATGGTACTTTTTGTTTCATGAAAATTTGTCAGCACCATCTGCTTTTCAACATAAACTTGTTACCTTGGACAGGTCTTTTTGCATTTACTTTGGAAAATGGCATTGTTGCCTCTTTCAGTGAGGGATGCCACTCTTGCATGCCACTCTTCTACAGAACCAGGCGTTTCTGATCAGCACTGTGATACTGGATTGCTCTGCAACATCAGCTCTGTCACTGAGGGCCATTTTATTTCTCATATGTACTTGGCCTTTGGAATGGAGGATAATGGCTGAGTTGCTGATGGCTGCCACATGAACTTAAAACTGAAGACAGCAACTGACTGAGCAGTTGACAGCCAAGGATGTTATCGTTTGTGAGAGAAGGTAGAGCTATAGTGTATTCCAATGTATGCAGAGACACTGGACTGAAATGCTACCTGAGATGATCTGAAATGATAAACTTGGCAATGAAATGGACACAGTCATATGAGTGTAGCAATGACTGTTCCTATTATGAGCTTCCTATAATGTTTGATGATTATCAATGATAATTGAATCCTAGCAAGCTGAATTAATGTTCTACTGCAAAAATGGTTTAATTTCACTCCTATTTAGAAGTAAGAATGCAAAGATTAATTATCCCAAATATTTTCTTATTTTAGAAAAACCTTAAATGGCTTCCATTATTAACAAATAAAAGAACTTTTCCCTGCTTTTAAAAAAATATTTTCCAAAGGTAAAAAAACTTGTCAGTTATACAAATGTAACAGAACCATTCACACACCGACTGTCATTATATCGACTATATTTAAAACAGCACAATACACAATACTGCTCTGGAAGTGCTTAAATGATCTTTAACAATATCAATCACATCTGTGTCAAATATAGAAGCATAGAATGATCTTTTGTTGTACAGATTGTGTA
Source organism: Megalops atlanticus (assembly GCA_019176425.1). Taxonomy (NCBI): domain Eukaryota; kingdom Metazoa; phylum Chordata; class Actinopteri; order Elopiformes; family Megalopidae; genus Megalops; species Megalops atlanticus. The sequence continues at coordinate 14,429,410 of CM032897.1, forward strand.
GCAGGTGGACAGTGAGACACACATGACAATATCAACATTACGACAGCTTTCTATAACCCAAAGTAATCAAACGGCCATCTGTTTAGATGCAGATAGCCAGTCTAATATGAAACCCAAACAAATCATAGCCATTCGTTTGGTAGTCCTCTCCCAAGGAGTTGAGTTTGCAAATCTGCTGTAAATGTATTCTGGGTAGGAAATAGTCTGTACTCCTTATAGTAGGTGGTGAGTTACAATTGCAGCCCTCCAATAAATAAATACAAAATCTGTATAGTGTTCACTGATTAACAAACAAGACACAGTCAATTTGTAATTTCTTACTACTGAGATATCTTATGGTTCCCGATATTTAACATTGAATAGGGTTGTACTGTGACTTACAATACTGTGCTGGCCCAGACACAATGGAAGAGAGCAATCACAAACTTTGTTTGCACGTGTGTTTCTTCTTCTGAGATTTGGCAATCCCATTTGAGAAAGTTCAGTTACTTCACGCACAAATGACATGATTATATGTGGTATATTTGGATGTTGAGAACTATTTTAGCATGCAAACTATATTTGGTATCCATAGGGAAACAACTGATAGTATTTAACCAATGTGAAATGAAACAAATTTCTTGCACAGTTTAGTGATACATCAGAAAGTGAAGAAATGTTATGGCAAATGTTAAAGAGCTCTTTACAAAAAAAGTTAAAGCAACACTAACATAGAGAGGTCTTATAAATGATAGAGGTATTTTTCCAACTTCAATAAAACATGATGCAAACAAAATAATATTCATTCACTAAAAATGATCAGAAGTGGAAAAAGAACCCAATAAAGGATTTAATTTAACTGTAAAATGGTTCAAGTTGTGTCAGCACCTTTGTCTGCACTTGACGTCTTATCAAGTAATGACTGTAACTTTAAATATTATTTTAAAAAATAACAGTCTGTTTTTGTTAATCTTATTTTCTGTTAAATATGTTACATTAGTACAACACTATTTCAATTTTCTGTAGAGTAACACATGGAGTGACACAAAAAGCCATACAGACCAAAGGTTACAACACGTCATCTTACACGACAGTAACTCCACATCTATAAATGCTCTTTAGTACTAGGGTGCAATAACAATGAGAAAGTGTTTTATGTACAACAGTCTTGGGTCAAATTAATACAGAAAACCTAGAATAGAATATAACGTAAACTTTCAGTAGTCCCTTTCATATGTTTCACAGAAACGGATTGGTGTGCCTGCTACTGCACGCTCGTCCTGTCTGCTGTGGCTAGTGACACCTGCGGTAGAAGTGGAAGTGGTAGTCTGTGAATAGCGCCTCCATGTAGTTTGGGTCGGTACTGCAGTCAGCCTGCCCCTGAAGGAACAGAGCAGACAATCAGTCAATAAAGCAGAGCCAGGGATCAGGGAGTTTTCATGGTGTATATCAACTAATCGTGCTGCCAAAGCGCTCATCCTGGGTCAGTATCCATGGTCTGCTCAGACCAATTGGTATTGACTTTAACTCTATTCACCTCAACCAAGTTGAAGAGCAGCTGTAGATACAGTAAGTAAATCAGTGCAAAAAAACTTGAATGTAAGTAGACCTACAGATGGTCTGCCTCATGCTTGCATTTACTGTATGTTCATGAAAAACAGTTCTGTTTGTGTGTAACAGCCAGCCATACTCCATTTATTGTATATTCTTAAATTGAGAAAGACAGGGCTCTGACTGTTAGTGTGTCAGGATGTAAGATACTGCTCCTTGATTCATCCCCAGAGCACAACCCAAACCATTTGGCCTGAATTCAAAAAGCAATTTCTCAGCATGTGCTGCGCGCAGCCAAGGGCGGTATTCGGCGATGATTCTGACCACCCCGCTAATCCCAAAATGCACATCAGATGCCGTTGCTTGATCTGTTGCATGTGGGAGGGCTGTTGTCAGACTTCATAGGTCCCCGGCATTTACTGTGGTTTGTAATGCGGCGTGCGAAAAGGTATCCTTACAAAACCAGGCCTACTTCTGGACTGAGTGCTTTAAGGGTCAGTCTGCCCTGCTGTATGATATCAGTGACCGGTGCCATCTGTGTTTGAGGTCTTACCGCCACGGCGGCACGGAAGTGGTAGGAGCTCCGGTGCAGGCGGGCCACCGGCAATGGCCACTCGTGGATAAAGCCCTGGAAAAGGGGGGGGGGGAGTAGAGAATCACTACCTGACAGACAGACAGGCAGACATGCTGCTGGATGATTCAGCCAAATCTGCCCCAACTAACCAATCACCGAATGTCCTTTAAAGGTATGTAAAGTGTTTCTGTGAATGAGTGAAATCTAGGAAAAGCGTTTGGCGAACTGTTTGGACATGTGTGGACAGAAAGGTCCAAGGTATCTTACTGATGGATCACCACCTCTGCATCAGTTTAATCCTTTTGATCAATATGGTTGGAGTCAAGTGGGGCGGCAGTGTAGTGTAGTGGTTAATGAGCAGGACTCGTAACCGAAAGCTTGCCGGTTCGATTCCCTGCTGGGGCACTGCTGCTATACCCTTGGGCAAGACACTTACCCCACAATTGCCTCCAGCTGTATAAATGGATAACATTGTGGGAAAAAAAAAAACTGTAACCGATGTAAGCTGCTCTAGACAAGAGCATCTGCTACATGCCAGTAATGTAATGTAATGTAACGTCAAGGTGGAACTGGATTGCTCCTGCTTCCTGGGTCAGACTTTGGATGAGCGCAACGTATCCTGAGCCATGCTGCGTGGGCGCTGTACCTGCGTGTTGCTCATGCCATGGCCGTCATCTTCAGAGAGGTCCATCAGGGCAGAGCAGGCAAAGTCCTCATCAGCGTGGCACAGGTGGACCACCAGCAACTCAGTAGTGCTGTGATGGGAGACACACGGTGGTGACATAAGAGAACTGCAAGAAGAACTAGCTGGAGGTAGGAAGTTCATTTCAGGCAAAGCAGTCAATGCTGAAGATTGTATATGCAATTATTTATCTTTGCTGTGTTGTCGGCTTATGGCACACATTGCAACGCAGGTTTAAATACACATATACACACTTATCATATCTATGGCATGACATCTGATCAATGATTTTTTTCTCTTACTTTAAATACTCTGATTGGCCATCTCAGGCCAGACCTTAAGTACTTACCCGTACACAAGATGCGAACTATTATCAGCACTACCGTAGTAGCATAAAATGTCCTCTACATTACATTTGCCCAGCAGACAGTTTGATCCAGACCATCTTATACAGCTCACAATTTTTACACGTTATCCATTTATACAGTCAAAGGCAACACAGGTAAGTTACCTTGCCTAAATGCAAAACAGAGAAGGCCCATCTGTGTGTGGGACAGACAACTTTTGGGTGACACCACGCTGCTGTCCAACATCCAATCAATCACGTCCCACAGTGCCACTGTACTCCCAATCAGTGTGATTGTCACTGACAATGTGGCTCATCACTAACCCCGCCCACTTACTTCATCTGGAGGGTGACTCGCATGTTGAGTGGGACAAGCTTGCTGATGGGGACAATGTAGCTGTAGTTTCCAGACCTTCAAGGCAACAATGAGAGGAGATGAAAGAATGAGTAATGCACAGCAGGTAAATCAGGTCAGCTCAGGTAACATTACAAAGATAAGTGTTCACAGTCTGGTCCTCAGTGACTTCAGTTCTCCCCTTTGGCCACTGAATTAACTATTACTTTGGAACAATTAGCTGAAAATAGGAGTGATGTTGAGAGACAGACTCAAATTTCTCGACGACTCAGCTGCTTTGATTTCACCCTCTGCTCTCTTTCTCAGATATTCTTTGAATGCTATTGTCATGGTGACAGAAGGGCTGACCTTAGTCAACACAAGAGCCAAACATTGTGCTGCCATCTTCTGGTTATCTGTGGTAATTATATCCAAAGAAGTTCACCTCAACAAGGTTAAGCTTCTATACGGGAGCTGTCTAATTTGAAACATACAGTATTTAAATTACGCTCTTGTTTTTAAAACATTACTTACTTATTTCTCTTGATATATTAAGACTTCTCATTGCCTTTGTGTTTTAAACCATTTTTTACAAGGAAAAAACCTGATGTGGGTCACTTTGCAAAGTGATCAGATTGCTTGGGAGTGCTTGGGTGAGAGCATGTGGGTGAAACAGAGTGAATAGAAGCTTACCCACAATTCCCCTCCACACAGTACCGCTGATCAATCTTCTGTTGATTTTCCTTAATGAAAATTGACTGGATGGTTGTGTTTGTCCCTGATTAAAAACAAAACATTAATAAAAATGTCACCTTAATGGATTTAAGGTTTAGGGGGTTGTGGCACAGAATTTACAGTCTTTTTCAAATAAAAACTTACAGTCTTTGGCACTTCTGAGGATTTCATAAAACTCCTCTTTCCTTCCATCTGGAAAAACAAGAGGAATGAAAATAAAGTCCATGCAACTTCAGAAAGACTGTGAAATTTCACAACTTGGTATTTTTCCACACAGAAAATACCAGAGGCAAAACATTATTATGAGGGTATTGGATATCTTACGTAAAAAAAACAAGTCTAACTCATTTGACAGAAGTGATGTTCTTGCCATCTGTGCATCGAGCTCAAATGCAAGTTTGTTTGGCATTTTCTAACCTGATGCTGAAGTGGCTTGGCAAATCCAAAGACAGGAAGCAAGCAGACAAACAGGAAGTGGCCAGACAAGGCTTGGTAGCTCACCTTCGTGTGGGCCGCCAGTAGGAGAGGACAGCGAAGGTGTGGTTGTGGGTGAACTGTGGTTGCTGGGGTCAGAGGGGCAGCAGTACACCTCCTCACAGTAGAGCAGGCTGCAGAAGTCCACCTCAGGGGGCCAGTGGCCTGGGGTCATTGTGGGGCCCACTGCTAAGGAGGAACAGGGTCACAGTCTACTATTACATCCAGCACAGTGAGAGGGTCACAATATACTCATGTACTCTTATTACACCTGCTATTACAAACTTTCCTCTCTGCAAATCCATATGGAGTATGATATATACGATTCCTTGTACAAGTCATGTGCATACAAAAAATTACATTACACGCTGTTATCCAGAGCGAAATCCAGTGCAACAGAACATAAGTGTATCCATTAAAGTTAAATGAGCAACAGTGTCAGAGCAGGCTAACAACACTCACAGACCAGTGAGTGTGAGCATAGCACCGTTCCCTACCACAAGTTAACTTGTGCAATCTGACGAGGCAATGGAAGCCAAGTATACTACAATACACTAGTCACTAGAACACAGAATCCAAAATACATTGCAATACTACACGTAAAATAAACATCAAATACTAGAGGTAGCTGATGTTTGTTAGGGGGCAGGATCTTACGAAACCAAACAGTAAGATCACAGAAGAGGAAGCAGGTAAATACACAAGAAATCTCTGGCAGAGGGATATCAGCATTTTAGAGCCAGGGGTCAAGCAAACAAACCGTAAAGTCAGGCACATGAGTGAGATTGCTGGACTGATCAGAAAGGAGCCCTACCTGATGAAGTGGTGGGGTGGGAAGTGCTGCTGTAATCGAAAGACGGACATGGTCATTATCAGTAAACACTCCCACAGAGTCAACAGAACATCATTTAAAATTGTGATGAACTCATACACCCATGACTGAGGCATAGTGTAAGGCAAATATATTTGATTAGGAGGTTAACCTTAAAGTTATCAATGACCAAGAATAAAGTTGTATTCTGTTTTTAGTGTCCTCCTTACCTGTCACCAGGTAAAAGCTGTACATCTTCTTGCAGAGTTAGCATGTAGAGTGTTGTGATGGCGATGATACTGCAAAAGACAGGCGAGGCTTAGAATCGCTGAGCTGTTAACATGCCACCAACATCACAGGCTCATTTAGACACACTTCTCTTGGTAAAAATTCACAATTCTCATATGTTGTGATGCAGTCCAAAACACCAAAATGCAATGTCCTAATAAGAATTCTAAGCTCTTGTTTGCTCACTAAGAAAATACGAAATATAAAGGTAACAAACTGGATTTAAATTCTGACAATCTAACATTAAAACTATAGAAATATTTTGTCAGTGGAAAAAAAGAACAAAACAAAACAAAAAAATGGTCTTACGAAAGAGCCATCGTAGCCACAAGAGCGATGATGGTTGCTTGAAATACTTTATTCTGTAAACAGTGGTTGTACTTCTCTGACATGTATACCTGTGACAAAAAAATATGTAAGAACAGAGAAATTCTGCTAACAATCCAGGTAGCATTGCTGAACATGCAAGGTGATCCTCTCACTTTAGTGCACTGCAGTGGGGTCGGTTTCTGTGGGGGTGGAACACTGTTGTTTCTGCTGACTTTTCTGGAAAATAAAGAAAAACACACGTACACATGTTGCAGGCATTACATAGTTTATCCAGGGCATCCCCATCCCCTCCACGGCATGTTCTGATTTCTGGGCAGTGAATATGGCTATTTCACAATGTTTCACAATACAAAAGGTCATTACATCACTTGTGGTGACATCTGTGTGATAACTGACACACCTAAGTAGCAAAGGTATAGATCTTGCACAACACAGATGACACCTCAAGCCTCTATGTATGCACACAGCAGTTCACCTTAGAACTGACCTTCAGGGTGACGAGCCGAGGCCAAGAAATGTTGTACAAAGGACAAAAATACAGGAAGTGCCTATTTTACAACAATCTGGTTTACGATCATCTGTGCTCAAGACCTTTATAAAAATGCCACCATTAATTTTCTTTATGAGACAAAATCTGAATTTACAATGGGAGAGAAACCGGGAACTGAAAAAGAGAGCACAAAGTGACACAGCCAAGAAAAAATAAAGTGTAAAAAGTCTGAGATGTTGATCTTTGTTTGGGTTTGTTTATTTATTTTGGTTTTTTCATTCAATGAACTTGTGAGGCATAGTTGAAGATTATTTATGTGTCCGTTGACGGAGTATGCTGTCTAGCCCTGTGGCTAAATAAGTAATGTGACTTGAATCTTTTGGTCCTCCATTTCCTGTCATTTTGAAACATCACGCACTGCCTGTCACAATACAGAATATTTATACTGTACTTCATGTGGAAGTATTTTTTATATGGATAAATATTTATACTAAATGAATATTTGATTTAATTACATATTTATCTAGCAGTGTATGAACCTATGCAAATTTATGGGAGAATATGATTGTATTCTAGTATAATTTATTAATGTGTATCTGGGAACAAAAACATGTCATAAACATTGGTGCAATGGGCACATATTGAAACGATTATAATATGAAATAGAAAAGGGATCTTGCAACATTCATGGTTCATGCGTTCTCAGGCAACACTACACTGAGACAACATTCCGCACTCTCAAAAAAGCACAATCACTGAAAGTAATTTAAAATTAAATGTACATGCCATTATTTTTTGCTTTCACAAACAACTTGTGGCCATGGTGCACACCGCCCCCTAGTGGCGGTAGCAGTACCTGTGCATACTAGCACTGCTGTTGGAGCGTAGGCTGCCTATGTTCTTGAGCTTGGCCAGCCGCTTGTTCCACACCTCCAGCTCCTGGATGCGGGTCTCCAGGTTGTTTGTCAGCTTACATAGCTGTTTCACAGCCCCCACATTCTCCATGAAGATCTGCTCCTGAGTTCATGGAAATACAAGGGGGGGGTCAATGTAGGCTGCAAGTACATTCCAAAACATTACTCATTTCTAGCACATTACTGTGAATTTCTACAGCTAAACATGACAGGCTTCATCCTTAACTTTGATCTATATATTTAATCTAGAGTTTGATTCTCACACATAGTAGATCTAGATATTGAACAACATAACATTTGCTTAAATGTGTTTCTCACAGTTGAGAACAAAAGGTATTGTGGCTAGACTGAACAAAGGCCTTAGCTTCACTGTCTGCTAAAGTGCAACTCTGTAAAACATGTCGAATCCCACCAATAGGTTTTTCAGACTTTCTGTGTTCCGATACACATAGAGCCTTGTCACTGATTTAATCATAAAAAAAATCAGAAAGAGTGAAGGCTGATGACAAAGCAGTAATCACTGGCAAGGGGAACAGCCAAACTGTCTTTGGAAACTCCTGGAAAAACATTAAGTTTTTGAGCAGAAGCTTTCCATTATGTTGTACTTGAGAGGGGATATAGGCTCCTACTTTGTCCACCATGAGGAAGTTTTCGATCTTTTCTCCATCAGAACACGTGATGTCCCCAACCTCCCTGACAGCAGAAGGCAGCAGCTCCTTCACTTCCTGGGCAATGATTCCTGGGACAAGAGCCAACAGACATCTCTGCTCACACACCTTTCATGTACTGACATTCTGTTTACTGAACAGAAATAGAGTCTGTGTTGCTTTACACGACATGACACAAAAAATTCTGTCTCTGCCAATGTTGAAGGAAGCTGTTGAAACTACACCCAGTTTAATTTGCTGTCTCGCACTGAATATTTATTAAGGTCATACCCATAGACATCCATAGCTGACATATGAGCACAGACAGCACTGAAACCTCTTATTACCAACCAGCGCCTCCTAGACATGGAAATTCAAAGGATGGCAGGAAAGCCAGGGACTGACATTCTCCTGTTTAACAACCTCTGCTCTTATGTTTGGAATTTTGTCTGCACATATGGGACAGGGCTGATGGAGAACCACATTTTGTCCACCATCTTTAATGATATCTTGCATTTCTCCTGTATAACAGGTAAGTGATCCAATAAATTCATCACAGAGGACGAGGCATTTGCATCTGCTGAAAGAAAACACAGTACCTGTTTCATGGACATGATCGATCCCCATTTCTATTGCAAACTCAGGCTTGTAGTCGTACTCCACAATTTTCATCTGCGCTATTCTCTTAAGCTGCTCCGTTGAGTCCACCTGTAAAATTTTTCAGACGTTTTTGGTGTTCATTTTCTTTTTGGCAGAGTATTAGCCTTCAAGGGTAGCCTTGAATCACAGCCATAAATCAAAGCTCAGGTAAAAGAATATGAAGGACATCAGGCAGAATTCAAGACCCAGACTATTCCTCATGCTCCTTCATACAATTTACAAGTCAGAGGACAGTATTAAGCCCAACCGACTACAGTACCTCCTGGATGTTTTGCTTGGCCCTCCTGTCCGACGGGTGCATGACCGTGCCCATGACCTTTGCGTTGCCACAGACAACCAAGGCCTCGTCAGGGGTGTTGGTATTAATGCCCACCCTCCCATGACACACCACCGTGTCTGGAGCTGGCCCACGCTGCCACAGCGTCTCATTATCATTTTCAAACTGCCCCGGGTTCGATGCCTGGGTGAATACACGGAAAAACATTAGAGACAGACCCGAAGAGCAGCAATTAGTGACTCAAGGTCACACTGCACTCTCTTTTGACAGCGAATCACAGTTTATACATAGCCCAATATAATATGCGGCTTCTGTAATAATTAGCATTCAGCAATGACATGAGGCACCAACTGTTTGGCTTATTAGGGAAACTGCTGACAGATATACTTGGATTTTACATGGTATTTAACTCTTGTCATCTCACAAAGAAAATGGGGACCATGAGCAGTCCTGGCAATTACAATAATTATAGTTCAACCACTAGTTGAGTAGATGAGGAGGAACACAATTTACGGTGAAAAAACATCTTGTGGGTTGTTATCCACAGGCTCAGGCTAGGACATAAAGTTCCCAAAGCACCCCTGCATTGACACAAGGTGAGAACACTGCATATTAACAAAGAGTCGTTCAACAGGCGGTGTCACTCACCCTAACAATGATCTTCTCGGACGCATGGGCCACCAGCAGGTGACTCTCCTCCCGTACAGAGGCATACAGTGCCACAACCAACATGAAGTACCTGTCAACAGAATCACTCACGCCGTTACTCCTCAGTTATACGCTGACAGGAATCTGTCACCATCATTTGAGAATGCTGATCTTTTTCATTCATCAGTTTTGACACTTTGGAATGTATATCTGCACACAAGACTATCTCACTTTTGAGCCGAACTTGATATTTTTAATCAATCACGGTTCATTTCTTGCAGTACATCTCAGGAGCTTTGCCGTAAAAGCTGTCAACTTGCAAGGGCTTCAGTTCAGAGATGGTAAAATGAAAGCTGTGTCTCGGGTCGGTATCTCTGTGCATTGATGGCGATGACTGCCTACCTTTGGTCCGGGTTGGGCTTGCCCTTCTTCCTCATGTTGTTGGCGGTGGTCTCGCTGAAGTGCAGCCGACCAAGAGTCACCTTGGTGATCTTGTCTCCGGGCAGACTGACCCTAACGGAAGAAATGCCAGCCAAAGACCCGGTCACAGCTCCACTCTGACACAGACCAGTTACATTACACTGACTAGATCATATGGGCCTTGTTAGGTAACAAGTTGAACTTACTGACAGCCAATGAGACGACACTCACCTGACTGGCAGGAATGGCTTCTTGCTGCGATCTGACTGAGACTGCTCTATGGTAATGAGGTGGTTCTGCGCCTCCACCTACAGGCAATAAGTATGTACATAAGATACTGAGTAGATGTAATACGGCAGCAACATGGCACTACATGATGTTCATCACAGCTCAGCTCACCTAGTAATCAGAGGATATGTCACTGTGGAATCATTAGCATAGCATTTAAATACAAGCATGAATTCCCCTTTCTGTTTTTAACACAGTCACACAGTACTGAACTTTACAATCAGGAGCAACAACTGCAATTGTCAGCTCTGTTAAAATCACACAGTACCACTAGGGATGCTCATGAGCATTTGCTTGTGTGTGACTGGGAAGTGTAGCTGCTAATTACTAATAGCTCCACAGTGGACAACTGCGCAACTAATGTGTAGCGCATCCAATATTTCTTATTTCATTCCATTATTCTATCCATGCTTCTTAGTCTTATTAGCAACACAGACATCAAGTAAAGTCTCCATTGACTTTTTTGGCATCAACAAGTCACAGTTGACAATATTATTATTTGACAATACTAATAGCGTCTTGACAGAATGAACTTAACATCTTCCTTCACTACTAAGATACAGTGGAAGGGACACAGGGATACAGCAGAATATTTAAGATACATCCATGGGCATGATGAAAAAAAGCACTCACCTTCACACCAAAGACCCTCAAATGGAAGCTGTCAATAGGTTTAGGTCCAGACGGTGTCTTGACATAGTTAGGGTTTCCTGCCATCCCGATGTGAACTGTGACCTGGAAATGATTCTTTTTCTGACAGACAAAGGCCTCATCAGTGGGCGAGTAGTTGAAACCCTTGTCTGTGTCGACATGGTAAGCAAGGGTTGGGCTGAAGAGGGTCAAGAACCACATAAGAAGAGCATTAGAACTCCTCAGATCACTTAAATGGCTCAAAGGTCCAGACACACTTAAATTGAACCTGTTTACACTGTCATAGCTTTTGGCATTTCAAGGAGAGGGCTGTCCTTTCCAGTAACACATACGCATACATCATGGTGTTAGTCACTATGTAAAATACAGGTTTGGACACGCGTGATTAAGATAATGGGAAACAAGCACTCAAAGACATTTTAATCTAAAAACTTAAATGCTTGAAATTCCTTTCATAGACAAATACAATTAGTGAAGTTGATGCTTATGTATAAATTTCTTTCCAAAAAAAATTAATTCTAAAAAACATTTTTGACTACTTTGAAGAATCTAAAATATAACATAGCTTTGATTTGTTTGACACTTTTTCAGTCACTGCATAATTCCATTTGCGTTATTTCACAGTTTTCATGTCTTCACTATTATTCTAAAATGTGGAAAATAGTGAAAGTAAAGAAAACCCTTCTATGAGTAGGTATGTTCCAGACTGTTGACTGGTGCCGTAAATTAACAGTAAAGTGAACACAGGTTTGTTTGCCAGGCAGCCACTCACAGGCTCTTGAGGTTGCTGTCGCAGAGTGGGCTCCACTGGCTCGGCTGGTACCTGTCCCAAGTCAGCAGCTGGTAGGCCCCTTGCATGGGGCTTCCGCTCGGCCCGTCACTATCGTAGCTGAGAACGTCACCGCTGCACTCTGGTCCCGCTGAGACAAGGGGCACATTCATAGGACGGTTGCAGATTAACCAGCTTTGATGTTACATGTATCTGCACAGCCTTCACACATTATTTATTTCTTTGCTTGAAAGGGCTCCCTTATCCAGGGTAACTTGCATACCTTAGATTCTGTACATATTATCCTGTTATCCATTTGGATATTCACTAAAGCAACTAATCACAATTTGTACAATGTTCACCTTACAAAACACATCTGTCTCATACTGGTGCCACAGTAATTGCAGTGAAGCTTCCTGTATTTACCTTGGCTCCTGCACAATATTAAATGATTGATCCAATAGTAGGAGTCTTTACATAACATCTCATAATCTGTTTAGTGCCATAGTAGGTGCAAGAGGAAGTTTGAGGATCTAGCATGAATGTTTAGGCTTCAGTGTTGGACCAGGATACAGTTTGGATAGGTGAGTTTTCAAACTGTGGCAGAATATAGTCAGTGATTCAGCAATTCTGACTGTTGTTGGGGTCTCATTCTTCCACTGGGGGGCTACAGTACAGAATAGATATGAGCAAGAAGATGGACCCTTTCCACAGTCATAGAATGGAGTGGTCTGGCAAGAGAATATGGTTTAATAATGGATTGAAGAAAAGAAGGTGCAATTTTTCTTGCTGCTCCATAGGCTAGGACAGGAGATTTGTATTTTGTACTGGCCACAGTATTGAATAATTTGTGATGGTGTACATGGAGCATGTTTGGGCTTGCTGTAATCCTGCTATTCTGCTTCATACCAGGTTGAAAAGTGTTGACAGTGGGGAAAAGGTTAAAAAAAAACCAACACTTACTGAATTTTGTGTGGGCTGGGTCACCCCACAGACGCTGGTCAGCACCCCTCTCGAAGGATTCGGATCGCTGCCTCTTCCTGGTGTCTGAATACCCGGGTCTGGAGAGCATGGGTCGAGCATAGTCCAAAAAATCATTGCCCCAGTCATCAACAAGAGATTGACAAACCCAGCAACTGAATACAATCAGCCAAGATTTTACATAGCTGATTACTATGTGCAGGTACCTAACACAGGACGAATCTGGGTTTGACTGGTGCAGGGGTGCTGGTCCTTACCCTGTCTGCTGGCTGGGATTGGTTGGCAGATAAGGGTAGGCTGTGTTCGAACACCCAGGCGAACCTCGGAGGACACAGGAAGCAGGACTGGGCGCGCTGGCCTTGACATAGCCGTTTGTTTGGGCCATACACTGGGGGAGGTGAGGGGCCTCCTGAACTGGAGGTGTTGGAGGAGTATTGGCCTGAGGGTATCTGTTTGCTGGACTCATATAGTGAGCGTGTTGAGGAGAATCATGCACAGGGGGTGAGGGTGAAGAGCTGGCCTTGATGCAGGGGTCCTTTGGGCCCACGAAGTTGGGGTGTTGGGTCAGGCCAGCCGGTGGTCCTGGAATGCTGTCTTTACAGGATGAGCCTATAAGGGGCACTGCAGCAGGGTGTATCAACTGTTCTGGCTGCTGATTGGACCAGGTGGGGCCATAATGGACATCTGGTGGGATAGAGGACACTCAAAACATTTGCATTCATTTACTTTTACTCATAGCAGCAAATCAGTAATGATTTGCAACCCCCCGAATAAATAACATCTTTATCTAAATGGCTTTATTTATCCATTAATAACATATTGGATAACCCCTCTTTGCATTCTATCAGCAAGGTACCTAATAGGAAGTCTTTACTTTAAGTAGAGGTAATAAAGGAAGTGAAGGCCATATTTCCACCTTAAGAATGAAATTGTGAATAAACAGAGCACATACTCTTATAGCAAGGTCAGAAGAGCTGCACTGGGGAATTTACCTGGTACCTCTGGAGGTGAACAAGGTTCTGATCCAGAGTCTGGAGGTGACTCAGGTAACATGCTAGGAGAAGGCAATAGATACATGAGGTGAGGTTTCCTAAACTAGCCACACACCCCCTCACAGCATCAGTTTCATTTTCCTGGTATACTCCAACAGTATAGTTTCAGTCCCACAAGAAGTTACGAGAAGAAAATACTGTATGGCCTTACAGTACATGTTTAATCAACATGTGGAAGCTATTTTTCCACACAAAAATATCCCATTGATGATCAGTTCTGTATCAGTGCAAGGGGTGGGGCTACATCAAAGATGTGGGGCTTGATTAATTAACTAATTAATTAATTAACCCATGACCCATTTTAATAAACAAATTACAAACAAATAATTAGAATTAAATATTAATTATATTTGTATTAAGCAACAATATAGTGTTTTTATGTATTTATAATAATAAAGAGCTTATTTATAATAAAATTTATAATTTATAATAAAATTTATTTATTATAATAAAATAATACAATTTAAAAATTTATACTTTATTATAAATTTTATAATCAAATTTATAATAAAATAATAAGAGCTGAGTGGTGCAGTGTAAGCAGGGAAGAAGAGAGAAGTGTATGGGCACTCACAAGGTGCTGGGATCCATGTCATTGCTGAGGTACTGTTCCAGCATGCTGGTGTCCACCACTGCGCTTTCCAGAACCCCGCTCACATCCTGGCCTGGAACCGAGAGGAAGATAATTACTTCTGCTGTGTCTTTACAGTTTCTTGCACTCGAACGTGTGGCAAGGAGCAGGGCTTGTAACCAAAAGGTTGTAGGTTCAATTCCCTGCTGGGCACTGCTGCTGTACCCTTGGGCAAGGCACTTGACCCAGAATTGCCACAGTAAATATCCAGCTGTATGAATGGATAACATGTAAAAATTGTCACCTGTGTCAGCTGTTCTGGATAAGGGCCTCTGCTAAATGACAATAATGTAAATGTAATGTTATGCATTCCTCTTTTTTATTAGATTGAATATTTTATGCCCCTTCACTGCTTACTGCTTGTACATACTCTCTCTATGGTATCCAAGACAGTTTAAGTTACTTCTCAGAGCAAGTATTAGATGCAGCTGTTAATACAATTCAGTTTTTTTTAAATCTGGCTTAGTTGTAAGTTTTTGCAGGTATACAAGTAGCCAACATAGCTGAAGATGGGAATGAAGAAATTGATGGAATATTAATGCTGCATCCACTAATAAGCATGGCTTCAACAAATTTGAAAGTGACTATCACAAAAAGGGACAGTAATATGAGATTAAGATATATTTATTGTCATAAGCTGCAGTAATGCAATAATCATCCCTTTTTAATGAAAGTGTTTAAACTGCAGTTACAGTCAGCGTCATCATTTTCAACAGTTGCAATGACCTTTTCTGGGAGTGGAAATAATAATACTTGACACAGGTAAGGAGATCAATACCACTAACATATCAAAGTGACCATCAAAGATGAAGCAAATATGGCTATTTAATAATGTGTACATGAAAAGAGTGTGAAAACTTTTGTGCTGGATAGGAGCACCTGCTAAATGTGTAGTGTAATTGCAAGTAGCACATATATATATAGCTTTGAGAAAAGACATAATCTCTGATCTTGCTCTCCAACATCTACACAAACAGGCACGGATGAAGAGAGAGTTCATTTCATGCTGAGGCCAAAGAAAGCACAGGCCGCACCCCTGTTGTGCAGTAATTGGACATTCAGTGTCTGATAAGCATCTTCTAAAGTTTTTTCCTTAAGGTCTTCCCTGTGAGCATCTCTTTCAGGACCCTAATGAATCAAAAGCTTGCAAAGGATTGCTTAACAGTGAGAAAACATTAAGATTTAATTTTTTGTAAAGGGTGAGCTAAGTAGCTGCATCCAACATATTAGCACATACGTCCTTGAGCACACAGTGTATTTATAAAATTGGTGTTTTCAAACTGTCTCTATGACAGTAAACTGCAGGTAGAGGTGTGTTTGCTGAGCAACAGTATGACAATAACACTGCAACTTCAGACAAAATCTTTGGTCGTTAGATGAAGGCTCTGGCCTTGAACTAATTGCGCTCTATCTCCTTTATGAGGCTGTGGCCTTGAGGTAATGATCGAGCCCTCTCACCTGGCCAGTGATAAGGACTTTTGTCTCTGAGAGCTGCTCTTTAACCTCTGGTCTGCAGAAAATAGAACAGCCGGTATAGAAAATAAGCGCCCTAACCAGTAGAGCCCTAACCAATACTGAGTTGAGTATGGTAGTACTATGAAGTACGGTATAAAACTGTCACCACATACGTTTGGGGTTTTTTCCAATACATTATCTCCATGAGGATTCAAACAATGCCTGAACAAATAATGAAATAAAGTAATTTTAGTGTCATTATGAATTTACAGATACCCCATCGAATACACCTCTTGCCATCATCAGATCCCAATGGCAATTAATTTAATAAACAGCTAGAAAAGTTATACGGACATGGATTCAGATATGTTAGCTACATCCCTTACCGGTCTAGCCAGCAAGCTCACTAGCTAATACTATCATTGTTCTCCTATTTAAAACAAATATACCCATTATAAATAAATGTTACTATAACTGCTTTGTACCTAGATACTTCTGGTAGCCCATAGCCTACTGAGCAATTGGTTGTTCACTACTTGACAGAAAACCACACTCCATCTAGCTACTGGTACTGTTGATCGCCAACTAGCTAAGTACTTTTGCTATGTTTTATGTTAGATGATCTCTTTTGTCACTTTTGGCCCTCTGAAATGAATGAACTGCTGAAATAACACCTGCTAAATCAGTATGTCTCTCTATATAGAACCAGGCACTTACAAATGAATAATTAAAAAGTACTGACATGTTTCATTCAGAATGGGACAACTATGAAAAAACATTCTGAAGGCTGTATGATGATGTATATGAAAGGCTATATGTGTCTTTTTTCACTATAAGAATGTAAAAATATGGTCCTGAAAGACAAAACAGATTGCAGGTTGCAGGTTTTAGGATTGGTTTTCCTTTTTTCTGAATCTATACTGAATGATCAAAATCAATCTGTTATTTGCTTGAGTCATAGCATTGGTACCATTCCGTGGTCACAAGAAGATGGATTGAAACTGAACAGGGAACTATAAAGCCATGGGAAGCCTTTATTATCCTTTTTTAGCTATTCAACACTCAAAAATCATATTTATTTGTGGACATAAATCAATTGTCATTGTACGTGGGCTACATAACACTACAAGCACTTGGTCTGTTGTAACATGACTTCATGACATGTGGGTGAGGGGTGTGCCACTTTAATTAATCACTCAGGAATAGCCATTTCCTGTGACTCATATGGCAGTGCCCTAATGGTTAATGTTCTGGAAGAATCTCTCACACTCACGGGAACAGCACCTGGCATCTCCCATTGTATGAGTAGACAGATTTGCAGAGGAAAATTGTGCAGTTTTCACAGATTAAACACACAAAGTCTTACCATCAAAAAACTGCTGCAGGGCTTCATTCTCCCCGAGCACGTCCATTGGAGCTCTTCCTATGCCAGAGGGCTCCACAGTGTCCTGCTGCCTGTGACACGCACCTGTTACTGGACATGAACCTACAGGTGAGGCCCAGGCTCCGGCAACTTGTAGGCCTGCCATTTAAACTCAAAGCTTGAAATTTGAAGCGAGGCGAGTCAAGCACCACACAGGCGAAAAACAGTAAAATCTATGACGTTAACAACATTCCCAACAGGTATTTATTAGCCTTATAGAACAATCTCTCTGTCGACTCCCTGGAACAATTCGAACTGCCTGAAATCTGGAAAATAAGATCAACTGATCTATGTCTATTGAATGATTACAGGTATGTAGCTACTTGGTATCACAGGAGAGACACTGTACGTGTTGAATATCTCCTTAGATAAGCAAACTGACTCATTGCTCTCAATAAAAAGAGGAACTGATGAAGCTAATGGAGTTAACACAGTTAATGGAGGCAAAGAGCAGTAAAATGTCTAAATTCAGAGGACATTTATGGATCTTGTGAACTGGAAATGAAGAAGATAATTCATCTTGTGGAGGGACTCCTTCTTCATAAGCATGTTTCCTAATCCTGTTTCTCCAACAGCTCCAACAACCCAGCTTTTTATTTTCCTGTTATTATCTGTAGGGCCCCTTTACTTTGTGGTTTCCCAGTTTCTACTGAATAAGTATCTGTAAACTAAATTCACAGCCATTTGTCAATCTGAATATTTTTATACAGGCTAGCTGTGCTCATCTTAATGGTGTTAAAGTAACCTCTCAAAACCATACAAAATTTGAGCAAAATCTTCATTCAGTGTAATCGTATAGGTTATGTTAAAATGTCCATCGGTCCAATGATAAACTTTGATCAAACTCGCTCATTCAAACCCAGTGCAAACACGTCACTAACGCTATGCCAGTCGTCAAGTTTTTATGTCAACTTGCCTGGTTATGATACAGAAAAGAAAAAAAAGAAAAGATTGATTCATTAATGAGCTAATAAGCGGAATTAATATGAACTGGAATGACTGAATGGGTAAAGGCAGTGAGAAAACTACCTTACTGACCGCTCACCGTTAACACAGCAGAGACAAACACTGTAGCCACCTGTTTACTTCTTCACCAAAGAATATGGATATCGGTTGGGTCTGTTGAAAATCCGTCCCCAGATTCAGGTGGTCAAGTGTAATCCATTTACAAAGACAGCGATGATAATCCAAAAGGTGTCAGTTCCTTCCCAGTGCTTTTCCCATGGAATTCCCGGTTTAGGCCATAGCAATTCTGAAAAGAATAATCCCACAATTTTTTTCCTTCCCCCAGAAAACGTTGGCAGATGCTCGTCGTCGGTGTATCTCTTGTGGACTTTGCTCCCCGTTCTCTGGGGTAAGGCTGCCCTCCCCCACACAGATTACGCAGGCATACACCTGTGACAGTGTGTGCAGGATAGAGTGTGTGTGTGTGTGTGTGTGTGTGTTTGGGGTGGTCATGAATCCTTGCACTAAGCCATAACAGAAGCATTATTCACAAGGTGGGCAAACACAGATAGACCCTCATGGAATGTACGCAAACCTGTCTCTCTGGGCAACTAATTATGTCTATGAGCTCCTCATGCCACAAACAGAACTCAAACAGAGTTAATATGGTTCAAATATGTATCTTTCAGGTTTAAATATTCAACATTTCACTTCTTGCCAAAATATTTTATGTATGATAATACAAGTCTATACAAGATCAATTTATTTAAATGACACATTACAATTTGTGATAATGGACAAGGCAGTTGTGTACTGATCTGTAATACACAAGAAATTATAACAGTGAAATGTTATACTGATACCTTTTAAATAATGAAATAATTCCCTCCAACAGGACTCATCAAGACAGTCCTCTTGACCTCACGTTGTCATAGATACACAGCCTTTGTTATTATTTTAAAATGGTCAAAGCTATCATAAAAACATCAACACGTCCCACCTGACGTAGAGTAGGAGCCAGATTAAGGGCCACAGTAAAAAAAAAAAATCATAATTTGAATTCCACATTCATTTGTTACACTGAGAAATGTCTTGTCTGTGTATTGATTTGTTAGCGAATCCCGTTTTGTCTTATCCTTACCATAAAGTGGAGTGTGATGGAAGCACCATGCTGCCAGGTTTGATTCTTCAGTGGAGACGACCAGGACACACTCCATGCTCAATGCATCTCACAGGAACCAACAGTAACATTCACCTAAGTCATAGTGGATGTGACTTCTTCCCTTCGCACTCACTTCAGTTGCCGCAGAGGACCCAGCAGTCTTCTCTTTTAGCAAACCAACCATCCCAACCCAGCTTTTTTCACCTGAAAACCAGAGGCCCAACCCACAGGCTCATCCCCCATCCCTAAACCTTTATGAAATTGTTTTGTAACAATGTGTTATTGTCACTTTCCTGCTGTAACAATTTAATTACTCATGCAACTACAATGTAATTACAAAAGGAAATTTATAATTTATATATTGATATATTGTAAATGTACTTGCACAGATAAACTTGCATAAACACATACATATATATGCTATAATTTAATATAGCTACTCACTACTGTCAATTCTCAGCATTAGGTATTAGTTTCCTTACAGAGACAAACCATCTTTAAAAAAATACACCACCTTCCTTGCTGAGACCCACTTTTACAATACCAAATTTACACAAGCTCCAGAGGTATACAGTTTTATTCAGTATAGTCCAGAAAGGCACTAAAATAAAGTGAGGGAAGCTTTAAGACTGAAGTGCAGAAAAAAACTCTACAGATGTACACAGATTAAACATACGTACAGCACATATCATACATACACACACAACTTTACTGCCATGTTCTGCTAACTACAGTTTGGGTTTAGAGCTAAAGAGCCAGATACAATTTATTGGTATGGTTTGAAATCACAACATTCCACTTTTATTATTTCCAAGTATTTGTTTCTTCCTTGAGTCCTTAAAAAGAACACAAACATAAACAGGTTCTAATAGGAACTTGCTCGGTATCTTTTGATTTAGTCAAGGCCAACTTCACCTGCAGGTTCACATTCGCTCCTCTTTCTGAGTAGAAGAGAATATGTGTATTGAAGGACACTGGAAACAGGTGGGCCTACAGTCCAGTTGCTAGCACTCAAAGGCATTAAACACAGGTGGGGCGCGTCCTGTATAATGAGATGCAAAGGAATGAGGGCAGGGAGGCGGGGCCTGCCTATCTGTTGGGATCGAGGCGAATGGAGCGTTCCCCTGTCTGTCTCATCTCATTGCCCTATGAGAGTTGAAGACACGCCTTCCTCCCGCCCCACAGGTCACAGCTCCTCCTTGTAGTATCCGAGCTTGGCGAATGACATCTCCTTCCGCAGCTGCATGACCTCCCAAAACATCTGTTCCGCTGGAAAGGAGGACAGAACGAAAGGAGGCCATCATTACAAGAGCTTGGGCACACTCAGCCAGGCTGGGAGTGTGAGTATGGACTGGGGGAAGCATCCAAATCAGTCCTGGTCACATTGTCACATCATGTGAAAACATCTGTGTTCAGCATTTCACTTTATAGCAGTTCACAGTGTAATTACGGCAGATATTTTTCCCCATTTCTCCCCCTTTTCAAACAACTTTTAGTATTAACCAGTTACACATCTTCAGCTCTTTACCACTGCAGCTGCTGATGCTGACCCCACTGAGGAGTGTGAAGAGAGGGCAAAGTGAGTGTAGTCCGATACATGTACATGCCTACCGCAACTACTTCAGACACTACAAGTCCCATAGTGCACCAGCAGGCAAACACAGTCGGAGGCACATCCCCCAGATACTTTCTGAATAACTTGTAGGCATCCCGGAGAGTGCCAGGGTGCTGGTGCTCCTGGTGTCACTGTCAGCGAAAGACAGGGCTGGATTCAAACCTGGGCTGCTGGGCTCAGCCTGCACTTGGAACAAGCACCTTTTTACAGTTTCAGCCAAGCCAGAGCCCCCTCTGAAAATTTTAAACATCAGTCTATCATATCATTCCTATGACAGTCATTATCTGCCTCTGGAGACCTTGTTCCAACTGTACATCAATGCTAACACCTGAGCAAAAGCCACGATAAGTTACTCAAACTTCCTAATATCCCTGGTTTAAAAAGTGTAACCTTTGAGCGCTGTCAGACTGGCTGCAGAGGCATCAGTACAATAAAAACTTGCATAACCGCAATGCTGGTAATTACAAGGTGGCTTCCAGGAAAAAAGGTCCTGTACTAATTTTGCAGAATTAACAGAGGACATTTTAAAGACAGTCAGGAGGATATTTGAGGATCTCAAACCCAG
This sequence comes from Megalops atlanticus, assembly GCA_019176425.1. Taxonomy (NCBI): domain Eukaryota; kingdom Metazoa; phylum Chordata; class Actinopteri; order Elopiformes; family Megalopidae; genus Megalops; species Megalops atlanticus. The sequence goes on from CM032897.1 coordinate 14,451,107, forward strand.
TGAAACTGACTGAACAAACCAAGCATTTACACAGTGAATCAGCCTTGTAAAGGCCATTGACTCGGTGGCTGCTTATTACCTCCAACTTACCGCCTTTGGACTGACTGTTTCCGAGTAACAATTTTCAAGCTGTAAGCTGACATACTGTGCATGTTCAATGATAATTGTAAGGAAACCTATTGATCATTTTTCAGGAAAAAGGGCCCGTTCAAACTTCAGACTATGATGTTTTTTATAAATCCGATACAGAATGACAGGCACTGAAAACGACACAAGAGAAAACATCCATAACTATGGACGACATGAGAGAGGTTACTGTGATGTTGTGAGAGTGTCAGCCCACAGAAGCCTCACCGTCCTGTTGCTTGACCAGCCCTTGGTGGATGTAGCGGATGTAGGTGAAGAAGTTGCAGACTGAGGTGATCTGAGGAACAGAGCAAAGTGGGAATGTTCAGTTAGCGTCTGATCTGTAGCCACAGCAGTACCTTTGCATTAGTCATACGACTGCTGCAAGAAATAGAAGAACAAAATATAAATGACATTATAGCAATATGATTGCTTGCAACAAATCCAATAATAACTCTACTACTTATAGCAATTATGCTTTTGATAACAGAGACAGTGCAAATGATTGGTTTCAGTAGGAAAGCAGTGGATGTCAGCGCTTGGGTGTATTGAATCCTTGAATAATAAAAAAATAGGTTCAGAGCTGCTAAGCCTGCTAAGGATTTTCTTATCTCTACAGTCATGCAGGTCCTGCGTTTCAAAGATATTACTTGCTGTCTAACAGATCATATCCATGCCATGACATCATCTTTGCCCAGCATGCTGTACTGTATATGAGTGTCTATGGAGTTATAGATCATAGAGTATTACCATTATGGATCATAGAGTATTATCTTCTTTTATTCTTTCTTGAGGTTTTTCACAAGACCATGAACTTCTATTTTAGCAGAGAGAACAAAAACCATGCCTATTCCAACCAGAATTGGAGTCAACCCAAAGTCAAATTGTTACCACAGCCCTGGGCTCTTTGAGAATGATTTGCCTCTTAACTATAAACCATCAGTGCTTTACGGCTCCCAAGGGCTCCACCAGATCACTGTCTCCAGAAAACAAAGTTCACCGATGACAATTCCTTTATGATAGCCATGACTGTCACACTGTACATCTAACCAGAGTAACAGCGCACGTGATTTCAGTGTGGTCTGTAAGGCTACAAAGAGGAAGACAGCACCACAGAAGTCAAACCAAACTGGGTAACCAGAACAGAAAGGGACTGTAGTTTTTTTTTCCCTGTTGAAAGCCTGTGTAAATTGGCCGCTGGTGCAGAAGGCATGTCATCGGGAGGGAAGGATTCCCCTGTTCGTCTGTAAGAATGTTGGCAGCAAATCAAAGCGCAGGCCTGGCCCACTTCCTGGGATGTGACTCAGCAGGAATAGGCCTGAGCAAAAAGGGGCCGGCGGGCCCAGCAGAATATCTGAGACCGCTCCTCTTGCTTTCGCGTGCGGAGGGAACCCATCATCACCCCAGGGTGACAGTGCCACTGCAGAGTCATGCATTAAACTCCACAGGAGTCAAAAAGATCGAGAGTCTCTGTTTAAACTGCCAGCACCGCGGGAAAGTAAGACTCACACGGCAGGTCATGTGAGGTTATTCCATTCCGTCTGATTGGCTTAACAAATGCAATTTACAACGAGAATTACAGCTTGCATCATAATACATTATCCATTTAAGTGGAGCATCTCTGTGGGAAAGTCTAAACCTCTGCAGTTAGTTTAATTTTCCAATTTTATATTGTGGTCCAACCCAGGATTCCAACAATTTACAAGTTGTTCATAGAAACAGCCTGAAAACCACAGCTGTAGAGGACTCATTCAAAGTTAATTCCAAACAACTGACCAGGGCGCTAACTGCAAACCTCCACGAGGAAACAGGGTGCTTACCCAAAAGGGAAGCACGCAATGCTTAAAAAGCATGAGGCCATGTAGTGTAGCTGGATAGGCATCCTATGGACCGACTCACCCGGTACCGGCAGCAGGGGGACACATAATAATAGCTGCTGGAGTCGCCCAACTTGATTCTGTGCTTACAGGTTTTGGTCTGGCCGCTGAGGGCACACTTTCTGCAGAGAGAGAGAAAGAAGGAGATAGACACAGAGGGAGAGAGAGGGAGAGAGAGAAGGAAGGAGGAAGGCAGAGCAATGTGGCCTGGCAGTGATCGGTCTGATTCACAGACTCCCAGGAGACTCTCAGGGTTAATATCTAACTTAGTAATTTAGTAATGCACTAAAGATTTCTGTCTGGGTCACAGACCTTGACGAACCCTGACCTAAGCCTACATGACACATTTTGGAAGGGAGATTAACCATATGTGACTTAGTCCTGGATCTGAGCCAATTATGGTCTTTAAGAATTTTTTATCAATATTATTTTAGGGCAACTTAAATTTGTTACTAATGCTCCTCAAAACCCACATCGAAAAAAAAAAACATTGAAAACAAGCAAACAGGCAACCTCACAACACAATCACCCTTTCCTGTGGACGTGATTACAACACAGTCTGGACCTATGACTACCACACACTACCTCAGCCTAATCAAACCCTTAAGAGTGAGAGAGAGTGAGCACGGGAGCTTAGGCCACTTAAGTGACCGTCTTACTTTGCCAGCCTCTAAAACACCTGGACAACAGAATGAAATGAAACAGATGCTGAGAAGAGAGGTAGCCGAGCAGCTGGCGAGTCCTGGGGGAAGAAAGGCAGGGTGCATTGTGGGTCAAGGACACGGAGGCCATGAGTTAGCCCTGAATCTGGTTGATTCAGCTTGTTTAAAAAGACCATGGGGTATATGTGTAATTTGGTCTTCTCTGTTGCTTTAAAAATAAGGAAAGCACAAAAAATTGTTCACTGATCTTACCACAAATGGTAGGCAAAAGGTCCTGGTGATTCATCCAATCACAGCCAGTATGAAAATGACAGAGTCCTGTGCGATTTAGTCCTAGGTCAGGGCTCTTTATGGTCTGTGACCCATTTTTGCAACAGAAATCTTCAGTTCATTACTAAATTACTAAGTTAGGCATTAACCCTGAGAGTGTTCTGGGAGTGTATGAATCAGACTGTTGACTATCAGACCACTTCACTCTGTCTGTCTTCACCCTGTCATTTACATGATGTTACACAAAGATGACTTTACACGCTTGGTCATAGAGCAATATACACAGACATTACATTACATTCATTTAGCACACGCTCTTATCCAGAGCGACTTCCATTCAAATTAAACGAGCAACATTTATAACACTTTGATAATGTTCAGCAGGGCAGATTTGGAGATGGCCTATTCTTGTACATTGCAGGGTGTCTGTGGTGTATTCACTCCCCTTTACCACCCCTGGGAGACTCCCACAAAGCCCTCTTCCTAGATGGAACATTCCCTTAACACTTCTGTAACCCTGCAGCACATTCCACTGTAGCAGGTCTTTGTCCCCTGTAGGACGCTCTGTGCCTCTGCAGTGCACTCACTTGGGTCCCCCACACTCCATGGCAGAAGCCTTGACCACAGGAAGCTGCTGGAAGCCGACCGGCTCCACGCTCAGTGTGTTCCTCTCCACTGCCTCCAGGATGGCTGCTCCAAGCTGCAACAGAGAAATAGAGGTACTCTCCTGTATCCACAAATGAGGGACTGACACAGTACCACAACCTAGCCACTAGAGGGCCATGGCTAAAAACTTCCTCCAATCACAACATGGATCTTGCAGTACATGGAAAAAGGATTGAAGTCAACATGTGGTGGATGGTTTTGTTTAATTTTTGGAGACATGGGTGACATATTGTCTTTTTTTCCTTATGATAAATTGCAAATTATAATATATACTTCAGCAAGAAAAGGAGAAATATGTATTAAAAGTGACTAGGGGTTGAAAAGAACTGAGACAACAGATGGTAGGCAGAACAGAAAAAGCAATATCAAATGGATAACAGCTATGGAGACATACTTTGTAGTTTAAGCTGACACACACTGTACTTTTAAGAAATCAAAGCTTTAACAACATTGACACTGAAAGTGTTTTCTTTTATTTATTTCCAAGGTTGCTGACTGATGTGATATTCATTTAGGAAGCAAAAGCAAGACTCCAAGCCAGAGAAGCTGGGCTTGTAATTTGTTGTGTAAAAGGGACATAACCTGAGCACAATAAAAGATTTATATTTGAGTATTTGAGTCTGTCCTCTTAGTGAGCTAGCAGTCAATATTTCAGGTTATTCTGAACTCATGGAGAGTAGGCTTTGAGGTGCAGTGAGAAACTCTTCCTGTGATGTACATAATGAAATAATTAAGTCACCTCCAGCCTGATCACTTTTTATTTAAATAATGTTATAATAAAGTTTAATAATAATGTAATAAAGTTTTTAAATCATCAAAAACTACAATAAAACTGGGGAGCCAATCTGCAAGCACCATTAAGCCTTGCTGGTCATTACAACTACAGATATTAAAGGGAATATTACAGGGTATTATACAACCTACAAATATTAAATGAATGTCTAAAACAGTAGATTTAACCAAGGAGACATTCAGATCATGTCTTATCCTTGAAATACAAGCAGAGTAACAAAATCAAGAATTTATGAGGAAAAGTTTGAGGGGTTGCTTGGACTATTGCTTTTCCAACTTTTAATGCAGCCACAAAAATGCAATGAATAATGCAAAGACAAACACACAACTGAGAAAAGAGTAAGAAATGGCCATCTTCTGCAATAAATGAGAATTTTATTCATAATAACTTTCCTTATGGACATACGTACATATGCGTACATCCAAAAAAACCTAGTACCACACTGACTTATAAAACTCTTCAGTGCTGTGCTTTATGCAACACACGCTGCTCTCCGAGGATCATGGATAACTAACAGAAAAATAAAATCTTATTTTCTGGAGAAAGCCTAAAATCACTTTGAAACAAATCCTGGGAAAGTCTGTCAAAAAATTGATTAATTGTTGCTTTATTATTACTAAATATTACTGCCTCCAACCAGTAACTTTCTGTGGGTTGCGCAACCTCACAGAGACACTGTAGCTGACTTTTAATCTGTGAGCCCCCAGCTAAACCCTCTGAAAGCACAGCTCTGCTTCCAGGTGATACAAGACAATGAGCCCGATCACCAAAGACAGGCCTATTCACTCACACAAGGGCTTGGTCATTTTTATCACTGGCAAGAAGCTTTTATCACCTCAGCCCAGCTCCTGCTAAGCACTTCCTGCTTTACTGTGTCACATAATAGTCCCAACACAAGAGAAGACCCATTCATCTACACACCCGATTCACTGGGAAACTGGATAAAGGTTAAAGGGGTAAAGTTTGGTTAAATGTTTTAATTATGAGGGGAAAAAATTGCAGTGCAATCCTTTTCTTCCACTCTTCAAAGACCAACAAAAGCTGCCATGAGTGTGCCTACATGTGTTGGAGTTCCTTTTTGAAATGGGGGAGATAATTTTGATGCCTCAAATAGATGAGGGTGATTAGTTCACTTTTAATTATGGCAAATGCAAAGTTATTCTAAATCTTAAGTCAAAAACTTGGGGTTGCTACCCCTGCCACACATGACCCCTGTATGCCCACACACCTCGCTCTTTGAGAAGGTCAGACAGGGATAGATGTCCTCTCTGTAGATGCGCTCCAGGAAAGAGCAGCTCCGCTCCAGGGTGGGGTCCTCTCTCCAGGCCTTGAACTCACTGAGGAGCAGCGGGTCCACCTTAAAGGCCAAACACTGTTACTGACCAGCTAAACACACACACCCTGGTACCGAGCACACAAACATCTACCACATACACAGACACAGCCACAGGCACAGGTACACACACACACACACACACACACACACACACACACACACACACAAGTGGAGTTACTGACCAAAGAGACGCATAATGACACCCACCACCACGTATACATGCACGCACACATTTATGCACGCAACACACTTTTACTGACCTCACAAACATGCGCGCACACACACACACACACACACAGATTGGAAAGTTCCAAGATGGATACTAGACCAGGGTGTGGTCAGTGGTCACTGATGGGGGTGGGGGTGGGGTACAGTTAGATATAGGCAGGGTTTTGACAGAGAGATTCAGGGATGGCTGAGGGAAGGGATGGAGAAAGAGGCAGGGCAGGGGGAGGAGCATTATATTACATTACATTACATTATTATCATTTAGCAGACACTCTTATCCAGAGCAACTTAGATGGCTTACAGTTTTTACAGGTTATCCATTTATACAGCTGGATATCTACTGAGGCAATAGTGGGTTAAGTACCTTGCCGAAGGGTACAGCAGCAGTGCCCTAGCAGGGAATCAACCCTGCAACCTTTCAGTTACAAGCCCTGCTCCTTAACCACTATGCTACACACCTCTTTGCAGTCGCGGCCGAGAGACTGCGTGACACTGAACTCCTGCTGGCCGCCCGGCGTGGCGCTGCTGGTGCTCTTGTTGCGGGCGTGGCTCTTCTTGAAGGGGGCCTTGGGGCCTGGGGGGAGGTCCTTTGAGGGGGAGGTGGGGGAGGTGGACAACACCAGGTTCTTCAGGGCGGCCACCTCCGCCTGCAGTACGTCAATCTGGAGACAAGCCCATTCACATTATTTGCTTAAAGCAGTATTACCTGTTGCCAAAGCTTGTGCAACCATTATTTTTTCAAACACAAAAAAAAGACAGAAAACATGTTGCTCAAAGCACAGCATAATGAGCCCAATATCCTCTCAAAGCTGTAGGTCTGGAGGGATTAAGCAGGCAACTGACACTAAGTGAATGAAAATTCACAAATTATAATACCGCCTGAAAAGCGGAGAACAGTGGCATTAGCATGCACCTATCAAAATATGAACCGCTCCGTAAACCATAGACAGCGTGGAAAACACAATGCGCCTCCACTCAGAAAGCCGGATTACTGGCACTTAATAGCACCTCTGCTCATTTGGGCTCACAGCAATCTGAAAGGTGCCTTTGATGAAGAGCTCTCAGCCTAATCAAACCAGCAGAGACACTCTAGGGCCTGGCAGACTGCATACAAACTGCTCATTAATGTGCAGTTGAGGGTCACCTACTCCATTAGTGCAAGTGCTTACCATAGAAATAGCATAGATAGAATAGTTTGGGGGGGGTCATCTACTCCATCACAGCTGGCACTATAACATGTATGCTAACCATGTATATTTGTCTAAGAAACAAATTTCAAGAATTTAAGCATCACTCTTTAGATCAAAATGTCTTTGAACGCATGTTTTCCATTACCTTAATCAGGTGTATCCAAACTTTTGACCGGTACTGTATCTACATTACACTGCACAAATCAAACAACCTGACAGTTCAGCCGTTCCCTCTGTTCCAATCCTCTGTCCTCCTCACCTTCCCCAGGGCTTCCTTCAGCTGCTTCTCGGCGGTTGCCTGCTTCATGTTGGCCTCTCGCACCATCTTGTGAGCCTCCTGCAGGGCAGCGTGACAGTTCAGACCCACAATGCCCCTCTCTCCCTTACCCAGAATGCATAGCCCCAGCTTCACACCAGAGACCTCAACACAAGCCAAGCCCACCTGGACAGCACAGCCCCCTGAGAGACATGTTAATCAGGGCCTCTAAGGACCAAAGCAACAGAGAGAGAAAGGAAGGGAGAATGAGCAAGTATGAGAAAACTACTATTATCAAATTCAGAATCATTTCAATTTCATGAAAAACACTGAAAAACTGCAGGTCCTGTCAGAGAAAGGACAGTCCCGCAAGCAGCACGATATATTTCAGCCTACTATAGCCTGAGGGACAAAGAGTAACCACGACAACTGACATGCTAACATATGAATTAGACAAGCATATTTTAGACAACTAATCACCATATCTTCCTCTATAATTTAACTGTTACAAGGTTTCATTTGTGTATATGTTCACTAGTTTAAATGTATATTTGTTTTTAATGTCTTTTTGTACATTGTAAATATTGCCAATGCATAGTACAAAGTGCATTTAATGCCAATAAAGCGTATTGAATTGAAACTGAACTGAGAGCGAGGAAGAGAGACAAGGGGGAACATGTTAAGCCAGGAAAAGGAAAAAAGCCAAACACTTTCCATCATAGAGGAAATAACTACGGACTCCAATGGCACAGAGCTGCCTGACTAAGTAAGCACACCACGTTCGTCAATTTGTCTCCAGGTGCCAGAATAGATTTTCAGATTTCTAACAGTTCTTCTTATCGGTCTCACAGGTAAGACCTTAAAATGTATTTTCATAAAACATCTGCTGACAGAAATGAGAAAATATGATTTGGACTATCAGTTTTTTAAATTATCCTTTTTCATCTATCTGACACGTTTTTAAAATTGTAAAAAGAAATATCTTCACATATGAAACTAAAATTCAAGTTTAAGCCAATATGATGTCTAGCTATATATGCATCTAGCTATATATGACCTCATATTTGATCTGATTTCTGTCATGTAATCATTATTTTGGAGCATAATGGGCTTAAACTTTGCAGTGTTGTTTTTTTTCAGTTGTTGAGACCACTCCCTGGAAGTGCTTATTAACAGACAGCTCTGTGGCTCGGGTGGACGAAGGATCTGAACAAACCTCGAACAGGCTAGCTGTGAGCTCTTCCAGTTCTTGCCCGAGCTGGTCCCTTACTTTAGATAGCTTTTCACATTCTTCATCTTTTAATTTAAGTTCCTTCAAAATGAAATAATAACAAAAAATGAACAGAAATAAACAAAGCTGCCCAAAACAAAAATGAAAGGAGAGACCTAAAACCTGTATAGCGTGGCAGCTGGGTGAAAGGGGGAAGCTACTCACTGGTGCACCAACACCAAAGCAAGCAATCCTGACGCTTCTGCTGCATCAGAGCCTCCAGATGTGTGCTGCCTAAACTCAAGCACTGCAGCTGCTGTCCATCAGGCATTAATTATTCAGTGGTACACAACTGAACATCCCATCTGACTCTTGCAAATGGGGTTGCCAGATGTGGACATGCTGTGGGCAAGCACCAACAATCCTGACAAAAAAACAGTATATAGCTCTTGCAGTCAGGTGAATTTGAAGTTGTGTGTTATTGGCCGTGCAGGGCGTGCAAAGCTGTCTTTATTATGTATGTGGAGAATGCCACCATCAGTCTTCTGTGTGTGGAAGTTATCTGCCATGGAAATTAAATGTCACAGCAGCCTTATTGATGTAGAATGCAGATATTGTCTTATATGAGGTCTTATATTGCAACAACATGATGCCTTCATACACAACTCATAGGCATGAATAAACACGTCAACTACCACCTCCTGCAAAAAGGTATGGCTCCATGTCATAAGTGGCACACTGACAAGTTGCTGCTGACCTGGCTGACTGTAATAGCTGGATGTTGGTGCCAGTCATGCTTGCTGGTCTCAATACAGATTGATAAGTACTGCTCTCTTCATTTGCCTATTTTTCTATCTTCTACCATTTCTCTGTTTCCTAAGCTCTCTTGCTCTGTGTGCTCTATCTTTCCCCACCTTTCTCATCCTTCTCTCGGTTTCTTTTCCAGTCACAATTCTACCTCCACTAGTCAATTCCAATCCTATTCAAATGAGCTTTATTGGCATGACAACAAGCAGAACTGTGCTGCCAGCCTATTTTAAAACAGCACAAGAGAGAAAATGGTGAAACATGATAGTGTACTGCGAGTACACAATACAAGAATCGCATACCCTCTTATGGGCCCCTCCCTTCATCCTTAAAATATAAAAACAACAGAACATTTCCTTTGCGCTTGAGCTGCGCAAATACCTCTTTAGCTCCCTCCCTCCCTCTCCAACCATCATGACACAGCAGGCTGACATCTGGTCATTACTGCTGTTTTTAAGTCCGCTTCTCCCCCGCCAACAGTGTAGCAAGGTTTATTTTCCACAGTGTAACGCAATTTAACACGAGGTGCATCTCGACCTCTCCTCACACAGCGACCGCACACCTTGTCCTCTCTCGACGACCGCGATTTTCAAGGGCGAGCCCGCGGACACCGAGCCTGCTCTTGGTTGGCATTTGTCTCTGTGTCTCTGTGTCAGCTTGGGTGTAGTCTCTTTTGAGGGCCCATGAGCAGCCTCACTCATTCTGTGTTTCAGTCTCTCACTCCCAGTGTTCCAGAAAGGAAGGCTTTCAGGTGTTTGGTAATTTGGTTTTTCTCTGATGTGTAGTGGGCTGGCAGTGCTGGAATGCCACACATTTAATAATGAAGTCTTCCATGCCGGCAGATTCTTTTCTGTCTCTTCCCGTCTATAGCTCTACTCCATCTCCATCTCCTTCTCTCTCCTTCCCTTTTTCTTGTACTTTCTTCTCATCTGGAAAGCTGGAAGCTGGCTATCACGTTAGGGACCCAGTGTTAGCTGTCCCGGTACAGCATGATGTAATTTCCATTACATTACTTGCAAACAAAGCTAAAGCACTCAGCTCTGCCCTCTATACAGGCAGACAATTCCCTGAACATCATCTGCAGTTCATGCAGTCGCACAGCCTGCTGACTCTGCCCACAGCTTGCGTGTAAGTAGGCCATCACCAGTAAGTCCAGGGGCCTGAGCAGACGTGGGTCAGCATGACAAAAAAAATATCATGGAGAATCACCCCAGAGCTTGATCTAAGTGAGCCAGCCTGGTTTCCAGCTCTACAGTAGAAAATGGGTTTAAGATGCAGTCACTATCTGATCATTACGCAGTGTTGGCTGGGGTGCGACTGGCTGAATCGCTGATCACAGGTCTGTTTCCTCTCATCACAGAACTGTTCTGCCACTGCAGGTCTGGCTGGTGGAGAACAATTGGCTTCAAAATTCTCTTTTATTCTCCTTACAGACAACAGAAAGTGACACAGCAGCCGGTGCAACAACAGAGAGATCACGTTGCAGAGGTCAGATCGATAAAAAACAGGTTGGACTGGAGCAGCTGATCTGGTTTAGAGTAAAGAGGTGACCATTTAAATACATACAGCCTGTAATCAGGGTATGTGATGGGATCACACAGCTAGTAACTAACAGCAGTGTCAGATGTTATTTATGTTCTTTCCAGGGAAGGAAGTAGCTACCACATGGATTCTTGCATTTTTCTAATGATGTATCACTGGTACAGTGTTCCTGCAGTGTTGCTACAACATTGCAGGATTGCTACATGAAAGCTGTGTCTGTCCCACCACAGACGGCCTGGCCTGCCAACGCTGCTACAGGGAGACAGTTGTGTACCTGCCTTCCACTTTGAACTCCTACCCGAGTTATTAAACTCAAGCATCCATGCACACACACATACATGCACCGACACCCACATGTGCACACAAAGACATACAAGCCAGTACACTTGCTGAGGCATACAGACAAATAAAACACAGGAGACAGCAAACACACCAGTAAACACATGCATACACACACATATACACGAAAGGGTATACACATGTATACCCGCACAGACTGTGTTCCCCTGTCCTCTCTCTCTCTGCTATGGTCCACTCTGCTCAGCAGTTTAGGAGCGCATGAAGAGACAGCCATGAAGTCTCAAAATCCACCATCTTGCCTGGATCAGAGCCAGTGTGCAAAATGGCAGCACCCATGACCAGTGCTGAGGGACAGGATATTAGTGGAAAAGCATCCCTGTTGGGATTCCTCCAGTTAAAAAAAAAAAAAAACTCAGCTGACGGGGATACATAGGTACCTCTCTGTTCTGAAATACAAGATGAATCTGTATTCATTCTGAATGATCCAGGGATGTGCGAAAATGCTCATCTTATTTCATATTCCTTTAGAGATCACTGGATTTTCAGTAAAGAGACAGCTGAAGCCAGGGCTAATCTGACCTCTTAGCTAAACAGGCTAAATCATTTACACATCTATCCATTATAAATTAAATATTATGATGAGATAAATGACATTGAATTGCAGTGTAATACACATAATTAAGCACAAACATACCATACTCTAGCAATACCTCGCTAAATTATAATGGTCAAATAATATATGAAGGATATTGTCATCTTAAACAACTTAAACAATTGGCTGACGGAAGAACTCAGGTCAAATTTCCTTTGTTTCAATAAGGTATTGAACAAAAAAAATTGTGTGTTGCATTTCAATGAATACTAGACTGTTATTAATTCAATTTCTGGAAAATACTTGTTACAAACACATCGATTGGGACAAATCGTTACAATTGACAAATTCATCACGTCAATGGGGATGAAGTGGACAGACATGTCACAGAGGTAATGGCACATGGGAAAATTATGTCCCTTTTAATCTACGTGCCACTGGGCCTGCAGCCCTGCTGCAGAGGGGTGTCAGGGAAAGGCCAGCGCTTCATTTTTACTGTCACTCCCCACCTAATTGCCAATCGCGTGCGGCAGGAACGCTCCAGTAATAAGACTATTACCCTTAATGGCCCTCTCCTTCCTGACTAATTTCTCGAGCGGGGCCTGAGGAAAAGTCGGCCTGCAGCCTCCATTACGTCTGGAGATGCGCTATCTCTACGCACTGCAGGTCTTAGCAGAGCATACGGCTCCCTTTCTCCCTCACCTCTCCTGCTGAGATTTCTGATCAGGCAAACAGTGAGGACTTAGCAGTGCACTACTGAGGAGGCACCACAATGACCATGACTGAGGAAAAAGGGGAAAAATTAAATGCTGGCATCACGAAAAAGTCCTTGCTGAAGGACTTTGTTCTCCCCAATACTTTTTGCACACATTTGACTAATTAAACTATAAAAGCACACAACATAATCAAAGGTAGTGAGAGAAATGACATCACAAAAGCACAACACTCTGCCATGCCTTGAAAAGCAAACTGGCAAGTCATGCTGTAAAAATGAGCCAATCTGGCTCTAGCAGAGTGCTGGTTCCATGCTGAGGGGCAGAGTGGGAGTTCTCTCTAGTCCGTGCTCACAGTCTGGACTCCCAGCAGTCCCAGTGTATGGTATTGCAGAGAGCACCTGTGACCAGAGCTTCTGTACCCCCATTCAAAATCAACACGTTATAAAATACTGCAAACACTTTAAACGGACTGAGCATACTGTGTATTCTACAATGACAAATTATCAAAATGTTATGTTACAATTATCCTCAACAAGCATCATCTACTTGGGGCTAGAAATGAATAATAATTATCAAATAATATATCAAATAATAATCAGTAATCAATTAACTAAAATAATCAATGAAAAAAGTATTTCACTAGCTAATAAGAATAAAATATTTAATTAACAGCATAAAGTGTAAGTGTTTGGATTGACATTCCAAGCACACATTAAATAAACCCAAGTAGAAATGAAAAATATTGCAATATGCTGATAAATACATTGTACAGCCTATGAATATATTGCAAATGCATTTAAAACGTATTAACAAAAAGCATAAATATATGGTAATATACCAAAATGGCAATAATTTACATATTTTAAATAGATTGATTGATCTAAACAATATATCCTTTAAAATATGTTCTCAATATATTATTTTTTGTATGGAAATGACTCTTAAGACTGACTAATTAGCACATCAGACAAAACATTTTTCCATAGTATCATCAGAAGCTCATCAACATTTCAGACAATCAGTCCAGTGGAAAATAGTAATACTATAAACCAACATATTAAAACTTGAATTCAGTAGAAATTTGAGACAGCAGACACTCGTAAGAACTCTAGTGACTGAAACATTCGCATTAGAGTTAAAGAACATCTGCGGATCAGATGGCATCAGGTGATCCGGCTCTGGTGAGAAAGAGCTTACCCGCTGTGCTTTGGCCAGCTCCTCCTTCAACCTCTCATACCCTTTCTCCCTGACTTCCATCACAGTGGGGCTTCTGAGGTGGCACAGGCTGTCAGGCTCCTCCCCTTCCTTGCTGCTCAGAACCCCGCCCTTAATAGGCTCCACCCCAAGTCGGGCGGAGCCTGCTGAGGAGACGGAGCAACAGCCTGAGAGCTGGATGTCCAGCCCTGGGACACTGAAAAGACATAGGCAAATGCACAAAATCTGTATGTCTGCCATATATATATATATATATATATATATATATATATATATGTATATATATATATACAGTATATACTACATTATATTATATATATTATATAAAATACGACATTATATGACATTAATAATTGATTTATTAGCATTATTATAACTAAACTGTTTTCAAGGCATACTGATTTGACTGAAAAAAAGAACTGTAGACAGAAATACTTAATTTAGTACCAATATTGCCGGTTTCTCATAGTGGCTTTTAACCATCATCATTCAGTGAGGGGTGTAGTGCTAATTAAAACATTAACACAAGAAATTCTTATAGGGAGGGTCCTCAAATACACATCAGCACATATATGAAGACTTCAACTATGCAAACCCGGAAAGTAGAAGAAAGTAGAAGAAGCTCACAACTCTATCCCAACAGAGGCTCGAGAAGGACCTGGCCCTTCATCTTCTCTCAAGGAACCCACCTGCCGTTGTGGGGCTCCTCTGCACATCGCTTGGGGGTGGAGTAGACGGGCTGGGTGGGCAGCTGGTCAGCCCGGAGGGCATTGGGCAGGCAAGGGCCAGAGCTGAGGGCGGGCGGGCGGTAGGGGGCGCTGGGCGCGGCACTGCGCTTTGGCGTATGGGACTCCACCTGGCCGTGCAGGTCAGGGGTCGTGGGTGAAGCCAGGTTCACTTCATGGAAGCCTTCGAGAGGTTCGCTGGCCATCGCCTTGGAATCATCATACATGTCCCTGCAGGACATTGTGGAGGGGAATGGCAACTTAGCATGCTTCTCCATGTATACCATGCACTTCATAGAAAACGCCATCTTGTATTGATGTAAGCTGTGTGGTGCACTGCTGCAACTTATCAAATTCTGTAACAAAATTAGACAAATATTATGATGGTGCTACACTGTTCCCACTCCCCAAGATGCTGTACTGAACAGAGGAGAATACAGTGTAATCTGTCTGCATTTCCAGGCATCTGCTGAACAGTTGGTAGGGTACAGTATTGTCTTCAATGGCCACCCTCAGCTGGATTTTATACTTGGAGCTAAATAATACTCTTCTCATTACATTTCTGCAGCATAATAGATGGTTCAACAACACTAAAGCTATGTTATGATAGCATTCATTGTGTTGTGTGTCTGACTCTGTTGATCCTGACATAACAGTGTGGGTTTCTGTCAACACTGCAGTATCGTACTACACACCACTATATAAGACGCGTTGTTAAACCACAGTGCTAGGTAGGTCCCAAGGCACTGCACATTCATTCATGTCTGGAAATTGCCATATGGTTCAATACAGACCACTGACGTACCATAACAATCAGAACATCCGATGAGTCAAGCAGAAGGCAGACCAAAAGCGCAAATCTGGTGGAACCCTAATGTGGGGGCATTTCAGCAGATCACTTGAATGGCTTCCACATTTCGCCTGAACAAAAGAAACAGACAAGACAGAGAGAACAGTCTGTCAAAAAGCAGAGGGCATATACATTACATTATTGTCATTTATCTTACCTTATTTGTCTTATCCAGACTGACTTAAATAGGTTACAGTTTTCACAGGTTATCCATTTGTACAGCTGGATACTGACAGAGGCAATTGCAGATTAAGTACCTTGCCAAAGGGCACATCAGCAGTGCCCCAGCGGGGAAATCAAACCGGCAACCTTTTTGGCTACAAGCCCTTCTCCTTACTGCTATGCTACACTGCTGCCCACATTGCAAATACAGAGGAACACGCATGTCAGCGTTCTGTCCTATCCTGTCGTAAAAATTCTTTGTGGTCTGTGTCAGTACTGAATGCAGCTTGCATGTACAGCTACACTATGGTCTCTATACAAGCACCCCAACCTACTGCCACTGCCTGATAGAATGGAATTTATTAGCAGCAAACAGCAGAGTCACATCATTTCAGGTGTCACAGCTGTCACGAGAAGATGACTTGAAATTAGAGATCAAACAGATAGGGAGACAGCCTTCACCAGTGCAGAGAAAGAAAAAGGCATATCTTCCCACCCTCTGTAACCCTTCTGATTAAGCAATAAGGAAAACGAGACCACTTACATTCACGTCCACGTTGGCTGATTATAACTCGTTCATTCACTCAGTGCGTCTTTTGAAGCGCAAGAATGCCAGCAATCTTTTGCAGGGTTTCACCGTTGCCTTAAACAAATGGCTATCCAAGCTCGTAAAAGGCTCACATCTGAACCTGCTCCCTGATCATAAAGACATACTCATTTTCACAGTGCAATTATAGATCAGACTGGCAGTAGAGCAGGCCTGGTTGACCGGTTACCTAATCACCAAAACGCCACTGCTAGGGAGTGCCTCTTGCACAGTGTGCGGAGCTTACAGGACACGGGCCTCTGCCCATCAGGCTCGATGCCATGGCAACAGGCAGAACAGTGACAGAATATCAACCGCAAACCCCTTGCTTTGCACTGCTGTAGGTGCCAACACATTTTTTTTTTGCAAGAGGCACTGCTGGTTACAATCTCATCAGCTTTTTAAATTGCGAACCTCATTCGTCCTGACGCTGTGTACGTTCACTTGTCAACAGTTACCACCCGTTTCAGTCTGGTTTACAACAGACATGGTGGAGTTGTCATGCCACAATTCACCACCATAGCACTTCAAACATCTGCCTTCCTGAGCAGAGGTTAAACACACACAGATAGAATGCTCATATGCAATACAGAACAGGACACCAACAATTAATTAGCACCATGCCTTCTTTGTTCAACTGGTTTTGGTGAGTCAGATATCAGAAAAGAAAAAAATGCATTTCCTGATCATTCTTTCACAGGCCGCCATTTTAGCATGATGCTCTCAGGTCACAGAGGGGTGGAGCCGAGATCATGCCAGACAGCAGGACTATTGGCTGTCGTCAGATGCCATCTGCATCCAGTCTGACAGAAAACAATCCATCTGATGTTGACTAATGCTGAACTGATGTTGGACTGACAGATGCATCCTGAGAAACAGCTGGAGACGCGCAAAGCTACCGGCCACGTCTGCATGCATTCTTGCTTTCTCATGAGGCTCTGGGGTACATACAGTAAGCTCCATACAGTAGTTGCTCTGCAGAAACCTGACACACTCATTTCTATTTCTCTACTGAGGTTACCTATACCACTATTTATATTATAGGAATTTTCTCATACAAGCATGTATAAAAACATTATGGCCCACACTCAGAACGGAAAAAAAAACATTTTGACACAGTAATCTTTCATAATTTGATTTTTTTCTCAGTGATACAGTGAAACATGATTAGACACTGCAGCCATCCTCAGTATGTCACCAAAGACAGTGGCACACTGTAAATGGCATGTTAAAGTGACAATCATAATAACTAGCAGTCATCTGCAGCTTACAAAAGGATTGAGGACTGTTTCTGTTCTATTCCACCCATACCGCTTTGTTCAGGTCCTGCTCAGTTTGACAGCCATCATATTTCCAGATTTTTTTCTTGCTCCTTATTTTCTGAACGTTCCGATGCTAATAAGCCATATTTAAAAAGGCAGAGAATGGGAGAGTGAGAATGTCTGCCAGGATGTTACTTTGTGTATCAACACATATGTGTGCGTGCATGCACACACACACGCACACACACACACGCACACACACATATAAATGCATGCATGCACGTACACGCACAGTAGTTTCAATAATGTTGCAGTTTCATTTTAATCACATGAAGGGATACAATGAGTGCAAGAAATAACAAACACTTGAACAAAAGTTCAGCCAGTCGTGAGCCTCCATCCCTGTCAGCCCTTCCCTCACGACAGCAGCTGTGGCCTCTGCCACTTCAAGGGCAACGTATCTCTCCCGTCTTTCCAACTGCGACTGGCATTATGAAGACACCCCGACCTCTATTCACCTCCCTTGCACACCTGAGCACTTGCCAAGCCCCCTTTCCTCACGGGGAAAGGAAGGAAGCACAAAAGGGAGTGAGAGAAAGAGAGCATAAAGGGAGTGGAGGGTCAGACAGCATCTGGTACCTGGACCGTAGCACAGACTGCAGGCATTCCATTCGGTCTCACAGAGGCCACAGGCACACAGTCTGAGCCCCTGCTTCCATGCAACCTACCTCCACACGCCTAATGTTTTTAATCTATACAAGCATTTCAGAGAAAGAGTGGGGAATGGGGGTGGTGGGGGGTGATCTGTATAGGGTTTGCTAGCCTGGCTCCTTCTACCTCCCATACATGCTGGGAGCCCAGGAAAAGACAGATTTCTTCTCCCCCGCGCTGCACCATGCCAAGCTGCAACCACCTGTCTTGTGAAAATGTAGAGTCTGCCAGAGATGCCAGGCTGGGGGTTTCAGCTGAGGAATACTGATGGAGGAGAACGATAGGATAGGAAAGCCCAATATAATGTGAGTACTGAGTATTAAAAATCATATTCTACTCATAATCCTACTGCATTAGGTTTACATGCATGTGTTTGTTTAGCCTTTGCACAGGCAGGTTTACACTTTCACCTTTCAAACCTTTCACCCAGTCCAAACAACTATCTGCTAAACATAAGAACTGTGATCAATACTCTAAATCACATCATCACCAACATAGTACTTTATGAACTTAAAACGTTGAACCTTAGCACTGTGTTTAGCATTGACGTTTGTTCACATGAAATGGTAGTATCCTGTTTGTATAACTTTTCATTCCACTTTGCTGAATGCACCTTGTACTCACACCTTGGAAGTCACTCTGGATGAGAATGTCTACTAAATGCCAATAATGTAATGCAATGATGTTTGAAACTACTTGTTTGCAGATAAAAAACTTGGCCAGACCAAACAAAACCAGGATAAATTGAGGCAAATGCTTTTTTTATCACACTTTGTCTTTGCTGTCCAGAAGAGAGATGACAGAGAGGTAGAAAGTTAATGGAATCCCTGTCTACAACTGACATCCTCATTAGTAAGTTCATTTGCTAAAGAAGTAAAAGAACAGTTTTCTTTAACTGTATTACTTAAAGGCAAAGACCAAAGGATTTAATGAATAGAGGCCTATTTCCAATGCCAAAAGGATAAATACTTCCACAGTGGTAGTTGAGTAGCCAAGAGCTGTTCACTCTACAGTTCTCTGAGCCCTAACCTGGCATTTCCTCCAAGCTTTCCCCATACCTGTGCTCACAGTCATGCTACACAGGGACCAGGCACCAACTACCTCTGCTTATTCATATAAACAAAAAGAATAAAAAGGCAGCAGGGTCAAAGGTCATACTCACAACCCAGTGACAATGAGTATTTGATTACCATTACTCTGCTGAAGGCCGCTGTTCTTGATTAAGTGCTGTACTGTGTTGATGGATCTGAACGACATCAACGTGAGAGATGAATCCACTGATTTTTCATGCATACTATTATCTGTCCCTTCTGCATATTATCTGTCCCTTCATTACACATTGGATGCATCGACTACCTTCGCTGCTCATTTGTCATGTCAATTAACATTAAAACCTGATTTACCAGAATAGTTTCAAGGATGAACACAGACGCAGTGTCAGATTTCAGAGCTCAAATGCATGCAGCTGATGGAGTCACACAGTTTTTCCTCAGATGGCATTATCCAGCTATGGTATAATGACTCCACAACGTGTTACTACATTACATTTTCAGAGATTTGCTTTTTGAGTGTTTCAGCCAAGAATAAGACAGGATGTTTTTGAAATGTCAGCTTTAGCTACTGTGAAGGACCATTTCTACACCAGACCATGTCAATTTAGACTAGTAATGGAATGTTACAGTATGACGTTGTGGTCTATCACAGCATTTCCCAACCCTCTACTGGAGGACCCCTTGCCCTGCATGTTTTAGATCTCTCCCTGCTCCAACACAGCTGATTTAAATGATCAACTCATTATGAACTCCTGAAGCTGCTTAATAACAAACTGATCATTTAAATCAGCTGTGTTGGAGCAGGGAGAGATCTAAAACATGCCAGACAAGGGGTCCTGCAGGAGAGGGTTGGGAAACACTGGTCTATCAGAGGAAGCCACAAAGGCTGTTAATCAGCAACCCTCTTCCTCAACAAAGATGGCGGATGTCACGTTGTAATAAACTGACCCCTCCGCTGGGGATGTCTCAACAGAATGAGCTGGCAATAACAGCATTTCTTTGCTCTAGTTCTTAATTTCATCCAGACCAGTACTGCCAATTTCCGACAGTTATACTTTGACTTCCAAAGGGTGCTAAGACTACCATTAATTTTTAAGCAAGGACACCAGCATTCATCAAGTGTTGTGTTATACACAGTATATTAACTGTTTGCAGGGAACATCTGCAGTAAATACAGGGAGTAAACAAATTAATGGAAACACCAAACATGTTGAAATATGTTTTAATACAGTTTATATTTATAAACAAATACAGAGTTGGACCACCCTTTGCCTTCAGAACAGTTCCACTCCATTTTGGAATGCTGTTGCAAGTTTTGAACCATTTCTACTGGGACACTGGACCATTCCAGGAAAGAAACCCTACAGTTCTTTGACAGATAAATGGGGTTAAAAATCTGCTCCTCAGTCTCTGTCGCAGTGTCTCCCATAAAAGTTTAAAGAAGTGTAGATCTAGTGATTGGGGAGGCTGTGGAAGGCGTTTTACTTTTAGCAGTTTGATCCATTTAGCAGTGTGTATTGGGGTGTTGTCATCATGGAATATGGGAACATTTTGAGGAAACAATGATTGAACCACAGAGTGCACCTTTTCATCTAAAATGACTTTGTATTCCTTGGCCACAATTCTGCCATGCAGAGTAATAATCAGACGCAATGATTCCCATGAGATGGCTGCCCATACCATAACAGATCCACCACCATGTTTAACATTTGGCAACGTGGGTTGAAGGCTTCCTTTGGCTTTCTCCAAAGATAAAACCGTCCAAGAGTTAAAAAGAGAAAAATATGACTCATCAGACCATATTATATCCCTCCACTGCTCAGACATCCAGGTTTTGTGCTTCTTATACCAGGTTATGCATTGTTGCGCACTGGCCTTGGTTACAAGCGGTCTGAATGACAGCCCTATCAAAAATATCAGCATGGTGAGGCGGTTGCTGAGATTAGGTCATGGAGGTGTACATTCAGTTCTGTGGTAGTTTTTGAGGCTGTTGTTTAGTGGGTTTTAGCAAGTATCCTGTTGTCTGTATATCCCTGTCGGTGATCGTTGACTTCCAACCTCCGTTCCTCTTTCCTGATGCAGCTCTTTCTCATTTTGTGTATGCCATCATGATTCTTGATACCATTCCCCTTCACACATTAAATAATTTTGCTGTCTCTATGACTGAAACATCTGCAATTTGGGCACCAACTATTTCACATTTTTCAAAATCTGTTAGATCTCTTTAAGAACTCACTCATCTGATTTTGATTTTATGGCAGAGACATTTTGCTAATTACTATTGATATTAATATGAACACACATGTAGACTCCTTTTTCCCTTTTCATGTTTCCATTATTTTGTCTGCTCCCTGTATGCCTCCATTTTATTGTGTAGTTTTATAGGAGTTTGATACATGCTACTAAATGACTTATTCCTTTTCAAAATCCTTCAACACCAGTATTTTCAATTCAAAAGAAATTCAACAAACTGCTCACAGCACAATGGAGCATCTAAGATAAAATCATATGCATAAAAGAGAATATATTCCAACACTGCATCAAATTCAGCGAGGCAAAACTACTACAAGACAACCTCAGAAAATGTCATTCTCTGCTTTATGTGAATATATCAGCAGGAGAGTCTGAGAGAAATGGACAGATTCACTCTAAATGCTTTGTAGACAGAGTGAAGCAAAGAACCCAGTGCTGGATATTGTACTTGCTCTATACTTTACAATAATTTCAGAACAAACCAAACTCTTAAAGTTGTGAAATACAACTTTCATAATCCTGAAATTTAGAATTTAGAAATACTGAGAAAACAATGTACTATGAAAACACATCTTGCCAAAGCATACACCTGTAACACTGCATGACTTCTGAAGAAACTGAAGTCCAATGGATATGCAAAGTCACACACACATCCAAACAAGAGGCACTGCAAAATATGTACATCTTTTCCATTCTAATGCATAATGTCTATCACACACATCTGTCTCCACTACCTTACATGATGTCATTACAATACAACTTAATACTTATTGTCTGCCTGAACACACACACTTTCACCAGTAATATATCACTTCCTTATCAGTTAATGTGTTGGACCTATACGCTTACCCAACTCCTCTTCATCTTCAACCTGAGGTACTTTCTCTCCACTTAATGTTATCACAGGCCAGCCATAAATACTAAAGGAGGACTGTGAATAATTGCCACCACAGGCCACATTTGTCTACAGCAAAATAAAGCTAGCCTTGCACTTTTCTACGCAGCCGGCAAGGTAATAGCATCGACATAGCCCACGTTACCATGATCCAGGCCGTGGCAGCATTAGTTGTGCTTGTCTGGCCTTAGAAAAAGGTGCCTTATCTTTTTTCCCTGCACTGGCATAATTCTGATGTAGCCTATACAGCAGCTGCCACCCTCAGACAATGAAACCACTGTCAAAAAAAGGACTGCACAATTGCAAGAATGAAACAATATTAGGAACTGAAAATAGAAGGGAAACATGGTGAAAATTATTCACTTTGTCCCTGAAGCATATATACCTTTGCAAAGTATAGCTAAATAAATGGGCATTGTTATAATTGGTGAAGTGCCCCTTATAATGGTATTATCAAGGGCACATTGGACTGTTCTGCAAAATATCATGGTTGCCTTACAATTATTATCTGACATATAAATATAAGCTTAATTCATCACTTTTCTTGGGTTTTTATATATATATATTATACACACACACACACACACACACACACACACACATATATATATATCCTTGGTGTCTTTTAAAAGATGCTATATTAATTCAGTAGCAGATATAGACTATATTAAATCAAGATTCTCTGTTTCTAGAAGAACAATATTCCTCTTGGATATCTCAGTTTAAGCATGACAGAAAGTTGCTGTTATGGAGTCCATACTAAGCTGTGTTTGACTTGTCACTGACCACAAGGGTTGAATCAGCCTCAAAAACTCATTCAGACCCTTCTGGCTCATGTCCACCCTGTAGTCTTTGCCAGTCTGCAAGCATTCCCTTGCACACTGAAGAAAAAATAAAGTTGACAATTCAGCTGGGAGGAAAATACAGCAGCGGAAAGAAACAATACAGAATAACCCCAGCGCAAACTGAGCCTGTCCAACGAAATGTCAGCCAGAGTGGACCAGAACTGCACCATCTCACCTCAGGGTTAGAAACACAACAAACTTCATCAAATCAATAAATTGAATATAAAACACACATTGTGTCAAGGCAGGGGCTTTGCTTATGATGAAACCCCTTTTTGTATTTTTAAGAAAACCTTTAACATGGAAGTATTGGTTTATTTTCTACTGAGGACTCACTCAGAACCATCAAGATGACTGACAATGCAATGGACACATGCCAGCACTCAGCAGTACAGAGCCCCTGTCAGGAGCAGGAGAAATGGTTTACCTCTAGAGACACACACTCTGCTCCATCTTGGCCTAACAATGAATTTCTGAGCACAATTTAAACTTTTGTAAGAAAGTACCTTTCGCTGTAGTGTTCCAAATGCATCATAATGGCCATAATGGGGGCACTCTCAGGTTTCAGGGCTAAACTGAGTGTCATTTCACGTCAAGGATGTGCTGTGTCCCCATGTCCTGTCATTAGTTTCTCTAGTGCAAGACAGCTGAGGTGATGGAACTGCCCTGACCTTAAGATCATTGCTGCAAAACTCTTTATCTATAATCCCAGCATATTTTACAGCTCTCTTTAAAGAAAGTAGCTTTGGTGAAACTAAGCAGAAAAACATCCTGACTTGGCCTTCCACAACAAAGGCTGACCATCCCAGTCTTAAGAGTCTTCACATGGGATGCCTGTCTCTTACTAGTCTCTTGCTGAATTTACAATGTCTGTCTCTAATAACAGAATTTACAATGAATTTCCATAATCTGCTACAAACACATATTAGCTGTTCAAAGTGTTATGCGCAAGTTATGGCAGGTAGAATTAATGCTATCAGGTCAAGATAAGAAATGGACCGAAGCATTTTGACTGGTGCAGCTTCCTTGAGTGGAGATGATCTGTCTGTGATTTTTTTTGTAAGAAATTTGAAGAAACATACCATTGCTTTGCGCACATCGCCGTCAGAATTAAAGTACCCGCATTCACACACCTCGAGTAGCCACGGCGGTGTTTAAGAGGACCCACAACGGAAAAGATCATTCCAACGTGATATCAGCCTATTGCTGTTGAAGCTAACCATGTGCTTTGTAGAGCGCAAATGCAGATTATGTGGCAGAATATATAGCTACACAACATTCAGCAATTGCCATTGCCTGAACTACAGCTGTTATCGAGTTTCATGCGTTTTATTCACAGAAGTATAACAGGGCTTTAAGAAAAAGGAAGCGTCAGTGTTCATTTAATTGCTGGTCTCCTCAATCGCAGCATGCCAGATAGGAACGGATTATTACCACTATAAAACTACATAGTTACAAAAATTATACTGTGTTTAATTCGCCAGTTGCACAGGGTATTTAAATCGTTTTCCCCGCAGGGCGGGACGGCGCAGCTCGCCGGGTAACCACAAGCTAGTGCTTCCAAAAACCTGCGATTCCTCCATGCACAGCTTGTCGTTTATATTCATCCACAATCACCATAACATGCTAAACCTACAGTAATGCTCGCACGTCTAGCTGTTCAGGCGCTAATACGTAAAACATGCACCCTTGCACCTTTATAAGTGCTACATCAAAATTAAGATTACAAAATGCTTAAATTCGCTTAGTTTATACGCATGTCGGAATGCGCTCAGAGGATTGTCTAATTGCACAGGCTAAAATGCAGCGGCTGAAATACCAACTTTGCGACACAACAAAGGCATCATTATTCATTTTGAGACGTAAAAGAAATAGACTATAGCATATGTCACCCCGTGTAACGCATGCGTAGACAGCTAAAACAAAATTAATAAATTGAATCTATAATCAGATAGTTATGCTAGCTAAAACTACCTCTAGTTATTTCCCATACGATGCTAGTCTATATGATATCAAATTTCATTTTGTCAACTCACCAACTATTGCGGCGGATGTTTTGAATGAGTGCAGACTTCTGAGAGCACGAAAGAAACGAACAACCCGACGTCCAAATGATTCCAATATTCCGCCTTGTCACTGGTTATTTCGCCTTATCAATGAATGGAGAGAGCTGGGCGATGGAGGCAGGATCAAAGGACCGTCGGTGTCTTGAGCTCAAGAGCAAGCTCCTAGATGCGGAGCTGAACCGGCCCACAAACCGCGCATGCGCACCCTTTCTCATGTTTATCTCCGTGAACGTCAGCACACACCGACACGCACCTCACCACACATTTCATTGCGTAAATATTTTCAACGTAGACGAATAAGCATCAAATCGACACAATGGAATTTGCTTTATGTAATTAATGATCCGATTGGCTGAGGGGCAATTGCAAAATTATTAAAAAAACAAATTTCTCGTCAAGGGGTTGGGTGTTGCGTTCCAGCTCTAAACATTGGCTTTGTGCACGATATACTTCAACAGAAAGTGTGCATTTGGTTGTAATTCAATTACTGAAGAAGCTGTGTAGCAGTGTAGTTGTCAGGGCAGTAACGTTTTTTAGAGCAAAACGTGACTCTACAACATTGAGTATTATACAACGGCTCGCATGTTTTGTTTCAATGCGAGTCACTGTAGACAATATTATTTCAACTGATTTAGATTTGCAAAATGCTGAGATTGCCATTCAGCGGAACATGTGTATCTCAATATATTAAGCAAGGGCATGCAAGTTACAGAACCTTATGTACACACAAATTATGTGCACACAGTATAAGATTCCACATTGTTTTGTATTTTGAGACTCAGATCTTGCGTTCTGTGAGTCTGAGCACTTCCCTCTGAAAGAGGGTGAAAAAACATTTCAATTATTTTAAAAGGTTAACACATTAAGACGTTAATACCAGACTGGTATTATATTGAGATTACTTAAATTTATTTCTAATTCAGGGACTAAGATGAATTTTTAAAACTGATTTTTGTAAAATATATTATAGCTTATATACAGCAATATATAATATTGTTGCATATGTTCTAAGATCAGTATCCCTCCATTTTATCTTGTGATATAGACAAAAGGTTATCAACACAGCTGTTGTAGATAAAACAAGACCACCCTGAGTATCAATGCAGGCAGCTATGTTCCAACTTCTACTTAACATCACAGAGTTCACACAAACACAAGAGTAATGTGACTATTTTAGCTTTTTAATTCAGTAAACAAAGTCCATAACTGCCATTTGCTTGAACACTGGTTATCTACGACACACACCCACTACCCAGTCCGTACACATAGTGCGCTAACAAGAATAATGTTCAGTAATAAACTTTATTAAAGCTTTGTTTTCTATTAAATACTTAAGTAACTTAGTTACATTTTAACAGATTACATAAGAGCATCAACTAAAATTTTGTAAAGAGGGCTAATAGAAGACATTCACCTTTGCATGATGCAGTCTTGCGTTTTGCTAGCCATTACCAACACTCATAGGGAATCTGATACATGAGAAACCAGTTAATTTATTGTTTATTATTCAAAGTGCTGAACTGCTACTGCTGATTATTACAGCCAATCTGTTATTATGTAACAAATGCTTACTTAAGTACAAACGAAGTGCTTATTACTGAACTTTATCCAACAGTGTCGCCTCAAATGAACACTCAACAGTAAGGAGTGTCTCCACCCAACAAGATGGCAACCAGCTTGGCGGTGACCTCAGGTGATAAATACACAGGCTTTTCATCTCCTCTTCCCTGCAGCTCTCCTCTACACGGCCCTGGTGTCTCTAACAGGGATGATGGTCTGGTACTCGTTTTCTGGAAGAGAAATGGAGGACAAAACAGATCAGAGCACTGACGGTGAGCAGCCATCTCCAAATGAACTCAGAGCAGGAGCCAGTCACCTGCATGGCATGACTCGTCTGAGTCATCTTCTTATACAGGTTTCCTGGCCATGTGCCATCAAATGAGAAATGAATCACCCTCCATCTCAGCATACAGAATCATCGAGACTCTTATGGGCTAAAAAAGGCCCTTAATGTTTGCCGGTTTTAGTGTTTTTATCATTCAAATGAATGAGGATGGAATTAGTTCCTCTCACTTTGCAGGTTATCCCAAAGTTTGAAGGAGTTCAGGAGTTTTTTTAGGGGAAATCTAAATGGTCAAACTGCAGAGCGAGAAGACCGAATGCCATCCTTAGCCAACACTCCAACTGAGCATGGAAAAGCAGATGAAGATCAGTGACAGGAGTAATGGCAGCAAAGTCACTGGTTGGAGGATCCAGTGGTGAGCAGGTCGGGACGTGGGGCTCACCTGGGCGCTGCCTTGATGATGTTGTCCACGCGCAGGATCATCTCTGCAGCCTCAGCTGCGCTCAGCAGCATCTGTCTCTTCACCTGGAAGCTCTCGGTGATGCCCAGCTCCGCCATGTCCCCAATGGTGCCCTGGGTCATGTCTGTGAGGGAGAGCCAGGTCCGATTCAACTCAGAGGCCCCCTCATTCTCACAGGGCAGAAACTACCCAGAGCTCAAACAGGTAACACTATGTAGGGAGCCCAACATGTTTCTGCAAACAACTTTAGCTTTTCCATTTTCAGTATGCAAGTTCAATACAAACCCACTTTTCTTAAACTACTTAACTGGAGGATTTAAATTTCATTCTGCTTCACCAAAATGACCTCCTTTTAAGTACCATGTATTTATAAGTAACAGGACATGTTAATCTTATCAAAGGGAGTGACTGATAGCTAAAGTTTCTTGAGCCAGACTGTCAAAGTCTGTAATGGAGAGAAGGACATTTGGAAAGAGGCGGCATTTCTGAACTCACTCAGGCCAAAGGTCGTCTTGTTCTCCATGTGAGCGGCTCTCAGCTGGGCCACCAGATCTGCACTGTCGTAGCCAGCATTGTCTGCGATGATGGTCGGCAGCTGAAACCAGACCACAAGCGTAAATCATCTCCCCTGCTTCTGAAGCAATGAGTCTGAAGTCAGTAAGTCTGTCTGAACGGGATACACACACAGTATGGCCAGCTACTGAAAGAGGCAAAGGAGCAATTGCTCTTGTTGTACACTCAGGGGTACACCACACTGACGCTTCAGGGCTGCAGTACCTACAAGCTGTCGCTCTGGCAGGCACTGAACCACCTGCTTCAACCAATCACTGTCAAGACTGATGAAGTTCACTGTCGCTGTCATTTTCGTTCACTGTCAATGTCATTATTTGCTTAGCAAACAGTTTAGTTCAAATTGTCTTTGTTACGCATTGATCTATGGAAGTAGACATATACTAAAGCAATCGAGGTTAAGTACAAGTGCAGTGCCCAGAATCAAATCTGATTATTGCTGAGTTACATGTCTGCTAAAGTTCAAGAGCAGCCACTCACCATGCTCAGTGCTTTAGCGAAGGACTCCATGGCCACAGCCTCCTTGCCTGGTGTCCTGTTGGCCAGGTCTGTCACTGCCTTGGCCATCAGCATCTCCGAGCATCCTGAGAGGGAGACAGGACACAGGGCGGCCGGGTGTGAGACCTTCTGATTGGCTCACGGCGAGAGGGAAGTCCCGAGCGCGGGGCTGACGGGAGGAGACGGAGAGACCGCCGTGTGCTCACCTCCTCCGTAGACCGTGCGCGTCTCCTTGATGGTCTGGGCGAGGACGCAGAGGGCGTCGTGCAGCGAGCGCTCGGCCTCGTCCAGGATCTGCTGCGTGGCGCCGCGCAGGACGATGGTGCAGGCCTCGCCTGCGAGAGACGCACACAGGGCCTCAGCTTCGTTATCTGCTACCCATCAGCTCACACTCACAGGCAAACTGCACACGCTCACACATGCAGTGCCTATATGGTCAGTCATAGCCACAAGTCCTTGCAATTGCTATAATATTCAATATTCAATCACAGATCACACAAGCAGGATTAGATTATAATACTGCATGCAGAATTCCATGTTCATTAAAAACAATGCAGGGCCCCAGTGAGATCTTAAAAATTAATTCACATTATGGACATGCTGTCTTCTCTTCCTACAAAATGCCTATTAGTCAATGACCGGCCTTGGCAAGTCACATGGGGTGTCTACGTGCTCCCCTCCCACAAAATCTGTGTGTTCGATGGACATCACCACCGCTGCAGACAACATAAATTGTGAGAAGAGGAAACAAAAATCCTATTCTATGAATGTGTGAACGAAATAATATATTTGCATATCCTGTGACTTGCAAGAGCAATTATTCAAATAATCAAACCCAACGCTGTTCAGCCCCCAGGCACTTTATGAATCACTTTATGACACAATGCATCCACTCAATTTCAGGCAGGGAAACTAATCCAAATCGATTGTGTTATATTAATTTTCTTACGTTTGATGTAGAGTACTGTAAAACATTTTGTGACAGAGTGCCTGACAGAGCTGCATCCATAACACAAGCAGACAGAGGACTGAGGATTGAGTGCATGTATTCAGCTGCTGCAGCTCTGCCCACTCCTGTGTCCTGTTATGGTCACAGCGCGAAACCCCTAACACAGTGGGTTTTTTTTTTGGTGTGTGTGTGTGTGTGTGTGTGAGACCATGGTGACTTACCCATCTCTACTCCGGAGAAGTGGATGAGTGTGTCCTCTCCAATCATCACCTCCTCGATGAGCTTGCAGTGACCCAGCTTGACCAGCTCGGGATGGTCAAAGGTTGACGTGATCTCTCCCCCTGACGGGAAAGGGTTCCAGGAATGACTCAGCTCCACCCAGTTCAACCAGTCACAGTCTAGTTCTGCTTACAGGGCACTTATGTGTCCATTAAAATACCCAGGGAAAACGTTTGGTTCGATGCACTGGAAGTCATAAATCACCATTACGAGAGCCCCTCATTTAATGTTTGGTGTGTCCAAATAAACACTTTCCCTGGTCAGTGTTCACAGAACAGAATCTTATTGGGTAGACACTGGACCTTGGGCACACGTGAGAAGCTATGAATGTTACTTTTAAGAAGGCTATAAATGTAATTGTTAAGAAGCCTGTAAATGTTGCGAAAGCAGTGCTCGAGCGTTCTGTCACAGTGTCAGTGTAGTGGCTGTACCTGTGACCAGAGCGAGGCGCTCCACTCCCACAAAGTCTGCGTGCTCGATGGCCATCACCCCCGCCGCGGCAAACAGCTGCTCCGGGTAGTTGTAGATCAGCTGTCTGTGGACCACACAGTAGGCTGCGTCTCAGTATTACAGCACGACACACGGTCGCAGCTGGACAATGCGCTCACACACACTCACTGACAGCCCAGCACAGGCACACGGACTCACAGGACAATACGCTCAACTGCAGAGAGTGCGGAGTTATCTGCTGTCTCAGGTGTGAGCACGCCTGTGTTGCTCTGCGCTTATGGGAACACTGGTGGTTTGCCTATTGATTCTGCGTGTTACATGTGAGGAGCGGAGACAGTGCTGGTTCTGGAGCTACCTGTTGATGAAGCAGTTGATGCCGTGCTTTAGGATCCTCTCGACCTTCTCCTTCATCTTCTCTTTCTCCGCCAGCTCAATCTCTGCCACCTTCGCTGTGGAGTCCACTCGCACCCGGGATCCAAAGATCTGCACGAGAGACAGACGTCTAGCTGAGGCGCAATGCTATCTGTGCTGCAACAGCGCCCTTATGTAGCCTCAACGCTAAGATCTTGTTACATCTCAGCAGAGAGAAGCACTGCAGACACCTTAAAGGCGGCATACGCAAATTGTTTCACAGTGCAAACTTTTTTCTAACATCCACTCACATACACCTTAAATGCAACACATTTAAACTGTTCTTAATCACACAAATGAAAATTTTATTCTTACGTCCACACCCACATACCTTAGACGTAGCATATTTCAAAGTGTTCCTAATCATACTAATTATGATTTTGTATGATTAGGAATTTTATTCTTTTGTCCATATGCATATCCCATGTATCACCAGTCTAGATTTCCAATGTGCCTTCCACATCACGGACCCTGAACAAGGGCCAATTAGTCCTAGTCCTGGAAGGCAGCAGTATCCGCAGGCTTTTGTTCTAGTCAGACATTAATCGCCTCTTTGAAGTAATCAGTGTCTCCATTGAGCCAATTTAGCCTTCAACCCCCAGCTCACAGAGCGTTAGCAGTTTAAAGACTGCTGGCCAACCTGCCACACACAGCAGCCTGTGCTGGCGCAGAGTTGGTTAGCACTTCCCTGAGGCACAGCATCAAATCTGAAAAGAATATCCGTTTCTGTGGGCTCCATTAACACACAGTCTACAATGTCTTCAGGCCAGGAGTGGCAAGACGGCTTCACTCGCATATATGCTAATGCTGGAGCTATGCTTCCAGCTCTCTGTGGCAATTACATTGTTCAGTGTGCTCTGCTCAATTAAATTTTCATTGACGGACACTAAATGTAATGTAATCGGGTGTGGTTCCCAAGAACTCACATAAAATATGAACTGGGACAATTCTTACCCCAGACTCCACATTGATAAACTGAGTACATAAATGCCCTCTATCAAGGACTTATTTTTATCCAGTTCGTTGTTTTCCCACAGTCTGTAACGCTCTCTCTGCATGCATCCATTTACTGTTTGTGACCTAGGATGTGAGGGCATGAACACTGCACTGTCCGGAATCCCACCTTGATCTTATCTGTGTCCATGCCGGTGTTGGCAATGAGGATTTTAGCATTCTCCAGTCTCTTGGGCTGGTTGACTCCAATCTTCTTGTCCAGCAGAAAGCCTTTAAAACGAGGGAACACGGTGTTCTGTGCAATCAGCATATAATCATGCCAGACTCAAAGAGAGATATACTTCACATAATAACTTATGTGGTCGTTGTGGCAAAATGAAACCCAAGGGAGAGTGCTTGGCTGGATGCAAAAAGTATTATCATATTGCCCTTGAAAGGGCAGAAAGATGTATGAATGTCTGTGGGAACAGCCACACATTTTACTTGACACTTCATTCATCAACAAATCCATAAACTGTGGTTCAGTCTAAAATTCTACATGCATACAGCAACTTCAAACATTACCACCACCATAACATCATGGTTTAATTTCTTTCAATGTATGCCAGCTAGCATTTGCATCAATTTTATTGAGGTCTGTGCTGGCGGGAGCAAATGGCATGTTTCTGGATACAGGTCGGGGGTGCAATGTTATGGAAAGGGGATGCGACGGGGTGCTTCATACCCTCGTCCAGGTAGGAGTCGGTGAGGCTGCCGCCCAGCTTCTTGATGACGTGGATGGCCTCCAGGTTTCCGGAGCCCTTGAGCCGCAGCACGGCCTCCACGGCCAGCTTGGAGAAGTGGTCCTTGTGGTGGGTCAGCAGCTTGGACGACAGGGTGGTGCGGGCGATGTTCAGCAGGTCCTCCTGGAAGCGCGCCGGGTCACTCCTGAGGGAGCGAGGGGGCGACAAGACTGCTTACTCCCTTACTGTAAGGGTGTGTATTTGCAACATTCAAATGTTGCGTGGCTCCCATGACTAACAATGTTACAAACACATAACTCCCACTTTTCCACAAAGCATTACAGTAACGTTAGTCTGGGAAAATAATGATTAATGGCAAAGAGCTGCTTTCATGCAAACATTCAGGCAGAAACATTGTATAAAAACAAATTATCTGTCAACTTTTGCTGCATTTTGGGTTTCTCTTTCATGAATATAAATAGCTATTTATAAACTGTTTCTTTTTTACTCCTTAAGGAGCAGTAGAATACTGAAGCCTCTACTTCCAAAGCAAATAAATCATTTTACAGCAAAAGCCCTTGTGAGCCCCTTACAAACTTTTTACAATGTCTGTCATGAACACATGAAGAGTTATTTGTTTTGTATTACTTGTATAAACAAAACAATGATTGCCATGTAATTTGACCTTGATTTTCCATTACAGTCCCCTGGGAAAAAAGTTAATATCTGAAAGTCAACCCCAAAGAAATTGTTTAGCTGAATTCAACACACCAAGTATGTGGCCCCCAATGCATTTTCCATCCTACAAAATAAGTTTGCCAACTTCCATACTTTCACTGAACAATGCAAGGTGCAACTGAAAACTAATTACACACATGTGCGATGGGGACCCCTTGTGGACAAATATCCACCAATGAACCTGTTTTACTTTTAGCCAAATTAGCATCCTAAAATCCCCTGTATGAGAGCACCCCTGTTCACCTACTGCTGGCTGAGGGTTAAAGCCTCTTTCCCTGCTTACCCGTGATCTACAGCAGCCGCCTTCAGAGCCTCACGGGCGGCCTGCGTGGCCTTCCTCCACCCCGAAATGATGATCTGCGGGTGGATCTTCTTCGCGATGAGGAGCTCTGCTTCCTGGAAAGGGACAACATCCGCAATCATTACACCACATTACCAGAAAATGGGAATCACCCTCTTGTCCAATACCAAATACAGATCAAGCAGGGCAACAATAAATGATGAGAGGGGAAAAAAATGCACCTGTTCGCATTCGTGAAGGTGTATTCCTTTTTCGTCAATTATGAAAAAAATGCAAGCACAAGAAACTACTGACTAAAGAAGCACTGAACAAAGCTGACAAAAAATGCACCTCAAACACCAATACATCCAAATACTTGATCACAAAAACTGAGCAGGGCCATCACTGAGAGCCCTCATGCTGGAAAAAGCACTTCACTAATGTGCACCCCACGTGCGCAGTCCTGTACAGTCCTTGTACTGTGCGCACATGTCTAAGCGTCTCACCCTGAGCAGCTCAGCAGCGAGCACAGTGACGGAGGTGGTGCCGTCCCCCACTTCATCGTCCTGGACCTTGGACATGTCTGAGAGCAAGCAGAGCATAATGTTAGTGGAACCGAAGGTCACAGAAAGCGACATGCGTAAGCCCAAGCAGACACGGCATAGTAGTGGGCTCCTGTAGAAATGGAAACAGAAACAGGAGAGGAGATGTGCTCACTACAGAACTGTGAGAATGGGTTCATTTTCGGTCATTCCTTTTGGAGAAGAACATCAAATGAAATTTTGCAGCAGAGAACCTGCTTTGTTGATTGTTTTGCTTCTCATTTCCTACAGAGATTATCCTTTATCATTGTCTTAAGATGAGAAATCCTTTTTCACAAGAAAAGACCTAGTCAAAACTTGACTTGGGACACTGTTTTACTAAAACAACTGAACATATCAAATGTCCATTCTGAAAACGTTTCTCACATTCAGGGTTTCTCATTCATTTAACATTTGGTCAATTCAGGTGATACTCACTTTGTGTTAAATCAGAGTGCAATGCATCCTCTGTCTGTTAAGCAGTGTGGCATAGTTCTGAAACGCAGCACTTACCAACCAAAACTTTGGCAGCAGGGTTGTCCACTCCAATGGCCTTGAGGATTGTGGCTCCATCATTGGTCACTGTGACTGAGCCATCTCGTCCACCGCCCAACAGGATTTTGTCCTGCATAGGTTCACAGGATTTTGCACTTCAGTGGAGAACCGCATTTGTAGAGTAACATATGCATGCATTAGTGATATTCACAAGGGACATACCATTCCTTTTGGTCCTAGTGTACTTTTAACCAGATCCCCAATGGCAATGGCACCAATGAAGGAGGACTGTGAGGACAGACAAATCACATTAGGAAACAGCTGTGGGAGCTCAAACTGGAGTAAGGATCATAGTAGTGTATAAGAAGGGGCAAGAATATATGGCTTAACGTAATGATTCAATACCTATGTGGATTTGTGGGGTAAAATATTAGGATGATACTGTCCAAATGAAGGTGGTTCAACACCTTACATTTTGATTAACATTACACTACGTTACATTATTGTCATTTAGCAGATGCTCTTATTCAGAGTGACTTCCATAGATTACAATTTTACATGTTATTTATACAGCTGGATATTAACTGAGGCAGTTCTGAGTTAAGTACCTTGCCCAAGGTTACAACAGCAGTGCTCCTTCCACTATGCTACACTGCCGCCCCTATGCTCGTCAGAATATATCAAAGTACATCGACAGCATCAAAGACTAACGTCACCGTTAGCTCCGTATACTATGCTAAACTGCTGTGTATCTGTGTTAGCTGTACTTACAAATGTGCTCACCAGTGGACTGAGGTGAAACAACAATTAATCGATGCAGTCAAATTAAGACATACGACCCAAAAGTATCAGTGCGCGGTACCCACCATGCGGGCTGTCTCCGCCTTCTCCTCATCGGCGCCGTGCTTGAAGATATTAACTGGAGCCATTGAAAGGGACGCCTGCGGAACAGAACGACACGGTTCTCTCTGTCATTAATGACATATTCTGATGACTTCTCGGGTGTTGAAAGACTGTGGGTGAAACTCAGATGAAACCTTAAATAAGTCGAACATTAAAAAGTGGCCGATCATACAATCGATTGTCATCGAGGGCTGGTGCACAATGCTGAGAGTGACGTTTAATTCTGCGCTTTCACACGGCTAGCGTTAGCCTAGCCACGCCATTCTATCCACCGAACTAGTTAGTCGGAGAGAATTTCTTTACAAACTTTACTTTGTCAGGGGTATGAATGACCACCGTAGCTGGCAGATTAGCTATCATGGGAGAATCTGGATTTATGCATCACGCTGACCGGCAACCGGGTTAGTTAACGTTAATTTAGGGTAAACGTTTCTGAAAAGTAGCTAGCAAGCTACCTACAAGAGAGGGCACTGAATTACATAAATGAACCAAATCAACTTAAAGAAAAACCGTTTGCTACTAAAGATAATTATAACTCGCTTACTATTTGAAATACCTTGTCTAGCCGCTTGTAAACATTTTGTTATACGGTTGTGGGTGTGTAGCTAACTGAACGGAAAGCTGCGCCTGTTGCGCCGGCTCCTTAGAAACCGCTAGAAGCTTCGCCGTGCGGCCTGCTGCTGTCCACCATGACGTTACAAAGGCAGAAAACCCTGTACTTCTATCAATAAACGAAGACGCGTAACGTTATTTAAGCACACCACTTAACTTATCCGCAACCAGCCAGCTAACTGGCAACGTCGTTTACAGGCAAAAAAATGACTTAGTTAACTCGCTGCACAATCTGTAATGGTCTTTTCCATTGTGGTCTATAAGTAACTGTTAGCGAAGTTAGCTACGCGTACTGTGTGCTGGTTGTGTGAGCCTAGACGAAGTTTCAGTTAACAGCGATTCAGCCAAAATTCAGTTTTTGGTCTTTGCGTTTCTATACAGTAAATACTAGCTCTACACTACGAAGTCGCTGGTAATCTCACAGTAGCCACCCTAGCGAGCTATCGCGCAGGCAACCCATGTGCTTTTTTCCTGCTAAAACAACAGCATACTCTATACAATGGAAAACATCAACAAGCTGACTTGCAGACTAAGTGACTTAGCCATATTTGTCCTACATTTTACGACTGTAAATGCTCTCTGCATACTATATGGAGTTAAAAGCCGAAAAAGACTGCGCTTACCATGGTTTCTCCGGTGCAGGCAGCTAACCTAGCTGAGGGCCTTGCTCACACAAAACCTCCCAACTGCCTCAGCATCCGTATGGCGACTGCACGGTGACGTCACGACGCTCGAAATCGCCTTTGCCTTAAAGATCCAGCCTTAGATTTTTGCTGTTACATAAATCCAAACCTTAATTGCACCCCCATTTTCAAAAGACTACGAGAAGAGAACGGAGCGGGGAAAGAACATAATGCATTCATCTTATGCATGTCTGATTGGTCGTTATTGATGCTTGGCTGACTTAGTGCTTAGTGTACCCTAATTCTGCATATCTGCGCACAACGCAAGGTCTTAAGTCATTACCATTCGTAAAAACGCTTAACGTAGTCGTCATCAAGGTGCCCGATTTTTCTAGCCTGGTAGCTGTTACTGGGGTCTTATAAAATGGCCATAACGTTAATGGAAAGTTCAATTGTACATCCAAGAGGAAAAGAAACGGTAAAACCCGGCCTTGAACGATTACGGAAGCGCATGAAATGTGTGTTCCAAAGACATATGAAGAAGTTTAATGAGATAAATGTATCTTTCACGGGATGAGGCTGTCTGTAAACTAATTTAAAGGAACATCAACTTTCCAGCGACCGCATAAAGTTGTCATAACATTACCAGAGCAATTTAACTGCGTAACTGTTTCATCGTCAATGACATCTTTCGTGTAACCCATATTTCAAATTGAACGACAAGACAATCACTGTTGTTTGGTTTGTCTTTTATTTTGCCATGCTACAAAAATAAGTTGTTGCACTGATGGCGTATGACAAAGATGCACATATCACAACAATATTACAAAAGACAGTATGCTTTTTCCTCTTTTAAAAATACAAACATTTTGGTAAACTAATATTCATACCTGAAAAATGCAAATATCAAAATATATTTTCAATAAAATATCCGTACATTATTGTGACGTGTGGCATGGCTACTAACGTGAATCACTTTATTCGCTGCATAGTATGTCGCGATTTTTACACTTCGGGCGACCCAGACACAAAATCAAGATATTAATGTTTACATCAGCGATGAACCCATAGGCTCATCTTTTAATGAGCGTCTTTTCTGGAAAGAAATTGTCAGGGGACTTCATAACCATTTTATTGGTTTGATGATATCTATTAATAACATCTAACTACCTTTTTATACAATTCCTATATTTAAGCATTTTAAGGTAGGTAGAAAAAAAACTATCATTTTATAATGCAAGTTAGAACATATAAATCTTACAATATAATACAAAGGAATATAACCAATGAACAACTGGACTTGAGACTCTAGGATCCTATGAATGTTTGACAGTTCATACATAAACAGCTTTGTTTATTACATTTTTGTCAGTGTTACCAGAAGGACACTTGACGATACTGTGAATATCTTCGACAATCAGCAATTAGATCCAGGAGGAACAAACCATTTACAAACTTCGTGCACGAGATACAATTTTTTTACTGGAACAACCTGAACCATATTTTCAGCTTTCGTACAATGGACATAAAAATTTGCCCATTTGTCTTATGTACTTTAAGTGCAACCAGGGTGATCTGACATAACAGTACAACTTCATACTCAAAGTGAAAATCTGGCATATACCCTGTGCAGTTGCATTTTAAACTGTACTGCACACTAGGTAACCTTCAGATACTGATATTTAAGTAGCATGTAGTGTACCCTTTTGAGGTTTGAAATGACTGATCAGCTGTTACTGTTTCGTACCATAAAGAATGGAATGTTTTCCGACCTCATTGCTGGCCTATTACAACCAACATAACAAGGTGCTGGAAAAAATGTTAGAAATTTGGTAAGAGAAAGTAGCAGATTACCAAATGAACAAAATAGTGCTAAATGGCATGTACCTGGTCTACTTTAATTCCCTTTCAGGTTGAGCACAAAGTACTTAGTGTAACTTGTGAACCGTGTTTAAGTGAATAGTGTTTTGTTTGATATTTGGAGACAAAGATTAAAGAAGAAGAAAAAAAATAACCACCTGAAGTCCTTCCATCTTAAAAAAGACGTTTCTATTCTGTTTTTAGTGTCATTCTGTTCATTGTAATAAAAAGGTGCAACTTTACACAGTGCTTTGCAGGCTCACATAGGCAGGTCAGTACTATTGTGTCGCGTTTTCCTGGAGGTACCGTCGTCGCGGGGCAGTGCTTTCTGCAGGCTGGACATGGCGGCCGTGCGCTCGATGTCGATGACCGCGTACAGCTCTGTCCTGCGGGTAGGGGTCTGGGGGAGGGGCGTGGTGGGGGTCTTGGGCGTCTGGGGCCCGCTGGAGTCCGAGCCCTTCTCCTTCTCCATCTCCACCTCGATGTAGTTGAGCTGCCGCGGGGCCTCGGGAAGGCCGGGCCGCCGGAAGTCGAAGTTGAAGACCGTCGGGGGGGCCGTGCAGTCCCGCCGCCGGCCCGAGTCCAGTTTGTGGGCACTGAGCGGCACTGTTACGTTCTCGGTGTTGACGTAGTTGTGCGCGGGGTCCAGCGCGTGGTGGTGGAGGAGGTGGAGGTGGAGCGGGTGCGGGTGGTGGTAGCCGTTGAGGGACGGCGTCTTTGGGCTGAAGGTGTCGTCGTCGTCGTCGTCCTCCTCCTCCTCCTCGCCCCCGGAGCTCGGCTTCGGGGCCTCCCACACCGGGGGCAGGGCGGGGAGGTTCTCGTAGTTGAGCAGGGCCGTCCTCCTCTGGGCGGAGTTGTTGGCGTTCTGGGCGTCGGGGGTGGGGATGGGCGGGCGGACGCGGCGGGGGGCGGGCGCCGGGGCGGGGCCGGTGCCGTTGACGTGCTCGTAGGTCGGCTTGGCTCCCGGCGCGGCCTCCTTGCGCTCGTCGCTGTCGTAGCCCGTGTCGCCGTCGCCCGGCTGCCCGTTGAGGCTCCCAGGGGGTGGAGCGGGCGTGGCGGCGGGCTCCCGGGCTCCGCCCCCTTGCTCCAGCAACCCCGCCGCCTCCCGCTGCCTCTCCTTGGCCATGAGCTGCTTCTGCACAGGCGTGGGGCCCAGCACGAATTTGACCCCCGCGGACTCCAGCAGGACCCTCGGCTCTGGCAGGTCCGGCGGGGCCGCAGCCTCAGGGTTGGACAGCCGCAGCTCCAGGGGGGCGTGGGTGCTGCCCCGACTGCGCCGGTCCTCCTGCATCCCCGTGGTGTTCACGTAGGTGTGTACCTGGCAGGGAAAAGGGGACGGTCACCATCACACCCTGACACATCCACAAAGAGCAAAGAGCACAGCCACACACTTCTGTAGCTGCATCAGTGCAGCAATATACCTTTTAAAATTAGAAGACACCAGAAGTGCTTTTCTATTAAAATGGCCCTAACCTGTATGTTGTTTGTTTCAAGAAACACTGTGTGCAGTGGTTTTTGCAGACTTTCTGAACATTTAACCATACCGTCCAACTTTCTTTTTTAATTTCAAAGGGACACTGAAAGCTACAATCATTTTTCGCACTTTAATTGATTTTCCACAACATTATGATGACTGATGATTGGATGTTTCATTTCATCAATGCAGTTGAGTGTAATTTGCTGATATTCACCACTAGATGGCTCTCTTACACATAACACACCATCATACCAACTGAAGGTCTGATTTTGCCATTGGATCACAAAAAAAGAGGTCAAAACAACCATGCTAATGAGACAATCAGTGGCCAAAAAAGCCAGGAAAAAAATCTGGTCATGTGGACTCCACACCCTATGAAATACATGGGACATGCACTCCTTCCTTTTCCAAATTAAAATCATTTCTAAAATGTCATGCTACCTTTCTGTGGCAAACGTGACAAGCCTGTTCAGTAAAACTGAAATGATTGTTGCTCTTGACTTCTGATTAATGAATATAAGCAAATTTTACTCGCACAACACTCCGTTGGTCACTCAAAGTTAAGGACAAACTGCACTGTGGTTACATTAAATGGAGACCTTAGAGGAAGAATAGAAGAAAATTCAGGATGGGGGGGGGGCAGGGAGGCAGACAAACTCTTACCGGCTCATCAGCAACCAGAAGCGGATGCGTGGACTCTTCCCCCACTGAGGGTAGGCGGGTGCTCCCCACAGACGGATGCCGGCTGGAGGGCCGCGAGGAGGCGTCGCCAAAGGAGGGGTACCGCGGGATGCCGTTGGGTAAAACTGGAGCGGAGTAGCCTGGAGCTGCAGGGAGACCACGGTGAAGTCAGTACAAAGAGCCAGACTCATACAGAGGGACTACACACACTCAACGGGGCCTCATGGGTAAAGGTGGTTGAAACAGAGCTGGGAAGTCGCTCAGAGTGCGATCTGTCTGTAGCCTCTCTTCCCAGAGTGCTCTGGCAACAGGCCCCTCCCTCTCAATCTCCAAGATCAGTCGGGCCATAGGACATGCCTTCTAATGGATGTAAATATAAGTGATGCAAAGAATGTGCGTTGGGGTATATGTATATGTGCACTCACTAGCAGGTGTGTGAGGTGTATACATATAAACATTGGTAGACTTATGGGGTGTATATATGTACTCACTTGCAGGTGAGAGGGTTGTGTCTGTGTACTCGCTGGTGGGACTGTGGGGTGTGTCCATTTACTCATTTGTGGGTGAGCGGGGCGTGTGTGTTACTCACTGGTGAGTGTGTAGGGTTAACTTGTGATAGGGCTTGAATAATGTTCTGCTCACACTCTCCCGTCTGGGAGTGTTGTTAGCCTGGTCTGACACTGTTGCTCATTTAACTTGAATGGACACACTTATGTTCTATTGGGCTGGAAGTCGCTCTGGAAAAGTGTCTGCTGAATAAATGTGATGTAATATGTATGTGTACTCATTTGTGGGTGTGCAGGGCATGTGTGTTTGTGTGTGCGTTACTCACTGGTGGGCGTGCGGGGTGTGCGGGGCAGCTCGCCCTCCGTCGCCCCCTGGGCGGGCTCCAGCACGGGCTCCTCCACCACGCTGATGCTGTTGTTGTGCATGATGTCCTGCAGCATGTTGAAGATCTCCTCAGCCCGAGCGCACTTGAAGGCGAAAATACCTGGGAACGCGAACACACACGGTCAAATATCCACGCCTGCGAACACACGCAGGCATGCAAAAACGCACACAGAAATATCCCTGCAGACACGCCAACGTTAAGACAGACCTCCACAAACATACAGTCAAAGGTTCCCTACAGACAAATACATGCATATGTACACTCAGACTGTGCCAAACACATCAAACCCTATAGAGAGACACACACCTACATGAACACAAAACACCACGGAACAAAAAAACAGCACCTCGGTTTCACCAGGTTAACAAAGGCAACCTGATCCTAAAAAAAAAAAAAAAAAAAAATGAAACCTGGAACACAATGCAGAGGGCACCGCGCAAGCACCACAACACAGCTGCACTGCTGAACACACGTCACACCACGGTCAGTGCGCACAGCGATACCGCGATGGCCGCGGTATTGTGTGGCAGAACCGAAAGGCCTGACTTACCCCCCTGCACACGAACACACAAAGCCCCATCATCCCGGCCCCTGACCTCAGGGGGGCCCATCCTCTGTCAGCTTGGAGTCAAAGTCGACATTCTGACATTAACAACTGCCTGGGCTATGGCTCTACAACTTGCAAGAGAGGCGCTACGCTTGCAGTGTCCTCTGTAAGCAGAGGAATCCGCCGTACAGCCAATTAAAGACAAGAGTCTTGTTTTTGGTACTGAATATTTTTCCCCAATGGAAGATCATGTTTTTGACCCTGCTGTTTTAGCAATTCGCTTTTAGCCTCTCTTTTCATACAAACACAAGATTTAATGTAGAATTCCAATTACTCTTTTGGTTAGATGAAGACAAATGAAGCTGCAAGATGGTAATGGTAATTAAGATGGTATTTTATGAACGTACGAGTGAATGAAACACTATTTGTGAGTACAAGGTTTAAAAAATCTTAAATTTTACTGTACGTCAGCCAAAACACTACATAAGTGATGGTCGAGTAAGGTTTCGAGAACTTCTAAATGGGTATACACGTCAACATGATTATCTCAGTTGAATGAATGAAAATGTCTCCTTAAAGAAGATTCTCATTGATTCAGATCAGGCATGTGTACCATCAATAAGTGGCTTGGCGTATTTTCTGCCACTGATCCAGAAACTTTTCCATCCAAAACCTGCTCAACATTTGCAGCTGATCCAGGAAAAAAAATCATTGGGGGCAGAACCTAATCTAAACTTATTTCATTAAGCCTGACTCTCGCATCATTCCTCTACAAATGAAGTGACGTCGTGTTTGAGCGCGGGCTCAGAGGAGGAGTGGCCAGAGAAAGAGCGACCGCGGAGGAGGGTGCTCACCTTGCCCGGTCTGGCAGCGGCGGCCGCTCTCGAAGGAGAAGAGGTTGGAGTCGTAGCCGTAGCGGCGCAGGCAGAGGTAGGGCCACTTGACGGCCTCCCGCTTGCGGGTGTGCAGGATGAGCTCCTCCTCCGTCAGCTCCATCACGCCCGAGCCCAGCTCGTTCCCGTCATCGTCCACGTTGATCACCTGCCGACACGGGGGGGGGTCCGCCGTCACCACGGGCACAGCAACGCTCTGCCCGCGGTCAGGCTCTCTGGACGCGGGGCCTCGTCAGCTGTTCTGAACGCACCACTGACATTGGCTGCTCTAAACGCACCCTGCCACCAGAGCGTCAGCACTGCTAAACACGCATCTTATCACTCGCTCGAAACACACACCAGTCAGCACCTTGTCAGATGCATGCCAATCAGTGTCACTCGCTCCAAACACAGGCCTCAATCAGTGTCACTTGATCCAGACACATATTGGTCAGTGGCCCTCACTGCACACACATGTAGTGGGCTTCCCTTCCTCTTCACAATGCTTGTCAGCCGTCATCTCTGGCTCTTGGCGTGCACATACACACATCTACATTCACGGAGAGACACACAGCGAATTCGGGGTGGCCTCCGATGCAGCCAAAGATCGCAGCTGGCTTCTAACCAACCTTGTAACTGTTAATTGGTATTCGCCCAGTGAGGCACCCTCTCCCAGATAAAGAAATAAAGGCAACGAGAGGGCACACGCAGCAACGACCACGGGGACGGTCACCCTAATGGGTCCCACGGGAGAAGTCACCCAACACAGATGCAGACAAACGGCATCTTTATATTCCAAATGTAGGAGGGAAAGTCAGTGCTTAATCGTTTCTAGCATGTTGATATACACTAACAATTGGTCATTTGTTACTGCGTGATGTACACCGCATGACATGCCTATAGTGGCCACAATAGTGTGAGATGTACACTTTGCTTCTGAAGTAGAGGTGTACATGCCTTATCATGTAAAGGTCTAACCTCATACCTCCCCCTCCTTTATGTGTGTGGTTTTATTGTAGGGTATGCTGTACAGTCATTCTAAGAGTGTCCATTACAACACAAAATGCTGATGTAAATGTGTGCCGGAAGATTATGGAGAGAGGCACAGATTGCTGCTAAAAACAAGAAATGTACCAGTGACTACCAGGTTACACAACATAACAATGTATTCATAATGAGTCAAATTTTCAAACACAGGAAGGTACCTTTACACATTTTGGCATATGAATCCACACCTGGGATGAATGTCTTTATCATTAAAGTCAAGTCCAATTCCTTAATCACTATTCCACAATGACGGTGTTTTCGTTTCAAATGGCAAAGACTCATTAAGGCACATAACGTGACACCTGTAATGCATGTAAAACATGGAGCTATGTACCACCATCCA
The DNA here is from genome assembly GCA_019176425.1 of Megalops atlanticus. NCBI lineage: Eukaryota > Metazoa > Chordata > Actinopteri > Elopiformes > Megalopidae > Megalops > Megalops atlanticus. The sequence continues at coordinate 14,495,387 of CM032897.1, forward strand.
GAGCATCCCTCCGGGTCGCTGTAGAGCGAGTGAACGCAGGAGGAGAGAGAGAGAGCGAGAGAAAGAGAGAGAGAGGGAGACAGAGAGACTTACCTTAAATTTGCTTTGGTGGTTATCTGGGATTGACTCTTTGTCAGGACAGCTACAGCAGCTACCCATGGCTTCTTTAGAAGACCATTTGATCACTACAAAACAAGAAGACAGCAGGGAGACTTTAGATTAACAGTACACTGGCAGAGGCGCACCCTGTAGAATACATAGTAGAACGTGGGTGCAACGTTCTCTCAGAGAAATAGAAATAATATTCTAGTTAAAAGCCTCTTCTGGGAGAATTAGAGTTCTATTTAGCTTCATTCTGAATTTGCATCAACTTCCATCTCTGTCAGACACACACCCAATTCAAGCTGTGAAAGCAAAAGATTAAATAAACACCAATCCCAACATGTTAAAATGGGGGGGACTTCTGCCAACTGTGATGCTGTGCTTCTCCGCTGAGGCCAGCAGGGGGCAGGAGGGGGCTCTGCCTGAGGTTCCTCACCTAGGTCTGGCCGTCAACATTCCTGGTTCCCTCCCCAGCGCCTGGCCAGTGGACATGCTTCACAATGTCATGGTCGCTTGACACCTGACCACGCGTGCCTCCTGAAACAGAGGGGACACACTGCATTAGGACATCTGACGCAAACACCACTCAATGAAAATGTGTCTGTGAGAAGCAGCGTTACACCTGCACTTTTCCAACCGCTTAACGAGTTATCGACAGCTGCTGAATCTGATGAGTGGATTATATCCGTTTTGCTGATCTTGGACTTCAGCTGGACAGAGGATTTGGTACACCAGAAGTGGGCTTCCCTCCTAGACACCAATTGGCCAAACTTGCCACCAATTTGGTATATTTTGCTGTCGTGGGAGACGACAGCAATATTATGCTGTGATTTCCCCTGTGTTACTATTTAAGAGTGTCAAGTAAATTCACTCTGCTCACTCAGTCAATTGATGGCTACATAAGCAATGCTCATAATAGTCCAATAATACCGGTGAGTACTCAAGGACTTAATATCCTCCCCATTTAATGTATTTCTCCTACATACATGGGAGAAAGAGTCAGACTGAAGTAATGTCTTCAGACATATAATTACAGCAACAGTGAAAAGCAAGCCATGCATTTTTTTCGAACTGTGAAGGAAGTCTTGTGCAGGGCACAACCGACCACGCAGTTACGATCCCGCTCAAAGCGACCATGCGGTTCCAATCCCACTCAGATGACCCCGCCCTGCCGGCAGTCAGCTGACGGACAGCCACGCGCTGGGGGGAAATTCCCAGACTCCCGAGCCGACTCGGAGGGGACATCGTGAGCCCCTGTGCCCAGTACCGCTTCAGTGCAGAGCGCTTTAGCGACCGCTATCAAAAGCCCATTTTCTGACATACATTTACTTCAGAGGCTTATTTAACAACAGCCCTGGTTGTCAAATCGTAAGCCCAGCCAGCAAAGACAAATGTCACTCTTATAACATTCCCGTCACAGTATTTTCACACAATGTTAGAGGAAGGTCTCTTTTGGCCAAAGTTCAAATTAACTTCGAGGTGCTACTATACATACAGAAGTTGAGATAGAAGTTCATCTTAGAATTATTTTGCAGAGAGCAGCCTCGGGTGCTCTTAAGAGGAGGTAAGGAAAAGCCTGTCAGATAAAAACGGATGCCAAGACAAAGAGATCATGACACACAACTGCAGACTGTCTCTGCGTCTCCCACGACAACAAAAACGAAAGGGAGCTTAGCTTGGAGACGCCCTGAACTCCAGAGGTACTCACAACCGGCGGGAGAGACCTCTCGCCTAGATCAGTAAAAGTGCAATGGCCTAAGGCAAAGATGCTAAGATTCCTCATGAATATGACCACACCCCCTGACCGAGGCCTGGCCACGCCTCTCCCTGCACACACCCACACAGAGGCCTGCTTGTGCAAACCTGTCAACTATGTAAACAAAATGAGGTGGAGGAAAAACTAACAATGATAAATCTCTGCATCTGGCATCATATCACTTTTAATCCTTAATGACAAAATACTCTGAGCTTTAAGCTTCATGTATGCACTGGAAATAAGACAACATGTAGCACTTCTTTATATTAACTATCAAAAGTACAAGCGAAATCACATATTCACACTCACACCATTTGCCATAAAAACACCCAAGTGATAAATTTAACATCAAAATGAACTTTCATTTTCACGAACAGAGGCGCCCGGTTTGAATATAGCAAAGTATTATGTAGGTATGGAGTGTAAGCAGTCTCACTAACATGTGGTGTTGACCACGGCAATGGTGTTCTTGGTCCTGTGGTTACTGAAGGAGTCCAACTTTCGGAGTTCATTCATGCTCTCGTTTTGACTACTTTACTTGTGTTGTTGACTGGGCGAGAACTTGACGCTTATTTCTTCAGGTGACAATCGGACAATGGGTGAAAAGGACCTTTAAACATTTTAAGGATGGTACCGACTGCCACTGTTGACAGGCTAATACCAGTAACAATATACAAAATATGCTAACATTCTTTCTTTATTACATTAGTTTCGATCTCCAAGATGTGAACAGAAATATTGACGACAATCTTGTTTCATCAGCTTTTTGTTTCCTGCAAATTCACTATCTGATGTCATGTGCAGGTTGAAATCAACCCGAGCAAAACCTACCATCTTGCTTCCAATGTGGTCTCTCACAGCACTGCCCTTTATGCTGCCTGCAAAAGCGGAGAGCTACACTGCCACAGAGAGAATTACTCATTTATGTATTTGCTTGGCAGACTTTCAGGTGGTAACACCCATTACAGCATTGTTTCTGTCATTATTTTTTAAATACAGATTGGAGTTTAATATCAAAGCAGTCCACCCTTAAGTTCACTTAAGCTTACCAATGACTTTATGCATATATTAAATCAGACTATGTCACAGCATAGGGGATGACACCATTAGAGAGAAAACTAGGCACATTGTGATTCACTACAATGAGATACAACGAAGCGTATTCAGATACCAAGATGAGTAAATAGCAGAAGCAGAGCAAAGTTTTCATGCCACAGGTGGAACTACAAGTCTTGCACATGTCCTGATACTCCCACACAACTGAGCACCTGGAATACCTAAGACTGCCCAAAGGCCCGCCAAGGTTATAACAATCTTACAGTCCTTACTGCTCTGCTGCAGTCTGCAGCAAGAGTCTTAAGTAACCTTCTTTTCTGCCGTTACTACATAGTAAGATAACTGGCCATTTTTAATCAGTTGTGCTGCTCGCCACTGACTGTGCTCTCTGACGCGCCTGATACTAGCTTATTAAATTTGCAGCAAATCCAGCTGACAAGCAGCTTTTGGCACGAGGCTTGGCCTTTAATTGCTTAATGAGTTTAGGAATTTAGCGAAAAGCCAACAACACTAAACAAAATGGAAACTGGAATGAAACCCCTCTGCAAAGGGTGTGGGTATGTGCGGGTGTGTGTGTGTGCGCGCGCCTAAAGAGATACACGTGTTCTATTGCCAAAACATTTTGAGCTGGGAAAAGTACAAAAGGGTCAGAGAAAATGAAATAAAATGAGAACTGAGGGATCAGAACTAAGTTAAGCAAAAAAAAAAATAATAATAATATCACAGTCAGTATTGGGTCTGTAACTCCTGACAGTGGTCATTGTTTTAATTAAGGTCTATCCCAACACAGGGGTTTGGACATGTGGCTGAGCTTCATTTTTGTAATTTTTTTGGTCAAAGGCTGCACATTCAGACATTTTGCTTTGGCCAACTACTGGCTCAGATCATACGTGTTATGTCAATCAATGAGGACAGCAACATGCTGAGCCTGACATTCATGTGCTTGAAGAAGGTGGAATTTGGGCAGGAGGAGAGGCCCTTTCAGTCTTGCCGGGTTAGAACACACTGACCAGGTGAGCAATGGCAGAATGACCTCCATTGTTCTCACTGCAACAAAAGGCAGCACAACCACACCAAACCAAACCAAGGCGCTAAAATCAGCCCGGCAAGACAGTGAAAAACCTTTCCATCAAACTGAGCATGAAACACTAAGAAGCCACATCTAATCCCAGTAAACTGTGGTGTCCCACACGGCTCTATATCAGGGCCGATACTTTTTTCTCACTTATTTGTTATCCCTATGCCATATGGTATGGATTTCAGTTCCATTGCTGTCCTAATGACATTAAAGAGCTCCAAGAAAAAGGCTTTAGATGGCTACACTGTAGTACTATTACAAACATGCCTTCCATGTAACGGCCAGGGTCAACACTGTCTAGGAGCCCAGACTAGGAATGAAGCAAAAAAAAAAAATATTCATCATCACCTGATCAGTTCCTGCCTAAGCGTAAGGTGGTAGGTCTAACTCTGATGACCCTGACAGAGTTTTCAGCTCCACAGATACAGTTTTTCATGACTTAGGGCAGATCTTGATGAACTTCACGAATGAGGATGTGCACCATGCTGTGCAACAACCATAAACTGCTCTTAACCCTGCCACTGTTGCTTACACCAGTGCATTTTTGTTAAACCCCACATCCTCTGAGCGTGACACTGCATATGCTAGCCTACTGTCCTGCTTCATGTCAAACACAAGGGAAATACACTGGTGCCAAGCTGGCAAAACAGCATGGACTTCCAGTAGCCCTGGCCATGGCAAAGGCACCGCACAGTAATGGGGAACAGGTTTTAGGTCTAGCAACACCAGCTTCCTGTGTTCCCAAAACAGCAACACCAGTACCACTCAGTACCACTGTTCTCTGCTGTTCAGTCAGCATTCTTTTATATTGTTATTAAAGTTAAAAGCAGCATACAAATTAAATGTGGCATTAAAATTATTGACTGGTAAAGTTAACAGAGGCCATGTCCAAAAATGTCCTAGCTTTTCTGTCCTCATAATGACAGCATTGTCTCAGCCATGCTGGGTATCTAAACAAATTCTGCCCTGGTGAAAATGTCAGGGGACTTGATATGTAAGTCTGTTAATGCTTTCCAGCACCACAAGGTTACAGTAACACCTTTCTTGAGAAAAACGATTTGACACTAAGTGCATAGAACTAGCAACTTGAAGACTGCTATCCATGCCAACTTTGACTGGTTAGCAAAACACTGGATGCATACGACTACTTGTTGCTGACTTATCCAAGGGTGTAAGAGCAGTATCCCACCTGGGGATTCTACTCTCTGACCTTAGTTACAGGCCGAGCTCCTTAACTACTATGCCTCGCCGCTGCCTTAATAACAGGCCTCACGCGCAGGGCTGTGCTTAAGAGCGTTTCCCCGCAGTCTCGGACAGACCTACGCAGCCACCAAACAGCCAGCATAACTGCTGGGAACTGGCACCGCGGGTCTTTCACAGCCCAACTGCTCCGCTCGTTCTGAACAGAACGTCCTGATGGTGAGACGAGTGTCTGTTATCGTTTGCGAGCTTAATGAAATCAGACGTCGTTGACCCGCCGCCCAAAGACTGCAGTGTGCACCCAGACCACTAAAATCCTTCAGGCACAATAACTCAATTTCTAATCTTGACATCAGTTTAACATTAATCCAAATTTTAAAAAAAGTCAATAGGAAATTAGAAGTGTGTCAGTGGTGCCTGTAATTGGTGCAGAATGTGAATAAAACCGCAGAGTGAACATGATCACTTAAACCCCGGTGACAGCATGAGAAAAGTTTAAGTGATGCGTTAATCAACTGTAAAATAGATTTTTAAAATTTTCAAGCCGTTATACAGACTAATAGATGTGGAAGTGTGGAAATCTACCTTCACCTTCATCCCTTCTCAATGTTAGACTTGTCTTTATAACCGTCACCCAAAACACTGATTGCTTGCAATTTGCTTTCAGAGTTTTAGCTCATGCCTGCTGCTCTGATACACATCACTGAAACGTAATTCACTGATTCATGGTGGGGCTCAGTGTCACATGCTGTCAGCTTGCTAGCCCCTCGATCCATTTGAGTGTCTTACTGAGGATGCCTTTATCAGCAACATCCAGTATATTTTATGACGTGTGGCGAACAAGCCAACACTGACACAAAGGAACAAACAATCAAACATCACTGGAGGTTCCGAGAAGCTGTTCATCAGGATTACTTTGTAGACAAGACCAAACCAGCTTGACTGTTTTGAGCATGTCAGAAAAATCCGAATCCAAGAATCAAAACTTAGGCAGAGACATTCAGTGTGCAAACACCAAGGCACCTTTCAAAGCCTCTTAGACCTTCCTGCTACTGCACATCACTAACCAATGACAATCAATGATTTCACCTCATTTGCATCACGCTAACCAATGACAATCACTGACTATGCTGTGATTTCACCTAGCTAACCATTACCAATCACCAATTTCTTGTTAACTGCATCTCTATAACCAATGACAATCATTGGCTTCACCTTGTCTGTTGTGAAGTTGTTGGAGGCCTCTCATCTATGTGGAAAGAGTAAAACAGCAGCAGATCAAGCCTGCTCACAAAAACTGACCCTCAGCTTCAGCTTTATTTTCACATGGCCACATGATCAGTGTTAGGAATACATTACTACTGACATCACATTCACAAGGAGCATGCTACCCAGAATCAATGCATCACACACAAATCACACAACATCATTGGCTAAATGTCACCACAGTTTTAGAGGAGACGGACTAAAGGAAAGCCCCCCTGCACCATCTGTAAGTAACTATGAGTAGGTGAGCAGTAGGGACAGCCTATGTGTGGCTTTGTATGTGTACTTTCTTGCTCATGTCTCTGAAAAGATCCCACCACTGCTATAATTGCTTAGCACATGCCCTTACCCAGAGCAACATACATGGATTACAATTTTCTACATTTTATCCATTCATACAGCTAGATATTTACTGACAGCTTAAGTATGTTGCCCAAGGGTACAACAGCAGCGGCCTACCGGGCAGTCAAACCAGCAACGTTAGCGTTGCAAGCCCTGATCCATACCCATACGCCACGCTGCCGCCTAAAAGTGAAGGAGCATGCATAAACATGCACATGCAACCCACACATACACATGTGAGCGTGCACAAGCGTTACAGTGCATTTAGTCATTTAGCAGACGCTGTTATTCAGAGTGACTTATTCAGAGTGACTACAGTGCAAACACACAGAGACAAGTTTCTGGGGTGTGAGGCAACTTTCAGAATGTGTTTTTTTTTTTTTTTTTTTTAAATTGTGAGGCATCAGGGTGTGGATGCTGAGGCTGATTGCAGCAGAGACCCTAAGGGATCCAACTGCTTGTCTGCGAAGCAGCAGAGGTCTGACGAGCCAAACTGACTCACGCCACTTGCATGCTGGGCGTTCTTTGGGTGTCTAGCAAAGTCAGAAAAAACACTGTCATTTTGCGTAAGAATTTAATATAAACACACCCCTGAACAGAGAAAGTCAGGAACAGGCTCTTAACCAGCACTGAAGAGGCTGGACTCCAAATGTACAGGCCACTTAAGCATTAGTGGTGCTTTACTGCTTAATTTTAATATGTTCACAACAACCTATTGGTATGAGTAGTTCTAGCTGTTCAACAAATGCAAGTTGTTAAAGTAGAATATTGTGTTCCAAATGAAATTTGACCATAAAACTTGTCAGATATATAGTTATCAGATGTACAGTTCACTGCGCAAAAAAAAAAAGATTCATTAGTTTTGATGGCTTTGGTCTGTCAGCAAACATTAACAGAAATTATGAAGGTCTTTGGTGCTGGAGAAGGAAATCCTAGGGAGTTTATTTCCTTGAGCAAAAGCACAAGGAAGTACAGCGTATGACTGCACAGACAGGCAGCTAGCGCTCAGGCCTTTGCTGAAATCTCACCTGTACTTCTGCTTGCAGTTTCACACAGCCCAGAAGGAAATCTCAACGGCTTATCACTGCAGAAACTCTCACTACGGACATGTACAGTCAATGAGAGCTACAGGCAGGCTCTCCAGAACACATCTGCTAATTGCGCAAAAAAAAAAAAAAAAAATCTGCCCATTAATTGGCTAATCCCCAAAATAACCTCTTGCTTCCTTCATGCAAATTCTTCCACGTGAACGGACACAGGAGCAGCCCTGGTACTCAAAGGCAGCTTTTTATAGAGCAGGCTAACGGGCCAAATCTGATATATTGATTAGGGGGAGCGAGCGTCACATGATCAGACTCTTACAGACGCAGAGTGAAGCTGCAAAGATGATAAATTAATAACCGGGCAGGGCAGTTGCAGAAGAACATCTGCAGGGAACATAAAGGCATATGCACAAGGTTAGTGCACTTTGGGGGGGGGGTTTGGGGGTGGGCTGACGCTCCAACTACAATAAATCAGCTATGAAATGATAGCATCTCACTCTGGCAAGAAGATGCCGGTGGACTTGGCTGAAAAGCCCCTTTGAAGCTACAAGAAGAACTGCCCCATTCTTTCAAACCTCTGTCCATGCGCTGTTATTGACTCCTTCGCTGATGAAAAAGGATTATTCACCGGGGCAAATCCGGAGCGATGTGGAGCCGATTAAAAATAATTTCTATCAGGAGATATGATGCACGAGAACTTTGCGAGCTTAGTGTTACACCTATTTATAATTCATTCCTGCGTAGCGAGGAGCTAATCAATCGATCCTCATCTTTCCAAAACAGCTACGGTGATCTATCCAGAACCTGGGCATTAATTTGGAGTTCACTTAACCAGCCATTTCTGCTGAGTCACCCTGTATTTCCCGATCAATCTTGTCTCGATATCTGCTTTACCACTTAAGAGATTGACTCCTTATATGGCTTTTTGCTTGTGTTGCACTCTGCCTCACTTGTACGTCGCTTTGGATAAAAGCTTCTGCCAAATGAATAAATGTAAATGTAAATGCAACAAATTCAGTGACATTCTGCAAGAAAGCACAAAAGAACAGGATTAAAGGGTCAGTGTCAGGCTCATCTCTTCAACTCTGTTGACTGAATGACTGTCCGCATTGCTAGCCTTATTAACGTCTTATTAACATCTGGGAAGGGAAAAAAGCCAAGCTATACAGCAGGTAGATAACAAACCAGAGGGAGGCTCCAGTAAGCAGAGTGTGCATGGACACACACACACACACACACACACACACACACACACACACACACACACACACACACACACACACACAGAGTAAGCGATCAGGACAGTTACGGAGTGATCGCGCTGAACTCCCTCTCAGCGGCATTCTTCTTCAGACAGGCCTCGTCGCCGGGGCAACCCCGCGCTCCCATTATGGCCAGCTGGTCCTTCTTATTTTGAAAACGCGGCCCCGGCTAGCGCCTGAACTTTTTGTTTTATTTCCAACGGGGGAGAGAGTTTACTTTAACTCCCAAACCATTTTCAGAAGGGGGGGGGCTGAAGGAATCCGGGGCTTCGTGCTATCTGGAAGCATGATATGAGCAGAGGAAACAGCTCCAGATCTCAGCCAAACGGCTCTGTATAAAGTGAGGCCTCATACCAAAATCGAAACCGAACTCCTCATTCACAGTGCGTCTAGGGTGGTCCTGCGAGAAAATAAAACGAAGGAAAAGAGTCTGCTCAGATGTACCAAGCATTTAAATAACCAGTGTTGGAAGAGACACTGACTTGCAGTGCGCTTGGTACTTCCAACTGAACACTTTCCACTTTTAAATAAGACATTTGCCAGAAGAATAAGTCATATTTCAAAAATTTGTCATTCACAGAATAATTCTTATTCTGTATACCAAGGTGTGCTGTAAGATTGAGGTAGTTTTATCCAGGAGCCCACACCTGAAATCTGAAGTCCTCTATTATGTTGCTCATTATACAGATTAATGCCAAACACCAGGATTCCACCAAGAAACATAGTCCAGCATTAAATTTTGTTTTTATCTTATATTCAAACACCCTGTAAAATCCATATAAAAGTCCACATAAAATCACAAATTGAGAAATTCTGGTTGCAAAGGACAGCTGGTGAGAGGTTTTATGTTATTTCTTCTGTTAGCGGTGGGGGCTAATGTAAAAGGATAAATCTCGAAGAGGAAGCTGTCAGAACGGCAGATCTAACTTAAAGAAACACAGAGCGCATGTCATATGATGCCGTCGTGACAGACATGAAGTGTTCACGTTAACCCCGCAGGGCTGTCAGAGCTGTCCTGATAGGCTAACACTGCGAGCGCAGTCCCCTTTCAGAGAGACTGCAGCTGTGAGGGACGCAGCCACTCTGGGCATGGGAGAGTGCACTATGACAGAGTGTGGGAGGTGGAGGCAGTGTGTGTGTGTGTGTGTGTGTGTGTGTGTGTGTGTGTGTGTGTGAGTGAGAGAGAGTGAGGAGGGAGCTGCAGCCAGGGAACGATGATCAGCTCCACATGATGGCTCTTGGTGTCTTTCGTATCCCTTGTGCCGATGTAGAACAGGGCTGGCTCTTCTAGTTCTGGTTCCAGGTGGGTTTCCATTAGATTGTTTTGCAGTGCTGATTTGTAGTTTTATTGGTGCTGGCCCACTGACCAATGAGACTGGGACAGAGAACCCAGGCTGTGGGACTTACACAAGTTGCTCCACAAAATTAAATAAAAAGCACATTTTTTTAAACTCAGAATAAAACATCAAGCTGTATACATGGATAGCAAAAAATCTATGTAAGTCACTCTGTATAAAAGCATGTGCTAAATGACAATAATGTCAATAAAAAAAAAAAAAAAAAGTCCACTCACACAAACATGCTTGAAAGAGAGCCATTACATTTCTTCCTTGGAAGACCTCTGTATGGGATCCACCACATCTGACCCGGCTAACACAATGAATATCAGCTACAGTTTGCCTCATAACAGCACTGCATTAGTGATAAAGTTCTTTGCAAAAATTCTGAGCCCATTACTCAACTAATGAGCTAAATTTATTTTCTGTAAGACCCCTTCATTGAAAACACCATGCTTGTAGCACTTTTTTTTCAAAAAGCTACATCCTTAAATGTTGTCAAATATTCATATGTTGTCCCCAAAATTGGTAGTTTTTACACAATTTGTGATATGAGGCAGGGATTCACAGCTGAAATCAGTTCTGATTAAGAAACGTACTGCTACAGGGACAACCACAGGTATGAAAATACATGTAAATCAGGGATGATACTGAGTATCTTTGCATATGGTTATTCATTAATGGCTGTCTACTGGTGCAGAAAAAATATGCATTATTTTCCATCACAGGCTTCTCAAGCCTGTGACCACTTTCACATTTGGCATTCAAATTCTCATTTCTAACATATCACTTAGGGGCAAAAGTAGGTGAGAGTAATTCATTTGGATTCACAATGCTTAAATGCTATCCATGTGCTGCCCTAGAAGTATGCTGTGCAGTTTCTGAATTGAACACCATTTCCCATCATGCAAATATGCTGTTCAGACTTACATGTCATGACTGCTCAATGAATGCAATGAAGGGAATAAAAACAGAAAGGCCAAATCCCCAAAATAAGAAATCACAGCCAAAATTCAGCTTTGTACATGCTCTTACATCACACTTACATACAGTCATCTAAATGGTAGTGTGTGTTGTTCAAATCCATCTTTCTTATTACTCAATGGTATAAAAAACAGAACACAAGGTACTGGCTGGAATCTATCTGATCTCTGATCAGTACCTAATGTATGACAAGATGTTCTTTCAGATAACTGACCTGGGAACAGTGGATAGTGAGCATCAAGGGGAGGGTTAGGATGCTACCTTAGTTTGTGTGAGTTTGCCAGAGTTCTGCATTTGCTGCACCTAATTCAGTGTTTAGTACGGAAGGGTGAAAATCAAAAACTCCACAATAACAGCAAACAACGGGCTTTTGTGCAGAAGGATGACATAAAAAAACACTAAAAATAAATGTGAATATTTTTCACCTGCAAGCTGAACATCTGGACAAAACTGTGGAAAACTGAGGAAAAAATGCAACCTTTGTGGGTTACTCATTTGTGAGATACTCAGGAAAGACTAATGCCTTTTCTTTGGTGAATTCAGTTTGAAATTAATTGGTCCATCTGACAACTAAGCATGCACTTAACCACTTTCATTGCCATTTTATACTGCTACAAACAACAGAAGGGATAAAGAACCAGACAGAAAAGGCTATCTGGAAGAACTGGGAGGTAAATCGGAAGAACAGTGTTCTTCAAGTGAAGCTAACCTCTAAATGAAGCCCTATAACAGGGACAGGAGACTTTTGGAACCTGTGGTGTTCCTTACTTCTAACAGCAGTGCCCCTCACACCTCACGCCCCTGAAGTCCATAATGGCACCAAGATGCCCTCATAGCCTTCTTTCCCCAAAGGACCTTATTCATCCTGACTCACAAGCCTCTGATCATCGCTCAGATGCCCTCAGAAGGGGTCCTGACATGCCAAACGCCTCCTCCTCGCGGTCTCTTGCAAATCTCAGCCGACACTCGGGCCCGCCGACAGCGAGAGTTACGCTCGCCCGTTAGAAGTTAATGAAACACACGTTCAACCCTCGGCGTGATGAGGTGCCGATAACACACTGGTGGGCGAGGTCCACTTAAGAGCTACTGAGGGTGAAGATGAAAGATGAAACCGGTTCAGTCGGGACGAGGCTGCTCTCGGTAGCCGGTCAGGGTGCGCTCACACTCCGAGTTACAGATGACGCTGCGCAGGGCTACTCACTGCCCCACCTGTGATTCTGTCACTCTGGCTTAGGCTGTGGTTTTGGCAGGCTTACCGCACCTAGAGGTCAAGAGGGCCATACGAGGGAGAGCCACGAACCTAAGCCCTGAAGCAACCAACTCGCATGGTATTTACAGAGAGGGAAAAAATGGTGTTTGCAAAGGTTTATCATACTTAGGGGGCAGGGGCAGGATCACAGCAGTCACAACATAGAGAATGGGACCGCAACAAGACCACTATAGGCCCAAGCTCATGCTTTTCAAAGGAAAGAAACTGCTGTGCCAGAGCTGAGAACAGAAGGCTTTTGACTTAATGTGGAAGGAGGGATGGACAGAAAGACAGACACTTTTAGGCACAGTGCAGCCATGAATAACGAAAAGATAACAGAACTACCTATGTGTACAAGGCCAAACACAGACACACCAAGGTTCTCCACTGAGTAAATGGGGACTGTGCACAAACAAAATGCCCAGGCTGCAATCATGTCGTGGTCTCCCGGACCATAAAGACTTTCGGAGTTTTGCCAAAGATCCAAACTCTGCCTGAGGAACAACAATGCAGGTCCGTTAACCACCAAAATCTGAACAGAAATATCCCTCATCTGGACACTGCACCATCAAAGGTGTGTTGCACCTTAAAAGCATTGGACAAGAATAAAATTATACACTAGGTGTGAGCCCCTACAGACAGTGGACAGGGTTATAAGCTATCATAGCCTGTCTATGCTAAAAAAAAAAGCATCAAACAGTTGCAAAGCTCACAAAATCAGATTATTTGAGATTATGCCCAAAATCACACTCAGTTTTTGTGATAACCCATAAAGCCCTCTCTGTGCATTGTACAATGGATAATAAAGGGTGACATAACTTGGGGAGACATAACTTGTGGTAGGGCTTGAATGGTGTTATGCTCACACTCACTGGTCTGGGAGTGTTGTTAGCCTGCTCTGACACTTGAATGGATACACTTATGTTCTGTTGTGCTGGAAGTCACTCCGGATAAGAGTTTGCTAAATGAATGTAATGCAATGTAAACTTAAACATGTTTTAAATACATTCTTGCTTTGAGATTTTCTTAAAACAAAATGGTGATTAAGAAAACACATGCAATTAAGTCTTCTAAAAAAAGGCTACCATTTCTACAATGGACCACAAATGAAGACAGATCAGAGCTACATCACCCTGCTGGAGTGGCCGGTATGATGTCATCCGAGCCCGTGCGGGTCTTTACATCTGCGCTCAGTACTGTTGGGAATTCTGGGAGCTTCAGTGTGAACACAGCACAAGAGACTGTTCAAACCCCCCCCCCGCGGTGCCGCCGCTCTCGCGGAGTGCCTCTCCAGAACCTCGCGGCTCTCTTCAATGGCACACCTGCGCACACAGATTAAGTGCACTCGTCTCCGCATTCTAATGCAAATCCCCGCCGCTGCCCGGGGCAGCTGCGGAGTGGCGAGCCGCGATTCGAGCAACGGTTGGGTGGCGGGGGGGGATGATTATCGCGCGCAGGGCCCGAGGGACCGCGGGAGGGCTCCGCTTGGGGGCCCGCCGCCGAAGGGTGCGCTTCTGGCTGCGGGGTGCCCTGCAGACGCACCTTAAAATCACAGATGCTTCTACACAAGCATGGGGATCCGTTGCTTCCATACATTACATTATTGGCATTTAGCAGACGCTCTTATCCAGAGCGACTTACATATGTTACAGTTTTTTTTTAGATGTTATCCATTTATACAGCTGGATATTTACTGAGGCAGTTGTGGGTTAAGTACCTTGCCCAAGGGTACAGCAGCAGTGCTGTGGGGAATTGAACCAGCAACCTTTTGCGTTGGTTACAAGCCCTGCACCTTACCATTACACTACACTGCCACCCTCTTTGCCACATGGTCGTAACCCATGCAAGTAATGTAATGTAATGTAATGTGTCCTGTGGAACGGCACAATAGCACCCCACCTGATATTGGAACCCCTGGTCCAGAGTCCAGCAGCCTACGCTATTACAAGCCCGTAGCTGAGAGAAGGGAAGAGTGCTCTCCTCCCTCCCTCAGACTGGCAGTGAAGTTCACACAAGTCGGGGCTGCTCTGGCTCCTGTGGTTTTTCCCCTCGTGCCCGTCCCAGCGTCTGCGCACGTAACAGTGCACCAAACTGCCACACAAAGCCATTCCTGAAACATTTAATCATCGCGCGCGATTGCTTTACGTTGTGTGTCGAGGCATGCTTCTTGCCCACTCGTTTAATCAATTCAATCGCTTTTTGCAGTCTGCACGTCTTCCAAATGTTCGTTTCTGCAATACGCTTTAAGATGACCTTCCAGTTCTGTAACCCAATGCCAAATCATCTGAACGGCATGTGAACTGATTTGGCTAAATACGGCTAATGGACCGTCTTACAGGTCTGCCAGTCAAAGAAACTGTAGAACACTGTAAAACACGGGACATAAAATGAACACGAGAATTTGACAATTTACTGAAAACGGTTAGCGTGTAAAACCACACAGCAATTACGAAATTACTATGAGGTCGTTAGCCTGCCAGCCCAGAGAGGAGAAGTTCAGTATGTGTGCGCTGCACTTTGTCTAACGTACTTAGCTGCAATGTCCACGTACATCAACAGGCTTGATCTAATATACCGCACAGCAGAACGCTTTGTTTTCCTCCTCTGGAGTGCCTTTTTTTTTTGCAGAGAAATTTAATTACGTCTGACTTACAATCCAGCAGAACACGTTGCAGAGTCCCGTTTTAATTGGCATGTCAGTTACGCTCCGCTATTCTGAGAGTGAAGGTGGTGACTGTTGTTTACAGTGCTCGAGAAGCCTGGGCAGTAACTGTTTCACCGCACATCCCTCTCTTAAACACACTTCAGACTGCCAATTTCTTCAGTTCAATCTAAGATAGGGAAAGAAGTAAAAATGGAACTGATTCAGTCTGGTTTTGAATCATTTTTATCATGGTTCCATTATGTGCACCTTTCCTATTAGGTCCCCATTAAACCAACCCATTACATAGAGAATGTGTCACACTTGATCTCAAGAGCCCCAATTACCATTAAACAAGTGATGATTATGGATGTCATAGACATATTTCACAATGTAGGCAGAAGTAGCTAGTTGTACTTGCATGAACAGTCTACAGGACCCTGATGTTGTCATGTTATTCCTGGTATCAACACTAATTAGTAGTGTTGACAATATGTGGCATGTATTACTTTATTTGCCATGGCTGCAAAAATAACCGACTTAAGCTCAAACCATACTGGGACATTGTGCTGCACATTCATACAGGACACCAGATCACACGCTTTGGTTGTGTTTGCGAGGTAGATATCTCCCCGAATCACTAAAGACAAGCATAAATATGCTGGTGACGTACCACCTCAAACCTTCAACTTTCCAATTCACCAACGCAATGCATTTCCACTGCACTAAACTTAGTAAATCAGTTTTGTTAGTATCTAACACAAGTGCACACTTTTGCAAAGGTGGATATTGTGTAAATATCCACAAAAATATTTGGTATATTGGCAAAAGGGAGCAAGTATAATTGTATAGCACCACTGCTCCAATGTTTCGTACTGCCCCATGAAATAATGCATGTCAAGCTCTAATCAGGTAATAACTAAAAGCTTTTCATGTACATACTTAAAGTGTAATGTCACGTGTGTTTTAAAAGCATTGCTTATTTTTCACATAACAGTCCGAGGTGCCCTTTAAACTCAGGGACCTGTCTCCCTTTGCTGAGCAGCAATGCAGAGAGAGCTGCTCCTTCAGCCAGTGCGTTGACCTCTTCCTCACACACACTGCCCCACATCGACATCATGACCGCCGTGACTCACCAATGAGTCAGCCGCTCGCGTTTGACCGTTTATCAGCTCCTGGCCATCTTGTTTGGCTTTGTGTGGGCTTGTCGGTATTGGCAGGTCAGTGCTTAGTCTACGGCACGCTAGCCAAAAAGTGTCAGAGCGTAAGACATGGGGGGAGGAGTGTGGGACAGAGGAACCCTGAAACAGTTTCAGTCATTTGTCTCCCAGAATGCAACCTCGCGGAACGCAAAAGCATTCATTTCTCTCATCACAAGAATCTTCCAAGAATCTACCAGGAAGAGTGCAACTCCAGTAACAAGTACAGATTCTTTTAAATGTACTGTGCAATTATTTTTGGAGTTAACATTCTGAAAAGGAGTAAGACTTTTTTTTTGGTTGTTTAAATGTCTACAGCATTAGTTCACTGTTTGTTATCTGCATAAACTAACACAGAAACCACACACAAATGTTGCTGTTTCGCAACAAGAGCAGAAGTTATGAAGCTTGTTCTTATTTAGGAAAAAAATCAATTCATACCACTCTTCAAACAAAAATATTTTTCTACACCAAGGTTAAAGAGTCAGAAATATAACTCCTTCCTCTCAGCTTTGTGGATCTGCCCAGTATATTAGAGTGCACAGACAGTAAAAGCAGACAGACAGTCCCCGCAAACACAATGTTGTACTTATCAATAGCTCACTTGGAAGCGCAATATCATTCCGTATATAAAACCCTGTATTCTTCCCAGCTATTGCGCTCCATCCAGTTTAGAGTTCTGAACAACTGGCATTCCACCACTCCATTGATGGAAGGGTTGAATTGGTTTTAGCCTGAAATCACTCTTACTTTGAGGGAGCATTTGCTGTAAGGCTATACTGGAAATGAGATCTCCCTCATTTCAGTTTCTGAGAGGGGCTTTCTGAGATATTGTCCAATCAAAGCTGTGTCATCTGCTCATTGAGACCATTGCCTTTTGTTCAGCCTTAAACATCTGTATCTTAAATGTGCATTTCTTAAATATGCATTTATGAAATATAAATAAATGAAATTAGTTTAAAGCACCAGCTTGCCATTGCCTCAGTTAAAAAGAAAGACATAAAACTATACACCACTAAAACAGGCCGATGTGAAGTCAACCCGACGAAAAATGAATGGAAGTTAACGAGGTTTTTTCTGAAAGAAAAACAAAAGTTTTCGGATTGGTGCCTTTGCATATTTTGTCATCAGTTGCACTTTCCCAGAATTTGTTAGGCAACCTACCTCAACCTGCCAGGGAGAAAATCTCCCCCTTTTTCTGCAATTGAGACACCAAAGCTCTCTCACTGTGGAGGCATCTACACACCAGGAGGGTTCATACTATTTGCTGTAATTTGTTTAGTCTTGGCCCACAGACATTCCCTGGTCTTGTGAGCTACGCACTAGGCCCACTCAAATTGGACACCAGAGCCACCAATTACGAGGCCCCGAGGAACAATTATTACAGTAACTGAAGGTGTGCTCGCATTTAGAGTCTAAACCAGTTACACCTGAGATTCTGAATGGGTCAATTTCAACCGCAGCCTAACACGCGACTGCATTCAACTAATGGCCTGCTTTTAACACAAACATGTGGTCAAACAGTCGAAATGGATTTGAACTGTTCTTATCTGTTGTAAGAGGAACATGAAGAGAAGAATTTGTTCTCCATCAAAGAGAGAACTCAACTGATATCTTATCATACATTACACAAATTACCCACAGTTTTATGTATGCACACATCGAGCCGCACAGTGGCTACAACACAATCGAACTGCAGCATAACGATGATGACAACAGTACAATCAAGCTGTGGGCTTGAGGAAGCGACGGCACTAACGGCTAATGCTCTTGGAATATTCCGTCTCTACTGTGACACATCGTGTCATTACATTACACTCATTTAGCAGATGCTCTTATCCAGAGCAACCTCCAGTGCAAAAGAACAGAAGTGTATCCATTCAAGCTGAATGCGCAACAGTGTCAGACCAGGCTAAGAACGCTCCCAGACCAGTGGGTGAGCATAACACTATTCAAGTTACCTTGTGCAACCTGACTAGACAAGGGAAGCCAAGGATACTAACGCACATCAGTCACTCGAACACAGAATCAGAAACACATGGCAATACTACATGTAAAATAAATGGCATGTACTACAAGTAGCAGGTGTTAGGGGGTGGGGACTGAGATGGAACCGAGATGCAGCCCGAAGAGATGCCGCCTGAGGAATAAACAGGCTGCGAGCGGGTCAATTTGATGGCAGTTTATTAACTGAAACAGTAAGCTGTCCGGCTGTGGGTGTGTGTGTCCGTTTGCGACACTGTGTGCCGCTGCATATTCATCTGGATGTGACAGGACGAAAGGCACAGCCCAATGGCCTCATAACCCTGCCATTATTCACGTAGTCTAACTTATTGCATACTACAGAGTCATGAGGAAGATTAGTACACCTGTTCAAGTAGAATCAGGACAACTATTATATCATCAGTGTAATGCTAACATAACGTTGACAGAACATTTTGCTGGTAGACCCTGGATTTATGCTGCCCCTGATTGTCTGACTGGACCGCTGGTGACCGTCACTGCTTCTGGTCCGTTTTCATTACCTCTGACAGAGTTGATCAGGACTGCAGCCTGGTCAAGCCTTTTCACTGTCTCACTCTCTCTCTCTTTCACACACACGCACACACACACACACACACACACACACACACACACACCAGCATGCACTAAAGAGCACCATGATGCTCAAAGTGGGCACAACGAACACTGCCCACAGGTGGTCATTTCTCCATTACTGATCAGCGATTAGCGACTGGTTAGCAGTTACTTCGTTGCTAAGTTTCCTAACTTTCACACAGTGATGGAACCTTGGATGTGAGAAGTGCTGACCCGCTGCAGTGTCTTCTCCCATCGTAAAAGGCTGAAGCTTGCCACCATTCATGTGAATGCTGAGCAAGGTTAATGAATTTGGATCTCCAAGATCACACGTAACATTAAGGTTTCT
Source organism: Megalops atlanticus (assembly GCA_019176425.1). Lineage (NCBI taxonomy): Eukaryota > Metazoa > Chordata > Actinopteri > Elopiformes > Megalopidae > Megalops > Megalops atlanticus. The sequence continues at coordinate 14,514,828 of CM032897.1, forward strand.
TTCACTTTTGTATCCTGGAGCAAATCAATTTTGCCAGGCTGGATTTCCCCTCGTAAGCTTACTTTAAGAGAAGAAGCCAGTGCACGTCTCATCTGAAACTGTTACAGGGAATGGCAGCTCCAAACACTTCAGATATTAGTGGCGGCGTTCCAAGTGCGTGGGCCTCCAACAACAGAATCGAGTATCGTTGTGACTGGAAAGCAGTCACATCTTAAAGGCAAGCATTGGTGATGTCCAAAAGCACTGAATTCTAATGAAAGACTGAATTTATTATCTGGAATGCCTATGTTTAGTAATGACCTAAGTAAGCCAACAGTGACAGAGATAGCAAGTTAACTTGTCTAATTAAAAAATAGCTGTCACTTGGCTGACGGGTGACTAAGCTTATGTACATGGCATCTGGCTGATTATGATCTGTATCACCAAGCAACAGCACAGAATATTTGGCTCCATACTTACCTGATGATTTCACTATATTTTTATAATTACACTTTATTCTGCAGGCACTCCCATGTACAGCAATGTATGAGATGAGTATGACATAATGTGTTAAATACACAACAACGGAGCAAGAAAATAAGTGCGGAACAGCAAGGGATAAAGTGAATGAGCACTATGCTATGAAAAAGGTATTATGTAGGCTTGCACTGGTCTGTAGCAAAGACTTTTAATTGACTGATTCCACACCGACAGTCCACTGTAAGGCACTGACAGTGCACTGTGAGGCACAGTAACTAATAAACTCCAGGCCAAACCCTGGTGCTGCATCCAACAAGCTGGTCATCTGCACTTCTTGGAAGCCATGGTCTTCCAAGCCATCAACCGAATTGCCCAAATGCATTTCCCCTGTGCTGAGAGAGTGGGCAAGACAGAATAAAGAATGTTTTGGCCATGTGTTTCAAGGACCACCTTGTGTAATCAGTCCTCTCTTTGTTCCTACCTATCCATTTCCTTAAAAGGAACCTAGGGCCGTTCTTAGAGAAAATGAAAGTGTTTAGCTGGACACGTCAAACAATTACAAAATAGCTTTGTCCTAGAAGACACTAGCCGATGTTCGTGCTTGAAAAATGACTTTTTTCCAGAAAACGTGCAATTTATTTCCAGCTCTAGCTACAACAGCACCCTCAGCAGTTCTCAGTGCAGCTCTAAAATCTAATAATTTCCTTGTTGTCACAAAGCCAAGCATTTTGCCAAGATCCATCCAAATCCGTTCACAACTTTTTCCAGTACCCTGCTCACAGGAAGACAGGGCAATCACAAAACTTCCCTGCTAGCTTAAGGTGGTCAAGGCAATGAGACACACATGAGAAAGGATGAATGAGGAGAACTACTGACAGTTCTTCAGAAAGCTGCCTAATAACTGTGGTTTATTCCCTGCCTTTCAGCAGGGAATAAGCTACAGCTGGCCAAATTTCTTTATTTTTGTTTAGCTACATCATTACATTATTGGCATTTAGCAGACACTCTTATCCAGAGCGACTCACATAGTTTAGAATTTTTACATACTATCCATTAACTCAGCTGAATATTTACTGAAGCAAATCTAGGTTAAGTGCCTTGCCCAAGGGTACAGCAGCAGTGCCCCAGTATGGAATCGAACCTGGCAACCTCTCACAGCCAAACATTACTCAGTAAACGAAAAGACCCTGACTCCAAACCCCAAAGTTAACTCCTCCGACTGGCCTAGGGGGGAACTCACGTCATGAGCAATGGGTGAGAGTTAATATTGACACGTAACATCAATAAGAGGGTGGGAGACAGACATGGTAATGAACTCTCCGACAGAGTGCAACCCGTGTAACATGATCGTGCGTGGTGTACCAATCCAAACATGGAGCAGCCAGGGGCTCTGCGTCTAGCTGATTTCAATGGCGTTTGGCGAAAAGGTGTGCAAACAGCAAACATCCACTTCAGTTCCCCGACTGAAACGGATCGCATTCATGCTGCCGTGCCCATGACCGTGATTAATTAGTATATCATTTATGCTGGGAAAGGTAAACCCTCCTTACCTCCCCACCAGCAGAGACCAAATAAATACACAGATCTGGAGAGGTGTGAGAAAGGCAAACACCACTGCAAAAAAACTTAGCCCCCTTTCCGAGAGGAGATGGATGTTCTGCAGAAGACGTAAAGTTTTGTTCTAGTAAGAGGAAAATGTCTTCAGCAGATAGAGGAGTTCAGCTTATAGGAAGGACATGGCTATCTTCTAGAGAGACTGGTCCAACAGCTTCAAATATGCACGTCTATTCATTACTATCCATATCTATAACTCAGAATGAAGGGTTAAACATAAACAAACATGCATACAAAGAAGTTCTTCTCTGCACTGAGATTGTGAGCAAAGGCTTTATTTCAATTTTTGGGCTTGTAAAGCTGCCTTAATTCATGTGAAGCTAACAATAACCCGAGATGAACTTGCTGCTTTTCTTCCAGCATTTCTGACGATATCCAACAACAACAACATTTACTTAGTGGAAGCTCACCACAGAGACTTAGCCTGAATAGCTCATGGTATTTGTATATTATCAGTTTATCAATTTGGTTATTTACTGAGGCAGTCTGGGTTAAGCACCTTGCCTAAGGGGGTACAACAGTAGTACCTCACCTAGGAATCAAACTGACTGTTGATATTTTTAGGTTATGAGCCCAGATCAATACCACTACACAGCTCTCAATTACAATTTTCTTACATTATATATATATATATATATATATATATATATATATATATATATATATATATATATATATATATATACACACACACAAACACACACACACACACACACACACACAGTACCAGTTAAAAGTGTGGAGATACCTACTCATACTCATACCTACCCTTTTTTTGTTTTTACTATTTTCCACATTTTAGAATAACAGTGAAGACATCAAAACTATGAAATAACACAAATGGAATTATGTAATGGCCAAAGAAAGTTAAACAAATCAAAACTCATATTTTAGATTTCTTAAAAATATTTTTGCAAAGAAACTCATACACGGGCATTAACATGACTATTTATACTTGCCTAAGAAACAAATTTCAAGCATTTAAGCATAAGTGTTTAGATCAAAATGTCTTTGAATGCATGTTTTCCATTATCTTAATCAGGTGTGTCCAAACTTCTGACTGTCTACATACACATACACACATACATAAGTGATGATATAATAGACGTAAGCGAATGCTGAAGGCGGTTGGTTGAAAACTTACTAAGAAGTTCTGATCCTAGGCGGCGAGATACTCAGCATTTCGGCAACACTATTGAAAATTTCACAAAGTGTGGAGCTTTTTTATTTCCAAGTTATAACGAATCGTTGAAATCAAGCACACTGTAGTAAATTAATTCTAGCCGACCAGTGTATTATAACTTGCTAGTTATTAGCTCTAATGATTCATGAAGCGTACCCAGGCGCCTGCTCATTCCAAACTAATACAAGTTCTCTTACTTGAGGGTCGACCAAAAAAACGTCGGTAACGTCAATTTCTTCCATCAGCCTGGGCTTAAAACAATTTTTATGTTGCTGAAGTTATCTGCTTTGCTAGCTATCCACGTAACTTTCCTAGTGGCTAGCTGACGACACGTCCCCGATCATAGGCAAAACAGACTAGACGTTAGCTAGCTATCGTTATATCCTACTAAATCGCTGATGTTCTGCCATAAAAAATGTTCCCTCCCCGGTTGGCCAGCTAGAAGCAAGATAGATTAAAAGTAAAGTGGGAATGATGTCCGCTGGAGTTGTACACAACCGTGCGCGAAGTTTGATCCTAGGCAAGCAGCATCACAACCCTAAAACTTGGTAGCTAGCTAGCTCACTAGATAACTAACAGTTTATTAACAAGCCAAGTAGCAAGGCGCTTTTCACTTAAACGACTGGCTAATTATTGCAAAGTGGCCTGCACATTTTTTGTTCAAATATTTCATTTATAACGTCGACTCGCTCGGGTCAATCTTCACTTTGAGCAGCCTATAGCAACTAGCATGGCTCCTATGTGGTCGTCTGGCTAGCTAACTAGGTAGCTAAAGTTGGGGAAAGTGTGCAGCTAATGTTAGCCATCTAAGGTTTAATTAGCCAGTGACGAATGTTAGCTAGCAAACAACCAAGCAATCTGCAAGCCAAAACCCACAAAACAAATATGCCAGAAACAGCCACCGTTCTCAGCGATGTCTAAAAGCTGGCATACTGAGGAGTGAAAACGCAAATTCAACACTTCTGCTAGCTAACTCTAACGTTAGCTAATTAAAATGAATGAGAGATCCTGAATACTTACCATACAGAGAAAAGCGTCGCAGGGATCGAGGAAAGAAAGGCGTCCGTCTGTAAGAAGTAGAGTCCAGAATGCCGTGTTTTGTGTAAGGATTGTGATTAAATACCTTCTCCTCCGACTCAAAAAAAACGATCCCACACTATAATCCGTCTCCCCGCAACTCTCCCGTGTCCTCGGAGCGCCAAAAACAATCTCCAAACTTCCAAAGTTTACGATTTGATTCCCCAGAAACGCACTCAAATGTTGAAGTAACTCCTGGGTTGACGTCTCTGCCTCCTGTTCCACGTATAGCAAGGTAAAATCCACATATAAACTGGTAAATCGTCGCTAGCTAGCTAGTCTCCTAAGGTAAATCGGGCAAGTTTGTTGCCGTGGTCGCCCCGTCTTGTAAATCGCTCGATCGCACAGCAACTCAAGCTCCAAGAGTTTAGGGCCTCGATCGCTGCTCTCAGCTCTACAATTGCATCCGGGTCGTGATTTGTTGTAAAAACTGGGGGTGGTTGTCGAGTTTTGTGAGATCGTCCCATGTTAGCTTGCTACCATCTATTGACATGAGAAAATCTGCTGCAAAGTACTGCTGCACTAGAGTTTTCTGTGTTGTTACGTCTTAATTTAAACTTTGCTTTTTGGACTTTGAATGAGAATATTCTTAACAAGCAACATGGTTCCAGTGGGTGAATAAAACTCATCATGTTTGGATAAAAGAAATATTTGTCGTCGAACGTGTATGCTTTTGCTTTGTGCAGTGTCCATAGTATTTCAAAGTTCTACATTATTTTATTTCCGAAAAAAAGTACTTATAGCATATATAGTATGTCTTCTTTGAGCGTAATGCACTTGACTTGCTGGACTATGTGAAGAGTATGAATAAGCATGGGGGCAACTACAGGGAATCAAAGTGGTAGGTCAGTGTAGGCTGAATTTACAGCGACATGTCAAAATATGAATTCATATAAATACTTCTCAATTAAATGAGGCTTGCGCTTTGCTGGCGCTGATGCCATTGTGCAGTTTTTGGCAATTCACTGAGCACCAGACAGAAAACTACAATTTTGTGATGCCATCTTTGCGATTTTTTTTTACAAGAAAATCAGCCAATTCTGTATACCTTTAGATACTTAACGCATTGTTCGTGCTGGTCCAGCAGTTCTTGGAAAGAGATTTGAGACATCTTTCCAAACGTGATATAGATTAACAACCGATATTTTGGATTTAGAGGTTAAATGCAGGACATAAATGATTGCAGTTAAGTCAGCACAGCACTATGTAGTACTGTTGATCCCGATCAGAACCATGCACAAGATAAAATAAGTCAGTTAAACGGTTGTATCACTTCATACACCAATGGGAGAAAGCTAGACTCTCAACCAGAAAATTCCCCCAAGTCCAAGGCAACAGGATGGGGCGCCTTAATGAAATAAGACGAAATAAAACGAGCATATCAGCAATCTACATGCATGAAGCCGACTGGTATGTCACATGGTGAAATATTAACATGTTTTCTGTCCATTTATGGGAATCTGATTTCTGTACAAATGGAACATCTATCTTCAGTGAGCAAGCTGGTAGTGTTGTTTGTCCCCGCTGTTCTTGGCTGAATGAGGGTGTGTGTGTTTGAGAGTGTATGCGTGGGCAGAGTTCAGGCCATGGTGTTTGTAATACTACAATTTCATTCCTAATGTACTATTTGAACATTTATGTTACCTCATTTCAGGCACTTACTAACAAATAATTAATTTCTCTTAGCAGGAACAAACCCCCCAACCTTGGAACAAAACATGTTATTTAAATTTGTTTGAAAAAGGGTACTGGACATGTCATAACTGTAAGGTTCTACATTTGATTCCCATCTGTCATTTGTAAAAATTGTGCAAGTCAGTATACTCCTGACAGTGGTGCTGGCCAGCAATTAAATAATGCAATGCTACACACTTTCTTTATAAAATGCAAAAGCAAGTTTCAGATTTGCAACTGAACAACGTAAGGTTATGTAATTTGTTCTAAATCTGTGTGTGGGAATGAGCCACAGTGGATAAGTCTGCTGACCTTTTGAAATGCAACCTTCCGCCTTTTTATTTAAAATTTTGTAGGAGAGTAAAACAGATACTTAATCCTTCCCACTGCAACACTTCATCTACAATATTTGACTCAAAACTCCTCCACAGGGCCAGTGCTCCCACAGTATGTGTTCTATTTTAGGCCATGGTGTTAGATCTGTTAAAGTGGCTGGACACATACACGTGTGTACGCACACATACAAACCAGAAATCCTTCGTAAGAAACTCAAACAGGGCTGTGGTGTACTTAACTAGGGAGCACTCAAGTACGGTAGTAAAAATGAATAGACAAACGATTAAATGACAGCTCCTGTTGTTTCCCTGAAATGCCCCAGTCATATAGTTTTTCTGTTTCTTGCCATTCATACATCCTTGTGGTCTTGTTGTTATTGGATGGTTGTCTCCATCATCTGTAACTGACATTTGTTATGTGCCCAAGACTGGTCTTAAGCAAATGGATTTCAGCGAAAGGGGCAAGAGCAATGCAGTCAAATGTGACCACAAAGAGACTTGGGATCTTTTTCATGGAAAGGAGTGGGGTGGGCTGATGTTACTTTTATTTGTAAAAAGGATAACTGCAAATATTAATTTTATTTTTATTATCACTACACTGCAAAGGTGTCACAGATGTAGTCTCATGTATGGTCATGGATTTCTGTTGACCAGTCAGCCAAATCAGTTATGAGGTACCACATAAAGCCTTGTTAAAAAGTCTTATTTAATGAAGGGCACAGCTTTTGCATGTAAATATGTCATTTTCCTGTTTGTAATTATACTGTCCCCAAATCTAACATGGATACAATAAAAATGATCCTTCACTTCCCTCTAGTGGTGAAATATGAAGCCTTCTCATACTGTTGCAAACCTGACCCTAAGGACACTCATCAGAACCTATGGCCAAGGAGGTTGTTCTTGACCAGCTATGGCTGCTGTATCACTCTATTCATACAAAGCCATCAACAGATAGTGTTGCTCTACACAGCAAATGGGACAAAAGTCAATCACTCTGTCAGAGAATCAAGGTGTCAGGTGACACTTCCTAACATTCGGTTAAAAAAGGCCCGGAAACCATCCTCTTTTGTACCTCTTCTGAACCACCAAAAGCCACTTTGCCACAACATCCATGCTGATTTGATTCTTTTTCAGTGAGCTCTCTTGTAAAAGGAAAGCACTTTAATGAATGAAAACACAGTGAACACAGTAGAAAATGTATTTTAGAAAACGTTTACATTCAGTAGACTGACAAAGAGCATTTTTGAGTTTCTTTTGCCAAGGATGGCCAATAATATTTAGGTTGAGGAGCACTAAATGAATGAATGTGGTTGCTTGTTCGATTCAACGATCATTTCTCATGTCCAAAGAAAGGAAGCTGCACCGGGAATAATTGGCAGACAAGTGTTACATAAAAAAGATTCCAATCTGAAATTAGTTCTGGAATAAAGAGCCTTTGTCACATGCTTAGGATGTTGATCATTTTTGATCAGACAAAAAAAAGTAGCAGGAAAATTTTGCAGGAAAAGTTGGAATACAGATCATTATTAAGTGGTGTTAATAAAGATTCCACAGACGAATGGCTTTACATGATTTTATTTTTCAAAAAAAGTCAAGCTGCACAATTGATAGAGCTACACAGTTATGGCCTGTCACACAACTCAGAGCCTCTAAATCATAGGTGCTGCAGTCCCTGACACATTTTTCCACATCTGGGAAAGGGGTGGGTGGGTGTGTGTGTGTGTGTGTGTGTAGAATCTATTTTTCTGGGAAAAAAAGAAATATGTCACCCATCTTGCATATAGCACAACTTTGAGGTAGTCTTAATGCAAGATACCACAAAAATGATTTATCTAGTTTTAGAATGTCTAGCTGTACATTAAGAGCTAGCAAATTTTAATATGGATAGTCTTTGAATGTCCTGATGTGCTACAATCGCAAGCTTAACTCCAGCACAGGATGCATCAATCAGATTTGGATCCTCAGAATAACTGGTTGCTGGAGTGAAAAATGTTAAACACTTTATTATGAAAAGTACTGGATTTAAAAGCACAAAACACAAAGCTTTGTGATGGTACCACTGCTAAAGATCACAACTTATCTGCACCTTACCTCATTTACCTTTCATAAATGAGGGAGAAGTCCAAGTTAGGCCCATCTACAGGTCCCTGTCAACCTGTAGCGGCCTTCTGTTGGAACCAACAACTTTCCTTTCAGCGGGTCCAAACAGTTGTAAGTGCTGAGAAAGCAAACATGTGAGGAAACAAGTTTTATGCTCACTTGGTGACTACTGAATGGACAATAAGGGCCGTTTTCTAACACAGTCATACATTTACCACACTATTATTAAAAATGCATTTCTGATATGGGCTTGAAATAAAATATTCCAGGAAAAGGAAAAAAGTAAAAGTAGTAGCAGTAAAACTACTGAAGTAGTAGTAAAATGAACCACAGGAAAACTTACTGGACACAGAAAGCACACTCTGGTCAATGCTAGCCAAAAGGACGATCTAGAAAAGCTCTCTGCCTTTTCTGGGTTTCATTTTATTTAAAAACACAAAGTGTCAGAATCCAAAATCATTTTTTGGATTCTGCTTTGGATTTGGTTTTACCACCTCATTCTTTCAGACTTACCTGAAAGGTGATCTTCTGAGACAAAGCAACAGGAGAATTCTAAAGTTCTGCAATCGACACATTTACACACTACAAAATTACAAATCGAACCCTGAACAGACAGTGTAAAATACAGACCTGTAAACACGACACCAAACCATGCCCAGAATAATCTTTTTTAAGTACCATTTCTCAAAAATGGTTTTACCCAATCCAATGTAAACAGAGTGGATGTGGGGCCACCCCCATTGGGTATAGTGAGGGGGTGAAAAGACAGGCCAGAAAGGCTTACTGTGATCTCAAGATGAATCAGATCTATGAGATTTGAAACAAGAATGCAGATTTAAAACCTTGCCCAATCTATGGTGTTAATGCTCTCAAAGTGGCAGGAGAAAGCAAGTCATGTCATACAAGCATTGCCCATGTGAAGAACCCCTTTAAGGAAAATAATGAAATGTGTAAGTGTACTGTAGATATGGAATGTAATGCCTCAACATGTACAAAGTTCGGGTTTAGGGTGGCATTTGGTTGAATAAATTACCAGCACACTTAAAACATTGTGTATTACCATTAAACAAACAACATCCAGAAGGAACTACAACTTTTATACAATGGCAGACAACTATTATACAAAAAGCAGACGAGTAAATCGTGGAGAAAAGACTGCTCTAATACTATGAATTTATTTACAATAGTAAAGAGTTATCTTTTAGCTCTCCTGAGTTAAGAGTCAAAATATGTGGCCACAGCACATTACAATCAAGTTTGCTATGGCTAGTAGCCTGCCTTCTATCCAGCCCACACTGTCATCATGTAATTTCTCCACTTGCCTTTGCCACAAAAAGCATGCTTTTGTTGCTGTGTCACACAACGCAGAGCAAGCAGCCAAGTGTTCACTTACTATTAGGGCAAGGAGGGATGATCTTAGAAAAAAAATACAGCGAAGGTTAGGAAGTGTTGGCGTCTACAGCTAGCTTTTAATACCTCTGAGCTAAGAACAAACCCTTTCAACAGGGTAGTCACAAGCCAAATCACTCAATGCATTAACTAATCTAAGGGCAACCCAAAAAGTATTTTAAATATTTTAAACAGATGCCTCTTGGTCTCACCTGACAGACTGTCTCCTGGCAGGTCTCCCAACTCCACACAAGTCCTTAGGCCTATCAGCGAGCACCAGCTTTGTTACAGGGCTTTAGTAGCTTTGCTTGACATGCGTTTCTCTTGTGGCCCAACAGAGCAGACTGTGGAAAAAGCCCTACTGGCCAATGCTTGGGGAAGTGCACAGAAAATATGGAAATGCATACGTCTCCATGGAAACAAGACTGTCCTGATGGGACTCCTGGAGTAGGCTATGGATAGTCCTCCAAAAGACCTCCAGCACAAGTGTCCCCCTCATCTATCTCGGTCACCCTTTCTCAGAGAGAATGACCAACTTCACAAATATTTAACAAGTGTATCTAACTGGAGCTCAAAATGTGTTACATCTGCATTTAAAAGTCAGTCCCAATATGCAAATATGAACTCCAGGGATAATGTTTCATTGGGCATGTTTCCAACCAACACTTTCCCTGGGTTTTATTCTCACAAAACCAGGAGCATTTTAAACATGTTCCTTCCAGCACAATACCTGAAAATTGGTCTCTGGTTGGACCCAATACCCCACACTCTCAACTTGGCAAGTGGCATTTTGTACTGCACTTCAGTATGACCCATCAACTTGCCTGTGACAATCAAGATATTTATTCACCATGTGTTAGGGACACAAATGGAAACATGGTAGAAATGCATTGTTAAAATACAACATTCATAACAAGCTGTACATCAACTCCTGATAGTGGTCTAAAAAATCTCAAATGCAGTTGTGAAAGAGAAAAATCTTGCTGTCGCATAGGGTGTACGAGTTCAGCTTTCACAAATACAAGAAAATCAGTGCAGGTGAGTTTTTCCATTTTAAAATCTCATGCCTTGACTGGATTTACCAGAAATATATGAGCAAAAGCACTTAACACTTCCATATCAGTCTCTGCTTAAATGAAGTGGTTCAGACTGCTCTAAATTACTCGCTTTGATGTCCAAGACTCTCCATTTCATATTATTATAAAAGATTCATTTAAACAGAGGGTAAAACTTGAGAATGTTACTTCAAACACATGAAATGTGATGGACGTTCAAGCCAACAAACCCCAAAAGGTGGATACAAAAGGCAAATTCACTTTTATACAACAGGCTTCTACTTTCTGATATGGGCTGTGTCCAGAGCTGCTGAATAAGTGATTTTGTCACCAGAAATACTGAGCAACCAAGCAGTGTTCACATGCACAAGTTCCTATACATCCGTTTGTTTCTAAGTTATCAAAAATGTAAAATGATACCGTATCGTATGAGACCAGAAATACAGGAAACATGCAGACAAACTCAATATCCCTTAATAAACCTCAAAAAAATACATCCTAGGACACCTCAAAATGATAGTCAGCAATCGTATCCAACAAAGAATGTCTGCTTTTTTTGGAGCAGGCAATGACATGTCCACAACAGAAATTGTGTCCACACAAGGTAACATTTAGGTGACAGGACAGAACACATCCACCATCCCCACTACCCTGCATTATTTTCTTATTATTATGTCCTTGTTATTACTTCCAGTGACCAATAGCTTACAACTCCACTTATCATTAGCTGAGTCAGTAAGTGTGCTGCTGTACAAGCACTTTGCTCATGGGTACAACATCAATGTCACCCCTCAGAAGCAGTTCCTTCACCCCCACTACAAACTCAGCTCTGGACACAGACCCCCCCAACCTACCACCAAGACTGGATCAGTTTGTAATTCAATATGAAAAAGCCTCATAAAACAGATACACATTTAATATAAATGAGAACAGGACAGGCAAGTGGAGGAATGCAAAGAAACATCGAGTAGAGTACAACCGAGCCTCAGCCCACGTAAACGTTTTATTACAACGTTGAATCTATTTTTTAATAATCAAAGCTATAACATTTACAGACATCATCCAAATGAGAACACCACTACATTGAAGAAAAAAAACCCTATAAAAACAGCATTTCTAATGACAAATTACACATTATAGACATAAAAAGTTTGTTTTATGCAAGGTCAGAACTGACTTTTTTATTATTTTGCAAAGCTGTAAATTTTAATCAGTTTTTTTCGAACACATAAAACTTTGTGAGCAATGTAAAAAAAAAAATAAAAATAAAGAGCTGTGAGATTTTTACCATGAGTGTAGGACCTGATATAGTCTACTGTTGCTCATCCTGAAACAGCCGTGCTGAGAGCCGCTCCTTGCAGACGGACGTCGGATGAAGGCAGTCCATTCCCTGATTGGGCTCTTGACCGTGGAGGCCTCCTTGTCCCGATCCTCCTCTTCCCTCAGCTGTAACGTGTCAAAACGGAGGATGCTGTTTTTTGGGCAGCCCAGTAATGCACTCTACACACTTCTCTCGAACAGCAACAACAGAGGAAGAAGGAGACACGAAACATGCAAGCAAGTCTGCTGAGTCTGCTGATGGAGTGTGTCTTTTTTTTTTTTTTTTTTTCTTCTCCTCCCACCCCTCTCCCAGTGTGGAAAGACAGGACAAATGTAGTCAAAATTTTGGATGATGGTCAGCTGCAAATGGAAACTCAAACTCACAGAGCGCCAACCCCTTTGTCCACGTGATGTACCTTGTACCTTGCCTTGCTTGTACCTTGTCTGGCCAACTGACTTGGTCATGCTGCACTTCTAATATTGTTGACTCCTTATGTGGTTTTTGCTGTACTGTGTTGTACTGTGCCTCACTTGTAAGTTGCTTTGGATAAAAGCGTCTGCCAAATGAATAAATGTAAATGTAAAACAATCTGGACTAGGTGGCAATTTTTTTGCAGAATTATTTGAAAGAAGATTCACTGTCACATTGACTGGGTCTTAACACTGCATTACTATTTACTGACGGCATTTCAGTTAGGTTGAGTGATGAGGAAAACATTCTTCCAGCAGCAGTTCAATAGAAAGGGATCTTAAGCATTTGTCTCTCAAGTCAACATTAAAAGTCAAGCTGCAAAACCTAAGTTTAAGTCAGGAATGTATAACAACCCAAAATTTTGTGGAATTTTACACAGAAATGTATTGATTTCCTCAAACACTTGTAATGTTGATCTGGCTGTCAATCAGAATCCTGACGGTTTCAAACTGGCGAGCAGTTCAGCCTGAAATTGAATGCCTTAAATGTAAACTTCAGAGCTGAAAAAGGAACCCTTGGATAAGGCAATTTAGGGTACCATCTGGACCCTGTTCTTACAGTCAGTGGAGTGTTGGCAACATGCCAATTTTAATGTCACAAAATCAACTTTGTGGACAAACTGAGAAACATACCGCTCATCCAAACACAATACTGAGATTTACTTACAAAAATGAAAATGTTGGTTACCGAGCCTACAAACAAGAATGTGGAGACATGCAGTACAGCACAGAGCCTGCAGTCTGAGACACAAAGGCTACATGAGTCAGTCCTGCCTACTGAGCTCTGGAAATACTGGAGACTGCAGACAATGTGAGTTCAACACAAGTGTTAGCACACTGAAAATACAAAGTTATCCTTATTCAGCAACATAATGGGACTATTCAAAGAATAATATGGACAAAATGCCAAGGTCTGTAAATACAGAAGAAAGGTGATGATACCACCAACTCAGAAATGGTTTTCAACAACCAAATTCGGACCCTTAGGTAAAAAGTGCCTATATTTAAAACTACATTTACCTTTAAACTACATTTAAAGGATATTAAAACATATCTGAAATGCTATAATTATTGAAACATGGATGTTTTATATACATACATATATACAATCAAAATACAAAAGATAATATTTTTACACTATATCCTTAGTTCTTGAAACTCAAGGTTCACAAGTGTCTCATTAGTACTGTCATCTGTATCTAAAAACTGTATCTAAAAGGAACTTAATTCCCCAATAAATTACCACCTTGGGTAAAGAGGAGATCAGAATGTATCAACAGTATAGGGCCGGGTCTTAGACATTAGTGCAGTGGAGAAAAGAGATGACAGCAGGGATACAGAGGGGGGCAGCAGTGAGGAGAACAAGGCCTGCCTTAAAGCAATGTATCATGGAGATATTTGCAATCAAAAACCAGGCAGACATTCAAGAGGAACTGCAGGCATGCACATTTACTGAACAAAATCAAATAGCAAAGTCACATTTCAAAACTTCACATCAAGAACAGCACTGAGAAGAGAACCAACGTGAATCAAACACAAGATTCTGTAATGTGTTTCAGTTGGTGAGAACATTTTTGAAATGGTGGAATCTGCCATTAACATTCGCTGTAATTTCTGTAAACTCATGCACCAGGTAAAAGCCTCATATGAAATGCCATTCAACTTGGCTGACAGACTTAAGAATAAAACTGACCAAAAAATATGTTGGCCAACAGCCAAGTTTGAATGCGCATTACATTGAAGTCAATTTGTCACTTTGACATCAGTGTACCACACAGCTGATTTTAGTGTTCAGTGATGGTACAGTGTGTTCTTCAAGGCCAACTGATTAAATGCACACAGGTCCTACACTGTCTTTTACATGGTGCAAAGTTTGAAAAAAGAAAAAAATGCAGGAATTTCTATCTCCTAAAGGGAACAATATCAAGCCTTTTTCCACATTTCAATTGACAGAAATTACCCCCACCCTATTGTTCTGCCACTATACAAAGGAAGGTCACTGGACCCACTCATTCAGTGCTTCATTCAAGGTCACGTGATTACACCTGGCCATCTACTGAACAGCACTGATCCCCACTGAAATGGACTTCAATCACCTAGTGTGGGTCTCTCAGCTTCCTACTTTCATGTAACATGCTTGAATTCAAAATTTGCAAAAACAGACATTTCAAAATTCATCTCAGAATTGTTCAGTGGAGCGTACATATTTTACAATACTGTAGTTTCATGGAAGCAAGAATTGGTAAGTGCTGTGGAGTTCATGGCCAGACTGCAGGCATCAGCCTGAGATGTGTAGATACAGCTAGTTAAACCAAGGGTGCTTGTCAGATAAAAGGAAAATCAAAAACAGGATGTCAGCACTGCTGTCTTGTTGCCTGCAAACATCAGTTACCAACAGACAGAAAAACAGAACAAGTTCTTCAACCTACACATATACTGGGACCCCTGAATGAACAGGAAAAAAAATGTTTAATGTTAGGATCTGTGAACATTTAAATGAAGTGGAAATACAGGCATACTTCAAACAGGTCAGGTTAAGAGACTGGGAAAAGCACATGTACAAGAGAAGAAACCACTCAAAGGTTTGTCTCCACCTCAAGACTGGTAATTAAACTCTGTGGACAGGTGTCCTCTTTAAGATTCACTAATCTAATTTCCCCCCCTCACTAATCTTATATAGTCACCAGTTTGACTGTAAACGTCTATAGCCTACCTATGTTGGCTGTGAGTTAAGTTCTTCCAACCACCAGGGGGTGCCAACACCAGCAGACACTACAACGAAGCTGTGTGCAGACACTTTTCTCTATGAGATGTGGCCATTGCAAGGTGACCATGCTAAGCATATAAAAGCTCCACCCAGCTCCACTAACCCATCCACTGAAAGGTGAGACTCCACTCATCCACTGAACTATGAGACCACTGCTACAGCACTGCTGTACCACTGATAACTTAAACTGTAAAACGGTTAACGTTACACTTTCATCCATTTGAATGTTTTACAATGACTAGTTATCCACTCCATCTTTAAAAACCCATTCAACAGACATGCCACCATTAAAATGTCCTGTATATTGTTAGACTACGGATACTAAGACTCCTCTTGTACCCATAAAGTAGCGACGTTGTAACAATTATACAGCAACAGACCCTTGCCATTCCCCAGGTGAGTGAGCAGAGCTGGTGTAGAGCTTCTGTACACTCTAGCATGGTCATCTAATGACAACCAGGAGATGCGTGAGGGTGGCAACGGAAACCTGAGTAGTTTCTTTAAAAACCTGTACATTCCAGAAAGGCTACAATGAAATAACAAAAAGAGGAAAAAAAATCAAGAATCACTAATGGGACACCTGATCTGCTTATGATATAATGCATAACGCGCATCACATTAGTAATAATTTAACACTTAATGGGTGAGCACAAATCACTGGATTATTCTTATTCTATGAAAAATGCCACTTTTACCTCAAACCAGATCCCAAACACTTTAATACAGAAAATGGACACATCAAATTTACTTGCCATGGTTCACGATTTAAATGCAAAAAATTCAATAAATCTTCCATAACTTCTGGCCTCATCACTATAGTAAAATGCCAACTTTAACACTATAACATTATTTGGAGGCATGTAAAAACCAATTATTATACCGATTTTTAACTTACAAAAGTTTATCAATTAAAATCTCCCAGAAAGTATAACCTTTCTGTACTCGCAAAATCAACATTTAGATATGGCCCAAGGGGAGAAAAAGAAAAGCTTCAACATGCCAATTCTGAAATGTAAAAAAAACTCCTAAAGTGTACAAAGTTGTCCTGAAGTACTGTATGATTCCACTACAATGACAAACATAGCTTTGTGTGTACAGCACAGTTTCTGTAAAATCAAGGCCTGTTTTGTGGTGACCCAGTCCTTACGTGTTAGCCAACTGTAGATCTTTGCTGGCAGGTTATTTGTAAAACAGCACTCATGGCCTTTGCATTAGTCAGTGGGACCACAGTAAATTCATTAACCTGGGGGTTATAAGGTCTATTGTAATTAAGGTGGCAGGGTCATCACAAACTGACCCCAAGAAAACACCCCTAATAATTTGACAGATATTAAAGGCATGGAACTGCTACAAAAATTTACCTTACTCCTCATAAGATTTTGAACAATACAGGTACAGGAACATTTAAGCTTTATGGTTTCCTGCATCTGAAATCCCAATCTTTAGCAACAAATGCTGAACTCAAAGAATGTCAACAAATCACAACATACACAAATAAGGAAAAAAATGAGGGTGAAAGTACTCTTCTCTAAAAGCCATCCACTTTAAAGGTATTTAATGGGTAAAAGGAAGGGAGACCATATGTGCAGCAGAGCAAAACTGCACTGGACAGTTCAATTAAAACATATGTGTTACTTTCATGCCTTAAAAGGGAACCATTTGAGAACCCCAAGTGTCATTCAAAACACATGAATAAAAACTGAATCAACTAAGAAAAGGGCAGGGAAAAAAAAAACCTGACAGGCTATAGCAATATTAGAAGGCTGAGGGAAATATCAGACCTGCTTGCTTAGAATGCCATTTTGGGTCCAAATCACAATGGACCTTGTCACTCACACAAAAATTAACACTTCAGTCTGAAAAAATGGCCATTCGCAGAACAACTTGATTGTGGTGAAAAATGAAAAATGTATTAAAGTGAATGAGATTCAAAGAAATAGATGGCTAAGCCAATTGGTTTTGCCAAAATTTGTGTGGTGTCTGGGGCATTGGGACTCTCTTGGAAATGTCTTTCTCCCATAACAAGAATGAAGAAGTCAGTGTATTTTATGATACAATCAATGAAATTCCAAGGGTGTGTAATTCTAATTGAAAGGTTTGCATTGCATATAGAAAGTCTAGGCCATGAGGTTGTAAATGCCTCCATCATACCATAGAACATGCTACAATTCAGTGAACCCTCGCAAAAATGAGGCCTTGTAATGCAGTCAATTATACTGTATACCCTTCAAACTGAGCAACCGATCCATTCAGTTTAAAGCTGTCTACATGTTGTGGATACACAGCACAGTCGGGAAAGGCATAGGAAGTTATGACTAGTTAATTATTTATTAGTTACAACTGGTTAACGGACCATACAGAAAAATGTACTTCACATTTTGGCACGAACAAGGACAAATGCGTCTGCATACACAGCACAACAGAACATATTAGATAATGAGTTTTAAAGTAATATTCCCTTCCAGAATAATTACATGTACATGTATATACATTACCTACGTGATTAGAAATTGTTTCCCCAAAGGCAAAAGCCAGATGGAACATAAAAAAAAATTAAAATAAAAATCTTCCATGGTCAAGAGACACATTTACACATAAACCAAACAGGCAGTGCCATGTTATGTGCACACATGTACACACACGCACAACAGACACACACCTAGAACACAGTGTTAACCGCTGACGGTGAAATCATTAGTTAACCCACAGGGGCAAGATGCAAAAGAGCTCACAAAGAAATACAGCACAGGCCTACTTACCCTGCTGCCGCCACCTACCTGAGGACCCGGCCGGGGCTGTCCGGCGGCATGCCGGTGGGGGGGCCACGCGCTCTCCTGTGGGACCAAAAAAGGGGGAAGGGGGGCAGAGCGGCCGGGCTTACGCACCTTCTCTAACGGTGGCGGTACTCCCTCTCGCGGTCTCGGTCCCTCTCGCGGTCGCGGTCTCTCTCGCGGTGCCGCTCGCGCTCCCGGCTGCGCTCGCGGTAGTAGTCCTCGTGCCGGTCGCGGCTGCGGGACTTGTGGCGGCGGCTCTTCTCGCGGGAGCGGCTGTGGTCCCGCTCCCTGGACCTCTCACGCCTTCTGAGGGGGAGGGCACATCCTCATCCACCGCACGCGCGCCCACGTAAACGCCTCACGCTACAGCAGCACTACATTACATTACTGCCATTTAGCAGACGCTCTTATCCAGAGCGAAATACATAGGTTACAGTTTTTTGCATGTTACCGATTAATACGGCTGCATATTTACTAAGGCAAGCCTGGGTTAAGAACCTTGCCCAAGGGTACAGCAGTAGTGCCCCAGTGGGGAATCGAACCGGCAACCTTTCACTTACAAGTCCTGCTCCTTAACCACTATGCTACACTGCCGCCCAAAACACTCCCACGCTGCGGGCTCTGTCTGGTGACTGACTGCATCCGTTCACAAAGCTAGCCAAGATTTACTTGTGCAGTTACAAATCTTTATTAAGAGGATGTAATATAGCCTGACAAGAATAAAGGAATTGCCCAATTAATCATTTACTAGTGATAGTCAGCATTTGTAATGAGCATCATGGCTCCTGCAATCCCAGCCCTGAGCCCCCCCCTCTATTGAGCTATCAAGATGAGCTGTACAAATGGGCTCTGTGTATGGGACACAACGGCTGCCTTTACAGGTGCCAGTGAGCCACTGAGAAGCATGGGCGGAGCTGTGGAGCATATCGAGGAGATCGGACGGGTTTTACCTGGAGGCGGAGCCGTAGGACTTGGACTCGATGCCATGCAAGCAGTCCTGCAGGGAGCTGATCAGCACTTTGCAGCGGTCGTCCGCCGACACCTTGGACTGTTTGATCAGCGAGATCGCCGTCACCAGCGTCTCGATCGCACTCCCGTAATCACCTGCAGAGAGGAGGACAGGCAAGGCATTCACAACACATACTCACACACAAAGTAATGGATTAATTGACCAGATACCGACACACATCTGCTAACACTTTTACAATCAGTGACAGAGATGCGACTGAGAAGCTGACGCAGCAATTACAACATCAGTTTATGAAACCTTCATACACCTCCAGGCAACTGTATTATCTTTGGATACTAGGTAGCCACAGAGTTAATGTCTGTGGGCAGCAGCATAGTGGTTAAGGAGTAGGACTCGTAACCGAAAGGTTGCTGGTTCGATTCCCCTCTGGGGCACTACTGCTGTACCCACTGGATGCTCTGGATAAGAGCGTCTGCTAAATGCAAATAATGTAATGTACTGAACTAACCCTGGTCATGTAGGTATATGCAGTACCAGCGGAAGAGACTAAGGACTCCATGTGTATGTGTGTGAGGAGCACTGTGTGCATACAGATGGTGTTGGAGGGACCTACCGGCGCTGGCGTCCGACACCGCCCTGGAGATGGCGCTGCTGGAGATGGCCCGGTTACGGTTCATGATCTCCTCAAACTCTGCCTCGCTGAGAGGGGTTCGCGCCGCGTCCATTTCCCTGAGAGGAAGAGCGGGACGGGCTGTCAAAGCTAATACTGACCCCTGGCTAGAGGGAGCAGACACAATGGGAGAAGCAGAGGAAGGGCGAACGTAGAGGCTGCAAAAGTGTGCTACAGAGCAATCAACAGATCCAGGATCAGTAAACCCAACACTAACCCCGACCCCTTCCATTTTGTGAAAGCCTCAAAGAAGAGATTTTGGAAGAGAATATGGCTTACCATCACCACGTCACACATATTCCACGTTAGAGTGCAGTAGAGTGTTTTATAACACTAGCAATAAAGTGCAGTTAACACTTTACAAAAAATGCAATACACGATAATTATGCATAAAAAAACAATGTTTAGATTAAGATTGACAAATGTTAGCAAACAAATGAATGACAAAGCCAGGTTGCTGGCTCGAAGAAAGATATCCACCGGAGGACAGTGTTCTCATGTTGACAGTGCTGCTGTACTACTGCTGCTTTGAAGGCCAGTTCAAGCAAAAGCCAAAATGGTCCACGAGTCTCACTCTCCTGCTCTCTGCCTCAGCCGCTTGCCAACAGCTGACCAAGAAGTGTGGGAGACTGCTCCAGACTCAGTCTGTTCAAAATCATCTGGTATGGCAGACCCGGCGGATTTTCTGCGCCAACCATCTGGTTGCCAAACTGAAGTGACCTCACACCTACACCCCGCTCAGCCAACCATTCATCTGCCCAAATGAACAGCCTGGAGCCTCTTCCTGAACCATGGGTCAAACACCGCTACGATACAGGTGTAGCATGTTCCTATACATAGGCCTTACTGTAACTCTTCCGAGAACTGATAACCTCATTTTGCACTGGGAGGGACCATTAAGCGCAGTGTCATTTGCTGCACCTGCCGCCCATCAAACCCGGCATTCAACAGAAAGTGAGGAGCTAGAGGTTTACCTGCCGGCAGGACCGTAGTCCGATCTGTCATACGGAGGCGGCCGGCTGTAGGGGTCGCTTGCAGGGGGTCCACGGCCGTCTGCGGAGGGCATGCTGTTGTTGCCAGGGGGTGGGAAGAAGGCGGGGTTGACATGGGGGGCTGGGGGCGGGCCACCAGGAGGGGGGCCGGGCATGTGCGGCGGGGGGGCCAAGGCTAGAGGGGGACCGATGGGGCCCGGCGGGCGGGGAGGGAAGGGTCCCGGAGGAGGGGGGCCTTGCTGTGGGGAAGGGGGGCCGTAGCCCGGCACAGGGGGCGGCGGGCCTGGGGGCATGGGGCCAATCGGGGGCTGGCCGAACTGCCCTGAAAACATGACCGGGGGTGGGGGGCGGTCACCCCGGTTGGGGGGCCCGGAAAGAGGTGGGGGGAGACCCTGCCCCGGAGGAGGACCAGGCGGACCTGGGGGACCAGGGGGCCCAGACGGGGGTCGTGGTGGTCCTTGAAGACCCCCTGAAAAAGAACGAAAGCACAAACCATAGCCCAGTGATTACAAATCCACAACAAATCACGTGCCAAAATCTTCCACCACATCTTCACATGGGCTGCAAACTGGACTTGTTAGCAAATGAGTACACAGGTGTTTGTGCACATTTAAAGGATTATATTCAAATTAATAACACAAGGAAACATGGAAAAATGGAAGTTGTGTGTAGTTCACTAAAATGCGTCTCAAAGGTGGCAATTACAACATTGCATAACAAAAAGGCATGTATTTTACTTGGTGTATTGTAAATACTCTGGTAATGAGCTCAAAATGGCAAAAATTATCAGCAGCCAACCTTCACCTTTGACCTGAAAATAAACAAGCATTCTGAAGACCAGCAAAGAAAACATTTGCATTAAGCTTAATTAAAGTCCATGCACAACCAGTTGAGCAAGATGGAAATACACTGGTGACAGAAAAATGGAGTGATATTATATATTGTTGTATATTTTAGTATAATTGAAAGAATGAACATAGAAGAAAAAAAGGATACAAAATAATGGACACCAACCACATTTGATATTCCCTTGAGATTCTTTAAGACTCAAACATGAATCCCTTGGGAACACTAGTGTGCTTAATCCATTCTTTTATATGCTTCAGTTCTTGTTAGTAGATCATTGTAGTTTTTACTGTACAGTGAAAGTGGAAAAACGGTAGTTTTGACTGTACATGCTCTTCAACAGCCAAGGACTCCACACAAGCGCAGTCAAGCGGAGAGGACCCAGACATACCCCCAGGGGTTTGCAAAGGACAGAACAGTGAGGAGGGAAACAGTACAGCAGCAGTTCAAAGGACACTCTATGGTCCTGGTCGTAGCAGCAAAGCAGGGAACTCTGGGTAGGACTCAGCCACCCGCGTAACACCTCTGTCACTCTGCTATTCTGATTCAGGGATGGGGCCATTTCTATCTCAGGAACGTGCAGCGCAACATTTGCAGGGCAGGGATCCGACGTGTTTTCTGCTCTCATGTTCTGACGCACACAGCTAGAAAGGGAACCTGAACTGGTTAAGTCTGGCAAAGTTCTTTGCTTTTCTTGAGAGGGGAATTTGGCTGACCAGGGCCTGGAACCAGAAGCGACGCAGGCTTAATGTGAAATGAAGCAATTCAGTGTAGCCTCTCCCAAACTGGGAGGGGTGGGGTGCATTTTAAAGGGCATCGAGATGTTCTCTGAAAAATTAAAACTCGTTCAACAAATTGGTAATTCAGCATGTATATATGCAATACCCTACAATGAATGTTTTGCGTTCGTAAGTATTTGAAACTGAAGCTATGGGGAAAGAATTTAGTTGGATGTACTACGAACACTAGGCAAGTGAACAACTCCTCCACTGCCCATTGATAAATGCTCGGTGTGTCCAACCAACGCTCTTCCCCTAAGTTTTATGTTCTCACAGAACCACCCATGATGCCTTTTAACAAAGTCCTCTCACTAGGAGACGAGGCTGTTTCACCTCTGGGTCGCCAACTGCCATCCGGCCCTGGCTGGAAGCAATTGAAATTCATTTCCATCAGATGGCTGTCCTGGTGCCTATGGGAAATGAGCTCGGGGGGCCTCATCCCAGACCCTGATGGAAGGAGAAACCACAATCACGACTGGCGCCTTCTGACAGAGGCGCCAATGCAGGGGGAAAAGAATGCTTCAAAAAGGAGGGGAAAAGGACTGGCTGAGGCACTCTCAGAACACACTTAAAAAAACATGGAAGGGTCCCGAAGAAAGCAAGATGGCAATGCGGCAGTGTAGCATAGTGATTAAGGAGCAGGACTCCTAACCGAAAGGTTGTTGGTTCGATTCCCTGCAGGGGCACTGCTGCTGTACCCTCGAGCAAGGTGCTTAACCCACAATTGCCTCAGTAAATATCCTCAGTAAATGGATAACGTTGTAAAAAAAGCCAACTGATGCAAGTTGCTCTGGATAAACTAAATGCCAATACTATAATGTAATGCAATGCAAGCCTGGAGTTCAGAGGGGTCATTTACAGCTGGTGAATGCAGAGGGGGTGTGTGGGGGCCGAGGAAGGAGCAGGGCAGGTCACCTTCTCTCACCACAGCACCTGGGATCTTGAAGCAACAACCTGTCATCTGACACCGAGGCGGCGGGGGGTAGGAGGTAAGGCTTACCGGGGAAATGTGGTGGGGTCCGCCAGGTCCGACAGGCCCCGGGAAACGGTCGCTGCCGGGGCCAGGGAACCGGCCCCTTCCCCTGCCCAGAGGAAAGCCCCGGGGGCCGAGGCCAGGGGGCCCGGCCTTGCCCTCCCCAGACATCTGCCCTGACTGTGTGCCTGGACATAGAGATGGGACAGACAGATTCTCTAGACTAGACTACAATATACAGCCAAACATTTCACACAGTCAAACATTACTCCCGGCTCTGAATATCCCCTGTACATAAATGTCACATAGTTCACTGAAACAAGTGTGTACTGCCTCATTTTCACTGGTCACTTTCAAGCAGAACTAGACCTTATTGTGCTGGCTCAGGACTGTTCAAAATGGTGGCTTGCATTTCTCCTTGAATTTCAGCAGGTATACCAGAAGCTGAACACACAGGATCCAGAAGTGTCAGCAGTCCTACTCTGACCATACATGCCTGCTGTTAACACAGCATAACAGTTTTTTTTTTGGTACAAACTGGCTTGAGAACGTGTCACCCATCAATCTCAAGTGGAGTACCGCTAAGGAAATTCAGTGATAACTGCAGCCACGTACTGATTTGCGAAAGAACACTTGACATATTCAGTATCAAAACCACTTGTGTCCACTGGTTCCACAGCAGTAAAGAATGACACGATGGCAGCAGTTCTACAGGTAAGTAGCAAATCTAGCTCAGTGTCACGGCATCCCTCTAGCAGTGCTTCAGTTACTGTTTAAAAACTGCGTACTTTTTCTGGACTGCATCTCGAACTGACTGAGGGACTGTTTGTTGCAGGGGGTCACGATGGGGTTCTGGCCATGGAGCTCCCGTTTGGACAGCAGCTCCAGCAGCTTCCTGGAGGAGGACTCGGACCCCACACAGACCAGGGCGAACCTGGGAGGCAAGGACAGGGACGGACACGTTAAAGAAGCGCTAAGTAACATCACTGTGCTTTTTCTGAGCAATGTTTTTACAGCAGAAAAACTTTTATGGCACACTTTCTTCGTATACAGCAGTGCCCAACTCGTTTGGGTTAAATGTTCACTTCCTCAGACACTGCACCATGATGGAGCTAGACATTCCCTGCATTAATTGATCCAAGACCATCTAATTCTGACCTCATACTATTCCAAGCCATTATGTGGGACACAATTAAACTGACTCAGGGTAAAAATTTGGCGATACTATCCAACTGGAGACACCTTCAGAATGACAGTGGCCCCCTTTTTGTGGCGGATGATCTCACCCTTTAGACTGCCCGTTGGCCCGGTTTTCGAAGAACTTGATCTCCAGCACGTCGTTGATGCCGACCGAGCGAATGGCGTCCGTCAAATCCTCATCTGTCGTCCACTGCAACAAACGGAGCAGAAACATTTCAAATTGTTTTAGCAGCTGCAAAAAGATCTGCATTACAAAGGGTGGCCAAAACTTGTGCAGGGGCTGCAGTGTAGCGGTTAAGGTGCGGGACTTCATCGATTAATTGTCGTTTCACCCCAGTCCACTGGTGAGCACATTTGTAATTGCAGCTAACACAAATACACAGCAGTTCAGCATAACATACAAAACTAAGGGTGTCGTTAGTCTTTGATGCTGTCGATGTACTTTAGTATATGCTGTCGAGCATAGGGGCAGCAGTGTAGCATAGCAGTAAAGGAGCAGCCAATAACGTAATGTAATGTGTGGTGTGAAAAATGCGGAACCCCTGCCTGAGCAGGAAGCCTACCCATGTGAGATTGCCGATGTACAGGGCGATCCTCTTCCCGGGGAAGGGGTAGACGCTGGGCGGGGCCCCTTTGGGCCCCTCGCTGCCCACGGCCGCGGGGAGGTTGTCCAGGTAGTCCCGGTCCTCTGGGGCATCCCCGTTGTTGGCGGAGGGCGAGACGACATCATCGTACAGGTCTATCTGCTCGTGCACGTTGTATTCGGCTTCCTGTGTGTGTAAAGTGACACCATTCTTACTGCGCTGTCCCATTGGGTTCCACAGCTTTTGAACATTGCGCATAACAAAATTAACCCTGATGAACATTCAGGGATGTGGAAGAAACTATTTTCTCCAACAGGATTTCGTCCTTCTCTGCTTCCTGTAAGGAAACGCTGTGCCTGGAAGCAATGGCAGCCTGTGTAATTCCCTGGGAGGAGGACGGCTCAGATGAAGGCTAAGCCCTTCATACACTTCAAAACACATTCCTCCCCACGAGTTCTCTTTTAAACCTACAGCACATGGTTAAAAAAACCTGTACTGAATCAGGCTGTTAGCAGAATGGACATGTACTCTTCAGAGCCAAGTGAGCTGTGCATACTCTATAGACAAGACTCAGTACCCAGGATGCAACACAAGATACATGGGAAGTGATGTGTGTTATTCACTGAAAGAAACAATACAAAAGATTAATTAAATGACAATTTTGTATTGAAGTGTAACACATAAATGACTGACTTTAAATACAAAGGAGCCGATTCTCACACCAAGGGACTTGGAACACAGTCAGCACGTGATCAGCAGATTTCACTGCAACAACTCAATATTGCTGAACAACAGTGTGACTATAAAACTACTCTCCTACAAACACTTTTGAACAGCATGAGTTAAAATGGCCTCAAGGAAACAAGGTGTTCACAGATTTGAACTGAGCCAAATGTCTTTCCAGGTACTGTAGACTTTCTGGTTTCTTTTTTACCTCTCGTTCTGCGATAGCTGTTCTGCAATGCCTCATGATGAACACTCATTCAGTAATAGCTTATTAGTCTATGGGGCATCATGCAAATCTACGGTTAGAGGCGGGGTGGAAACTGCACTCACCCGCCTGTATTTTTACACACAGGCGAGTATTCACTGGGGGTTACTAGCCTATTGGGAAAGCAAAGGCCTCTGTCAGCACCATAGAGAATACTAGAAGACTAAAAACAGGGTGGTCTGATTGATGTTACATGGATTCCCATTAAGATCCTCTCCCTTCTGTGTTAGACCTGTGCAGCTCCATAACATTGTGTATATGCTGAAAAAAATCTGCAGTTTTTCCAACTATCAGGTTGCATGAATGAAAACCTGTGCTTTACCTAACCTTTATCATGGTTAGGTAAGGCATAAATACAGTTTTGAATCAGCACTCTACACTAATGAAGACACAAATATTAAGACAGCTAACTATCTACCAGTACACAAACTAATGATTCATTAACTGACTCAAAACTAGTCAAAGCTCTCCCCCACTCAACTCAACCTTGACACTCCTTAGTTAACTGTTGGCTACATTGTATCAGAGTCGATACTGGGATCAACTGTGTGGTCTGTAATAATGCACTTGTACACAGAAAACAGCCCTGCTGCCACCATTTCCAAATGAAGACCAAATTACATACATTTTGTTTAACATATCAGTGATAGGTACCTAGTACTCATAGTTAATCAAGTGGTCACTGTCTATATATTAATAGGCTACTGCTGAGGTACTTAAAACATAATGTCCAATACTAACTCCAAACCAGAGGTCCCCCCAAAACAACATAATAAACTAGAACAATGAAACAAGATGTATGAGAATTTAACAACAGTGAGAACATATTAAATTTCAATAGATGTCTGGTTACAAAATTAAAACGGTTTGTGTCGGTATTTAGCAACAGCTAACCACTAGTCTCTGTGCATTCTCATTGAGAATTTCTCAAAGGAGGCACACAAACCAGTTCTTGGCCAAAGCTGTGTTAATGTAAAGTCATCCTTTAAATCAGCAACTTGCAAATGAATAGCAACTCAACAACTCAGCTCTGCCAACAAATTAGAAATATTAGAATCTCCAGTTTTATACGTTTTTATGAGCAGTGGAACGCTCACACCGACGTGCAGCACATTGACAATTTTGCAGTTGCTGAAAGCAGGGTTGTTTGCAAACCACCTTGTTGAGACGACACAAAACTGAGCTTCACAAGCTTCAGTTTCAGGAGTGACATTTCCTGGTTCAGCAAACACTGTGACCACAACTTGCTATAGGCCTTAGAAACGTTACGAAGACAAAACACAAGCTCAGCCACATACAGGATGCAGGATACAAACAGGGCTGAGGTTAATCAAATGAAACCAAAGGTATGTGCCAGATGTAGATTTGAAAGATTACAACTTATTTTGCAGCAGCAGTTAAACTCTTCTAAAGCTGTCAAGGAGCAAGTATCAAATAGGCAGGGGAGGGGAGAGGGTACTTTTGTTCAGACTATTGAAGAGAGGCCAACTATTCCTGTATTTGAGAACCTGAAGTTTGTGCCTTCAAACTTGTACATCTGTGCCTAAATTTATGCCTCAGCTTGCAAGGTAACACCTTTCAAATGTCTCACAATGTACCATTAAGCACTGCAGAACCTGGTGTAGAGCACTAGCCATCTTGTAAAATGGATTAAGGCATGTCAGTAATCTTTCACATGAGATTTTCACTTCAGCAAGCTCAGATTCATCATTCTAGTTACACAGTAAAGCCAAGGAAAGACCATTTACACTGACCCAGGATCAGTGATCAGTTGCTCACTGTTAACACGCTCATCATTTGACGGCATAGTCACTCACATGAACAACGTATTTAGCCAGCTAACACTTCTACAAGAAAATTTCAATTCAGGCCTGTGACAGTGCTCAGAAGCATGCACAATATGTATTACTTTTTATCACAGCAGACCTAATAACCTCATTGCATTACATTACGTTACATGCATTTAGCATGTATCCTGGCCGACTTCCAGCGCAACAGAACATAGGCTAAGTGTATCCATCCAAGTTAAATGAGTAACAGTGTCAGACCAGGCTAACAGCACTCCCAGACCAGTGAGTGTGAGCATTACAGAGTCAAGGCCCATTCACCAGGACTACTCAGTGTTGCAGTGGGTCTCTTTAGGCTCCATACCCACTGTTCCACAACATGAACGTACTCAGTCTTTTTCATTCCAAGTTACAGTATTTTACACCCAAACACAAAACACGGATGTTACAGACATCACCCATTCCATCGCAATGCGATTCGCGACACTTACACAGATGGCACCGTAACGTTGTTAAAGACACACAGTTCAGATTTACACGAGATAGGCTGCACAGTCAGTAGCTTTCAATAAGCCGATTTGTGAATGGGTTTCATTTTTGCCTGCTGCCTTACTTTCTCTGTAGCTAAATAAAGTCCTGCCACAACATTTTCATCCTACTGATCGCCATGTCTTGTCATTCCTAAATGTCCAGTTATACATGCAACAATAGTAAATATTTGCACTGTACATCATGCGAAACATCCCAACTAGTGATATATAGCATTATGGAGAAAAAAAAGATTCGAATCGATTCTGGACGATACTGTTTACGACAGCTTTCTGCCTTAAAACCAGGATCCGCGGAGGCAGCGACTGAACGGGAGCACGGAATCTTTAGAGTGAGCCCTGGAATTCTTAATACATACTTAACTATAGCTGATTATCGACAAATGGCTGAATTGCAGCAGAAAGGATGAGCGTTTCTCAATACAGCGATGGATATTTGAACGCCAGCACACATTAATTTTACTGTCACGTTATTTGAATAGTTTGAGCTACTAGACAACACGAAAATCAACACTTGCTACCCAGTGCATTTAATCCGGTAGGCAATGCGATTAACTCTAAACAAGCTGATGCATCGGCCTCAATCCTGTTAGATACCACCAAATACTCTGTTGAATCGCAGTAACTTATTTTTGCGTCTCTGAGATGGTGAAATTTGCGGCAGTTTTCAGGTTGCTTCACTCTGAGTGCATTTTCCCATTGGCGCCAGAAATCACGACCTGGGTTAATTCCTTAGCCGTATGGTCGAATTTTGTTCGGATTTTTGCCTCCACTTGTGCTTCTTTAGTGTCTCTGACCCTGCCACCGAGAGGGCGCATCCAAACTCTTGAGTTACACGACCCTTTTACTCTGATCACAAAGTAACTCTAGTTCAAGGATTTGACCACCAGACGCTTGCTAGCGGATTAGGTAGCGAAACAATGCGCAGCAGCCAGATAGCTGAGCAGGCCGACTGCACTGAAGATCAGCTAACTCAACTAGCTAACTAACTGAAGATGGGGGCGATACGAGAAAACCAAAGAACCCTCGTTTGAGCAAGGCCTTGGGTAGCGACTTCACTTTGTAGCACCTGCCTGCGACAACACAAACAATGCACCACTGCTAGCTAGCTACACCTTGGTTGGCCAGTTAGGTGTAGCATTTAGCTAGCTACGGCTACTTGGGTAGAAAAATACAACGACCGTCATTGTAAAACCATGAGCTATACTTCTGTTGGGGAAAAAAAACCCCACTTAACTCGAATCGCCTGTCAATACTTAATGTGACCATAAACTCTCAGAGTCTCTCCTCCGATCCAGACCACGACCAGTCTTCTTTTAAGTTTGCAAATGTAAAACGTACAACATTTTATTTAAAACGTACAAGGCGAGCCAGCTAACTACTTGATCTGTGTCAGTTGCGAAAATACCCTAGGCACAAGTACCTGACTAAACTCCTCTTCCACATCCGCGTAAATGTCGATATGATCCACACCGTCAGCCATGGTCGACACGGCCTCCTCCAGCTACTGAATTCGAAAAAAATCACAATCAGGGAAATACAATGCGTCACTTCCCAAAGCTGTTTATCTTCTTCCTCTGCGTGTTTTCCAGCCGGGTTTACGATCGCGTTACAGCACCTAGCGCCGCCTACCGTGGATCAAAATACAGTGCCAAGTAAGTTGCAACTGTTTCCGAAAACGCAGAGTGCAGGAATTTCAGTGACACCCTCTGCGTGTCTCAAAAAGTCATATCCTGGCAATAAACCTCAGTTCCAGTGCCGTAAGTATTGATTTGCATAAGGATTTCTCGCTCAGAAGTCAAACAACATAAGTTAACCAAACAACCTACCGAGAGAAGGTTGTGGTGCCATCTGAAGTTAACGTAACGGTACGTGATGATGATGATGATGATGATTATTAGAGTGCATGAAAATGCACTCTATTGTTATCCGAATTTTTCTTATTCTTCTTTTTCTTCTTTTAACCAATTTTGTGCGTTTAATACAGCTTCAACCGTTTAACGTAGAAACTTCATTCAAACTGTGTTGCGTAGGTCTTACAAAGGACACTTATGCTATGTATTTTTTATTTTTATAACATTTATACTTTTTAAACTATTAATTAAAAACTATCAAAATTTTCCCCATAGACTTGACATTGGCCTTTATGACATCACAATAGAGCCATTAAGCAATTAGAATCTTGTGGCAGCTGTTCTGACCACCTACATCTGTTTGATGTAGGCCTATATACTTTTATCTATGTAAAATTAGACTGTTTGCATTTTCATACACTCGTAATTCCCTGGAATTACATTCTCTAGTTATTATTATTATTATTATTATTATTATTATTGAGAATTTACAACTGGATATTCAAATAAGTAACCGTGGTCAAGGGTTAAGCAGCACTGAACTGGGAATCGAACTTGCAATCTTCGAGCGAGGGCCACTGTTCTCAACCAAAAATATTGGTTTTCTTTCAAGTTTTCAGCTCTAAATTGTTTTTTGGCTAGACACAGACTGTGCACATGCAATATGCATTTGTAAGTATGTGTAAAAATTTAAATGATAAATTATTTTATTTTGTGCACTAACATGCAAGATTCATTTGTTTCAATACACACATATAATATAAATATAAATCCAATATAACTGTTGGCCTATGTTGTATTCATATAGAGTTTAAAGCTGCAAACATTTCCTTCAAAGTAGCGCCCAGGTGTTATTCTTACCTTCAGATAATTATTTTACAAAGCACAATCAAATCAAAGTTTATCTTGAATTGAATTGTGACCAGTGTCTATGATGAATCCTCTTTATTTGTATGTCATTCGTGTTGTGTAGATAGTCCATGACCTCCAAGTGGACCCAGAATCTTGAAGGTAAACAGGAAGAGCAAGTCTGGAATAGCTAGAACAACTGACCCTCTATTTATTTAATGGGTGACATTGGGTTTATAGTGGTTGACATGCTTTTGAAGTATGCTATGTTGCATCCTAATAAAAATGCATTAAGTGCAGAGGGTGTCAACATTGTAAGTAATGTGTAAGAAGGTATACATACATAGTATGTTATCACAGAGGTAAACAAATGGAGGTACACATCCATCATGGGGAGGCAGTATGGATCATATCTGTTGCAAATTAAGTGATCAACTCTCAAAAACCCAAGACATAAATTACTAAAATTTCTTGAGTTACTATATGACTGACACCAAGTGGTATGCAGATGTATGTTTCTCCTAGTGAACCAAATGGTGCGTAGATTGCCATTTTAGGCAAATGATCCATCACTGTAAATCATTATTCTCACATAATACATAAACAAAAATCTGAGGAAGTACCCCAAAAGCCCCACAGAGCAATTCATGCACGAAATATCAATAGATGTGAAAATGTACATTGAATCAATACACACAAAAAACATTAATAACAACAATCATTATATCAGTTAACATCATATTAATGCATTCCAAATTACAGCTTGCATGTATATACACATTTTGGTCAACCAAAGAGAAAAAATGCTGTCATTCACTGATCATGTGCTTGTGACCTTATAACCTGGATCTAACCCTGCCCCCAGGGAAGTGCAGATGTTTACACAAACATACACATACACTTAGCCCCACCACATTTGTGTGGTTACCTAATCATACAGTCTTAAATGAAAAACAGAAAGTCCTACTGATCTTGAGGACTGGAGATTCTCAAACTGGTCTGATTGATATCTACTTCTGAATTAGCAGTTCAAGGGGATGATTGTGTCTTGTGAAAAATGCTACATTTAGATGACCTATATTTCCCTCACTGGTTGATAAAAACATCTCTGTCTTTCTCACTGTCTCTACAGACACAGAGGAAACTGTAGAGTGCTAAAAGGCTACGCTTTTTCTCTGAATCCTCCATAAATTTGTGAAAAGTTCCATTTGCACGCATGGCATGGATGGTTTCCAGACCAAGCTCCAGAATCAAGTTTTCATGTTTACCATTCCTCACTGTATCTAGGATAAAGGACAACACTGTTTCAAATTCTGGTTTCCATTGTAGCAAAATGTGGGCGATGAACCTTGCGATGAAAGAGATCCTACCTTTCACTACATCATCTGACATTGTGCTGGGTTCCCCTGAGAGCAACACCATTCCAAGACAGTGCTCTAGTATGGATGATAGCGGAATGGCAAACTCAATCACACTCTGGGTTTTATGTGCCCTACCTGTGATGTAAGAGTAGCCACCGGAGTGCATAGCAATCAGCTGACAGTGATCCCCAAAAACTGGAGAGCCTGATGACCCATGAAAGAAGCAAGTGTTATAGGTGAGAAGGTGGCTGTCTTGCTTCACAGTTTTAAAATCTCCCCAGTTATCTTTGTTGTTGGCTTCAATTATATACTGAAGCAAGCTGCTATGCTCTTGTAAATGTTTGCCAATAGCAATGTCTCTTTCCTCATATTTGATTATGGAGCTGAGGTCTATTCTTTTCTCACTATCCTCTGGGTATCCAATGAGGCAGATGCCACCTCTCTGTGGTGGTGGTCTGTATTGCCCAAGGAGCCCCAGAGGCAGCTGATTAGTTGGATCTGGCCTGATCTCCAGAAAAGCATAATCCAGATAATTTTGAACATTACGATTATCATACCCGAAAACGACTTGTTTTACACAATATTCTAGACTTCCTACTTGTTTACTTGTATTTTCACTATTGAAAGTGACAGTCACTGGGGAGATCAGAATCCCATGTTCATTAACTTTTTCGTTGATCACATGTGCATTTGTCAGGATGTAGCAATCAAAGAGTACAAAGCCTGTGCCCGCAGCTTCACCATCGATGTAAATCTGACAGACAGATTCACTCAGCTCCACCAGTTTCTTTATCTGGGACACCTTCCAGAAGACCTGTGTATTCTTCCCAAACTCTTCCCTCAGTAGGTCCAACACTTTGGGGAATGTCTTCACCTTCTCTCTCTCCATCATTAGCTTCACTAGACCATCAAACTGGGAGCGCAGGATCTTTAGGACCTCTTCTGAGTCTGCTATGGGTTTGTACGTCTTTTTTTGTGAAGGAGAGGGTTTTGCTGCAGCTGCCTTGTCAGGATTGGAGATGGACTGAGGTGGATTTTGGGAGGGCCCAGCTGGAACACTGGCACCTGAACTTGATGCAGCATCTGTGGTACCCACAACTGCATTTGTGAAAGACTCTTGCTGTGAATTCCTGTCTCTATTGCTCAGTATTATTTCGAAGTGATTTCCATTTAGCTCATCAACAGATGAACTCATCTCAATGTATTCTTCTTTAGTTGTCTCAAATAGCTCACACTGTTTGTGGAACACTACATCAGCAAAACGCCCATCTCGGCTCAAAGCATCTTCCACCATCTCGCCTTCATAGGCGTATATGCAAAGCTCAGAGAACTTTTTAAATTCGTTGTTATTCAGCAGTTTTTTTGTCTTATAGTTCTTCCCACCTTTTGTTTTGACATAGAACGTAACCAGATGCTTCCTCTCCATGATATAGTTGGCATCCATCTCACCTGTCCTTTTAGGGATCATGTTTACAGTGAGCAACTCATTCCTCTCAATTAGGCAGCAGGGAAAATGTGTGGCTATGATCACCTTGTACCCCTTTCTCTCAATGATTATTCCTTTTCCTTCTGCCTCTTTCTTGAAATACTTGCTTTGCTGGAGTGCCTGTAATACAGTGCCTGGACTGGAGCAAGAGATTTTATATGGTTTACGGTCATCATAACTGACTCTGAAGTGGAACGAGTGAGTGACATGTTCTGCTTCTCCCATGATCTGTAGAAAAACATGAAAAGGGATAACGGTTTTCAACATAAATCAAGAGCTTTAATACTTGTGTTAGTATATGTTATCATTGGTTATTAATTCATTTGGCAGATGTTCCTATTCAAATCAACTTAAAATTATGCCATGGTATGTTTAACACATACCACAGGAGCAACAAGAACAACAATAACATGATTACAGAGAAGGCAAAATGACAGTAAATGAGTCAGAGGCACCATAGGGCTTTAATGCCTGCACTTTTAATAGGCCCATTAAAGGCAGTCAGATGTGAGATTCTGTACTTGTGTATCCTGTAAAATGAGAGGGCCAGACTTGCACTGAAAAATATAAGCCCACCCTGTTGATCAGAGGTGGAAAACCCCGGCTTCAGAAAGTAAAAGTCCTACCATGTATATATGGTATGCTCCTCTGCCAGGCTGAAGAGTTGTGCTAATTAAATTCAGCTGGTGTAGTGGATGGGTGGAACAAATACATGGCAGGACTTTTACTTTCTGAAGCTGGGGTTTTCCACCTCTGCTGTTGATATAGACGAACACTGATGACTGATAATTTTTAATACGACATTCACATTACCTCAAAGTTGAATTCTGGAAGAAATTAGAGACTTTGTGAAATGTTTGTAAGACTGAGGACACTTTAAATGTAATGGTCTTTTGTGTTGTTTGATGAACATTTTAATGTCTAAATGTGCATTAAGAATTGACTGCCAGTCTCTGTTCTTGTTTTATTTATGCTTTAATTGATTTTTAATAATTATTCATATAGTTGTAACACAGGGCATCAATCTATTGGAAAGAAGATGAGTAAAGCATCTTTTAAAAAATGTAATGATGACATAGCAATAGTCCACATCCAATAGTCCATATAGTGGACATAATAGTTTTTTCATCAAGACATTTTTGTGAATTTTGTGGTCACTAACAGCTCAAAAATGACAAAAAAAGAGCCATTTTAATCAAAATGCTGCTAAAAAGTCGTACTACATACTATATACTACTTTCTTCATGGATGAAAATAAATATTAAATGCTCCCTCAGCAGAGCTTTCCAGTACTCTACACACCGCAACAAAATCCCAAACAAACTCACGTTTGGTGTTGTGCAGTTCACGAATGAATTATTCTGTTTTCGAAGGACTCTTTTCAGTGTACTATGTATACTGGTTCACCTTTCTAAAAGGTTCATTCATTTGACTCTCCAGTCAGGCAACCTCCCCGATATGCTTTAAGCAACAATTACATCGTCCTATAGAAATCCAGAAAACCAAACTGACCATGAGCGGAGGAGAAGTTACATTGGGTTGGACTGCTGTCCAGGGAGCGTATCAGAATTTATATTCATTGAACACAGACTGCCCCCACCAATAAACAAATCAGCAGACTGTACGGTGATTATCGTTCAATTCCTGCAGTTTTTTTTCTCTCACCCAGTTCTTTAAGATTGTGACTACTTCGGTCTGCTGCAGTTCACTTGTACTGATTGGTTCAGTTCTTCCAGTTCGTTAAGTTTTTCAGTACATCTGATTCAGTGAGTCTGGTTCAGATTATTCAGTGCAATTCCTTCTTTGGCCCTAGGGTGGTGACAACAGTCTGTCATTCGATTTAAGATGCCCCCACAATCCCTCAATTTTTGTTTTTAGGTCTGGATTCCATGTTTGCCTTTGCGATGTTCGCATTGCAGAGATTACAGATTAAGACAGTTGACTAAATCACCTTAAAAGACACTGGTGTTTAGAACTCAGTGGATGTATCATTTTAAAAATGCAGTCACTGACCTGATGTTGAAGAGGTTCTGTCTTCACTATGGGCATCTGGCTGTATGAAGTATCCATTGGGTCTGAAATTCAATAAATATGAATATGAGAAGAGGAAAATGTTGACAAGAGTACACTAAAGGAAAAAGTCAAGGGTTCATATTCAAAAGTAATTATTACTCTGAAGAGGACAACTGCACTAAAATACAATATAAAGTAAGGCCATTTTCAATACCAAGCAAAACAATCAGCAAGTAAAACAAAATAAGGTATTCGCACAAATATGTTTTCTGGTGTTACCGGTCTTACCTGGCAACAATTACTAACTCCTGCGTAACTGAAATACTTACGTGACCGGACTTTTTCAAAATGTGTAGAAAACGACAAAAACGCAGCTGCTCTTCTTCTTTTGAGCTTTAGGGCTGTTGATTTTCTGTTTATAGCAAGTATAGATTTGTTTATACCAAGTTATGTTAAATCTACTAATTATTAGTAATGTAAATGGACTAATTATTTTTAATAATTCTAATGCAAACAAGAAGGAAAAGAGGAAATGTCCTTCACCATCTTTTATATACGGTCTAGGGTGTGGACTGCACATGCGTGTTCAATGCCTGATTTGTTCTAGAAAGTTCAGTTAAGTTTATAGGCCTACGTCATTACATCAGGAAGTTATCTTTGGTCTAGGACAGCGTTTCTCAAACCTCTCATGGGCCCTCATTTATCAACAGTGCGTACGCACAGATCTGTACGTAATGGTTTCGTACGATCATTCCTGCGCAAAGTGTGGAATTTATGAACTTGTACTTGTGCTTAGGAATGTGCGTACATATACGCACATCTCTGACCACGCACAAAACCCAGTGGTAGAATAGCAAAACTGCAAATAGAAACCATTGCGAATGTGTAATGTGAACATCTGTCTAGTATTGTAGTTGATTGATAATTACTAAATTAATTAATTTGTATAATTACAATCAGACATGTAACCAAATTGATGCAAAAAGGTATAAAAGCACATGGGACAGGGATTTGAAAATGTAACATGGCTCATCTTGCATTATTAGAAGATTTAGCCCACCGTGCGCTCCGCAGGGAGCGCGTTTTCAGAGAGCGTGCTGACTTGTTTGCGGAAAGTACAGAGTAGCTTCTGAGCAGGTACCGCTTTCCAAGAGAAATATTGCTCGATTTATGCCGTGATTTGGGACCTATGTTGGAGCGCGAAACAAAACGCACGAAAGCCATTCCTGTTTATATACAAGTTCTATCCACCCTGGGATTTTTGGCTACCGGCACGTTCCAGCGTGGGGTTGGAGACAAATCCGGCATTTCACAGCCATCAATGAGCAAGATATTGCCTGCAGTGTTGGATGCAATAATTTCCCTGGTCCCAAACTACATCGAGTTCCCTTACACAAATCTGCAGCAAGCCGAAGTCAAACGGGGATTTTATGCCATCGCCGAAATTCCTAATACCATAGGTGCAGTAGACTGCACCCATATAGCGATAAAAGCACCATCTCAGAACGAATTTGTTAACAGGAACAGGGGTATCATTCCATCAATGTTCAGCTCATATGTGATGCTCGTTTGACCCTGTTAAACGCTGTTGCCAGGTGGCCTGGAGGAACGCACGATTCATTCATTGTGCAGAACAGCTCTGTGGACCTTCGTCTACAGGGAGGAGCTGTTGAAGATGGATGGCTTATTGGTGGGTGCTGCGCAACACGTTTCAAATACTATTACTGGGATAAATTAACATGTCCTGTATCTCATCTAACTTGCATCCTTGGGTGATCAGGGCTATCCACTGAAGCCATGGCTCATGACCCCATTAGGCAACCCGAAAACCCCGCGGGAGCAAAATTACAACCGGGCCCATGCGCGCACTAGATGCGCAATTGAGCGCGCAATAGGTCGATGGCTGTGTCTGTCTAGCACAGGGGGCACACTCCAATATTGCCTGCGCACGTTTGATAAATGCCGATTTTTGTGTACTTACGCACATGCTAAATTTGACTCCTACGATAGAATTTAGAATCCTTTCTACGCACTGTTGATGAATGAGGGCCCTGGAGTACCACTTGTCCTGCATGTTTTAGATCTCTCCCTGCTCCAACACAGCTGATTCAAATGATCAGTTTGTTGAGCAGCTTCAGGAGTTCATAACGAGTTGATCATTTGAATCAGCTGTGTTGGAGCAGGGAGAGATCTAAAACATGCAGGACAAGGGGTCCTCCAGGAGAGGTTTGAGAAACACTGAATTATGGGATATCTTTTATCCTTTTTATCTAGAGCATACTTAAGCACGAGAAGGAGGTAGTCTAAGCCAACATGTCAAACCTCATAGAATGAACAAAATCTTCAGGATCTGCCTATCCTGTTCAGGTGAAGCACTGTGGGTAGAGTGAGTGTGAGATCTCAGCCTGATTCTTCTAGAAGGATGAAATATTGTGTGTGTGTATGTGTTTGTGTATGTGAGTGTGTGATGTTGAATGAAAACAGAACCATCTTAAGTTTATTCAGTTGTGATTTAGCCAGTTGTAACTGAGCTCAATATCAATAAAACTATGGTCCAAAAATGAACAACCAAGATAGGAGTGTTACAGACTATGTCAGACCCACAATCTGAGGGTTGTTACAGACAAAAGTCCCTGACTTGTTCAAGAAAAAAATCAAGTGTATTGCAATTGTGGTGTCTATTAAATCATATCTCAATGTTTGCAGTAGTTATATTTGGAATAAAGGCAAATGAAATAAGAGAGAAAAACAATAAATTAATAAATACACTCTCAAGGTAAGTACAGGTCAATGTTCAGCTTGCTCAGACTTGTTCAGCCTGTAACACTTTCACCCTTAGTGTAAACATTTGGGGAACAGTTCTGGGGCAGCTTTTTTCTTGGGGACCCAAAAATGATCTCCATTTTTTTCAATGTTTTTTTTTCTGAATGAAACAAGTTTCATGCCTATTTCTTCTTCTCCTTCTTCTTCTTAACATTATTGTTATTATTATAAATGATTATAATAATCATTGTAAATGATTATTATAAAATCTGGTGGTACCACTGGAATTTTGAAGTGGTGAGCAAGGTGTTGTGATTCTGGATTCGGAGGATCCGTTTCTGCCGGTTCCTGAGGACCTGAGGGGCAGAGTGAATCTCGATGCAAGACAGTGGGGAGTACTGGTGCACAGTGTTGGATGAAAATGACAAGTGGCTCTCTGGAAGTCAGATCCACCTGATGTATGAAGCTCAGAAGGACCCCTTTGGCATGGACTCCACTGGCATAGCATTCTGAAATCTGACAATCAAAGCAGGAAGGAAAGTTTCAGTTCAGACTGCAGGAAAATGAAGGATTGTGTTTCCCCAGTAGCAATAATGGGAGTCCATAACTTCTGTAATCATTGACTCGCTTTTTCTGGAGGGGGAGCATGGCCAAGACAGTCCAGTAGAGGGAGCTACACCCTCTCTAGATACACTGATCCAACATCAGAGTGAATTCAGTGTTATATTTACTAATTATGCTGCCAGACCACCATTACTTTGTATGTACAGTTGCTTTGGAAATTATTCAGACCCCTTCACTTTTGCACACTTTATTTTATAGACTTAATCTAACATGGATGAAATGTATTCTTTTGGCTATCAATATACACACAATAACCCACAAAGACAAAGCAAAAACTTTTTTTAGATTTTTTTTGCAAATTTATTAAAAATCAAAAACTGAAATTCTCAATACCACAAGTATTCAGACCCTTTACTGAGTACTTTGTAGAAGCACCTTTGGCAGCAATCACAGCTTTGAGCCATCTTGGGTAAGTCTCCACAAGCTTTGAACACCTGGATTTGGGCTGTTTCTCCCATTCTTCCTGGCAGATCCTCTCAAGCTCAGTCAGATTGAATGGGAGAGCATCTCTGAACTGCTATCTTGAGGTCTTTCTACAAATGTTCTATGGTGTTCAAGTCCAGACTTTGGCAGGACCACTCAAGTACTTTCAGAAACTGCTCCTCTAACACACACGTGTGCAAAAATTGAAGGGGTCTGAATACTTTCTGAAGCCACTGTATATGAATGGTTTACAATTTATTAGGCATCTCTAGGCAATTGTCTAGAGTGCCCCTTGAACTGGGGCAGCAGCCTGCCCACCCTTCACACCATTGTGGGCCTTGTGGCTGCACGAGCACATGGCATTGCCGCCCCCTCTCTCCAAAATATCATGGAGCAGCTGCACTTCCCAAACTCCATCAAAAATTCTGATGTCGTTCCATGTGTTTTTAAACCAGTCTTGAAATGTCAATAAACTGGATGAAGTGAATGAACCAAAGAGATCATTGAGAACTTCTGATTTTCTGCTAAGGGGTGAGCCGTTGTTACCGTTCTGCAGTAACACATGATAAGATGACAACAGTGACATGTAATATTTGCACATCCAATGCAATAGGAACATACCAACACATGTTCTGGGAATGTAAGCCAGGTTTTGGGACTATGTGACAGAGATGGTCTCAGAACTAATTGCCAGGGACATAGTTACAAATCCAGGTCTTTATTTACTGAATGATGATTACTTCTAGGGTCTCTCTCATCAAAGAAGGGCTTGCTTTACTGAGCTAACTGCAGCTAACAAAGCAATCCTTTTGGCTGAACCAGAAAATTCTGTAATGACGGATTACATGGTTATCTGAATTTAGGAATGTTGTACTACTGGAGTACCTCCCTGCACGGGTGAATAAAACTGAACCACATATTATTAGCAAATGGATGAATATTGCATGCTGTCTAGCTGAAAAAAAATGCTGGAATTAATGTAACACATTTATTATAATATATGCATTTTGGTTTATTTAACCTTTGGATTTGTATATTTTATACAATATTTGTTAATGCTAGCCATGACAGTATGTTCATAGCTCAGGGTAGATCATTACTTGTAATTGGTGCCTGTATGTATGTGTATGTGTAGTGGTTTATTTTTAAAAGCATGTATGGGTATGTTAATGTAATGATATTTAGTTTTTCAAAATATTAAAATATTAATTGCAAATAAACTAAACTATTCAGTAATTTGTATGTTTGCTGGTTACAGCAAACAAATTTAGGTAAATCAACTATTTCTATTCTATTAGCACTTCATCCAGTTGAAATTATTGGTATTTTCAACACAAAATGTCAACAAGGTGTTGAGTGACTGTCACAGGGGAGGAGCAATAGCCTCCTAAATTATACAATGAAATTAATTTTGTGGTTCATGAGTATGAACAGTATCAATATTGCTGAAATGACTCATGAGTACCATACCACTCTTCATATCTTTTATTGTGTCTTTTTTCTTATCCATACAAAGGTTTACAACTGTAGGAATTCCCAAAGTTTTACATAGACCATAAATATCATGCTACCAAAGTATTAAATTTGTACAAAAATACTTTACAGTTTATAGTACTCATTCATTATAAATAAAAAATAGTTTTAAGGGACTTGAATGTGAGACTGATTCTTAAATTTAACATACAATTTATATGGGTACTTAATGAGTTCATTGGCAGTGCTTAACTCCAGAAGAATGTCTCCTCAAAAGAAATGGACAAAAAAAATAAGGTGCAGTTTTCTGTACTGGTTCATACATGCTATGGGTGCCATGTTGCCATCAGAAGACGATAAGCAACATCAATAAAATATTTGTAAAAAATTAAACAAAATTCAAGAAAAGGTAAACTGGTAATAGGAGTAACCACAGATCATTATCACTGGAATGGGAATTACATCTTTTCACAGCTACAGATAGCATAGAATTGGGAAAGGGGGAACAAATTGTACAGTAGTCAGACAATCCAGAGAAACCCGGGCAAAAACTGAAATGTTCCATCTGTCTCTAAATCTGATTAAAGAGCCATCATGTGCGAATGAAAATTCTGACTGATGTTTCATTGATTGAGTGGGTTTTACTGTCAACTTAAAATGTGGGTGGATGTACAGGTATTATGAGGGTGAAGACGACAAGGATAACATCACTCATCAAAGCCACTATTTTATACACGCATACTGGAATTTTTGTTTTCAAAGGCAGCCTGTTTATTATTATTTTCCATGTATTTTTTCACTGCTGCTCTGTTAAAAAATAGTCAGAAACATAAATTATCTCAGATTAACATTTTAGTTTTTTATGGTTTGATTTAAAAAAAAACAAAAAACAAAACAAAGGTTCAGAAATGGCAAATTCCCTAACCCCAAATTCCAATGAAACACACAAGTGCCATTTTACAAATATTCATATTTGTACAGCCATTGGGGGCTCAGAAACACAACAGAACGTACAGAAACATACTTTTTAACAACGCCATTTCCACATAGAGTAGCATATTTGTTCATACTGTATTTACTCAGAGCGGGGAAAAATACAAAGTAGAAAAGTTCAGGTTCTCAAGTAACAGTTGAGTACCTCATGCTTTTTCTGTTTTTTTTTTTCTTTTTTTTTTTTAAGTTTGTTGAGTGACTGAATCATTCAACGACTTGTTTTTCGTAGCTTGGGTTTTACATCCGGAAAGGCTGACTGGGGTTCACCACAAGTAGTTCAGAAGGAAATAACATAAGTCCTGTTTTCAAGTCTTCACAGAGACATAAGTGAATTCTGAATAATTTTATGTTCTATTACATACCCTTCCCAGTCACCCCTGACCTCTGTTTTAAATAAAGACAAACTTCCCGTTTATTTTATTCTTAACAGAGGCACCAGGCACATAGCCCATCTGTTTTCGAAATATAATCTGTAGTATTGACAAGGGCTTGCATGCTTTTTTTTAGCGCCCTTTCGCATACTTATTGAGAGTTGACAACTTTGAACCCAACGGGCCTTTGCTGTGCCCCACAGCTTGCGGGAGGACTGGCCCTCATCATGGCATCCAAAGGTCATCCATGTCACATGATCAACATACAGCGTTCTGCAGATCTCCTGAAAGGACCCTGAGATTTACAGCTAACTACAGATCTCTAGTGCAGTGCATTCTGGAGTTCACATGAATGCAAGGGATGCCTTACTTTCAGTGTTGCCTCTATACATCCTTACTATACATGTACTGTATTTTTGGACACACAGACAGGACACAGCTTGGAGGACCTACTTTCAGTTTTAAGGTGAAGTCTTCCCAGCCAGAGATGACACTCTTTTTTTCAATATTTCATAAAAGCAAATCACACTATCCAGACTGTTTCCCACATTGCATAAATATTATGTAACACAAATCACCTGTCTATCCATCAAAAATAGATCTCTATCCAAATTTAGGATAAGGTGCAAGAGTATCACCGCCCTCTACTTGGGTAGACTGTGCAACCAGAGCATTTGGTGACCCAAAGCAATACAGGTTCATTCATAGGATCCAAACGTATATATCTCTAACTGAAACACAGAAACCTGTGACAGAATTACACAGCCTCTGTAGAGCATAGGGATGCTTGTTTGAAATGTGCAATCATTTCAGTTCCAAATGTTTCACACTGTAATTGAAACACAAAAGCAGTTTCTCATTTCAAATGTAGCCAGAAAAAAACCTTCTCTTCTCCACACCTTCCCAATGCTAAAAAGTCTCGTAATGCAAGATGCTGCTACCCTGTGATTAAACTCACTTTGGGGTAGATTTATCCAAGGTGTGCAGGGAGTTTATGCCCATAAAACAAACCAACAAACAAACAACTGTAGCATGCTACAGAGGATGGGGGCTATAAATGATTCTTGTTATAACGGTTTTTGCAGCCACTGGCCAAAGAGGGTACTGACTGTGGATTAGCCTTCTTCATACCTAATCACTTTAAAAATACATATGCAGTCTGAGCCACTGTTTTTTGTTGCCAAAACATCTGGGAATGATGTGGATGTGTATAACGATATTTATCAAACCAGGATATTAATGCATGGAGTGTCACTGTAGGAATACTTTAGAAGGTCTGAAAAACACTTTGTGGTGCAGGGCAGGAATCATCACTGTCAAATGGCTGCTGTTATTGTTGTAAATAACAGATCCAAACCTTATTCTGCGCCTTTTCTGCTATGATTTTACATACAACTGAACCTTCAGTTGTGCCCCTTGGTGGGTTTAAGAAGAAACCCACTACATGCTTCAGATCTGAACGTCCAAAACATTGGTTGAAGGTTTTGTAAAACTTTACAGGTGTCAACATTGGTATATCCATCCACAGGCTGTCTTAGGATCACCTACTTGGGGACATCACAGATTTACTTATCACAAGGGATATTCTGTCACTCTGCAATGAGATCTCAGAAGAGGTGATGGGAGGTCCTGTCATCTTTTGATTGGTATGCAACTACCCTTAACTCAGGTGTGACTGGCTCTGCCCGCCTGGTCCTCATTACAATGCCCCCAGGTAAAGCAACTTCCTCTTTAGCATGTTTCCTTACAGCTTCAAAGCTTTTTTTCATCTACTTTCCTTCATGTACTTGTAACAAAATCACCTTTCTTTGATTTCTTTCTCCATAGCTCATTTCAGGGCCTTGTGCCATTGTGAAGTTAACAGATTGCTGTCTCTGCAATTAAGACCACATGTTCCAGATGGAATTTCTCTTTTCTTCAGCTGGCATCATTCCATAACTCTTTTGTAATTATTGATGAATAAGCTGCCGTCATGATGATTTTAGTTGCGTCAGTTGTGCCACAATCTTCTGTCACTCTGATAAATCTACCCCTTTGTGGCATATAGGCAGGAGAAAACCTGGCCCCTCTCTTTGCTGGAAGCTTTGTTCCAAACTCTTTCCACAAACTGCAGTGGTCCTACATATTCCCATACATCATTCGGGGGAAAGATACAGACACCTAACTCATCTCTGGGAAAATACTTGGGCATTTAAAAT
The DNA here is from genome assembly GCA_019176425.1 of Megalops atlanticus. NCBI lineage: Eukaryota > Metazoa > Chordata > Actinopteri > Elopiformes > Megalopidae > Megalops > Megalops atlanticus. The sequence continues at coordinate 14,559,793 of CM032897.1, forward strand.
CCTGTTTGCTTCAGTTTTTCTTGAATTTTCTTGGACAGAGTGATCACTTTCTATGTGCTACTCTGGTAGTCTCTGTGTATGCTGGCAGGTAGCAGTCTTACTATTACTATTATACTATAAAGATAATAGTAATAAGCATATACAGCAATAGCCCCATAACTCTTTCAGTATGTGGTTAAGTCAAGGACAGACTCCTCCCAGCTAAGATTTTCCTTGTCTTGTCACACCCATACCTTAATCGTGAAAATAAGACACACATACACACACATACGCACAAAGCACAACGCATACCTAGTCCTTATTCATATGTAAATGAATTAACTCTTCCATTTGTGTTACTGTTCTGCTGTATTAAACAGGTAATGATGGCACTCTTTTGTTTTTTTTCTGTTTTCCCATTCACCGGGACATCCTCAAGATCCCTCTGAGGGTTGGGAGGGGGCGCACACCCATTACAGGCAAGCAGAGGAGAGACAGTCTCTTCAGAAGGTTTGTCACTGTGGCTCATGCTCTGGTATCTGGGGGATGGGGGTGGGGGGGCATTCGGTGTGCTTTCAAAAACGTTGGCCCTGCGTATCCACAGAGGAATACTGCTTGAGGGATTTTTAGCACCATGGGGAACAGGCCTGGGGGGGTTGCCAGCTCCAGTCTTCACTGCTATAAAGTTTTTGTGGGGTCTCTGGCCTCCACCTCTGCTAGCCTGGAGTTGTGCTGCCTTGGATCGCTGGCCTCGGTCCAGTCCACCAGCGCCTCCACTGGGAGCTGGTTCAGTTCTGCCATGGGCTGGGAGGCCAGAGGGTCCCTGCTGACGACCAGGTCCAGCTTGTTCCCTGACTCAGCGATCAGCGGGACCACCAGACAGCAGTCAAAGTCTCTGGTCCGGACATGGTTAATCTGAGGTGAAAACAAAAGGACAGAGATTGCTGGCAGTACTGGGTTGTGTTCCTCATGCCAGCTCCTTTCTCTGTTTTTTATTTTTTCGGGTCATTTCCATTAGTGCAAAAATCATACCCTAATCAATTTCACACATTTTGTAGCATTGAAGCTAAGGGTCACATTTACAAAGAGAAAGGGTGCAATGCAGAAAGTACTGATTTGTTGTCGTTTTCATCAGCATGAAGTTAAAAATTTACCAAGACAAATTAAGTGAAACTGGTAGCCCTGCAAGCAATCAAAAGAAACCCCCTCTTGTTGCAGTAAGCTGAAAACTACATATATTTTAAATTACTTGCCTGTACACTGCAAAACACAGTGGACTGAATGTTATCTGGCCCTAATAATAATAATAATAATAATAATAATAGAACATCCTTTGCTAATGCTCAAGGTGCTGAAAGTTTTCATAGGTAATTAGCAAAACATATCAGAGTATAGAAATATGACAGTAGAATTTGAAATGCAATCATACACAGATTTGTACAATTTGTAACTAAGAGAGTAGATAAAGAAACTATGCATAGGTAAGTACATTTTTATTACTGAACAGGCAAAAGATGGTGGTGGAGGTCCATCTAAAGATACAAGAGAACAATGTATTGTATGTAATACATGTATTATTACTGAATTTATCAAAAATATAATGTTCAACACAAAACATAATGGAACATCTGGAAGTCAGGGTAGTTTGTTACTTTACATTATTTAGGGTGTGAGTAACGCCTCATACACACATTATTTTATCTCCTGTCAACCTGCCCTTACAAATTTGTGATAAGTGAAATGTGGTACATGCATTCTGAAATAGTACCTTGGCTTATGGATTTAGAACATGTGGTATGGCAGGTCCTGCAAGCGATGATAACTGCGCAGTAGGAGCCTACAGTTTTTTCATTGAGCCATGCCATATGCTTATCAGACACCAGAGGGAGCTCTTGTAGCGTTGGAGTTTAGTGAGCAGTGCACCCCTAAATATCCAGTACCATGATTCTGACTGAAATGTCTGCAGTGATCTGATCCACAACATCCTGTTGTTGACTGGTGGTGAGGGCTCTGCTTGGGCAGTACCTGCAGCAGCCTGTCGTAGGGTTTGAGTCCACCCAGATCGGCTGGTCCGCTGGGGCGGATGTTGTTAACGTAGACGCCCTTCTCCAGGAGCCCGTCTGACACGCTGAACCCAAAGTCCTCCATGTCCGACTCCTTGAACAGCGTCACCTGACAGTAGGCACAAGGGACAGATTTCATGGCTTGTTCCTCCTACCCACTGACCTCACAACATGCAAAGCAAACAGCTTTGGAAGACCTCAAGATCACAGATTACTTTTCTTGGTGTACTGTAGGCCATACTGGAAATGAAAACAAGGCTTAGAATGCTAGCCATTGTAACGGGACAGAAAGAGTTCTGAACGCATATATAGCTTTCATCATAAAGTAATGTATGCCGCTCATGAACTGAGCACGAAGAATTTTGTGCAATCATTGCACAACTTGCGATTTTGGTAGTTTCCCCTTAATGGCCAAGTGGAAGGATGATAATTCCTTCATGATCTTGTCATTTCACAATTTGTCATGATATGTGACACAAGAATTCATGAACAGTTATAGCATTACAGCTGTCAGCATTTCTTATGTCTGTTGATAACCTTTTTTTGACGCATGTCACAACACCTTATAAAGTACTCATGACGTGGTCATGAAGGCAGTATGAACGTGACATTAAATGAGGTTGCCGACCCATCTTACTGTGAATTTCTCTTTTTTTACCCACCTTGTGCAGCTCCACCGGCATGGGCGACAGGATGTCCTTCATCTCCTGCTTCATCTTCCTCATGGCGAAGGCCTTGCGGCCGGCGTCGGTGGGCAGGGTGTTGCTGCGGCTGGCCTGGGTGTACTGGGGCCTGCTGGTGCTGCGCTCCTGGAAGCTGGCCTGCCGGCCCAGGTGGCTCCGCTGGGGCACTGGCTCGTGGTTCAGACTCAGGGAACTACCCGACATGATGGTGGCCTGAACGGCGGGAGAGGGGAGAAACATTTTCCGTGACTTTTTTCTCCTGCTGTGTGTGTTTTTTGGGAAGGCATGTGAGCGTTACTGTGTGAGGGACCTCTCCTTTAAAGGTCTGATGAACGATATGTGGAAAAGGAAGCGGTGATGCACGTGAAGAAGTGAAAACATGTCACATCTGTGCTCTTTGACAGGAAGTCTACGGAAAAGGTTTCTGGTTCTGAGCCGGATTCTGAACCGCTACCTCTAGCTCCCGCAAGATCCCGGACTGGCCGCACGTCTCCAGGTCCTCCAGCGCCTGGGACCAGAAGTTCTCCTCCTGGTCCGGTTCCGTCCCATCATGCCCCACGGCGAACCTATGGTGGGGGATGAAGAGGATAGGGTTTAAAACTCACAGATGGCAAAGGGCAAACACCACACCGATAAGGGCAACGGGGTCGAATGGTCAGCACAGGCATTGGCAGAGGGCGGAGGGGGGGAGCTCGGAAACGAACACGAGAGACACCCTGAGGTTTGGACACACTGAGATGGTTACGCCATGCTTGGGCGATGGGCATCCAGGTGGGGCAGGCGGGTGGTGGGTCGGCTCTGTAACACTGACGGCTTTGCCATTAGCGTGTTAGCAGTGCAGGGCCAGGGTGCCTCTGAACCTCACCTGCTATCTGTGATAAAGCCAGTGGGCAGCGGCGCGGCTCTGCAGACGCCAAGGAGAGAGACTTCAATCAACAACATCAGAGAATTCAAACCGGGAGAACCTCAGAGATACAAACACCAGTTATGACCCTGCTGGAGTGACCAAACAGTTTAGGAATAACTGGCACTCTGGTTTTTTTAAAAAATATTCCAACAGAGTAAATTTTTCAATTCTGTGTGTGGGAAAACCTTTTTTTATATTTGACTTGACTGTTGTTGTTGTTTGTTTTTTTTTTACAGTGCAAGTCCATTGTGGAGGTTCTTGAGGTTTTCGGTTTCTATGTTCGATCGGAGCATAATAAATAAAGCGCACATCTTGTGTGCACATCATCTGGCTTTTATGTGTCTCTGTTCCATTAGTGTTACGCTTTGAGAGCTCACTCAGGCTCTCAGAAAGAGAAAAAAACGACACAAACGTTGAATAATCAAGCGTTTCAAAAATTTTGCATTTGATACGTATTTTGATCAGATGGATCTCAGGTTAAGCCAACATCTGTGTTATTTTGTTTTTCCCCACACTTATTTTGAGACTAAGCTTGACCTTTTTTAACTTTCTGCTTTTTTTACAGTAAAATGATAGTATTCCATTTAATGCCAAAGAGGAGCAATCCTGCAGCGTTGTCCTGGACCTACATTTCCGAGTTTTGAAAGACCAACACGTCCACTGCCGTGAAGCATTGCGATTGGGGTTCTGAAACTTTATGTGTGTGCATGCGTATGCAAGTGTATGTCTGTGTGTGTGGCTTTGAACCTGCGGCAGCAGGAACCAATGGTGTGTAAATATGGCTCCTGTGGCTCCTCTGGGTGCCTGGCCAGAGAGGAGGTGACAGACACTCCAAGACGGAGAGCGCTTTCACCCGTGATCATCCATTAGCCCCCTTCTCTTTCAACACACACGTCTTGACAAATGGGTTTTAATTATGCAGATGACCGGGTATGCATTTTTTCTTGCCTCCAAGCACACTATACCAATCAAGCTCTTTGTCCTAAGGAACCAGTCTGCTGTGGATGCAGCACAGAGCTATTACAGCAGTCCTATCACCAGGTGTCTCCTTCTGTGGGGAGCTGTTTTATCCTCAGCTCAGTATCCAAAAGGCTGGGCATAAACATGTTAAAATCATAAAGAACTAATTACTGTTCCAGGGCCAATGGCAGCAGAACGGATGCAACATCAGTCATAATTTTACATATGCAAATGCATAGTGCTACAGATGTGGTGCTGTGATTGAGCAACACATTGTCATAAGGATAGTGTACAAGCCACATAATGACGCTCATCAGGACATGCCCATTGTGCTGGTGTTACGGCGTTCTTCAGATTTTACTGAATTTGGCAAAGGGTCACTCTGCTCCCATGCTGTGAGTCATATGCCTGGTGCTGGCCTGTCTGCCAGACTGCGCGGGGGGTGGCAGCGCGGTGTGCGGCAACGTACCCGCAGGCGATGGGCCGGTCCCACTCGTCGTCGCTCAGGCCCAGGTCCTGCAGGACGCTGTTGCTCCTCTGGTGGGCGCTGACGGGCGACGGGCTGCTCCGGGGCTTGGCGCTCCGCCACTCGTGACTGTGGAAGCTGTACCCCGATGCCTGGTACCCTGTTCCTGTCCGCCACAGGGACGAGGCTCAAAGTCAGACCTTCAGCAGAGAGTCCCTTCATCCCAGCTCAAAGCAGTTAGCTACTGTGGGGATCACTGGGACGCCTAAACTCTCCACAACAGTTCTTCCGCAAGGGTCCAATTCTAGTGGATCAGCAGGTACCCATGGGAGTGCGCACCAAGTACACTGCCTAATGTAGAATTCACACTCACCGCAGAACTCAAACTTTGAAGTTCATTCAACTGAACCGAATAAATATACAATGGCAGCACTTGTTGGACATTGATAAAGTAATTACCATGAAAGGTACCTGAACCTGACCACTTGTGTACCCAAATAAAATGAATCTGCCTTTAAGCTGGATAAAACTGAGGTTCCAAACACACCCACTGACACAGAGATACCCTGCAGCGCAACCAGGCTCTGACATGGGTTTGTTTCCACATCCAGGATTGTGAAATTTGCTCTAAACCTTTGCACAGCAAGGGTGTGTTTTATAGTCTAGGACTAGCATCATGTGAAGCCAAGATGATCAGCACCACATGTTTTGCTGATGAGATCCTACTGTATGTGTCATCCAGACAAGACTCTCACAGTATGCCCACTCCCCCAGACATAGCGATCCAAATGCAAATTTCAACCGGGCGCGTTCCATCGCCTTGCATATCCCTCCTCAACTTGACTGGGGGAGAGAGAAGCTCTGGCCTTTTGGGGATTTTCAGTCTTTTTATCGGTGAATTGAGTTTGGATGATGTATATGCACTAGGTTTGTGTGGCACACATGCAAGGAAACTTGGGTGGTTACCAGAAGATTGCAGCTTTCCAATACTCTGTGTGGCCACTGTTGTTGTGCCATTGCCATACTACTTAACATTAACATTAACTCAGCATAACATAATTAGGACAGCGGAATCACTGGCCATCTTCTGATGCAGACTGAAGACCCACCTCTTCAGACTGCATCTCAGTTCCACCTCAATCCCTGCCCCCCGACACCTGCTACCTCTAGTATTTGGTGATTATTTTATGTGTATTATTGTGATGTATTTTGGATTCTGTGTTCTAGTGACTGATCTATCGTAGTATACTTGGCTTCCGTTGCCTAGTTAGATTGCACAAGTTAACTTGTGGTAGGGCTTGAATAGTGCTATGCTCACACTCACTGGTCTGGGAGTGTTGTTAGCCTGCTCTGACACTGTTGCTCATTTAACTTGAATGGATACTCTTATGTTTTATTGTGCTGGAAGTTGCTAAGAGCGTCTGCTAAATGCATTTAATGTAATGTAATGTTAACATACTAATGTTCCAGCAGACATCCAGTTATGCTGGGTCAAAGGGTGGAGACAACATAAACCGCACCACCATTAGCAGAGTTTTGTCAGGGCGGGGGTTCTCTATCCTCCAGTTAACTCACCATTCAGATGCACAGTTTCAGCTGTTCCATTTCCTCTCAGTAACTCTCCTAATCTTACAGATGCATGCATGGGAATTGCAAATGAGTTCAAATCAGATGTGATTCAATACGTTTGCCGCATTAGCTTTGTTAAAACCTGCTGGCTATTGTGAGTGTGAATTATTCATGCATATTTGTTGGCATTAAATTATCTGTAAATATTTTGTGTCTCACATTTGCTAATTTAATTACTGCGAATTTCCTTTGTGGGCGTGAAAAACTGTCTCCACAAAAGGTGCAGTTCTTCACATGTGTTAATGCTATACAGTCAACACTGGCCTACCTTAAGGCTGCATTGTGGTAAGAGAGGAGCTCATACCCCACTGTTGCCGCATCCATTCCCAGATTGTACCCTTGAGCAACATGCTTAACCCGAATTGCATCAGTAAATATCCAGCTGCACAAATGGATAAAATTAAAAAAAAAATGTAGCTTATGCAAGTTGCCCTGGGTAAGAACGTACACCAAGATAAGGTAATGCAACATTTTTAACAATATGTATCATTATATATCTCGTTGTATATATACATCATAATACATCATTTGCCTGAGTTGTTAAGTGGTCGACTTCTATAATGTTCCAGAAGGCTGGATTCTTTATGTGATGAATAGCACTAAGTAGATGTAAGGAGTAAGGGAATGAGGGAAGAAAGCGCTTAAGGTGTGGTTTGGCTTGTAGCCTGGGCCTGATGTTGTGTGAACTGAATTGAATTGTGAACATTCAATTTTAAAATTGTGGCTATGACGTGCTGTGCATGTGACTAATAGTGGATGTGGCTAAGGCATGTTGTAGGCATTCTGGATTTGACATTGGATGTGGTGGGAACTGTGCTGCTCATGTGGGTAAGAACATATACTATGATAAGGAAATGCAACATTTTGAACAATATACGTGACATGAACAGTGACAAACAAATGATGGTGCTACATGATGCCATTTGACATCAACCAGCAGGCTGTTACTTTGAAGAGAAATATAACCATCAGCATGGCAATGCAGAAACCAAGATGAGGCCCCAGTAATACAGAAATACATATAAATATACAATGTTTTAATCTATGAGATCTTAAAATTCAGTACATGTGGACATAAAGCTTGCCTTCCTATTTGGTAGTCTCTGATGCAGGTCCTATCCAGTTTTAAACTGCAGGGCTCAGCTTGTGAAAGAGGAAAATTGCCATTTCAAATAATAATGGTGTCAGCCATTATAAGAGTTACATTTATCCCCGAGCACATTATGACATTATTTTCCTCTTTACAGAAGTGTTATTCTACTAAATCCCTGTACATCCTGACACTCTGGCAAAAAATGATCATACCGTGCTTTTATGTAAATTATTGTAAATATTAAACACATGTTATTGCCGTATTACAAACAGTAGACTGTATACATAGCCCACGCAAAAGGAAGGAATAACAAATTAATAAGGGATAGCTGTTTCTTCAGATTAGGCACATTGGTAATGGCAGTTCAAAGACAACTGCTTGTTAGTGGATGAGGGACTGTGGATATGCTGGATGATAGGCAGGGGGTTTGTCCTCTGCAAAGGCTTCAGTGCCTAATCAAACTGAAGGCCAACATTACTACACTCTCTGACTTCCTGGTCATTGAATTTAATGAGTGTTGTTGCCATACAGGGTCAGACATAAGCAGAGGCAAGACAACAAAATACCAATCAACACCAACTACACCAAAAAACCACCTTCTGATGTCATCGGTTTCACTTATCAGGTACTGTGGGTGGTCATTGGATTTATTCTCACCAAACCAAACTTCACTGTGATCAGACAATGTTTTCTTCTTCTGGGTGTAATGCAGGTCTGCTGAACTTCCAGGCCAACAGCTCAGCACACTTTCTTGCTCTTTTAAACTACCTTTAGAAATGGAGCAGAAGTCTAAACTGGTGAGAAGTCTGAACTGTTCAGATCACTGAATGACAGACTGGAACAAAAGCCTTCAGAAAGGTGAAGGTCCAGGGTGAGTATGGTAAATTATGGCCAAAGCAAAGTGTGGTCAACTGTGACCATGTCAGGGTGTGGATGGAGTGTTTTGAGGCAACATTTATTGCGGTGTTGGGGCATGGTTTACCCTAGAGGCTTCATTTGCCTGGGTTATTAAGTTATCATTTGCCTGAGTTGTTAAGTGGTCACCTTCCAGAATGTTCCAGAAGGCTGGATTCTTCATCTGATGAGTAGCGCTAAGTGGAGGAGTAAGGGAATGAGGGAAGAAAGTACTGAAGGTGTGGTTAGCCCTGTAGCCTGGGCCTGATGTTGTGTGAGCTGGGTGCCTTTTACACTTGGTGTGGTGCAACTGAGGTAAATTGTGAACATTCGATTTTAAAGGTGTGGGCACGATGTGCTCTGTGTGTGACTAACAGTGGGTGTGGCTGATTCTGTTGGATTTGACACTGGGTGTGGTGGGGACTGTGCTGCTCACCCGGGTTACTGACGATGGTGTCCACGGCAGACCCGTCCCAGGACTCCACGGCGCTGTCCACGCTGGGGATCGTGGTGGAGTAGAGGTCCGACAGCTTGGTCGGCTTCTGTGCCATATGCGTCTCATCCTCCATGTCATTCAGCTCACTCAAGCGACCCGACACGGACGACTGCTTGGGGCTTGTAACTGCAACAAACGGGACAGAGATTGTCGGGCATCTGTTTGTTCATTTAAATAAAGATCCTGTTAATCTGCCACCACACCCCGGACTAGCCAATGTCTAACTTTGGTTAAATGCATAGTGTGACATGTCACAAATGTATTTTAACAAGTAACAATAAGGAAACATTTTCTCTCTGGATCCTTTGTCCGGGTACAAATTAGTTACATGTCCACAGTTACAGTAAACATCTAATCTGTAACCAATTACAGTTGAAACTTAGAAACAAGAAAAATCATGAAATTTAATGTAATAGTAGCAACTGACAGCTTTTTCAATTCTACCTGTATCCACCTGCCTAGCCATGACCCTTCAGATAATGTCTATTCCTTCAACACAAGAAGCTAATACTGATAATATAACAAACAAGAAAATATGCCCCACTAAGTATATCCGGTAGCTGATACACAAAAAGTTGAAATGGCATAATAAAAATGCTGTTGCCAAAAAGTTGCCAGACATTAAAATATTCATTGCGTTTCATTAAAGGAGATCCATTACATGCAAGCCTAATCTGCATTGCTTTCACTGCTTTACTCGATGTAACAAATGCAGCCAGAAAAGTACTTGGTGTCTGTCTGGTTGTCTCTAATTGGGTGTTTACGGATTCACATGCATGTGCTTCGGCCTGACAAACACCCCATCCGGCGGACTCACGCTCGCCCTGCTTCTTGATCTTCAGGGTGACGGACTCGCCCGCCATCTGCAGCAGGTGGATGGCCTCGCTCAGGGGCTTCCCCTTCAGACTGCTGCTGTTGATGGCCAGGATCCGGTCCCCGATGTGGATGGCGCCGGTCCTGCCCAACCAACAGCCAGGGTTAACGGTGGAGGAAGAAACGTGCAAAAATTCCAATATCCTCATCATTGGTATAACGCTGCCTCAATAAAACTTTGAAGTGTACATTTTGTGTTTCTGTTTCTGACATCTTGAATCAACCAACAGTTTCAGCTATTCTCTGGTGAGTCTGAGGCTGCAAAACATGGGGAGTTTCATTTAAACAAGGAGAGCAATTAAAATGTAATATGTATTCTGGGCTTAGCTTGTCAGGCTAGTAGTGGGTACTTTATTCTAGCTGTGTAATCACACAGTGCAGCTATTCAGTCAGGAGGATGCTTGGCTCTGCCTGCCTAACCTTGACACTTGATTTAATTAACATAAAAAGTAGGACAAATCAAAGATCATCTGTGGAATCTTTTCACACCTGCCGTGCCTAAAAAGCCCATTTAATGCAAATGAGTGTCACAATACTACCACTAGATACCACTACCAGACTTTGACTAGTGTTTTATAGCACCCACCTTTTAGGATTGTTATTTCATGTAAAAACAAGAGAAGAGCTTTCTCTGAGAAAATTGTATGTTGTTCGCATTTTTACTTTTATTAATCTCATTTCAATCGCTTTTTTTCCAATGAGAAAAAAAACTGGTCCCATATTTTTTTTGCAGTACAAATGACTGATTTCATAGGCGTACAAGGACTTGTGTGAATTAACACCTCCAGTCCACCAGAGGGCCTCACTGAGTTACCTCTCGGCCAGGCCGCCCTTGGTCAGGCTGGAGATGATGATGGGGTCGAAGGGCTCCTCGGTCCCCGAGATGGTGATGCCCAGTGGGCCTCCGTAGCGCTTCAGCTCCACCGTGTAGATGATGGCGCCAGAGCTGTCCTGCTCATCTGCAATGCAGTTCAACATGGACCTCCCTTACCAGCAAATACAGGTCAAAGCAAAGACAGGTCAAGCGGAAAGGGTAGATGGAGTGGTAGTGTCGGTACAGTAGGAGGGCAAAAGAAAAGCAGGCCCCCAACAAAAAAGGAGTACAGAAGACAAAGAAATCCCTCACAGCAGGAACTACACAAATATGAAACCAAGAACAACAACTAAGTGGAGAGCTTTTACACTGAACACAGCAATAACCACAGAGTTTTGAGCAGGTTAGACACCTGTTAAATCAGAGCAGAAATCGCTGGGAAACAGATCATTCAACCAGCATAACACACAGCTGTCTAAACGGTTGGAGAGGAGCACTGATAAAACTACCGTAAGGATGACAAAGGCAAAATGCAGGGTTTAGACTTTTCAAAGTAAAATCAAATTGTAGGAGCTTCACATTACATGGAATGACATAAACAATATGGGAGAATTCACAAGACATCAACCTCAAAATGTCAAATGAAAGAGAAGGTAGAAAATGTTCTTGAAAAATATTACATTCAACATTACATGGAAAACGTCTGTCTAACAGGGAAATACCACATAGGACACTAGAGACAGGTAGGTAGTAATATGTGTAGAGTGGGATTCTTTCACTGTGCCTATGGTCCCTGCATGTTTTCGTAGTTCAGAGTTTGATTACCCACCTGTGGATCCCACTGTACCAGGCAGAGAGTATGTAGAATGACTGACTAATACTACAGTGGGCAAACATTGACTATTTACACGGCACCTACAGTTGTTCTCTGATGAAAACAAAATCTGGTAAACATGATTTTTAAATGAAACTCAGGAAAAGGTTTTAGTTGGACGCACTGAGTACAGGCTAAATGGATGGCCCTAACAAAGCTGACTAATAGATGTGTGAGAACACTTTACTCAGCATTACACTGCATTAATCCTGGAAGAGCTAATCTTTTTAACCCTCCCTGTGACACGGTTAATGTGGGGTAAAAAGAGGGTTCTAGTTGTATAAATGGATAATATGGAAACTAATCTACAGTATGTCCCCCTAGACAAGGGCATCTGGTAAGCAAATACACAATAAATATTAATACACTGGGTTGAGGCATTTAGAATGTTAATAATAAAATGGCTGTTATATTAGGCATGCTTAATTATGCATAATTAATTTTGACATCAGATAAGTATAAACAGACACAATTTTTACCGAGCTGCTCTGAAATACTGAACAAATAATTAAATGAGCAAAAAACCACACATAAATACATAAATTAATAAACTGAAATAAGTAATGCACGACTACACCCCATGGTGGGCAAATCTGTACCAGTCCCTGAGGGTGGGCATTAGTCTGAAGATTTTAATTACCTAATTAAACAAGCTGAGAATTTAGTTGTACTGACTGAACTCATTTCTCCTGCTTACAGCTGGGAAGGACTTGCTGACAACCATCTAGCTGGCTGGACTGTTGGGGATTAGACAGATCTCAGATCAGTTCACATCTTTAAAATGCAATAGTTGCTGTTGACTATGAATAGGTAAGCTTACTCTAGATCAGTTTTTGAGGGCAAAAAATACTCAGCAGTGAGGGACAGTGCCACTGTAGGAGGAGAGAGGAGGCCGTGTCACCCGAGTGATTATGAGAGGGGAGTGTTGTACCTCTGGAGCACAGCATGTACAACTGCACGTTATTGCAAAAGCTATCGACCATGATGTCACTCTCCCTCAACCCATCAACAGCCAGTATTAAATAAATGGGAAAAATCTATGTGTGAACGTCTGTAGAGGTCTGATCAGGACGAGGTCATATTTTTGCTCATTCTTTCCTTCCACGTATCTTTCCACTTATTGTGAACAAAAGTCAATCATCCAGGTCATTCATGGCCACATTGAGCCTTGTGGTTCATGCAGAATGGTGTAAGCCCAGAGCTCCAGGGGGTACCTGAGTTGTCCTCATCCTTTCGGATCTTGAGCTTGACCAGGTCCTCGCACTGGTTCAGGATCTGCACAGCGTCCTCCATGGAGCAGTTGTCCAAGCGGATGTTGTCAATGGCCAGCAGTTTGTCCCCCAGCTCAAGGGTGCCCGTCCTATCATAAGTTAACACAGAACCATGGGAGGGGCTTAAGAGCATGCTATTTCACACTGTGGTCAGTGCAAACAAAACAACATACAGCATCGCAATACACAGGCATGTACATATACCACACCCATTCATGCCTGTACTTACACACAAATTTACAACACGAATGCACACACACACTGATTCTTTCTGTAACTTAATGCTGTTAAAACAGGCTAACAGCAGTCCAGGGAATACAGGGTAGAATAGGTCAGCATTTCCCTATAACTGCTCAATGACTGGTATGCCCTCATATGAACTACATAGAATTGGCATTCCTATTCTTGATTATAGCCATTATTCTAATCATATTTCTCAACAAAAAATGGCTATTCAAAGTGTGAGAGACCAAAATATTCATTATATTTGAAAGGACTCTTTACAGAGAACAGATTGTTATTATTAATTCCTATTAGTTTAACCTATTTCTGTTGTTCTATTATTACGAAAGACAAATGCAGGCATGTGCCAGACAAATGTGTGACTAGACGAGTAGAGTACAGAGAATGCATGCGATAGTGAGCGATGTGCTACGCTCGATGCTCATGTGTGCTACCTGTGAGCCACACTGCCTTTCTTTATGTCCGAGATGATCAGAGGATCCCCTGGTTTCCTGTTGGATGGAGCTGAGGGAGAGAGGGAGGAAGGGAGGAAAAGGAACAGCTTCAAAAAAATACAATTTAAAAAAGCCATAAAAGACAATGTCGGGTGCGCTCTACGAAAGCTACAATCTCCTGGCACTAATTCTGACAGCCGCTGCATAAATGCGCTTTGCTGCTAATTTTTTATCACCCATTATTTGGATTTAACTTCTCCTGGGTTAGCTCTCCCGGGTGAGCTTTCACTGTAAAGAAGTTCTGCAGCCCTCTTATGTTTTCCTTGACAAAACTGTTAGCTTGCGCATGATCGCAAAGCACTCAAAGCCAACAGCTTGCAGAAATTAGAGGTGGTTACATCTTGCATATGGGAAATTTGCTTAACGTCCTTAGCTCGCCTGTTTTTCCAGACAACAGCTCTTCACCATGACAGCCCCTGGCTGTTTCTCTGTCTTAGTTATGGCCACAGCCAGAGATCTGCTGATGGACTTTTCCCAGGTCGACTCCTGTGCACAAATTAACATGCTCTAGATGCGGTGAGCTCTGTTGAGGCAGTGAGGCAATTGAATCAGCCCTGTTTTAAAGGGTGGTGTTCAGGGGAATTGCCATGAGGATTGGAGTCAGTCTGTTGAGGTGGTGCGCTTCCATATATCCAGAGAAAGTACTGGGATACTGCTAGGGAAAGTACGAGCTGGTATGGCACTGCCGTTTACCAACAAGCTGTGCTGCTCAAGTAGCACACCTGAAATGAAAAGACACTGCAACTCTGCAAGCTGAGGGCAGCTGGACCAAGTTCCAGAAACAAATCCAAATACTTTTCTTGGACCAAAAAGCACAGACAAGGTAGAATTCTTGTGGGATCAGCAATGACTTAAGTGGATATGTTGGATGATTTATGCCAGATGAGGAGCCAGGGCACATTAAAGCAACCAAAAGAGTAGGAGAGGAAGTTCCCTGTGGGTGCTGTCAATCACTGCTAGATTTGTTCCAACCAGCTCTCCCTCAGCAACCCGAGCTGTGGGAGCTGAGGTACTGACTGCTGTACCTGACAATCTCAAAATGTAAGGAGGGCTGGATTTTGGTCAGAGATGTGCATATGCGCTATGACCAAAGAAATGTGCTTTGGAAGATATAATGGTATTTTTGTTGCCATATCACAGAGCAGAGTGTATCCTTTCAGTGTGAACCCTGAAAGCCAGTTACCTAAACAAGACAAATACAAATTCACATCTTCTTACATCAAGTCATAGAAAGGACTATCATCAATGGGAGACAGACAATAAATCAGACTCTACAAATGGTATTAGTATGAAAAAATGTTTATGTATTGTGAATTTATATATGCAAATTACATATAAAGAACAACACGCATGACACATAAGATTCTGACTTCTCTGATACATTATGAATTTGATTTTAAATGTCTAGTTGCATTTTTTATGTGTTTTCATTTAGTTTAGCTAAAAGTTTAATGAAAACTACTTAACATGAACTTTGGTTCATGGTTCTGAGATTTTTTTTTTGTATAGCATGCAAAGACCCTGAATAAGTAGATCTCATTTTATGAAGCTGTAACTGTCTCAGCTTGATGGGGCTGTCTGAGGACCAGGCAGGACCGGTGTAAGTGAGGCAATTTATTTCACTTTCTCTGATGTCTGCCTCTGCACTGAGGGTCCACTGCAGCCACTGATTCAGTCTCCCTACTTTATCAAGTTCACCCAAATCCCTCAGCAGGTAAACACAGGTTCCATATAATGTGATGCAGACAAAAAGTGACAGGCCCATTCTGGCACCGGCATTATCTGTTCCAACTGTACAAAATGCCTTGTTGAGCTCACGATCCCACTGATAACACCACAGTCCTCCCAAAAGCCATTCTGCATAATTCCTGCTTCACTAGTTTATCTGTGTGATAGCTGATACATACTTTATAATTATGCAGTATCACTCAAAGATTGACTAACTACTACAACTTCATTATAGGGCTTTTACTGAGGGTATATTTTTCAAGAACATTTTCTACCTTCTCTTTCATTTGACATTTTTAGGCTGATGTCTTGTGAATTCTCCCATATTGTTTATGTCATTCCATGTAATGTGAAGCTCCTACAATTTGATTTTACTTTGAAAAGTCTAAACCCTGCATTTTGCCTTTGTCATCCGTACGGTAAAGTTTTATCAGTGCTCCTCTCCAACCGTTTAGACAGCTGTGTGTTATGCTGGTTGAATGATCTGTTTCCCAGTGATTTCTGCTCTTCATTATAGGGCTTTTATTGAGGATATTGATAACTAACATTTTTGTCAATGGTGCAAAAGCATTTTCATTTCTTGTACCTGGACTCTGGGTACTGGAAAAGTTTTAACTTTTCCAGGTACAATATCAAGCACATGATGTCCAAGGAGCATATTCTTTCCTTTGAACACTGAGTGTTATATGAAATATGAGTGGCAATAAAGAGTAAAACAATCTGTAGACCATATGACTAAAGGTGCACTTGGAAGGTTCCTGTCAGATAAATGGCACATAAATAAGGTGACATGCTCAGGGATTTGAGAGCACATCTACCGAGAGGTCCCTGATGTGTACAGAGTGTTGTTATGTAATAAGACATTTAAGGCAGAGAAGTGATTAGTATCTAGTAGTAGCAGTTTCTTTTCATTGTCCCCAAGGAGTCATAAAGAGTTTAAAATCTCACACAGCCAGCCGATTACCCCGCCAGTTTAGCAGTGCACCTGCTGTGGTCAGAAAAATAATCTTCCTCGGCATATGATGCATTAGCTTCTGGGATATTAGTCCTCCACTGAAACGGATGCATTTTTGTTATTCATGCATTCATGGTTCCATCTTTCGAGATCACAGATTGTGCTGAGAGGTTACTGTTATCTCATTGTGGCGTGAAATTATTCTAGATTCCTATTACAGAGTGGCACAGAATCACACAGATGCATTTCTATGTACAATAACTTTCTGAATGTTTCTTGTTAAAAGGGGTGTAATATGAGAGTATTGATTAAGCTTGAACAAGGATCTGATCAAACCAGGGGAGAAGGATACAAACCCATATGAGCATGCTTGGCATATTTATGGGACAGATATGTTCTGGGTTAGAGTCCCTTTACAACTGTCCTATGCTGCAGTAATTTGACTTCTAAATAGAGTGGGATACATGGTATATTTTAATGGGGTGCGGTGTTGTAAGGTTAACTGGACTGGAAAACAAAGCCAGCTTTTGAAGGATGCTTCAACAATGAGACATACTGCAAAGACACAAAACTAGCAAGACCAACACCTCCCTCAATGTAACAACAATGACAAAAATGTTTTTTTTTTTTTTTGACTTGGGGAGGGGGTGGGTGGGAGTGCGCTTGGGGGTGTACGTATGTCTGTTGCATCCAAACGTGTGAATGGGAAATGCAGCAGTACAGTGAAATTGTGCAAAAACCTCAGTCAAAGCAACAGCACATTTCAAGGAAAACTTTCCTTCAAAGCCTGAAAAAAATGAGAAAAAAAAAATCAATCATATGCCTCTGACTGACTTCCAGTTTCTGAAGTTGTCTGTTCAAAGCAACGCCTGCCCAGGAACGCAAATTGGTCTTGAGAAATGTGAAGTTAATTAAGGTTACAGTCAGTACAATGAAGCAAAATCTACAGTATACTTACCACCCGTGCCTAACACATCAAAGGCAGTCAGACCATTTCAAAGACCCACTTCCCATTCACTTACAACTGGTCCAAACAGTTCATTTGGATGAGCTGATGACCCCCATGCTGGAAGGTGATGAGAGGGAGGACTGGGCCTAAACAAGAGAAGGGGGGTGGCGGTGTGGGATTGCCCATTCCCTGAATACTCCTATTGCACCCCCTTTCATATTATGCACGTTTTATGACATACAGACTTCGGTCACGGTCACTGACATGCAACACAGAGACACTTTCAGCAGGACATTCTGTCAAACTCAACACGGCATGTCTGTCCTGGCAGGACACATAAAAGTGGCCCAAATACATGGAAACAGGTGTACATATATCAGTGATGCTCACCGCTAATGGTGATACCCAGCTCCACCCCAGGCTTCTTTGGTAGCTTAACATGGAAAGTACCGCTGCTGGGAATCACTGACTCTGTAAAAGAAAGAGAAAGAGAGTTGAATTGAGAAGCACAGGAATGTATTCATTTGTTTTGACACGGATTTGTGACACAGTGGCAAGGGTTATCAGTGTGCTGTTTGGAGAAGAAATGGCGGAGTGATAAGCCACTGTGGAGAGGCAGAGATAAAGGGGGAGGTGGGGTTCGGAAGCGAAAACAGAGAAAAAGAGACAAAAGAAGGGGGAGGAGTTCAGGAGTGAGGGGGACAGAGACAGAGTGAGAAAGAGTGGGGACAAAGAGAACTCTAAAAGAATTTGTGAGACAAAGCTGGGCATCACATTAAAATTGGCATGGTGACTGTGACAGCTTTTCATTAAAATAATGTGGCAGACTCACATTTCCAAAACTAATACTAAAGATTACACTAGCGACATCCTCTGCAGGTACATTTGGTAATATGAAAGGGAGCATTCTATTTGCTATTCAAATGTATGTCCAACGTTAATAATCTGTGCTGGTTTGGTGTCCTGCAAGGACATTTACAGTATTGGAAAAAAATCACAAGTCCTAGTGTACCTGCTACGTCGAACTCGATCTCCAGCGTGACCTTGCTGGTGATGCTAGAGTCCCGCAGCAGCTGGTTGGTCTCCTCCAGGGTGCTGTCCTCTGTGGGGATGCCGTTGATCGTCAGGAGGCGATCCCCGATCTGCAGGATCCCGCATCTGAGGAAACGCAACGTTGCACAATCACCAGAACATGCTGCAAAATTAGCGCACATTGGTTAGGTGGCAACAGTTGGGTTGCCCAACTGTTGCCAGCTGGGTTGCCCAGCACTAATTTAATCCTGTGACTTCCTTTTCTCAATTTCAGTTCCTACACTACTATTTCACAACTTCCTTACCTCTACCTCTACCCTTATGTAACCCCAAACTCCACAGTTCCCTCACTGCTACCCTGCTTTAGCTTCGGCACTATTCCACAGTCACTTAACCACGGCTCCACAGTCCCTTCCCCTCCACTCCACGGCTCGCTCACCTCTCCGCTGGGCTGTCGGGGTCTATGTAGGCGATGAGCGGGGGGGAGGTCAGCGTTTCCGTGGCAAACACGCCCCCCTGCAGCTGAATGCCAAAGCCCATGACGGAGTCGCTGACGAGGGTGACCTCGGTGGTCTCCGTGTGGACCACCTGACCAGACAGGCCCAGTGTGCTGGAGGCCAGGGACACTGTAGAGACAGAGAGAACAAGGCTGGGCGTTTAAATTGCATTGAAGGGATGTACCTGCTCCTGGGGCTGAGAGGGCCAGACACTGGCCACTGAGTCATTCATACTATGCACATATGCACATCCTCCAAGTTAACAAGCATTAGGCAGATGAGGTGATCAAGGACCAGCGCTTTCATTAGATATGTACTCTGTTTGCAATAGTGGATTGTGGATCTTGCTTAGCCACTAAAAAGGACTTCAGCACTTTCACAAACAGCTCAGTGACGTTTTATGTCAGGATGACAGAAGGTGGCAGTAGAGGCCTAATGAACATGTGAACATCTGAATGAGCTCCAATTCAATTCAATATGGCAGGTAGCTCCTTCCAACTGAGAATAATTCAGTACTATATGAATTGATGCAGTGTGAGTTAATATGACTTAAGGCAATTGATTCAGCACAAAAACTGTATCAACCAGTCACAACCAGTATGCCACTATCAAGCAACTTGATAAGTGCCCTTCATACAAAGACCGGTGCCTCAATACATGCAAAATAGTGTACTGCAGGCTTGTTACTGCTTCTCTCTCCTCAACACACACTTTACAGCATTCTCCAAAGGACCAGACACCAGGAAAACAAGTGTTTCATTCTTCATCGGGCATCACTGTTTTACAGTGCTCACCAAATCACCATGAAACATGTTTCCTCTGAGCTGGCAGGGCATCCACAATTTCCACAGCTGAAGAAACATGTTCACTGCAACTGCAATGGACTGCACACATGTAGGTGGGAGATTTTAAATCTGTTTCCAACAGCACTGAGGGTGAAATTTCTCCTTTTTATCAAAGCGAGGAAAACAAACCTAAAACGGGATTACACCAACAAAAAAGTCAATACTTTGAAGTTTTGAGTTCACCCAAGGCACCATATTGGTTAGTGGTAGGTGGAGGCGTGCCACAAACCTTCTGAGATAATCGGGTCCTTTGATGCATTTACAGCTCATTGGATTTCTCTATGGTGGAACACATTACGGCTCGAGATGACACCTTGTGAAAGTCACATCACGTTAGTGTAGACATTAACTGAAACACAGTTGTCCTTGTGACAAGTAATTTATTACCATTGCTACCACCACTCTGGGGAAGGTCTGTGGATTAGTTTAAGAGGCCAATGAATGGATGGAATGCGGAAGGGAAAAGGTAACAAAGCAACCCTGGGGGGGAAGGTCAATATGGAAGACGTCACTGACTACAGTGGAATATGGTTGTATTTTAGTAAAGACAACATTAAGCAAGGTAAATTGAGCATGGCACTGTACTTGTCCTGAAAGAACCTCAGTTCACAATATAGGTATATAAATGTACAATATGCTGAGAAAATAAAAAAGATACACCAGTCATACTTGAAAATGAATAATGAAACTACATTCGTTCATGAGGAGGCCTTTTCTATATGTCTTGTGACAATGGTGGGGGTGGCTCAGGAGAATACAATGTTACTCCCTCATTTCACTGGCTGCTGTTAGACATTTCTACTGTCTGCCACAGCCTGGGAGAACTTCAGGACCTGGGACAGCGTTAGCAAGGAGGACAAGTGCAGCTGGGCCAGTTACATTACATTACATGCATTTAGCAGACACTCTTATCCAGAGCAACGTCCAGCACAATAGAACACAAGTGTATCCATCCAGTTCTGTTACGCCTCCAGATTACAGTGCTATAGAGCTCATCAACTGCTCAGCAGTGGTCTCAGACTTTTAACCATGAGATTTAATGATGTAACTACATTGTAACCACTATTATAAATGTGTAACTTCTATGCTTCTACACCTAGTTTGACAGAAATTACTGTGAAACAGTCAAAATTTTAGCCTGTTACATGTTATACAAGTTATATGACCACCTCTGCCCTTCGCCTAACCACTTAACTAACTGCAACTCTATGCCACACGTTTTTGTTATGCAACTTCATCTTCATTCTAATCACACAGCTACACCAAATATAATTCATTTACAAATCATAAAAATGTAAACTTGGAGTTTTTCTGTGGACAATGGCTACATTGACCAAAATGGTTCTCCTTCTGCTTTGCAATGTCAGAGTGATGCATAAAAGGACATTGCCAAACACTGACATGAAATTACTATTAAAACATAGAAGCTGGCCTCATGTAGCCTTATGAGAGAGGAGACAGATGGGCAACAAGTGAGTCGCTGTTTATACAGTGCATTTAAACAGGATAAGTCTGTGGCTAATTGTAGGTTGCCAAGATGACTGGTTGTTTGAAATAGTTTTGCAAGACATGTTGATATTTCTGTAAATGGTCAGGACAAAGGCAAGCATAAAAGGTCTCCCTTCTATTTGTGGCAAGGATATGTCTTTATAAACAGCCCATTCATATGGTGATGGAAAATTACAATTTAGATGGCTGAATACCAGCACCTTTAACACCATACCACAATCCAAAATTAAGCCTGTCCAAACCTGAGCCCAACCTTTTATGGAATTATTCAGCCTATGCAAAACAGAGCAGATACATAACATTTACATAATGCTTACCTGAAACCACTAAACACTTACCTATTTAACAACAGTGTAATTATGTAGGTATATTGACAGCTTATCGGAGGACAATTTATGGGAAGACTTAATGAACCGTGGGACGAGTCAATGCATTTCAGAATTTCAGACACGTCCACTTAAAGATAAACTGTACATACAGCTCACACATATTTACACTAACTCACAACACTCTCAGGTTCTTGAGAGGCTAAGCAGGGAAGGGCTAAATTTTTCCATAAATATGCACCCTCTCCAGAGTAAAACTCTGATGTTATTTCAGATAAGTGATGTTATGGGTGGGTGAACATTGCTATGGACCCAGAATACTTCTTTTGCAGCAGAGGAGGGAGTGGAGACAGCCACACAGTGTTAGCATGGTGGGAAGATGTGGCAGTCACTGCCAGAAAGGAGTAATTAAAGGAACTGTACACGTAGCAGAGACATCATTCCCATAATTCTAAGCATTTCCCCCGTATCTGTGCAGCTTTAGTGCACAAGGCACTGTCACTGAGATGTGCGATCTGCCACACCACTTCACCAAGCAAGATCCACTTACTCCAGACTGCCCTGCTATTTCTACGGAAGGCAAAGGATATTCAAGGACACGCTGCCAACCATACACAAAATGCATATACCTGACAAACGTTATTCCAACCCCTGACAACACCATGCAGTATGTGCACAGTTTTTTTGTACTGAAAAAAAAAACAGAGTACAGTAGTATCAAAACACTAGGCAACTCAGTCTTCAGGTAGGGAACCAATTATCAGAGTCAGCTGCAGTGTAAACCACACCCACCCTGTCCTATTAGTCCATTTGGAAAACTCGAGAAATAAAGAGGAAAAGGACGTACGGCAGCTCTTGTGGTCTTTCCTCTTCAGCTTCCTCCTCATCATGGTGCCGCGGGGGCTGGTGGGGTACAGGTTGCGGGGCAGCGTGCTCATGTTGAGCGAGCTCAGGCTGTAGGCGCTCATAGAGGACGGAGAAAAGGAGGATCCCAGAGCTAGTGAGAGAGAAAGAGAGAGACGCCCATAGAGGCGGCATAAGAGAGTGGGGCAAGGCGGGGCGGGAGGGGGTTATGGGGCAGCAAGGGGGGCCGGGAGAGAATATCTGCTGGCTGCTCTAGAAAACAGCCACTTCTATTGCATACTCCTCATATCAGCTACTTCCTTAATCAATATGCTGGTGCAGTACACAAAAGGTCTAAATAAGCTACTTAATCAGACACACTTACAGGAGTAGAGCCAGGCCCCCACACCTAACACAATGAGGCTGGTTATGTATTGTGTATGACAAATGATTTGGTGCTTTAAACTAATCCTTTGCCAGCTTAACAGCACTTGGCCTTAAATGTGTTATTCTTGGCCTAAAAATGACTGTAGCATTCACAAAGGCAGCTCCGTCTGGTCCAACAAACAGCATACAGTACACTTCCCTCTCTCTGTTCAATAATAAACTAACAGAGCCAATGGAAATGCTCCACTACTGATTATGGAATTTCACACTTCACCTACTGCTTGCAGTTGGTAAACTAGCTCATCTCACTTTAATTAATTGAATTTATGTGACTCTTTATTCCCAGTTCAATGAATGAATCACATAAACCCACTGGCTCATATTCTCCCATGCACTCATGTCTGGCTGCAGTTAAGCTTCAGAACACTGAAAATACAGAACCTTAGAGAGCTACATAATTAGGAATCATGAGCCAATAACTGTCCAGCATAATTATTTCTGGACATCCCACAATCTCTTTTAAAATGTTTATGTCCATTGGCACTGGAGGAAATGACATTGGAGATGATCATCAGAGATGCATGTGATGGAGAGTTGCTGATGGTTGATGAATGATGGATAATTAGTGGCAGGTTACAGAATGTGGTGGCCAGGAAATGTATTTGCTACTGTGAGAAGATGCATGCACTTCTGTAGCTGTGCGTTGTCATTGAAAGGCAGTAAGCAAGATCAAAGGAAATCAATGAATGCAGAGGCTAGAATTTAGATAGAATGTAGATATCGCCACGTAGCGTCAGGTAAGGGCACACACTACATTTACAAAACTTTGCAAATAGATTTTCTCATATGACGATTAATTAATAATGAGAAAATGCCCAATATATTTAGCTCTAATGCTGCAATGTGCTCAGCACAGAGTGAATTTAGATCCAAGTCTGCATGCACAGAAACTAAATCCAAACTAAATCAAAACATCAAACATAAAATTTTAAGTCTTAAACTGAAATTACATTTTGAGCATGAACATGTCTAATTTATTTGAAAGGTCCTGTTTAGATTCCTTCAACAGTTGTACGGAGCAGGGTTTCTACCCCAGAGGTTGCCAGTTCAATTCTCGAGCAGGGCACTGCTGGCAAGGTTCTGAACCTGAATTGTAATTGTAATGCTTTTCCACATCAGAATCTTTGCAAATGTCAGGCATCTGTCATCATTACAGCAGCTTCATTCACCATTATATACCCATGCTTGAACTGTTTGCTATTGTTCACAAGGCCTCTTCTAACCTGACCTGTGTGTTGAAATTCCTTGGATTTATCAATGATAACAATGCAAACAGTATGAGGGTCTTTATTCCATCTGCAACAAACTTTTATTTTTTTTATTCCATCTGCAACAAACTTTTAAGATACTTTTCTTCAGCAGCCGGAGAAAATGCTGAGAAATGAAAGAGATGAAAAGTAAAGTTAAGTGCAGTGAGGTTTGATGAAATAGAGGCCTTGCTAAGAACACTTCCTATCTATCACAACTGTGCAGATTGGCTTAATGCCTTCCCTTCAGCAAACACTTTCGCTTTTCTTACTGACAGCAAATGAAACATGATGCATAAAACCATGTGCATGCATATAAATGGTTCTTCTTTAACTGGAAAAAAAAAATTCAAAAGGTCAAACTCATAAAAAAAACTATCAGAAGAAAATTAAAAAAGGAAAAGGACGAAGTGGAAGGTGAGTGAGAGGAAGTGTACAGAGGAGGAGGAAGAGGAGGAGGGCAGAGGAAGAAGGGGGAAGACGAAGAGGAACATTACGGAAGTTGTTTGAAGAAGATTTCTGGTGTTTAGAGGCCTGGGTCCTGGAGTGGTCGGGGTGGTAGGTGTTATAATGCTGGTAGGGGAGGAAGTTGCTGTTGCTGTTGCTGGCGCAGGTCTCCCAGGGAAGCGGCCTGTTGCTCGGCTGCACCTTGACTGGCCGTGTGCAGGCGCAACAGCAAGCGGACAAACGCAAAACCCACAGGGCGGAAAAAAAATGCACAGACACCGGAGAGCCAACAGGACAAACAGACAAACAGGCATAAAAAAGGAGGACCAGAGAAACAGGGAGAGGTAACTAGGTGACCATAATACAAGGGTAAACACCAAGGTGAGAAAACTGGTAGGAAGTAGTTTTCTGTGGGATGGAAAGGTAAACCTCAAGGTTTAATACCTCATCATTGCCAGTAAACTGAGACGCATCTGCATTAGTGTATTAGTATATTAAGGATATATATTACGTATAAATTATATTGATTCAACCTAACCACAATGGACTTTGTACTTGACTCTGAATGATAAAATTAAGCATTACCTACATCACTAATCACACAATATCAGAGTTCAATGACATGTTTGAAAATGGCTTAAAACTGAAAGGACAAAGTGTGCAACAATAATGTATCTGTGTCAGCCTTATGATATATTAAATTGTCAGGAAAGTGGTCAGGTTGTGGATGTGGATGTCAGGAATGTGGATGATTCAGAAAACCTGGAGCATCTTTATACCTGATGCATAAGCATCTTCATATTTATTTATTATGTTTGCAGACCAAAGTTGATTTGCATCTGAAATGAACCTTGCTGAATCTGCCACCTAAATGTACAATGTTGGCCCTTGCTGCAAAGGTCTCAGCCACAGACGTCTGGCTGTCGTCTAAGCCAGTGTGGCTTGAGGGCATGTCTCTCACGGAGAGCAGCACAGAAAGGACAAACATGGAAACCTATTTCCATTGATTAGTCTATTTCAGGTTGGGTTAATTTTAGAAAGGTTTGAGCAGTGGCTCTTCAGTGAAGACCGGGACGTATTATATGGTCACCCGAGGGTCTGATCTGTCGCCCACACTGACTCGCGGAGATTACGGAAGACATGGTTGTGCTCAGGAAGGATGAGAGATCCATCACACTGATACCATATCCTGTGGCTGAGAGACAGAGTGTGGAAGCCCTTTGGCAATCAAGCCTTAATAGATGAGACCCCCTCCCTCTCTGGCACTGTCGGCCCTCGGCCTGTTCTGTTTTATTTTGTTGTAAACTGTCTGGGTTTGTAGCTGGCTGGGTTACAGTGACTGAAATAGTGCTGTTATTTTACATGAATCTCTTTAGCTGAGTGTGCATGTCCCTGTAAATGTGCATGTGTGTAGGTGCATTCATATACAGTATGTGTGTGTGTGTGTGTGTGTGTGTGTGTGTGTGTGTGTGTGTGTGTGTGTACCCCTGCTAAAACTGTCCATTTACTTCACACTTCTGAACAAATGATGCTTTGCAAGAAAAACACAACAGAAACATACTGTCCCCATTCCTGAAAATGTCCATTGACCTCTACTTTGTAACAAAAATGGGTGGAGAGTCGCACACTTGAAGTTCCACCCCGTGCTGTCTGGCCTGTGACCTCTGACCCGGGGGACCCTGGCTGCAGGCATACCGTGCTCGGAGCCCTTGAGGGCCAGTCTGGTCTGGGGGTGGGGCAGGATCTCCATCTTGATGTGATCGCAGGCACTGGCCAGTAGCTGGGTGGCCTCGGCCAGGGTGCAGTACTCCATGCTGGCGCCGTCCACGGACAGGATGTGGTCACCGGCGTGCAGAGCCCCGCACCTGCAGAGCCAGTGACATCACCTTCTGCCATACACAGTTACAGTGCATATCATCGGTGCCGACACAAGAGCTTTGGTATTGCTCACTTTGAGTTATTTTTCTGTTTGTATGGACTGCTTTGCTGAAGGCACCTTTGAGTCAATTACTGGACATCTGAAAGTGAACCTTTTGTGCAAGCAAAGAACAAAAAATACAGATTCATTCACAGATATCTACATATAGAAGATTTAAAATACAGAAAATTCCAGATCCTTGATTAGCACTCAATACCTGTTCATTGGCATCTCTTGCAAGCAAAGTATTGAATTTCTGTAATAACCTTGCATCATGCATTTCTAACCTTCAAATAATTTCAAACATAACAATTCCAACCAAGTACTCTTTATCTACATGGATTTCTGTAGAGGGACTATTTCCATAATGGCTAATCGACTGTGGCCCCACAGAATCACTTGGGAGTGGAGTGTCTGCCGCGTCTGATCGCAGTCAAGCACACCCAGACTCTTATTACCTGTCGGCGATGCTGGCGGGCTTGACCTTCTCGATGATGATGACTTGCTTGTTGCAGTACATAGAGGTAGATAGCGCTAAGCCCAAGCTGGACCCCGGGGTCTTCACCACTTCCACCAGCAGCGGCCCCGAGGCCGTGGCCACAGAGTCTGTGTGATGAATGACAACAGCGAGCGCAGCGGTGAGATGTCTTTATTGCCACGTCACCGAGACACGCCATCATCCCTATCTTTCTGTCGCTGACTCCGGTGTCTGTGTAATACCAACAGCCTGCACAGTCTAAACGGAGGTCACAACGCTGCACTCCTCAGTAATGTGGTAACGTAACGCGTTAAATGTAATATGGGAAATCGAGGTTTATTTGCATTGCGTAGTATGCATTAGGATTATTGTTTTAGGGGCGGCAGTGCAGCATAGTGGTTAAGGAGCAGGGCTCATAACCGAAAGGTTGGCAGTTCGATTCCCCTCTGGGGCACTGCTGCTGTACCCTTGGGCAAGGTACTTAACCCACAATTGCCTTACTAAATATCCAGCTGTATAAATGGATAACAAAAAAAAAACTGTAACCAAAGTAAGTTGCTCTGGATAAGGGCATCTGCTAAATGTAATGTAATGTAAAAGGGGTGGATGGGCTCATAACGCTACTCAGCTGTAATGGAAACGTGGACTTGGTGAAAACGAGCTGGATCCACTAAGTTCCAGCAGAATCTTAAACCAGTTACAAAGAAGGCTGTAATCACCTGGTCGCTTTATGAGAAATGAGCAGCTGGCCTTTGTGGTGAGTCGGCGATACGATAGCTATACTTGGAAGCTCACAGTGGCTGCTGTCATCTTGCACAGGCAGCTGGGTTTGGATGTGAGAAGCTATGGGTGCAGAAAATAGCCTTTTTGTATGTCTCCGTTTGAAAAAAATGCTGAAATCCTGTAAATTTATATCTATTTTGATGTGCCGTGAAAAACTGAGCAAATGGTGATAATGATTTGTGGTCATACTTCCGCTCCGTTGTACGGTCAAATAAGGTAAATGGTTGTTACTAAACATTTAAAGCATATGTCACTATCTCTATAACACAGAATTATGACATGAGGTATGTCTAATGATGGTTCACAGCCCTCTTGTGCGATACACTCTGGTGTGATTGAGCAGTGCTTCACCAGGTGGTGCAGCCACATAAAAACAGATCTGAAGAAGACTGTTGTTCAAAACACCCAAGCACAATAGTTAAAACCTGAAAGGAATCTCTTGGGTTATTATTGGGTTATTGGTGGGAGCTGGTGCAGACCTGACTCCTCTTGTTTTCAAAATCCCCCCCCACCCCCATTATGAAGGACATTCAGTTTGAACTGTGACCTCCACAACAGGGGGAAGGAGTATCAGAAAGCAAGTGGGCAGAGCACTGAGGACCCAGTGTTGCACAGGGATTAAGGAACTGGACTTGTTGCAGGTTTGAGTTTTGAATTGCTACTCTTGCTATACCCTTGAGTGAAGTACTCAGCCTAAATTGTTTGAATAAATATTTTTAATTATGGACTATACTAATAATCAACTACAAGCTATGTAAGCCAGTCTGCATATGTGCACTTGATATGTAAAAAAATATTAATACCAATACCCTTTGGCATGGCAAAGAATCAGCGATGACATGCCCCATCTATAGCAGTGTCACGTCTGAAATGAATGATTAATTTTTCAGGAGGGAGACTGTTTCAATCATATGGACGCCACAGGCATTTCTGACCCTCTATCATTTACAAGCTGAGGGGCCTAGGAGAGGATCATGCCCGTCTCCCATTCTCATATCCTATTTGTGTGCATTTTTACCTTATTTGAACTGCAATGAGAGACTAACCAAAGTCCAGGGAGGTCAGACTGAGATGGGACATGGCGGTCTGGGGGGTGAGGAGGGTCCGGGGGGTGTAATGAGAGAGGCGCTCTCCATCTCGCTTTTTAAGGATGTAGTCACAGTCTGCCTCTCAAGAAGCCCATACAAAATGTATGCAAAGCAGAAATATATTGCAATATAAATCCAAAAAGCAACCATTACATGTATTCAGTCTATTGATTCAGTGTTCTCTTACATATTTGCAATATATTATTTTTTGGATGGGTGGAATGCTCTTTGTCCTCTTGGTTGCATGTTCTATTTGGTTCCACATTCAGCTGACATTGAATCGTAATGGCAAAGAGGCAGGGTGTTTGACTCAGTAGGGGCTAGAACAGGACAGGAGGTGTAATACTGGGGCTGAGTGGATGTGGGTTGGGGTGAGGATCTAATTTGTGCATGAGGGCAGGCCTAGGAAACAGAATGGATCTGGGCTTGTTTTATGAGGGTAGGGTCGTCTGCGAGGGGTGTGGCCGGGCAGTGCACGTACCCATGACGGACACATCGTACTCGATCAGCAGAGTGGCCTCCTGCCCGCACTGCTTCAGGATGCTCATGGCCTCGGCGTGGGAGGTGCCGTGCAGGCGGATCCCGTCGATGCTAACCAACCGGTCGCCCGACTTGATGGTGCCTTCCCTGTCAGAGGGGAAAGAAACACTGTGAGATATGCTGATTGGTTCTTTCTCTGGGGGAGCAGACAGAAAGACATGCTCAGTTCTCTGGCTCCGCTCAAAGACAAAGACAGAAGTAAAATCAAGTACAGGCCATTTTTTTAAGAAAACAAGCTAGAACACTTGAGCTAACTAACTCATGACCATTTCAAGACTGCTCTAATGTAGGGCTTCCTCCTGTTTCCTGTATATTGTCTTTAATATGGTCAGTTTAGCTGTTCTACACAGGGCAGACAACATTGGTATTTGACACAGAGCTGAGAAACTTGGTGGATGAAAGACTGGCAAACCATGTCTGAGCACTGTATTCAATTAATTAAAGCAATACTTCCATTAAACAGCTATTTCTGTGAAACATTTGCCAAATTTCAGTTCAAATGGCTTTGGGAAAACTATTGAAGCAGAGAAAAATAACATTTTTAACTAAGAACAAAAGAGTCAAGTCACTGAGGAGGGGAAATTGGAGTACTCCCTCACAAGGAAATTAAATGACAAATTAGAAATACTAATACTGACACCGCGAGACATCTGAACAGAATAACAATTGGGAGAAATCACAGAACCAGGAATAAATTGTGCATCTGTGTGGCATTCTGTTATAGGAAATAATGTTAGGTAATGAACATTCCAATACTGACATGAAAGAGGAATTGTACAGTAAGAATTGTTCATTTTTGCCATGAAATTTGAGAATTTGAGACCTATTTGTCTCGCCTGAAAGCTTTGACATGGTACCACTCGACGTAACAGTATCTAATTAGGAAAACGGTTGATTGTGAGGGCATCACAGTCTTTTCCGTGTTCATTCCAGCAAAGGAATATTTCTCTTGTGAGGATATTTTATTCCCCAGTGCAGTCGAGACCTACAAACTACGCCGGCAAATGCAGCTGGGGGTCTGGCGTCACTGTGACTCAGCCAGAAACATTCTCACCTGTCGGCTGGGCCACCTGGCCTGACGGTGGATATGACGATAGGGCGAGACTTATTTCTGTCCTCGTGGGCACCACCTGCAGCAGAAAAAAAAGAAATGAGCAGAGACATCCCAGCACGCCTTGCATTCACAGCGCACATCAATTGCCATTTAGGCCATTTACCAAATTATGAAGTCTTCCCTATCACAACAAGTTATAAATGATAAACAGATTTGGGGTGCAATTTTTTCCTCTTCAAAAGGCTTGTCCACTTTGTTAATGCTTACGGTTTGTTCAGCTTCGTTCGAATGAAGTTGAATTAAAGTGAGGGTAAAATAGTGAAGCAGACAGAATTCTTCAATCCACAGAAGAAAGCAAAAATACACAAAGGGCCAATATAAACAGATATAAAATATCAGACCTTTTCCAGTCAATCCTTTTCTTACAGTCAGTGTAAATTAATACATTTTATTCAGAATTCCTGCTTAATGAAATTCACAGCCTTAATAGTGTGTTCAAGAAGCCATGTTAAACACAAGAAAAATACAATACAGTTGAGATCCACGGTGAGATCACACAGGCAATGACACGGGAGTCCTGTGGGAAAGGTCCCGTTACATTTCCCTCAGCCGCTCATGAATGAAACATCACACGGACTCGCAGCAACCTGTTCCTGTTTACGCACCTCGTATGACGAACCCGAATGAATTGCCCTCCTTGTGCAGGGTGACCTCCACCGTTTTAAACATGACCCCTGAGCCTGGGAGCGCTGAGGAGAGGAGTGAAGGTGGGACATTAAACAGTTCATTAAATTTCTCGCTGGCGCACACATTTACCCTTGCCATTTACCCTGCGAGGCACAAGAGCTGCACTTTAAACAGCGATCTCTTGATGAGAGGCTCAATATCAAATTAAGACTGAGTGTTGTCATTTGTTGACATCCTCACAGAACAGGGTCAGGGATGCATGTAAACCTTGTTTTTTATTGCAACAAATTGCAGTAAAAGCTTTTATACAATCTCATTATACGATCTATGCATTTCACAATGTGCTATTATTTACACATTGTAAAATGCACAGACCTGAGAACCAATGAGTTTATGACTTTCCTCATCTGTGACACTGTCCTTTCTGTGTTCTGTATGCGCTGGCATGGTACTGAAAAGATTCTCAGTGGTTTCTGGTGATTGATGTATACGTTCATTATGGGACTGGTCTTGGTTTTCAGGTTTGAATCCCAGGCGAGTTGCCTGTTGTGTCCCTGCTTCAGTAAACATGCATCAGTATACAAATGCACGGCTCTCTGCGGGTTTTATATCAACGATACATGGGCGTTGAGCCTACAGCGTATCGGTGTTGTTGTCGCCCGCAGGCGGAGACACTCACAGACGGGCGGCAGCTCGTACTCCACCTCCAGCACCACCCGCTCGCCCACGTTCTTCAGCAGGCTGATGATCTCGTCGTGGCGGAACTTGGCCAGGTTGATCCCATTGACGGACTTGATGTAGTCTCCCACGTTGAGCTGATCGCTCCTGCAACGCAGCGAGAAGGAGGGAGGGAGCGAGTGAGCGAGCGAAAGAGAGAGAGAGAGCGAGAACGAGCAGGGGAGGGAGAAATAGTCAGGACATGGGGACTTTGGGGGAGGTAAATCCTCCTTTTTTGCGTCAGCTGAGGGGGGAAGAGGCGTCAAAGCGTTCCTCTCCAGAGGCTGGAGTGTGCGAGTAAGAGATTAAACTATCCTATGTTCTACCTCTATACCTCGGATATCTGGCTCCGAGCTCAAAAAAAACACAGACACTCAAACCTCGCTGTGATGATCAAGTGGTATTTTAAGTTGGGAGAATCCTGCACAAAATTTTCCAATTTGCATGATAAAGGAACATCTCCATGAGGCTGCCTTTGCTTGAGGTCACATGTGAAAACTGCCTGCAGGGACACACAGCAGGTAGCTACTACCAATTTTGAGCATATGCAACCGTAAGGGAAGCTTCTGTTGTGTTACTCTATCTTCTGAGAGCTGACTTCAAGAGCCATATGCTAATTTCCAAACAAAACAAACAGCACAATGGCATAGTGGTTTGGGAAAAGAAATGTAAGCAATGAATATTTCAAAATGAGAATGTGACATAGTAAATGA
This sequence comes from Megalops atlanticus, assembly GCA_019176425.1. Classification (NCBI taxonomy): domain Eukaryota; kingdom Metazoa; phylum Chordata; class Actinopteri; order Elopiformes; family Megalopidae; genus Megalops; species Megalops atlanticus. Next base: position 14,592,335 of record CM032897.1, read on the forward strand.
CTTGCCCATTTTGGCATACATACATTATACAAGCAGAGGTGTTTCGACCTAATGACATTGCTCGGGAAGTGTTTCCAGCCGAAATCATTGACACTTATTGATACTTTTATAATGACCTCTATACATATTAACAAGGTACAATCAGCCTACAAAGAGTATATTGTGGTGTTTGCCCAAAAAGTACACATTTTCTCCCCAGTCAAAAAAATTAAAAAGAGAAAAAGCCATTCATTGTTGTGTCCATTGTAGGGGATGGACTTCCAAGAACACACATGCGCACGTGGTACATACACACACACACACACACACACACACACACACACACACACACACACACACACACACACACACACACACACACACACAGCAACGGCTTTACCTGGCAGCGATGCCACCCTGGCGTAAATTGGAGACCCGGGGCTTTCCATCCTTGTCGATGCCACCAGAGACAGTCAGACCCAGAGTGGTGCCCTCCTTCTTCATCAGCTCCACCAGGCAGGAGCCCTTAAACTCTTCTGCAAGAGGGAGAGACACAGGGATCAGGAGTGTGGGGCAGAGAGCAGGCTACCACACAACAGAGACATCCTTCTCCCTGCCCACCTCCTGCCCACTGACGCGCTGCTCTTACAGCGCCCTCTAGTGGACTGCTCTCACAGCACCATCTTAGTCACTGCTAGCGGAGCTCAGCTAACTGGCCTGACCCACAGACACTTGTCTGTTGGAACCACAGACACTTGTCCAGGTTCAGCGCACAGTCTTCCCCACTCCTCCTCGTGTCTCAGGTGCTGAGGTCTCTCCATCAAACCAACCTGAACGGGATCTCTGTGAGAGGTGGTTGCGGAGACGTTCAGTGTGTGGCTTATCGCAGAATGCCGTGCCCCGTGGCTGCAAAGGGTGCGATGCCTCTAGCACAGCTCCGCAGCCACAAATCTCTGGAAGTAAGCTATGAATCTCAGGTCTCTGACAAGCCTCCTTCCAGCTGGGGAGAGAGACAGGCAGCTTCCCTGTGTTAATAAAGAGCTTTCACAGCTGGAGCTCTTCACATCCTGCAGCTAAAGCACACCAGAACAATGCAGAGTGGGAGAAAAGATACAAGCGCTGCGCTACTTGCTCCTTTGTGTGATATATGTAGGAGCCTGTTGAGAACAAAGGAACTGCCAAAGCAGAATGGCTGATACAGCCTGGAATTCAACCATTCAAGTCCCTTTCAACAGCTGGATCAGGATCAGAAGACAGCTTTGCGTGCATTCCGGCAGTCAGAAGCACACACTCGTAATTTGGACACAAAGCAAAGCAGCAGATATGAAATCAAGCAGAAGAACGTACAGGCAATTTAACTCCCCTTCAACAGCCAAATCTGTATGGCCTTTGAGTGTGTTCCCACATAGTCAGAACTGTACACAACATTACTTTTAACCCTAACCGCACTGTTTCAATTTGGCCACTTAATACATTGAGGGCCAAAGACCAGGAATAATGGAGCTGTGACAATAATAGGAACATAAGCACAAACCCAAGAAGCTCCAGTATGGTTCTAGAATCTTTGCCAAAAAAGAACTTTGCTCACCGATGTCATACCAGATCCTGCCCAAAAGGAAGCAGAATATAGAAGTCCGCTGTAATGACAACATGGCCAAGCTGGGGCTAGCTGTGTGTTTATGTGCGTCTGTATTTCCGTGGGTATTCTTCCGACTTTACTATCTAGTCAAAGAAGGTAACTGTGCTTTGTAGATGGTAGATAACGCCACCCTGACCCTTACTGTCCCATCTTAAGGTCAGGGGCAGGAGCAAGGCCAGAGGTGAGGTTTAACAGCCCTAGAAGGCCTCACTCTTTGTCTCACCCCACCCTCACAAGATAATGGACAAAAGCAGGCAGGTCATTGGCGCCAGGTGAGGATTCCAATTAGATCGGATAAGAGGAAGGTGTAAGCAAAAAGAGGCAATTCTCTATTATGCTAGGTCATGGGTGCACATGCCAGCAACGTGTATGAGCTGAGTACAGACGCGGGGATGAACGACAGGGCAGTGGGGTTAGCGAGGCTTTCCCATATGCTGCCTGGCTGTTTCCTGAGTCTATCTGCACCAGGACAGGGGCCATTCTCCTGGAACATGCTGACACATCAAAGATCAAAAAGGTAATTAACACCTGCTAACTAGCGGGGTCCTTGTGCAGTGGAGGAAAACTGCTGAACAAGATTTGGTTGGGGGGGGTTGCTTGGGGTCATGAGAAGGGAGCTGGGTGGGGAAATGAATATTCATATATTTCCCTAGTTTTTTTTCATGTGAAGCTTCAGCTTTGTTTATGATTTTGATCAAACTTGCCTTTAAGTTTGATCAAGACATATAAAAAACAATGTGTGTCAGTGAAAAGAACTATAACTTAAATAGCATGGTGAATGTACAGGAAATTATTTGAGCAAGGCATTAAAAAACTGCACCTCTAAGATCAATGTTTTTATTGTTAATGTTATTTTTAATACTAAAGTAACACTCATATTGTGTATGAAATGAAAAGGTGACACAATTAATTTGTTATCCACAGTTATTTCAGTAGAATTTTCACCTCTACTCAATCAAACATGCTTCTTATTGATTATGTTAGTTGTTACATTCCAATAATACTAATCTTGTGTAAGAAATGAAAAATGAGATACTTGATTAATTTCATTACTCAGAGTTAAAGGGGAATTCCAGCCAAACGCTTTAATTTGCTGTGTTGTAAACTACGTGTCAAAACAAAGCCATTACTCATTTTTGCATGCATGTTTTTAGAGAAAGAATACACAGCTTTTAGTATTGATTTAATGTTTGAGGGAAAGTTGCAAGTTGCTCAAACAATGTCTGCATTTTAGTACGCTCCAGCTACTGAGAAAAAAGGGCACACATTTGTTTAAAATAGGAAAGCCTTTCTGGCCTCACAGTAACATAAGGTGGGCTGACTGCTGCTGTTGGCTATTCTCCAAAAAGCAGCAGGAGGGTACTTAGGATGACAATGATGAAGAACATATTGATGCAATACTGGGAAAAAAAAGATGACAAATGGACCTTATCATGAATCACTCAGACCTAAGATAGATACGGGGATACTCCAGAACCAATTATTAAACTTATAACACTAAATTATATCCAAGAAACCTGACTCAGCAGAAAATTTCAGCTAATACAAAATCAGGGGTTACGGGCCGTGAATAATGAGGGTAAGGATTTATGAGACCGACAACTCGCTTAAAAAAAAATTGGTCAAATAATGACAGACCATTTTGCTGCTCCATCGAGTGTGTACTCAAACACGTTCGCTCAACTGCAGTGCATCACTTGGACAACACGCGAGGCTCAGCCTTCAAAGACAAGCTCTGATAACAAAACCAAGCCCACTTCCTTTTACAGTGAGTAGAAAACCATATCCTTCACATTGCCATTCTATCGTCACAAAAAACACATACGTATGAGGGAGCAATTTATAGCTCCAAAGGGCATACGCAAAGCAAAACGCGCTGCTGAGGTTCCACATTTCCAGTCTGATAAACTGAATGTTGCGCAAATCTGATGAGTCAAAAACTGCTGCTCCACGATTGCGCTTTAACCACTGCAGATTAACCCTATATGCCTGCACAGTCACCAAGCCCTGGGTGTCTCGTTATAAAATCTGGTCCTTTTTTCCTCCTTTCAGCACGCTGGAGCCTGTGGGTGTGCAGTGGGTAGGCCTCTCTAAAGTGTGGCCCTTATCTGTGCCTTGCAGTTCTTCCCTCTCGTCCGCTGTCGTACCTGTGCCTTTAACAGAGCATGGACTGCAGCTCCCCCCCCCACAGCTGCCTGAGAGGGGGCGAGTCTAAGGCTCATCCCAGCGGGGGTGAGTTTGCCTTGGGACTTACGCCAGCACCTGCATAGAGATCTGCATTACATTTCGGAGACGGTTTCCAAATCTGAACGCAACCTTTTTATTTGAGGTGTCAAGAGAAGGAAATTGTTGTACATCTGGCTGCCGCAGTCGTTTCAAACACCACCACTGATTACAGCACAGGATTTTTCAGACTGTTTCATGCAAGTCTACATTCAAATCTCTCAAAGATTTCAAGGCCAAATCTGTAGGGTCTTGAGTCACTCATTGCATGCTGTATCCCATGTTACCGTTATATTTATGCTGTTCAGTAGGTGGCACTGACATGCAGGTATCTATCCAGGGCTGACAGGTATCAATAACACTATTGATGTGTCAAGAGCTGCTCTCTGTCTATCAAATGTGGCTATTGCTAACGCTTTTGGCCCAGCCACCTAATCACTTCATTTGTCTGCAGACGTAAACCACCATCAGGGGCATGTCTCATGAAAAGCATACATACAGTGTTAACACAGTCAAGATGAATTCAGGTGATTCATTTTAAGCATGAAAAAGAGATAAAAAGCACACCACAGCCATGTGGCAAGGTTCCAGCAATGCGTCTTTCTCCTGGCCTCAAACAGCCAGCAATTCAAGCATACTTTCAATAGAAGAATCACTTCTATGTCTCAGTTAAATGTTAAAATGGCACGGCAGTATTAATGGGCATGCTGGGGCTTTTCAGAAATAAAATGGAATCCCTCTGCTGGTTTATCCACGCGTGTCTAAACTGATCTAATTGCTTGCAGTGGTTCAGCAGTCGGTGTCTGGCACAAAAGGTTATAGGAGCTATTCGCTCCCGTTCTCAGACCTTCCAACCTCCTGCCTACCCATGCAAAACAGCCCCAGCACAGACAGTTTCACACAGGGGGCAAAGGAAGGTACCCTGGTGGCTCAAATATGAATGCTTTCCGTGAGCTCAGACGTGATTCAGAAAACAGCACTACTACGCATGTGCGTCCAACAAGGGACTTGAATACCACTGACAATAGCATTCATCAGAGGAGCAACAAATCCATTCAGGTTGATTGAAAGTGTGCCGATTTGGAGACAGCGGTTCTTTGGCAGAGGAGAACAAACACAAGCACCAGCTGTGTTCCAGGCTTGGCGTGAATGGGGCTCGCCTGTTTTCTGCCACGGGTAGAACTGCAGTGCCAGCTTCCTCAAAGAAACAGATCCAAATGGCTGTCAGGTCCTTTGTTTATTATATGCACAAATGGCAATATGCTTCAGCTTTCTAGATCAATTGCAACTAGCTGAGGTCAAAGGTGAAAGTATGGACTAATTTTTAAAGGAGGAACCCATTCTTAAATGTTATTTCAAATATAAATTTCAGAACATTCCGAAAATGCACTGTACACTACTGTGTGCGTTAGCTCGAAAACAAAACCACAATCCCCACCGGATTTCTGAGGACAATACTCAACAATGCCAACGTAAAACGGGATCTTGGATGGGTTGACTTTTTCGGTACCTTCGTCTCGTCACAGTCAGGCAGTGAAAGTGTTAAATCAGAGCAGATAGAATTCCGTGAGAGGGAGCATACAGGCGATCTTCCGCCCGATGATATATTTTTAACAAGCGTTTTAAAAATTCACAACATACTTGCAGAGTGTATTAAGGTCCTCAGCAATGAACATGCAGCACAGCTGGCATGCACTTGCCACAACACTTATGTTTTATGCACAATCATCCTGGAGCTACACGTATTCCACAAACAGTTTGTTGACGTTCATACTTCCATCTGTCCGATATTTTAGATTACAGAGAAAGATCAGAAACATCTGAAACTCCAATCGTGACACAAATAGACCAGAACGGAACGTATTTTCCAAGTAAACATCTTCTGAAGTAATGATATTCCTTGAAAAAAAAAAATCAAGATCCATCCATTCCTAAGGCTGAAAATTTGCATCATCTCTCTGTGCGTATATTAATGAAACCTTTTTCCAAAACAAACACTGTATACAACAACAACAGATTTGTCATTGAGAGAGGCTATTTCACCTTCAGGCGGTGGAATAATAATAATTTCACCACAAGCCAATACAGTGTGACAATAATAGCTTACATTCATGTTTACTTCTCATTCCTTGGTAAATGATCTGCATTTATTTGTATTCACCTATTCCAGTCATTAGTAACATCAGTGGTAACAGCAGATCTCCTAACTAAAGAATAATTATGTGAGCTATGGAAATGAGATAGAGTTCAATTGTTCACCATGGAGGACCTTTTGAAGTAATGTATAAAACACCAAACAAAAATGCAATTTATAAGGATTGGTGAGCACCTGATTTAATACATTTCTGAACCTGACAGCTTTTTTTGCTTTAAATCACTGAAGAAAAAAATGTTGGACTACAGTATTTCATAATTCCATCCAACAAAATGACTGGTTGTCACAATCTGTGAATACAATATGCCACAAATATCAACTCTGAAATTGGCCTGGAACCCCGCCCATCTACCAGCCAAAAAAAGAGGTTGGAAAAAAAAAAGCCAAATCAAAATCCCAAACATCTCAGAACCAGGGCCAAGAAGAGGCTGACAGCAAAAATGTTACAAGATAAAAACAGGTGTTTTAGCTCATGATGCCCGCCCATGTGACAAAACAAACAGGCAGAGGTACAAACTAGACTCCAGCCAGGTTCTTTCACAGTGATGGCAAACTGGAGAATGCCTTTTGGAGCATCAGACAGTAACACTCCTCTGTCTACCAACTGGTAGCACGGGAACCACAGTGCCTGTGTTTATTAAGGCCATCTTTATATGTGTGAAAGAACCGATTGTTTCCCCTCCCACTTAAATAAACAGAATGATTTTAAGAATTGATTGTTCTTGAATTATGTTATATGAGCTGCAGCTGCAGTCTTCACATGTCCTTTTTCACTTCTAGACAAATCACTCAAAGATATTAGCTGACAAGCTTGTGTAATGGTTATGGAGTAACCAGGTTGAAGGTCTAAGGCTGAAGTGTTGAACAGTTCACCCCAAAAGCAAGGTATTTAGTCTGATTTGCTTTAGTAAATACCCCAACTGTATAAAAGGACAATATTTAAAATGTGAGCTGCAGCTATACAAATATGTCATATACAGTATTACAAAAAGGCTGCTACCTTGTTCTTTTTAACTGGGTTGTAATAGCTTTCATAGGCACCATTTAACAGCCATCCCAAGGGGAATAGCCTCTCCTGCTCTGGCTGGTTTCCCCTAAGGTTTCTTAGTGCTTTGCTGAAAGGAGTTTTTTTCTGTTTATTCTTAAGATCATTGCATCAGATCCCCCTCTGATATTCTGCTCGCAACACTTCCTAAGTCTGTACTGTCAAGCGTTGCCTGGATTGGCCCTCCGCTTGCATTTCCTGTTCTTCTCTTTCAGCGTAACATGCTTTGTGACAAATTCATCTCAAAAATACACTATGTCAAATACAGTTTTATTGATTGATTAATGGACTGATATTCCCGGGGAAAAGTTTGCGCTTGATTCAGAGGATGATTTCATCTAAACCCTTTCAGCAGACGGAAAGTACTGAGGAGCAAGCTGAAATCAATACTGCTGGCAGGGCGATCGGCATTACTCCCTTCAAAGACCCCATGACATGTGACGTCGGTGATGTGTTACAGCGCTGGGAGCGGCTGAGTCAATCGACCGCCCTGCGAAACCTGTCACTCATAGGCAGAGCGCAGCTGTATCCGCAGCCCAGGTGAGGCTCGGCGCCTCGATTAGGCTCAGCGTAAAGCCACGGGCCTCCTTCCCTTTGTTGGAATGGAAGAGGAACACAGCTGTTGCGTGGCCATACAGGGGATTATTGCTCATTACTTTGTATTAATGAACCACATGAAGCCAGGTTTCACAGCTTTACCCCAATCATGGATGGGGTATGTGGCATTTGCAAACACCAGACAGTGCTTCCGTTGAGAGCTGATGGGGAAAACCAGGAGCAGTCACCAAGCTACCATTTACAGCACTGTCCCCTACTAACTCTGTCCACTCACCAGCAGGGTGGGCGGTGCCTTGAGCTCATACATATGCAAATGAGAGAACAAATTTCTTAAGGGTACCATATGAAAAATTGAAAGTTCTATGTGTTCTACCTCACAGACCTTAACCGTCTAACTCTTAATTTAATTTCGTTGGGTTGTGCTTGTTTTCATGTTCCTGTTTGGAGGCAATTAAAGACAGCTGCTGGTCTTTGTGTTATTTATCATCTGTGTACTTGCCCAGTACACCAACCTGCATGGTGGCTCCACCTCACACAGTACTGCAGGACCCTTTGCATAACTTTCATGTTTGAAATTCATGTGAAAGTGTGTCTAAGCCAGGCTACCGTACTTCCTAGAGATTACATTATGCCTATAATTACAGCTCTGATCCTGACATTGCGCACGAACACCCTGCTACGGCTGGCATTTCACATCTGATCTGAATCTGTGTCTTCATTTCACAATTATTGGCAACATCCTAAACAAACCAGTGGGATCAGGTTTATAATGTTTCTTCTGATGCTACGCACTTGGGCCAGAGTAATTGCTTCTGTTACAGAAAGTATAGAAACGAAACACTTCAAGGTGATTGATAAGAGTTCACTCGGCACACATTCTCCACCTGCTGACTGTTCACAGCAGATAAGCTAAGAATTAAAGAGTCCATAATACACTATCCTGACACAACAGGTTGCCCTGCAACACAAACACCATCAGTTCCAAAGTGGCTCATACAACAACGGATCTGAACCGAACTGAGAGAAATGGCACTCAAAGCGTGCAGTATGGCACCACAAGCGCTGGGACTTTGACACCATGATTCAAACTAACCTTGACGTGCTTTGTCTTTTAAATTCACGAAATGGAATTAAAGAGAAAGTGACTTTATATTGCTGCACATAATATGAGTCTGGCGATCACTGAAATCATCAAAAAAAGGTAAGCAACAAAAAAGGACTTTTTTTAAGTCAAAGAGAAGGACAGAGGATATTGGATTGAGGCTTTGGAGAAGAGATCTAAGACAGGTTGTATTGATTTTTAAAATAGATTTGGTATGCTTATAATAAGCAGGAAGTAAAGCTGAAGATTATTCTAAGGTTTTTGATTTTTGTTATTTGTTCTTTGTGCCAGACAGAAATGCATGTAATTGCTCCACCTCTTAAAAGACAAACAACTGTTCACAAACCCATCATTAACAAACATTGCCAGATACTGTCAAAATTATATTTAAAAAAGGGTTGTACTACAAACAAGGAATAGAAACAGTCCCTTGTCCTCAGGGAACTTACTAAAGAACATCACTGTTTAGAACAAAATTAAACTTCTTAATACAGGATGCTTTGATTCTTATAAGCAGTTGGTTCTTAAAAGGGTTGTTCCAAATGAGTGGGTGAAAAGGATGTTCATATTTTAAACAATGTTTTTCTCTCTGAGAAATATCATTAGTTAAGTTCTTCAAACATGGGCAAAAAACACATCTGAAGCATTCAGTATATTTGTACTATCCTTTATTACATGAAATAACATGACTCACTAATTTCAAGGTGCAAATTGCTGGCACTGTGGTAAACTGCTAGCTACGATGTGGTAGTGCAGTAAATGTCCTGAGCAAAATAAAAGCATAAAATGATAATTTAACTCATCATTTATTTTTGAGTGTCTCCATGATAAGTGGCAATGTGGCCTGGTGCTTCACATTTATTTTCATGATGTGAAAAGGCTGGCAAAATTCCCAGCTGCACTGGTCTTAAAACTAGCATAAGACTCAAGAAGGCAGACTTTTTCATTTGTAGAAAGGGTCTTTCTTACTTTTCCCATAATGACTGCCATTACAGCATATAGTGAAACACAAATCTTTACATGCGAGGTGCTTTGGTAGGTAGTGGGGGATAGAAATATACTGCATTTAAATTCTAAAGGCCTTTTTCATTGATTAAGTGTCTTTGCACTCTACTGAGTACCACAGTAAATGCTGTGAGCCCAGATTGCTTCTCATAAGTGGACTGCTTAACTCTTGCTGGCAGAGTTTTCACACAGTTTTAGTACAGGACTGATTCAGCTCAAGTGTTTTTTATCACTGTATGTGGCTGACTTTGGCCAGAGATTGGGTGCTGGTTATACTGCCTGACGCTGGCCCCTCCAAGTGCATCTCTCCCACATCCAGTGCTGAGTGCCAAAGCACAGAGGCAGTTAAAACGGTCTCTTTTGTTTGGTCGGGCTCTGCTGATGTTCTCAGCTCTCTGGTGTCAGAGCGGACACTGAAAGCAGGTGACCTGCTGACTTGATTACATAAAGGCTGTCCAGCTGACAGGAGTGGACAGAGTGGGGATGGAGGGGGTCAGAGGTCATGGGGTCCTTACCTGGGATACTCTGTCTCCTGATGGCCAGCGCTCCATCCAATGGCCTGGAGGGATTGGAGGATTTTGTGTATGGCCCCTCATCTGGAGAACGCAAGGGAACCAAGTGTCAGCCACAGAAACACCAGTCAAAGCAATTCTTTTTTTAATAGCAGGTGCATTCGATGTACACCCTGCTGTCTGGTCTGAGAGAGCCCAGACAGACAAGACCCCCACGTCTTCACAGGACACAAAATGATGCCCCATGCACCAAATAACGGTCTTTAATATTTGTAGGTAAGAAAAGACACCCATCATGCCCTTCTGGCAAGGAGTGCTCCGCAAGAGTGAATTATTCTCTGATGATTGCGGTGAACTACACTTTCAGAGTGTCAGCGTAGCACGCAGAAAGCCCTACGCATTCACACCTCTGCAGTCATCGCATTTTGGTGGGGGAAAAGAAGAAGAAAATAGCCAGCAGGAAACTCAGGACGGTGGCAGAGAGAGAAGTCCATGCAGCCCACTAGTGGGTAGCAGACATGTGCTTTTTTACATCAGCATCCATTACCCCTGAGGGCTTATCAGAGAGCAAGCTTCCTTTTGCAATGCAGAAATCCTATCTGGGATTCACTATCCCAGCATTCACTATCCCAACAGACACACACACACACACACACACACACACACACACACACAAATACCCTCTCTTCTTCTATGAATCTGAGGTCAGATTTTGTGGGACACCTCACAAAAAGACAAAAGTTACAAAAGTTAAAGGTTTATTGCAACCAAAGCTTTTGATGTGCAGCACCCAGTCATGGATATGCCTTTACAGAATTGCACGAATAAGAGAGATTTCCAGAAATGCTTAATCAACTGCGCATTTTTGATGGCAGGAGCTGGAGCGAGAGGTCAACGCTGAGGGAGAAAGCTGAGGATCAGCATTTCCTGCAGAGGAGGATGGGAAATGTCCGAGGAGCAGCGTGTGGCAGGTCTGGGATTTGGCCTAATGAGCCTGCATTAGGATGCTGCAAACACAGCAGTGCCTCAGAAGGAGCCTGGCCACACCAAGCAGACGCATCACGTTTGTACGCTGCTGCCATAATGTGGGAACCTCAGGGTCCATCTGAGCAGGCTGCGACAGGCGCACCTGAACAGAGGACATACGTCCAATTCCTCACCCAGCCATGGTTCAGCGTGAGCGGTCCTTCGGACCGGGGGAGACACCGCGCCCAACACTGCCCTGGGTTCAGAGGAGCCTCAATGCGGGCAATCATTGGAGGAAACGCTAAACTCCGCCCACCGCTGACCCAAGCTCAGAGGCGCCTAATTGTAACTGATCAAGGCAGGAAACAGCAGGCCCCGCCCAACGCCATTCCGGGCCCGGGGGCGATTCGGACACATCTCCCACAGCTGTTGTCCTCTGTGGAAGGCGAGCGCTCAGACTCCGTTCGCCTCCCTCAGCCCCGGGTTGCCTGGTGGAAGAGGAAGATTCAAAGCAGCGGTGCAGACAGCAGGGAGGCTGATCAGCTGTGTTCGCTCCTGCTTGGGGAAGCCTGCTCCCACTAGGACGCCTGCAGCATACTTTCTCCCCATTTTGTTTTCGAGCATCGGCCCGCGTTTGGGATGAATCAGCACCATCTGGAGTGCTGCAAGTTATTGTTGCTACAGCGGGCAGACTAAGCAAATATTCCTGGAGAATCAACACGAACTGCAACTGCTCCACAGACTGTTTGTGGATTTTGGTTGGCAGCTTAGAGGGAAATGAGTCAAATGAGGTCAATAATAAAGTCAGCATTTCTAGGAATATTAAAATGAGGTGATGTACACAGCACGCCAAAGAAGCAACACATCCAACTTTAGCTAATGACTATGCCCTCATAATGAAAAGCGTTTTCATTCCTGCATAATCAATATACTCTTCAAGGGCACTCTTAAAAGCAGATAGTGTTTGAGCATATCAAGCATTTCAATCAGTCTCTATGGGTATAAATATATACATATTCTTCCAGGCAGCATCAAATCATTTTCAAACTTCAGATGATTAGAAGTTTCAATGCTAGAAGATAACAGTATTTGTATCTTTTGGTGTTTTGCGTTTTAGTTGTCTTTAGATTACTTCCTGATTTTTACGTGTCTTTCCACTTTGCTAAACCCTGATTTCAACACAGTTCTGGAACATAGAACAGTGACCCTTGTTCTCTGAGATGCTGATCCTTTGTGCACCTTCTTTGCCAAAATGCTATTTTGAGGATGTCATCCAATCAGCTCTGTCCTTAATGTGTACAGACAAATCACAGCAAATTTCACTCTCATGTATCATATACAGATATAATCTGGAGGGTACAAGGGTACTGCAGCTGGGAGTGTGTGACGAGAGTGCACTCACATCATGTGCAGGCACTGTGTAATGTATTTAGCTGCAATATCTAGTAATATATTTCAGGCTTGCAGCCCAGTACAGCCTGTAGGGCTACAGCATGGCCAGCTCAGCACTCTGAGGATCCTCTCATTTAGCCCATAGGCTCTGCTGGTCACACACCTCAGGCTTCCCTGGCATGGTTACAGCTGATCATAATGGAATACACGCTCCATACACCCACTCATGCTGATGGGGGTGACAGGTGGTTCAAAGGAGTATTTCTTCATGAGCACCCCACCACCAGCAGCACCACAGCAGAAACCCTCCTGCCGCTTGCCAGTGGGCCACATGGACATAGTATAAAAGCGGCTTAATGGAGACTGAAGCAGAGCGGATACAGGCTCCCAGGATTCCCTTTTGGAGGAAAGAGGACTTAGAGAGAGAGAGATAGGGAGGAAAAGAGATAGAGAATACAGAGAGAGAGAGAGAGAGATAGGGAGGGGGAGGGGAGAGAGAGAGAGAGAGAGAGAGAGAGAGAGAGAGAGAAAGAGAGAGAGAGAGCAAAAGAAAGAGAGAGCAAAAGAAAAAGAAAGACAAAAGACAGCACTAGCCCTGCTAGTCTGTCAGGTCACACTACTCTCAGCTACACAAACCGCTGATCTCATTTAGTGGAGTGGAGATACAAAAGCAACACGACCACTTTTGGGTTTTTGGCTGGCAGTGGGAGGGAGAAACGACACCACCACATCCCATGGAAGCTGCGCCAACGATCTGACACCAAGTTCATTTAAACAGCTGGGACGCGGGTGGGCATGGGTCTGCATGCTGTGCAACACTTCGCTTGAACTGTGACTACATTTCATCGCTGGCGTTTCAAATTCTCTCCACAAATGTTGCAAATGTCAAATTCGCTCTGCACAAATGTCAACGATCAAACAACAAACTGACCTAATTACGTCCTTTACCACTGCAATTCTCAAGATGTGGTACTCTGAAATGATCGTAATGACGGTAAAATATCCCACTGGACTTGCTAGAGCGCAGTGACCAACCGCATGGCAATGAGGAACGTGCCAGAACAGAAAAGCGGGCCTTATGTTCTAAAAGGGGAGATCACACAGTGCTTTTTGTAACAGGGCGATCTGGCATTCCTCCCGCCTTCAAAAAAAAGTGTGAAGTACTTCATTATGGCAATCTGCAGCAAAGCCCCACGACACTTGGAACTATCTATTCCTTCATACATCCCGGGAATAAGAGTCTGTAAATTTTACATGGGCAGCGCCAGGCACTCACTCTCTGTGTCATGTTCGATATACGAGGTTCACTGGTAATGGGAGGGGCATGACGATCATGTGCTCTGTGGCCTTATGAGGTAATATTGAATTATATAGAGGAGTTACCAGTATGATAACAGCAAATGTGATAGCATAGTACATTCTGTAAACATTAAAAAATAACCTTGCTGCACTTATCATGAAGTAGGCTATTCAGCATTATTTATACAGTAAATTCTGTGTATCTAAGGTGTAATTAGTATCTATCAAAAATTTTTAATTAAAGGCTATTCTATTAAATCTCCATCCAAACTCTATCCCTAGCCCTAAGTTAGACCTAACCATAACCATAACCATAACCTTTCATGTAATGACATAATGTGTAGTTACAGGGCAGTTCCATTGCACTTTTTATAGTGACACAGCACTCCTTTAACTACAGTATAATTACATAGGTAAATTGTCTATACGATATAAAGTGTGATCAAAAGAGACACAGAAAAGAAACAGTAAGCATACAACGCCATTATGATTGACTAAAATGGAAAAAGACTTGTTTATTAAATCTTCCTCTACCATTTTTACTCCAATCTCTTCCTTTTCTCTACTTTCTATTCACCATCAGTCTTTTATTGAGTGACCAGCTAAAATGTTTCCATTCTCCAGTATGGGACACCTGAGTGTTTTGGCAAAGTGAACGGAATCTCTCTCCATGAAGAAGTGTGGGGATATATTCTAAACATCTCCAACCTGCAGTACTGTGGGACAGAGATGCATGTGTGATACTGGCTGTGCAAGAAAAAATATACAGCTCTCAATTACATGACAGTTCTTTGACTTTCAAAATAGATGTGAAATACTTGAATGATGAAAAGAAACTGAATAAAAGTAGCACACTTCGAAATAAATGCCAAGAATTATGTAGTCAGTTATGAAACCTAAAGCCAATACATAGGGAATCCAAGGCATTAACTACAATAATGAAAAAAGCATTCTGGATCATAGTGGGTGGTTTCAAATTAAAAAAAAAAATCGGGCATCTAAAGGACAACAGCTCTCTTGGGTGTCGAAGAAGATGATTAAAGAGCTTTTTACTTATCCTGCCAATCCAGCTGGAAAGACATAAAAACACGAAGGGACTACCAACCACACATAACAACCCTGACAGAGACTGCCTGTAGCCCTATAATCCAAAAGAATACATCTGTAAGCAACAAGGGCCTTGCCACCTGCCCTACCTGCCATTATCCTCAAATTAACAATCAACAACCTTATTTCTTATGTTTATTTATTTCAATTTAATAATTATATTTAATTAGATGTAAGTATGCACCATGTTTTCACACATTCTTCTTCTTATTTTTATTATTTATTATTATTGAAATGTCATTTCAACTAACTTATCTGCCCCCATCTTAGGTAAATGTACATAAGTACAACTAAGAGTAAATAAAACACAATGGAAAACATTTCATACATTTTACAACGTAAAACATATTTAAACATCATGTAATCATGTCAGTTACTGACTTAGAGTGCGTAACAACTAGGGATGAATTCTGACTTCTGACATCTAAAATGTTAGCAGGACAGCGACGTCTCTCTGGCATCACTTCAGCAAAACCTGAGCTGCTCACTGTACGTGGATGGGGAGGTCTAAAGCAGGTCACTGCGCATAAAAGTGATGGCTGCGCAGCAATGCATAATGAGGTGAAGCCAGAGTGTGACGGACGTCCGCCCAGCTGACACCTGCTCCCGCCCCACTCTGGGGGCCCTTCCCTGGGTCACTCTGTCCCAGACTCGTGCCCTCAGCTGCCGACCCCTTTCCCTCTCAGTCCCTCACAGAGGGCCCTGTATCCGTGTGACGGATGTCCCGCAGGCCTTGGGTGGAGTGGACCCAACACAGGCTGGCGGTGAAGTCCCTGTGCATGGAGACTGTACACCCCACCCATGTGCACAATCCTCTGCTCTGCTTCAGGGTCTGAGACGTGTCTGCTGTCTGTCTGGAACGGTTACAAATCCACAGCTTGATCCCTGCACCCGAACCCCTTGTTTTCAGCAAATCGGATTTCACAGCTTCTCTGGGGTACAGTAAATTAGCATGGCCGCAGATTAAAAGAGTAGCAAAAGGCATACAGTACATTTGTAACTGCTCCATACAAATGTACCATCAATGTATTGACTCAAAATTTTAAAACCACCAATGGGCTGCCAAGAGGCTCAGTTGGCAAGGTACTCATCTTGAGTGCAGGCTGAGCCCTATGGCTTAGGTTTGAAATTGGCCGTATCATCTGCCGACAATGACCAGGAGCCCTCGAAGGGCCTTTGTTCCATCAGGTATAGGGTTGAGTAGGTTGGCCAGGGTTTCCTTGTCTCACCACTCTCAGGCACCCTCCGCTTCATGAGGCCCCTGTGAGTTGCTCAGATGACATCATTGATGCCCACTTAACTGTGGTATGCTGTTTGACATGTTGTGTGAAAAACAGCTGTTGGCTGAGTACAAGTGTATTGGAGGACTGGGTTTGTCTTGCTGCAGCGTTCCTGCACGTGTGCAGAAGCTGTCACGGTGAGACAAGTATAATGTACAATTGATGATTCCCAGCAAGGTTGAATAAAGGGGATTGTACTTTCTTCTCTTCAAACTGCGGGTCGGGCTTGGATATTGCTGACCATTGGGGCAAGGGCATCTCATTGCTCTATTGCTATGACTTTCTCACTGGTACATCAACTCAGTAATGGCTATGATTTCTGCTTGATGAGAGAAGGTCAGAGCTGAGAAGGGGAAAGAGAAGGACATTTATCCTTTGAGTTAATACTCTTGCTTTCTGTTAACACAGAGTGCATGCTCTGAAAGGACATTAAGCATCTCAGGCTCTTTCCACAGCAGCTTCGCCCTGTGCCTTTGTTGAACCTTGTGGGAAAGTTTGACCTGAATGACACCTCTTCTACATACACCCACCCAAAACTGGGGACCAGGACTGAGCTTTGTAGTACTGTAGCTAGCAGAATGCAGGGGCATGAAGGTGTGTGGAATGGAGCTTAAAAGTAGGGGAAACAAACAGAAGTGATAAACCATGATACACAGACTGCCACCATGATAAATACCAAGCCTGTGTGTGCTAAAGACTTACTCTAAACCCTAATGGGACTAACACAGTTTAACCATTAGCTACACCAGCTTTTAAAACTGTGCCTTTTCCTTGCTCCATGCTTTCAGTTTGTTATTTTAGAAATAAACACTATATCAAATCAAAAGTGCATTTTTGCTGTGCATTTTAGCTTTGGTACACAAGCATCCTTCCAAAAGCCCCTTTAAGCATTTAGTTATGAGCTAGCAGAAGTGGGATCTCTGTCAGGTCTATTGAGCAACTTTCATCTTTCTCATGTTTTTTTTTCTTGTCATCAGTGTTGACCCACTTAGCACTAATTAAGTTGTTATGCATATACAAGCAGTCACTTTACTTGTATTTGAGCAAACAACTGTACCACAGGCTGTATGGTAATATAGTTATTCCTCTTGATCTGACAATGAAATCAGCTGCCTTCACCTGTGTCTGTATTTTTAATAACTTGATAGAAAACCTGTTGCGTTAGTGGCAGCCTTCTCTTAGGTTAAAAAACACAAAACAAAATAAAACAATAAAACAAATAAAATAAAGAACAAAAGTAAGGAGATATTCTATTGACTGGATATTGTATGCAGCTGTCTTTTTATTTTGTTGCGGTGATCAAACATTTTTCAGGGTATGAATACATATAGAAGGCACTGTTCACAAGACGAGCTTCTGTTGCTGTATTCATAAACTCCCACATTCTTGTTTTAAAAAATACACATTTGACTTAAAGTGTATCTCATATGGTTCTTTGATATACACAAACACAGGCAGTTTGGACATACCGCTTTGATCGGGTGCCTTCAACCTTAATATGACTGTTTTAAGAAGTGATGGGGGTCATAAAACTCATTACTTCTGTGGAGGCACTCACTCTCCACAGTAAATCACTTGGCACGTCATGGGCTAAACCCTGGTCACCTCTACATTTTCCCAGCATTACTCCAGTGCTTAGTTCTCCTGATCAGCATTCAGGAGCCTGCAGGGCTGTATACTGGGACAGCCACAAGCATACGCTTTTCCAACTCAAGACGCAGCTGATCAAAGTCCATTCCAGATCCATCCAAATGGCTAAATGGCTGCAATCACCCCATCAAAGCATTTGGGAAGTTTAACAAAACGAGCTACGTTCTGCTAACTGTTAACTGCAGCCAAGGAGGCCAAGACGCAGACTTAACATAACTGCAGTGCACTTCATCCTAAACTTTGAGGGATGAATTTAAGCAAGCAAGTAAAGAATTCAAGCAAGTGCGTTTAAACAGCCATTTCTTGTAAGACAGCTGGATAGACAGGCATACAATAAAATGTGGGCAGCAGTTTTACAAGTGTGTAAATTTTAAAGGTTTGTACAAAACGGGTTAATTTCTCTCAAAAGTATTGACACACACAGCAATATTAAATATTAATTTTTATTTGCTTGCATAAAGATCATTGTGTTTTTTATATACTCACTGTTTGGTATGCAGCAACAAAACAAGACAAGTTTTCATAATGACCTCTAACACAACATACACTCGGCATTAATACACTGTGACTTATGTCTTTGAGGACATTTGTAAATTTCTGTTACATATCATGGATATAGCCATACAGTGCACTGTTATTTGGAAGGAGTGAGTCAAAGGGTTAAAACCAATTAATTTCAATCCTAAAATGAGCTGTCATCTAAATGTCTAGTTGATTAATCAGACTGATTAACTAACTGATACCAACAGCCCTAGCAAAGAGATCAGCTGGGGATCAGAGCGTAACAGCATCAGAACATCAGACTCCAGTGCCATTGAAGAGAATTATCGGGTCAGCTCAGACAGATGAGACACAGCCAACGCAGCGTCAGACATCGCGTGCTCCGCGACAATAATTCTATTTATGCTTATGCATGTCTAAACAATGCGGGCTGGCCACGATTCCATGGCATCGGTTTCTTATAAATACATAATCCTCCGCAGACACATGCGCGTATACACGCACACACATACACGGATGCGGACAATTCTAATGCACATCGCTGCGGGAGGCAATACTCACACGCTTCCAAAGAAGGAGTTTAACACTGCGCACAGGTGTATGCGGCTCTCTGAAAATGCACCCAATTATTCGCTGCAGACTTACATTCATAAAGTTTCATGACTTTCATCAACGATCCCGTGTTTCTGCAATTCAGCTCCACTCACACTCTGCGTACACACGAAGGATAAGTGGATGAGACGTAAACAGTACCTTTGTTCACTCTCCGTAGTATCTGACATCGGCATTTGAAAGAGACGGCTATCATTCTACCTCACAGCAGTACGTCAAGGTGCTTGGGATGCTGAGGTCTGGACGGACGCAGCACGTGGGTAACCAGATTCTTCGCGTACGCAAGGAAACGGGTAGCTGGTTCCATCGACCACAGACTTTTGGAGGGCTGTAGTGCCATGTAGCGCTGGAAAGCAGGTTAGAGAATAGGAACGCAGCGCTCTCTCCCACCCCGCCAGCCGCTCGGATCAGATTAGTGGTTTGGAAAGACAAGTCATATTTTCTCTGCCATAAAAATAGCGGTGGAGTGGGGCAGAACGCGCCCGAGAGAGAGCAAGGGAGTGGAAGAACAGGCGAACCTGCCGTGAGCTGCCTTCGCCTCGCACCGATTCGTCGCATCGGGGCTTTTAAAGTTATTGCGCGAAGAGCTGCCTGTTTGTTCTCTGTTTATTAGAGACAAATTGCTCATCGGATATGAAGAAATTAGAAGTGCCCTTGATTATGCAACCAATAAACAGATAAAGCCACACGTTATGATGAGGTACACAGATTTAAACTGCTTTGGGGAAACTGTTGAAAAGAAGCATAGTGGTTTGTTTGTTTAGATAAGCAATGGATCCAAATGACAAGGGAATTAATCCCAGCAAGCGAAGCACAGCTAGTCCGCATTTCCTTTGAACCAAGACGTAATTAAACCCCTTCATGTGCATCACTTCTTCCGTTACACACTGGACTCAATTTATTTGAATACAAGTCACACGTTTACATTTTTCTTTTACAATAACGGAAAAACTGTTATGGCTTTTGGCGCTCTCCCAAGCCTCAAACTGTGCTTGAGACATCAGATATACATATTTTCTGGTTGGTTTTAATGCGTACGAGTTAATGCGCAAATGGGTTAGAGTGCGCTAATTATTCTCTTTCATTGGTTGGTAATTATGTATTTAATTATGCATTATAATTATCCTGTTAATAGGTTCTGTAGGGTTGTTTTCTCAGAAATTTTGCTTTAAAAGCCCAAATGAATAATGTTCCTTTTTATCATCAAAAAGTAAAGGGGTCATATCATTAATATTAAATGTTCTCTTTTCTAAAAAAACATTTCCCCGGATACAGTTCTATCCTGATGACAGTGTTGACCTCCACATTCAAAAGCACACTTGAATTTGTGGCAGATTGTTGTCAATTTTTAAAATTTCTTTTCTCATTTAAGTACTTTTATTTCATATTCCACAGTACATGTTACAGGATATAGGTCACATATTTTGCTGCATCATACGCTTTATAGTTTACTTCATATGCTTTGCGTCAGATCTTTCAAAACATGTGGCGTCACCTCTGTATTAGCGGTCAGGGAGGCTCCAACAATGGTGACTGAGATGTTCAAACAGTGGCATCAGGGTCTGATTGAGGATTATATTCTGATCAGATTATTTACACCCAGCAGGTGGCATGGGAGAATTGGATAATTCTTGGCAACAGAAGATTAATCCCATATTAGAAAAAAATTCCCTCTGCTGCAAAGCGCAGCAGAGGCACCCTCAGAGGCACAGGCTTGAAGCAACTGCTCTGCGGTGCATTGATATGTTTCTCACAAACAGAGCATTAGGGTAGTCTATTAGGGGAGCCCATTAGTACATCAGCAGCCCATGTGATGACGGAGCTGTTTCATGAGAAATAACTGTATTGGCAGTGACTGTAAGAAGGAGCACTCTCCCTTCCAGTCATCTGGGAAAACATGTTTCCATGGAATCCATTCCATGTTGATGGGCAGTCAGAGATCTTCACCTTGTTTGAGATGTACTGTAGAAGCTGAAAGCATGGCTATGGTGCCACTGAGCTCCAGCAGGGTCCTCTGTGTAGCGCCATAGTAAAAGTCTCCCTGTCCCCATAGTCTCTCCGTGAATGGGACAACCGCACACATACTGTCAAAAGGTGTTTGTGGCAATCAAGCTTATACAACCACACGTTTCAAGGCATGAATGAAAGGTCTTATTTCCTCAGCTGGCCAGCTACAAAATATATTAACTGTTGCAATAGTGGAGCTACAGTTACACTGACAGGAAATGTTTAGTTTTCCACTTAGCCAGCTACAGAAGTACAGGTAACTACATTGGTATGGAGGGTAATCTATGCCAAAATAAAGCAAGAAAACATTGCTAATGAGAAATTGTAATAGAAAATGAAGAACATACATTACAAAGAAGGAAATGATTGGCATAGGATCTTTTTCATGGGTGTATGGGATTCTATATCACAAAACGACTTCTCTCATTTTCTTTCATTTTAGTTTTCTGTAAATTATCCTTCATGCATAACTGCATTGAATGTATCCATAAATCAGAACAGTGGTTGACTAGTGCCAGTCAAATACATCAGATATGTAAATTGATAACTATGAAAGAAACAGATTTACTGTATGTACTTTGTGTATGTCATTTTCTAACAAACATGGAAATGAAACCATGTGGCCTTTATAAAAAGGGCATGATCACAACCTGGGTTAGACCATCTGCTGGAAAAAAACAGTTCAATAAACACGTCACATCGATTTGGCATGATATACTAGGTTGTTACAGAAAAGACACTTGAGCCCTTGACTACTTATTCAAGTCATTATTTCTTAACAGCACAGGTCCACTGCGGTCTTAGGGTAGATAAAAATGCTTTCTCTCAAACCTAAAATTAATCTCATTTCAGACAAGTCATCCATTCTTCTCCTCAAAAAACTGCTGAGGGGTAAAGTGCTGTTTCCAGATTGACATTATCCACCATAAAGAGAAAAGGGCACACTGAATTACACAAATGAACTACAGCAGGATATGAACTGGGTAACGGTGGTGTTCGAGCAACAAACTGCTGCCACATTTCAATATTTCAAATCTGTCAGGACCCTCTACAGTGCCCCCAGCAGCACTTCTCGCTGTTGGTCTCCCCTATAGTTACCAAACAGCAACATCTGTTCATTGTAGACAACTACAAGGCAAAAAGAAAGCAATTACACTGCCTACAAATATTTTCACATATACAACGGATATAGACAACCACATGTGATGCTGCTTTATCTTACCTGAGTTACATATACCAGCACCAAACACCATTGTGTTCATCATCATTCATGATGATTATAATTCTAATACAACTAACTCCGCAAAGATGGGAGAAGCACCTTACTGCTATGACATCAGCGGCCCTCAAGTGCCAATTAAGGAGAGGTTCAGCAATTCATACCGGTAAATATTTTTGCCAAGGAAGCATTCAATTCATAATGGTAATAATTTTTAACTTTAACTTTAATCTGAGCACGTACTTCCTCCCTCTGACTTCGACCTATCAAATGGATAATTTGTGTGTCTTAATCGATAAATTGGTTTTATCTAATGTTTCACCTCCACCCATCTTCACTTCAAGGCTTGAATCAGTTCAAGACTCTTTGGCCTGAGGTTACCTCTCCATAGTTATTACTTATTGCTTTTACAATTGAGTATTGATTAAACCAAATGAGCTCCTTAGGTGGGCAAATTAAATTGGGCATTGGGTTTGAGACACTGCAATGACTGCACCTTCCTGCGTTTGTAGTTAACATTTATGAAGATGAAAATAGGATGCCATCTTTTGTGCTCATCACAACTGTGGAAAAAAATGCATTTTCCCGAACTTATTCTATGATAAGAAATTAAATCTAGAGAGGGCATCTGTTAGCATGTACAGTGCAAAGCATTTATATATCTGCCATGTCCCTCTAAACACTCAAAACCATGTATAATTACAGCTGTGGGGTACAGCATATTACTGATAACTCTTCAGAGAGCAGCCCTAGGTGACCATTAAAATGTCATCTTTATCTTGCCTACTGTCCAGTCTCATTTCACTTGGCTAATGGGGTGATGTGGCAAAACAGTGGAAGCCAGAGAGCTACTAGGGGAGTCAGAGAAATTTTATTCATATGGTAATTCTACTGAAAGTGTTTTTGATTGTTCTCTGGAATTAATAAGCAAAACTTAATTTAATTTCAAATTAAAAATGAAAACAATCTAAATTGAACAAATTGGCTTAAGGGTGCATGCCCATCAGACAAGGGGGAAGAGCCACAACAAGGTATGAATGTTAGCTGATTGGTGGAATATTATTGGAACATCAGCTGCTCACATACATGCACCCACACACGCACGCACACACACGCACACGCACACATACACACACACACACACACACACACAGTCTTCTGTGGTTTCTCTGAGCAGTTCTTGAGCAGCTCTTTAACATAAATATTCCCTGTCATTTTCCCCTTTCTTTATCAAGTGTAGTCTTTTATCCCCTGGTTTAAGGCTTAGGAAGGCTTAGGCAGCTGTAACACTGTGGTAGAGTTCAACAGAGGAGTCAGCCCATAAAAAGACTGGCAGTGCCCCTGCAGGACACAGACAGTATGGCAACCTTGTGGTCTGCCCAGGCAGCCAATAACCTGCAGAACTGCTCTCCGTCTGGAAGAGATGATCACACATTATCACCCATTATAGAGCCAGATTGGATGCACACACAGATATGCACACACAGAAAGAGAGAAAGAGACTGAGTGCATTAGAGAGAGCAAGAGAGAGATATAGACACACACACAAACTCAGCCACACAAAAATGAGTACATATGTGGACACAGACATACGCACACACTTGCACACAGTGAAACACACACAGAATAGAACAGTTTGTTATATTGTGTAGAAATGTGAAGTGATGTAATCCTAAAGATGAATACACCTTACACTCTAAGAAATGGTCTAACCCTAGGTACTGTACATTATATAAATAAAAATGGTAACAATATTTCTTTGTTGCTGCAATATGACATCCATTTAGCACTGTTCAAATTGCTGGCTTTACACATAATTTATGTCAGAGTCATTCATTTGAAAGGGGACCCTTAAGGGTTGAATTAAATGACAAATGAATTAAATTGATTTCCTGACCTTGATATTCATCATTTCAGATGAAAAGTCTTGGAATTGGGAAGGTTCTTTCTGTCTCTGTAAGAAGTTCTGTCTTTATAGAGAAAGTGAAAAATAATCGACTGTAGAGAGATAAACCAGACAGGTGTGAGTCTTCTGCTTAAAGATGGTGCACAGTCTGTGGATTCAAAGCAAGTATATACAGTACCTAATCCAGACTCATCTACATGAGGAACAATTCAAGCTCAAGTCGCACACATTTTGACTTTGTGTGGGGGAAAGCATGTATATACAGCGCAGAAAAAACGTGCAAAACGATTTACACAAAATTTCCAAACATCACGAGTGACCGTGTTTGCTTTTTCAGAGCCAGCATGTGGCCTTTCTGTTTCCTGTGTGTTCTGACACATGCAGACTTCCTTTCAGCGGCACAGAAGCAAAACAGCAGCAATTTGTTTTAACATCACCTCCTTTGATGTGAGGAGAAATCAGCAGTTTTCATTTGGGCCACTTACTCGCACTTTCAAAAAAAAAAAAAACCTGTCTCTCCCCAGGGAAAAGTGGCTCCCTCCTTGAAAGCCACTTGGTGGAGCGCTCTCTATGGAGAGATGCAAAGGCAATTACACTCCATCAGGATAAAGCCGCACAAAGACGTCTGAGGCGGGGAGACTAGTCCCACACGCTCCTCGGAGTGGCGTGGCACTTTCGGCGTGCTGTGTTGCAAAGGGCAGATTCGAGACGGCTGGAGAACGACCCACAAACACAAAGAGCACAAACCGATCGCTGAGCATTAACACACAGCTTGATTTCCCCTTTCAGAGCACGATGCTTTCATGCTGAAATTTCTAGTCTTTATTTTTTCTTTTTGCAATGTTTCAGCATTTCCCATTTGACAACATTGATCTAACACATGGTGCCATAGCTTCACTTGATACACAGGCTTTAAAGGCAATCAAGGTCATTTAAGAGAACATAAACACAGGAGAAGCATTTGATTCAAGATACCTTTAAAGAGCTATGAATAACAGCAGCCATCACTGATTAGCACTCAACATAATGAAGACAAATAGTTCAAAAACTGGTCAATACCATCTGAAGAAGAAGAGCTGTCAGAGGAAATCAAAAAAGAAAAAGATACTTAATTCATACTGCATGTGCTTAATCATACCATAAGTTGACACTTCAAGCTGAGGATCAGTAAGAGAAGGAATTTGCCATCTGACCTGACACTGACTTATCCCCTTTGCTACAAGAGGATGGAAGTGTGGAGAGCTCAGTCAAGAGATGGAGCTGTTCTATCTATATGTGCAGGAGCTCTCGTAGTCTGTGATATAGACAGTTGTCATGGAAATAAGATCACAAAGGTTAAAGTCACAGTCGCGAATCACTTGTGCTTCAACAGGTTTGTGGTTAAGTCAATCTCAGACCCGTCCCTCAATCAAAACAGTGCCTGGTCCACTTCCTGTTTACACAAGCCCTCCAGAGGTGTCTTGTGCAGTGGAAACCGTGTGAAGGAAGTGTCTGGCTGAATTCAGGCACTGATAGACAAACTGGTGACAAACTATGCCCATCTCATCCATTTCCCAGCAACCCATGTTCTGAAAAAGCATAGCAAAGAGCCTCTAATTAAAGACCTTCCTACATTAAGTGACTATTTGCATACATGGTACATAGATGCAAAGTGTGTGTGTGTGTGTGTGTGTGTGTATGGGGGGGTAGCTGCAGCATTAGTACAGTTGGGATTAATTGGCAATAAATATATGGATGTGGGGGGGACAAGCTGCAGTGCTTTTCAGCTAATTAATGTGGTGATGCCAGGTTGAGGACAGAGTGTTCTGCAAAATAAAAACAACAAAAAATTAAAATGTATGGTGCTGAAGAAATATATAAGTCACAACAAGATCATGTTAAAAAAAAGAACACTTAACCACTTAAACAATTACAAAAATACTGTGCATGACTTGATTTGATTAAATTATGACTTAAAT
This sequence comes from Megalops atlanticus, assembly GCA_019176425.1. Taxonomy (NCBI): domain Eukaryota; kingdom Metazoa; phylum Chordata; class Actinopteri; order Elopiformes; family Megalopidae; genus Megalops; species Megalops atlanticus. The sequence goes on from CM032897.1 coordinate 14,618,450, forward strand.
GATTAAAATGAGAACACAGAAGCAGTTCTTCTGCAATGTGATGAAAACCACATTTCAGATCCCACTTTTTCCCCACTGCAAACAAGCTATTCGCAATCCCAGTGTCTCCCTGTGGGGGTGCTGCCCCACCAACCACACTGCTGTTACGGATTGTACCACGGAGTCGTTTGCACCACTTCCTCCTGATCCATCACTGCTCTCGCTTTGAGCATCCCCTGCTGCGCGCAACAACACAAAATTAATGGCAGTTTAATTGGGTCTGAAGGAAAACTCGGGAGAATTACCCGGATCCAATGCAATTTATTTTTTGCTTATTTATTTATGTCTGATATATTCATATCATTTCTCAGAATGAGATACTGATTACAGTTAATAATCATGGAACTTCATGTGCATACTGCACTCATTTCATGTACTGTACTCATAATATATACCATGAGACAAGGACAATCTGAAAGCACTTTACAATGAAGGGAAGAGGGGGCTATTCACCTCAGCCACTACCAATAGGTAGGGGTAGCATGCATCTAGGCTTTCATTTCACAGTGAAGAGGCTTTTATTCCTGTGGCTGTACAATTGCAGTGTATGTGTAAGAAGTTTGCTGTGGGGGAGGGGGCAGGGTGGCTGGTATCTGGAGCACTGGCTTCGGAAAATAGTGCGTAGCACAGGCTGCTGGGAGCTCTGTTAGGAGGCACAGAGAGGCCCTGACAGATCACAGGGAGGGCTCATCCATCTACATCACCTCTCAATGTCAGGGGCTTTTGCAAATTCAACAATCAGGCTCAGAGAACTGGGGGCTTTTTTGTATGGATACACTGCAGTGTATGCACGTATGTGTGTGTGTTCTTGTATGTGTATGTGTGTGTGCTCCTTTATGTGTGTGTGCATGTGTTTGTGTGCGTGCATTGAAGGCTTTGGGGGCATTTCTGTGTGCACACAGTGCTGAGAGAGTGTTTACAGTAATGTGAGCACACAGGGCCAGAATGTATCCAAATCAAACATGCAGCAGCTTTCCAGATAAGATAAAATTTGGTATATTCTACCAGACCGCCAGTCCAATAACACCACCATACCTGCAGTGGCCTTACACAGGTTAGGAAAAGGGGGGCAAACAACCAAATACAAAAAAGAATAGTACTCGCTCCTCACTCACTCTCTGATCGCTATTGAGGGAAGTGCTGGATGGATGTCAGACTCAATGGGTACTGGGCAGATGTAGTAAGATGAGGTAATGCCCAGTGTGTGCATTAAGCCAAGGACAGGTTTGTATAGAGAACTATTTAAGTGGGTCAAAATCTAAAGACTAAAAAGAGGTTTCAATCTTGTCCTACTTTGGACTTTTATGTTAATTTTATGATAATTTTTACTAGTGAACATCAGATACTGGGTTGTTCATGAACTCCATTATATTATGGAATAATCCCGTTAATAATCTCGCATAGTATTTCAGAGAGTGCCATTAGGCAAGGATGGTAGGCACTGCAGAAAGACATTTGATTGAGCAGGAGAATGATTGTTCACTGGTCAGAATGTTTTTCAGCAGGAAATTAGCCATGATGACTCAGTCTTGGAATGTTTCTCGCCACAGAAAAGGGTCCTAGGAAATTGGATGTAGATCTAGGACGATGCAAGGCAATAATGCTTTGCAGTCAGTTTTTCAATAAGCTCTGGCGCTCGCTGGGACCTGATCTTGGCATAGCAAGGGCTGTCGCTTTCCTGCTCATGGGGAGGGTGTACTGCCACTCCGTCCACCACAACAGAGGTCCTGGTAACAAATCTCTCTTACGCACGGAGAGGGTTTTGCCGTCCCCATGCCGAGGACCGACAAACATAACCATTGGGTATCGCATGCTATGGAATTCCCAATAGGTTTTCTGCGCCGTACAAAAACCGTACAAGGCCTAGCGATGCATGGCCGATTCAATAGCAGGTGTCACGGTTCCAAGCACCCGCACTTTAAATGGAAATCCACACGGCAGACGGAATTGAATAATTCAGTGCTCCCGTCCTCCTTATCGGCCCTCTGGTGCCCGGCGATAATAATTTTCTAATTGGAAAGAATTTAGTTATTTCTGGCTTCCTCTCATCTTATTGAGTCTGGTCCATCGTTCAGCTGAAGCTCAGCACCTTCTGAACCTCTCTGAATGGGTAAGCGGACTTCTCTGCTAAGGCTATGAAATATTTCTGAGGACTGCATTTGTTAAAGAACCTCAGCATTTAGAAGGGCAGTGAATGTACTTCAGAGCGCAGTGCCGAGACACTGGGTCTGTGCACAGAATAAATCTTTTTACTCAAACAGGTAACCCCACCGAGTACTGCTCTGGCCATTACAATTGTGTCATTACAAGCAAATAAGATGACACAGTCTCACAACAGCCGTAAATGATCATTATTAACTATTATAAAAGAATAGATTTCTCACAAGCCTATTAGTGTGATGAAGACGAATCTATTACCCATGATTTCTTACAGCACACACACATATAAATATATACATGTTATCTTTCACGAAGCTGTTTTTTATGCAGAACTGGTTAACTGGTTTTATAAAGTGCAACATGCAATTTTACTTAATGTGTTGGCATTGCTATTAAATATTTATAACAATCCTGGTTCAATCCTCAATACTCAATAGGTTAAAGATGTGTCATGAACTTATGTGATTATGATCATAGTCACACTTATAAACTAATAAACTAATGCATCCAACTATCCAATTTATAAAAAACAGGAATTTCCAATCCAATGTACTATGCAAAAAAAAAAAAAAAAAAAAAGCATAGCCATTGCAGAAATGCCTTCACTACAGCACAAGGTTAACATTGTGTAGACTTCCTGGGATCCACCTCTCACTAATGCTTTCCTTTCAGGTTGCCGTAAAGATTCACTTCCTGTGAGCTGAAGAGGATGGCCCACGACTTCCTCCCTCACACATACGCACAAAGTTATCATCTGATGTCTCGCACAGATAACAGGCAGCCTAGGTGTTTTGTTTCCACTTCTAAATTACCCCTCTCAAACCGATAAGAAGAATGCAAACATCTAAGCAGTGGCCCACTCCCTAACGCAGCAGGGTACAGCATTTGCATCCGTTCCTCCCACTCACTACGGGAGGCTCAGAGAGTCCTCTTCCAGCTTCCTTGAAAACTAGATGGCAAAAAAAAAAAAAAAAAAAAAAAAACAAACCATAGCACAAACTTACTGCTGTCTCTCTAATGTATAATAATGGACAGAGCTAGACTGGTTTCATGTAGCCAAGGCCACTGACTGCATTTTGTGCAGGTGCCTGAAAGCAGTCTATGGTCCATACTGTGCAGTCCCTCCTCTGTAGATCTCTAATGTACATGAAGGGTGGCGTGCAGCCTCCTCTTTTCTCGCTCCGCTGCATTCCCCCAAGCAGTGACATTATCACATCACCCCAGCTGCGTCGGCTGTACTGCATGGCAGCAGCATTCACCCTAATGACAGACTGCAGCGCCCGCAGTCTGCACAGCTCAGCAGGGGGTGAGTCGCAGGCACTGCAGTCTCTCATCCCACCGCTTACACCATTCTCAATCCCCCTCCCCCAGATACTTGGAAACATCCTACCCCCTGGAAACCTTCATGATCCATTAGCAGTCTGAGAGGCTAAGAGCGAATAGGCCCGCCAGAGTAACAGCACACAGCAAAGTCACGATACCACTAATGGCTACAGGGACATGGCTGTCCACAAGGAAATTAATAATGGAGGACATTTGCTTACCTGAATCGGAGGGATTCGGGAATGGCATCGGCAGACATGTTAAAGAAGGAAAAGAGACTGTATTAGTATGAGCAGAAAAAGGCAGAAAATGCCAGAAAATTGCTAGTTGATATTTATTGCCAGAATTTAGCATAAATGACAAAACATTTTTTACAGACATTCTAACATCACAGAGAGATTTTTTTGTATGAGACACTGAGGCTCCTGAGCATCCTGGAGAGCTGACCAACATGCTACAGTACATTGCTCTAGTGCTATTTATCTTCAATTTAAGGGCTTGAATCCTATCAAATGACAGATTCTTATCCTTATCTTTGGTTGACATTCGTTGCCTGCATGGAGCTTGAAATTAATCTGAGGTTTCTGGAGAACATTTTGATCGCATGTACCGCGTACACACCAGGTCAGAGGCAGACCGGTGACTGCACAGTGTGTTGTCCAGCAAAGGCAGACATGAGAAAGTGCGCCTCTGGCTTTTCTAACAGTGAATACACAGCACGCCCCCCCAGCACCCGCTGAGAGAAAACCGCCAATGCGCTTCTCCTGACATGGATTCCCCACGTAGAATAGCAGAACGATTCGCACTCTTATTGTTAATCCTGTGTTTCACTGTGCCCGACAAGGATGCGGGAGATCAGACTCCCAAAGGTTGCCACTAACTTCGATTTACATCTCGCACAAAAGGTGTTTCCACTCCGATGGCTGCACTGTTTCATGGGGAGGGAAAACAGTACCGCTGAAAATTACCCGACCATAATTTTGCACTCTCACAACCCATGTATGCCAACAGCACACAATGAAATGGGAAGCACCCTGATCTCAACAGTTCTGACTGGGGGATATGGGAATCTATGCTGGAGGCACAGCTCTTCTGCACTCACCTGAACACCTGAAACACTACCACCTAAAGCAATTTCTTATGTCCTATGTCCTGTTCTCCTTTCATTTTTTTTGTTTTATGCACGCGTATCTCTAGCAGCTAGCTTATACCTTGTCTGGCTAACTATTGAAACTTGGTCATGCAGCACTTCTCATATTGTTGACTTCTCATATGGCTTTTTGCTTGTGTTGTACTCTCACTTGTATGTCTCTCTGGATAAAAGCATCTGCCAAATGAATAAATGAAAATGTAAATGTAAGTGGAGTGACTGCAGGTGGGAACTGTGAGGGCCAGATGAAACAGGCCAGCTTCAGAAGACCCTTCACATACACCCATTTCGCTCCCCTCTGATAAGCTGATGTCGACCGGGACGAGCGGCGGCCGGTGGCGTGAGAGCGCGCTCGGTGGCATGACAGAGGCGACGGCCTCTCCGGCCTCCCTGCCCCCGCGATCGGCGAGGGCAGGCGGACCTCCGCGCGAGCTTGTCACCTCAGCTCACGTCCTCAGTCACAGCCGGCGCGGAGCCCCCGCTGAAGGCAGCCCCGCCAGGGGAACGTGGGATGGCGCGCCTACGCCTTGCAGTGTGTGTTGACGCGGGGTCGGATTCTGACTCGGAGGCGTCAACGAGGAACAGGGAGCACCTCGGCTGCAAGGGCAGGCTGTGTACAGAACCTATACCTCAGTCAGAATATTATGTCAGAATATTATAACAGGCTGACTGCAGGTTCACTTACTGACAAAGAGGTTTTCACTTACTGCCATACAGTTTTAGTCAGTCTCGTTACTGAAAAAGATAAACAAATATTAAACCTGCTGACCCGGCACAGCAGAGATGCACCAAAGTCTAATTGTTGCAAAATGCTACTCCTGCTACTCAAATGCTACTCAAAATGCTACCCTTAAGGTCACATGAAAACAAACAAGCTTGTCTTAATCCTTTGACCTTTTTTACTAAAAGGGTGCAGAGTGTGTAGAACCTTGAAAGACAGACAATTGGACACAACTGGAGTGAGTATTCATGTCGATATTTCATACAAATATTCATGTGGTCTTATTACACGCAGTGATGTACCTTAGGTATGCGATTCTCTGTGGGTAAGAGTGTCTGTAAAATGACTTGTTGTAAAAGTGGTGTAATAGCATAATTATTTTTTGCATCATTGGATAATACAGATTGATGGTGGAATTGGTCCAGTCTTCTCGGAATAGCAGCATCTTAACAATAACAATTCAAACATTATGCTCCTCAGTTCCTTAAAGTGGTCTTTTTGTGATTCTATTGGATAAAACTCATGAAATGTGTTTGATTGAAGGTACAAAGCTTTTATAAATTGGGCTTGTAAAGGCAATTCACTTGGTATGGGTTCCATATGTCCATCTAAACATTTTGCCTAAGGTACATTTCTAAACGTTTATTGACTTTTTCCAGCAAAGGTAAAATTAATTTCATGCCCCACTTGGTAAAATGACAACTGGTCTCCAGTAAAAGTCTTTTGCAAGAACAGCCCTCAGTGAATGAGAGCACCAGTAAACCCACAATGAAGTGAACATTGATTTTGATCTCTATAATATTTCATGTAACCCCACAGAGAGAGACACAACAAGAGTCAGATTAGCTTTCTTCCACCACACTGCCATCCACACACCCACCCAGCATACCTTAATTAATAAACACGTGCACCACCGTAAGAGAAACCATAAAAGAAGCATTCTGCAGGCTGCATCTTTAAGACTTTGTGAAGGCTTTCAATTCAGTCTGGCATGATGGGCCTACATTACAAAATCCTGCAGAGTGGTGTTCAGGGAAAGTTTACTGAATTATTCAATTTATGTATTTTTATGATTCAATGTATTAGTAAAACAAGGGTAAAATGCAGTAAAAAGAACAGAATTTTTCATTAAGGGACACATGGAGTGAGGCAGAGCTGCAGTTTACGTCAAGGAAATTGGATTGACACTGCTGTATCCAACTGCTACATCAATGTATTAGCTGTGTTAACATCCAACTGCTATATGAATGAATTAACTGTGTTACTGTCCAACTGTCCAACCATCAATGACTCAGCTGTGTTACCATCCAGCTACTATATCAGCGAGTTATCGGTGTTAAAAAAAATCTTAAGGTCCTATCTATATTCAAAACAACACAGAAGTTAAATTCCTGCTCTGTGCAAATGGTTGGTTGCTGATGAGACCCACTAAACAGGGTTTACCAAAAAACCTGGATCTGCTGGAGCAATGCTGCCAGAATTAATCCCTGGCAACTTTTCAAAAGGAAAGATTTTGCTTAATATATAAAACATTGGACCGCAGGCAAGTAGATACTGATTTATTGTAAGCAACACCATCCTAGAATATACAAAAAGTTATGATTACACGACTTAAAAAACATTAAATGTGGGAGCATTTGATCTCCGTGAAAATAAAACCCACACAGCTTTCTATGCAATCAAAAGAGGCCTCTCTAAAATAAATACTCCCACTAGAAATTATTCTCAAATGTTTGATAGAGGCTTCCAGGCTATCGTGCCATATGAAAGTGAAATATGGGGTCAGCAACACAACAGTAAATGGAAAAATCATCTACTGTAGCTAAAATCCTGCATGAATAATTCAGTAAAAATACACTTCAAGTACGGAGGAATATCCCAACAATGCAGTCATGCCTGAGCAGCACAGATACCTAATTCTTATTCAGTCCCAGAAAAAGAGCCCTACATTTTATAGAATATCTAAAAATAGACTATTTACCGCACAAGTCACTCCAAACAAAACAGCACAGGAAAGCATTAGACAGCTGATCCGGGCCTAATACATACCTGCTTCAGGGAAGCCCTGTTGCACCAAATTATGAACTGAACTGAAATGTTCTTAGGCTTTAAACAGAAAATACACACTGTTAGAATGTCTCTTTCCTGGAAAAGTAGAGGCAGATCCTGGCAAAGTTCATACTCATGTGACCACACTATTGCAACTGAAAAGCTCACTGTTGCCTAAAGATGATTTATGTGGTCACAGTAAGACAAGCCAGGCCATGACAGAGACACACTTCTTACTACATTGCAAAAAAGTGTTTAAAATAAAAAAAATCTCACTCCAGTGTGTTTATTTTTAATTGGAAATTACTTCCTTTTCATGACAAATGATACACAAATGCAAGTGTGGTTTGGGGGCATATCTTAGCCTACCACCTCAAGGACAATGACACACTGACTAATATGAGGTAAATAATGAACAAGACAGAGATAATTAATTCTAGAATTTTTTTTATCACAGTGTTTATACCTTTGCTACTACAGTTACCATTATCAATACAAATCTAATGTTGATAAAGCACGGAATGAATAAAGAGAAGGAGAGACAGATGGAGATGTGGTGGGGGAGGGGAGGAACAGAGACAGAGGGAGACAAAATCAGAAATGGCTTCATTTGTCTGCAGGAGATGAATTATTTTTTTCCACTTTGGCATACAGTTTCAGGTGTCACTTAAAGACTCCTGTTCAGGGCCATTATTTTCTGGGAGGGTGACGAAGGAGGCAGAAATACAAATTATGCTAGCAGAGACACAGACAGGGAAGAATATATCGTTTGGTAGTGTATGTGGTTATGGAGGTTCTTTTCATATGGAGGAAGAAATTGCCCATCTCCAGAAATTGATCTGAATGCTTTTTGAAAGGCAAATTGAGACATGGCAGTTGCCTCTCTGAAGCACAGTCCCTGACATCAATTAACCTTTGAATCTATGGTGATGAAAACCCTGGAGACACTCAGGAGGGTTTGGTGAAAGCAGAAGGCATGATGCTCAGTGCTAATCTATAAATAAAGGCGGCAGATGTTTCCCATTAAAATGCCTTCTGTGGCTGAATTCTTTGGCTTTAGGTATTGGTCATAACACTGCCATAAACCTTCTGAAAATATCAATTAAAAACCTTGATTATGTACAGGAATCAATCTGGCTTTTTATAAACAAACACCTACCCTTGATTTTTTTGGACTTCATCCTGTCATTGAAAATCTCCTTTAGTTCCTGCCCCCAGATACAGGGCACTGTGAGGGCAGATCAGGTTGTGCCTGTTAGCCAGTTAGAGATTTGCACACCTGTTCCTCTCCTGCTCACTGATCATAGCTAAGCATTGCTTATTTTTTATCTTAAAGAGAGGCATGTTGCCTCAACTGCTTCAGAAAGCATCCTGTTGTATAAATGTATAATATGTCAAATGCAAAGTTTGTCAATTGAATTGGATAGTGGTGCCTACTCAACGAGTTATGGAAGGTACTGAACCATTCCAACAGATCCTGTACAATTTACAGAACACAAAGTGATTTCAGATCACTCTTATCCTGTAATATCGTGAGAACCGCTACAGATCGCTCCAAAAGATGAATTCAGGGTGTCGGGTTGGATTGGATTGCCTTAAGACGCCTTTGAATCCTTTACCAAGAAAGAGAAATGACATTCAGTACAATTTATCCCCAAGCTTTTTGGTTGATGGCTTCACTTTAGTATTTCTGAGCATGGACTTTATGAAGAGTATCTGATCTCCAATGATCTCCAATCAGCATGAATTTTTTTATCCACCTGACTATCAAGAATATACACAGCTAGGGTACTATGAATAACAGTACTGATAGTATTTTCTTCTGCACCGAATGGTGACCAATGTTCTCTTCAGACCCGTTTAAGCAAACAAAGATTAACAACATTAAATAAGTATATACTACCCAATTAAATGAAACGCAGCACGATGATGACTTTTTCAAGTTTAACAGTGAATACATAGCATGTGGCTGACATGAAAACGCATTGTTAATTCAAATAGTAAAGTTACACCAGCTATTTGTTGTTGAATGACAACGCCCTCTAGTGGTTGACCACAGTGACCACAATGCAGCTACATTCCCTTTCCTTCTCTTCCTTTCAGGGAACACTGCAGGCAGGAAGACAGAAGCACTGATAACAACAGATTCAGTCCTGGTCCACAGGGTTGAAAGTACATGAGTGAGACCACCACCAGTCAACAGAACAATTATGAACATTTATCTACATACCTGTATGCCCATTCTTCTATACTGCCATTTTTGTAATAAACCCAATGGTAGCTATATTCATATCAAGAACCTTCCCAAGCAAAAAGCACCCTGAGTGTGGTTGTAAATCTACCCTGTGGACAGAAGCTATTCCTACACCAATTATGCGCCATTTTAAAGCCGACCATGGTTTGACGCTATGGGGTTGTCAAATTTGATTCTGGGGGCTAATTAAGTATTTAAGCAGGCGCTGGTGTAAAAAAAACCAAGATGTGGCTCTCCAGGTATCTAATCTGACACCACTCTCAGGAAACCCAGTTGCTAAGGTTACGGGCAATTGTGCAAGAGCTCCAGCAACACAGTGTGCTTCTTACTGTTTCAGGTTGGCGTCCGAGACCTGCTTCAGTTATTAATGTCCTGTGGGAGGGATGAGATTGGCTTTGAACAAACACGCTGCCGAATGGAGTGGGAGGTGCCCCGCAGAGCGAGAGCCGAGATGCGCGGCCAGCGGAGGCACAAGTGGAGCCCAGACAGCACGCCCATTTCGACCTCTTTCCCCAGACGCAGGTGGACTGGGCAGGTGTGCGCGCTTTGTATGCGCAAACTGTATGCCTACCACACTACATTCATTTCCTCCTTTGGTCAAGCACTTGTTCCGGAAGGTCTTTCTTTTAAAACACTGGAGCCAAAGGAGGTTTATTGAAAGCGTAGCTCTGATTGCTCAGGCTTCAATGCAGATACTGCCATGGATTTGTTCTTCTCAATAGATACAGCACAGGCTTTTCTAAAAGGTCTCAGAAGTCCCCTCTAAACCCTCGCAATCACGACCGTATTGGCTTCACTGCACAAACTGTGCAAACACCTCGAAAAACGGTACGACAATGCAGACAATGTTTGGAAAAATCAGGCGCTGTGATTGGTGGTTGTCCAAGAAAAGTTGTCCACAGAAAGAACAAACGGTCGCAGGCACGCAGCCCGGCGTGTCATTACCAGGTACACCATCTCGCAGGCCTTCATTAAGGCCCATTATCCAGACCCTCCCCCCGACGTGCAGAGTCTGTGTTTATGTGTGCGCCGGGAGCCGGAGCAGATGTGACAGAGGCGGCAGCGCCACAGTTATCGCCCTCGGAATCCGGAGCGGATCTGCCACTCGGGACAATGGAGGAGTGCCGCGGAGGCCGGGCCCACACCAGGCAAAGTGACACCGTCTGTCCGTGACAGAGCTCGCCCTCTGTTATTATCTCCCAATGACACCCCGAAACCAGGGCCGCGATCAAAGCAGGGAGACTATTTTCCGCAGGGAGCGGCTCGTTTTGGCTTGATTAGTGGTATTAGGCTTCCAGTCCAGGCAAATTGCAAGTTCTGCATTTAAGTGACACCAGGGTTTGGGAGCTGATTGGCGTTCTTGGTCTGACATAAATTGTGGGTGAAAACATGTATCCTTTTCTCTATTTTTGAAAGAATTACAGCATTTTATTTGATAACATATACGATTGTTTCTGAGCCAGTGGTAAGGTTAAACATAATTACAGAGGTGCGGACCACAGGTAGCCTTGGCAACAACTTAGACCCATTTTTTGCATACCACCACTAGAGGAATGTTTGGGATATTTCAAATAACATCAAATAAATGTAAAAACTAAATGTTGTTATTAATATATATAACTTCATTTGCATGTTGACCACTTCTGGTTGTGTATAAGCAACATTGGGACAGACCTGGCTTTCTGCTTGTTGAAAAGGGATCCAAAGTAACTTAAATAACATTACACAGATTTGATACTGACAGGAAGTAGTTGGATATACGAGCAGACACACTGTGTGGATTTTCTAAGTCAAAGAGGCAGCTTGAAGTAATTCTTTCATAACCTGTTATGCCTCTGAGCACTGAGAACATCACTACAAATTCAAATACAAATTACACATCAATATATGCTGTTTGGTTTTTCATAATGGTATAAATTATTTGTGTTTTTACTTACAAGACAATCCTACTCATGTTTTCTCTTGCCATTCCGTTTTTGCCAAAACTAAAACATAAATAATTGACAATGATAAATGAGTTACATTATTTTTTTGAAACGGCACAATTACAAAACTATTATGTTTATCTTCTGCAAATGCCTAACAGCCCCCAATGTGCAAAACTCAAAAGCCGGGTGCTTCTGCTGCATCCTGTAAAACAAGACAAGTCCTCCGCTCATTTGTGGAAAGTGACTCATTTTGAGCGTGGTGTAATAATGCCTCCTTGGACCTTTGACGAATGACCCACATCGGTGCGACAGCCTGTCTGTCCACTTCCAGGCCTATAGCAGGGGCCATTTTTTTAAGACTGTTAATAATGACATCACATTTAAAAGAAGGGGCAGGGGTTATGATGCACAAGGGGGAAGAACAACAGTCCTGTATGACCCCACCCTCAGGGAGTGATAAATTCAGTCAAAGCATTATTGGCATTTAGCAGATGCTCTTATCCAGAGCGACTTATATAGGTTACAATTTTTTGCATGTGACCCATTTATACAGCTGGATATTTACTGAGGCAATTGTGGGTTAAGTACCTTGCCCAGGGGTACGGCAGCAGTGCCCCAGAGGGGAATCAAACCGGCAACCTTTCAATTACAAGCCCTGCACCTTACCACTATGCTGCACTGCTGCCCCTACATTCACAATGCAGGCCTGACTGGAGCTCGGCAGACTGAGATGCTGTGACTGCTATGCGCTTGGAAGGGACAGGAAAGGCCACGTCAAGCCAAAGCATCGATTTTTTATGAGCCTTTTACCAAGCAGGGTTAACAATCTATAGCAGTGTTTCTGGGGCCCCATGTGTGGGCACACATCTTATAACAAGAGAAGATAACCCATTTTTTTGGAACGTGACCAGGTCTCATCTGCACAATCCACTGGACCCCAGGTTTTGTGGTCAGACCACAAAAAAAACAGTATGTTTTGCTGCTTGTCTCACTGTGACTGACGTTCCTGTTTCATGGCAGATTGCTACTCTCAATACAAACCAATTAATTTCGTCCCCCTTCTCACTATCTCCGCTGTCTAAAAGAAGCCAATTTTTATCCATTTTCAGCATACAACATGGACGACACCGTGACACCAACACTAACTGGGCCTTTTCAGTGGCTGACAATCACTTACGCGCAGTAGCTTTGAGCGGGCCCCTTATCGTTGTGTTCAAGAGAAAGAGAGAGCGCTCCTCCCATGTGAACGGGGCGGGCCAGCAATCTGGGTGTATTGTTGCGTCTCTGTAGGAAATGGCCCTCGCGCAGGCCGCGGCGTGAGGCTCGCTGACGCAAGCTCCCAGCCCCGGCGCCGCGGGACCCGCGCTGATTAGACCCCGCCATCCCTCCCGCCGGCGTCTCCGTTTCCCGAAGCAGCCGGGAACTCAAGGCTCATTTTAACCATCGTGCGGGGGGCGGGGGTGAAAAATGGCAGTGGCAGGTTCTCGATAAAAAAAAAACGTCAGTGGCGCGTCGGCCCCCTGCGTGCGTGGTCGGCCCGGAAACGGCACGGGGGAGTGACACGTCTGAAACTTGTCGGAAACACGCAGGTGGGCGTACTGGCGCAAGCGGGCGACTGACTCTCAGGTGTTTCTGCACAGAGAAATTGGCTTGAGGTGAACTTGTTGCAAAGACACTGCAGCTTGTTATCAGAAAGCTGAACACAAACACCGGCAACAGGGAAGGTAAGAACTGCTTGATGAGACGGCAGGATAAAGTGAGGAAACCACAGTGCAAGTTCGCAGAGGATGGTGAATAATAGAATGCATTTTATAAGTGAAATGGATATTTTATTTTAAATGGGACAACACTCACGTGGGAACAGAACCTTTCTATCTTCTCTAAAAATATAGGCCTACAGTACGGTTTACAGTAGATGCTGTTGGGAAAAATCCTCCTTCCTGCACTTTGTTTTTGATTGCAGAAAAGCAACTGCAGCATTGTCAATTTATGAACCATCAATCATTCATATAAATGTAACATGTCTATTCTCATATATCTCTGGGAGTTTATCTTCTCAATCCACCTTGACAAGGGGTCATGGAATAATTTTTAAATCAATTTTTCAGTTTCACTTTTTTTTTTTTTGGAATCCTGTCCAGAGCTCTGTTACAATGTAATTGTAAAGGGTGATATTCCAAATAAAAGTTGATTGATTATGTTGCCACTCTGATTTTGAGCATAATTGTGCATGGTAGCATTCTGTTTCACCATGGTAGCATTCTGGCGCGATTGCCCCAGGGGGTACGTGACAGTGTGAGTGGTCACCCTAAATACTGGTCACACGTACACAACCTCCCACCCTGAATAACAGTAACACACTCAGCATGTGCATGCGGTTCTACCTCTAGTCATGTGTAAAAGTTAGAGCCCTGGGGACAAATAAACCAGCCAGTGAGTATACTGACAACCATTGTGATGGACCTCTGGGTAGCTAGCCCATGACAAAGCAAAGCAGTTACAATACAGACAACCAGACACTCCAGTCTTTAATGATGCGAGGAGAGGGCAAAGGAAAGTATTTGTATTAATGAATAAAGAATCCTTAATAGATAGGGAACTGGGTCATAACCTGAAGGTTGCCAATTCAAATCTCACCACCATGGTCTCCTTGAGCAAGGCATTTAAGCTGAATTGCTTCAGGAGGTATCACCTCTATCCAAATGGAGCATATCTTCCTATTGTGATTGGCTGTGTTCCAGCATATCCCTTTGTCCTCATGCCTACTCTTTACCAGCACTCCCTTAAAGGTGGCTTTGCAGAAATTGCAGAGTGCTTGTTTGGCCTGCCTTAATCTTGTGATGAATTAAAACAACATGACACAGTTAATATATCCATTGTTATTTTTGCCTGCACGTCTACAGATTGTATGTCTACTGTATATATTTGTAGAAACACATAAATTGAATTAACTCAAGGTATACCCTAGAAAAAGAAAATCTGCTGAGTGAAATAATAATTATAAATATCATGTAACCTTGTTAACAAGTTCTGAAAACATAAATCACTTGCTGGGTTCCTATAATTCAGTGCTGCTCTGTGTCCTCTCCCTAAAATATCTGCTCGCTCCAGTGCCCGATAGCGTGCCAGACTCCGTGCAGCCGAATGCCGTGGGGCTTCTCTGCAGGGCGCCCCAGTAATGGGGGAAACTGCCCCAGGCAGGCTGCCTCTGAGCCAGCCCCAGCAACAAACCACTCCACTGCCCAGGACCCAGCATCTCCCCAACCCCCAGCAACGCACCCTCTCAAAGTTTCCTAACGTCACATCATTGTTGGGAGAAGGCTGTGTGCTGTGTGCAAACGGAGTGCTTTTAGGAGGCGACTGCTCTGAAGTCACCTGATCTGCACCGTGACGACAGCCGCGAGGACACTGGTTAAGATGAAAGGCAGCGAGGGGGGAAAAGAGCTAACCCCCCCACCCCCACGACCCCCTGGGTGTGTTCAGAAAGACACTCGCAGGGGTCTGTGGGATTCAGATTAGAGAGCAGTTCTAGGCCGCGGGGAGAAATGAAGTCCCACGATGTGATGGGAGATGAGGCTCTGCTGGGCTTTTACTGGAAATTGATTCTCCTGCAGTCACAGCGAGAAATGGGAGCAGCACTCACGCTGTCTCAACCAGACCCTCTCTCTCTCTCTCTCTCTCTCTCTCTCTAACAAGCACACACACATACACACAAACACACACACATACACCCACACTCTAGCAGAAATCACACAAATACAAGCATAGAACACACACAGATCTAAACACAAATCACACAAATACAACACACACACACACACACACAACACAGAAATCACACAAATACAAGCATAGAACACACACAGATACACAAACACATAATAAAAACCCTTAACCCACACACACACACACACACACACACACACACAAGCACACACAAATACAAGCATAGAACACACACAGATACACAAACACATAATAAAAAACAAGCACACATCATGCTACAAATTATATTATTTTCGAAAGCAGAGAATATACATTGACACTCTAAACACAAATACATAATGCAAAACCCTTACTCACAGACACACACACATACACACAAACACACAGACTTGCAAATCCTCACTCCACTGCAAGGCATTGATAGTTTTTCTTTGCTCCTCTGCTGAGATAAGGCAGCGCAATGTAACCTCGGCAATCACGATGCCTGCAAGGTGAAGTTGTTCTTCTACCATTGGATTATGCTAACTTTGCCACGACTCATGACAAATGGCAACTAAAGTATTCAAAATTTGTGCCTTCAGTATTTTATTTCATTTTGTGTGTGTATGTGTGTGTGTGTGTGTCTGTCTGTGACAGAGGGAGAGCTCTAAAATCCACGCCAGATGATTGAATCCGAGAGGTCCCTCTGCAAGCGATGACATGCCACCCTAATCAGGCCTCTCCACCTGCTGATACCCTCGCCCTGCACTGATCTCACACCGGGGAAAGGGGTCCTGAGCCCTGCACCACCTGCTGAATGACCTATGACCTCATCAGACTCATCTTAATGCCAAGTGACCCATTTACACCTTTCCTTCTCCCTTACAGCACACAGGTACTTTACCCTCCACGCGGCGGCATGCTAACAGCGACAATTACCGGAAAGCCCATTCTAGAATGCTGTGACGGCAGCCATCCATCACACCACACATTTTTCTCCCTCTCTAAATAAGAATGCCCAAAAAACCCGTTCATTATTTTCACCAAACGATAATGAGCAGGTAATGTACCTGCATAATTACATTACAATTGCTTGGCAGGTGCTCTTAACTTACTTAGCTTACATTGTTACAAGGTTTCCATTGACTATCAGCTGGATATTTACTGAGGGCCAAGCATCTTGGGATAAACACCTTTCCGAAGATTTAAAACAGCAGCGCCCAACCTGAGAATCAAACCAGCAACCTTCATCTGAAAAAAGCAGGGGAACAAGCACAGGCAGACTGTTGTTGGACTGACCGTAAACGCGTAGGTGAACTGAAGTTGGATGACATTTATCCACTGCCATACCTGAAACTTAACCTCCCGCCACCCCGCCCCCCACCCCACCCACCTAATCCCACAGCTGCCCTCCGCTGCTCCCGGCACTGAAGGTCAGAAATGGCGGTCAGAGATACATTCCACTGCATCAGCAATTCAGACTCCGTGGACCTGCGTCACACATTTCACATTGCTATGGCTGCCCTACCAACATTCTGATTACTGTCCGTTTTAAAAATGAACGTTTCGTAGGCTACACAGTGGATAACAGCACTGCAACCTGAAGGAACAGATGAGCAAAAACCTCAGGAGCACAATACTGCATTACAACAGCAACTGAGGCCTCATTACAGAGCAGCTGCATTATAACAATACCTTACTATGTAATTCTACAGCCGGAATTACAAAGCACATTTAATGCCTTGTCTCACAGATTTCTCATCCATTCCTTTAGCTGAAAGTGACATGACCTCTTTAACAACATAATTAGCAACAAATAATGCCTATTGTTATTGTACAACAAGCAAATACATAAAAACTGCTGCCAATGACAACAGTGCAGTTAGTAGATGCAATACACTCTTGATTACTGTTGGAGAATCTCTAAGGACTGACTCTCTCCCCGACAGCAGCGGTACCCTTCCAGGAGCGAATTGTTTTAATGAGTGGCAGAGAAGGCCGATGGCTCTCGCCGCGCTGGCCTCTTCTCTTGATTAACGGCGCGGACGTCCGCAGTATATTAACCGCGTCGCGGACGTCCGCTCGGAGGTGACGGGAGGCCGAGCGCGTTTCAGGTGGGGGAGTTTATTTTTACCTGACTTATAACGATGCATAATTAACACTTCAATAAATCCCTTTCAATGCCGCGGCGCGGATAGTGGTGTCAAGCTCAGCACGCGTTGAACAGAAGCAATTATCTTTTTCCACAGTTTTTTTTCCCCCTCAGATTGATTTAGCAAACACTAAAGTGGTAAAATTGAAAATGTGTGTAGAAGATGAGGGCCAGAGAAGCAGCGTTCTTATTTACAGAGAACATGAGGGCCCGAGTGGTGATATTGTGACGTACCGTAAATTCTCTCTCACCCTTCACAGCGGGATACAGTGACGGCAAAGTTCCCCCAGCTCTGCCTTGCCTCCAGAAGCAGAAAGGAAAAGCCGTGTTAATGAGAGAAAACACATTAGCCCAGACAGTCAACAGAGTGTTTGTGAAAACCCAAATCGCCGGATTAATATGCATGAGCTTAAGAGAAGCTAGCCTGGGAAAGCAATGACCTCACCCTGCTATCCTTCGACGGAGAGATCTTTCTGAGGGTATTCTCATTGTTACAGTAGGATATTAGTTTAGATTCCATTAACGGTCTACCGAACTGTGCGTACTGCGATGGCAAATGCTAATGAATAATATACAAGGTCTAACTTGTTGACTACGCTCCCTTACTGTAGCTTTTATCGCACTTGGCTTTGATGTGGCATAAACAAAGACTAATTACGCTGTGCATTGTTTGACTTTATTGGAAATGCGGGCAAACTAGGAAAGGTAAATATTTTAGCAGCGGGAGTAAGCAGTGGGTGACATTGCCACAGTGCAGATATAGCGATATAATCATTTAAAGCAAGTTTTCATTCCAGCTATTTGAATGCAATATAAATGACTTGCACCAAGTATTTGGACTCTCTGCAATGTTATGGGATGGAATCAATTCCAAGGGTACCCAAGCTTTGCACGTGGATTTGAATCCCTTGCCCTGCATGTTCAGTGTGTTATCCATTATGCTTCCCAAGCTATGACATCAGCTTGTTGAAAATGGATATATCTAGCATGCTAAAAGGCTTGACTCATAGCTGTAGCTTATATTAGCTGCAACTCAGCGCTGTCATGTATTGTACTGCTAAAAACACCAACAAAACCGCTCTTATCTAGCATTCCCTGCTAGCACAAGATATGGCCCATCATCGCTGCCATGCCAACACATTTATCTACCATCAAGTACAGAGCACTGAATGAAGGCTCCTGGGCATAATAAAAAGGAGGGAGACAGAGGGAATCAACAGGGACACAGTGATGTGTATATTCACAAGGGGTAGCGACAGTAATTACAGATGTGTGTCATAATGTAATTTGAGGGATAAAATAATCTGATAAACCCATCTGGCAAAGCTTGCTCCCACAGGGCAGGAGGCTACCCTGAACAGGAAGGGTGGGGTGGGGGGGTGTATTGCTGAGGGTCACAGAACCCAGGCGCTTCCATTGAGATGCCGGGGCGAGGCGGAACTGTGCACTGCAATCAATGGTAGCCAGAGGAAAAGCATCAGAGCGCGCCGGCGCTCTTAATTGCCTTTTTAAAAATCAGAGCAGTGGAGAGTAAACTGCATTACCACGCGGCGCATCCAATCTCTGAGCTGAGAGCTTCAGGCTAGCGCTGCAGACGCCACGGATTCCTATGGCGACCGTTTTCGGCTTTGCACGAGGCCAGACCGACCCAATGTAAGCTCGCATCTGTGTTATCATCAGTGTTGACCTCTACCTCTGGACAAATGTACCCCTGCTAAGATGTGAGTGCCAGTACATGATTCAGAGCATCTCTCAACCTTTGCCTGTAGTGCTGGTGGTTTCAGGGCCTTTTGATTTGACACACACTGACCCTTATTTAAATCCACTTCTGTAGCTGTAGGCATTTTTTTCAACTAAATAAAAGGATGGTAGGTATGCCAGCCACCAAATTATGGCTAAACAGGTACACTCTATACTTCCACAGCAGAGAGAATTAGTTCCTTTTTCAGGAATTCCTACAGAAATGATCACACATCACAACTAAACATACATATTTCCAAATTCACAGTTGGTATTCACTTGAGCACTCCATGCGATTCTTAAACTCCATAAAACTACAATTCATTGGTTCCAAGCAAAGGTTTGGGAGACCACGTTCTCTTCAGATGAGAAAACACAGGTCCATGCAACACAAACAAATTTACAAAACATTCTGTGGCCTTGGAAGAGTGCTCATTCAGTTTCTGTGAGGCAATATGGGGTGAACTGTTTAACATAACATGGCCTCATTTGAATATGTCTAATATTAAAGGCAGGCCTGTTTTTGCTTGTTTAAATGACTTATAAAGAATGTCTTTTTGGTACATGTGAGTAACTTGGTGCCTTTATACACTGAAAGAGTTTTTGTGTTGATTCCTTTATTTTTCTCACTGGGGCGATTTCATCTAGTACCCTGTGATGGAAGGGTGCTGTCTGCTACCTGGTGCCCCGCTTGTTCCCGTGATCGAGCAGACACGCGCGGATCTGATTTGCTCAAGTTCAAGCCTTATCTAAAGCGGGAAGCTGATATCGCGCAGATACCGTATCTGACCCGGCGCAGTCCTTCAGACCGTCAGACAGCCAGGGGAGTGGGGGAAATTTCATTAAGTACACGTCCGGAAAAAAGCAATCTCGTGCGTCGACTTGAATCGGGAGGAAATGTAAATAGAAGCATTCGTCCTTGTCGAAATTGCAGTGTTCTCCAGCCCACGCCGCTATCAAACTGTGCTTCAGTCCAAAATTATACATGCTCTTTCCCATACCCAAGATGAGAATAATGCACATGGGCAAACATATTGTGCGCGGTGTCCAGAGAAGTTTTGCCGCAGTCCGAAGTGGTTTTAAGATGCATAAAAAGCTTGTTTTTCAAAAGTCACGCAGTTTGAAGCCTAGCCCAATGCACTCTCACAATTAAAGCAAGCCAATCACCAGCCTGTACTGTGGTTACTAACAGTTTGATGGATATTGTCCATTACCTCATTAGGGCCCAATGGTCCAACTCCAAGATATTGTTCATTATGCAAAAAAGTTTGGCTTTTTCCCCTCCAAAACAGTTTTATTTACAGAAATGCATTGTCCTCCAAACTTTTTCAAACTCATATCACTACCACTCCAATGAAAGATGTACCCTTATAAGGCACAGTCGGGGGCATTTGGACCTCTTTGCCTTTCTGCAGGTCTCCTTTAGATTTATAACTAAGGTGACACTGCAGCCAAGAGTACTTCTTTGCCAGTTCATGTTCTCCTGGATGTCAACAGAAAACAATTCATTTCATACTGGACCTTTTCTTTACTTGTGGGGGGAACAAGGATATATTTGCCGCATACATGTATATGTATACCAGCTCTTTACATATGCATCTTTTAAGCAATCATAATTTGGATTATTTATCCTCATTTTCCCATAGAAAAAATGTATTCTCATTTTCCCATAGAAACAGAGACAAATTGGAACTAAATGCCCTTTGGAAGGTTAGAGAGCTCCTTGCTGTGGAAGGTTGATTATTTTTGTTATGTTTTAATTTGTTATTGCCTCCTGAAGATAATTTACCGGAGTGCATAACATTACATATCACAAAGTGTAAGCTTTCCAACAATGTGGAGTAGACACTGTTAAACTATGCTCCAACTGGGGAGTCACAATTACAGTAAAGCAGCAGTGAGACCAGGGGGCCTAATTAAAGAGTTCAAGAGCTTTTCAAATGGACTCAATTTAATAGGCACAGAGGGCTGTTCAACAATTAGTTTGTTACCGTTATCTCTACTATACCTCCATTGTCTCTCCAACTCTTCCATAATATCTACACTTCTTCTACTCTCTAGCTTTAATCTACCATTCACTCTGCTGTACCATCGCCATTTCTCCATCTTTAATCTACCATTTACCATTCCATCTCCACCTTCTAATCTATGATTATGTGCAGGGATCCCTCCGGAAGTCAGAGCTTAACACTGAATCTGAGTACAATTTAGCGTGATAAGGTTTCCACAAAACTGCTGGCGAAGACAGTTACAGAAAGTGCATTTCACGCTGCGGGAATCTACCTAAGCAACATAATTAAAAGCAGTGTGACAGCAGGGCAGCGGTTTACACTGTCTCCTCCAGACTGCAGCACCATGTGCCACAGACAGCCTGCGCCCACCCCTCGTGGCAGAATGGCGGCATCAGTCCTTGGGAGTGACTGATTCCGACACGGAGATCTAATAACAAGCTGCATTCAATTTCCCTCTGACTTCCTACCGCTGGCCATAGAACCAGGAAGGACTCCACCCTCTCTGCTGTCTCTCAGGAAAAGACTCACACTGGCACAAGAGACATCTGCTGTCTTCTCCAACACAACATCTGCACAGCCAAAAAACAATTTTACCTTAAAATGAGTCTACACTTATTAAATATCTGCAAATATTATTCATTTGGCTTATTTTTTTATAAACAGAAGACTTTTCTGTTCTCATTTTTGGAAAGAATATCGTTACAAAAGTCGGAAGTCTCATGAAATTCAATTCAAGTTAAATAGCCCTTGTCAAACAGCCCATATTTACTTACATGAGATTGCCTGCTCAATTTAAAGTGACAATGCATTGTTGATATTGTATTTCACTAAACAACTTATGATGATAGAAGCACACTGAAGAAAATTAATTTGATATTAATTTGTCTTATTTCCAGATAAATAACATTTTTATTGAGAAAAACACAGAGAAATTTTGCCTCATGAAGATGTTATTTGCTGAAGCACGCATTCAGTGCTGGAGACCATTACAAGATGAGTCAATTCACAAGGGTCCAGTATGATCTAAACTGCAAAAGGATGATAAAAATATCAAATTAGTAAGATAAAGGACAATCAGCCCCCATGGCGGGGCATACCAATACCTTGTTATCAATCAGGAATAAGGAAAATAGTGTGGGAAAGACAGCAATAGGGTGAGATCCACGAGAATGGTGGAGACATTTCCCTGTAACACCAGCCTAATCCATCACAGACTCATTGTTAAAGCATCAAGGATTTTCTTGAGTTCCTCTCATATGTGCCTTTTACCCCGACCCATTTATCTCAATCCAGCCCCCCGGTCCCCCCAGGCAACAACAACAATCAGTGAAATTAGATGGAAATGCAATGCAGTCAGAAAACTGCATTCAAAGGGAACCCAGATCGCAGCTGCTGTACAGTCAGATGTTAAGAAACCGTTTTTGAGCTGCACTAAAAGCCAGCCCAAAAGGGAAATTGGAATTAGCCAATGGGCTGTGTGCTCTCTCTGAATAAAGTCAACAGCAATCCTCCCTGAGCGACACTGACAAGTAATGAACTGTTAGAGGCAGGATCTTTGACCTTTGTTTCTTTACAATCAGCACCCACAAATTGAGTAAATATTAACAATGCAATGTTCAGTGGGTGGTAATTCACTGCCACAGCCAACTGACAGCAAAACACCGCTCTTACATTACTGGCATTTAGGAGATGCCCTTATCCAGAGCGAATTACATAGGTTACAGTTTTTACATATTATCCATTTATACAACTGGATTTTTACTGAGGCAGTTCTGGGTTAAGTACCTTGCCCAAGGGTACAACAGCAGTGCCTCAGTGCAGAATAGAACTGGCAGCCTTTTGGTTACGAGTTCTGCTCCTTACCACAATGCTATGCTGCCGCCCACTCTGCAACAGATTGTTGCAGTTGTGGCTGGACATTCCCTGCTAGATCAATAGTACACCATAATAACAGTTTTTTGGGATGTGGCCTTATGCAGGATGACATCCTTAGCTTATATTTAACATACTGTACTGTACTTACAGCTGGTCATTTACTAAAGCAGTTAAGGTTAAGTACCTTCCTCAAAGGTACAGCAGCAGTGCCCCACCCGATTCAAACTCGCAACCCTCTGGTTAAAAGTCGAGAGCCCAACATATGTTACACACTACATTATTAAGAAGTAGAAACACTGCCAAGCATCAACTCCCTTCATGACTCACCCACTGACTCATGGCCTGTGAGTTTTCCAGTAAGTCCAAGACAAACCTCTCTGTCACCTCAATCCTAGCAAGGATGCATTTAATTCAATATCTGATGCATTGTGTGTCATCAGCTTCCACTGTTCAATCAACCTAACAGAAAATAATGGGATAACTCTAAGGCATATCAATTATATATGTTCAGTCAGACAAAATAAATGAGTTTATTAAAAAGCATACCTACCCAGGGAAAGTCATTTAGTTTAATTACTCTGAGACAAATGGGCAACTCTCCATCAGATCTTCCGCTTTATTAATCTGGACTGCCAGCAGAAGTCAATAGGAAGCCCTGAAATCCCATTAATGCTGTATGCAGACATTACACCATCGCCACTATCATTCTTTGGACAATTAGCATGCCGTCTCAGTGCTGATCTATGTGGACTGTATCAACACACTGGTAACATTCGAATGCGTTCTCTGATTGCGTCAAAAAGAGAAAACTGAACTTCCTGAGGTCGGGTCCTTCCTGCCTCAAGGAGGAACAAGATCATCAAAAAGGTTCCACAACAGCGTACAGACACATACAGGGAAAGAAGAGGGAGATGCTGCATCACGCAAAAAAAATGGCGCGCACACAATTACAGCACGCACACATCAGATTAGATCCATTCGCCAGACGGATGATGTGCGCTGCTTACATGCCTCATCAACCATCGAGCCTAAATTATTTGAAAGGATCCTGAATAATTCAGACTGAAGACGTTCCAGTACACAAGCACAACATATTTTCCGAGGATCACAAAAGCCTGCTCGCTGATTCAAAATAGACTCACCAGGCAATTTGCGGGCTGCAGAGCATCACAATCATATTACATGTGTCAGAGTCTATTCCTCAGTGTTTATTGTGAAACAATACTCACTCTCTAAATGATACAACTGAAGTGGACTAGCACACAGCCAACCGAACGACAGACCAGTACAAGATATGACTTAAATATCTCATACATATAACAATACATGCAATTTTAGAAACAAAACACCCGTTGATAGTGTGTCAGCTATGCCTACTGCAAGGAGTGAAAAAAGGTTATTCACCAAACAGTCTTGATGATTCAAATTTGCAATCAAGGTTGTGTTCATGTGAAAAAATCACCAGCAGTTTTTGGATTCCAACCGCTGCTGATCTGAATGTGCTCAGCGTGATTGCATGATACAGTGTCTCTGTGCTCACACATGATCATGAAAGAGTCAGCCAATGGGCTGCAACACCTCACTATTTCTGCCAAAAAAAACTCCTGCCTCTTTTTTTTGTGTTGTCACACCCATTCCATGACTTTGTTTTCTGACAATGAATGGATGACTGGACTAATGCATCTGTGCATCCATGAATCTGTTCAGCAGCACCTCTAAGCCTGTCTATGAACAAACAGGGCGACTCTGACACTTTTCAAGGGTCTGTTGATCTTATGCATACAATTAAGGCAGAGCACTTCCAGTCCAGTACACATCGCACAGACCCTGAATACACAAAAAGGTTTCCTTCTGACTCCCATCCATTCTCAGATGGCTCAAATGCACCAAAGAAAATGAAGATGAGGTGTAGCATAGTGGCAAGGAGTGGACTAGTAACTGAAAGGTTGCTGATTCGATTCCCCGCTGGGACACTGCTGTTGTACCTGTGGGCAAGGTACCCAGAATTGCCTCAGCAAATATCCAGCTGTATAAATGGGTAACATGTAAAAAAAATTGTAACATCGCTGTAAGTTGCTCTGGATAAGAGCATCCGCAAAATGCCAATAATGTAATGAGAGAGTCATCACTGTTTCATTCCATTTCTAGATGCATTTGGAAAACCAGCCTGAAATCTGTTCTACAAAGACAGCAATACTGTGGGCCTCTGGGGTTGATGCACCTGTAATTATTCACACGCATATGTATTTCTAGACAATCGCCAGACGATTATTAACACAGACCCACAATCCAGCCTGTTAGGTAAGTGCCTTTTGTTGTTTGAGTGGACTGTTAAATGTATTCGCATTCTTCGCATCTTTAGATTCTTTACATGTTAAAATAATGCTGTGTGACAGGAAAACACATCATCTATCCCGGTAAGCAGGATGAGCGATGGGTGGGTCTTTCCCCCACTCCTCAAACTGAAAATAAAAAAGAAAATCTAAAATCCAGATGAAAATCCAGCAAATCCACTTCCAGAATGACTTTCATTCTGCAATTAAAAAGGAAAAAAAATGGTTGCAAGACTGAAAACATTTCTCAAAACGCATCACAATAAAGCAAAACTCAATGTTTCAGAAGTGGTATATTGTTTTTATGAGTTTCTTCCACATGAAAAACACTTATGGGCTTGACAGAAATATTTCTGAACTGTTGTCTTCACTAATTGCAACAAGCAGTAATCCCTCTAAACTGCACCATTACCTCCGTTGACTGACAAATTTAGAGAATTTGTTGCCAATTTTCCTTTCTATTTAAAATAGGCTTACATGAAGTAACATGTATTAACAAAACAGTTAAGTAAGTTAGTTGCAAAGTTAGCTAGTTACAAAATCATCAAGAAATACTACTACTAATATATTCTTATTCCTGCAATCATTATTGTAATTACAGACTACAGACCAAAAAAAAAACTGTCATCTGATCATGTCAGGCAGTCTGACAATCTGGTAGGAACAGTTTCATAAGTGGACTCATTTTCTCTCATTGCATTACATTTTCCCAGCAGATGCCCTTATCCAGAGCAACTTGTGTAGCTTACAATTTTTACATGTTATTCATTCAAACAGCTGAACATTTACTGAGGAAATTTGGGTTAAGAACCTTGTATCCAAGGGTGCAACAGCGGTGGCCCAACTCGGATTGGAACTGGCAACGTTTGGGTTATGAGTCCTGCTCCTTACTACTACTTCACAGCTCCTTATGACATGGCTCATGTTATATAAATTGTATGCTCTTTTGTATCCAGTCAACAGCATGCTGGTAAAATGTACACCCCCTGACATCTCACACACACACTCACACACACACACACACACACACACACACACACACACACACACACACACACACACACACACACACACACACACACAGGGGTGCCCTCATGAATTCATAAAAGGCATTTGGGAACTGTCCTGCCCTGTGCATAGTTGACATCATTTCAACATTTTTAGCAGTCCTTGCTGTCACTGGTAAAAGTCACTTTGAGAGCACGGTGGTAGTTATAGCAGGTGGTGAGCTTGCTTGCCAACAACCTCTGACAGAAAGTGCGGAATTCCAGCTGTGCCTCTTGCGGCAAGAAGCCAAGAGGTGAGAGACTGACTGAGTAGAGCGAACATACACCACGTTTCCATTCGCAGTTTTTAAGGCTCCTACTGCCTGAAAAGACGGCCTTTTTTTACCACCTCTGTCAAACCCTATTTTATTTATTTTTTTTTTTATAATAACAATAACAACAAATAAATTCGAAATCATAATGTGGACTTGCATAGCTCTGACCACACATGAAATAAGACACTTGGAGGGATTTTGTGAAATTAATCACATAATCAGCTGGGTTTTAGTTTAACTCATTCTTACAATCTGGTAAATTATGCAGTAGAAAAAAAAAAACTTGTTTGTTTAAAGCTTGTTCATGTCTTAGTCAGATTGTGCATGAGGAAGCATTCCTTTGCTTTGACTTAACCTCCAATCTGTCAGTAAACAAAAAACTGGAACTGATTCAACAAATTTCAAATTCAGATTGATGGGGGGGTGCTTTTGTTTACTATTAGCTGTTGAAAATAACCCAACGCATTTCGTTGTGTAACTAAGCATTCAGATACAATGTGGTACAGTACACGTTCTTGCATATGGTGAGGTAGAGATGCTCCTGCTGAAAGGAGCTCTTCTCTTTATTGATTAGGTTGCAACTGCCTGACGGGTGGGGATGCCCCACATCCTAGCACCAGAGTTTACTTGTGGTTAGACATGATTAGCATAATGCCTTTCTTTAATGTTAATACTGTGGTAGTGATCAGAAAAAAAAAAAAACGCCATATGCAGGATTCCATGAGCCCCACCGGTTTTCTCTGCGGCGCAGGCTTACTGGGGGCCCTGCGGGCCGCCTTCATTAGATGCATTACTATCTGCAGTGTGGAGTCATCAGGCCCGCCCCGCAGTGGCTGCATCTGCAAATGGGACAGCTGCTCAGGAGCCCGCCTGCAGAGGGGCCGCACCCGCGCCGCACTCCGTAATTACTCTGAAGACTAGTGCCGCTCTCGGCGGACACAATCAATAAAATATGCGCACGCTTTCCATCACGGAGGCCTGTGGGCATGAGCTGCTGCGTGCCTGTTAACCCGTTCTCCTCCCCGGCTCCTGGCACGGCCGGCGAAAAGAATAACCAGGCCCCGTTCTCCGGGATTAAACCCGGCAGCTTTGGGGAGGGCAGAGAAGGGCGGCGCCCGCTGCCTCTCCTTCCTCCTTGGCTCAGCCAATCGGCAGAACTGCCGGTCGAGTCGCCGTGCCCCGCCGGGCCAAGCTATGGCATCTTGCGACCCGATGCCATGTGCTGTATAGCTGGGCCGCTCAACCTCTGAGAGAACGCCTGTCCTCGAGTGAAAAGAAACGCCATTGTGGGGGATCCTGCCGCCTCACAGAGCAGCACAGGACCTGGGGGGCTCGGTGACAATGGCATTTCAAAGCTCTTCAGCCTTCCACAATTGTTGCGCGATCGGCCAGTGCTCCCTGCCCCACCGCCCCCTCAGCAAAGCACACTTCAGGGCTGAGAGGCATCTGAAACGTGAAGGTAGGGCCCTGCTCAAAAAAAGGAGGCAGCGAGGTCAGGAAACGCATCTCTGAGGCAAATGTCAAAGAACATCAGAATGAAAAATCTCCACGTTGCAATCCGTTTGCCATTTTGGATTTAGCCGTGTTTCGAAGCGGCGCGGCGTCTCAGCCGAAGGTCACCGTTTTTGCCTTAAATTATACACTGTGCAGTGCCTTATATCCTATTAATTCATGAGACGGAGTGCAAAGGGGTGCATATCTAAAAAGCCTGCCGGTTCATTTTGCAACCAGTTTTTAGCTTTCAGGGTTCTGCCATATCAACAGCTGAACCACAGCGTATTCCCTGCAGAGAAACATATTTGCTTTGAAATTATGTCTTGCGTACAAATACCATGGCTGTAAGTGAAAACAATCTTTTGCTTCAAATCTAACAAGCAGACGTAAGAAGGAAGATTAGCCACCATCAGTTTACAGAATTATTTTTCAGAGGACTTGGATAAAATTATAACATGAGTACAGCACAGTGACAGGAGTGTCACATTGCAAGAGCCTCTTGCCTGCTTTTCATGCAAAGTGCATGCAATACCTGTAATGTAAATTTTCACCCACGACATTTTCCTTTAGAGCGTCCGAAGTTTGCCACGAAAAGGTAACACTAAACATTTGTAAATGACAGACTATTTACTTGGACACATGCTTTGACCTCACTTCCTTTATATATCTCTCTAAAGCTATAGCTTCACACCTATAGCAAAAGGAAGCGTTCACAAAAAGCATGTTTTTTTTTTTTAAATACACAATACCTTCAGGATTTAAACGCTGATCCAAGAGATGGCAGGCTATGCGGTTATTGAATTTCTCCTTCTGGGATAATGTAATATCTTTGATGAGGCTTTCTTTGTTTTGGGGAAGCATTATTGCTTTCAGAGGTGGGGATGGAATATATCATTCAGTCATTATTGTAAGGTGATACTTAACAGCAAGGCACTACAGGAAATTGATGTGACAGCTATTTGCAAATGGTAGCTGGGAAGCAAAAGCAATGATCTCCCACGTGAAGAGCAAACCCCCAAACACAATCCAGTTCTCAGTCGCATTGCCTCTAAAGTGATAAAACCCTTCCCAAACATGGGGCAACCCCCTGAGCTCACTGCAGTCATGGTCTGTAACTCAAAGGCTGAAGACAGATTTTCCATTTCTGGTCCTGAAAATTTGCACTCCAGCAGCCACACTTCAACGTCTCTGTTAACTGCCTAAACTGCTGTCATATTCAGGCTAAACTCGGTGTTCTTCCACAGTTACCCATGTGCCAAGACGACAGGAGACAGGTCTGTGATTTGCAGTCTCCTGGACGTATCTCGAGAAGGAGAAGAAGGAGAAGGAGGACTGAACACCCTTCCCCTCCAGCGCTCATTAAAACCAGCCCTCCAGTCAGGCCCGCGTCTCTCATCTTCGGGTCAAGGTTCTTCTCCTTTCAAAGTTTGTGATGCCATTACCCAGCTTCCACAGGTCAGCTACTTTTCAGAGAATGCACATCAATGGAGATGTTGAGAATTTTCTGAGATTTTTGAGAAAATTCCCCCCATCATGTTCTCATTCTTACAACATGCTTGGAA
This sequence comes from Megalops atlanticus, assembly GCA_019176425.1. Classification (NCBI taxonomy): domain Eukaryota; kingdom Metazoa; phylum Chordata; class Actinopteri; order Elopiformes; family Megalopidae; genus Megalops; species Megalops atlanticus. Next base: position 14,648,268 of record CM032897.1, read on the forward strand.
AAACAGAGCAGTGGCTAAGATGGACCTCTGTAAATCAGCTACAGAATTAAATCTTCTGAATGGGTGTATGCATTGCAGTGTATCTTTCGTGTTTACAAAATGAATGTATTTACAGGTGACAACAGGTGACAACAGACCCAGATGCTAGGATGTTAAAGCACAGAAGCAGTGGAGTGTAACTAGTCGCGAGTCACTCAATCCTGCAACACGCAAGTCCAGCCCCAGGGTCCACCCCTCAAAACAATCTGATGTTCCTGCTGTAGCTTATATACATAAGGGACACATGAGGAAAACATACCAGACAGACGCATAGCCTGGTGTTATTAGAGTATAGCACCACAGACTGAAGTCTAAACAGCCCTTGGGAAAGCCATGATATGAGGCCCATAGGAACCACACAGCAGCAGTGATATTGATTTTCACATGATTTTCGCATTGATCCTGAACCGATTTTGTAAAAGATCTCAGCTCATCTTTGACATGATCTGACACTGTCCTGCTTCCTCCCAAGAATGGTAACAGCAGAAAAAAACTATTTGGGTTTCAGAACTGCTTTTTTTTTAATTTGGCATCTACACAATGGTGCATTTCATAAATGCAAGAAATAAAAGACTAAATGGGACTGCCTCTTCTGGTGATTTAGATGTCAATGCATGTGCACAGCATTGATAGCAAAAGAAACAAGCCCTTACTTTTTAATGGCGTGTGGAATTATTTGTGAGTTGCTTTCTTCAAGCTCTATTATTAATCTGTCATATCAAATGATTCAACGGAAAACTGCACGAGAGGTAAGATTTCTGCTGCATATTTGTTTTCACTGAACTAGCCATTTCATTAAGGACAAATTCTGGACCCCATTAAAAACTGATGCTGATATTGAGTACATTGATGGATAAAAGGGAACTGCCTCATATTTAGTAATGGTTACTTACAATGCAAAAACAAAAAAGGGAGGCCTGTAGCATGGCAACACTAAATTTACCACTGTGAATGCTACAAGCCCTGTCCTTCTTCAGTGGGTTCAACCATGAAGGCTTTGTTTTTTTTCAATCCTCACAATGTTGTGGTGGCTGTGTTTCCCAAATGTGCTTCCCCCAATCAGCAACTGCATAAATCATCCAATCAGAAACTCTGCAAATCAAGCAATCAGCAATGGTGCAGGACTCCCAGCTTGGGGGAATCAGTACCAATTGACAGGCCATTGTGTGTAAAAAAAAAAAAAACAAACATATTCATTTGAATACATGAACTTCAGATGAAGACAAAATGATTGCAGTTCTATGTTTTCTTCCTGGATATATTATGGAGGGATTTGGAAGATAAAAGGTTACAACAGGATTGTAGTGACTGTCATCTGCAACAGCTATTACAGAAAAGTTACCCCTCTGCCAACTGTGTATGCCAAACTGCCCATGAAACAATGGTAAATGTACAATTCAATGACAACACGGGTTGAAATGTATGAATTCATTCACTGTGAATACTCTTTTCCCTGTCCAAATCTGCTTCAAAATGATGGGTTGGGCACAGTGAATAAAATTGCATACCTATGGAAGAACTCAAAAGACAAGCATGCAGCAATGTCTGGAGGAGGAAGGAAAAACAATTTGCAGATCTCACAGCTGAACAATAGCTACTGACAGGATCAATTTTGACATAGCACTTCAGCAGCAAAATAATTACAGACCTGTGGCTGGAAGAGAACAACACTGCAGAGAAATGCTCTTCACCAGTCAGACGTTGTTGGTTCTAAACCCGGCTCAATTTTCTGCACCATCATGAAACTATGATAAAATCAAGGCAAAGACACTGTGCGGCCAACGGGTGCAACCTCACTGCCTCTAAAAGGCACAACCCCCCTGTCAAGAAATAGGAAATTTAAGACAAGGGCATCATGTGCTTTGAAATGCAAAACTGCCCTCTTCCCTTTCTCCAAGGGGTAATGTAGACCTGGTGTTTGTGATACCATATCAGTGACCTTTTCGCTTGCTGTCACTGACTGTGGAGGGACATTGAAGCAATAAATGTCATTCCAGATCTGTGACCAAGATAGGCGATATTGACAAGTTGCATTCACTCAAACAGCCTTTTCAGAGAAGAATGACATCCGTTGTTGAATTGAATTTTCTGCTAGTATCCACCTGCTCCAGCAAAGTTGAAGCAGGTCCAACATTTGGGAAAAGTTTCACATTTAAATCTGTTTGTACTTCACAGCTAACGGTACTGAATGGGTATTTACAGTGTGAGAAAAAGAGAAAGAGTCCCCAGGGATGTAAAGCAAATATTCAGTAACCCCTATGGAGGCCAAAATTAGGCTGAGCCGGGAGGATGCCTCTGAGGGACGGATACCCCCTCTCTTGAAATCAGACACATTCCAAACGCATTGGGAGGGACCCTTTTCATGGTGAATTCATAATATATTTTATAACACGAGATAAAATGTTATATATTTAACATATAGTCACATTAAATTATAAAACAGCACTGAACCTCACTCCTTCCAACCATTTTGAGTCCAGTTTAACGCCTTAACGTCTCACGTTTTAAACATGTAGTCTGAGGCTCACAGGCTTGCTCCAGATTCATTTTCCCTGAGACAGAAAGCAGAGGGAATACTCTGCTCTCATGTGTAATTATCATTTGAGAAATTCCTCAATAACGCAACCACAACAAAACATCAGTCGCCGAGCAGCGCAGAGGGAGGCAGCTTTAGCCTATATGAAATAAAAGCGATCTCGCAGTCAGCGCGCGGTGCTTCAGGCACTGGGTAGATGAGGTGGCGGGGGTGAGCAGCACAGAAAACACACACTGCCGCTGTGGCGCTACATCAGCCTGGGTGGTTAGCCATGGAGAACCTGCTCACGGGCATGATCAGTATTGATCAGTATCGGTACTCAAGGCCACGGAACTGCGGCACTAGAAGTGTCACTACTGCAGCAATCGTGCGGTTGCTACTGTAAACACTCCCTGGCAGCTCTATCTGCATTCTACTCAACACTGAGAGGAAGAGCTTTGCGTTCTCTGCAGTGGTTTGTTTAAAAAAACGCCGAACCTACCTCAGGGACGGTCCTGTTCACATGGATGGTAACAGACTGGATTCCAGGTGGATTCTTACTCTTTTCCTCCATTTTATCATCCTCTGTATTAAGTCTACACAATTAGATACACATTATAAATGAGGCCTCTAGTAAAATGAGGTTTTAAGGTACTACGGTACCATGTAAAACGTGGACTGGCATACGTGCTCACAAAGGAGTTTTTTGTCCTGCATTCTGCAATCAGAATATTTTACCGCCTGAGGACTGATGATACATTTCAATCAGACATTTGATTGGGTCTCCTGGGGGACAATTACTCAAAGCTACAAACCTGCTTTCAGATCGTTCACTTGCCATTCTCAAACAACATTATACGAGAGTTACTTAAATTGAGGCTAGTAATACAAGTGAAGTGGTTTGACATTGATTTGGTTGTAGTCTTTTTTTTCAAATCAAACGAAACAAATCCTATCTAAAGCAGCAATCCAGCCACACTTGTAATTAGGCTTGCAGTGCACCATAGATCATGTTCATTTCTTTCTTTTTTTTCTGATCAGACCTGGGAATCATGCCAGTTTTTCCTTCCCCGATCACAGGACGAGAACCGGGACAACATCCCACTGCTGTTGAACTAGAGCACTAAGGGGACATTTCGTTTTGGGAAGGGAATACTTCCTTTATGCAAACTAATGTCCTGTTGTGTTGATCCTGCACTTGCTATGACAGAATCAGACCAATTTATCACCTGCTCATACATAATCCCTTGTAAATTCCCAAGATCGCTGCAAGGTCAAGTCCAGTATATCCAAAGGAATTTTGTAAACCTTTGAAACACAGCTGGCAACCAGACAGAAACATTTGTGCATAGCGCTAGAGTGGTTGTGTTTGCCATTTTGCAGTGTTGGGGCACATGCGCGTGCACACACACACACACACACACACACACACACACACACACACACACACACACACACACACACACACACACACACGCACACGCACACACACTTAAACTCACAGTCCCGGCATCCTCTCCCTTTTTGGAGCTGTCCCAGAGGTCTTTATTACAGTGGTGATGTTTCTGTTGTAATCTACACAAAGAGAGCCTTGCAAATCAAACACTGGGCCTTCTGCTAAAACTCCTACGTGCCAAATGTGTCAAAACAGTTGACAAGACTGGGCAATATTCATTTTATTATATTTTGTGGGCCTCTGTTGAGTAAACACATCATTTCAGATGGACCCCTATTTGATTTTACATGACTGCTCGGATATTTATTTCATATTTCATGTGCTGGTGACATTATGTCTTTGATGTGTGCTTGGCCCTTGGTACTCTGAGTTAAGGGAGTGGAGAGTCACTTTTTTCTCTGGCACCTTCTCTGTAATTCTGGAAACTGCCTTACTGATTGAGCGTGTATTCCATTTTGCTGACATTTTCATCTCTCTTTATCCAATATGGTCTATAATATTCTTGGTGGGCCCTTGACTTTGAAGCACATACGCTACAATCACTGAAGTCCCTTTAGAATGCATTGTAAAATGGATAACAAATGGATAACCAGACAGCTCCACATGCTGTCTGGTCCTTGCACTTTGGTGATGCAATGACTTCGCAAACTCTGTGACTCCATTCAGATTAACACCGTTCCCCTCCGTGTGCTGCATAAATAAACAAACAAGAGAACAGAGGCCCGGAGAGGGATTGTGCTGAACTCTCCACCGCTCTTTCAGTGAAGTGGACCCAGGGGCTGGGAGAAACGGCATGGAAAAAATACACGGCTGGCTCGGGACAGGTTGAGTGTGTTTGTTGCAGCTGTAGACTCAAGCGGAGCTAAATCGGGAGGCGGATCTGCTGTCTAATTTTGGGTACCAGTCAGACGCGAGGAAGTCTCAGCGAGGAACAAAACCCAGAAGAGTAACTCATGTCAGTCATGTTGAACTGCGCGGTTTCCAAGCAGACAGTGCTGTTGTGTGGTGAAGAGGCATATCAGCCAGGAGTGGGGGGCTGGGCTTGTGTTCTGTGTTGTACAACTGAATCTGGAACCCTGCTTGCAGGCCTTGCTCTCTCCAACAATAAAGCGGAGCAGGTGTTTCTCTAGAGCGGGCTATGAGAGGCAATATTTCAACTGTAGTTTGCCCTTTCGCTTCCAGTTTTATCGTGATCTAAAATGTGAGTACCACTGATAAAATGCGCACTAAGACTCTTCACTCGGGTAGAATATGAATAAATTCACATGCTCATAAACTTCTGGAATAGATTTTAGTCCTTTGGCACGTTTTAATGCAATGGACAAAAGATGAAAATCCATTTATTTACACTGTAAATATGAAATACATTTGCTGTCTTGAAGCAACTCATGGAAATGCCAGCACTATGGATTGCAATGATTGCCTTTAAAAACCCTGAACTGGAGAGGCTGAAATATTAATATCCATTGAATATTAATATTAATACTACTCAAGATGAAATATTGCGTCTTGCGAGCTGCTCTGAACCTGATTCTCTACCTTGCCTCTACCTTGAAATGGCTTCACCGTTTCCTGCGCATGGTGTGTTGGGACAGGGCTTATGACCGTGGCAAATGGTCTGACGTTTCCAAAGCAGGTGCACTGGATGGGGAGCTCAAAGGAACCTAGCCTTGAAACTCCAATGGAACGTTGATCAAACAACGGCCTTCCAGTGAGGCGGGGACCATATGGCCGGACAGCAAGTGCACTGCCATTACGCAGAACTGCACATCGCCCAGCCTCTGAATAATACATGGCCTGTGCATATAGGATTAACGTGGGGGAACAATGAGGGGAGGGCAAAGTGTCCGCAACGTCATGTGACATTTTAAGGGGTTATCCCTGTGGGTGAAATAGCGACGGCTTAATTATCTACTGGTTTTCTTTCATCTGTGGAAGAAGATCCATGAGCACCTGGCTTAGTAAAAAAAAAAAAAAAAAAGACCACCTTCACATTCTTCCCCAGCAACACTCATACATTTAGAGGTCTAATTATGCCATAAAATACCATTCCTCTGCTCCAGGGATAAGACCTCAGGTCAGAGCAAATGCCACTTCTCGGAGTCTGTGAAAAGATACTGACAATTATGTTAGCGTTTTCACTCTAAAAATATTCAACATACCTATCTATTTCCTCATTTCCTGTGACTCACGCCGACTCCAGCTGTGCCAATTAGAAGCCATTCTCACAACCTGAAATGTTTTACCGGGCTTTATTGTGGTTTTGGAATTGAGCTTATGCAAATGCGTACCTACTGTAGGACACCAGTGGCACTCAGCGCAGTGCCTCCCTTTGCCACCCTCAGCAGTTGTCATATCGGCCCTAAAATCAAATTGTTCCCTCCTTGTCACTCAGATCTGTCAGTCATTTGTTTTCAGCTACCCTTTTCTCAGAGAGAGAACTAAAAGGTTCGGCCTTAATCTTTACCCACGATGTCACAGTGACTGACAGAACAGATACAAGGAGATGCCCTGTTATTGTTCAGCATTAAATTGAGAATCAATTCATTTCTTTACATATGAAAAGGAATTCTATGGAAAGCATTATGGCAAAATCCTGTTTGTATCATTTGTACTGTACAGAAAACCCCCTATACAGTTTAGCTTTGTAAAAATAAAAAGTCGACATTTAAAATCATGCCAGACACAGGGCCTATATCCATCTCTTATTGGTTCCCCCAGTCTCCCATACGTGAGCGCTTTTGTGCTTCAGTGCACAGGATGTGGATGGAGTTTCAGAGACTCAGGTGTTACTGGCGAAAGTGTGAGAAGGACTGTGACACGCTTAACCCCACAGGCTCAAAGTGAGGCTGGAGCGTTCACCCGCGTGTTCCCCCCGAAATGGACGCCGGTCCAGCCCTGGAGAGCAGGGCTGGACATTGGGAACCCTGCCTGACAAGCCACCAAAGATGAACCCCAGAACAGCGCGTGTCCAGCTGAATTATTTATCGCAGCTCGCTCACACCTGTGGTCACCTGCGGCGTAGCGGTGCACAGATATCCACCCCAGAGGGACGTCAGGCTCCCATGTGACCGAACAGGTGTGGACTCACCTTTCTGGGGGCCCTGGGGGACGAGGGAGCCAGCGTTACCACGAGTGAGTCAGAAAAGGTGGAGGGGGATGAGCCAGCGAGGTGGCACTAATTTACTTGGAGCGCCTACTCCAGAGCCTCAGACTACTCCCCAAGACACCTTTAATAAACTGAGAACAAAGAGCCTGCAGCGGGCGGCGATGGGGCTGCTGTTTCACTGGAGATGAATGCTGAGTTCTGATGTTTTTCCCCTCTACAAAGATCCACACACCACTGGGGACTGCACTGGAGCAGTGAGAAGGAGCTGCGAGAGGTAGAGGACCTTTCCTACACCTGTGGGTGGGGGTTCACCACTGGGTCGTTCTTAGTGAACTTGATCAAGGCTCTGTCATCTGGCAAATAAAGGAGTCAGCGTTTGCTCCTGAAGTACTGCAGACCTGTGTACTTAAATGTCCACATCCTCCCCTTTCACTGAACACCGCTGAAAAGAAGTGCTAGCATGTAGTGTTTGAAAACAAAACACACACACACGCACACACACACACACACACACACACACACACACACACACACACACACACACACAGCGGCACGTGCGACACATGGTTTAACGCAACCACCACAGAAAGGCTGAGCTTCCAGACGGGTCGAGATCCGAGCCAAGCACACAGTCCACGCAACCTGACCTCCAGATCCAATGACAAGCAGCTCATTAACCCCCCAAAGTGCGGATTTCGTCCGCCCGGCAGCTCAAAGCCCCTGATCCGCACGATAACAAAAGACACGGTGGGCGTGCGCCCCCCGCCTCCCCCCTCTCCCCCACTCCCTCGCTGGCGGAGATACTCACGGTGCAGGTGCTCCGAGGTGTAGTAATACACGTCCTCGTAGCCCTCGTGATAATCCTCCTCCGGGCGGTACTTTTTCCCTTTCCTCCTCCTGGTCCACCTGATCTGCCTGACAAAGCCCAGGAAACGCTCCATAGCCGGCCGCCACGCGCAATTCGCCAGCTGCAGCAGCGTGTGTGCGTGCGTATGTGTGTGTGCGTGTGTGTGTGTGCGCACGCGGCAGCAGGGGGGAGGCGGTGGCCCGAGCCAGCAGACGAATGTGTCAAACGTGCCCCCACGCTGCCTCCTCCGGCTCCGCCGAGCTCACAGCCGCCCGAGCGCTGCCTGGCCGGCCCCCGATCACCGTATCTGTGCCGGAGCGCGCTCGCCCGTGCGATCCATTGTGTGATCCATCAACCGCGTGAGGTAGGGTCCGTCGCGGTTGAAACACAACAACAAAGGGGGAAGCACGAGAAGCAAAAGTTCAAAGGAGCTGGCCGTCAGAAGAATCCCAGAGCTGGGTTGATTTCTATCAGCACTGTGACTATACTGCCTTCCCTCTCCCTCTCCCTTTCTCTCTCTCTCTCTCTCCCTCTCTCTCCCTTTCTCTCACTCGCTCACACTCTCGCCCTCCTTCACACAGTCATTCCATTCCACAGAGGGAGGGAGGGGGAGAAGGAGAAGGAGAAGGAGAGGGAGAGGGAGGGGAGGGAGCGTGTGGGGGTGGTGGTGAATGGGGGGATGCTACGCGTTTGTAGCGAAAGGCGATCGCAGCATTCCGGAGGTTGCCTTGTAATTCAATTGTGGGCGCGGCTGCCGTCACGTGCGGAGCGAGCGGAGCGGAGACACCATCAGCCCCGGATTTCCCCCCGACCGCGGCGGCAGAGCGGGTCCCGCTAATAACACTAATAGGGAGGAGGACGCATGTTAACTTGAGCATCTGACACCATGGCCTTTGAACTGCAATCATCTGCTCCGCTGAGGCCCGATGTAGACCCCCCACTGACTGAGAAACAACGCCGCCCCCCAACCACCACCATCCTCAAATTGACAGGGCCCCCAGGGAGGAAAAAATAAACAAAGGCCACGCTGAAAGAGAGAGAGAGAGAGAGAGAGAGAGAGAGAGCAGCATTGTCTGCTAATCCGTCTCTTTACGTCGGCTGCCAGGTAGCGGTAGCCTCAGTGTTACGTGCCCGTTTCCTGACTGCTCTCCTTGCCAGAGGACAGCGGCCCTTTCCACTCTGAGAGGTATCGCTTACGACAGCCGCGGCCAGTTCAAAGATAAACCAGGAGGAGAAACACACACCCTCTACGGGCATGGATCAAATGCACGCACATGGGTTTGTATGGTGTGTGTGTTATTGTTTCCTTACCCATGCGGTGTTATTCGGTTCTATGCAGCGAAAAAGCCCTCCTTTGTTCTCTGTCGGGCACGTGCACATGTGGTGGTGGGGGCGTGGGGGTGGGGTTTAATCCGGTCTCTGTGGATTATGCCGTCTTCCCCACGAGCTCGAGAGGGACTGTGCCACATCTCAAGACCGGCGACCCCATCAATCCAGGACACGCGAAGGGAAAGGCAGAAATGAACAAACCGGGGGAACTCTTCCTCAGTCCCAACCTCACCCTTTTCGCTACCAAATTGCCAATCATTTCACACTATAAGACGGACTGTGGCCTGTTCTCAGGTTGGATTTTTGCGTGGAGGGAGGGTTCGTTTTCAAAATATTTCACCGTGGCACGGCGGCGGCAAATGAGAACTTGAACAGCGCCTGGGAAAGCAAGGCCAGATTCCAGACACCTTGGAATGACATCAGCTGATCTCCATGGAGATGAGGTTTGCTGAGAGGGCTGTCTTGTTTACATAATCCAGGCACCAAACAGGAGCAATGAAAACACAATTGACTAGGCTGCTGTATGGAGCAAATTAAAACAACTGCAAGGATTTAATTGCATAATTAAGTCACTCTAAAAAAAAAAAAATCTAAGAAAAGCTCTTCGGAATGATGTATCCGAATGACCAGCGTGGGTTTCAGAGTGTTCATGCGTCAGTGCTCATGGTGCTGAATTGCAAAGGTGTGGGCTAATACGGGAGTGGGATGCCAGGTACAGATGATATCAGCCACGGTCACCTGGACGTCAGTTCATGCCATCCCTCGTTCACTGGTTCCGCTGCTGTGAAATCAGCCAACCATGTAATACCTGGACCCCCAAACATTCTATGGCACTCCTACAGCCAGCAGTTTAAAAAAGGAGCGTCTCTCCTTTTTCCTTACTCCTGGCTTCTTGCTCTGCCAGATAAGAGCCTCTCGCTCGTCTCCACACCAGTTTGTGTGGGCTGACTTCATCAAAGCACATTTATTAATGAGGGTAAACAGACAAGATCCCCTTGTCTGCGTCTACGCATGAAGCACTGAGGTGGAGACCAGCTGCCTGGCTCCGTCTTTCAGTGGAGATGAAACAAAGCTCACTGTAAGTGCAGAGTTGTTATTCAGACCGCAGGTCATTACTGACTGCTTGGTGCATTTCAAAGTGGCCACGCAGCAACCAGCACAGATCATCAGCCTGCACCTCAACTGCCCCAGCGTTCCTTCTTAAGCATTTATGGAATGCTCGCAGGGACTATATTGGGTGACTTTCACCCTCCCTCTAAACAGCAAAAAGGAAGATAACAAGCAACAGGAAGCTGCAGGTTCAAACCCCCTAGTGGGACACTGCCGTTGCATCCTTGAGCAAAGTACTTAACCCAGATTGTTTCAGTAATTACAAGGTTGTCTCATTAGACGATATGCAAATGTAAGCAACGCACGTTGCCCTGGGTGAGCGTGTCTGATAAGTAAATAAACACATCATATTCTACAAAGTTATGATTGTGACTGAAGCCTTTGTTGAAGATTTGCACAGCAGCTCTGGACTATAACAGCAAGGCTCTAACAATACAACCGCCGTGCTGAGGACGGGGTATTGAGAGAGTAGACTGAGGGAGGGCATGCATCACAAGCAGCTGCGGCAGTCTGTTCCACTCTTGGCCTTGCTCCTGCGAGAGAGCTGAGTGAGTATACACTGCACAGACTGTAACTGGTGCCGTGGCAGGATGGGTGTTTGGCAAGATATTCAGGGAGAAGGGACTTATTGCTACGCCAGCCAAAAGAACACACCGGTTGAGAAAGGTAGAGAAAGGGAGCTGCTACCCCAGCTGCTGGAGCACACTGGTAGAGAAAGGCTTGAGGCCCATTAATCCCCATGGTGTAAAGCGGGGTCTCCACCGCTGGTCACATACAACCAGGATGAAAGTGCTATGGACATCACCCCTTCATCAGGGCGTCGAAGTACTGCAGCCCAAGGAGGGTGTGGGCAGGCTATGGAGAGAGCAGATGCTGCAAACGGGGCTGAGCTCACACCCATATCTCTGGTGAGACTGATGGCAGCACTGATGCACTTTAATTACAGAGACCAAACGAGGACCATTCGTGTGTCAGAGTGGACTGCTGGGGAATGAACTCCGCTACAGTGGGCAAAAGAGAGGTGCCCATATTCAAGTCCGAAGTACAGCTGGAGGAGAGAAGGCCTCCCTGTTGTGTAGAAGACCAGAAGGAAGTGTTTTTGTTCAGTTGGTAATTCATTCACTACTATCCATTGTTTCCATCCTCCAAATAACAATCAATAACCAAGCAATCACGTAAAATATAGGTGAGAGTCCACTTTCCTTGTTGCTTGTTATACCTATTATTAATTATTTTACTGTGAACAAGTATTTCTGTATTTGCCCGTAAGCTGTCTGTCAAATCCCATCCCATCAAAGGCACTGGCAAGCTGGAGGGGCCACATCCTTCCCTGTGGGACAGCAGCACAGAGGCTACACCCACAGGGCACAGTAATAGAGGAAAGAATCTGGCTTTGCCACACAGTTAAATACATCATACATCATAGGTGTCTAGAAATATCAAAACACCTGTGCCACCCGTGTTCAAGTACTTGGTGGCATGTTGTGATTTAGGACCGAATTACAACTGATCTTTCTATCATCTTTCATACATTTGAAAAACAAATCAACAGTTGATTAGAAATATACATTTACCAACCATACTGTCGCAAGCTATTATTGTCACAATTTGTGTTTTGATACAGTGTACTGCAAGAAGCAGGACTTAGGAACAAATAGTAATTGACCTATCTATGGTCTTTCGGCCATTTTACTTTTAGAAAAAGATAAAAAAATAAACAATCACTTTTCCAAACCATGCTGTTGTAAGCAAATGTGAACTGTTATGGTGACAATTTGTGTTCTGATACAGGGTACAACTGAATACAGGAAGCCATGGTCCTGCCAAATAATGCAGTACCTCTCAGACTCGCTCCCAGGAGCAAATGGTGTATGCTGGGTTTCAGTCCCTGCTGAGATCTCAATTAATAATTATAAAATATTCAACATTTGGGCTGCTAAGTGAATCTGGATTTGACATCCCCCTCACTAGTATCTGCTGTTCTTTATTAGTGATACGGATGGCTAAAACTATGTTTATTCATCTGGAAGGATACAAGGTATTTCTTTTGTTCTTACTCTTGCAGATAGGTTGTCAACATTATAAATTAAGAGTAATTAGCTGTTCAATGGGGCCCAGAACAAGTTATTGAACAACTAATTAAGTTTAATTGAGACAGCTGCAACAAAATATGGGGCAAATATTATCAGAAATATGTTGACAAAAGAATTTCCATCTTTATACTAGCACTAACACAAAACCAACAGGACATTCGTTTCTCCAAAAAAAAAAAAAAAAAAACAACATTAAATATGCAGATGTCAAGTACTCCATTAACGGCTCAATCAAATGTAATTAAGTGAGAGCTCAGCTGGAACAAAAGCCCTCAGCCACTGTGGGTCCCCAGGACACGGTCTGAGAAACACTGAAATAATGGCTAGAAACATAAAAAAATTAAGTATGCAATCTGTCACTGACAACTGAATAAGTAATACAATTTTTCCACTGCCAAGTGAGCTGGTCAATCTACATCCACGGGCAAAATGTGCAAACACAGAGTCGGGTTAAGACTCGAAATTTGGAAACACGTCTTGTGGTAATGCGAGTGTTTGTGAGAATTTCATGCTGGTTTGTCGATTCTTCAGTGGGCGGCAAGTGGATATCCTTTGAAATGAGACACTCATCTTGACGCTGAGATTAAAATAGAATTCAGCGCTGACTAACGAGGGAGCGGAATTTTTCAGAGGACAGAGGAGGGAAGAGTTCAGCGGAGAGAGGAAGGAACATTCCCCCACCTGGTGCAATTTCTACGATCCGTATTCCATTTAATAACTCTTCAGACAAGAACATAACACGCCTCCTGAAAGAGTCCCACAAAGTGTTGAAATTACTGCGCAGTAAAACCCTACAGACGAAAATCCGTGTTCTGTATGCCCTACACTATGTTTTAAATTTCGTTCTGTATTTTTTTGGGGGTTGGAAACAATATAACAAATCGACAAGCATGAAGCACCTCACAGCTAAAGCAGGGAACAGGGGAAAAGCACATGGACAGGGCAGAATGTCCGTTATCTTCCCAACCTCACTTGGGGAGAGGAATTGAGTATGGCCGACATCCTGCAGCTTTAAGCTTTTTTTGCTTTTGAAAACCTGAACTCCAGCCAATTTACTGAGCTGAGATCAGCCCCCCCCAGTGTATCAAGCGGCAAGGCCTGCGTGTTAGCACCCGGTCTAATCTACCCATTCAACCAAACTGACCGAGTGTCTGGGTTATTGTCATGCTGGGTATGTTCTGCCCTCAAACCGATCTGGAATCATCTTACCCTACCCTGGTCCTAACCCAACCTATCTTTACAGAGGGTGGGTAATGACCCAGAATTAGCCCAGCGATGCAGAATTCCTTTGTGCCCTATACTGTGAGCTACAAGTCAGCAACTGTGACACTGCCAGAGCCATTCTGCTAGCTACATATAACACCCTTGCCAATGTTTTATGGACCTTTGGACCTTGTTCTACCGTTTTTTTCCATTGATTATGATGTCATCAATCCTGCACACCTCAACAGCACACTCATTTATGGGCCAATGTTTCCCCACTCAAACCGAACAGGCCTCTGAAGGAGCGTGCCGCATGAGGGATGATGTCAATTTAGGTCAGCTTGAAAATCAATCTATTCCATCTGTTTGTTTATTTCACGGGAAGTGTACCCGTCAGTAAGATTCACTTTGAAACTTGAATCATTTCACAAGCAGATGCCACAAATGGGGAAAAAAAAGACAAAAAAAAAAAAAAAAGAGTGAGACTGCACACGCCAGTGCGAAAACGAATGAAAATGTTCACAGATTGGTCAAACTGTATACAGATGAGTGTGTGAATGACTAGCAATTTGAGTGCTGCACAATTACACAATTAAATACAGTGTGAAGGGATACACCCCTCCCCCCATCACCACACACACACACACACACACACACACACACACAAACTGTGCTTGAAAAGCACGCATTAGCACTTTGCTGTGGAAACGTGCTTTGTGCCTCATTATGAAGGAATACATTTCCTTTGATGTTCTTCATATAGAGGGGGAACAAATTATTCATTTTGGCAACAGCCAACATTTTGTAAAATTAGTTTCTGGTTCCCATTTCATTTTAATGATCAATTATGATCCAGCACTGATTGCGTAGGGAAAAAAAAGCAAATTTCTAACATCTTCTCAGATAAAACAGTGATAAGAATAAAATGGAACGTGGAAATTGAGGGCGGAAACTTGCTCTAGGAAGCCAACACAACCATCCAAGATTTTCACATTTTAGACACGTGCAGTCCTTAGACCCATTTCATGTCAATTTTAAATCAGGTTAACTCAACCCACACACACTGGTCTGTGCAAAACCCCCTTACAAGAGTGGCCTTAGTTCCCATCTGCAGTAGAAAGCTGAAAGGAGACAGTTAAGGGAACATGCCAACTTTACATCAACTGACCTGCTTTTGTGTGACCTTTGCCCTGCTGGCCGAACTCTGTCACAGCCATCAGCTGGATTGCTGCCAGGAAACTTGGGACTTTCTGTGATAAACACATTGTTTGCATCAGCAAGTTGTGGGTGTTCCTTCTGAACGCTCAGCACATTTGAGCCACTCTCTGTCCCATGGTGCCTGGCTGTTTCCAACAGGAGTGGGTATTATGCTGGAAGGTGAAGCAATGGAACGGTCAAAAACCCAGTCTGGAATATGGCCTTGCATTGAATATTGTGTTAACCCTAAACCTAACCCTTGACTGTGTCCTCCTAGTTTTCCACTGCACATAGGAACTAAGACCATTCTTGTTAACACGTTTATTTTTTCACAGTTTTGGGGTAACCATTTTACCTGAGAAAAACCAAACTTAAGTGGAATACTCAGATGGATGAAATGTAGAGCTTGACTGTGTCAGAGAATAAAAGTCCTGTCTTGACGGAGCCTGGCAAATCAGGTGTACAGTATAAAACATGACCTTTCCTTGCCTCTATGCGCCAGGTCTGATTAACATGAGAACATTTGTGCTGTGACTGGAGGTTCTGTAATGAGTCTCAAAACAGCAGATTAGCATGTTTTCCAGCATTGACTGATGACAATCAGGTTTCCTTCCACTGGATTCAAAACAGGCTCCACCTACCGGCGGCGAGGCCAGATTCCCAATAATGACCCTGGATCAAGGTTGTCTTTTTCCCCTTAATAGTTGAGATTATGATTATGGCTGGGTCAGCTGATCCTACAACGGTTGCTGGAGACAATACCAGGAGCCTTGCTTGCTGTAAAGTGATGACTCAAACCAGAGCCCTGCTCCTCATTAACATGTTAATGGCCTGTGACCCTGCTCCAGGCTGTTTCCTTTGGCGATTGGCTCGTGACTGGTTGACAAGGCCCCTCCGTGCTAATGAGAAGCACACTGAAGAGTCACCACTAATATCACTTTAATTATGTCTCAAGCTCCTCTCCAGCCAAGTTCACCCTGAGGGTGCTACTGTATGTAAAGCCGACTGCTTTTAGGGGAGAGGACAGGAACAGGGGTCATATGCACACTTCCAGACAGCAAACATCACTGCTCAGTACTCACACAATTGTTTGTGTTCACTTTGCTGTGTAATCAGACTTTTACAAAACCACCGTGTACATGGGGTTAAAAAACTACTGAATAACATTCTTGTATTGTTTAATATTCCATCCAGAATTTGACCAAGCAACCCTCTGCTTTCCAGTCTATGCTGCCATAACAAGTAAGCTATTATTCTATTAAATTTATTCTTATAAAACAGACTTATAAAAGAGACTATGTGCACTATGTCCAACTGGTATATTTTGATGTACAGTACAGCGGTAAACTGTCTAAATCAAAAAGCTCTCAAGTAAATAGGTATAGTCAATTTGTTCCATAACAAGTCATTAAATGGTTCTTTAGTGAGTTGCTTGGATATTAACTTGCAGAGGCCAGGAAGATCACTACAACGATATATGGTGATATGACACAGGAAAGAACAACAAAATAAAGAAGAAAAAGACTATGAATGTTGGAATTCATTCCAATGAATTCCTTCATAAATACAAGCCCAGGTTCATTCAGCAAGTCAGGCTTAACAAGCCAGAATGGAGCAGGTACTGCAAAAATAATATCTTAAAGTGTCACACCTGTCAAAATCTGTGATTTGATATTTTACAATATATGGTATATGAAACTTTACATTGATGACTAAAAGTGACTTTTCCAAAGTTCAGTGAGTTCCCTTGCCAAACCCTCTATTGTCTGCTGTTGATGTGACTGGAACTATGGCAACTCCTTGCAGCTGCCATTGCTGTAAAATCCTGTGGGTGGAAATAGGAAGTTGTTTCTGTGTGATTTCAGGGCAAGGGAGGAT
Organism: Megalops atlanticus; assembly: GCA_019176425.1. Taxonomy (NCBI): domain Eukaryota; kingdom Metazoa; phylum Chordata; class Actinopteri; order Elopiformes; family Megalopidae; genus Megalops; species Megalops atlanticus. Next base: position 14,665,044 of record CM032897.1, read on the forward strand.
TTATGGTGCAAAACCAGACATCTGTTCAATCACATGAACTACGTCTACAATCTATATTGGTTTCTTTAAGTCACTATAGACCTACGTGAAGCAAAAAATAATTACATGATTATTCCTATTATTACATGATAATCTTCCGCTTCCACCTGCATTTGTCTGTGCATGCAATGCATTTGGTCATGGATGCCTCTACTGCATTACACTTCAGATTGATTAATGGTTAACCCTAAGGGGATCTTTTTGAGATGTGAAAAAAAGGTGCTTTGTAAGCCATTGAAAGATTCATTTCACTGTTGTGTGAGGTGCATTTTTTTTTCCAAGGCTTGATTAAAGGGATTTATATGTGACTACGCGCACAACAAAAACTGTACAGGCCCCCAATCCATCACGACTCCTGCTAATCTAATCCTCCAGCATCACATTAGAGTCCTCCTTTCGGCTCTCATCCCACCCCCTGCCTCTGACTCAGGGAAATTCTCCAGGACTGGAGAATAAATTAGCCCCACTCTACCTCAGCACTGCCTCGAAGTCACACAGAAGAGAGCAGCCTATACAGCTGATGGATTGCCGTTATACGGCAGACTGAAAAATGCTTGGTGCACCTGTCCTAACACTTTACCTTTATTTTATTATATGCTTTTCAACGGCCTTTTCAAGGGCAACATTTGTCTCACTTCCAAGCATTACGGACACATCTGAAATCGCTTCCAAAGAGCTGAAGGTGAGTATTACTGTCATTCGTGTATCTGCGCCGCGTATGTAATAATGTAAAATTGATTTCATTCACCAAGGTCAAGGGAGCGAGAGCTGAGGTCTCTGTTCAAATCCGCCATCTCCCTCCTCCGCTTTGATCTCCCATTCAAGTGCCCAACCTCCTTAAAGCCCCATGTAATCCTATCAGTCACGGCCGAGTAGATTCTGCAACGCAATCAATCGCGACTCCAGTGAATCACCCTCCCTAACCCCACCCCTCTGCTGTACCTCCGTCCCATCCTGGAAAAAGCCCTCGGACGCAAGAGCCTACTTCCCCAACTAAATAACACACACACACACACACACACACACACACACACACCACTGATGCATACTGATAGGTGGAATATACATGTGGAATATACATGAATATACAGTGGGAAAGATAGACTTGAACCTCAGGATGGAGCCACCTTGCTCTGAATGACTGCTCTGAATGCTCTGAATGACTTGCAGATCTGAACCTAACCTAGTATCTTGCTACAGTCTTGCTTGTATCTGTATCTTGCTACAGACTTGCAGATCTGAACCTAACCTAGTATCTTGCTACAGTCTTGACTCATTCATATTAGTTAGTGCCTGACATTACAAAGTGGCTCCACCAGTTATGAGGTTCAAGAGGCCTCATTTTAGCCCTACATGCAATAATGGAAAGCAGTTGACCTGACCCTCTCACAGCAGCAGACCCCCTTCTTAGCTTATCACTGTTCAAAAGAAAACTCCTGGATGCAGCTGGCATGATTGCATTCTTCCCTTGACAAACACGAACCACTGAAAAAAGTCAAACGAACAAAATCAATATCCTCAATCACAACCAAAATCACTCCACCTCATTTCAAAGGCCTCCTGCCTTGCGCTGTTCTGTAAAAGCAATCGACCCATAAGAAAGCGTTGGCTTGGAAGCCCCCCCACACACTTGCCTTTGCATGAAAGTTTCCCATATCAGAAATACAGAACAAACGATATCAGCAAGGTAAAACGAGGATTGTTCTACTGAAAACACCTCAGTGTTCTTTACGAAGCAGAACTTGCACTCTGTTGTGAGGGAGAATCCCTAAGGCTTGGGCAATTTTAATGACCATGGGCTGTGGTGTGGACCAATGAAAAGGTTCAGGGGGCGATTTCACCATCAGTGTCAATAGGAGGTGGAGGGATGCAACTGCCTCTGACCATAGCCTAATGAGTGGGCCTCATGGGTCAATTAAAGAGGCTAGAGGCCTCTTTAAAGTAAGCTCCCCCCATCCAGTTCACTGGTGGCAGAGAACACCTCGTAACTCTTATCATTGACATGCTACAGCCCCTCCATACACATCACAATACAAAAATCTTATTAAATGTATCAGCTGGTAATTTAAATATGAAGGTGTTTTATTCTGATTTTTTGCTTAGTTTTCAGTACACAAAGCAAACAGCAGGGCTTAGTGCTTGCGCATATTCTGTCACCCATTAACTAGCTGGGTTCTTCTAATAAAGCAATTCTGCTCATGGGCACAACAGCACCACCACACCTGAGATTCAGAACCCAAAAATGTCCTAAATGTTACCTGACAGTCATGTCCTTAACTGATTTTTTTGTTGCCAAATACTCAGTCATATATCCAGCAATGTTTACACACCAAGGACTTACCAAACACACCAATCAACAGGGAGCATGACAGAATACCTCTTGACTAGATGGGTTACAGGAAATGTTTGGGTCACCTCGAATCAAATGCAAATTTGTAAATGCATGGGTGCATCTTTTCAGTCATCATTCCGTAGCTCTAAAAAGACTAGCACCTAAAACTTTTACACACATGTATACCTATAACATCTCTTTATTGATCCAACAAATCAATTCTTAGTAGAAGTCTCAGGTCTTAAGATTGCATTCTGCTTGGCACCAGTACATGTATATTTACCCACACATTCTGTGATGCACTGGGTTTCTGATAGGATAGTATCTTGTTGATATGATTATTGGAAGAATCATTTCAACTTTACTAATTTTTGTGATTTGGGACAAGGAAATAGGTAAATTACATGCAATACCCAATTGGAGTTGTGTGTAGGGATATATCTTTCTGTCATCCAGCACTCCAACTTACTCATTTTAAATTAGTGTGTAAAGTTACACTCCTCCAGTGACACTTTATATATGAAAATGGCATGCAATCCCTTTTGTATGGTGTGCAATAAAGGTATTACTGGCACTACCTTACACATGTTTTGGGAATGTTCAGTGATTGCTGATTTCTGGGACAGTATTGTTGCTGATATATCCTACCCTGTTGTGTTTTTGCTAAATGATGACTCCAGTCTGGACCTGTCCAAACCAAATCGCAGATTTCCCCTGGCAGCTCTTTCTGCAGCGAAGAAAACTTAATCTTACAGCTTTGGGTTTCGCCCAGTCTTCCATTAATGTGTACCTGGCCACTCCATCTGGGGTCGATAATAATGCTGGAAAAGTCTACTGCAAAACTGCATGGGGTGATTTTTTTATGGTCCACTGTGCTGGAAGATGTGAGAGATGTTACTACTAACTTATTCTGAAAGGTGTACACATGAAATTTGCCAATGCCGCTGTTTTGCGTTTGTGTTTATGGGGCAGCAGTGTAGCGTAGTGGTAAGGAGCAGAACTCGTAACTTAAAGTTTGCCGTTTCGATTCCATGCTGGGGCACTGCTGTTGTACCCTTGGGCAAGGTACTTAACCCATAATTGCCTCAGTAAAATATCCAGCTGTATAAATGGACAACATGTAAAAAATTGTAACCTATGTAAATTACATGCTAAATGCCAGTAATGTAATCTGTGCACATGAATGTATATGTACCTGTAGGTATGTATGTGTATATATAAAGGGTACCCCCTTTCTCTTTTATCTTGTTTTGTTGTACTGTGCTATACCTTGAATACTCTACAAGAATAAAAATGGTTCTTTCAAAAAATTGTATTCTCCTTGATAGGGCATCCTCCTCATTCTGCAGGGAGGACTTCCTTTCCTGCTGCTCTGGTGATGTTAGGAGAAGACATTAGGAGGAGCGCATTACAGATTACGCATTGCTTATAAGATGAGAGCACTCAGAAGGGTCAATTTGTTCTCGTTAAAGCTCACAGGACATTGATCCGGCAGGACAGGGTGAATTATAGTCGTGAGAAACGCCATCATGACTCGCAGTACTTGATGATGTAAACTGCTGAGGAACAAAAAAGGGAAGGAAGTTTTTCACATTATCAAATGCTCTCATTTTGTTTCTAAGAGGAAATATTGGGTTCTGTAATTACTGGATGTACCTCTGGGAATAAGCAGAGCCTACCTAAATATAGCAACAATACTCTATAGGCCAAGATGGAGAACAGATATTAATGGATCGTGCAAATAAGCTGCAAAAGTGTAATTTAGAGGAAATCACCAACAGTGAGCCCAAAGATGGTCAAAGCACGTCACGAACCAAGGACAGTTTTGTCTAAGTCTCCAGCGACACAGCTTTTTGTGAAAATTCTACAATCCATTAGGAGGCAAGGGCAGCTTTTAGTGCTGTTCCTTGTCAGGTATTTCCCAAAACATTCCTTTCTGACTGGAGCTTTTGGTTTAAATGCCCACTTCTGCAGCTTCCACCACAGACTGAGAGGGGCGAAGGTGGCGTCAACAGAGCCCCAATTGGGCGGATAACGCCGATACATTCGGGCACTGCATTCAACACATCTCCCTCCGAGTTCTGCCATCTGACCATCCACCCACTCTTCGAATCACCCAAATGCTCACGTGACGCCTCATGGCTGTCGAATATTCTCTTTCGTGAATCCAGAATCCTCCATTTCCAACAGTCCTGGTCTGTGCTATTTTAGATCATTTCTCAAATATCATATTGATCGATCCCTGGTCACCTTCCACACTGTGCTGATGACCCGTCTCTGACCCCCAATCGGACCATTCACCACACAATTCCCACTGCACCTTCAGCCAAAATAGGCTGGAGAACACCATAAAAGGCATTTTCTCAAAAAAAAAAATAAATAAATAAAGAGAAGCCAGGCTTTCATACAGGAAGGTAATGGGGGTTAATGAATGCACACTCTGCGGTGTTTGCTCTACAGGGTGATTGAGCTCAAATTGCCTCCCTCCCCATTCGATGCTGCCCTCCATGAGATATAATGAACACGTATTGCAAAAATTCCTCCCTAAGGTGGTGCACGGGTGAGAAGAGAGCAGCGGGTCATGTCCCTCCCAGGGAGCGAGGGCACAGCTGGATGCAGCGGGGGGACCGGGGAGGGATCCTTCCTTGTCCCTGCTGTTCGGAAAAGCCCGAGGTTCCAGTGAGTGATGCGAAATGCTGCCCAAGCCACCCCGATGAGTCAAATAATGAGCTCTGATGGCCTCTGGAAAGGGTAAGATCAAAATGGAAAGAGCTTCAGAAACAAAGGTGATGCTCGCTGAACTACTTTATACGCGACACTGATAGAGGGATAGAGAGCAAGGTCATTTTTGTCAATGATCCTCTAGGCCTGAGACAAGGGGGCTGTCAATAACAGTAAGGGGAAGAGAGGGTAAATGCTAAGCCTGAATGTCATTGTATCTCATATCTCTTAAAAGCGCTGACATTCAAGAATAACTGCAGTCTTTAGAAAGCACCAGATGGTTTCATTGGCTCTACCTCTATATCGGAGGTTACTCACCTCATCCTGGAGGGCTGCAATCCAGCAAGATTTTCAAGCTTTTTTTAAAACAACAATGCTTTCAGAACTGGGCAAAGGAAACCAAAGTGATTCAGCCCTCTCACAGTGATTAATAAGGATTTCAAAAGCCTGCCTGGAAAGAAAGCTTGTAGACACTGCAGTCCTACGGGCAAAGGACAAGCAGGGCTGCTCTATTTCAATCCAAATGCTCTGGGGAGAAAGTCAACATTTGCTGACTGAACAAGACTGATTGTAGTAATTTGCAATTAGGTAATTTGCAGCCATAAAACATTAAGCCATATATTCAAAGACTGTGAGTTGAACTGAAGCACTTTTCCCCCATTTAGGCATGTATACCTTACCAGTGTAAACATGAGGCAATAAACCTTTGTAATTTATAGAGCCTCAGTAAGAATAGCTAAATCTGAGTCTAAAAACACTCAACACGTTTGACATTGATTTTAACGCAGTGTGCCGGGGCCAGTCAGAGCTGAATGTGAAAAGTGTTCTTTGGACGGACCATCAATTACTGATGTGCAACTGGAGATCCGCATCCACATCCTGGTCTTCATCACCACTTGAATTTTCATTATCTGTACCCATTAAGTCCCCATCAGCTGCTCCTTTCAAAGCATGGTGGAGCTCCAGGACCGGGAGAAAGAGACACCCATTTACTAATATCGTTCAGGGATTGGTCTGGGTGGTTGCACTGTCTCTGACAGGGATGGGAGAAAATGGTCATGCAGGCTGTCTGCTTAGCCTACTGGAACATCTAGTGAAAATCAGTACTCTAAAGTAAAGCATGTGCAAATACAAACAGCAGGGTATTTCTCAGTACCTAGAACACAAGCACTGCTCCTCCCTATGGTCCTTGCATAACTAGCATGATATGCAAACAGATAAGCACACAGCAGTCACTGTGGACTGGAATTGTGCATCCCTAGTCGCGGAAATAACTATTAACCTCCCAGCTGACCCATGCTAACTTAAGCATCAATATTTACCTATCACCAGTTGAAACAAGAAAACACACACCAACCTGTTTGTGACAGCAAGGATATCTTCATCAACATTGCACACCTGGCACTAGGCGAAGAGAGATCTCTAAGAAAGCCTGGGAGCTCAGAGGTAGCTGACAGGATCAAGGGGTGCTGGCAAATTAAACGAGAATCCCTGCTTATCTCAGGAAAGTAAAGTGCCCTTCATTTTCTTCTCCTCTATCAATTACACCTACTGCTGGCTTTTATTGCCCAGTTATTTATAGTGTGAGGCACCGTCATCTCAATTGCTTCCAGGAATAGGCTTTGGCGATAACAGTTAAGGACTCCACTGTCTAAGCATGTATGTTTATAATCGATGTCAGATTACCTGTTTCATAAGAGGTCTGCTGCTGTCTTAATAATGTCTCATTTCACACTGTCAAGGACAGTGAGCTCCAGTAGCATTGTGGGATGCTTTGTTTCATCACGCTGCACTTGTAGGCTGCTCACCTTATCTGTGGCTGCACATATGAACAAAAACCACCCGGGGGTCAAAGGGCACCTCTTGTTCAGAAATTGCTATCACTTCGAGAAACGTGCTCTGGGGAGCTCAAGTTACCATTTGCCCAGTAGCTGCAGCACAAAGGGTCTGTACGTCATGGACAAACAGCACAAAGAATATGACATTTGCCAAGGAGAGGGCTGGAGCGTGAAGTGTTGTCTCAGCTGTCATCGTTAAACAGGAAATACTGCATTATTTTAAGATAAACAATGTCCACGCCTCTGTGCGATATTGAATCTCCCAGCCTTTCAATAAAAAATAAATTGTCAAGGGCTCATAGGTAGCAACAAACCTTAAAAAAACATTTTTTCCCAATACAAACATCTTCTCCTCTGTAACTGTAATTGAATGCAGAATAGTTTTATTTCCTGATCCTGACTTGGATGAATATGGCTAGAGGAAGTGTAATAAACTTTACCCACAGGAGTGCAGCTGCAGAAAAACCAGCTTAATACAAACTCGCTCGCTGAATGTATTTGTACATGTATTACATGAAAATTGGACCCGAGGAGAGTGTTCTACTGGATGTGCCAAGCAAACACTACCAAGTCACCAGCCCTTACAAAGGGTGTTTGATAAATCCTTAGTACGCCCAACCCAAATACTCTCCCTCTTCCGGGTGTCTCTTAATATTCTCAATGTTGTCTGCATGGCAGGGCTTTGACTTGATCCATGGGAAACCCTCACTCTCCTCAGAGAGGGCAGGTCATCCCGTCACTGCGCTGGCAATACAGTGTCAGCTTCCTTCCCTCTCCGTTGGTAACTGGATCCACTGGGCTGTTTGACGATAGCGTCAGGTCCTGTCTTGCACAGGGGGCTGTGAAACTCTACCTGACAGTCGCGCCATCGGAGGGACGCGGCTCCAGGTGTAACGGGGGATATGTAATCGAGCCAAGCCCGGCTACAGCACTGTGGCTGTTGCATCAAAAAAAGGGGAACAGGGCGCATCACTGCAGACTCACTGCGCAGACAGTGTGCAGACGAGCACTGCAGACACCACTCAGTTCCACAGACGCGTGATCCCTCACTACCGCTGCATGGGAATTGACAGTAACGAGAATGCAGACGCTCCAGCAATTGTAAACAGCTATAGGCGGTGCGCACAGGGGGGCTATCAGCCAGAAATAGCATGACAGAAATTGCACTGTGACTAATGTGTGACTGCTTGTAGCTGCTGCTGCTGCTCTGCACTGAGGTGAGAAGCAGATGCGGTGCATGATGGGGAAATATCAGCCTTCAGCAGTACATTACTCCTGCGCATTTTGCACATCCAGGCCTGCTGTGAATTCCGACCGGAACACTACGCAGAGTCACACGCACGTGCCCTCCTCTGTGATCTGCTGAGTGAAATCTGAGTGGATGCTGTTCTAAAGGGCTCTCAGCCTGCTCCACACACACTTCCAACCTTAAAAGCAAACAGCCTTTGTGTTTCTCTGTCACGGGTACCGATGTTGCCCGGCAGAGTAAAACCATAAGCGTCTTCCTGCTGTGAGAAACCTAATCCTAACAACAGAGGATATGTGAGAGGAGCACAGGTCATAGAACAAGAAACACATTTTGGGTCACACACCACAGTGCTACTGCGTGTGAAACCCACTGGGGAATTGTGCGCTATTTTAATACCAACCTGTCTATTTCCACATGGGCTTTACTGCTTCACAAGGAGGATGAATGGAGGTACACCGAGCCTCACCAAACCAATACTTACTCATAAACAAAGACCAGAACAACTGAATGGAGATTTTGATTCTGTGCAGCTAAACAGGAAGAGAGAATGAGTCTTGGGTGATAAAAGGGACACATTCCGGCTGAGATGCACTGCTGGGTAGGGTCGTATGTGTTTATTATGTGCTGGCCCTGTCTGTGTTCTCTAAACCCTGGCGCTGGCAGATGATTCTGTGCCTCTGCTGTGATGTTGCTGGTTCCTTGTCCCGACTCCAGGGCCTGCGGCCGCCCCAGTTCATCAGCGTCGGTTTCTAATCCCCGCCCCCGGATGGTCGCGGAAGCTAATCCGGCATGGCAGCGCAAACCGGGACGCCCCTGCCAGCTCCGCTTCGTGCCAGTCCCATCTCCCTAACCCAGCGGAACGCCACGACCGCACGGCTGCAGCATCATGCATTCAGGAGTCAGAGACGCAGAGAGAATCACGTAAACCGCACTGAAAGGGTTTCTGCATTAGGACGCAGGAATGGGTATCCGTTTGCTTCAAATGAAGCGAGGGAACATGGTGAAAGAAAGCCCCATGGCTCATGTGGATTAATTTGGGTTATATTCAGTAACATTCACCACTTCACTGAACTCATATGGTAGTTGAGAAAAATATTTGACACCCACAGAAGAAAAGCAAACTGCAAGCATGCTCTTTAACTCCCTTAGTCAACACCTTAATGTGAAGCAACAGTCTTGAAACTTAAACTCTCGTCTCAGCAGAGCTGAATACTTATAGCGGCAATTCAAGGCATGTGCATTTCTTGAAGATACATCACCTGGGATGCAATGGTAATCAAGTCCAAGGCATGAACCCAGAGACAAGAGTCTCTGGCTGTCAAGAACTGTAATGGTTTGGAATTACAGACCTATTAGTAGCTCAGCTGGACCTATTACCTGCTGATTTTACAATCGCTCCAAGTACTGTAATCCACATCTGAGGACCAATGAAAATTGGGCCAAGGTTGGCTCTGGTTCCCTTCCCCCTACTAACCCCTCCCTTATGCTTCAGATTGACTCCATGATGGACAGCTCATGCCCTGGAGGGCCACACGGCCTGCTGGGTGTCACTCAGTCCCTGCGTTTAATCATTAAACTTTAAATATTTAGGTATGAGGTCACCTCTCCTGGAGTTCCAGTTGTAAATCAGTGTGGAGGTGACACTTAAATCGGTTGTATGTCTTCCAGTTGTGACATTTCAATGCCAATTCTGCTGATAAATGTATGATTTTCAAGGATTATTCAGATTGTTGCAGCAGCCAAATTGGGCTGCACTATAGGGGGACTTGCCAGAACTTCCTGAGATACAGCACTTTCAAAATATTTTGTGTCCTTGCAGAAACACAATTGAAGGCGTTCCTGGCAGTGATCACTGGTCCTCCATAACTATTGGTGGTGGATTTATTGTACAAGGTAGTGAGCAAGCCAATTTATTAGCAACATTAATATTCTGACACTGCAGGACTTCATAATACTTGACATTGAGCTAGAGAGCTGGCAAGAGATGGACATATTTCACTTAACTCAAAAGAAATTAGCAAAAGTGAGCTTTAATTATTTATTTATTTATTTTAGATTTGAGCAATACCCTGTGGATTTTCAAGGACTATTTGGTGAGGAGGAATATCTGACCACTTTTCACAGCTGGAAAGTTGGAAAGGGTTTTCAAATATTTTCAAGGACAGCTGAATCCTAGTTGCTAACCAAAAAGCATCACTTCAACCTGGAGATGGCTGCTGCCCTTCAGCAAAAGAACTTCAGAAAGAAAGCAAAGAACTTTGCATTGATGAGTATATATAAGGAGGTAACCCTCTGTGGTATGAAAACTGCCTGTGTTGTCTCCATATAAATAATACCTCTATCTCTATATGCAGAGACATATTTCACTTTGAAGTGGAGGGAAAAAGGCAATGCCTTCTCTACTGTGCAGCAATTACTGAAATAAATTCTACATCCACTCACTTCTCCCTAAAACACATTCACTTCCTGAATTATGTTTCACACAAGGTTGATTGACGTGTGCTACATACACTTTTTCACAAATGGGTCCAGTGGCCTATAAATGCATTTGGTTCATTCCTCACAGCAGTGGTTCTTAACCTTTTTTGGGGCATTTTACCTACACTTACCTGAGGTAACATTGCAAAACAACTGATGCCAAACAGACTCATGCCAGAATTGACCCGATTTCACTTGGTATGACACATCTCTTCATCCTTATGCATTTCCTGTACTGTACATCAATACACTGAGCAAGGCCCATTGTAAGTATATGTGTAAACTTCTGAAACGGTCATGGGCCTATATTGTGGTTATTCATCTCTTTGTGGATGTGTTTTACATGTTCTGTTGGGGGCAGCTGCATCAATAGGCCAAACGCTTTTCATTGTGACCTTGAGAGTAAAATGCCTGTTTTTTCAAGCTTGGATTTGCAATGACACATGTATTCAATACAGACAAAGTATCCTTACCTGGTCTCAAACGGCAAGACATTAATCACTGATAAAGATCTGCTGCCTGTTAATTGTTAATGGGGAATTGACAAAAGAGGCTTCCTTACCTGACAATCAAAAGCATCTCGTTTGTCAAATGCCACTAACACAACTGGGCTTCAGAGTAGTGGGCCAACGAGTGGGAGTATGGAAATGGCTTGCCAAGACTTTCCATTTTAGATGACTGTGGGGGAGTTTTCTGATGGCTTTGTCCAAGTCATTTTGCTGATTTAGTGGATGAATTAGGAATGGCTGTGATTACACAGGCATCACTCTGTGCCTGCCTTTATCTCTTTGATATTTTGAGCTCAGGGCTGTTATCAGGTATAAAATACACAGTCATGCCTTCATCCTGTCAGACAGGTGTCCAGTCTTGAGACTATACATTTATTTCATTTTAGACATTTGTGATGCTGTTTTTTTGGCTCCTTCTCATTTTGTTTGCTGTCAAGAAGAAGAACTGACCATTTAAGTCACTTTCAGCGAGTTTGAATTTTGGGCCAACAGAAGAGAAGTACAGAAAGTTACATATTACACACAATCACTGAATATAATTAGTACCCAGTGGCACCACCCACTGAAGAAGACTACAACAGCGCTATTCAGTGGTTGATGGTTGGCAATGGAAACACAGTCAAATTGGAAAACACAAACAATGGTGAGCACACACGTTGTAATTAATGAAACTTTAAGATCAGCCTCTATAAAAATATCTTTGGTCACAAATGGAACTATTCAGCTTATCAGGTTAACTATGCTATTATAACCTGGGATGCCTAAATCCATTTATAAATGGATTTTTTTTTTGTTTGGTCATTGACAAAGTCCTACCTATGTGAATATTGCTTGATGAACCACCTGCAGAGGAACTGCTACTTGGTGACACAGTGGAGGAAAGCATTTTAATGATTTATACAATGTACAAACCAGCTATTGTGTGTTTTAACATGAAGCTCTGGAAAAAAATAACTGAAAGAATCAGAAAATGACTCACTATTGTTTAAGGAAGACCATTTCATGAAGCAATATGCTAGAGGCTTTAGGTATCATTTGACTTTTAAATTATCAACATAATTTTGCATACCACCTGTCCTTGAATATGAATAGGCTGACTGATGAAACTTCCATTTGAGAAACTTGTTGTTTCACTGCCTTACATAACTGTTTGCTTATATCCATTTAGCATATACAGTAGGTATAAAAATCAGCCAAAATTTAGCAATATTTATGAGGAAAAAATGCAAAGGCAAAAGGAAAGTGAAGTCTGGGATGTTGAGCACAGTGACGTTAATGATACTTTGGTATGCAATGTTCTGCAAAGACAAATTTGCGGGCTTCATGCAACCAGACTGGCTCAAGTCCTAACCAGCAGCAGTCGCAGTAGCCACATGTCACCATACCTGAGCAAGGTCACTAATGCATGTTCTATTATACCATCTCACTGCATCCAAAAATGTCACTGAATGTAACAGAACCTAAAACAGGTTTCAGTTAGGTTACTGATTAAAGCAGAAAAAAATGTCCAGTGTTTTTTTTTTTTGATGTTGCATTTCCACTGTTCAATCAGGGGTATGAATTATCATGACAAAATACCATGCAGAATTATTTGGAAATTCTGCGCCCTGCATTGCTCAACTCCAGTCGATGTACCATCTGAGAAAGCGCCATTTTTCATTATTCACCTATCTTCAACATCCTTCTCAAAGCGGAGGTCTGAATCCACCAGAAAGGGCTCCATGAATACTACAGGTCCCACATAGCTTTTCGACAATGTATTCACAGCCACAGAGCAATTTCCTGCATTTTCCCCTTCACGTGGTTAACCCCTCACGGGCACAGGACTGTATAACATTTAATGCTCAATGCGGAAGAAGAAAGATACTGATAAGATCAGACACTGGGTATATCCATTTTGCTCTATATAAGGGCGCCCTTTTTTAAGAGGTTTCAGATTCAATTGCTTCATCCCACTGCAATGTGACGGGGACGGAAAAACCTCACCCAGTTCAGTGGCTCCGATTTTGCGGTCACTGACAGCAGGGCTTGGCTCTCTTTACAATCTGAACACGGCACAGTTCCGTCCTTAATTTTGAGTGACGGATTTACAGTAGGCAAGTGTGACGGTTTTGTTCCTCACACAACACGAGTTTGACAGCAGCTCAAAATGAATGAACAGCATCACATAAGCACTTCCTTTGGTCTGTTTCCACAAAGTTAAGCCAAAAGGAACTGGGTTATCTCATGCACCCACTTCCGTTTCCCTCTTTTGGTTGAGTGGGTGTCTGGCAGCCATGTCATCAAATAAATAAACATTGCAAGTTGCAAAGAAGACAACCGTTTGAATGGCCATGGGTGGAGAGATCCGACACGGATGGTGAATCTGAGGGAGATCTCTGTGATAGCAGAGAATGTCTCTGTTTGATTGCAACGTCGAACACGTAATGGGAAGACTGCCTGTTAATCGCAAATGACAGGTATTGACCAGATGCAGCAGAAGAACATATTGTGCGGTTTCGCTTGAGTAAGGCTATAGACATGTTGATAGTTAAGGCATGTTCATCTATTATATTTTGATCTTCGTTTGAAATAATATACCATAGTCTGTAGTAACACCCCCACACACACACACACACACAAACTCATCCCTTCAGAAACGCTCTTACACCCTCACAATTTCACACTTCCCCACACCCTCAAAACCTCAAACTCAGCCTCATATTTTCTCACAATATCATGCATCTCAAAATCTCATACTAGCCCCATACATCATCACCATATCAAGCACTCATTTCCTCACAGTCTGCCAGTCTTGTTCTCTCACCTGCACACTCACACTCCTTTGCAACATCAACCCCTTTTCAAACACACACACACACACACACACACATCCTCACACTCTAGCAACCTCTCATTCTCTTACAGACTCTATACAACACAGTACTTGAGTCATTAATGGCCTGACAGGGGAGTGAAGCCAGAAAAAATAATGCTAAGATGATGCTTCAACACACTGTGGTTCCTAAATTTAATTAGCTGCTAAATACACACACACACACACACACACACACACACACACACAAAATAAGTTCAGATTTATCTGAACTAATTATATCTCAACACATCCAATACTCCAAACTCAAGACACTGTGATCCAGCAACAGCTCCAGATTCAAGACTCAGTATCAACTCAGAAGTATTAACAAACTAAACACGTAACGAGTCACTGTTATGGCAGAAACAGAACACGTTTTAATTAAATTATGTCAGAGACACTGGGCTTTCCACGGTATTTGCATATCTGGTGGCTGACAGGGAAATTTTCATGAGAACAGAAAATTGACATTTGCATTTCCCCGTAGCGGTCTGACAAAATGTAACTTCTGTTGCGAGTTGAACTGTGTCTCGTGGATTGCTGGGAAATGGTTCCAATACTCCCGCTGTGAATTGCGGTGGCAAAGCACCAACCACACTTATTACTGAACCACATGAGGACCCGGAGCAGCAGAGGAACTAAACAAGCATCCACAGACATATGCAGCGCCACTCATTCCCCAAGCCAGAAGAAAACACAAAGGAGGGAAAAAATATGTTTTAGATGAAAATGTGAAATATTTCCCTTTGTAGCCTAGCTCCTTAACCTTGTCTTCATATTCCAAATCAGGTCTCGTAAGAGGTTTTTTTTTCCCCTCTCTTCCAGTCCAGTTGCACTTTGGAGAGCTGAGAAATCAAAGGCTTTTCCTTTGCATAACTGTCAGATTTATGTAGAAGGCTACATTTCAGCTTTCACATCTATATATGACATCAACAGTGCACTGCTCATAACCTGATGAACTGGGCCTTTGAAACCTACCCATGTTCTGAAGCCAGTATTTTCCCACTAGTGCAAAAGATGCCTCTGTGGTGCATGCGTTCTAAACTGGCTTGGTGCTGGTTTAAATCTGGTGTCCAACACTGCACTGCACAAGTTATCCACTTTTTTTGTTTGTTGCCTGTTTATTTCAAAGTGGCTGCCTTTTTTGCTTCCCTGATCATGATGAGCACAAAACCCACATGAAAAGGCAGTAAACTAATAAGGCTGTGATTGCAGTGTTATACACTGAAATTTACAATGGAAGGAAAATCTAACTGAGACCTCCATCTGCGAACGGCTGTGCAGAGAGAGAGCTCACGTCAGACTCTGAGGAGAGCACCAATTACAGACTCTTGCCATCAGTCTGTGAAGACGTTCTGCCATGCTGTGACTAACACAGCCCTGTACTTTCAGTTACTTTAGTGTACACTAATCACAGGGGAATTACAAGTAGTGTGCTCACAAAGTACACCCAATTCCTCCATGTCCCAACCTAATGACCCAGTGAGTCAGATTATGGGAGTCCATTTTGTGGAAGGCTAAGCAGGGGGCACTGTGTTTGTGGTCTTCTATTAAAATACTTTATTTTGGGATTGCATTTTGTAGACTAAACTTATGCAGCAATTGAGGCTGATAATCACTGTTAATTTGTTCCTTTGACACAAATACTAATGTCATATGCTGTAAATTGAAATTAATTATTAAGAAATTCAATCAAAATTAATTATCACAACAATCAAAGTTATCACAGTCAATTGCAAGAGCGTAATCTTTCCTTTGCGGTCAACTAAAACAGAGAAGCAGTATGACACCCATCTTCCACAACCTTCTGCCTCACACGTTCCCTGTTTTCTGGTGACAAACATGCTGGAACCCAGCTATAGGACCCAGCCTGGAATACAATGTGTTCATGGCCATTTTTCTCATCTTGTGTTTCGTTTATCATTGCACGCACAGGCCGGGCCATCTACGCAGTACTTTTTCGATCTGCCATATGTTCAGCAAAAGGAGAAGATTAATTAATCGGATTTAACAGACGGCTTAGCTTACACGTAATGTGTGTGTCATTGAACATCCCCTCCAGGATCTGTGGCGAATTATGCCATTATACATTCTGAAATGCAGCCTAGAACTCTATACATGTGTATGGTATCAGACGCATTTCACTCATTTCACACTGGTACTTTGGAATATGGTGTGGTTATCATGTAGGCAGGGCTGCACATGGCTAGTATGGCTTTGCTGAATTTTCCTGTTCCATTGGGTCCTCAGAGTTACAGACATTCCAGATGAATTCAATCAAGGTTTTTGTAGTCTACCTCAGGATTTACACATTTTAGATTTTGAGAGAAGTTTTGAGAGGATGGTTTTCCTTTTGGATTAAAAGGTGCACCAGATGAGTGATGTTAAGATAGTTTTGTTAGATTGACAGATGTCATGCGGATACCAAATGGTGTGGCATGGCTGGCGATCAGCACCACACAATACCGAACCCCACTATTCAGAGTCTGAAACCATACATAGCTAAGGATCTAGGTTTCTCCAATTTCATTTTGAGTTTTAATTAATCATCCAAAATCAATGCACACCAAAGACGCCCTGCTTTCATAACCCAGATACCTCCCTGCCTCTAGTAATTGCATCATGGACTCAAAATTAGATTAGATTTATTTAGCAGATGCTCTTATCCAGAGCAACTTGCACAGCTATCAATTTTTACCATTATCCATTTATGGAGCTGGAGGCAATTCGGGTTAAGTACCTTGCCAAAATAAACAACAGCAGAGGGCCACCTGGAAATTGAACCACAACCTTTACACCACTCACCACTACACAACACTGTTACTATTTTAGCACAGTAATGTATTACAGCAAGAGATCCTCCTTTTCATGTGGGCAGACTCACTCACAAAAATACATTGTTAACTTGAGTTCAGGCTCTCTGAGCATACTCCCCCATATGAGAAAGGAAGGTTCCACAGAACAGATCCTCCTCTGACTCCTCTAATAGGGCTAACACCAGATGGCTGGATACCAATATTACTCTTCAGCTCTTTAATAAAAGTCACTGTGCAAGTTTCAGATGTTCCACAGAGAACAGGAGGCGGTGCATTCTCACTGTTCTCCCCTGACCTTCCTTCACTACCACAGCAGGATACAGCTATTCAGATCCAAAGCTACAAAAACCCTGTACTTAATCCTAGGGCCTAAAAGTCCCCTGCAGAGAAGCCATGCCCATCTGCTCAAAAACACAGAGGTGACTTGCTGACAAAGATGGCAGAGTTCTCCAACATCCCAAAGCAAACCTAATGTCATGCAGACCATTCAGCGGCCTCTGCTCCGGGTATGTTAAGACATTAGCTATCACAAACACCTATGTATCATGAAATGTTCTCTTACCTGGATTTTGCGTTTCCCAGTGAGGAGAGGGGACATCAGTCATGAAAAAGAAAGGAAAGGTTGTTAGTATCACACCTACAGGAAGAACCATGCATTTTATGAAGCCACACTAATATTTACCTGTACGTACAGTATTCATTCATGTTAGGGATTAATTACATGTTTAGTCTCTGATAAAAGCACCCCCATGCCTATCCAATGGTAAAATGTTTTGCATCCACTATTCCACTATGAGTGATCCTTAAACACCACAGGCATGTTTGCACGTACAGTTTGAAGTTGCGTTTGACACAGAACAGAGATGTAGCACCTAAGTGCTTTTCACTGTGAAATGATTGCCATGCCTGACACACATCCAAACATAAAACTCTGTTTCCATGATGTATATTTCCTTTACTGTATGCAGTTTATGTTGGTTATGTCACACACAGAGCTCCACAAAGTCTGCCCAAAGGGTAAACTGAAAATGAGGCAAGAGCAGACAATTACTGACCAGCTGCGAGTGGATGGTAGTGTCCTAAAATGACTCACAGGTAGTGTCCTGAAATGACTAGCTGAGTGACAAGCCACCATGGTAAGAGAATTTTATCACCCCAGAGTGGTAAAGGCCAATGAAGGACTTGCAGCCACTATGAAAAATATCTGTTCGTTTCTGGTTTTCATTAGACTTTTGCTTCTTGGTAGATAGTCCCTCCACTTCAGTGCTGTGCAGCTGAATAAAACTATCACCATGTTCGCCGCACTCCTTCCTGGACATTTAATACATGTCATCAGGTCCAACTTGGCTGCATATGCAAGGTTAACTCAGAGATGACTTTGTAAGAGAAAAAATTTGAAAAGGTTTCTGCATTTTCCTTGAAAACTATAAAATCCAGGCACAGCCAAACATTCATTACACCTGAAGCCTGTCCATTTTAAAGGGGTCACTTTTTGGAAGAGGGCTTACTGCAACCAAGCAGGCCCAGTGAAAGATCAATACACAGAAGGACATCACGATGGGCATTCATAAGCACTGAGGTGCTCCAACATTACATTAAGCAAATTAAAAAGCACACCATGCACTTTCAATGAGATTTTAAGGATAGTAGCAACATTTTCAAAGAGAGCTTTTTCACTGCTGCAAAACAAATTCCTCTGAAAGTGTGTTACTCCGAAGACGGAATTATAGGGTGAAGTAAGTTTCCTGAGACACATTACTTTCAAACTATTCTGTGTCTGCTTGAACACATGCTGGACATGTTGGAACAGATGTGAGTCACCAATGACTTTTGGGCTGAATGTAAAAGAATTTATCCCAGAGATGCAGACATTGTACTATATATAAAAATATTCTCCTCCCATCACCACCACACACACACACACACACACACACACACACACACACACACACACACACACACACAGAGCAAGGCATCTCTTATTCAGTCTCCAGAGATAATTGCAAAGAAATAAAAAAGAGTATCCTGAGACCCAGACAGACATCTTAATATTGGAAGTGCAATGTCTGCATCTCTGGGAGGTGGTGCAGTATTAAGCTGAATGGAAAACACAGCTCGGCAGCAAATTGGCAATGCTGTGAACACAGCCTCTATATATGATATGACAGCTAAGCTTAGCAGGGATGGCAGTCTTAGTCAACATAAACGTGACTGTGGAGGCCTCATAAACTGTAACACGCTTCAATGAAAAGAATCAAAGAGCTGAGCTGGCATCGTGTTGCGCTCCATCTCCTTAAAGGAGCTAAACAGTAACTGCAGACATGAGTAATATTGTGCACCATTAAATATAACAAAAATCCAATATATTATTTGGCAAAGTTGAAAAAGGCTTTACAGGTAGCTCCTCCGGCACTGGATGATCTCCCCTCTTGTATTCTGGTAGCACAAGGATCCCGTATTTCTAGGCTATGTTATGAAGGAGCTGAAAGAGTACTGCACTGCATAACATAAACAGGGCTGCAATATGCCCGACCTCCTTCTCCTGGTAATCAGTGGCATATTCACCATTCTGTGTTCCAAAGAAATTAAAGAAGGTCTTTAAAGACTCTTTCCACTGAACGCCACATTAGCCAAGTCTTGCAAAAATGCAAGTTCAGCCATTTTCACAATACTTGCAACCCTATTGGCCTACCCCTCATATTAATAAAGAAACATTTTCAATAGGACACTGATTACATTATTTGACTTTTAGCTGATACACGTCATCATGCCTCAGTGACTGATACATACATGTATTGTATTCTAGAAAAGTCATGTGTACCAGGATTATTACCTTGAAACATCACCCTACTGATTCTAGTACAAATTGTGCTTCTCCCCTAGAGTGTAGCCAAGCAGCTACAAGGAAATGTCAGCACCAAAATCTGCACAAGGGTAGGGACATTGACAGTAAAGCTTCACACTGGTAAATCATAAACTATGTGTGAAAATGATCCTACACACAGGTCAGAACGAAATTTACATCTATGCACTGGAAGCTGCCCTATTGAAGGCCTCCCTGTTAAGCTAAAACATTCAAAATAACTCATTTGAATCAGTCAGACAGTAGACAGACACAGTATTTAATCAGTGTTGGATATTCATGTCCTTCAGGTGTTATTTTATGGCTTATTTTGTGTTACTGCCATAATTCAGTATCATCAACTGCATTTGAAAAGTGTGAGCTGGCCTTTGAAAACTCAGGAGAGGTTTGTGATTCTGTGTGGGTTTGTGAGCTGGGTTCAGGTGTAATTGTTCAAGGGAGTCATTTAAATTAATGATTTAGCACAGATTTATGTACAATGTTAATGTGAGAATTTGTCCACTGCCTTGGGCCAGCAATGTGAGCCAGGAGAGACACCAGCAGGCCCTTTTAATAATCTTCTCCAGACCTATGTGCAATCACAGCACCCCAGCCTAACCAAAGCATTCCCTCATATGCCATTCAACTCAAAGGCAACACCTTCCAGAAGCATCACCTCGGCTGGCCTTCTCACTTGGAATGCACAAAAAGAACCGTAAACACCGCAGGTGTCCGAGGAGTTGTTCCGTCTGCAGATCAGTTACGCTGGGAAAGAAACAAACAACAAAGACTTCTGAAGGCTCTGAATAATGCAATCGGCTGATTTATTCATTGTGCTGGGAATTGCTCACACGCGCAATTCGAAAAATTTGTGCTAAATGGACCTATTCTCCACAGAGGGAAATTCAGATGAAGGTAATGCACCCTGACCAGTGTGATAGGAATAAGATTAACATGTTGATCAACCATCTAATCTGTAGTAACAAAAGTGGAACACATTTTACATATATCTTAGTGGGCACAAAGCCTAAACCATTGTTTTCATGGTTTTTGTCTGTGTTTTTTATTTAAATATTTAATTCAGCCTTAGATGAGTGTAATACTCCTTCTTGTTGAGCCTGGGAGTCACCTGCAACAGGTGAATAGATTGATCTGAGGCGTCCAGTTACATACCACCTCTTTTTGCAACCTTTGGGTCACCAGCCACATAAGCGCAACCTGAGAGTGACAGCAGTCTGATTGAGACTTCAAAACCTCAACTCCAAAAGCAGCATGTATGTCAAAGTCAAGCCTCAAGAGAAGGTTCCCAATCTAAATGGCCGTTTTTATGACGGAGCACATTCGTAAGGCGTGGTCTTAAACGAATTAAGGGCATGCGAGGGAATACCCACTGGAGGACGCTGTGCTTCTCCGTCACCAACATCAGAATCTCCTCGCCGTGACCCAGGGTGCGGAGACGTGCTGAAGCGTGAACGCGTGAGACGGGGGGGTCGTGACAGATGGAGTGGACGGCGGCGCGTCTGTCCCGGTCAGCAAACGCATCGCTGCCTCCACCAAAACTGTTGCTTCCGATGCATTAGGAGGAGTGTTACTTCCACTTCATCTAGAACACGTTTGGGTATTCGTTTCACAGTAGAGGGCATTGCGGGTGACTGCGGAACAGCAGCGTTAAAGCGTTCCAGCATTAAAGCGCTCCGATTCTAATTTTGAGCCAGGACAGCTTCTAGAAACATCACACAAAGCAATGACACCAAAATGCAAGGTTCAAGATGAATAAACTCAAAATTCTCTTTCATTAGGATGGGAAGAGGGATGCGCCTTCTTTAATATCGCAGAGACGATATCAAAGGTGACAACAAACTACATATCAGCTATCATGTAACATTATTACTGTTGTCACAATCATATTGGGGAACATGAAGTGACCTTTTACTTGCATAACAACTGTATAATGGACTGAATACATAACATTGGAAAAAATATAACACAATACCCACATAATGTAGAAAAGAGGTGTGCTATTTCTGTAATTAAGTGTATATACAGCACACAATTTGCTTCCACATTAGTTACTAAGTAGCATCATAATGTATTGTTACATGCCCATTTGTAAAGTAATGTTAATATTGTTATGATGAATGGAGGTCAACATACTGGTGTGCCACCTCATATTATTATTAAATTATTCTATACAATATCTCACTGTATAAAAGTACTTTTGTAATATTGGTCTACAGCACTCTCTAGCGTTTATAATGCAGAATTACCACAGGAATGGTAAACATGTAAAGCATGTGCAATTACAGCACTTAATGTAGAATTAGGCCTGTAGTGGACAGTGACCTTGTCATAAACCTCACCACAGGTACCACTCACAAAACCAAGATATCGAGATGTCTGAGTTGCTTAACAATGTCTGGAAAAAAAGAACATTGGCAAGATGCAAGTTCCCCAAAACTTTTTTGCTTTTACAGTTCATTCTGTGTGTCCTTGAAGAAAAATTGGAGAAAGGCTTTTCAGGCTGTACATGAAAGCATCTGATACAGGTAAGCAAAAAAGTGACAGCAGTCTGATTCAGACTTCAAAACCTCAATTCCAAAAGCAGTACGTCAAAGTCAAGCCTCAATCAAATGCTGTGAAACAGATGTGAAAGTGAATATGTGGCATCTGCCATCTAGTGGTAATAATGCTATAATACAACAAAAACATAAAAGGTACACTTGCACATAAAATGGCAATGACAAATTTGTTGGGTTCAAGTGGAGTGTGTTGTCTCTTGATGTACAGATTTAATGTTGCTGGGGATCGTAACACTGTGTGGGCTCATGCTAACTTTGGTTTTGACTCATCTGACAAATGCCTTCGAATCTAAAAGATATCAAAACCCGGATATAAGACACAGCCAACTGCGTTCATGATGACCACAGATGCCTTCATCTTCTTTATTTGTACTCCATCTCTACCCAATACACACTGTCAGTATGTGCTGCCTGAAAGCATTTTCTCTTGATGTTCATGTTACATTTGTGCATCTTTGCGCATTTATGGCTCTGATTAGGGCTGTGGTTATCAGACATACTACACTTCGCAAACTCTGTCAAATACTATCAAATGCTAACTTCATCATTTGAATAATCAGCATATTTATGTCAATATATAATTCCAAAGTGAAAAAAGACTAACTGGTATTGACCATACCTCAAATATAGTCTATATCAAAATATTTCATGGATATTTAGTATAGCGGTAATATGTGACATAAAATTCCATTAAGTTATTTGCAGGTGGAGTCCATTTTCTGTTTTCCTGACCGCTGACCATGAACACTGACACAAAGACTGACAAACTGAATTGAAATGAATCATTTAATATATAAAAACTGACATTTCTGAGACAGGATAAGTTGTGACCATTCAACCTCAATATTTTGTTGATGGTTCATACTGTGATTTTTTAATGAATTCAGATAACCAGAATAATTGTTGTGCCCTGGACTGTGTACTGCACAAACTGTTCAGATTCTACTGCATAACAGTGCTCTATTCTGACTCAAGTATGCCATCTAGTGAGAGCTCTGCAAACATGCAGGTCTAAATGAAAGATCACAGTCTCCAGCTGTCCTAACAGCTTGGCTTACCTGAGAGAGGCCAAGTCTGTCATCCCATCACCAACCTCACTGCCCAGTACATTTCCAATTTATGCCAAGACTTCTGGAGAAAACCCATGAGGCATTTAGCCACTGCTCTCTGCTTGTAAACTAAATGGTGAATGGACTTCCGTTATTAAGATAACACTCCTGAAAATTAACCCTATCCAAGGGACCAACATTTTGTTAATAGTTCCAAATGGACAACAAAGTGATTACCATAAAAAGTGTGACCTACATCTGAATAACAATTATACTAACAGTTGTTAATGTTGAGTAAGTCAAGTCAAAAATATAGCACATTGCGCTACATTACATTATATTACATAACTAAATATTTCTGGGTTTCCACAGAAAATGTTAACTGTAACTTTTGACAGGAATCACCAGCAGCATTTTAAGGGGATTTGTGGGATCAGGAAATTTGCTCCCAGGGAAACATTTATCTATCGCTAGTGGCCATACGAAAAGTAATGCTGGCCCCCATAGAAAATGCTTTCCTTGTGCCACAGTTGCTTAAAATCCATTGCGTTGTCTAAACAATCAGCAGCAAGTTCTGATTATATCAAGTCCAATGTCTTTGGCTTCAGTGTCATTCAGCATAAGAAATGAGGAGGCCGACAGTTCCGAAGCTGTTGGAAAGTTGACAAAGTTTCATTGGTGTCCAAACAGTTGCTAGGAGAAGGTCAAGCTGTGAGCAGCAAAGCATCCCATAGAACAGTCTCCTTGGGTTAGCCGAATAAATGAACAAATATGTACAGACTGGATGGCTCTAAACACCCTGAGATCTTGGTCCTTAGAGGTGGGAAAAAGAAATGTGTAATCTCCTTCTAATCTAATTTACACTTTACTGTCTGACGTCCTTAAATCAGTCTACTTCCACTCCCTGCTGGTCAGCGGGGGGTCTGACACCCTGCCCTCTGCAAGCCTAGACAGGTAATGGTCAATTGTACTCTGATGTGTCTGCGCTTTTCTGTCTGGGGAATGGAGAAAGAGTCTCTGTGAGGTCTCTGATACCTTAAACAGTGGTTGCCGCCATCCTCTGGTATCTCTTGGTCTCTTACTGCTGCATGAGAGCTGAAAGCTTTCATCCCTAGTTGAGTCATTGCTGAGAGGGGAAACCAGAAACCGCTGTTACTCCAGGTGTGTTTCAGGTGACACAAACTCACCTTGACTGACGCGCCCAAACAGTCACAGGGGGAAGTGGAAGTTTCAACCTGCGTTTCACACCGACCTGACAGCTGGCTGCAGACTGTCGACCGCTGGATTTACCAAGAGAACAGGGAAAATTTAAGAACAACAGACTGCAAAGCAGCTGCTGCAGTTGGAGCGTTGCCTTAATTCTTTTGTGGTGGCCGGCAGTGCAGCATAGTGGTAAGGAGCAGGATTTGTAACTGAAAGGTTGCCAGTTCAATTCCCTACTGAGTTACTGCTGTTGTACCCTTGGGCAAGGTCCTTAACCCAGAACTGCCTCAGTAAAAATCCAGCTGTATAAATGGGTGACATCTAAAAATTGTAGCCTTTGTAAGTCACTCTGGATAAGAGCATCTGCTAAATGCCAATAATGTAATGTAATCAATGCTATTAGAGGGGAAACAGGAGGGTTGACTGAAACCTTCCCTCTTCGTCTCGTCACCTGGTTGCTTAAGGTGAATGTCATTTAATCCAATCAAGGAAAAGGATTGTTGTACCTCTACAGATGCGTGGATGCCCTGTTCTTTCTGCAGACACGTGTCGCACTTCTTTAGCCGCTGCCCTCCAGCTCCCTCTGACTGGGCGGAGAAGAGGTGAGGTGAAAAGCGTGGTCGTCACAAGAGGGAAAACGCCGGCTTTGCACTCGCAGCGGCGACCTATCGGTGTTGCCGCGAGCTTTCGGTTATCTCTCTCGGCACAGAAGGAGCTTAGTCTGCAGCGCCGGGGCCAAGGCAATTTCCACACTTTTAATAGAGTAATTGTAAAGACGCCCACGCCGCAGCAAGATTCCCGCTCGCTCCCAGCTCATACCTATAGCCGAATCCTCAACTTCACAGCACAGATAAGACTGCGCCCCTGAAACAGGATCAGTTTTTGATTTTTTTTTTTTTTGCTCTTAATGGTCTGGAGTAGGATGAGGGCAGGGTTAACTGATCCTGGATCAGCACATTCTGTGCAAATAGCACTTACACATACAGGGCTACAAAGACATATCTACACTGTGTGCAGTGCCTCTGAAGACACTGCATTGTGGGAGTCGCGTTTTATGATTTCCACTGTGTCTAACAAGGAGCTCCATCCAGGACGTGAACAGAAACTGAGAGCAATAGACTGCCAAGGTCAGTGCACTACTGTTCTTTCCACAGGTTAATAGAGCTGTTCTTCAACTTTCATGTGAGTCACAACACTGGAGCTGAGGACTCGTGTGTATTAATGAAAAGGCCTCATACATCAGACAGTTAATGTGAAAACTCCATTTGCAGGCAACACACTGAACTGCTGCAGCTGCATTAAGTTGCCCACATTGGCTGCCAACGTACAGCCATCAGGCAAAAGCAGTTTAATTTAGTCACTCATAGGGGAATCACACAGGAAAGCAATACATTTGACAGGCACTTCTGTGAAGTATAATATTCATCACAGGTACAAGCTTCATTTATGAAATATGCAGTAATGGAACAAATTGCCATCGTCAGTATGAACAAGTGTTGGCTCTGAGACAGTGACCATTCTATGACACTTATATCATTATACTCCTCACACTCCACACAAAATCCACACATATGAGCACAAGGGCTGACATTTCCATAAGCATTATTATTTGCTGGCAACATAGTCCCAAATAGATCATTATGTGGAAGCTATAGTGGTAGGTTTGGAAAACAGACAAACAGTTGTATTAGAGTATATGCTGCATTTATAACCACATAACGGTTTAACCTGCTATCTAACATGCATGCATGGATTATATTGAGTTTTGACTGGATTTTGAATAAGGAGCTTTCGTTTTCAACAGTAGTTCTAGTTCTACATGTTATTTTTTGCCTGGTGACTCTTTGTAAAGTGTTCTTGTGAAAAATTTAGCCAAACTGCAGGAAGCTGCCATAGAATCGGGTGGGACTGTCGCCACTTTGCCCCATGCGATGCAGCGGGATGGGGACAGATGCCTGGCACCTTTTCAGCTGCCAGAGGAGCATAATGGGACAGGTGGTCGGCTCGGCAGTTGGCCGACCGTCCAAAACTCACAGGAGCGGCTAACTAACGGTAAACAGAGGATAATGTGCTGAGTCTGTGCACCCCAACTGCGTGTGAATTAACCTCATACCAGCACATTTATACAACTGCAGCCGGATTACCAAACCAATTAACCAGTAAACCAAGTAACACCATTTTAGTGGCACAAAACCACCTCTGACAAAGTACTGCATAACTCAATGATTCATTGCAGGCAATTATCATGAGATGTCAAATGCAGGTCAGCTCTCAGTCAACAGCTTTATCAACCTAATTAATTAGTATGTCAGCCGGAACAGACGCCAGCATAAACAGAGAGCCCCCCAGACCAGAGTGCTTCTTTAAAGAGAATCTGCTGAAGACCCATCTGCTCAATGCACACACACACACACACACACACACACACACACACACACACACACACACACACACACACACACACACCACAAGAGAGGGGGGATGAAAGAGAGACAGAGGTAATCACATTCCCTACATGACTTATGGTACTCACTCAGTTACCATGAAGAGAGACGCTGTGTATTGTTAAGACGTCAGTCCTACAGGACGGCCCAGGCATTCATGTTGACTCAGTAGGATGGGGTCTAAATATTTTATCACACGCTTGCAGCTCCTGTGACTGACGGCTTTTTGTGCTGATGTCTTTTGGGAATAAAAAAAAAGTCATACAGCTGCAGTTGTTTCCCGTATTCCATTCCTTTTCAAAACAAATTCATGCTTCCCAATTCCCCCGAGCCATGCCGGTGTTAAGGGCAGAGGGCTGGCAGAATCCCCCTAACACTGCATACTTGTCATTCCCAACACATA
The DNA here is from genome assembly GCA_019176425.1 of Megalops atlanticus. Lineage (NCBI taxonomy): Eukaryota > Metazoa > Chordata > Actinopteri > Elopiformes > Megalopidae > Megalops > Megalops atlanticus. The sequence goes on from CM032897.1 coordinate 14,692,403, forward strand.
CTCTCCATCCCCAGGACCAGTCCACTCAACCCCGATGTCAATCACAACTATTACATGAGAATCACAGTGAAGTGATCCAGGGTAAGAGGTTGGGTATATAAATTGGCCTTAGCCACACCATTAATGGACCTAGCCCTCCAACACCATTGAGCCCTGCTTAAATTGAGACCCCACTGTGCATATGTGCCTGGATCATTGGCCTGGGATATTAGCCTCTCAATAGTTCTGCCAGGAAGCAACTGAAGAAATATAATGCACTTGTATTTTGCATCATCTTGTTCCATCATCTTGGTCATCTTCGTCCAAATATCTTATCCATGACACGATCACAATCACACCATCACTACTATAAACTTACGTTCCCTCCCAACCACCGAATGGTGTCTGGTGGTCCTGTCACATCACGGTACAGACTACTATCCAAAGCTCTCTGTCATTATCCCCCAATATTGGAACGAACTTCCACACTTCCACATCCATTCAGCTGAGTCCCTCACTATCTTCAAGAAACAACTGAAGACACAGCTCTTCCGCGCTCACCTGACCACCTGAAACACTACCACCTAAAGCAATTTCTTGTCTTAAACTTTGTTTTTCTTTAAAATTCAAATCTATGGTTTCATGCACTCATATCTCTACCAGCTAGCTTGTACCTTGTCTGGCCAACTATTGAAACTTGGTCATGTAGCACTCCTAATATTGTTCACTCCTTATTTAGCTTTTAACTTGTGTTGTACTCTGCCTCATTTGTAAGTTGCTTTGGATGAAAGGGTCTGCCAAATGAAAAAATGTAATTGTAAATCACAACAGTGTCTAGCTAAATGACCATAAGAAATATTTCAAGTGGAACACCCAACTCCATTTGCCGAAGCATTGTCCTCTACACTACCCTTTCAAGTGAAAGGAGAAAATTAGTGTGAATCAAGATTACAGTACATACTGTACCATCTTTGTGTGTATAGGGTGGTTAACCTAATTTTACAGGAACTGCTGAACTAAAAGCTTTTTCTGACAGCTAAAAGAATGACAGAAGTTTTAATCTTTTTCCTTGCTGCAGTGCTAAATTAGCTTTTCACAGAGTCAGCATCCACAATGTAGGCTACATCTTAATAAAATGGATAGTTTCAGGCGTTTTTATACAAGTGTTTTCTAAGATCACAGTGCACTTCAGTTCCATAACCTTTATTTTCTTTTATTCATTCAAGTGTCTAAAAAAGACCTACCCCAGCAAAAAAAGCCTCTAAACCAAACCACACAAAAAGAACATGAACAATATATGCCAGTGTGATTTCAACACTGAATTCTTCAGAAATACAAGTTATATAAGGTTTCCTTTCTGATTTTAAAGCCCATGGCATAAAATATGTTCAGAGGACAGGGTGGGAGAGACAAACATGGACAGAAGTTAACACTCTTTGAATAGCAGAAATAGGTCATCTTCTAAAGTACCTGTCCACATTTAATAGCTGTCTGCTTGCGGAGCCAGAGAGAATAAATTACGGTTGTACAGGCGCTGTGTACGGACACACATCACTTCGAACCTCATATTTCAGTGCCTGAACCATGCTACTCGGCAGCTGATGGCAGCAAATTCTGTGTGCCTTGAGCTGCGGCTTACTGTGACACGGTAAAGGACTGAATTAATATTACAATGAATGTGATATCATGATGGTGTTAGCAGTGGGATCTTGAGTCCTTCACATTAACATTACTGTCTCTACACCGAGTTAATTAAAGCATGTCAGAAGTGAAAGTCCAACTTCCAAGGCCTTTCCCTTTCTGGCAGGTGTTGCAAAGCACCTGGCCCATGGCACACGTTGGTGCCAGTAGTGGGATTTTGAATATTCACCGCTGGGGCCATGCTTAATGTGGTGTGCAGTCTGAATTAGGCTTCAGGTCTAAATTACACCACTTTCTAGTGTGATATTACCGGGAGTCCCAAGACCTGACAGCAATTAACAGAGATCGACAGCAACTCAAGGACGCCACACCAACAACAGCCAAGGAATTCAGCCAGTCAATTGACACTGTGCCAGTTACGTAACCCAAGGACCCTCACACACACCATGTAATGAGGAAATAACAGCAACATTCTGTGCTTGACTGTGTGGCCGTTACGACATGTTGAGTGCTGTTGCAAATCAGCCCTTTCTAACTAGTTACGCCAAGTCAGCTGGTGAATTCATTATATCACCCTAATATCACCATAAGTCAATCCAACCATCGTGTCAACATGGCCACATAATGTGGTCATTATGTGGCCAAAAAAAGGAGTCAAAAAAGGTGAAAGCAAATAGTCTGAGGCAGTGATACGGAGACCAACCAAATGGACCAAAAAATCATAATCTGACCTAGGACCAGTGACTGCAACAGCCTTTTGCAACTTGTAAACAGGCCTAATTTGGATCTGACACCAGCTGTGATGAAGGACCCATGCTGAGCTCTCACAGCATCAACACCTTCTCCTCGTTTAGAGCGGAGTTTAAATTTCACCACAAGGGAGGGAGGTCACGGGCGGAGCAACCAGAAGCTGGGCTGTCTGAGGAAGCTGGTCATTCCTGGAGTCAGTTGCCATTTTGGGCCCAATCCCCTTGGTCTTTTATGCACACTTTGAGACAGGCCAATAAGAGGGTTATGGGGAGATTTGCAGCCAAGCCACATTGGACATCAGCACCCACAGAAAAGCTCCGGACGGTCAATCACCATGTTTGCCCGAAATCCACAGATGGCTGTTACTTGTATGTTAAGCCTGACACCCTCACAGACTTAGGCGGCTAATCAAAGTCGTCCCACGTACCACGGATACGCACATTTACATAATTAACAAGTTGGATGCAGCGGGAGACACAGCTAGTGGCAAGCTTTCACATCCTGTTCCTTTAATTACACGCTGCAGGTCTGAACATATCTCCCGTCAGGTGTGCTGTCAAACTTCCACAGACAGATCTGCGCACCTTCAATGACTGAAATGTCTTAAATGCACCCCCTTTCAGTCAGCTGGACCAGTTAGGAATGCTGCTTTCAAAACTGCATATTTATACCCAAGTCAGAGCCACAACTGCAAAAAAATTATATATGAGTAATTTTAGTAAACATATTGCGGAATTTGAAAAATGGGAGCTTCATTCATTGAAAGAAGCTAGAAAGAAACTAGAAAGAAAAAAGAGAAAGACAGAAATGTAAAAACGGGGCGGCAGTGTAGCATATTGCTAAGGAGCAGGACTCGTAACTAAAAAGTTGCTGGTTCGATTCCCTACTAGGGCGCTGCTGCTGTGCCATGGGGCAAGGTACTTAACCCAGAACTGCCTCAGTAAAATATCCAGCTGTACAAATGAGTAACATATAAAAAAAATACGAGCATCTGCTAAATGCCACTAATGTCATGTAAAAAAAAAAGAAGGTTCTTTTGACTGCAATACACATCATAAATTTTGAACCACACACAATTTTAACTTCCAGGCAAATGATCTCGAGACACTTTCTTGTCAGAAAATTGTTTTAATGCAGCGCAGGTAATTAATGAGTAGGTTTGAGTGCAGACAATCCAACAGAAGCCGCAAGACGTGCCTTTATGAAGACGCATGGGCGCAATTACCCCCTCTGCCGCTCTGAGAACCTGCGCAAATGTTTATCATTTAATTGCCGCCCGCCGTCTCGCCCGCCTGTCTATCTGATTCACTCTGCTCAGTGCAGCTGGGTGGGTGCTGAGCCTGCAGCCGCCTGGCACTGGCGGTAAGGCTACCACCGCCACTGCCTTATCAGGTATTCTCAAACCCACCAATTAGCCGCTCCACACTGTGAAACAAACGAACACATGTTGGAATAAAACTGGAGGCAAACAACAGAGTCAGCATGTTAAAGTAAGTAGGGGGAAAAAAATTGCTGAGGTAGTTTTTGCGTTCTACGCGCTGTCCTTTAAATATGGCATCGTTATGCAGCGAGGTTGTTACGGCTGGTGAGGTCCTGAGAGAGGGGGGCTGCGACCTAACTGTTCAGGGCTGCGGTGAACACGGCGGACTCCCTTGATATGAACAGCTCTGTTATGTTCATTAATAATCCACCCATATGTTTTCAGTAGACACATCATCCTTTTAGAGGGGGTGCAGTGAAGCAGAGGCAAACCCAGCAGGAACAGGTCGGAACCAAACTGTGGGCATGATCATAGGGCATGAATTCAAACTAGAGGGGGTGAGGCACAGTCAACAGGCACCCATTAAACCAGAAGCCCCAACATGACAGGATCTTTCAGACCACACACAGTCAGACTCCAATCCTAGACCTGTGATACCCACTACAACACTGTGCATCTAGAATGAGCTTTGCAGAAGCCTGGTCAGAAACAATACTATAAATATTAGTAATAATTCTATTACTGCTATGGTTATACTGTAGCCAGAATTTCATCCAAAATACAGTCGTTCTGTAATTTAGGTGTTGGTGTAAAAAACAGACAGTGCTGTGACACTGTACTCCACTGTGTTTTACTTTCACAACATGACACTATAGTATGATTATAATATTCACACAGGTACTCTGCAGCAATTTGTGTTCCTTACAACTCACTTTTAGGACCCTGGTGTAAAACACACTGACAAAATAGCAGCGGCAGATGTCATTTGTATTCATACCCCAAGAGACAGACTTCATTTTTATTGATCCAATGCAAAGCAATAAATGTCAGGCAAATGGAGAGGAACAAAAACAATTTTTTATTAATATCCAGCATCTGTAATGAATCTTAATCTTATCCCTGTTAGTTTATTTAACAGCACTCTGATCCATCACCTTAAACACATCAACAGCTGAAGGCGAACACAACCTGATCCTCAAGGGGGCATTGTAAGTACAGGGCATCTACTCCATACTGACACCAGATCAGTGATCAGCAAGTGAGAGCTTGGTATGACTTAGATCTGATCAGAGATCAATAGGGATCAAAAGAGAAGGGAGTAAGGGAGTCTGGTAAACTTTTTGCAAGGGCTATAAAGCCAAATCTGAAGGACAGTCGGGAGTGGGATACCAGTTCAGATATCATCACAAATTGAAAGACACGACCACAACCAGACACGACAGCCTACTGCTGGATATTCTTCCCCTGAATTCAGTGGTTTGGCTTCAAATAATCCACCTCCTTTCAATTCATACTTTTGCCTTCACTCACTCCCTCAGTGTACTCGTAGGCCTTACTCGTGAATGATGAGATTAATAAAAAGCTCATTACAGAAGTATTACCCTCGTCCATCCACATTAAGGCCAGGCCGCCTCTAGATGCTCCCGCTGTCTCATCTTTTTTGTAGGGCAGTTACAATCCAAATAAGCAGCAGGGATAGACCCCAAATTTGAGTGTACGAACTGTCTAGCACTCCTCCGGTGGTCATTAGCCAAGACGCCTTTCTTCGACAGCTTCTTGTCACAAGAGCGGGACTCAGAGCTATTCGCCCTGGGTTAATGTCCTGGCAAACAGCTGTGTCACTGTTCAGCGCGCCCTGGAGATACACAGCAGAGAAAAACCACACTTGACACTCACATCCCTGTTGGCGAAATTGACAATGGGTGAATCCAACAGGCCAGCGGAGTGCATCTTTTCACTCTGCACCAAGCCTGTCCCACAAACAGCAGGGTGGCTGGGACAAAAAGCCAAGCCTTGCACCTCTGTGCCTCTGTTCTGTGTCATGCTGACAGAATAGCGCTGACTACAAGGACCAAATGTTGCTGCCCGACCCTGGCGGGCTGCAGACACAGAATTAAGGCGTCAAGAGGGGCCTTCCTGAAGTGACGCTTTCCACTTCGAGGTCTGACCAGGTTAGCAATTCGGCAAGATTCAGAAGGGAGGCGAAGGGGGAAAAATTCAGTGTGTCGAATTGGAAAATCTGTTTTTTCTTCTTCAGCAGAGAGCATGACATCCTTACGACAAGAGACTGAAGGAAACAAATGACCCAAAAACTCAGGGCTCAGTTGTTTGCATTAGCCGATAATCCTCATTAATCTGCTCGGAAAAGACATCAAAACAATGAGCAATCATATGCTCCCTGGACATTTAGAAGGGTTGGAGGGTCAACCGGGAATCACTGTGCTGACCAAATTCCATCAATCTGAATATCTGGTGCACATCGGATTTGAGTAAATAGACACCATTGAAGGTACGAAAGTACGCCCTTGAACACAAGAGCTATTCCAAAAGCACAAGTCGAGCGTGCCAAGATCTTAATGATAGTCAGTTTGTAATTTTGTCACAACAATAGTTACATATTTACCAGAAGTCCACTTATCAGTACAACTATTTCATCACCAGCAGTGCCCTTAGTGGGATTCAAACCTGCAATCATCTCAATCTCAGCTCCCCAGCTGCAACTCTACAACGCTGCCTTGGTAGACAGATCATGTAGGAAGAGGAGAGTGAAAATACGGGGAACGAGTGGATTGATGGAGTCATAAAACTATCACTATCAGACAGAAAAGAAAACTGCAGGCAAATCATTTGCTATGGAACATTCCTCTGCAGAAACCTCTCTCCTCTTGCACTTTGTGTTGTGCCTGCTCTTACATGCTCATATGTGATGGAGGGGGCATTAGAGGACGAGTAACCGGAAGGAAAACTCCCACCGTAATTGGGGCCCACAGGGTTGGAGGAGAGAGGGCAGCTCAGGGCATGTGTGGGGCCTGTGTGTCTCCCCCAAACCTTAGATTAGACAAGATGCCCCCAGAGAGAGAGAGAGAGACAGTAGCGGAACCTCAGCAGCCGCAGTGCGGGTGGTAGAAGGGGAGAGAGACAGTGGTGTGTGTGTGTGTGTGTGTGTGTGTGCGCATGTGGTGGGTGAGCACAGGACACTATACCAACAAAGACATTAAAAATAAAATGGCTGTGCTATTCAGAGGCTGTCTTAGATTTGCAAATACAAATAAACTATAACCGGCAAGACAAAATAAAACACTGTGCATGTTTATGCTAAATATAATAAAAGCTGCATTTGACAGGCCTATCCTCCCCTTGGAGAATAAGTGTCAATCATGAGAGCGCTAAAACTTGTAATGGAATGCAATTATCTTTGCTTATACTGTACATTAAACTCTATGTTTATTGTGCTAGGCATTGCTGTTCTACTTTTCCCGCAGACATGTGATATCCTAAGCCATGATCCTCAACTACAACAGCCCTGACGCAAAAGCCTACATTTGTGAAGATCTACCCTCGGGCAGCCTAATGTTCCTTCTGACTTTACTGCATATTCTACATGTGACCATAATCGCATTATCAGGTCTCTTTGCAACTATCACTTTTCCTCTGAGAGGAAATGACATATAACCATGAGATAAATTTTACAGGAAAGTCACATCAAATGGAAAGACAACAGGAAGGTGGTATTTTAGTACTTGACTGACTGTCCCTCTGTCCCATGTTCACCATAACCCAGCAGGTCCAAATCCCTTCTTCAGGCTGAATTCGGGACAGGTCACAGAGGAGACGATACGCTTATCTGAATGGAGTCATGATGCACCAGTGCTTAGCATTTATGTTCACCGTTTTGAGATAAACAAAAGATTCAAACTATGACTCAGACAGGGCAGAGGGGGTCAACACAGCAGATATTTGGGTGATGAGGATTCACTCCTTTGTCTGGAATAGACCCAATCTGTATTTCACGCACAGGGAAACAAAGCAAAGCAGAAATTTCCCTTTCACTAAGGGCGGTGATAAACGGTCATTGCTCTCGAGCACGTCCTCGGCACATCTTTCTCCTTTTGACCTCATAGGTTGTGACAAGGTGTTCGCTTGGCAGAGAGAGAGAGAGAGAGAGAGAGAGAGAGAGAGAGAGAGAGAGAGAGAGAGAGTGGCAGTGCATCTCTGCACGCGGCGCTTGTCACACAGATTCATCGGCTTTCTGCAGGGCAGCTGATAACCGCGTTCAGGCTGATCAGGGCTGGCTCTGATGACGCCAGCTCCTGCATTGTTACAGGCAATACCAAGCTCCCCTAAATCCTCTACCTTCCATTTCTGTAAAGGAGCAGAATGAAGGAAAACTACAATACCCAATGTGCTTAGGGCTCCATATCAGTAAGGGATCACAATATGCCCTGAGAAGCACTGAGACTGCATGACTGTCAGCCACATCCAAACACAAGACTGAAGGGATGGCTGGTGAATGGTTTTCCAGGCCACCAGGAGGAGGACGGGACAATGACATGTGGGATGGTTACAGGTAGTTAGATTATCAATTTTTATGGATGTAAAAACTCCCTTTAAAATTTGAGGAGGTTCTTGAGGGTACTTTTTAAGCGAGGGAAATGCAAACAATCAGTCTTAAAGACACAAGGAAGGCAAAATAATGCACAGGGAAAACAAATGAAACATGAAATGATAAGCATCACCAAAGAAGCTGAATGTCCCAAATAATGAAAACCTTAGGTGTGTTAGAGTTCAGCAAACAGTAATGTACCAAACCAATAACATGAAAAAATCAGCAACAGCATAGTATTTAACAAATTCAGTACTTACCCAAGGCAAACTTACAAACTGAACCAAAACATAATAATCAAGAAACACCACAATTCATTGTCCAAGCACAAATGCATTCATTTTAAACCAATAAAATAGCCCATGCCTGTCTAAAAGTTACTTTTTTAACCATCTGCCTTCAGCATTTTCTATCCAACAATGAAGTAACTATTGGAATCCCAATTTGTGTATTTGTGAATGTCCTATGTCCAGCCAACAGAACAAACTATCACAGACATGTTAGCAGAGTGAAATGTTCTCTTACCTGGATTAGAGTTTTCCAGACACGGGGAACAGCAACCATGGAAAAGAAAGAGGAGATCATTTATAAATTTGTGATTTATCTGGGGAGAAATATATACATTGTACATACCCCCTAACACTTGCCTGCATGGATTGTATTTCAGGCAAGGATACACAGGTAACATAGTATGTGTTGCTGAGGGTGATCAGATTCTACAATCTGTAAATTGTAGGCTGTAGTGTTACTATGGAGAGCCAGTAAAGTGGGAAAATTGTGAGGGAAGGTCATGTCTACGTGCAGTTTTACTCTATATGTCCTGGATACATGGAGATAATGAGGGATTAAGTCTGATGAATAAGAGCCTTGTTCAGCTTTCAAATAAGGGTAAAGAGACTATATACTATATACCCAGTCTCTAGGAACGGACTCTTGTGAATTGCTTAATGCCTTTGTTGTTGTACTTTTATGCATTATTTCTTGCTGGGTTATTAGTTTGTGTGTGCTTTGCTTATTGCTTGCAACTGCAGTCCTGTCTTGACATTTAATTTACATTTTGTGGTCCAGATTGGCTGCTTACATTAACTCAGGGTGGTTGCTATGTTCACCATGAACAAAAATGTATTCATATGGCCATGCCTTATAGTAAATAGGCAATTTAGATAATAACAGAGCAGCTAAATGAAGCAGCGCTGGGTGGCTGTCAATAATGTGTAATTTCATTTTAAAACTATTACCACACACACACACACACACCAAAGAATGGACAAATCAACAATGCAGAATCCCTGGGACACAGTTGAAATTATTGGTGCCTGTTGTGAATTTTTGCTCTCTACTACTAGAACCTGGCTAACCATCTCTGCCCACAAGTCCATCCAAAGGACTTACACTCTGATGCATGAGATGCACACCTGACACATTAAAGAAGGACTGTATAACCCCAGCACATGCCTGGTGCAGCAGGCCTTCTTTTCCCTGTTGTATAACATGCTATATGGGTTTCGCACATCGTGTTCCTTCCCTATAAGCTGTGATTCGTCATGCAGCTGATCCAGACAAAACCGCTCTCACGGTAAAGCTGATAGTGCCAGGGAACCAAGGAGGGAGCTGTGAGCTACAAATAGTGAGGCGTCATGTAACATCAACTGAGGGCTATGAGGTATTTCAAGTGATATGTACACACTACACAGGGACTTAATAAACACACCCAACAACCTGTGTGGGCACACTTTAAGCACCAAGCAATACTCTTATAACTCAGTAAAATAAATATTAAAACACCAGTTGTGTTTTACAATTGCTACCCTACTTTTTAAAAACCATTAACACATTTTTAAAACCATTAACAGAAAAAAAAAAAAAAGCATAAACCCCCTTGGCCAAAACTCAACTCACATTTAGAAAATATAAAACTCAAACCACAATTGCAACTGTTTTGTTGGAATGTTTAGCTGAATCATTTCATGTTATTGCATGAATAATTTAACATTGATGCATTATTCAAACTGACCAGACTTTGGGGGTTTACACAACTTAATGGAATTTTATTCTGCAATTATAAAAGTTTGAAAAATATCAATAGATGAAAAATGATGCATTAGTAATGATAAAAGTAAGTGTAACCCATACATTACAGGAGATGAGAAAGCAGCCTTTGATGTATCCCATTTACATCAGAAGTAATGCACAGGAGAGGTTTGTGATGCCTCAGCCCCTCCTTCCCCTATGGTCTCACCATATTAATTATCAACACCACCCAGACAACTTACAGGGCTCGGAGAACAAAGTGCACTGTGATTAGACTGAAGAGAGTCCATAATTTAGTTATCATTTGGTAGATGCAGCTTGATTTGCAATGCATACACAGGAAATGATGCATTTAAATAGTGAGGAATCCACTCAACCATCTCAGGTAGGACGTTTCCACAGGTCTGCATCATCCAATACTGTCCCCACCCAGGATTCAAACCTTGACCTCTATCGGCCCGCTGCTTCCTGGAACACAACACACCGATATGCCTGGGAACCTGATCAGCGAAAGCAACATGAACTATTGTTGAGAGCTAAACTCTTGTTTAAGGTCACAGAAACACTTACACAACAAGGCTGCAGGGGCAGGGGAATTAATCTTACGTGGGCATTATCCCGTACAGCAGGCAATGTTCTTCATGCCAGAGCTCGGCAGGGCTTCCCCAGCGGGCAGCTGGAGCTGGCACAGGGCTCATCTCGCCACACACCATCGGGGTCAGCGCGCCGGGCTCCAGGTGGAGGGGCAGCTGAGCTCTCCTCAGTAAGCACTGGCATAGCAGGGCGGGCAATTTTCACCTCCAACGAGCACAGCGGCGGAACGCGGCTATCTGCCCCGCTCCAGGCGCACGCAGGTTAGAGGGCCCCAGCGAAATGAAAAAGCCTTGTCTTTGCAAAGAGGAGCAAAGCTCTGCTTTATCTCATCCTGAGGAGAGGAGTCGCTGGGCTGAGGCTCATTACTCTTACTCCAACACAGACAGATAGAGGCAGGGGAAAATAAAAAACCTCATAGATAGTTTCCCGACTGATAAAATTTAGGACTCGCACCTCCAGTAGATATTGCTATTGAGGCAAACGGTGGCAGCTCAAAGGCTTTTTGGTACCTGAGGCTCCAGTGGCCTTGAACGGGTTTGGCGGTAACCCGAAGGGTGTATTTTTTGCGTAATTGGCAAAAGCTTCAGCAGCAGAACTCTCACTTACTCGCTCTCTTACCCTCTCTTCCTGTTCTATTTGCAGAGTCATGGCTGACTGTGTAAATGAGGCCTGGTCTTCCCGCTGCTTGGCTCTGGCCCATATGACCCTTGACCTCTACCTAGCAGGCCAAGCCAGGACCACAACGACTACAGAAACAGCCCCTGAGCTGCCACTGTTCAGAGGCTCTGCACAAAGCATAAAGAGAAATAGGCAAAAGGTTGGCTGTGCTTGTCACAGAACAGGGCGACTACCATTTTACTCCTGTGCTGACCCATTTAATGATCAAATTTTACAAAATGTTTTGAAAAACAAGGGATTTGTTCTAGTGGAAAAAAATATATCAGATTTGATCTATACCAATAATACAAAACTATTGCACAAGAGAAAGCGTGCTGTTTGGACACCTGTGAGCACGCAGAAGACGAACTATACGAGAAACTGGATCACCGACAAGCATAACAGCACACAAAAACACAAGCCATTCACACCTGAGGGTAAAGAATCATTCCAAGGTAGGCTAACATTTCAAAAGTGTTTGTTTTCCTGGCACGAAAGGTTAAATCTGCCAGACTGTATTCTCACAGCCTAAGGTGGCGATGTGTATCTTCCCACCAAAAAAAAAAAATTTAGAAGATTACCTGAATGTCACGGTTAGCTCTGGAGGCAGCAGGAGGCTTACTGTGTGAAGTATCTTAACAACTGCCATCATCACTGCTGTTCAGGAGGGTGTCAGTTTGCCAGCATTCTCACAGGGCCCTCTGCCATGCAGTCAGGGGTCATGCAGTAAGAGATGGCGATACAAGATAAGACAGACCAAGCCACCCATGTGACCAAAAGACTGGCTTTGTGCTCACTTGGTCCTGAACTTCTATGGAAAAAAAACAGTAGTACTAGTTGTAGTAGCAGGAATAGTAAGCAGCATACTAAAACAATATACAAAATAAAATGCATGCAGAATACATCTTAAAAGAAATGCTTCATTTGTGAATTTGTTACCCATTTATAACTCTTTCAATGTCCACACAATTTAGATTTTGATCTAATTTAGCTCTTAAATCCATGTTAATAAACAAAAAATGATCAAGCCAGCATGAGTTTGACCTCAGTCTTGATTCTGCACAATTCTTCCCACAACACCACCCCACACATTCTGATTCAGACACCTCAGTATATGAATGTGTTGAAGCCCCTTCTGAAGTCTGAGTAACGCTGTAGGGCCTCATGAAGCCCACCATTCTTTTTGTATTGTCCCAAAGTCCACTCTCCAATGTTGTTCACTGAATGCCATGTGCAGAAAACTGGCCTTCTACAGCTCTAAATGTCAAACTGGAGAAGAGGCAGTTGGACTCCTCCAGCTTTCTGTTCGGGGGGCAGTGTAGCACACTGGTAAGGAGCAAGGCTCGTAACCGAAAGGTTGCTGGTTCAATTTCCCACTGGGCCACTGCTGCTGTATCCTTGGGCAAGGTACTTAACCCAGAATTGCCTCAGTAACTATCCAACTGTAAAAATGGATAAACATGTAAAAACTGTAACCTCTGTAAGTCACTCGGGATAAGAGTGTCTGCTAAATGACAATAATGTTTAATAATGTAATGTTTATGAGAATAAGAAGTAATGTCTCTCGTCTGACCCTCGTGTAAAGCCAGTACCAGGCTCACAGATTAGTCCATGTTCCCCAGTGAAGCAATAATGTGCATTGGAGTCCATGGGTTGCTGGTCTTAATTAACTGACTGAAACCACTGATTAGGACCGGAATTACTTGTTCAAATAAGTGCCAATCAGCTGCTGATTGAGAGCCATTTGCAGAAACCCACAGCACAATGGATTGTAGGAACCCAGGTGGACACAGCTACTGTGAGGGAAAAGGTCTGTCAGTATAAAATATATCTACTGCATCTTAAAAACATCACACCCCCCTCTGATGTAGGAAGTGCAAAATGCTTATATGAATTCTTCTTCAATCATAAATGGCACAGGAGAGTAAAAGCATTTCTATCAGTCTCAATTCTCTAAGAAGACAGGTCTGAAGACAATTTTTTTTTTTGAGTTACAGAAATGACAGGAATATTGAAGCAGCATGGTGAAATGCCAGGTGGAGTTAAGGAAGGCAAGGACCCAATCAACAAAGTTATAGGCAACCTCAGCATCTGCCTGATGGTTTATATTAATATGTCAATCTGGGGAGAGCTGAGATTGACCTCTCTTCTGCTTTTCTGCCTGACTTTGAAGATAAAAGGTTTGAAAGTAATGGATACAGAGAAACCCAGCTGGAGATACATACCTCTAAAACTTGCAGAAATGGCATATTCCAAATATCTTAAATGGTCCAAAATGGTTACCTTTGACTGTATAACAAAAATCGCCCTCTTATCCCTTAACACAGTGGGTATTTTCCCAATGTAACTGCAGTGCAATAACTGTAAAAACTACCATGTATGTACATCTAATTAGAAGGAAGTACTGAAAAGACTTCACCACCAATGAAACTATTGTCAAATGAAAAGAGTACAGAAGGGTGTCATCAAGATCTTGCAGCAGCAAACATATTATATAAGGGTTAAGGCTTACACCTGAAAGTGAATCAAGTTTAATGAACCAAATGACCCAGGTCCACAGAAGCACAAACAGGCCTAAATGAAGAATATATATTCATCTCCACTTCCTTTTCTCAGGGGACAGTGATGTCACTGAAGTACTACAACAGGCCTGCATACATAGGTCTCTCATCTTCACTTCTTAAACGGCCATCTCGGGTTGCTCTCTTTAAAACAACTGCATGATTCCCCACAGTTACCAGTTTGATGTACTGGGCACCAATACGCTTGGTACATCCAGCTGAAACCTTTTGCTGGGTTTTATTCTCACACGAAACCAACTAAGCTGCCTTTTAAGTCTTGCCCAAGGTAATGAATTTCTGAGTTTTCCCAGGGGGAGAAAAATAAGCTGGAGAAAATGGTTCCAGGGACAGCGATGCAAGTAAGCCTAAAACTGCAATTGGTTAAAAAAAAAAAAAAAAGAAAGCTCAAATATTGGGGACTGTCAAAATACTCAAACAATGGCACACTGTAATAACCACAGGCATCTTAAAAGGACTCATCCTGCATCACACGGACTAATACGTGAGGTGAAGCCTAGCCAGGTCCCCGCAGGCAGGGATGCAGTGGTTTGGCTGTGAAAGCATGCCCTTAGGTGTGAAAGGGCCCACACATACAGCTGTCTGACGCTCACCCGCACCGAACCCCGCCACTCGCTCGGTCCGTGTCAGGTCCATTTCTCTCACTGCAGTCACTCTGATGCCATCCTGTGACCTCTCGGGCCACTCACAGCACCACAGAACCCCAGAGGCCTGCTGTCACAGACGCGGAGAAGCCTAACACAGGGAGCCATCTAACCTCATGCAAAATCTGCACTAATGATCTGCCAACAGCAAAAATATATCATTATTCTTTGGGTACAGAGATGACAATGGGGGACTTGCTGACATCAGCCTACCTGTAGGTTGCCCTCTGTAGAAGAGTTTTGGTGTTGATTTAAAGCTTGCAAAAAAGGGCTTGTTCATTTTGTCATTCTACTCAATATTCAGTTATGCATTTAAGCCCGAAATGAATGTCCTATATTAATATTTCATTTTGCATCTACAAAACACCAATGGTATCCTGTGACCAAGAAACTGGGGAGACAGACAGTAATGATTAACTTGAGTAACAAGCTTGCCAGTTTAAAGATCACCCATTAACAGCTGATTCTAACTGGGTCAAATTGTATGGCATTATAGTAGAGTACTTTTGTGCACTGTGTGTAAAATCATTTTATAAGATTGGGTTACATTAATGTCCATTCCATGCCAAGCTTTTGAGGATGTTAGTTAATCCTTAAATTTAAAAATCCTGGGTGTTGTTGGACATACTGTGTCCCTTACTAACATGTGAGACGTTGGTTGATGATGGGTCAACACTATAGGGTGTGGATCCTTACGTGTTAGTATTACAAAAACTTATTAGGGACCAGTCTTGCAGAAGATACCAAACAGTATTAGGCTCCCCCAATTTATTACTAACTTTATATAGCCTGGAAATTCTGCAATTTCACTACATTTTGGACAAAATAATGAATTGATGGACCTTCTAAAAATGTGTCCCATGGCAAATAATCAAAATTAAATTGCTGATTTTGTGCAATCAAGTTAAAAGGAATCAGCTTTGTGTGGGTAACTGATTTACATGATTTAAAAAAATAATGATTTAAATAACAAAGACAGGTTCAAGATTATTCTCATGTAGCTCATCAGTCACCAACACTATAGTACACGCAATAAATCAGCTCGGCGACCAAAGCTAACCTTCGTTTTGCAACCAGCCTCAGAGGGCTCGACCCCTTCCTTTACCTACTTTGGCAGCACTTCCTTCCAAATGCCACAGGCCACTGTGGTCAGATGGAAAGGAAATGGGATGTCACCCGCTGGGCAAGGTTACTCTGTATCCTGTTTGACTCATATGGCCTCTCCGACCAAGCCGCAAGCAGGTAACCTTCAGACCGCACTGCGAGAACACAAAGGAGAAGGCGGCCATGCTCTCTTCCGTTAAGAGAATATTAAAAAGGAAATGAAGAGTCATGATGGATGACAGCACATGTGGTCTGAGGGGAGGAGAAAGGAAGAGAAAGGAGTGAGAGAGAGAAAGGGGGGGATTTGGAGGGGAGTGATATATATTCTTCCAAAGTCTGCACCCAAAACACTGAGCGTTCTTCTTCTTAAGAGGATAGGGTCTGACACGGTATTTTCCCTGTGAGGTGAACTAGCCAACCTTGGAAGGAGAGCTAGAAATATCAATAGGCACAATTCCTGTCTGCACTGTAAAATCCTACAGGGGAGTGTGCATGTATTTGAAAAGCACATCAAATACGGTTACATCAAACAGCACAGGAATGGAAGTGCCTTTGAGTTCAAGGTGTTGAGATTTGAAGTGGATGTTTTCTTGTTGTGTTTTTCTTCTTCCCTCCAAGTTCACCTTTAAGGTGTCATGTTTAATTTATGTGTGGGTCCAGTCAGTTCATTTTGGGGTGCTTTTTTGTTGCTTCTAAGAATGTGAAATAAGTTTAGAAGCATTTCTTTCAAATGTTAGTTATCTAGTTAGTTTTCATTCAAATAAAACCTGAAATCACTACTTCAAACATCATTCACACAATGTGCAATTGACACTGACTGGGTTACATGTTGTCCTGAAACAGTCTATTTTAAAATCAGCATGACATCTGCTTCCTTTCAAACCATTTAGAACACAGTAGTCTCTACTGAACAAAATATAACAATTTAGATAAACTCTGGTTTTTCCTAAAGAAAAAAACTGTAGTAAATGTCTTATTGTCTTATTGGGAGTAGTATCTTAGAGTTTTACAATGGTTTTACAATGGTGATGAATCAACACCTTTTTTGGCACACATAGGGAATTCACCCTCTTTGACCTTCGATTGCTAGTCTAGTCCCTATTGAAATTATTTCGTTTTTAGGCAACATCCATGTTTGGGTGGATACAGTTCTGTTTTTTGTGTTGGAAGTCACTCTGGTAAGAGCACCTGCTAAATGAATGTAATTTAATGTGCCACTTCTTTAGAATCTAGAATCCAGATCTTCTGTGCTGCCAAGGTTTAGATTTGAGTTCTGAAGAAGTTATAATAGTCAGGACAATGTATGTAGTGGAAGGGGCTACACAAATATGTCAGTGAACTGTAGCATCAGTACACAGAACTAGCAATATCACACATGCAGTTAAGAATACACAGAGCTTATGTAACTTAATATATGATATATGCACAATACAAAGGACACTTCTCATACCTCCTACAGCACAACTCTGACTTACAAATGACTTCTTCAGCTGCTTGTTAAAGTGAGATCATTATAGCTTGTTAAATCAAGCCAAAATGCCCTGGCAAATGATGTACCCAAGAAGAAAAAGATCCTCTCCATTTTCACCCATCGGATAGTAGTGTCAGGTCAGCTCGTCTTCTAGTACCACATGATTAATGACTGAGGAAAGAGGCTGTGCAAACACAGAGTCTGGACTGAGCTGGGTAGCACATGTGTAGTGAGTGCTGGCCATAAGTCACATTATGGCAGCAGAAGTCACATTCCTGTTATGCGTGTGTCTTTGTGTGCATATGAATGTGCATGTATGTGCGCGTGTGCGTGTGTGTGAGAGAGTGAGAGAGAGAGAGAGAGAGAGAGACAGACAGACAGAGAGAGAGGGAGGAAAAAAAAGAGAAGGGCACAGAGGGAAAGGCCAGTAAAACAGCCTTTTCCAGAGTCAGAGACAAGCACACAGATAAATTCCAGAGGGTAAATAAATGACAGACGGGTTTCCAGGCTGCATGGCAAGAACCTGACATTGAGATGATGACTGTGTAAATGACTGACAAGTTTCCATTCACTTTAACTGCCTAATGAGCTTCCTCCTATTGGGCTGCAGTCCACTGTCTTCAATCATCCATTTATCTAAACTAGAGAACTCTCATGCTAATGTAGGCTACTCCTGCAGAGACATCTCATGGGTCATTTAAACTGTTTTTATTGGAAGAAAGTTCAGATACAATGCAAATAAATCCACCAAGTTGTTATGAAGCAAATAAAGAGAAACCAGAGAAAAGGATACAAAAATAAGGAGACATTTTCATGGTTCAAAGTTTTGAGTACAAATATTTATTTAGCAAAATCCCCAAAGCAAATAGAATCCATACATCCTGAGAGAATACAACAACTGTAAAAAATGTGCCCTGCCCTAAAGAAGAAATACCTACACAATATACCCAGCTTATATAAAAAAAGACTTCATACAAAACAAGAAAGAACATGCTAATAATCCATACAGGAAGGTTTTAACAAGACATAGACCTAGCCTCAATTTTGTAAAACTGTCTTTGCAGATTCTGAATGAGGAAATTGACTCCACAGGGGCCTGGCAAAGGATAATGAACCCTGACCCAGCTTCACAGGAAAATTCTGTGGTTGAGTTCCTACACAAACAATGCCAACTTAACCCGGCTGTTGCTGAACCATTACACAGACACTCGACAACATGTGAACTAGCCATGCATGGAATCAGTCCGCTTTTATGACACTATGGGCTAAGGGAGAAGGAAACTGTATTTCTGCAGGCCCTGATCACATGTGAAGTCTGCTGGCTGCGTATTTGAGCTAACGAGCCTCAAGCGGATTGTTCACACCATGCAGTAAAACCCACAGCGCCTCGCTCATTGTTATTCCGCCAGCACCGTGAGGCCTCAAACAAAATAATACCTGCAGCTCAATGCCTAAGCATGGGGGGGGGATCAGGTGAGGACTGGCATATGCATTGAGATGGAGACGTTAATCTGTGTTCCAAATTTCCCCTGCATTTTAAATACAGTCTGGGAAGATACCCAGGAGAGCAGCGTTAAGCTGGGAACAATGGTGATCATTGAACATCTCAAAGGGAAACTGGCAAGTGTCGCCACAAGGAAAGATGCTGTTCCACCCACTGCTAGCTTAATACCTGGGACAAATTCAACAGTGGGAAAGAGCTTCTAGAGAGCCATTACCCCTGTTTGTTTTGGACAGGTGACCCCAAAATCCACAAACACTCTGGCCTTGCTGAGCTTCATGGTGAGCTGCAGAGTTTGTCAGTTGTACACTTTGGTGGGCCAGCAAAGTACTGCCAGGCTTGCTCTTATCTCTTTGACCAAAACATTGAGACATACCCTAACACAATATATGATGAAGCAATGAGCCATGAATAATCACTCTTCTGTTAGCATAAAACTTGGACAGAAAATTTTGATTGTCTCTCAAAGATGTAGCAGAATAAAGAAAAGAGAATTTTAAAAGACCCATTGCTGCTTTGTTCTTTCAAGGTTTTTGAAGTATAAAACTTCTAACAAGATTTTATGCTTCCAACGAGCTTTTTATTATAATTATTTGATCTGTGAACCACCACCTAGTCCTGTGTCTTTGTGCACTGGTGACTAGGTACTTTTGCGGTAGGAATTCAAGAAAGACAAAAGAAAGACAGTAATCACATCAGTACTGTAGTTCAATTCATTCTCAGTTTTCTGACTTGTTCTTTAATCCATTCATGCAAAACTAAAGAGCACAGCTGTTAGAACAGACCGAAAAGCAAAGCTGCAATGTCCATTATTGAGTTCTAGGGTAGTATGCGGGTACATAGTCTCAGGAGTTCACTTATTTTAACCTCAATAAACTATGCATTCATGAAAAACTTTAAACATCTGTTTGTAAACTGCTTAGTACATTTGACACTTGGCAGTAAGGGAGAACGTTAGTTCAGAAATTCTCCTGGAGGGCTGCAGTGACATCAGTACCCAGCTCCTAGGGGGGAGAGAGGTTAGGGCTGAAGCTATCATTAATTTGCATATTGTGCATCCAACTGGCTCAACACATGCAAATACCATATGGAGTACACAGAAATACCACTTTAAAAATCCAGCCTACATGAATTCTACTCCTGTTAGGAGTTTTGAAAGGTGAGAAATTATAACTGTGGTGGATTATTTACATCCCTTTACATAGGTTGATTTCATGCATCATGAACTTCATTAGGGAAAGGCAACCTGCAGATTCTCAGGGCTTTCTGTGTGCTGAAATACAGAGATTACCTTGAGCACATGGTCACCTGGGTTCATTTCAATTAATATGTGATTCAACAAGCAATTAAAGGTTTGGATGGAATAAAAAACCAAAAGCACCTGCAGCACTCCAGAGCCAGGGTTTTCCACCCCTCAGCTTAACGATCAAAGACTTGTGTTCTGAGTGCTTGTAAAGTAAGCAACGACGTGAACCGACACAAGCAACTTCAAACACCGCAGCCTAACAAAGGATCAACATAGTTGGCCTCTGTAAGGCAGCTATGATGACAGATCAAAGCCTGAACATTTCATATCAACCAGCCCCTTTTATTGACAAAATCAGCACAATCTGGCCTCCCAGATCCTGAGGAAAAGGACAACTTTGCAGCTCTATGGATGCTATAATGGATTTTTATTACTGTTGTTGCCTTCAATATGTGCAATCAGGTTTGCACCACCACACAATAAAATGAAATAGTGTAGCTCAGGTAACCAGTTATGAGTTACCTATGAAAAAGGTAATGAGCTGTGAAGCGCTGGATCATATTATATCAAACGAAACACCATACACCCGATGCAGACTGTCAGTTTAATGAAGGATAGAACAGACCTCTCTGCTCATATCCAGTGTCATATCTGGTTATTGTGTGGACTGGTTCTGCTGTGCAACTCCAGAGCTAACCTCCAGGGCAGAAATAGGACACATGTGAACAGAAGAAACAGGGGAAGACTCCCATGTAGAGCATAGCATTAGAGTTCAACACGGAGATCACAGCAGGGACTGAGGGAGAGAGAGGGTGCGAGTCATGAGATGCCTCACTTACCCCTCCCGCACGGCCCCCTGGGAAACAGCCGTCACATGACCCACTACTGGCACGCCTGTGGCGGACCTGGACTGCCCTGCACGGCATGGTGTGACTCTGCATGGCTTCACACAATCACTGCTTCCCTGGGGAGACCGGATCCCCATGATGGGGGAGCTGGGGATGGGCAACACGTAGCCATGTGCAAACCGTAGTGCCTCTTCCCTGTTCCCCCATGTTATCAAGGCCACTTGATCAGAGCTGCAGGTCTGTCAGTATATATTTGTCATACTTCATAAATTCCAGTGAATACCATCCTTTGCCCATCATCCCTAAAGCAATATGACACCCATTGGCAAAGCCTTTTTTGGGCCCCACAGTACAAATACTTAATCCCAAGGTGGGGAGGAAGAAGTTTACAAGGGGCTTAGGAATGGGGATTAATATGTGAGTGGGGATTGAGATGTCAACAGTGCTCAGTATAAAGTTGGAGGTGGTGGTGGGCAGGGGGGGTACAGCTGACAGGGTCAATTGTGTGGGTGGTGGAGGCAGCTGCATTTTAATTACTGAAAGGCATCACCAGAAACCAAAATAGCCCAGCAGGTGATAAATGCACTTGGAGGCTGGGATACTTTCATTAACACTATATCGTCACTCTTACAGGACGGAAGGAGAAAGAGAGGGGCAGTACAGGGGCATACAGATCTGAAGGGGTTAAAAATGTCTTGCTGATCCCCCGGTGAGGTGCAGAGTGCCTCACCATGACAACTGGGACAGGAGAGGATCATGTTAGCCTCATGGGGGCGGCACAATTAGAGCATCGTTAGCCATTGGAAGTGAGGTGGAGATCATTTCACTTTGTGTTGAGAGGAAAGGTTGTGCGTGTGTGTGTGTGTGTGTGTGTGTGTGTGTGTGTGTGTGTGTCTTGGGGGGAGTCTTATATATACATAAAAATATACATAAAAATGTAAAAGGAGGGGAGGATAATACTTCTGCTCTGCAAATTATAATAGAGGTGAATGAACTGTTTCAGTTTGTAGACTGCAATAAATAAGAGACAAAAGCAAAACGGGTAACAAGGCAATTTTTAATAAGCACTTTTATAGGTCCAGGAAACATTACAGTTGCCCTGTACAGCAGAACATCCGTTTCTATATGATTTTTCTTCCTCAGCCCAAAGCCCTCCAGACGTCATCACTGCACCCCATTAATATGCAAGGCATCTTGCAAACAAAATGAAAGACGTCACAGCACATATTCTGTGTGCTACCGTTTCAAAGGACCCCATAATTAATGGGCAGCTCATACTTTTGTGGATTATGACTTGGGAACAGCAAAGTGGTGGAAGCAATTTGTACAGGGCATTAACAGAGAACACAGAACAATGTGATCAATGAATGTTACTGCCACCACATCACACATAATATTTCAGATACTGTGATTTTTTCTGTGCTTTTATAACCTGTAAAACACTTCATGGCCTTTTTCACTTAGCAATGCCTTCAGCCCTATGCCACATGTCCTCGTGTGTGTAAACGGATGGTGTGTTATGCTCTTGGTGTCATTCTCAGCATTTCTGAGGTAGTAGTCAAACAATAACTGATCAAAATGTGTTTTATTTACTCTTATGCTTTTGATTGAGCACTAAACATTAGCTATGTTTATGCTTATCAATAAACTCATACATGCAAACTGATGTAATGTATACCAATGACATGTATTCATACGCTATTAGATCCAGCTACCCAACATTTTTTATACAGAAGCATATTTTTCTTTCAGACTTGCATGGTTCAAATTATGAGGTTTATAGAAACTTAAGCTAGGCTGGGCATAATTTACATTCAATTTTGAAATACAAAATGATCCATTGCAATGAAATAATTCCACACTAAAAAATACTTCTTGTCACAATAAATGCTCCTTGTGCTTAGGGAAAAATCTCTCCAGTGCATTATTTTCCAAACAATACATGTTGCAAGTGACCTGTACCCTAAACCCTTAAATGAACCCTTTTCAAGAACGCATGTCACATGATCTCTGATGCAGCCAACAATAAGCAGTGTCCACCTGGTGCTGAGCCCTCTGCATCACTGCTGCTTGCTCTGCCAGGGTCAGCACAGCAGAAACAAGCAGTGGGTACAACTTCAGAGAGAAGCCAGACATCACTCACATTTACAGACAAGGATGCAGCAGAGAAGATTTAAGCATACCAAACACATCACTGCCACATTTTCATTACCGCTCAAACCATAACAATAAAGCCCTGTCAGTGGCAATGGAACAGTACAGAAGTAATGTCGACAGGGGAACATGCAAGGTAACGGCATTCATTTTCATCGCTAGGCATTCATAACATACCAGAGAATGAAGAGGAGGAGCAGTTTAATGTGAGGCTTTCTTAGCATATCATCCGTGTTGCAGTGCATAGTAAATGTTAATTCTGACAACCGTGTTCTTGATTTGTTACAGATGTACGAAGGAGATAATGTATAAAGGAAGCACTTTGTTCCTGCTGTCACAGGGTTGCCCACAACATGAGTTATGGGTATCAGGGGACTGCTCCTGCACCATGTGTATGTGTGACCAATGCCAAAGTAAATAGCCTCACTTAAGGCCCACACTCATTAGTGATGGAGCAACAAGGCGTCGGGCAGCAATGGCGCACAATGAATTTGCATTCGAGTAAAACATGGGTGCCTGATCAGTTGTTACTTTGAAGGGCGAATCATTTGAACCAATAAACTTGCACCAATTTGGCTCAGTGGCTAGAGCAGCGAAGCCCTGGCGAAAGGGTTATGCATTCCCCACGTCCAACACTGCAGTCAACATGCTTGAGCATGACACCTCGTTTCAGCTGCTCTTGTACATACCTACATGCATCAATGCAATACAAAAAAATGAAATCTTTGAAACAGCATTTTAACTCATCCTGGGTGCAGCCATCTGCTAAAAATATAATATCATGCATTGCAGATCAGGTCAGCAATGATGACAGACTAAACGATAGGGAGTCGGACTGTAACTATAGCTTGAAGATTAAAAAAAACCCTCTGAGCAAGTGATTAACATAATTCAACCCCAAAATCCATTACCTTTTTTGGATTTGGTATAGAACAGTCCAGCTGGAAAAAGCCATTATGTCTGATAAATATTGCTAGACATCGCCCTTGCTAGAAAATGCCATTTGTCCATTGTAATACTTTTTTCCACATTTGAACACAATCTATCCGGTAGTTAGGGTTAGTAATAAACCACTTGCTGCACTCATTTTAGGTGCAAGAATGCCATGACGATCCTGCTAAGCAACACTGACACTATAACATCTGTAGTGGCCTTTCAGACAGGGAAAATGAATTCTCCCTAAATAAATACCTATGCCTTCAGAAGCTTACTTCTCCCATCTCCATAGACTCCCACCTCATGGCATCGAAAACACCATCAGCAGCCATTTGTCATGGTGTGAAGAACTGCTCCTCTTCATCTCCAGCCAAGAACAACAACAAATGCCCGTGTTGTGTTATTCCATACTGCCCTGAACAAAGAGGGATTGGAAGGTTCTAGTACTGTGTTGGGCTGAGGTGCAGTATCTGCCACATAAATAATGTAGAAATGGTTCTACCTCTGGAGGTTCTGCCAATGCAGGTGGTAGAGGGAGCTTCAGATGCAAGTGTCTGACCACTTCAGGAGGCCAATGCTAACAAGGTCTGATTAGGAGTCGTTGAAGACAGTCAAAAACCACAGCCGATTTCAATGCAACTTTAAAGCACAAAAATGGCCTTAATTAGTCCAATGGGCAATCAAGACACTTTCCGAAAGTGCAATGGTGAGAATGTCTGCGCTGTACTCTGTAAAGCAGAATGCAACAGAATAAAGAAAGTGATGGAGGTGCCTGTGGAACAGGAGATGGCCTTTGGAGTCGCTCCAGTGAATACTGATTGCCATGAGGAAGTCATTTCATCCAGCAGGGATTTCGGCTGCTCAGCAGAACATATCAGAAGAGGCTGCTCTAACTCCACATGCAGGGGCTGCTCAGAGCAAATTACAACTGGATACTACTACAAACAGGTGAGATCAGTGAGAGGGAAGCACTGTCGAGTTCTGCTGAGGGTACAAACTGCAAACGTGCGAGATGCTCTCCAGTAATTGATTGGAATAAAAAATATTAAATATAGCATGGTTTACACAAATATACATACATTCTCTGGACCAACCCCTGGACATATTGTATCTACCGTTAAACATTACATTAGAAATCCATTTTCCATTCAATCTCTCTAAATTGTCCTCACATTAATAACTAAGAAAACAAGCAGAGGAAATGTATCATCAGCCTCAATGGTTAATGATTTTACAAAGAGACAGAACCAAAAACAAGCTGCAATTCTTCATCATGGTTACAAAAAAATCTTTACCAAAAAGCTATCCAGAGAGTAAGCATCTCCCAGTCTGCCAAAATGAATTACTCTAATTTCAGTCTGAGTGTCAGTTTCTGCTTTTCTCTGGATCTGTGCCAGTCTGGTAAGAACAAGAGTGAGATGATGGCTGTGATCAGTATTCACGTTCCATGCGAACACCAGCAGTGTAAACTCATTGATCGGGGATTGGGGGCCAAGCTGAACAAGTGGTGCTCTTTGAGCTCCAGGTAGCAGAAACAATGGGAGCCATCTCACCATCACTGAAAGATAATTAAGCTTTCGTCAGCCCCTTCAGTTCCCCGTGAAGGCGATTAGTGATTATTTACTCCACCTGGAGTTTGTAGTGCTTTGTTAGTCCTATTATCACTTGATGGTGAACAAGATAAAATCTGAAATGCTCTTCCCTCTCTTCAGCCTACCTCTTTGGGCTGCAGGGAGCCTCTGCTGGTATATTAAGAGGTTTTTGCTCTCTAGTTGGATGTAGTAGTTTGAGTTTTGTATGTGATTGCAGTGCTTGGTGATCATAGCTAAGGGAAGGTCCTTCTGTCTGAATTTTCATTTGGAATCTGATGGATTGTGGGAGCTGACATCAGACACTTTCAGGGAACAAGCAGTGAAACACATCTGGCCCATTTCCAAAACACATTGTTTTATGAATAGATAAGTATTTTTCTCTGGATAATCATTTTATAATTTTGCATGAGTCACCTGGAGGATGTGATGCTAATTGACACAGCAGGCTTTGTCATACCTGTGTCACTGGATATCCAGACGTGTCCAGTTACAACAGCTGCTCAACTCCACAGAAAGGACCACGCAAGTGGGTGTGCAAGGCTGTGGCATTTCCCAGCTGATCACATGACCATGACAAACCAATCAGCTTTTCCTTTGTTTCGTTTCTTCCTCAGAAGTGAGCAGATGGTGAGGGAGAAACCGAGCTCTAAGCCCACACCTTCCTGTTTATATTTTATTCTCCTTCAAAAACATTTCTGCTCCCACCCAACAGGTATCATCTAAACCTCCAAAACAGGTGCTTGCATTGCTCAATGCACTCTTTACATGACCAGTCGAAGCTCAAAAATAAGCAACAAAAAACAGGAGGGCCCATTCCTACATCCAGAGTGGGATCAATGTGCAAGAACTGATTCAGCACACAAAAAAAAAAAAAAAAAAAAAAAACACTATTACTAGCCACCAACAGTCAGCTAAAGGAGTATGAGGTAAGAGAGATGAGGAAAAAAAAAAACAAGCTGAACCTCTGGATAAACATTTTTTCCACACCTTCCAAAATACTCAACAGCCTGAAGGAAAGTCGCTGATGTGAATCTGCAGGAGGAAGATAATTTGTCTTCTGCGATAAAAATAGATGCGTAAATGCATGTCTTTATCTCCGCGGTAACACAACAAAATCCAAACAAAATAAAGTGGGTCATGTGACCGCAAAGGGGGAAACTGCCCAAAACGAACACATACACAAAAAAAAAAAAAAAAAAAAAACCAACAAAGAGAGAAAGGGGTAACCAGAAGTAAGAGGGGGCAGAGAGGTGAGTGATGAAAAAGAGTGGATTTCTTTTATGTGTTGAAAGCATTATACAGCCAATTCAGGGCCAAGCTACCCAGAGAACGTGTTTAATTCTGCTTGTACAATATTTGCATTACCGGAGGGCTCAGAGGCTCTTCTTGAA
The DNA here is from genome assembly GCA_019176425.1 of Megalops atlanticus. Taxonomy (NCBI): domain Eukaryota; kingdom Metazoa; phylum Chordata; class Actinopteri; order Elopiformes; family Megalopidae; genus Megalops; species Megalops atlanticus. Next base: position 14,719,385 of record CM032897.1, read on the forward strand.
TATCAATGGAAAGTGACGCAGAGACGAAACCTCAACCTCTCCTATACTAGAACAGCAATACTGGTCCCACTGGTCCTCCAAAATGTCACGTCCAGGAATCTCTCTCTACCGGAGTCTGACACTGGCACTACCGGTCTGACATAGGTACTACAGAATGTTCTCACCAAAATGAGTAAGTAGCTCATCTTGAGATTATGATTTACCATGTGTGTCAAACTGGGACCTAGAATTATTTTGAAGTTTTCTGGAACAAGCCTATGGGCATTTGATAGTGAACCCAGGGAACGTGATTAGCTTGCATGAAAAGGACATTTAAGGATAAATTAAAAATGCTTGGCACGCCCAAGGAAAATACTTTCCCTGGGTCTTATTTTCTCATATGCACTACCCTGAGTTCCTTTTTAACCTCAGTCTCTGTGCGGCTGGAGTGGCGTGAGCAGATGTGCAAGTTAATTTGCATAATTTAGAGGTTCAGTGACCTCGCAGATTCCCTGTTTGACCCATGACTAAACACAAAGCCCTCAGTTTGTAGTCTGCCATAAACGCACATGAGCCTCACAGAGATGTTGTACACTGCTTAGGGAAGGTCTCCACTGGAACCTCAACCAGCTTTGCTTACATTTGCAGGTTAGCACAGCACAGTCTGAATGCAGGAGTTGGAGCTGACCCAGATTCCCATCTTGGTGCACTTAAAATACAGAATTAAAATATAGAATTTAAAAAAAGAGAATGTTTTTACAGGGTTAATTTACTTTTAAGATGCACTTACATTGAAAATACATGCAGTGAGGCGTAACATTGTACAAGGAGATATTAGTGAAGTTAAACTGTATTACACCCCGATGACGACGGTCACATCCTTCAAATCATCTTCAGGGTAAAACTTTTCAGAGATTAAGAGAAGGCGGCTTTGAATCCCCTTGAAACCCCCTTTGCACACACCAAGGCCTGTAGGTCTGGGGATATTCCTAAAACTAATCCCTCCGCAGCTGGTGCTACTTTTCCCTGGGACCTCCATTAATGAAATCCTCCGGCTCACTAAAATCAACCATGGAAGGAAGCGAGCCTTCAGCAATTTACATACTTATATTTTACATATTATTCATTCACATAGCTATGTAGCAGGGTATTTAGGGCACCAACCCAATTCAGCTTACATAGTTTGATCAACTGAGCAACAGCAGTGTTCAAATTCAAGTTACAGAACCTTAACAGAACCTTAACCTCCCGTGTTGGTACACAGTTCTATAAACTCAACTTTGTCAACATAAACCCTATTTTAATGTGACACTATCATTGTTTAAAACTTGATTTGATGCGACGCATACTACAATTTTTCAGTAGAAGGCATTGCTAAACTCTGCAGCACATTAAAAACTATTGAATGTCTTGACACAGTCAAAAGGGCAATTAACGACTTTAACGCTAAAATCCATAGTGCCACGTCAGGGTGAATCAATGCTGATACGTTCCATTAGTCACAAGCCTACGCAATCAATAAGGGCTTTACAAAAATGATCACTGTTTACTTTACCTGTGTCATTCAGACCGAAAGCTCTGAAAAAAAAAATACCAAATTACAATTTTCAGACAGGAAATGAGAAGAATTTGAATCTGTTTCAACATGGACAAACAGTGAGAGATAATGCAAATGAAAGCCTTCACAAACACCAAACAATTGTTGATATTTACTTTGATGGTAGAAAAAAAGTAGTACAACTTCATCTCTGGCTAGGGAAAAATTAGCTAGGGAACAGCAAAATCTCCACAACGGTGGACCCATGCAAAGATTCACAGACTTAGTTCTCTAAGGGGGTGCACTGATCTCCCTATGTAAGGCCCCTTCCTAACCTGATCTCCATTTGCCAAAGCTTAGCATCTTAGCTGCCAAAGTGAGACTTTTGGGAGCATCTCAATACTTGAGAGATGCACCCTTCCTTGGTGATGCCAATTGAGGAAAAAAGAAGAGATGAAAGGAGAAAAGAATGAGGAACCTAATTCTGTGAGAGGAATCCCTTCCAAAGTGTTTTCTTAGCATGGAATGTATAGAAAGGGTTGATCTGACTGTATTAGCAATCCATACAAACATGATCACATCCATAAAAAAGGACATTTGTATAAAATCAAATTCATAGTGTTTAAGGAGGATTTAAAGTATTACATCACTTCTTTATGAAATATTCTGAGAAAAATCTGTAAGATGTGCGATATATAATTTATTTGTCCTTGTGGCCGATTATGTCATGCATATATATGCTTTATTTCTTTGCATTTCCATAGAGACTGTTTATTTTATTGCAACAATAATATATATATGGGCAAGTGTGTGGGGCTTACCTCATAAATCCTTGAAACACTCTTCCGCGTGAGGATACATCAATGCATCCTCACTCGTAAGAAACAATGGAGGAAATGACTTGCTTCCTTTATGTGTCTCCTATGAATTGGTGCTATCCTTAGGGAGGCAACCAATCACTGATTTGAAGGCCATGCAGGATGTGAGAATGTGAGAATGTAGGATGAATTGAGGAAAGAATGCAACACGTTAACACATTTTAGACACAGCCAGTGAGACATCACGAATGGACAGTGGTAGCAGCCAAAATTCCTGAAATGTCAAATTAAGTATAAACCAGTGAGAACGGACAGCAATTCATCACAAACATCCATTATAAGGTTTAAGGGCCTTCACACATCCCTCACATAGGGAGGGGTCCCGGAGGAGCTTTGTGTATGTGTCTAGCTCACTTGATGGGAACCTGTTGTTAGTCCTATGTGAAAGAAATATGTAGTTGAAAAGGTGTTTTTGCAGGTAGATACATACTAAAACGAATGTCTTCAATTTATCTCTGTGTTCTGTACCCTTTAAATTGGTCGCACAAAGTTGCACTCAAGGTCACTGAATAATATTAACTAGATGAACAAATGTTTTGGGTCCTATTAGAATTAAACAGCTAATTAAGATCAACTGAAAAAGCCTCCCCAAATTTGTTTAATGGACAGATATGAACAAAAACATCCTGAAAAAAACATTTGCTTGTTTTTTTTTGCCAACAAAAATACACAAAATGTTTTATTCACACAGGGCTGACAGTTGATGAACTCTCAAGAGACATTAAATACAGATTAGTTTTCAATTAAAAGCTCAGTCAGAACTAATTAATTTAAACCAGTTGGAAGATAAACTAGCATATGCAGCATGCCTCCAGGGCAAAGGCAAAGAAACACTGCACTAAGGTGTACTGTGTATTTGTAGCTAATATAGCAAGTCAATACCAGTTAGCAGGAGATAAATATTCCCGTGGGTGAAATCCTGTACTCTCAAAGAAGAAATGAAGTTCATTAAGACAGTGGGGATTGTACAGACTATATGGAAACAGAAATAACATGCTTTTCAGCCCTTTGGGATGGGAAAAATGTCAGTAACTGGTAGGCATAGGAATCGGTAAGCTTGGGAGCACTGTACAGAACACTCCAATCTCATGGAACACACTCAGATTCGTTTATGAAGGTCATTTCCTTCACTTCCTTTTAATCTATATGAACTGAACATTGAACCTCGCAAGGAGTGGCATTCAGTTTATCTCTTGGCAGACAGCATGTCTGCCAAACAATGCTGTTACATGCATCCTCATTAGTTCCCTTGACTCAGTATGGAAGTCCACTTTCTTGCACGATTGTGTTCTGCTGTGATCCCAGTTTAAAAATGTGCACTAATTAATCTCCATGGAAATAAGCAGCCATTGCAATCAATGCCAACGTGGGCTGCTCAGCTGACTGATTGTGCCAAAACTAAGCAGGAATGGACGAATTAAAAAAGGATTAGCCCTGCAAGTCCCATTCAGGCTGACATCATGATCTCAATGCAGCAACTGCAGTCACATGCTGTCATCAGACACTTTCAATTCCCTCCTGGCATCTAGCTCCTTGACTACATCAGCAGGGGATATTGGCAAAATGCAGGAGAGTTTGGCCTGTAGTGCCCCTCTCTCCTGTACAATCAATCATTTTATTGACTAAGGCCCTACCGTCATTTTGAGGGAAGCAAAAGCCACTTTTTTTCTTCAATTCGAAGTACAAAAACACGGGACATCTAAGACTGTGTGAGTGGAAAAAATCTTTGAACTTGCCTTCAAAGTTATTTCAATTTGCACTTGAGTTGGAACTTGATGTAACAATAAAAAAAAGAAAAAAAAAACAACAAAAAAGAATGCTACTCGAAGCATCCTTGGCAGTTTATAGGAAGAGAATACACAGACACAGCAGAGCCATTGGCATACTGGCGTATTACCCTAGCTAGGCTGAGACTGGTGATTATCAGTACATCTATAGTAACACACAAATAAATGAGTTAACAGGAAACACAAGAAAAACATTTGTCATCTATGAATGAATTAAAGCAAATACATGAATCATCACCATCTTCAATAATACTACATCAGCCCAAACAGTAATGCATCCACTGCTCCTGATTTCAGTACTCTCCTTAACATGGTCAACAGTTTATCACAGTTTTATTATTTAATATGTAGTAATTGGACATGGATTAATGTCTTTCCTGAAAGTAATATACTTTTTTGATAGTAAAAAATATTACTTATGTTACTTTAAATAAAAGTATTCAAAAATGAAGGTCAGAGAAAGTTTAATTGGATGTACCAAGTACACACCAAGTCAGCAGCCCTTACAAGACTCAGCTGTAATTGCCCGCTTTATCCTGCCAAACATTTTTCCCCAGACTTAATTTTCTCCTTTAACAATAATTGGTACCTTGTTGTAGATTCACAACCACAATACCACATAAATGGTGTTCTTGTATGGCAAATGTCCTAGAAAAGTGAGGTTAAAACTGCTGCCTCTTCCACAGAATGCATTCATGATCACACATACATTAGCCATTTACTGCACAACATGCCATCTGGAGCTAATAAGACACATTCTTCCACTCAACGCCACAGAACTCTTACAGAGAAGGCTTTGGTTGGGTGGGCATGTCTGAGGTTCGCAGTGACTGTTGTTCCTGCAGAAATCAGGAAGGGAAAAGGATGAGTTGCTCTAGAGGAATATTGTAGAGTTACCACTGGTTGAACAGAAGGAGCTTTCAGACTGAGGTGGGAGAGTGGCTGGGGGAGTCGGAGTCAGTCACCAAGCTTCCACATGGCTCTCAGGGTGGCAGAACTGCTTTTGGCAGTGCCTTCATCATCATCATCATACATCTTACACTGACTTTCACATACCATTCAAAAAATACATGATCTTCCCCTTTAACATCCCCTAAAATTCTTGAGAAGTTTCAGTGTGATGAGGGAGATTTCTGTGCTATGATAAGGGGAAAATCCAAAGTAGTTAATGATCTGTTGCTAAATTCAGACTCTGGTCAACTCAAAGTGCAGACACTCTTAGATTTAAGTGCTGCTTATGGTACAGTAGACCTTGCTTGTACAAAGACTGAAAACAGAGTAAGACTGTGAAGTCTTAAGATGGCTTGAATCATATCTTACTGACAGAAAAATGTTTGTTACTATATGTAATGAACAGCTAGTATTACTTGTGGGGTCCCACAGGGCTTGATTCTTGGCCTTTTACTGTTCTCACTTTTCCATTGCAGTCTTAATTAAATGTAGGTCAGACATAAAAATCTGGATGTCACAAAACTTCCTGCAATTAAATGAAAACAGAGGCTCTTTCAGTGGGTCCCAAGAGGCAGAGATGTTGTTTGTTAAGCATAGGTACTTTCACCAAAATGCTAAATTTGCAGGCTTAGTTTTGAAATCTGGGGGTAATCCAAAACTCAGATCTTAATATGAAATCCCATATTAAGAATATTACCAATATTACCATTTCCTTTTATCACCTCAGATATATTGCGAAAGTGAAGTAATTTTTATCCCTACTTAATGTTGAGAAGATTACCCATGCCTTTATTTCATCTAGACTGCAATACTGCAATGCTTTGTTCTCTGGGATCCCTAGCCATGCTATTGGAAAGTTACAGGTTATCCAGCCTATTTGTTCTGTTTGTTTTGGTTTATTTGTTTTATACATTTTTTATTATGCCTGCAAAGCATTTTGTGCTACTCAACTGTATAAAGATAAATACATTGAAATAACCTTTAAACATAGATTGTTATACATCCATATTACTTTACCTGCAGTAGAAGCAATCAGTGTGGTAATCATCTCGTTCTGTACTTTTGTTGGTGGCCGATCGGGTCTTATTATGAAATATTTTTTCAGCCTGTTTACTTCATACTGTAAGTTACAGTAAGTGCCATATTAATTTTCACAAATTCAATTAAATCCACCCACAGAAGCCAAGCATAATGATTTCATCTCAAGGCTTAGTCTGACCTATTTTAAATTTCTTGAGTCAGTTTCTTAAATTTCATTAGACATGAAATATGTCCCTGGTGTGTGAAAAAGAATTTACTGAAGATTTACTAATACTGTATTTACTGTGTACTGGCTCCCTTAATTGGGGCATTTGTTTCTTGAAGTTGTTCAAGTGCCAACATGTTCATCTGGTGAAACTTGGAAAAAACAGCTTCCTGTAAGTACCAGGTATACAACATAAGATTTCCATCACAAGCTCACAAAAGCCAAAAAAAGAGAATTGCAATAAATTGGTCTCATTTACAAATATTTCACACGAATGCGTGCTCAGAGATGACCTTACCATCTCAAATTAAGCACTCGTGAGACATCGAGTGAGGCACTGCAATGACAAAGACTGCATACAGTTCATTGTTCATGAGTTCACCAGGCGGGTATCCCTTCACTCATGCAACTGCGTCGTGAGGAGCTGTCAAACCACTGGCATCACTGTGGTTTGTCTTCCATCTGTCACTTCTCACCACACTCTCAGCCAGACGCGCAGCTCAATGTTTGTTTTGTCCAACGTACCAAGGCAAAAACATTCAAGCCTGAGTATCCGAGCGCAGCAAACTGATTGAATCCATTAAAGCTAAACGGCTTGAAACACTAAAAATGGATAGGGAACGTTCGGCCAGAACAGCAGCGGCCGACGCAATCATTTCAGACTACGGGAGCGGTGTTTCACAAAACTGCAGGGCATCCTTTATAAATAGGGCACTGCCTTGAGCCATGACTTGATCACCTCCATTTTATGCTGTTACTACACCGAGAACTCATCATGCTAATTTGGATGCTGCTCAGCTTCAGCAGATTGGAATTGTTTGCTCTTTTAAAAAAACAGCTGTAGTAAGCTCAACATCCCCGGCCCCTGAAGAGCTTAAAACATCTTGCCAAAGTTCAGTTAAATACATTATTCATTCAGCTTACAGTTCTTAATACAAGTGAGTGCCTGACCCACCCAAAGCAATTGGAGACTATCCATTTGGACAGCCACAGATATGTTTTGCCAAATCCAATAAGCAGAATTTTATCAATTTTAAAGCACTGTAGTACTTCTCACTCAACAAAATGAAACTGGACCAAGTATAATACAGCTTTGTTTCAATTTAACACTAATCATGTACAAGCGCCTACACAGAACATTTCAAAATGTAACACCTAAATAAAGTCTTTCAAGTCAGAATTGAAGGAGAAAACCACCCATGGAAAGAAATGCATTTAAAGAGCTTAAAATCACCTCCAGTGAGTTACAGGTACATTCCTGTGGATTAAGAGTGGAACTGGAGGTGCAGTCCTGTGATGATATATTTGGAGCTTTCATATGATCACACATTTACCCAAAATACCCAAAAGAGGCTGACGAGGGGATTAAGAGGCTTTTATCAGGCTTCTTGATTTGGACAGATTTGCATTCAGCGCAGAGGTAGAGAACGGAGTGAAAACATTAGGAGGGAAGCAAACTTGGCTTAATTTTTTAAAAATATGCAGGTTCACCCCAAAGCAACGTGCTTACATGTACCTTGGAAGACAGTTAATTAACCCCTGTAATTAAAGCCATACCACGTGTAAGAATAAATATTATTCAAAGTATTTACAATTAGGGCTACTTCAGCACAAAAACAATGTATTTTCTTATAAATAAAACAGCCCAGCTATGCAGGGAGAGATAAGTGTGTAAGATTTAACTCATTTATACATTCACATTTTAGGATGCTCCAACAGTGCAAAAAATGTCTTTAAAACTCTTTCCAATAAATTCTATAATTTAACTCAAAAATAGGGCTAGATATTTTTGTGGTTCTCCATTAAGCAAAACAAAACAAAACAAGGCTTATTTCAAGAATTTTTTCTTACGAAGAGATGTCTTCAGAAAAACAAATGGCATGCGAGAAACACTGGAGTATTATTAAAATGTTCCTATAATGAAAGACCATTCTGATTAGAAAAGTAAGCTCCTGAGATGAGAAAAATGAGGAAAGTATTTCTGCTGCGATAAATTTTGAAGGGAGTGGCCCATTACCTATTCCTGTCAAACACCGACAAAGATAGCCATGCCAGAGTTCAGAGGTCGGCAGGCCACTCTCCTCCTCCTTTTGCCTGTTCACAGCTTCATCCCTGCATGACCTTGACTGATGAATGACAAGACCCGCCAGGACCCGGCACGTTCCTGCCCTCTGCCGCAGGGCCACCGGGGTCAGTCTGGCGGACCAGGGAGGTCACCCTCGATGGACAGATAGGTCCCTGTGCTCACAGCTCACTCACTCTCTGTCACATGACTCAGGATAAGCTCCAAGTCTCACCCAGCCAATGACAAGCCCTGTAAGCATTTTAAGTGCAACTCCTCATAGACATATGATGCATTGTATAACTCCAACCCCGCAAAAAAAAAAAAAAATCTTAATTTATAAATGTATATGTATATGTGCATGAATATTAACAAATATGAAATCTCAAAGGCTACTAATCAGATCGGCACATGCAAAGAGATTTCATTTGACACACAGACTGCACAAGTGCAGCTCTTACGTGAAGCCAGGGTAGGCAATAAAATGGCAATTGATGACAATACAAATGTTTAATTTTGGGTTTCTGAATACCACAACCCCAGAAACAACGAGCACCAACATCTAAGAGACTCTAAGAGAAAATCTAAGAGAATCATGTCAAAACTAATCTGATGTCACACAGAAACACTAACAAACTGCCTTTGTCCAGACAGCCTGTGTAGATTCCAAACATTAGTTAGAAGTTCAGGTGGTCCTGTTCAGCTCCTTAAGGCAGAGTCAGCGTCCTCCTGACCCGCTGCACCAAACACAGGACTGCAATGCAGAGAGCAAATTATACTCCACAGAAGAGAGTAAATAGCAATCCATTAACCAGGCCACAGTCAGATGAGTAAATGATTCACAAAAGACTCTTCCCTCACTACACTATGAGAGAAATGATTATGTGAAAAGCAAATATGATGTCCATTTCTATAAGGATGCAAACCAAAGTGTGGTCGGCAACCAGTGCCTGAGCACATTAAGCCACACAGTAAATTTTCAGCTGCTATTGAGTGAACAGTTTCCTGTCAGGTGTGGTGCTGTGTTGCCATCCTTGCTGTAGGGTTAATCTGGAGTTCCATAAATAGGGCTCCTTAGTTCAGCACTTCACACAGTGATGGGAACTTCCTACACAGGGACCAGGAAGGAGGGAAGAGTGTACAGTCTCTTTTCGAGATGAGCACACTCTTATCAGCTCGACATAAACACCAATCCTGACTTTTCCTCCTCTGCTTTTCCTCCCCAAAACACATGAAAAAGCTTCATTTGGACAGAAACACAAAGGGGGTTAGGGGCTCAAGGAAGGTGCTGCAGGCCAGTGGAGTTTCTAGGTGATCTGCTCCTGCTTCAGCCTGGCTACAGAGGGACACATCCCAGTGCCACACCCATTCCCTGGCTCTTATCAATGGAAACGAGCACACAGCAGCTCCCATGCCTTACTAGTATGGAGGAGTAATCATGCCAAAATGAATGAATGAAGGAAAGGATATATCAATACATCAGATACAAAATATGCATTAGTCATTATTTTATGTGGAAGGACTTGTGAAGAGTTTAGGGGAGATCAGTTTATGTGATTTATTGGTATATTTATTCACACAACTATTTAATGATTTACTTGTTTTTAAATGTCAGGTTTGGTTTGCATGCACAGTGGGCATAAAAGTTTAAAACCTTTAGATCTGGCACAAATCAAAGCTGTGGGATGTCAGACCAGTTTAACACGCACATGTAAATAAGTATAAACACATCTGCGTAAGCATTAACATTTCATAACCACCACATACAGTACGTACTGTACTTCTTAAAGTCACGTGCATTCTGCCTTCTCCTTGAATGTAATCCTCAGCGTGGGCAGTTAGCAGATGTCACTGATTGCAGCCACCACACCGGGCCCTGTGACTGTATTTTCGCTCCCCTTTCGGTTCCCAGGCTGATGCAGTCACTGGATGTGCTCTCTCTCAGCAGGTGTTGCCACATTTGGTGTAACCCTCCCCTCTGCCGGGAGGCGTGACCGGCAGGTACACCCCAGATGTGTCCCAAACAGGTTCCAGTAACGCTGGCACTGACCCAAACCCAAGCCATAACTGTGAGCGTGTCACCTGCATTGCATACTCCACCACCTACATATGCATCTCACTCATCTATAGCACAGACACTATCAATAATCATCTTGAGGCGAGGAAACAATAGTCTATGAAACATTACCAAAAATGTTCCAGGAATCCACCATTGGGTGTGTAAACAAGGGTTAGGCCAGCTGGCAACATGCCCAGCAATGAAATATACCTGTCTCCCGGCAACATCACAGCAATGAACAATAGCAACAGCTTGGTATATGTGAAAAGGTTTTAAAGGTCTCTCACTAAAGAAACGTCCTCACCAGTCAAGGACCTTGAATTTCTAAATAACTGAATAACCCTAAAGCTGAAAAGTCTTGCCAGTTATGGGGAGTGATCTCTGAAAGACAGACCTAAATTCCCTTATGTACAAGCCCAGTTTAAATATGACCACGCATATATAAACATGTTTTTTCTGGAATTATATAGAGATCAAAATCAAAAAAGCACTGCGCATTATAAACCTGTATGCATAGCAGATTGTGGCTATGCCAACGCAGCTTCATCGGCTGAACAGCAGAACAAACCCGATGTCCTTGTCCTTGCTGATGCTGACCGCGGCCTGCGCTGGACACATCCCTGACAACATGTGGTACAATAGAGACATAAGCACATTTTACAGGCTTAATTAATCGTGATTTAAAATTTAAAACATTAAGACACTCTTCACTTTCTCATTGAGATGTTCGCACAGCTAATAGCTCTGCAGTTCACTCATTGTAACTAGCATTTCACATGACCTGTTGGCATCAGTATTTCTCTTGACAGCCGATTTCCAAATACACACGCACGCACGCAGGCACGCGCACACACACACACACACACACACACACACACACACACACACACACTCACGCATGCACATCAATGCTCCTACAGGGAGCACGCACTGAATACAAGGTAGATGCCTGCCAGAAATTAACATGAAGCTATGCATCAATTATGTGCACATCTGACTCTGGATGATAGAGACATATAAACTGTGGCATTGTGGCACTTCTTCCTTAACTACCTCCGATTTACACAGCCGTTGCAGATGAGGAATTGTCAACAGCTAAAAGGCCATCAAACTGTTCCTTTCATGGCTTACACAGAAAATCATTTTCAATAGTAAAGTGAGGGAATGCTTGAGCTTCCAGCATTAACACAGTGTTAATTGTGTTTGCTCCGTCAGAGCTTCATCTACTTGTTTAATTACGCGATGATGATACGTGCCGGCTCAATAGAGAATGCTTCCATTTACGGTTTACTTAAGAACTGCAGTGAAAAGAAAATGAGCTCGCATTGAAACGAAAGCAAGACAGGTGGATAACAAAAATAGCTCTTCACCTTCCAGGCACAGAAGCATTTGAATTAATTAAGAACCATTGACTTAATGACAGATTCATATCCTGAAACCATGGAACCTCAGCACATTTCAATATTTTATGAACTGTCAGACCACAGCAATGAGAACAGCATCTTTCCAAAGTGAGTCAAGGCTCTCATTCAGACACAGCTAGGCCCCAGGTTTAGACTGAAACATTTTGGATGTGAAAACAGTCTGTTAACCTGTTTTACAAAAAACTGAAATATTCACACTGCAAAATTTGTGTACTGAATGTAAAATGTTAACAGCCTGATTTGATTTGAATATTTGAGCACAACTGCAGCAGTAGAAAACACAAGGCACAATTAATTATACCATTAATAAAGTTATTGCACTTAGTATTCTGTTTTATTGAAAATGTGCTTAGCATCTAAAGCACTTCAACAAACAGACCCCAAACATAGCCCTCAGCAAATTTGGCTGGAGTATGTCATTTTAATAATAACATACCTGCTGCAAAATGCAGAAATGCTGAGAAGCTACCTGCAGCTTTTTTAGATCTGTATTAAAAAGGGGGAAAAAAAATCTATGTGGGATCAAAGTAGTGAGCCGATAAGTGTTACGCCTCCACGTAGATCAAGGGTGCGGATGCTAATGCTACAAATGGGGTGCGATTCATGGCAGAATCCCCGAGTGCCAGAGCCTTTGATCGCCCACCCCCCGTCTCCCTGCAAAAATGCGAAACGACTTTGAGCCTCGTGACCAGGGGCCCCAGAGGAGGATCGATCCGCAGTCGCTAAACCAATAATCAGGCTTCAACACAGCGGCGGCTATTTTCCGCCCGGCGGAGGACCGGCCAATCAGGGCTGGGCTGGGCGTCGATAAAGAGGGCAGGTTGATGTAGGGCTCCTGCCGTGCCACTGACGTGCTTATTCTCTCAAGCAGCTGACAACCGGGAGCCATGCAGCCAGAATGCAATACAGTTTGCATGGTACCCTTTTATACAGCTGGACGTCAGACACGTCGGATTAAATACCTTGCTGATGAGTACAATGGCCATCTCCTACACCTGTGATTAAAACCTCCTGGTAACATGTGACATTCACTACAATGTAGCCCTGAAACGAAATATTACAAGGCAGTAGTCTAGTCAAGGCTGTAAGCTCCTGACCAGGATGTTGTTGGTTCTGATCCTAACAACCATGAGCAACAGAAATATAAACTGGGTCAAACGTGAGCAATACGACACAATCTGGAGCGGAGCATCCTTTTCAGTGACTGACCTAAAAGCAAAACAACGGGTTCAAGAGGAGGTTATTTGACACATGTACGAAACCCAGCGCTATGCAAATAAACGTTCGCCTTGTCATAGACCACCACCAAAGGAGAGTGTGACGAGTACAGCTCCATTACTATGCCAGCCGCTAACAAAGTGATGCACGACGCATCCCTGGCTGTCAAGGCTGACATAAATACAACCCCCTCAGTGCACCCGTGGCAGAAAGGAAAACAGACCTGTCAGAGCAATGTCAAGCTCCAAATGCCCGCTTTTGAATAAATGCCTTCCCAATGCTGCCATTTTCTTGAACCTGAAGAAAAACAGAAGTGAAATTTTATGTTCATGCCTCAACAGGGATTTGCTGGTTTCCTTTTTTTGCTGGCATTTGCAAATGGGATTTTTGATATGACAGAAGTAAGTAAAAATGCAGGTACTAATCCCTGATGGAGACAAAAAAAACATCCTCCAAAACTTCAGCTCCCTACACATAAAAAGGGATTAATTATTAACCCTAAAGCAAGATTCTAGTGTGTCCAATTTCAGCAATTTTAGGACAGCACAGGCTTTATGTAAACACTGCTTGTGAGCAGTGTGGTTTGGCGGTTTCATGGTCTGACCATAACATGTGGTCAAGATGATCACACTGACAAAGCCACAACCTCAATTTAAACATGCCCATAAAAACAGGGGTTGACTCTGGCACTCAATCTCAGCTCATCCATATAAGAAGCTATTGCTTAAAAACTGACAATTTTACTCATACAGGAGACTGGTATAAAAATTAGATGTACACTGGAACTGTTTTGCAGAAACGTGGATACAGATCATTTATTTTTTGTTTACAGTAAAACAGTTTTATAGTGAAGGGCCGAAAGTACCTACACTAAATGACAATGTTTGATAGACTGCTTCAAAAACTGGTTACTTACTGGTTACTGTCCTTCTATAAACTTAAACTACGCATGGAATAAACAAAATTAACTCCCCTTTTTATGTATAATATTGTATCACCAGGAGGAATATGTAACAGCCAAAAGGGATGCTGAATAACTGCACTGACATGTTAATTCCAGTCGATTTGCCTAATGCATTCCCTCAGTCACCTACTTCCACTCTGACGTGAAATGGCCTGCTTCCTACATACCTTATTCAAAACTGTTGTAGCCAGCAAACCAAGATTCAGCTTGGCCATCCGAAAACATAACTGTGACTACGTGGTCAATGACAAAGTTGACTCATACTTCAGTCAGTATGATGGAGCACAAATTAAATATTAGTAATGCCAGGGATAAAGAAAAGAGAAACTACTGTGGAGTAACCACAGTTAATTTTGGAATCACTAGTTTGTTGGACAGACAATTTTTATGCTGATATATTGTAACACAGACCAACCATGGGCAGCTAACTAAGGGAAGACCGCCACCCCACCCCCCACTCCTCCACCCCGGCTCCAGACTGGCACTTACATATTGTGATTGCACAAGGCAACCATTCAGAATTTTAAAAGAGGCAGGAGCAGGCCACTATTGTTCAGCCTCGTCAGCACCATGCTCTGGATCGTTGGTGTTCTGACACGATCGTGCTACCATTCGCCCCGACCCCTCGGGAGTCATGATGGTTGAGTGCTTTTCAGACCGGCGCAATCCTAAAAAACAGCCAGTGTCAAGATTTCATAAGCCAGCAGTGCTCAAAGAGGACAGCTTCAGGCGTCCATGTGCTGAACCGAGGTGAAGGAGAGGGAAAGAGGGAGAGGCCAAGTGTGACTCCAAATGAGAACAGAAAGAACCAAAAAGATGCTTATGACAGCCGCTGGCACTGGAATGTTATTGGATGATAGAATGGGAGAGACCCAGGAGTGTCTGCTGTGGTACTGCAGTAAATGATGTCATAGCAAAACAAACACCTTGAGGCAGGGGGCTTTCATCTATGAAAAGTCATTGCAGGTTTTTTTTCCTCCTCAAAAAAAAAAAAAAAAAAAAAAAAAAAAAAAAAACAGGCGCTTTGTGCAAACTTGAATTGAAATATCGTCTTGCTCAAGGCCAGACAAAATACTCAGACTAAATAACTCACCCACCAACGAGAGATGCACACAGCTTATTTTTTGAATGGCACTGAACTGCACTGAACTCTTTTTTTCCTAATTGGCAGGGGTGTAAATATATTGCTTCAATATGAGTCCCAGAAGCAGAATGTTTTCTTCAAAAGCTGCACTGCCTATAAAGCAGGAGGTGGTGTCTCTGAAGGACTTTGCCCCCTCGTATCAGCTTCATATGTGTGGATGAGGCAGTACCCATGAGGCTTTGTGCAGGTCTCTCACGAGTCAGAGGGGCTGCTGGTTCTCTGCCCGGAGACCAATAATGAATGGCTCATCGGCAATCGGGGGGGTGAGTCACACACTCCATTTGATCTGGCCCTTGGACAGTCTCGCTCTACTTATCTTTGTTTCGGGGTAAAATTATCGACATGTTCATGAGCAGCGGGGGTGAGCGGGAGAGGCTTTGGAACCGGAAGCGAGGCCTCGTTTCCCTGCACGGATGGCAGCTCCGGTCTAAGCGCAAATTCTCACGAATAGTGTGTGCTGCCCTTATTCCTATGGACCGGGGACAGCCACGAAGTATAACGACTGCTGGGTGCTCGCCTTCCCTTCTGCTATCCTGTCGCCTGTAGGTGGAAGGGCTTTGTTTGCGAAAGAAGCTTCCGAGGGCAGCTGAGCGGAACAGGCTTTCCATGGGCTCATGGGACCGCATGGGATGCATCTCCATGGCACGTGACAGTGGGGGGTATGAGATGGGTGTGGATGGAGCGTGCATGCAAAACAAGCCCTGCAGGCACCCCGACTCCTCCAGTTAGGTTTAAAAGGCTCAGAGCAGGAGAAGACAGAAAGTTATCTAAAGCTTCCGCTGAACTCACACACACACACCTCCCCTCAAGTAAGACAACAGAGTATGTGGGTGTGTGTGTTGTTAGTGCCTGTGTGTGTGCCAGTGCCTGTGTGGTAGGGAGGGGGGAAGGGGAGGATGGGAAAGTTTAAAATTATTAAAATAACTATAATTACAAAAAGGCTGTTAAAACACCAATTTAACAGCCGCCTGCCTGGACCTCCCATTGAGAACACTGTGCTGCATTCATTTCGGAATGAGACAAATGCTGAGCAACCGGAGCTGTTAATGCGAGACTGTGGAAACCTGCATAGGTCTAATCATAACACTTGTCAAGTGAACCCGTAACTGCTCTATGGGCCCAAAATTCAGACATCAGGACTCTGTTCCCTATATTCTGAACCTAAATACATTTTAATTGAGTGCCATAACTGGGGCATGCAGAATATCTAAAGTAGGAGCTCTGATTAGCTCATTAGTCCTCGCGCGCTTTTTCTGCAGCTGGGACGATAAAGCTGGAGCAGTGGTTAGGGTCTCTTGAATGTTGCTTCCATTCCCATCAGCTTTAAACACAAGGCACCTAGGGTGGTTTTCTGAAGAAACAAAAGCCCTGGAAAGTGAATCAACCTCATCAGTGTCACTGAACGAGCCTGACCCTAGCTTATTTCCAAACACCTGCTGGCTTTTTTTTTTTTTTCCATAAATTGGATGCCTAGGCCTAGTTAGCACATGTTAAATGATAACCTTAAGTTAAATCACACTCCAGAGCACAGCCTTCCAAGCTCTTCTGTGAGCTCAGCTGTATGGGAGGACCCTAGAACATGCTGTGGATAAACTCAGTCAATCCACGGTAAAAATGTTCAGAGACCTCCAGCAGAGCAGGCTTCTGAACATACAACAAACAAACAAAATGCAGCAGTAATTCTAAGAAGTGGGCTACTGAGAGAATTAGTGGATACTGACATAGCTGCATACTTTATTTGCTTCTACTTTCTATTTCTGTTGAATTTCATAATCCTAACCATTTAGTTAGTCTGCACAGCTGCAATGTGTTGTTGATCTCTTTGTTAATCTGTTGATTATGGCTCTCAGCTGTAGTTTCTGTTTGGCATCTACATTACGTCCCTTTGTGTTGCCTGTCTGCGATTACGCATAAGTATTGTGCATTTGAGAGCAATGCACAACAGATCTCTGTATATGTGAATAATGAAACCAGCAGCAGCTGTTTAGAGCTCCAGTCACAGCACACAGAGTACAGGTTCACCTACTTCAGAGGGACCCATGCTGGCCAAAGCTTCCAGTTTTTCCTCAAAATATGACATCATATTTTTAATTTAATATACAGTCATGCCTAGTGACACTTTCACGGTTTACATACTTACAGTTCATTTATTTACAGCAGCTCTGCTTTCATGCAGGATTTGAACCTGCAAACCTCTAGTTCCTAGTGCATTTCTGTAACCACTTCATTACAATGCGGCCCTGTTCTGAACACTACGCTCTGAAGACACATCACTACTGTGACTTCAAATTATACATTATCTGTTGTGTGTAGGCAATTGCTTTCCTTCTGGTTGGGCTGTCAAAGTTATTAAAGGGCCAACATAAACTATCCCTCACACGGTGCAAGAATGGTGCATGATCTTGGTTGAACTGCTCTGTAATTTCATCAGTTATGATTACTGGTTATCAGTCATTATAACTGAAGATACAATGACACACCTCTGTCACTGTAAATGTAACTTTGTGCCACAGAATTCATATAATCGAGCAATTAAAATTCAGCTACGCCTGGGGAGCATGAGTCCGAGTCCATTTTTGAGGACCAAGGACAAGGAAGTGTCCTCCAGTCAAATAACTAATTGATTTCACTGGGTAATTAAAAGCTCAGGTGGAATGAATAACAAACACCTTTCATGCCTCCAGGTTACTGTGCTTAATTTTTCAGAGCAGCACAATTATATAACCATTTGTGATACGCTTATAAATGACAGCATCGTTAGCCCGATATTAAAAGCAGGTGTCGCAAATTAAATAAAAATGGATCCGAAAAGCAGCCCTGCACCTTGATGAGATGCCAGCAGTCTTAATTTGTTACAGTGAAATTCAAACAGGGTGATCCGCTGGCTGTGAGCACTGTCCACGGCTGCTTTTCCGAGTTTTGTTTGCGCTTGCGGTTCCGAGTTGTTTTCTGTGAGCTATCACTCCATCACAGTCTCGCATTTTCAATCACTGTGAGGAGTCCCCGGGCCAGCCTGCCCACAGTAACATCCTGCTGGAATGCAAGCACTGCAGTGAAGTGCTTAACTGCCTTGTCTTTGCAACGTTAATGTTGTACTGTTGTATTATTTGTATTTTGCATCATTGGATAATTGTATTGTATTGAGTATTAGGTGACCATCTGTAATATTATATATTTTAACAGCATGTTAAAAAGCTGAGCTGCAGATCAACAGAAAATTCTTAGTGTTACATATGGACACTCAAGCCACTACTTCTCTCAGATACTGTAATTCACTTAATACATGATTGACTGCTTTGCACACATCATGTAATACTCAACTTTGTACAAAGGGTGAAAAAATTTGAATGAACCTAAAAACGGGATCCTAAAACTATTCGCAAGTTAAAGTTGAAGCAACCTGTTCAACATGATGAAGGAAATGGGCCAGCCAGCTGTCACTGAGTAACATAATGGCAGAAAATCAAAGATCTTGCCTCATTTGTTCCTTGTGTACAACGAAAGCTTCAGTTAAGCTAAACTGCTAATATTTGGGTATTTGTGCTTTTTTAGCACATTGTAATTGTTATCTCAATTGCAATTACTGTTACATAATTGTTATCTCAATTGCAATTACTGTTACATAATCACAATTAATTGTAACAGACCAAAGCTATGTTATTGTATATACTTCTATCAGTGCTGCTAGAATTGGAACTGCAGCCGTAATCATGACTGATCCCAGGTCTGGCAGGAAGTGACAGACAGCATATCCACACCCACTCTGGGACTGGTGACATCGACAGTCTGGTGAAGAGACTGACCCGACCCCACAGGCCCCTCCCCTTGGGCACTCTGTGCTCCACATACAAATGCCTCCCACACCGGCATTCAGAGGTCCTTCAGATGAAATTAAGATTTGAGCGCCAACCAGCTCCTGAAGTGAGGTACACCACAGAAACCAAACGAAGCCCAAACATAAACGAAACAGGAATACCGTCGGGCTAACAGCAATATTTGAAGCTGTGAATAACGTCTATACAGACTCTGAAGTCACTATGGTGAAGAAACCTTGCTGTGATTCTGCAGCACTCTGAAAACCTACACAAACAATAAAACAGCCTGCTCTTTTGTTTCCTTTTTCATTGTAAAGTACCCGCTGAGGAATAAACGCGAAAAACTGTACCATCAGCACAAAGACACAAAAGGAGGGCTACACAAATAGACAAAGTACCATCTGTATTGCATTGGTGGTCTCCTGAAAAGCAAACACAGCTTTTATTGGTTAGTGGACTTCTGCTTGGCCTTTCTGTGAGTCCCATTTTGTTTTGTGTTTATTTAATCAAAAGTATTTCCGCTAACGGAAAAACACCAGCAAGCTCAGCCAGCATATCATTACTAATAAATAATGAGAAGACACACAAAAGCGTTCTCCAGTCCCTATCAGCAGCAGCACTGCTCAGGAGCAGTGCACACTTAACCAGCAACTGCAAACAGGTTCTCCTGCTGGAAAAGGTGGTATTGGCAGATAAAGTATCACTGTGCACACACGCACAAGGATAGGGTAAAGTTTTAAAGCTTCAGTAATCGCAAAGACTGATGCAAGCACGTCTCCACAGCTCTGAACTTTGTGAGGGGGGGGGTGGTGAAAGAGAATGTTCCATGAGATCACCTGACCTTGCCCATGGAGTCCCTCTCTGCCACGCCAGTGTCACAAGAGCTCAGCGTTTGTCTGCTGACTGACAAGCGCTCTCAGCGCTCAGGGGACATCGGCACTTCAGTCGTCTCCAGTCAGTTGAGGAGTTGTCAACCTCAGTGACTGCCGATTTCAGCATTCACTTTTTAGCCTTTACCACAAACCCAACTCCTAGGCTGACACAACTGACAACACATCCGGTGAAGACCAACATGCAAGAAGCGACATCTGAATTTATAACAACCACAAATAGCAGTGCAAATACAGCTTTATTTGAGTTTATTGGCATTTACCAATATCTTATATTTGTTCAATCATATCTGTCAATTCAAACAAGATGTCCATAAAGAAGAAACTTGTTTTCTATGCACGTGAAGGGAAAATATACATTTCCAGATGTTCTTAGTTCTTCCCTCTTGTTTTCAAAAAAACAAATATTACTGCCACATTGGCAGCTGTGTTGCACATGCCCTTCCAGGTAACTGGAAATATTTTTTAAATGCATGATGCTCAGCGGGGTGATGCAACTTCAGAGTCAGATTTTCTGCATTAAAATTCCCTGGCTGACATACATACATACATTAGTTAGGTACTATTACTGTACAATGCACTCTACAATAATGGCACTGCTACAATGCTGTGCCACAGAAAACATCCATCAATGCATAATGGAGACTATGTTCCAGCTACACTTTATACATAAAAATATTGTCAATAATATCAGTAACACTGCTGGCCTATAGCAAACTTTTAACCCATTAACAGCCAGTCCAATTTCCAATATATCAGTGTACCTCTAGATTTGAGGAAAATGGACTTGACAAAAGCTTATATATTATCAACTTGTATATAGTATTCCCTCTGGGGGGACATTTTTATGATAAAGTACATTGAGAGGGCCAGTCCTCAGTGCTTTTCCATGTCATTTAATTGGGTGCACAGCTCCCATATGAGCCTTATGCATAAAAAATGAACGAAAGTTGAGACATTCAGTAGAACTACTCAATTCAGCCATGGCCCTGACTCTACTCAGACAGGAGATGGAGCGAAATGAATTGTATAGGATTTTGAGTTGATGTGCAACTAGAGCGCTGTCATTTAATTAATATGCTGTTTGGACATGGCAAATCAGCTCTTCATCCAACCTCTAATTACATTACATCTGCACTGCAGACGTTCTTATTCAGAGGTCCTTGATAGCTTATTTTTTTTACACGCTAGCCATTTATACAGCTGTATATTTAGTGAGGCAGTTCAGGTTAAGTACCTCGCCCAAGGGTACAAGAGTGGCAACCTTTCGGTCATGAGCCTTACTCCTTGCACTTGCCACATTGGTGCTCTAATATACTCTGAGTGTCATTCCAATGCAATGTGTTGGGGAGCATATGAAAGGGGTAGAGACCTGGAACGACTGAACTGGAATGAAAGTGTTATGCACCATATGTCATAATGGTTGAAGATCTGGAAGCTGGACCTGAGGGTTATGGGGTTCAAATCCCAGCTTGCACACCGCTCCTACACCTTTGACCTAGGTACCTTTCCCAGGTTGCTCCAGAGAGAAACACAATACAATTTAAAACACCAAGTCGCCCCCCTCCCTCCAGATAACAGTTTGGTGAGCAAATAAATAAGGCAATTCAGCCCGCATCTATTTCTGGATGCCTGCAACGACAAATCTCAGCCGCTGTCATCGCCCCACTCTCTCCCTCCACGTCACCATCGATGACGCCTCCCGTCTTCCCAGCATCAGAGCCCGGGCCTTGGAAAGGGGGAAAACAATCAGGCAGACCAAGCGAGCGATGATGCGTTCTCTCTGGCTGACCTAATTCTGACATCACGGTTTAGAATCCATCAGGCAAATAGAGGGGAGAGGTGGGGCAGCGGTTCTAGCCCTCCATCCAGACATGTCATTATTATGGGTGTTTAATGTAATGTGATGTATAGCGGCCAGCACTGAGGGACTCAAAAAACTCCATTTCCCATCTTTACATTGCTCCCAGATGTGGTGGCTTGTTAGTCCAGCAGTCTGTACTGTCCATATCCATCAGTGAGAACAGAAGGAGTTTTAGTAAAGGAAATGGGCCTAGCATTATTCTACCTCATTTTTCCCTTTAAAATGCATAGGAAGGTACCCAACAGTTATGTTGTCTGTCTACATTATTTGACAGCGATGAGACAGTGAGAGTTATGTACCATGTACTCTCCCCAGTGCAAGATTTCTTTCCTCAAGACTATAGTGCTGGAATATCTATTAGCCTGTTAATTCACAAATATAAATGGGTTGTTAATCCTATGGATAAGAGAATCAGTAGAGATGTTACACCATTTCCTTTCTGTTAATGAAGAAAAAATGCACAAGTTTTACTTCATATCTGCCCACTAAGCCACACTACTTAAGGCGCTACAGCCAGATTTTGGTTTGACACACAGTAAAAACCTGCTTCTATAAGTGTGAATTGAGGGCAGACATTTGGGCTTGGATCCAAATGGTTGCAAGTTTGAATCCCAGCGCTGCTTGCCATTCCCTAAAAGCCAGCTTGTCCCAAATAGCCTTCATAAGCATCCAGCTTGATGGAGCAGCATTTAATAATGTTACCACTTAATTCCAAATAATTCTGAATACACAAATCTGATGAGGTAATAAATCAAAAGCCAATCAAAATTCTCATTTCCTTTACTATTTATAATTTACAGAGTAGCATTAACAGAGAAGCACAAAGTGTAGCACTAATCATTCATAGGTTCAGTCTACTGCATATGAAACAGTTAAAAAAAAAAAAAAAAAAAAAAGCAGTCTCTTTCTGATTTGCATCACACTCTCCAAAAGACAGCAGCCATGGCGGGCCATAAGCTGTCACCTCATATTAAAGTCTCCCCAGGCTTCATTGCATGACTTCCACCGTTCCTTTCTGCGTTTCGGGCCATGTTAGACAAAAAGCACTTTGTGGGGTAGACAGGTGGATGTGGATGGAGCCCTTTTTATTGAAGACCACACACTAACAAAAGGCATTTAGCATTTTCTCTTTCATGTGCACTGTTAGGGTTGGGACCAGACATCCTTACCTAGTATAACTCATTACTTACATTCGTAAAATATTACTCACCTACAGATATGGACATTTACTGGAAGAATTCAGATACTGGATCAAGATTACAACAGAAGGATCCAGTTTGGTTTTCTTACCAGTAAACATCTGTTACATTCCCTAAATCCACTCCACACAAACACCCACAAACATGGCATCTCAGAAGTAGGCATATAAATGAAGGATATGGAAATAGTTAAGAATTTGTTTATGGCAGGATTTTGTTTTGAGACTTGTGTAGAAGGAATCTATCCCTAGGGACTACCACTCTCTCCTCATGGAGCAGAGGTTCTTCTTGATTTTCATTTCTGTGTGTGGTGTGTGTGTTCTAAATGGTTCTAATTCATAGGTGTCGGCAGAGATAAGGCCCCTGATTGGACAGATGAACCACAAAACCACAATCAGGGATTCTTGCAGTTCAATCCCCACAAATGCTAAACAACCACCCCCTCACTCACACACACACACACACACACACACACACACACACACACACACACACACACACACACACACACACACACACACATCTGTTTTTTTTGTCCTGTAAACACAAGAGTCTTGCATAGCTCTCTACTTTTCAAATATGCCACCCACAATTTCAAGTTTAGCCATAAGGATCAATTCTACACAGGTTTATTGATCTTCATAATACCTGGATATCATCCCATCCAGATACAGTAAAGATCAGTAAATCTGTGCAGAGGTGTTCCCCATGAGTATGACTTGCCAGCTGCTGCTTGCCAACTTAACTCTGCCTGTAAACATGAGGCTGATAAGAGCCTGAAGGCAATTTCTCAAAAATCTCCTTCATTCTTGGAGACTTTACCTAGTGGAACTCTCTTATCAGCAAGGTAGCAGAGAAGGTAGGTTTTCTATACCTTCAACTCCTTAAATCAAAATAGTTCCTGTGAGGCCTCACCTTTGTGTCCATCATGGTGGAATGTTGTTCAAAAATGCAAGCTCCACCCCTTTCAGCCAGATCCTATCACATCTAACTCAGAAGATTTCACCACAATGCATTCAGTCAGTGATCATTCATTGCTGCTTACTTGTCCAGTAAACAGAGAAGTCTCACCCAGAGGCAAATAAAACACTGTCAACTGTTAAGCCATGTAAGAACATCTGAGATTGTAAGCGGTTTTCCAAACTGGGGCCGTTTCTGGGGTGTGTGTGTGTGTGTGTGTGTGTGTATGCATATGCTAGGAGGGGCAGAGGGATTTTCCGCTTTAAAAGAGGGGTATGCCAACAGAACCCTTCATTCAATCTGCTATCTTCCTTTGTGGTCAATTCCTCTTAAATGGCCACTGAGGAATTTTCCATCCTATTAATTTACCCTTAAACAACTTCAGGACAAGCATGTCAGAAAAATTGGAAAAGATGAAGCAAACTATTGTTACACAAGTATGCCACAGTTACCCATCAGAAATTAGAAACAGCTCATTACAATCTAAATGCTGTACAGCACTGTAGTCCTGAAGCTCTATAAATTCCCAGCCTCAAATCTTTGATATCAATGAGAAAAGCCCACGACATCCGGTATTTTTTGAATAACATGGCAATCCAATTAAGCTGTCTGCCGTGCAGTACAGAAGCACTGTAGGTCCTTATTTGCTTGGACCATTCATAAGAGTCCTTTCAAGGCCTGTGGTGCTGGTCACATGATCAGCCTTGACTGATACAAGCAAAGAGAGCCAAACGAATTAGTCTCTTCGAATGACCAACAGACCAACATGCTAGACACAGATGCAAGCATGCAGTACTTGGAGGTGGGGTTCTCACACTGCAGCCAAAAATACATGTAAAAAAAATTATAGCAGCAGACAGAGAATGACTCAGGGAGTGGTTTTTGAAGACTAGTATGTCAGTCTGTTGGCTCCACCCCTGGCCATAAAAGGACTTCCTGTACACCTTTAAGGACACATTCTAACAATCAGCCTTAATTGGTGGGGGCATAAGAAGTCCAGCCTCGAACAGTACCAGTAGTGTGAAGTACCAGTAGTGGGCAAAAGCGAAGAGAGTATCAGTGTCATTGTCAGTGTCAGTGTCAGGAACTTTTGACTTGAGTATATTCTTGGTGAACAGGAGTGGAAGACAAACACAGCTTAGTGTTTTGGACTGGATTTTTTGTTTTTATCAGGCTTCATTACATTAAACTACATTACATTCATCTATGCTCTTATTCAGAGCAACTTCCATCACAATACAACATAAGTTGAATGAGCAACAGTGGCAGATCAGGCTAACAACACTCCCAGACCAGTGAGTGTGAGCGTAACACTACAGAAGCCCTACCACGAGTTAACATGTGTGATCTGAATAAGCAACGCAAGTTACTACGATACATGTGTCACTAGAACACAGATTCCAAAATACATTGTGATACTACATCATCTCACACCCTCAGTCTTGTCACAGTATTTTGGAAAATGCCGCCATTTATGCATCACCCATTTGCAGGCCATTGACATGGCATGCGCTTAGGGCATCTAACCACTTAAGCTTCATCCCCAAATACTTCGTGTTTTTGCAAAAACTCTAAATTTCCATTAAATGTACACATTAAATGATCACTGTGACATTAAACACGGGTAACATTTCACATCAACATCTGTACATATTTTTTGAAATCCTCAGAGACATTTTCTGCAACAAGCCAAACCGTAAAAATTCAGCTGTAACTGAAGCATGTTTATTGCTACAAGTTATTGCACAACTTGAACACTTGTTTTTCAGGCGATTTATTTTTATTGCATCGATTCATTTGTGACAGTTCTTTATTTGGCCATTTCATTCACTAAAGGCTGGCTTACAACATCACAGCTCACAGAAAGTCCAAACACTGACCAAACGCAGCCCCAAACACAAAAAACTAAATACATATTATGCATTCTGGGATGCACGCATAAGACTCTTGTAATGCTAAGACACCTCTCTACATCACAGAACACAAGTGTGAATTTCTCCGGTTGCTTCGGCATTTACTATCAAGAATGGCAACGCAGGCCCTATTACTGGTGCGCATGAAAATAAAGGGATAGATAAAATGGCAGGTGTTACCATTAAAATCTAACACCTTACCATGCCACACTGTACAGAGGTGCAGAGTGGAGTATGGTGGTACCAAAAAAAAAGGTTCCAGGACAGATCTAAATGTGACACGTTACGGACTGTACACTTTTAAGATAGCTACTCATCTGCTGTCTCACAATGTGAAAATGATGGCAGACAATGGTCCCGTTGCTGAGTACTCTCAAGGTAACAGCTAGCATTGCTTCGGTAGTGTTGCATAGTGTACCTGCAACCCTTAATGGAAAACTGCCTCTTTTGACTTTGTTTGCCAGCCTCTGCCTGTCAACTCTTACCTGCATTAAAGTAGGCCATACATTGCAGACCATGTCGTTCGTGCACTCAGTTTCAGTGGATGGAGCAGTTGTTTCCTTCACATTGGTCTACTTTCCATTTCTGGATAAATTGAGGCTATACAGCGTTATGAATCACTTCTTCATGAGGTTATGGCAAATCAATGAAGCATCTCACCATCGCTGGTCTGGAAACACCTGCATCTGATGTATGATCTGGAGTACGATGCACGTTATGCCAGGTGAGGACCCACTAAAATGTTCACTGGCAGTGGCAGTAATTGTGCAAACCCTGCCAGCAAACCCATGGACGAAGCAAGGAAGTGTGACTCATGGGGCATTTGACTTTGCAGTACAAAAAAAAGGCAGTGGAATTTGGATGTCCCTCAGGCTTGAAAGACGCATGCAGCAATTAGCGAGATGAAGGCCATGCACATGCAGCCTCGGTGTTGAGGAGGATGCCAGATTCACACACCTGCTGCGAATGCATGAACAGAAGATCCAGCCTCACATTTTCGTGGTTTACTTTGACAGAATAGTACTGCACATGTTCACGGAGGTAATGAAGCAAATTTGAGACAACATACGGCAAACTGTCTGTATTAGCATGCAGATGTAATACATCACCATCTGAATGGATTACAGATGTAGACTTACATAACCTAGGCTTGTCATTTTAGCATCCACTTCACATATTTAAAAACAAAGATGCACATACATCTTAAAGTGAGCAACAACATAATTTTGCATAGTTAGCTAGCAGTATTAGGTGCAGTCAGAACACTAGTTACTATACTCTAGCTTAACGGTTTTTTCTGAGTACGTACAATGCCAACCATAAGTCCTTTTTACCATTCAGGACTAAATAATTTTCAGCACTGAACTTACTTACACTGATCTACATTACATTGTCCAGGTCATTTCACAAAACTGTAATTCCGATTTGATTTGATCTTGGTATATTGTATTGTAAAAACCATGCAATGATGCTGAATTTGACATACTGTGCTTTCAATGCATGAAGAATTAGTCATTTTTGCACACTTCAAAAAACAAAGTCTCAGGCTACATTTCTTGAGAGTACCACCTGGTATGCAAAGTCACTGTATGTACTAGAAAGACTGACGTGTACTTGGCTGTGAAGAGTTTCTGTACAAGAGTTTAATTTTACATTATGAGAGCAAGTACATAGTGAGACAAAGGGAATTAACATTTTTGAGGTCTTTGGTTAGGTTTGGCACTAAGATGTATCTTCTCCACTGAATTTGACATTCAACCAAAATCAAAAAAGGAATATGTGTATTCCCAATGTTCGTGTGCAAGATTGCTTTTTTTTTTTGCTATTGACACTCAACCCTGTGAGGGAGGCACAATCACAACACGACAGCCACTGTGTTACTCCTGACAACACAGATTATGGACAAAAACCTCACTGTAAGGCAAATATTTTGATTGTGCAGACAATGATGCTATAGACTGACTCGCTTTGTTGCAAAAGCCTTCTGGGAGTATAAATCCCCTATTTCAGCAGCAGAATGAGGAAATAGGACACATTCTGTACATCTATGTTCACAGCACATTGCAGAAAAAAACATTAGCTTGTTACATGGCAACCATTATTTCTATCAAAACACGGGAATTCTACCTTTTTTTTTTTTTTTTTTTTTTTTTTTTAGTGGAAACTACAGTTCATCAACGACAAAAATCAATATCAAATGTCATCTCCAGGTATTTTTCAGGGCTACTTGCTGTGTTACCAAAACCTCTGAAGCATATACAGCACTTCAATACACAATTTTATTTTTGATCAGATAGAGGTTATCCTATGAAATGTAGGCAACCTCCTATAATTATATATTTACTATTTACATAAAGAATCTCACAGAAGGATACATACAAGTATATACCTCTTTCAGAGAATAAAATGCAGGGAAAACATTTGCTTGGACATAAGTCATAAATATGCCAGATAAAGACCAACTAATAACTCTCCCTGGAGTTCTCTGAAGAATCTCTGACGTTACTTCCAGCCAAGTGGGCTGAGTTGTAGAGCTGTAGAATTCAAAGAAGCAACATCCTTGGCTAGCATTTTCAGCAAGTCCAAGGAGTCAATAATCAAGCTCACAAATGCTTATTACAGAGTAGTGCATCAGCATTCATACCACTCTGCTGACTGCCCTGAAAGTCATCCCCACTGTCTACCCGCACTAGACAAAACATGTCAAGAAAATTGATCCAATTTAACTCAGTTAATGTCCACTATTGACTTGTAAATGTGTTGTGTTTCCAAACTTGTTTGTTCCTAGTTAGACATTATAAGTCTGTTGAAAGTCCACACAATTTGTCATTGATAAATGAAATGATAATACCCATGTTCCATCAAGGTCGCTGCACTGTGCATCTATTTAGCCGAGTGTCCCATCCCAACAGGGATGTTCCTCTCAGACACGATCCCTGTCTGTACTGGTCTCTTAGTGGTGGAGTGAGGCCCCCACAGATGTTAGGACAGTGGAATCACTGGCCATCTTCTGATGCAGACTGAAGACCCACCTCTCCAGACTGCATCTCAGTTCCACCTCAATCCCAGCCCCCTAACACCTGCTACCTCTAGGATTTGATATGTATTTTACATGTATTATTGTGATGTATTTTGGATTCTGTGTTCTAATGACTGATATATTGTAGTGTACATGGCTTCCATTGCCTAGTCAGGTTGCACATGTTAACTTAGGGTAGGGCTTGAATGGTGTTATTCTCACACTCACTGGTCTGTGAGTGTTGTTAGCCTGGTCTGACACTGTTGCTCATTCACCCTGAATGGATACATTTCTGTTCCATTGTGCTGGAAGTCACTCTGGATAACAGTGTCTGCTAAATGCATATAATATAATAATGATAATAATAATAACAGATTCAGAAGCTTCAGTTTCAGAAACTAATATAAGTTAGTTTACCTGGATGATTATCAAACCCCCTAGTCCCCCTTTCGCATCCATCCACATGTTTTTTTTTTGGCACTGCAGTCTGGTCTCCCAGAGGGTTTAAATATCAGAGAACAGCACTGAGTGTCCTTAAAACCTGAGTCTTCAATATACTGATATGGTGCTGGTGAGGAGGGGTCTGTTTCTCACAGCCTTCCCAGCATGCACTATTCATAACCAATCAAACTGCATCATCTGTGTTGTGTGGAAGGTAACATTCCAGAAGCCTCTGCCATGGCAGCATCTCATTCTGACTCAGTCTTGCCTTGGATTAAGAGTCTATTAAAAACCCACTGCAGAGTAGAAGCATGTGCAGCCTGAGGAAATGTGCCTTAAATGGAAAAAAAAGATGGCACAATAAATTAAAATTGTGTTTGAACACAGGAAATGTAATTTCCTCCTTCTTGTTAAAAAAATATGAATCCTTAGACTGGCAGACAAATATCAAATCACTGCAAGCACATTTTATGTTCTTTACTATACATTGAATTTCCCCCTTACATGAGAATTGTGCAATCTTTTCTTTTAATGCCTTGTTCGATTAGCAATACTGTGAGTGTGACTATATATGACACAGAAACAAGAACTGAATGAGACAAATGCATGCCTTTCCCACTGCACGGCCACAACCAGGTTAGGATAAGATGGAGCCAAAGACGTCTGCC
Organism: Megalops atlanticus; assembly: GCA_019176425.1. Lineage (NCBI taxonomy): Eukaryota > Metazoa > Chordata > Actinopteri > Elopiformes > Megalopidae > Megalops > Megalops atlanticus. The sequence continues at coordinate 14,749,403 of CM032897.1, forward strand.
CAAGCAATGCATGATCTGGCATCAAACCTGTTATGGAGTAAAAGGCCAACTGGCATGGGATTGAATAGAGAGTCATGTGTCTGTTATGCTGTTTTAAGAGAATACCAAAGGTGTAATACAGCATGACTTAACTTCATACGCAAGGGATTTTGGGAATAGCCATGAATTCATCCAACAGTATCAATCCATCCTTACAGTATGGGAATGCTGTTTTAAACATTCTTTCACCAGTTCCACTCAGAGGGCAATGAAGTTTTGAAGGCTAAGCCCCTGCCAAATTTAATCCAATTGCTTCTGCAAAATAGGGTCATGACATAGATACAGGATTGACACTGTTAGGTAAAAAGGCAACGCGAATGTTGTGAGCAAAAGATGACCAGGAGTGGAGACATATCAAGGTACCCACCCAAAGGAAAGGAAGGAAATGCAGAGCATCAGTCCAAAACATTAAAAACTATGCCCAGGTCAAATGATTTCAGAACCATTAAAAAAATTTGTTTGATTTTGGTTGGTATCAATACTGTATTTACACCAATGCAACTTCAGTATCGTGATTTACTTAAATGAAAAAAAAAAAAAAAAAAAAGGCAAAAGCCTGCATATAAATACAGTCGCTTGAGGCAAATTACAATCTTCAGTTTGAACAAAAAAAAAAAAAAAAAATGAGGTAATGAGGACTGATGGAGGTACAATGCACAACACATAAGACTTCTGGCTACAGTGATGAGCTATGGAGTCAACATTCCTGCTAACCAGATACATTTACTTCTCTAAATGTCTCTGCTCATCCCCTCCTCCCCCAAAAGTGCAACCATAACTGACTTAATTGGATTAGATGAACCAATTCTGCCTGAAATCTGGATGAAACGTCAGTAATTTAACCCACCATTACCATGTAACACATACGCTCTCGTCTATATCTGATTGGAAGCCAAAAAGAATTAGAATTTTTCAGAATTCATTAACTATGATTACTTGCACATTAACATTCTGACATTTACCCAAAATTTAGTATTACAACAATGGCATGAGTCACATAAACACCTTATTCTGACACCCATAACCCAAATATGCCAGTACTAGTCATATGAAACCCAAACAAGGTATGTGGGATATTCCTACATTAAAACAGAATGAGTCATGTAAACACTTTTTCAGAATAATCCTCCTGTTAAGATTACACCTGCATGCGTTGAATGTCTTGCTAGGACTCTTGCCATCTTGGGCATTACCAGGGATCTTTCAGTCTATGCTCCAAAAGTTACAGCATTAAGAACACAAACTGATGTTCAGGTAAGTCTTAATTGTGATATTTTTCAAAAATGTTAAAAACTGGAAGATTACCAGTATTAGCCATCCAGAAGCCCTGGAAGCACATAAGAGACTTAGCCCTTCTCACTGAGTCCCTGTATCCTTCATTGGGAGGCAACATAGGGAGATGGGTGCCATCCACAAAGCATATATGGAATGAGGAATGTACTGGATCTATTCAAATCTCCCAGTAACCGTGCATACTTCCTCCACAGGGGGTACCTTAAATGGCTGATCAAACACGAGCCAACCACGCATTCACAGAATATGTACACAGGTTTCTTCACAGGAAACGGATTTTCAAGGTTTTAAAACCTTTTAGTGTGGTATAGGTGGTAAATTGCAGCTGATATAAACTACAGAATATCCATGTTCTATTTCCTCAAGCTGTTGTCTGCCATTGTTGACAATCTTGAGCAGAACAACCATCTGCAATAAGCAATTTTGCAGAAGTGCAAAGAGAACAACACAAGATAATTGCAAAAGTGAGCCATTCCCCCAAATAGTATCATTTTAAGAGAAAATTACAGCCTGTCCTCTACAGGGCTTATTCATGATGTTCTGATTACCATGCATACAGGAATATTAGCAGCGGCTGCGTTTTGTAGTGTATGCAAGCAGCCTATTTGTAATATGACCATAACAAGGGTAAAGACCATATATTGAAATATTAAGTAAAGCTATTCCGTTTTATCACTTTTCTCCATTTTGCTGCATTGGCTCAAGTGCTGTTATGCTCTTCTTTAAAGACTCAGTCATGGGCCTGCTTAACTAAAAATAATGTTTATTGCAACTGTAAGGTTGCTCGCCTTTTTTTCATTGCCTTTTCAAACACTTGTTTTTGGGCTCGAATTCCCGTTTTTTTCTGCACCTTAAAACTCAGACTGTCAGGGTACTGACAATACCAAATTGTTATCAGGCAACATGGTGATGTAAGTGACCTCAGCCTACCTGACCTTACTGTGACTGAAAAGCACCAATGGGAATAGGATCATTTTAAAAAATGAGACAATTACAGATTATAGAGTATTCCTATGGCCCTCTGCTGTGGCATCAAAGACTCCAAAAGACAGCTCATAACTGTTCAGCCTCTGAGTTCGTAACACCTCAGAACGATCCCCGACTTGTTACCACTGCATACCTTACTTCTTGTGTGCCTTACAATCGATTTGACACTACACCACCATGTTGCAGTGATGCAGATCAGAATCGGTGCCCTCACTTCTTCGTCCCACAGGACCACAGCACAAGGCCAACACAGGCTTTGCCAAAGCGCTCTCAGCTCCCTGTGTGCACGTGTTCCCTGCATCTTGGCTGCCCTTTAAAGACAGCCACTTTATGTACTGCATCAACATTTATGAAGATCTTCAGGAGGAAATCAGAGATATCAGTATTTCCTTTCCTTATTAACTCTAAATCTATTTATTAGTTATCTTTTCTATGAAAAAGGGTTTTTTTTTTTTTCATCTCACAATCATATTTTCACATCTTAAGTTTGGTATCAAACACGGGTCATCATATTGCAGTTTCAGCATTGAAAAATGTCATAAGCACATGTCAGCAGAAAAGACTCCAGCTGACTGGTTAGATATGTAATCTGATGACTTTTCAATATTTTATTAATACTGGAGAACAGGCTAAACATATGCACACAGATTTGCTGTTTTGATACATATGCTGGTCATAGATGCGGTGGAACTGCACATGAAAGGTTATATTAGATATCAAAGAAATAATGTATTAAATTCATTCAATCATTCAAACACTGCATCTGTATACCAGATTTTCTCTCATTTAAATGTTGACCTGAACAGTCATCTGCACATTTTTTCATACCCAAATCCATATGCTCCAAACTGTAGAGCTTCCTTATTTAACCATTATTTTAGCATGCAGAAATTTTGGCACGAACAGCCAGGTCCAGGGAGGGCAATTCCTAATTTATGCAAATGGAAAACTCACCATAAAAGCTTATTATCCTGGCTCTGGCAGTGGCCAGGTTTGATCTGCATTATGTCCAACTACTAGTTCAGTGGAAATTTAAACCAGATCATGTAAACAGTCCTGCTACATACCCTTTCAGTACCTCTGAATATGAGACACTCTCCCAATGCAACTTCTCAGCTTTTTGTACAATAGCCTTTGATTTCAGAGCCATTATATGTTTGCTATGGTTCTTGTTTAAATTCAGGTGCATGCTCTTCAAATTACAAATCTGATGTCCAATATTGGTTATGTAGAGGTCACATCTTCCCCACTTTCTGTCTCTTAATGTTGGAAGAAATTCCTAAATTCACAACATGTTCCCATGTGTTTAACCTTTTTCTCAGAGGCCCATCATTTTTAACCACTGGGAGAGGAATATTTTATCCCAAAATGTTATTAGGCTAGGTATCACATATTTGGCAGCTTTACAGCCTAGAACTATCCAATCATGAAAAATTTACCAACGTAACAACCTAATGTTCCCAGGCCAGCCCACATTACTGGTCTCTAGAGCCATTACATGTTTGCCTACATTGATCCCTCTTCCTGTTTCAGGGATACTTAAAGAAGAAACATATGAAATGGAAATTAATGTTCCCAGCATGATAACGCAAGCTGCATCTGGCAAGCTACAAAGCACCTACAAGTTGTACAGTTTACCTATTTTTGCTTTTCAGTGTATGTTGTCTTACAAAACTATTTTAAGCATTAAATCTGACATCACAACAAAGTCCCACAGAACTCTCTTCGTTTGTGTTCTTGAACCCTCAGCTAAAAGCTAATGCTAACTAATGCTAAACACACACACACACACACACACACACACACACACACACACACACACACACACACACACACACACACACACACACGCCCCTTATGTGTGTGTAAAGTAAATCAGAAAATGAATACAATTGCTATGCCAACCAAGTATAAAACATTTTGCCCAAATAATGCTGAAAAATGCAGACTTTTTCAGAGTGGAGAGGCCTGAACCAAGTTATTGGAAACGTGATTGTAAGTATTTTTTGCATTATTTACATTTAAGGACCCGCACTCACTACAAGGTAAAGGGTGGAGATGAAGAAAATCAAGTTACTCTCTCAACCCCTGATGTTCTGGACTCCACAATTTTATTTACTTTACACATTAAGGTGCAGTTGACATTGTGCTCAGGGAGATTTTTCCACGTTTACATAATCTGGCTCTGCAGAGGATGTATCATCCCAGGCAGATCCTACAACTGGGGGCTGAGACGCCCCAGGCAATTTCCTCAGACAGGCTCAAGGTGGCCACCTTGAAGACATAATCTGCTTTAGGGCCATACGTTTAAGGCAAGGAACAGCTTTAATTTGGTGATATAATGAGCAAAATCGTAAAGTGCTGTTTTAATAGTCCTCCCAGACAGGCTTGTGTATTTTGAAAAAATAATTTGTATTTTTCATTATTTTGAATTTCCAAATGCAAAGACACTATTTTATTTTGCTGAATCTGTAAACAGTCCATTTTTGCTACTAATTAGGGAGTTTCTCTATATAAATATAGCGTGGATGCTTGAACATTTGTTAAACAATTGAAACTTTTTATGGAACAACAACCATGGCAGTGCAGGCAAATCTGACATTGATGGAGCCTATTTCCCAATGGGATTCAAAAACTGCTAAATAAATTGTGACAGGTTTCAATACGTCACTGATACGTGCTCAATTTTCCGTAGACACCCGATTTAAATTCCTGTGTCAGACAGTGGAGATGTTAAAGAATCAATGCCCTACAGCTATGAAAATGCACACTCCCTAACAAAAGCTAACCAATTCGATAAACTGAATGATACGTTGTCACCATGCAGATACTGCCTGCGCTTACTGCGACTGGCAGGTTTATGCCCAGCTTGTGTGTGGCGATTTGAAAATCAAATGCTGACAAATAATTTTCCAACATTCAAATGAACGGAACGCACGATCAAAGACCTAGCTCAGAGACATTGTGTGCTATTGATAAAAAATCGTCTGCTTGTGCGCACCAGACAATTTCAAACAAATCCTTATTGGTGCACGTAAATGATAACTTTCTTATACTACAAACATACGGAATCTTGTACATGACATGACATTAAAGGACGCCCTTTCTGCTCTTGTTTATATGCTTGCTGAAGAAAGTTGTTCATACACTGGTTATCTGAAAACACACCTCTCGGGAAGGCTGTTAAAATAGCACGCCCGTAATGGGAAAGCACTTGCTAAGCGTGCGCGCACACACACAAAACCAAAAGTTACCACTGAATGAAGCCAGTAAAGCATCCGTTCTCCTTGAACGTCACCCTGAAACATGGTCTGTTTAGTGGGTAATGCGCAAAAAGCCAGAATTCGACGCTATAACTTCCACTACCATGTACTAGCTACGGACCGCAAGTGCAATACCTTCGCTATACCCAAATGGGTGATTCGGTGCAGCATGCAGCGACTTTCACCAACGTGCATTAAAACACAAAGCGTTTTGCTACTGTACCTCCTTCCTGTTCTGCCTGAAGACAGGCGGGGATGCTCTTCTTCCAGCCCGGCATTTCCTCTGCAATGAGTGCATTCAGAAGGTTTCAAAGACAAACCTTTGGCGCATTTCAACCTCAGTACAGGTTTCCTTCAGTGTGTATCCCCCGTTCTCTCCTTTTTTTCCTTTGCCGGGTGTAATCCTCTACCGCGTCTCCCACAGCCTCGTTGTGGAGAGAGCGAGGGAGGTAGAAGGAACGAAAAACGTCAGGACAGCACCGACTGCAAGGAGAGCCGTCTACTCCACGCGAGCCAGGATACCTGCGTGGAACCACTACGTGACAGGCAAACTTGCGCTGCGTCGCATTTCAATAAATCATTTGTTAGTCGTCGTTCCGCAATAACAGGTGTAGGCTATTTTACAAATAATTCCCAGTAGTGGATACAAACGCGGTGCTATGGTTTGGGAAATGGTCTAGTCCACGTGATGAGACGGTGTGCTGGTGCCTGTGTCCCTTTATTCAGTTTGACATGTGCATGTTTGGCAATTAGAAACAAATTAAGGTTGTAGGTCTAGATACATTTTGCATAACGATGGCAATGAGAAAAACATATACGAGATTAATAAAGATAATTAAAATATATTCATATAAGATCGAAACGGTAAGTGGTAAGAGCCGCACTGATTCAATACCACGTACTTAAAGTCTCAAGAGTAAAAGGAAACCCAATTTAATTGGACACGGATACCAAGTGTCATTTTTGCAGCTTGTATTCCGCACATGCGTGTGGCGACCACATGGATTCGAAATAGTGGAATCCATAGGACAACACATAATACTACAACAGTGTTAATATAGATAGTGCACGTACAATACATGTACCGTTAATGTAAAAAGCACTCTAAATGACTCCAGGATAGCAATATGAGAACATTGAGTTGGAGGTTAATAGAAATTCTTATTTTATCATCCTGGAAATAGAAAAGATGGTAAAGACTATTGAGCAGAGAAGTCCTGGCAATGAAATGAGAAATTAATGAGTTCCAAGTTAAGAAGCAGAAAGGCAGAATGTCTGGTTTGCAGCTAAGTGTTGACAGAACAATCACCCTGGAGTGCGAGCATATTCAGTCTTTGCAGGTCATAGCCACATTAAATTGACGGTTGCACAATAACAGGTATGTCTGGCCTCCCACTCTGCAGGTGTCTCTCTTTCATTGCAAAACAAGCCCAAAAATAAATCATCCCCCGAGACCACTCTGAAACTGTCATATACCCAATTTGAGTAGGTAGAGACACTTCCAAAACATCGATCCATGTTGTATGCTCTTCTCAATCCACAAAGCAACCACACAGGAACACATATACATACATCCCTTTGTTAACATCACAATAGTGTATACCCCATGAAATAAGACCACATCTAAATGCAGTGATTCATCCACGGAGAGAGAAATGTGCCAACTAATGATTGACACAAGCACAGACACCTTAAAACAGAGATGGATGCATTGTAGTTTAATGGAACCATTCTAGAACACATGGTGGGAATTGATGGTAAGTTATTAAGGGATGCCGATAGCTACATGGCATGTTTGGTAATTGAATTAAGCTGGTCTGCACCATGATCAGCAAGTTTACACTTGTACCTACAGTATTGTCTAAGCAGAGGACCCACAGCAACAGGACACCACCACCCATCCAATTCTTCTGCACATCTTCCATGCTAGTTTTATAGTGACATGGCAACCTTCCTCCCCCTTATGCCTGGGGCCTGGCCCAAGCAGGACCAACCACAGAAAAAGCTTCATATTTAGCAGCCCAGCCTTCCCGGGGCCCTGCTTGCTGAATGTCATATGGGAAAAAAGGGAAGGAAGAGGGCACTGTTGGCTTTTGCTCCTCCACTGTGGAAAAGAGGAATTGGCACATCCAGGTCTACCCCTGGCACAAGATGTGTCTGTGGCATGTGGTGCACTGATTGGAGGAGGAGAAGAGGCAAAACCTATCTTGCCAAAAAAGCTTTATTGTCCTTATAACATTTCATAACATGAAAATCTGCCTTTGGCTTGTGTTTGACACAACTGCGCACCTGCGCACACACACACACACACACACACACACACACACACACACACCACAGAACAATAAAATATGAATTTGAAGATAAAATCAAAATTGCAAATGTACTTTGCTCAGAATCTGTAACCAGGGATCTAAATGATAAAATATACTGTAGCTTTGCTGTATTTTTGCCACCAAAGTTTCAGCAGAGTTGAGTGTGATGAGTTGGACGTCCTCTCAGTCTGCCGATGTCCTCACATGGGAGAAATATCCTTTCCCTCCCTGTCAATGTGGTAATGAGGGGTGGACTCCTTGAACTGTAAAAGTCAATGACTCCAGGCTACGGAACTCTGGAGGAAGATGCAAGCAGGCACACAACGACCTCATTAGTGGGCTCAGCGGTAGTATTTGTAGCTTTAGCATTAGTGCCAGCATTAATATAATCACAATCAATGTCTGTACAAGCATGAGCAATGTTTATTCGGTTTTCCATCTCTCTGTTGACATTCCAAACAAAATTTTGGGAGGAGAATTTACAGAAAATCCCCATGTAATTAATCAAACCTTCCTCTACCCCATCTCCCTCTTTCTTTTTCCTGCTTGTGATTTTGATATCAACAACCTTGGTCCACGGCCAGGTGCAATCCTTCGTCAGACTCCAAGCCTAGTAAAGTTTGGCGATAACCACATCAAACGCAACGGCTTTGGTTGTATGGAAATTCATTTCTACTGAATAGCTGAAATGTAACTGTGGTAGGATTGCACAATCTGTTACGACCAGATTATTCCTTAAACACCTCATTAAGTTGCCACTAAATGGTGGTGGACAAAAACGGACACTATTCAGGTAATCAATATATTTTTTCCCATATTCTACCCAGAGTCAGCAATCAGCGGCAAGGTCTGTCACCGTTTTCCTCAAGGTACAAACCACAGGAAGTCAAAAATGTCCAATAAGCAACTTGCTACTGTTCATTCTGTCAACCACATCAGCCTCTGAAACAGAGTGTCAGGGCTGGTGCAGTACTGAGTGAATGGTGTAAAAATAGGCCACGGCAAGAGAGGGCCATAGGAGAGACACTGCTATTAGTGGCATATTGATCTGGCGACCTCATCAGTTGGCTCTTTGAGCTGTCCCGGTGAGACAGCATCTATCAAGCGACTCACTTATTGGACAGACACTTGACTAAGTGTTTTCTTTTGTGAGGCAACATCATAGGACTGTGGGTGACCGCAGTGGGCGGGGCGTATGAGCTGTGACAGCCCTTGGTCAGCATAGCGCCCCCTACCGTACCTCCACCTCCACGGTACAGTATTGCCTTCCTCATAAGTGTGGAAAGTCATTACCCTGCCTTTAGCCTCACACTCTAAACACCAAAAACTTAATATATTCTGACACTTTGTTGACATAAATGTTGCTGGCATGTGTGTTTGCTGTGTACACTCTGCTGATATATATATAGTTTCTTCCCCTCTGCCAGCAACTTGTCAAGACGTTGAAAAAGACAGCTTTTTCTCCCTTTGCCTTTTGTGCATCAAATGTCCTTTAATGTCAAACATTAAAATTCCTTGCTGCACCCACTGTTTTTAATTTAGCAGAAATCTGGAGTGATAACAATTAGATGTTCGTTAGTGGAATGTAAATTGCCTGGCTAAACTGCATTGCCCTGTAATAAAACCAAGGGCAGCTGAAGAAAGTGATAATGATGCATTTAAAATAATGATCCCTTTTAAATGGTAAATATGATGAGCATAAAGAGCATACTAAAAATGCCAAAATATAGCCCTTTACAAATGTTTTCCTAACATAAACCACACATTTTGGCTCCTGACTTCAGTCATTCATAACCCCAGGGCAGTTATTACCTTCCTGATAATTTAGCTTGTCATTATACCTTAAAGTGAGGATGCTCATGGTTGAATTGCAAAAGGCTCGTGGCCTGGCTGTTATTGTCAGTTTTGATTGATATAAATGCAAACCTGTTGTTTCACAAATCTCTGGGTGCAATAAATCACCAGGAAACATTTTACTGCTGCTGTCACTTCAGCACCGGGGGCAGAGAGAAAGAGACACACAATGACAGAGAGAGGGAGTGGAGACATGAGACAGACAAATATAGAGATGGAGAGACACAAAGAGAGACAGACACAGAGAGATGGAGCCAGAGAGAGACAGAAAGAGAGAGAGAAAGAAACAAAGATGGTAAACCAGGCAGAAATGATGAACAATGATTGTGGAGGGACTTTTTTGTGGAGGGCTATTTTTACGATTTTTTTTCCTTTTTATGAAATTTTGGCCAATGCTTTCAATTTTAGAGCACCGCTTTCTTTTCCATTTGGCAATGTTAGAAGTTTGAAAACTATAATTTTGTGTCATGTTAAGCTCTCTTTCTTCTTCTTCATTTGATGTTATCATCAGAAGCACGTCTAGATGATTGTATCCAGGACAACTTAGTTTTTTTTGTTTTATCTGACCTCGAGTTTCACCAGAGTGCTTTGTTGGTGGCTCAGCAGTATTGTTTCTCAAAATACACATCTGTCTCTTACCAAACTAGAATGGATTTACATTAACTTTTAAGTCGCTTGGCAGACACACTTCTCCTTAGCAGAAAAGAAAAGATACAAAAGTGCACATAATACAGCAGTATGAACAACCATGCATTCAGAAAATGACAGCCTGAATCTGCACATGCAGGTCTTCTGTCTGGGGTGGAAGATTGCCAGCGATTCCACTGTCTGGACTGCTACACAGCACAGCTTCCCTTTAAATTCACTGCATTTAAAACCCCCCAGGGGAAGTGTTTAATTTAGCATGCGATTAGCAAGCCCAACTAGAGGTCCTTACCAGGCATGATTCTAAAATGCTTAAAACATTCAGACCCCCTAGGGTTCTAGGCACTTCGGGATTTTACACGTTGAGTGCTTTTCTTCACTGACCACACCCCCGTTTACATCATTGCTTCCTTTTTTATATTCTGAATTCTGTCTGAATTTAGCATAAGGCATTAAGTCAATGTCAGTTATTCGTTGAAGCATCCTTGTTCACCTCCGTTCCATTTCTTTCAAAGCGAATGAGAGAACTGATGGTCACCCATGCCTGCTTGCAGTCCCAGTTCTGGCTGAACAGAGACAACACAGCCAATCACAGCCCTCCCTGTGACCAGACGTGGGGTGCCAGAAAAATGCCCATTATATGCCACTCACTCTCTCTTTAAGGAGGCTGACAACATGAGGGCGCACAGAGTTGACTGGACCAGGAGTTATTCTAGCATTTATGATCCAGTGGCTGTATTTTGATTCTCCTGGCGTAATCAAAGAAACTTTCTGCTTCAACCGCTTTGTTTCTCTGTTCAGTAAATGATGATGATGATTATTAGGATCAAGATGATATTATGATTTGCGATTTGTGTTAATAATAATTAGAATGATGATTGTGGTGATGTCATAATTAGATTAGATTAAACTTTGTCATTGTGCAGCGTACAGGTACGGAGCCAATGAAATACAGTTAGTATCTAACCAGAAGTGCAAAAAGCATATATAAATAGCAAGCGTAAATAAATAGCAATGGAATATAAAACTGGTACGTATGAAGTGCAAGATATACAAAGTGCAAGATATGACAATAAATATTGAAATACATTACTGTTGTTATTAATAATAACACTATCAACAACAAGTTGCCTCATTTGTTTGACCAAAGCCCTTATATAGCACCATTTATACAGTTTAATTTTTACAAATTACCATTTATACAGTACAGCTGGATGTAATGTATATAATGTAGCAGCTCAAGTTTGATATGTTTTAAACTTACATTTAATAGTAGGGCTACAAGAGCACTGCCCCAGCTGTGCTCCATGCAACATCTGAAGCTGCAGCCTCCAAATTCTTTCGTGTGGAGCAATAAAAACCCTGTGCCAATCATATTATATTAACTGCCTTTAGCAGCCGGCAGCACTGCAGAGACGGATATTGGAAGTGAAAGTGTAAAGCGTGAGTTTAAAAGGCTGGCGTGAAATGCATGTGCAGCGGCGCAGGATGTTTTCTAACACTGAGACGTGACAAAGGGAACCTTGAGCGCGAGGCTTCCTCTGCCAAATCCTAATAGCCCCGTAAGGCTAATTCCATATATGATTGGTACGTATTTTAGTATTTTCTGATGCACCCACTCTAGGTACACTTTAAAAATATGTTTCATTCCAAGGTAGTAAAAATCTTGGGAAAAAAACACAATCAAGTGGCAAACCATTGCCCTGAGTATGTGGAACAATCAGCCTAATAATGTGTTGCTTGTGAAATGTGCATTGGTGTTCAGCCCAGGTTCAAGCCCAGCTGTGTCATTTGCTGATAATGACCTGGAGCCCACCTCAGCAAAACAGATTGGCTTTGTTCTGGCAAGCATACGGGTGGGTAGATCAGCCAAGGTCCCTTCATCACTCTGCTCTTGACACCCTGGGACTCATGTGAGTGCCTTTGAGTTGCTCAGCACCTATCTCCTGGCACCATTTGGCTCCTGGTGCACTGTGGGATGTGTAGTGTAAGAAATAGTCACTGTAGGCATGTGTGTATCAGAGGATTGCACTTACCCCACGTTCCAAGGTGGGTTAACGGTTGTTGTAGAAGTCGAGAGCAGCTTAAAAGGACAGCTCATGACAACTAAAAACATGGGTGAAAAAAGGGGAAAGATGCCAAAAAGACTATGGCTGTGGATTTTACACTGAAAAAGAATGCCTACTTCTGCCTGACTGAAGCTGCTGCTATCTGGGGTTAGCTAACATGCCATCAGCCTGGGTCAATCCACCATTGAAATGTCTGCAGCTCACCACAGGTATCTGCCCACTTACAGCTAAAGGGGGTTAGCATAAACATGGCTTATCAGGCACATCAGACACAAATCCAGGTGATCTCTGTGAGATCACCACATTTCCATCCTTTTGGGTTACTGATGGTGTTTACATCACTTCAGTAAGCTCACAACTCTGTATCTATATTGTCCCATACATGGCTTGTCAGATGTTTTGTTGTTCAATACATCAATATAACCCCTGTCAGCTGATCATGAATCATGGAAGCTGTTGCATTTCATTCGTATGTCATTTCAGCAAAGCATGTTGCAATATCAGCTGCAGTCAATATTGTGCACGCCCACACGCATGTTCAACAGTAGAGCAGATGTCTCAAATATATAGATGTCAGACATAGTATCAATAAATTTCTCATTTTCCTTCCTCTTGAGCCTTACATCCTACCTGTCTCTGCATTATGGAGCACAGAGTCCACTTGCTACTCAACCGCTCAGGTGTTTGATCGTGCACTCTCTCTCAAATCCTGCCTGTGTCAACCAGAGAGTGGTTTTAGGGAATGCAGTGTTATTGTTCCAACTCGGATACCGTATCGCTACGCTGATGCTGCCCCACAAGGAACAAAGGCCCCTCTGAGCCTGCGAAATCCTTATACGGGGATCGATAAATGAGAGGCAGCCCTCAAGCAGTAGAGAAGCAAACACATTTCTGCCATAGAGAGGCTCAGCATGAATCAGAGCCAGGGGAGTCTCTACACTTCATCGCTATTGTACAAAGCCATTACGACTGCTCTGTAGGCTTTGTTACCACAGTCCAAAATGCGTTGTAAGTCAGGAATGGAGGGAAAATGATCAGGGTTCACAACTCAGTGGATAACATATTTAATTTTTTTTTTGACAAAGGCATGGCAGTATTTCCATATAACAGTCACCTTTTGGATATATTTTTTCATATTCAGTCCTTCAATCTTTATTTTTATGGGAATAGAAACACCTGCAGACATTTTTATTTAGCTTTAAGGGCAAAAATGCAGCCTTGAAAATGAAAGCCAACAATTTCAGCTGCAGCAGTGATTGCGGCTGAATGGAAATGGGAGGGGACAACAAAGGATGAGGCTTCGACAGATTTGTCAGGAGACCCCTTTATGTAATATTTCTTTCTTGATCTACAGAATTGAGAGAAATGTCTGCCACCAGATGAATCTGTATACCACCTTCTCTGAGTAATGCAATTTAATTTGAATGAGTAATGAGTGATGACAAAAAAAGAAAACACATTAAACATCTGCAAGCTCAGTTCAGTAAGGACTCTGCAGTCGTCTTTCCTGTGCACTTTTAGACGTTCATTTTTCCATGGTCTTGCCCTCTGCGTGGGTTTGTGTATGTCATTCCATTTAAACTAGTAACGCATGACTCACATCGCTCAGTGTGCCCCAGCATGATAACCACAGGAAGGCAGAGATGGAGGGGAGAGCTTAGAAGACACAGAGGCTGAGAGGCCTAGGAAAGATCAAGCATTTTCACCCCAGGCTACTATGCTCTCACTTTGCAAAAACATGGGGAGCTCCATGATAAATTCCCTTTGCAATTGGCTCTGATTGGGAAAAGAATGCTTTCCACATGAATTTACAGTGGGAATTACAGTTTTGCATCAACCTTAACACAAAGCACGATTCCACACGTAGATGGGGAGAAGGCAAGAGAGACAAGAGGGGTGAGAATTTGTTTGAGAGATCACACTCTTACTACAAGTTAAAGCACACGCCTGTAATAAAAATGGATATTTACAGAGCTCCACAGCAGGAGAATCCAAAACATACTTCACCTTCCATCCAGCATCCTTGCAGGCAGTTCTAGTTCTGTTCCCAGCTTTGCGATTTACTCACTGTTACAGAATTTACAGAACTCTTTTCGCAATAATCACACATCATCATTAGTCGCGTTCTCCAACTCAAAATGTTGCATGAAATATGTAATATCAGTCTGTATTGGATAAAGTTAACAAGTAAAGCCTGAGATGTATCAGTGTAGGTCAATGTGTGTTTTAATAGCCTTAGCCTACGCCATGTCTATAAAGCCACCCCAGGCCCCCAAGACACTGACTGTCACATGCATGTTTAACCCACATGTTCGGTGGAGAACAGTGAATGATTTTAGCGGAGGGGGATGGAAGAAAGAGCATTGCAATGCCGCGACCAGAGACAGAACATTGAGATCAATATGTTATATTTTGATCTTGTTTGTGTATGTGTCAGCGAGTACCAAATACCTTCATTAAGCTTTTGTGCCCCCTTTAAGGCATCCTGTTTTTGGAATCACCAATCTGCCTCAGTGTGACAGCCTCCACACTTGCAAAGGAGCTCTGGAGCAAGATGAATGCAATCCTACAACGCACTTGCATGCAGCCAAGAGCTATTTTTCGTGCTACAAGTCACAGTGAACTGCAGTGGAGTGAGAGCTCATTGAGAGGTAGGCGCCACTCCACTCACATCATCCAAGCAATTTACAGGGGCCCGAGTATAGCCCATGAGTATAGCAAACTGAATGCCGACAAAGTGGCGCAGCTCAGAACCAGGTTAGAGTCTAAACTGTGTCATTTGCCGACAGTAACCGGGAATCTGCCATAGTTTCCTAGTTCCACCAGGGCGGTCAGCCCATTGGCCAGGGTTTCCTCACAGAGTTCTGAGATTTGGGCAGTGCACATTTTAAAAAATGCTGGAAACTACAATCACTATGTGTATGGTTTTCTCCAGGTAGCCACGCTAGTAACAAGTTTAACAATCCAACCTCTTTATCAATTGCACATTTCTCAATGCAAAAAAGCATTTCTCATAAATTTACTCTAGACAGCTAAATTATATACAGAAGTCATTTTTTTAGTAAAGCATATGTTCATGTTGGCTTTTGGCTATCAAAAAGTTAATACTGGGAAAGGAGATGGAGTGATAGAGTGGAGGTAGAGTGAAAGAAAGGGTGTAATAGAGTGGATGTATAGTAAGAGAGTAGAGCAGCTCTTTTATCTCAGAGGCTATGCTCAACAGTGTCCAGACTCTCAGGCAGGGCAGAATCTTCACTCTTCTCTCCCTCACTTCTCTGATATCCAGGCAGGACTCTTCAGGACCCTCTGAAAGGCTGGGTCTCTTCCCCTGGTCTTCAGAGTCACAGTGACCACAGCACAGATCATCCCCAGCAGCCCACAGCCCATCAGTGAAGCATAAACTGCATAGAAAGTGGAGTCAATACCAAAGGTGTCCTCCTGAGCTTCATACATCAGGTGGATCTGACTTCCAGAGCGGCACTTGTCATTTTCATCCAGCACTGCGCACCAGTACTCCCCACTGTCTTGCATCGAGAGGTTGGAGATGATCAGAGAGGACTGAGGGTGGGACACATTCACTCTGCCCCTCAACTCCTCAGGAACTAGTAGAAATGGATCCTCAGAATCCAGAATCACAACACCTTGCTGACCTCTCCGGTGGTACCACCAGATTCTGCCAGACTCTGCAAAGCCGGTATAGCAGACTAGAGCAACAGTATCACCCAAAGAAAAAGTCATCTTTAGGGGCTGCGAAGGGCAAACTATCAGGTAATATGATGTGTACAGCTCAGAATCACTGGCTTTATAACATGCATAGATGCCAGAGTTACCTACCGAAACAGAGGGAATGACCAGGGAGTAATTCCCAGAACGTCTGCTATCAACCACATACATCCCCTCCTTCTGATCAGCAAAATTCTTGAAAGACTTGACCCGTAATTTCTCGAATGAGTGTCCGTTCAAAGTCCTCCACTCTACCCGTGTCTTTTTCAGGAATGTCCTAGAGCAGGGGAGAACAGCTCTCTCCCCCACAACGTGCAAGATGGACAAGTAATTTAATGATAAATAGATTTTCGTCAAGCTGAGGCATTTCTCCCCCTCCATAACGTGACATTGGTAAATGCCCCAGTCCATCTCTGTTAGGTCAGTCAGATAGAGGGAGGATCCCCTGGCCATCACTTGCATTCTGCCCCTCAGATCCTCTGGCAGGGACTCTAACGGTGAATCTGTGTCCAAGAGAAGAGTACGTCTGGTGTTATAATATCTCTGATAGGTCCATCTGAGTCTACTGCCCTGACTGACTGTGCCATGATGACACTGTAATTTCACTCTCCCTCCCAATAAGTTGTGTTTAACTTCGGTTTCTGTGGGACAAACTGACAGGCTGACATTGCTCAAGTGCAAGAATTTCCCTGCCTTCCAACATTCCCACCTGTAATCCCCAGAATCAGTCCATCTGAGAGGGGCGATCTCTACAGATAGTGGAAAGGTCCTGAGTCGGTCCTTCAGGCCAGCAGGCAGTGAGAGTGATTGTTGAAATCGCCAGAAATAGTGAGATGTGTTTGCCAACAGCAGGTCCCCCTCTGGACTGGATCTGTAGAGCACACAGTATTCATCGTCCACAAAAGAGGAATTCACAGACTCAAACGTGTATCCCTCATCTTCAGAACAAGCTTGAGGGTGAGGATCTGGACTGAGGTCAGCAGCAGCAGTGTTGAGCAGGAGCGTCAGTAGCAGTCCCGTCTCACTGAGTGCGGTCTTTTTGTCTCTCGGCGTTTCTCACACACTGTATAACCACCTGTCCGTGCAGACGCTTTTGGGCTGAAACACAGTCACGTGTGTATGTTCTCTGCAAACGAGGACGTGAGGCCCTTACAGGAACCTAGTGATCTCAGGAAGTGCCTAGCTCTGTCACTCTCTTAATGCATTACTATCAATTATAGGAATTTAAGCAGTTGAAAAATTATTTGGGGGGGATGTGGGCAAAGGAAAACTGGCTGAACTTACCCACAGCTATATAGATGAATAAAATCAGACTGTCTTTCTTTGTGAATATGATTTTGCCCTGATCTTACCATTAAAATCTCACACTTCAATTTTTTATCTATTGTCTTATATATTTTTTCTTCAATCCATAAGTGAATACGCCGGATACTGTACATATGTATTTGTACACACACATTTTCTGTGGTCTTTAGGTTATAGCATCATAGCCATTGACAAACAGTGTATTCAAGTACCTTACAAAGCCTCAGAGTGTACATTCCAAAACGGAAACACAGGCAGATTCAGTGTTGACGTTAAGCAGTGGATGTGGACATGCTAGGCATTGGACTGTTGGCGTTATTTTCATTAAGACTCTAAAGTAGTGGTGAATGAAGACAGAGATGAGACACATGACATGAAATATTCATGTATATCCTTAGAATAATGTAGAAAAATAATTTTGAAAATACATCCAGACCTCATTTTACTGCACTCCCTTGCACTCCCTCAATTTTTCAGTTTTTTCTGAACTCCTGTAACTGTCTATTTTATATTTGTCCTTTAATACTGTTGAAAGTTGAGGTTCGTTTGACAGAAGCTAAAGAAATGAGGGGCATCAGTAATATTTTACACTTCCGTGGTGATGAGCTAAAACTGAAACGTGTTGCAAAATGATGTAGAGATACTGTACAACATGCTCTCAGTTGAGGGCCCTGCACAGGAAGGTGGAATCTGATATAATCTGAAGGACAGAGCCTTTATCTCCCGAGGTGCCGGCACTTCTGCAAAACATACTGATGAACTTCAAATGCAGTCATTCAATAAATGAAGGAGATGACCCGTTTTCTGGGCAAGTTGGTCACAAGGTTTCTGTTAATCCGGTATTGAAAACATGGCCAATCTAAATTTGTTAATATCCTTTATTTTATCATCTTTCAGTATATTAACATGATACAGATAAAAAGTGCACTCTGCTAATAAGAAATACTAGTATAGAAATCAACCATGTACTGGTGAAAGACATTGAGGCAGAATATCAAGCAACCTGGTCATAAGAATCATTCTGGTATTCAAAATTATCTGTGAGGGTATGCATGGTCATGATTTTCAGTTCATTACAATGGGCACAATAAGTTTAAAAAAAAAAAAAGGCATTTAGTATGAATATATGAATGAATACATTCATATATCTCTGTTCACCTGAAAAAAAAAGTTGGGTGGTTAAGTATCGGGATGGTAGTCAGCATGGTAAGAAAAAGGAAATCACTTTCTGCATATCACAATGGCTAAACTGAGAATAAAGACAACAAAGAGTCAACTGATAGATGCAGCTGTGATGTTTGGCAATCCATAGTCTACAATAAGATTTTTGAAAAACCATCACAAGCATCTTGAACAAAGGAAAATGAATACCAACAGGGCTGTTGTACCGTTGTAGTTAACATTGCCACATCTATCACTGACACGCTTAAAAAACAAATGTGACTTAGATTGCTCTTTTGCTTATCTGTATTTAAATAGTATGCCATGACCTTGTACACCACAAAGCACCAGCAATTCCCATGTGACATTCAATTGATCAATGAGCCATATTTTATTGTATAAAGGACTACATAAAAAGTTGTACATTCAAATCAATTTTGTAACTCAATTTTGGAATAATATAGCCAAGCACATGTCTCAATTTAATAGGAGAAAACAGCTGTTCAAAACACAGGCCGTAAAGTTAATTTTATCCAATCATACTGAATTTTAAGAATCAACCTCTTACAAGAATCAAAGAGAATCAAAGATCAAATCAGAATCAAATCATTGGTCATATGGATGGAGTCATACGCAATGTGCATTGTATCACATTATTCCATATGTGCCTAGCTGATATAAAATATTGCTATGAAGGAATATATTGCTTAATAGCAATAAAAAAATATTGCTATTAAGCTGCCAAATGGTTTAAAGTTGTTTGTGAACCATACTGTTTTTCAGCTTCAATACTTCTGATATGTGACAGTGTTAAAGAGGTGGTGAATTAATTTTTTAATAATTGATCTGCTTTCAGTGAGTTGCGTGGTAGAAGGAATCACAATATGCGATTTTTTGCATGTCTGGAACTGTACATAAAGAGTCCGATCTCTAATGCAGAAAACGGGTTGCATTTTGAATGTACAACTGAACCAATTCACATTGGTTAAATTTCAGGTTCTATGTCAGAAGGCAATAGACTAGAATTCCGATGCCAAAGGTGTATGGGCTCCAGGTTTTGCCATTTTTTTTATCCAATACTGGAGTCTGAGGCATGAATTAACAGTGTGGTGTCTTACTGTGATTGCCAAGAAGCCCACAGTACAGTGCAGTGACAGGTACGACAGAATCTTACAGTCAGAAGAACTTCTTCCAGCAGCAGCAGCAAAAAAATGTCTGCAGCCCTTACAATGGTCATCAAGGACAGCAGTGTGAAATTGTAGTGCGCTCTGCACCCCACAGCTCTGTTTTACATATGGCATCTGATTGGTCACTGTCCTGTCAATCACACACACCTTGGGGCAAGGGCGATGAAAGGCAGGAAAGGGCAAAAATTTACCCTTTTTGTTTGGGCCAAGACTCAGAGAGGTCATCCTATCATGGGTAAGCAATACCTTGAGGCAGACCCATGAATATATAATTTATGATGTAGCAGACCAAATCGAAATCAGACGATAGAGAAGTACCCATCTCATACTATGTATGCATCTTCTATGTGCATAGATTAATTCCCCCACATTTCCTGTGATAAATCGCTATTGTAAATCTGTCTGGTAAAAAGGAATGGAGCTCAAAGAGACACAGAGGAGCAGCAGCTTGTAATGTACCTTGTGTTACCTTGGGGAGACTCTGTGTGTTCCCTGACAGCATGGGATTTACGGCATCTGCTACTTTAATAATGCTAGCGACGTTAGAGAACAGATGAGCATCTCCTCCCGCATTGGGTGTCTGTAGCGCTTGCGTATTCGCACGCCATAAATTAAACAGAGCGGGATGGAATCGGTGGTCAGCGTTTAGCACCCTTGTCCCCGAAAGAAGGCCCCGGTGAGCCGTGCTGGATGCCCGAGCTTGGTCTCCCGGTCTGCAAACCTGTTCGTCTAATTCTTTGCTTTTGAGTGTTTAATCACAGATAAACTCCACATCCTTGAAGGGACTCGCCCCCATGCTAAGCAAGATGGAGCAAGAGACAGATTCTGGAGGAGGAGAGTCGTTTGCCTCTACTTCAAACGGTTTTACCGTGCGACCACAAGCACACATGAAGAGATTATGTTGTGCTGTGCACCGCTGCATGCTTTGAAGTGATATCCATTCCCTTGGCTGTGTTTCAAGTGCTCAGATGTGTTATTTTAGGGATGGATTCAAGATTCTGAATGCTTCTGTGATTCAAGTAATTGGAATTCTTTAGTGGAATTACTTCTCACAGAAAATGAGCTGCATATTGTGTGGCATATGATACAAAGAGTGTAAATCCTTGATGAGTCATTTTTAATCACCATGCGCTTCTATGCACTACACTCATTACATAAAAGTAACTGCATCAGTTTAGATTTTACTGACAGGCCTTCATACAGTTTTTATGCTTTCCTCCGCCCTCCCCCACCCCCTTCCCCCCTCATTTTTTGGACTCACCAATTGCGTGTTAGGCTTATCTCACCAACTTCTACACTTGTGCAACAGCACTGAAGCAAGACGAATGAAATACACTCCAGTACACTTGCACGCAGGCAACAGCTGTTTTTCACACTACACCTCCCACAATCCACTACACTGGAGTGGGTGAGGGATAGGTGCTACTCCACTGATGTCATCCGAGCAGGTGCCGGCCTGACAGGTCAGTGTGCTGAGAGCTGTGTGATGAAGGAACTCTGGGCAAACAACCCCTATCCCCCAAGCCAATGAAGCAATTTATTGAGCTGTTGTGGGCTTCCCATCAATTCTAATCTATCACCTTGTTTATCAGGCTGATTCACCTCTCTAATAATGCTGATCAATCAATCACAGTGACCTGAATCTGATCATACAGGTACAGTGACCTTCAAATTAAACACCAAAAAGATGACACGTTCTCAAGCAGCATATTCAAAACAAATAATTGTAATACTATCCACAAAGCACAGAGCAACAGTACAATTAACAAAACAGCATGTTTTACAAATAATGTAATGTATTTTAATAATTTACACCTTCTAATTATCTGAAAGTCCCTTTAAAAGTAATCCTCAATCCTTCCATCAACCTTTGTATCAAGCATCAATTTTCCACTGTCTGGAAGGTCATAGAACCCTCTACAATAACAGGTTGTTACAGGCACCTCAAGATCCCCCCACCACCATATTAAAACTTGAAAACTGATCAGGACCCCAGAGGATGTCAAGCTGAATGAGCTTTTTCTCCTTGACTGGTGGTGCAGTCAAACCTGGCTGTTATTCTCCTTTGTTCTTGAGGAGCTCCACCATACCATCACCTCCAGGGTATTTACATATTTTACCTGCGCCATAAAAATGAATTATGCAGAACTAGAGTGACAACATAATGCCATTGCAAAAAAAATTCCCCATCAAACACCTTCCACCTAAATCAGGTATATTCAGTAAATCAGGAATATATTCCTACTCTCTGGTAACATTTGGCCCTTCATTTTTGAAAACTGACAAGATAAAGGGGTAATTTTACTCATAACATTTCAATAACAAGGAAGTCCAGTATTGTTTCAGTCCCCTTTCTCTGAACTAGAGCATTTGTATCATGGTGCCTACAGAAGGAGGATGTTATTTGAGTGCTGCAGGCATGTTTCACATCTCTTTACACACCGCTACCTCCATGAGACAACATAATTGGGACATCATGTGCATGATTGCCAGAGAAAGGCTTAGGTAATCCTCTGTAATAAATTCACAATTTCTTTCAGTGACCAGCTCCACAACACTGCGGGGATATTTGGCGTTTAAGGCTCTCTTCTGACACCTGGTGGTCAACTGCAGTACTGTATCAATAGTTGACAAGACAGCAATTACCAGAGATGCCCTTTGTGGTTTCTTCTTTGTACTCCTGTCAGGGGACCTTTCTGGCTATTTATTTTTATGTTCTTTTCCATGTCAGCATCAGTCAGGTCATATTTATTTGTGTCCATCCAAGAGCTATTTTTACAACAGCTGAGGTGGGTAATTTCAGAACTTGCGGCCATTTTGTGATTTATTTTTTTTTAAGTGATAATAGTAACACCAACAATAAAGTACCTTATTTGCATTGTTCAGATTTAATGTGCTACTTTAGAAGAATGGCTATAAAATCAAGATAAAAAGCTTTCAAAGTGTCAGGTCTCAGGAGAAGAGATAGTGTTACTAACAGTACCAATTAAGAGGGGCAGAAAACAGGGATACATGTTATCCATCTATACCAGTGAATATTCTTATATGCAATTCAAGCCAATGACCTTATTTAAAGACACAGTGAAACACCTGACAACAACTTTCTTGGATGTTATTTGCTTTTAGAACCACCCAAGGTGGCTTTTGACATTTACGCATGACAGATTAATGACAATGCGTTTAAACGATTTCTCAAATGACTAACAATTCCTTTTAGGTTCCCCTCATTGGTGAAAAGAAAGCCTCCACAAATACATTCCATCACCAAAAAGAACAGACAAAAACACCAGGTTAGCTATCAAGCAATATTATGATACAGTGATTTTTGTAAGTAATCTGAACATTGCTGTAAGTGGGTAGGTAAAACCAAAAAAGGCAATTAACAGCTGTTTTGCTTAGAGCTTTGCTGAAGGGCAGGAGTCACAATTGCTGTCAATTCCACTGCATCCTATTTTTGCATCTACAGCTGATGGAAATCAGGTTCACACTCAGCTACATTAAACAATATTAAGATTTTTAACATTAACTAGCTAGCTAACCAGTCACTTTGATACTTTCAAGGAAGGGGTGAAAATTAATTTCATGGCAATAACTCCTTGTTAAGTTATTCAATGGTGCAGAGTAGTGATACTAGCATTAGACAGGTCGATGTAGTTTCGTGTTCACACAGCCAGGTTTGTGCACTATGAGCTGTTGGACAGAATCGGCCAGCTAGCCATCGATCTCTTCTACCTGTAAACCTGACTGCTACATCAAAGAATAAGAGACTCTTGGCCCAGGAACATGGAATTACTTATGCAGCCATTGGGAGTGAACATATTTGTTGCATGGGGAGGACATTGGAGGTTGGGTGGGGTGTAAGGAAAGTATGTTGCTAGTAGCAACTTCTTGTGAGACCCAAAGGGCTTTAGGATAGAAAATCTGCTGCTGGTACTTCATGTTCAAAACAGCTCATCAGGAGAGTGTCAGAATGATGGACAATTTCCCACCCCAAAAACTTCTCTGCCCTCTCTATAAATGTGGAAATTCCTTGGAGCCAATATCAATATGACTAACCGGTAAACAAAGTCTGAATTATTATTATATTAGGATTGGGGCAGGAAGAGTAAACTTGGTACGATATATCTCAGTTTATTTTGTTGAACTGTTTGTTTACTTAGACAGGGCAACAGACTAACACTACCACAAAACAAATCCAGATAATTCCAAGAGCAACTGCCTAATTTCGCAGAGCATGTTAACTATAAACTCTCAGCACTGCTTAATTGCAAATTAAAATCATGTCTGACCTTGCGCTTTGGGTTGTGGTAGTATGACAGAATATGAAGCATCAAAGATGGAAAGACTTGATCTTGAAGTTGCATGTAGAAAGCATACAAAACCTGTGAGTGGAATTTTAATTAAGAGCTGGTAACAGCCAGCCAATGTTGATGACAGACATAAAAATATGACCAGTTCCACCCTATCATTCTGTGTCTTCGAAGGCTGTCAAGGATTCTTGCATCTCCATCAGGAAAAAGTCACACAAAGGTCACGCATAATGACTTATATCTTACTATAGTCTCACGACATATATGGAGATTGTTGCTGCTCCAGCTCAAACTTCTATGAGAAACAAATGAATGCTATTGCCATTAACATACACTACTCTTATAGGCAAGTAATATGTGGCCAAATGTAAAAATTATAAAAAACTCATACTACAATACAATATATCAAAAGATGTATCCTTAGAATGGAAATGGCATATATTCTGGTGATGGTATGTGCTGTGGTAGGGACAGGAGTGTTATTGTCTTTAATGTCCAGAGTTTCTGGTAAAGCAGCAATGTATGGTCCAATATCTTGGGTCCCGCGTTGGCACTCATCCCTTGCAGAGATGAGTGACATCTCCATGCAAACACAGCGAGAGCGAGAGCAAGAGCGGAGAAAAATGCTGAATGAATTGAACACTGAGGCTAGAAGCTAGCTGTTCCACTCAGCTGCAACCATGGCGAGTGCCTCCTACCACATATCAAAATGAAAATGACATCTGGTGAAAATTGTGCATTTGTGGCTACTCAGGTCAGAGGTGAAAGCCAGCAACATTTTGAGTGACATATGTTTTCCAGTAGAGGCAGATTTGGTAGAGTAAACTAACTGTCCAAGGTCCTGAGAGGCACCATTCAGTCATACGACTTTTAAAGTAGCCTACTTTTTATTTCATTTACACTAGAATATGGACGAGCACATAGTAGGGATTTATACATTCATTGATATGTAATCATTTGTACAGTACGTTATACAGTATAATGCCACTCAATGAACTTCTAGCACCCGAGCAGCAAAAAAAAATCTCAAAATTGGCTGTTCCTGTGGGTGGTTCTACTTTACAAATTGGCCAAGAGAAGGATTCACTCAACCATAATTTCCAGTAAAAGTGCTGAATTATAAAACAAATGGGATATATCTTGAATTATGATTCTGGGCCGTGGCCTTATTCATTTCAAAGGGAAGAAATTTCTGCCTCTCCCTTGCATGCCTTGAAAGAGCTTTTGTACACTGACCACTGGAAATTAGAGATAATGTAATAATGAAATATTATGCTACATATTTGCTTAGCAAATACCCTTATCCAGCATGACTTCCAAAAAAATGGTGCAGCATTTCTGCTTTTTAATTGACACACATTATCTATCTATATAACCAGATATATACTGAAGCAGGCGCTCAGGAGTACAACAGCAGTGCCCCACCTGGTGAATGAACCCAGCAAGCTTTAGATGACAAAACCTGTTCCCCACCACTATGCCACTCTGCCAAAATGGATATGCCATATAGATAAGCAGCCCATTCTTAGAAAATGGCAGAGATGTGCTGAGATGCAGAACTGATGAAACCCCCCTGCACTGCATTAATAAGCTCCTCCTCCTCCAACAGGGTCATGGCCACCAATGACCTGCTCTCAGAGGTGCAGGACTCCATCAAGATGGACAACAAGAACAGAGAGGTGCAGACCCAGGCTGTCAAATGAGAGGAGCTCAGTGACACCTGACCCGGCCGAACTCGACTCCCAGCGATGACTCCATTTGCTCACTTCCTGGTGGCATCACGTCAGACTTTTCTTCATGTGTGTGTCTGTCTGTGTATGTGTGCATCAGTTTGTCGATCCTTTGCTGAAATCAGCTGTCCACTGAGGGTACTTACAGCATGTGGTCATATAGGTAAAAGCTGTAGCGTAACATAATTGTGATTGGCCCCGGTGCAAATATTTTTTTCTTGCCTAATTTCATCAGTTTAGCAGTACACTCATCCTATTCTCTTTTTTCCTTCCTCTTTTGAGCGCCATTTTTTTGTTTGGGCTTGCTAAACATTTATGCTGCTAACTTATCGTCCATTTGCTGAACACTTGCTTCTTGCTAAAAGGTTGAACCGTTGAGAAAAAATTGACATCACGATGTCCATGCAAGTTATCACAAATGACAGGGAGCAAGGTCATTGGACAAACAAATTAGCATTTTCCAACAAGCCTTCTTCCTTCTTAACCTTTGAGAAGAAAGCAACCAAATTAAATAAGTGGTGGGTAGAAATAATATTTTTAATAAAACATGTAGTTTTGGAACATTTCAATAAGGACAAATACAAATACATAAAAATAGGCTATGACTCAAAACCGCAAGTGTTATACACAAGGTGGGAAGGTGGTACATATAGTTATCACAATTACAAGTAATTTTAGTGATATCGTTGAATGGTTACTTTGAAGACTGTGTGAAATGGTCAATGTGCAAGAGGGCCCGGTTGCACCATCAATATTTACACCAGTGGGTAAAAGCCAGTGTTTATTGTGTTGAATTTTCTATAACTTCAGTTTCTTCTGACATTTTTCTTTGTGCTTGCAAATTTGAAACATTCACACATTTCATTTTAAGGGTGTGAGGCTTAGTCAATACATTGGATTGACTATCTGTCTAACCGACCCTACATCTCATCGATATTGCCCTCAGAATCCTTCACAAAGTGCCCTTTAAGAGATTAGGTGATCAATAAAATACAAGACACCTGTCAATAGAACATTTTCCTAATTTTCCATATTCCCCACTAAGCTGTGTCTTACAGTGGAAAGTTATTTAGACTGAGTCATTGATTGGAATATTTTAAGGATCAGAGTATTTCAGTTGTATGCCACCTGGTCTGAATAAACTGATGCTAAATATGTTGCTCACCGTATTGGAAGCAGGCTGCAATCATTATATCTATGTGTTTTCTTGAAGCAATTTAGCTTCCCTTCCAAATTAGTGTTTTAAGGATAACTTGATAAATAAATCTGCTGTATTGTGGCCCACTACGACTGGAAGCTCTTATCCACATGCATGATAGGGAATGTGATGTGCTTTTGTTCGTTTTAGGAAATCAGTAAACTGGATTGGCTTACTGCATTGGCTACAGGATGAAATTCATTTCTAGCAACCTTTCCTCATTCTTCTGCTTGCTCAGTCAGATCTTCGGGCAGTTTCAAGGGCACATGTTAACTGCCACAATACTGTTCCTAACTGTCTGATTTTCTGAGGATTACGATGGCAGCTTCAAAACGCATACACTATGCTGTTACGTCTCCAAATCATTTGTCTTTACATCTGGTAACATATTTGACTTAACGGTGTAATGATGTGGCATTCTTTTGCTCATTTTGCTTTCCCAGTTTGGGACAGCTTGTCAGCACATTGAGGGAGTACCAGGTGGAGACCATAGTGGACATGCTGTGCACCAACATGTGCTTGGATAAGGAGCAGCTTCAGGATCTCTAGCAACTGCCTCCAAATGGTGATCTGAGGACTTCCCCTCAGCATCCAGCGGTAAGTGGGTCAGCAGTGTGCAAACAGTCCCGGTGTCCCAGAACAGCAGTCAGAAAGTGCCACTCAGATGCTGAGATGTTACAGCAGGGTACTTAACCCAAAGTAATTTTGTAGGCTTAGATCAATCATTGGTCTTATTACATTGGTCACTGGTCTCTTATTACAAATATATGACTGGTTTCCTCCCTCAGTACTGTATCTTACTACTGTGCAGCTACTTTCATTGCTTCTTTCAGTACTGTGTCATTTCAGCTGGATCTCCTCTAAATGCCATGCTGCTGTTGGCACATCCCCACCTCCCCGCAGACAGGATGGCCCGCTGGTGAACTCCCACCCCTCTGTCCTTAACTGCCTGTTGCCCATATGATCTGCCCGTGGCTGGCTGTGAGGAAGAGGGCCACCTGGTAACGAGCTGCAGCAACCTGCTGTTCGTAGACCTCAGGGAGCACCTGCTCTCCAAACAGGTCCCCCACCCACACCTGCATCCAGTGCATGGCGGCCATCAGCCAACAGACTGGCGCATTGGTGAGGAGCTGCAGTAACCCAGGGTAGTCCATCTCTCAGACAGTTAAACAATGAAGGGTGAGTCTGGCTGATAACTGAGACTGCAGGGCCATGTCCTACAGGAACTTGGAAAGCTGCTGGTCTACTGCTGATGAGGCCTTACCAGTGGTGTACTGTCTTAAGCCTCCATCTTAATTCTGTTAAAGGTAGAATTACTTTTAGCAAATTATCACGGGAGAGCCACAGGGTCTGTAGGTTTTAGTGTCAGCTAGACATGTACACAACCGACTCAAGTAATCATCAAATGAATCTTCCCCTCCCTAGTTCTGACAGCATTAAGAAAGATGGACTGTATTTGAATATCTTTGATACAGTGTTCTCCCAGTTGCAGGACAAATTGCTGTTAACTTGGACAACCTCAGTCTAAACTGCAAATATATATATATATATATATATATATATATATATATATATATATATATAATAATTCTGTGGCTAATGTAGTTTGCAGTGTTCTGCTTTTCCCCATCATTATGTGTGTTTGTTTGGTGGTGGCATAAATGATACCTGAGCATGTTTGGTTAGAAAATAACTCTGGCAAAGTGTTTAGTTTGAGGAAATTATGCTTAATTTATAAGCTCCAGTGACTTTACGTTCCTGTTGTACGTCTGACACATTCCCTAGGCTTTCCAAATACTTTTGGCTTAAAAAAAAACTCTTTCAAGCCTCAGGCAGATATGCACGTTAAATAAGGTAAACCATTGTTTTTAGGAGAATACTCCTACCTTCTCTTATTACAAGCATATTGTAATTCAAAAGGGTACACTGTTTTTCACTCTTAGGTTGGTTTTGGGAGCCATGAAAAACCTTTCTTGAAACATTGTTCTAGAACAAGCTCACTTATTTAAACAAATTAATTCCTATTGACTAATGTGTGCTCTGGATTGGAGATGTTAATATTACCTATCATTCTGTCATTCTTTCCTGTACCATAAGCAATGTTCCTGCAGACTGTTATGACATGTAAAATTGATATTATGGGAACACTGCATCCAAGCCTTTGAGTTTCTTTAGAAGGTGCTTCTTTTTCTTTTTAGGCCGGGCTGCAGTCAGCCAAGAGTCTAAACAGAAGACACAAGGACTGTGTCTCCAATTGCTCCCTCCATCCCTTCAGATTACACATCAGTGATCAGTGAGGGAGCACTCAGTTTGAAGTGCTAAGCACTGATGAGATGTGCAGCACTCAAAGGAAAGGACAACACATTAAGTCAATTGAGGTGCCACACACAATGAGTTAAAATGGGCCCAGGGTCTGACTGATTTTTCAATTTAATTTTTCAATTTAATTTAACATGTTTTGGCCAAAGGCCTTCTGGGCAACCTCTACACCAAACAAAGATAAAACATAGTAATAGAATCTCTTGGCACATAATAATGGCCTAAATCTTCAACACTTTTAGCAAAATATGAGACAAGCATGGCCAATTGTACATATGGCCTGGAGGGACCCAAAAAAAACATACTGTGGCTTAGAAAGGGGATAATGACAGAGGAGAGAAGGAACGGTGACCTGCAGTATGATTTTGCATTGGCTTCACCAGCTGAATGCATTATATTTAGGAACCGTGTGTGGGATTCTTTCACTGTCTCTGTGCTCCTTCATCTCCTGCTGGTGCTTCTTCGGGCTGTGAGCCTTCCTGTGTCCCGCAGGGTTCATTTTTAATATCTCTCATTATGTTTGTATATTTATCCATTTGATCAAAACATGCTCCTGCTGGAGCTGCAGGGAGATGTGAGAGAATAATACTGTCAGAAGATTATCTGGCTGCTGCCTTCAAAGACGAGCATGGAAAGCGAAATTTGGAGAAATTTGTAAGCTTCCTTACAGGCGTCCATTTTTATATTATGAAAAGAGGGTGGCAGGGTGCTTTGAAACTTGAAGTTAGCAAAGACTTTATGTCCAAAAGAAGTCTATCCCCAGGTCCCATCCATTATGAGCCTCTGCCTGAAGTACTTGACCTACGACCCCAACTTTGACTTCCATGATGAAGACCAGGATGAGAATGTAATGGATGCTGAAGGTGTGGAAGTCAACTGTCAAGGTATGGAGATCCTGAGAGGCAGCAGTATTCATCTGGCCCCAGTTCAGTTCATTTTATTCAGCTTGCCACACCTCATGAGCGCCACTCATTAGCAAACCTCGACTCACTTGAATTCAGCGTGCCTCTCTGCAGTGGCTTATCAGTGCATGAAAGGAGCGTATGAAAGGAGTACTAATTTTGATTCGTTTTTTCCTGTTTGCGGTTATCCTTCCTTGAAAGAAGTCCTTTTTGAGAGCTTTACATCACGGCTTTCAGTGCTGTGCCATGACTGTCACCAGCAGCATCTCTCATTAAAACACATTCTAGTCAACAGGAAATGGATTTGTGTCAAACCGCTGGTCTACTGCCATTGCACAGAGTGACGCTACGGCAATAGTGCTATGAAATGGGTGTCTGCTGAGACTAAAGAAGCACGATGTGCCATTGATATGGGGAATTTGTCTCCTGTCACAGCCAGTGAAAGAGGCTGGGAGTTTTTTTTTCTGTGCATCATGCTGTGAATGCAAAACAGAGTTTAAACAGCAAGGAAGTGGCCCGCCATTCTTCTTCTGGTGTGAGGCTTGTTAAATATGGCTGCCTTCTCAGTCTGTGATGTGTGTCACATTAAAGTGTGTCACAGCTGCTTTTGCTCAATGTGAAAATTGTAAGGTGTCCGGTTATCTTTATTTGATTAAAGCATCTTGTCGATGTATTTAGAAAGTGGCAAGTATTATTACTTGGGTTAGGCTATAACTGTTTGATAGACACCATTCAAGATTAACTTTCTTGCTCCTAGTTTTCTTTGTTGGCCATCCTTTGATTCATTAGCTGCAAAATAATTCCACCGTCTCAGAGCTGGGGAAATGAATACAGCATGTTTCTGTCTCAGAGGTTTGCTCCGTGTAAAGGTTGTCTCCTGAATGAACCATTATGGCCCATAGTTCGTGTCCATGTAATGATTCTCTGGAGTGTTCAGCCTTTAACACTGAACCCCACGTGTAGTTCCAGAATGCTCTGAAACATCTGCATGTCCCACACTCAATGTTCCTTTAAGGCTTTAAAGAGTCTGTTATTCTGTCTTCCTGGACAGGAGGCTGGCAGTGTTGGTTTCATCTATAAATCATATTCATATCACTTTTCATATCTACTGTTCCTTTCAATAATTCATCCTGCCAGCTGTAGCCTGGCTTGTACACACCCCCAGGGTGGCTGTGGTGTGACAAGACTCAGTGCGTGATGAGTTTGTCTCCCAGTCAGAGCCACACAGGCAGCCAAATTTAATATTTCAGCAGCAGGAGCTGGCAGTGCTGAAGCCATGTGTGTGGACAAGAAGGGTATGGAATGTGGGTAGCCGGTCCTGTTTCTGGGTGTGAGGGGGATTGCAGTAGCTGCAGGCTTTTTGCATGATTCATCCCTTATGGGACATCCAGAATCCAGCAGATTTAGTGAGAGAGCTCCCCTTTTGAGACAGTGATTCATGGGGGGATTCTGCAAAGCCAGTGTCCCTCATTGGCCAGGCAGCCAGGTCCTGTGCAGAGCAGTGGTCTGAGGCGAATGAGCTGGCGCTCCCACCCCCCACATGCCTGCTCTCCCCCAACCCCGCCGGTGCAGGAAGTGACGATGAGTGCAGCGGTGATGAGGACATGAGCTGGAAAGTGAGGTGCGGAAGTGCCTGGACGTGGTGGTCAGCATGTGGCCCGAGATGCTGCCCGGGTTTAACAGGATGGTGCCTCCAGCGCTCATTAGCTGCTTCAAGGAGCAGGAAGAGAATGTGAAGGTGGACATGTTCTATGCCTACCCGTCTCTGCTGAAGCAGACTTGGCTCATGCAAAGCTGGCATGGAGCAAGGGGACATAACCCTCACAGTGCTGCACACCCTTAACGTGTCCACGCTCTAGGCCAACACACTGTCACCTAGCAGAATCCATAGTCACGTATAGTCTGATTAAGCAAATACTTGGATGAGCTGAGGTCAGACCTGCAGAAGGTGATCAGGTGGATTTAACTCCTAAGTGACTGCCTTTCTGCATTTCAGGAGGCTACTTAAATCTGCTTATAAATGTATTCATTTCCATTTTGATTGTCCACAGTGTAGATCATGTTTTAGCCCTCAGAGTCAGGAGCTTTTAGCCCCAGTTAGAACTCCTGAAGTGGTGCCCCTGTGGATCCTGGAAACTCACACTGTCATTCAAGGAAGTTGTTTCTGCCAACTCAGTTATTTTTTCTCCATTTGATGAGGGCTTGAGGAAAAGTAGAACTGACTTGGGTGTAGGAAGTACAAGCCCAATGTTCTCATGCAAGCAATAAATATTTGACAATTACACATCCTCATTTCAAGCGACTGTGTCTGTAAACTTCTGCATGCATAAAATAACCCATAATAGTTTTTGGTTTTCTGTAAGATTACGGACAGTTTTGCTTTGTAGCATATCCATGTCGTGTCCCATTCCTGAAACCTCAGAAACATGCCTGAATATGTGTTGCATGCTAGATCATACCATGAATCCCTACATAGTCTGCATTAGTACTAAATTAGTACATTAGTACAAAATGCAAAGTGCAAAATGTTTTGGGTATGAGATGATTTTCCTAGGACTGGGAGTCCTCAAAGATGTCCCTACATGTTATTTCAACTCAATCACTACCCAAAGTGAAAAACTTTTGCTGTTGGTGTCCCATGCATCTCTTGCTAGGAGCAGTTTTACCACATTAGAGTATTTGTTGCTTAAAACACCAGGGACTACAAAGTTCAGAAGAGGGCCTATATGCTGTGCAGAGAACTCCAGAACAGGCACTTGGATTTTAGATTATGGGTCTAGTGGTACACAGAACCACCAGATTATAGTAATTATCTTGAACCAATGCTTCTTTCCTTTCTCCCCAGTTCTGAATGTGCTGGAAATGTAAAAAGAACTGGGAAACCTGCAGGACAGTTACTGTCCATTACTATCATTCTTTGACACTCCTTGGTTGTCCAGCTTCCCCTAAAAGGGAACAAATATCATCTTGCCCTAAAAAATACATTTCCTAACACTTCCAAAAATATTAACTTATTTGAAAGACAGCTAGTATAGGATTTATTTTAATTCTCACCAGCTGCAACACAGCTCTGGGTTAACATTTATGAACCATGGCCACACAGCTAACCCAGAGTTTGGAATATTAGATGTGGACTTAAGGCAGTTGTGACTGTCCTCTAACAAATATCAGACATTAACCTTACAGTTATAATTTAATATGCAGGGCTAAGTGGAGCTTGAAATTAAAGTTTTCTAGGATAATTATCATCATCCCAAAAACAACTGGAGCCGGTGGCTTAATATGTAGCATAATGTTTGCAATAAAAAGTTGGTATACTTAAGCCATTGCAAGTGTGTCATTTGCTAAACACAAAGGGTGTTAGAATAGCCGTATCTATTCAATAATAATAAAAATGTACGAGAGGTGTTATTTCAGTGTGCTTTCCAAGATAGACATATCAGCAGACAGCCTGGATGGTATGTCTACAGAATGTCATTTGGGACACACATGTATGTCTTGTATGTGTATTTTTGATAGATGGTTTTTTTTGGTCCTAGCAGCAGTTTCACAGTAAGAGGCGCTGACTGTTCACTTCCTGTTACCAAGGACTGCAATGAAATGCACCATTAAATTACCCAATATGCAGTTATAGGGAGTTGACAGTACTTCAGACCCACTAAACTTTTAAGAGGTTGTTCATGCACAGTCAGTGTCTCTCCCCAAATGCATTCAGCCTCATTTCCTGCTTATTAATGATTTACAACTTAATCTTACTACCACACAAGGGAGCGAATATCCACGACGGTGGTTTATCTGAATATTTGCAAATGCTATAAAGTGGAAGAGTTTGTAATGGTGGCTTGGTATGCATGCCACATATTTCCCTGCAATCGCAGTGCAGCAGAGGCAAATGGAGAAACCAGTGAAGAATGAATTATAGACATAGTGCACTCTGAAGACAAGGAAACTGCAGAATGTAATTTCCTCCTGATGTGTCACAGTGTGTTCCTATCTCAGTGACCTGGAGAGGATGTCAGTCTCTCAGCACAAACTGTCACCAGATTAAAACTTTTGGGCGTATTTCTCTGACAGATTTTTGCATATATTAACAGTCAAATAAATGAGGAAAAGCTGTTTTGGGATTATTAGCAATGTGGCTTTACTGCTTTCTCAAATACTGACAGCAAGTACACGTTTTGCCAAAACACCAATTTGTAATTATGATTTCAGATTTAGAACTCAGTGTTCTGGAAATTGTGATATGGAATAATTTTATGAAATGAATTCAGGTTTATTTATTCAATACAATATTTAAAAAAAAAAAAAATGTCTGAGGTTATGTGGAATGGCATGATTAAGACTGTGTGTAACAAGTTTATGTAAGGTTGTGTGTGCGCATGTTGAGGTGTGAGAGGCTGAATGGCAAAGGCTTGACGCGGTTGTGTCCCTGTGGAATATCTAGCCCAAGACTACTGATATTTTGCCCATCTAAATACATCTACCCCACAGATTGGTTTATCTGCTTCTCTTTATTTCCATGGCTTC
The DNA here is from genome assembly GCA_019176425.1 of Megalops atlanticus. Lineage (NCBI taxonomy): Eukaryota > Metazoa > Chordata > Actinopteri > Elopiformes > Megalopidae > Megalops > Megalops atlanticus. The sequence continues at coordinate 14,784,230 of CM032897.1, forward strand.
AGATGAGTTGTGATCAGTTGTGGTTAATGGGACTGTAACTGCCCTCACTGCTAGCTATGCTGAAACTGAACACACTACTAAAGTAAGCTTTACTGGAGTTAGCTGGTGTCAGGGTTTCAGCTGCTGCATCCCAGGATGGCCACCAGGCTAATTGTGTGCACCCAGTTGTTTTATTAAAAAGCCTGAGTTCAGGTGGTTGAATCCTTCACCCTTAACTGATTTCACATGACAGGTGTCAATAGAACCTAGGCCCAGATTGAGACCAAATACAAGAACATTTTCTGAAGTGGTAAGTGAACAAAATTAAAAATAGGAACCTGCAGGCTGTATTATTGGGATGTCACCTGATACATTAGAAGCAAATACTGAACAGTGCACAAAGACAAAAATGCATAGTAAACTGTAGCATGAACAGCGGCCTCTTCAGTACTTCGATGAAATTCAGGACCACCTTCAGTAACCGTTTCATTCTACCAAAATGCTTAATTTAATGGCTCAGACATTTTTTTCTCCCAAATTTTACCTGGGAAGCAGCGATTTTTGTCTTTGACTTTTATATGTGGAAAATGTAATTATGTTTAGGTCAGGTATTTATTCAGAGTGTAATATGAGCAGCCATTATAACGTGGACCCGCTTTCCTGAAACATCAGTCTCCATCAAGCAGAAGACTGGACTCACTGTATGTCAGACATTTCTGACAGAGAGAGAGAGAGAGAGAGAGAGAGAGAGAGAGACTGCTCATCCAGTTGCTGAGCCTGACCCATCTAATTCTTTCTGTGCTTTGAGATAGAGGTAAATATGTCAGTTAACACAATTTTATTACAGGAGGTAGGCCTACCAGATTTGTGGCCCTCTGACTTCCAAAAATACCACTATCCTTATATTTTCTGAACATAATGTGTCAAGATAAAGAGCTGAATATAGCCATCATATCATGGCTGTGTAAAAATGATACCTGTTGCAAGAAATCAAAAGGCAACAAAGGCAAGTTACAACAAAGGGAAGCTGTAACAAAGGCAAGTTGTAATGCATGATACTGCACAGTATGTATTGGCAGGTGTTCTTTCCAAAAACTTGTCCAAAACTTTTTTTTTTTTTTTTGCTTATTTCAAAAATGTAACTGACTTGACCTTCATTAGAGCATACCCAAGACAAGTCTGCTTGTGCACTTGTGGTCAGCCAGGCCATCGCAGCAGAGTAAAATGAAGTTTAAACGTGCTGATCCAGATATTCAGAGGAGTCTTAATTGGCCTGATGCGCATCACATCAGGGATCCATCACTTGCTGTGCAGCTTCACATAGTAATTGCTGGTTTGAACAGAAACACTGTGGGGGATGTGACATGAGGAACAGTGCTGGCCACCTGCTATCTGTGCAGTTCTCAGTGACGGCTCCCTGGCATTGTGCCGCCGTTCTCCAGCTAGTCATTAAAGCCATCCCTGGGCCTCTATCACAACCCATCCTTTCACTTTGTGGCCTACATTCCTGTATACCCAAGGCTCTGTTACATCTTAGCTTGTTGTTCCTGTCAGGTCTCACAAACAGGAATTCACCCAGTGATGCATGGGAGTCAGGTATGATTTGATTTCACCATATCTCTGGAGCAGAGTAGGCTGGATTGGTGGTACTTTCTCACTTTGTTTCTGCAATTAGTTTGTCCTTAAAAAAAAAAAAAAAAAAACCCATAAACACTGCTTGCATGTTCACCATAATGCATATTGAATTTATGTGCACACTTGCATATTTATGTGCACATTTACACTAACCTTGCATATTGTATTTGACACTAGCTAGTAAACTACATGTCAAGTGTACTTCAGAGGGTGTCCTGGTACAGGTACAGGCAACTCATACTGTTGGATTGCCATTGTTTTCCTGGGTGTGATATCAGGCCCCAGTCAGTATGAGAATGGAGCCCTCTGTCTGTCTGAATTGTTTTGTGTCTGTTGCACCTATCCCCTATTGGTTTTTAGAAAAAAATAAATTATCCTGCCTGGAAAAGCTGTACCCTTAATGGAGTCTTGACTGTTTCATGGTTGTTCCCCCAACTCCTCAATAAACTATAATGTGACATGGTTGTACCCCACTTATTGCAGGATGTTTATTATAATATGTATACTGCTTCCAGAAAAATAGCATTTACACCAAAAGCTTTGAACAGATTGAAAAACCCATAGTACCTCACTTGGATAGCAGCAAGCTGATATTTTTATGGAAGACAGTGTTATAAACAGTCATACAGACAATACAGCACTTTCTTAATGCCACTAACAAAGTATAGTGTTTAAAATGTCCAAAGATGGATTGTATGTTAGTAAAATGTCATTATAGTTCTGATTAATCTATGCATTAATGAGCTAAGAGGACATAGATTTTCTATGGCATTCATGTTATATACATCATTAGCCTTCTTTTTTGGTAGAAGACTAATAAATTAAAAAATGCTTTGCTTCAAACCTTTTCCTTAGTATTTTATACTTTGAGCCACAGTACCAGGAGCTGGAGGAAGAGAACCACTGGATTGCAGATATGTGGGTGTGAGATACATCACTGATGCAGGGAAATTGCCTCCATCCATATGACTCCTTTGATATTGACATCACCAGAGTTATCCCATAGTCATGACTCAGGTGACATTGCATGGCTTTTATATCTAGTGTACTTTGTACCTATTCTGCTGTAAACGGTGGGGAGTCAGGGTGAGGGAGTAGGGGAGGACTATATAGTAAATAGTAAGGCAGGGTTGGTGTTTTGGGGTGAAGGAAGCAACTGTTGTGGCCATGAATACAACAAGGGTTGCTCCTTTCAGACAGAATGCTTGTCTGTGCTGGTCCCCCAGTGATGGAATGAACATCCCACAGGGGTCAGGACAGCTTTAATATCTCCTTCAGACCAAATATTTACTCTAGGATTTACTTTAGGATCAGAGGGTACGGAAATGATGAAAAGCTCAGAATGGCTTACTGACACGATTTTTGGTACATTTTTTGGTTAGCAAAGTTCCAGACAAAAATTTTGTCAAAAAAATTTTGCAGTTTTGTCTTCTGTTAGTCAAGGTTTGACTAGTCTGCAGGTTTTGGTGACAGGTGGCAGTCATATCACAAACTGAATATTTGAATTTAAAATATCTACTCATTGAAAAATGCATTTAAAATTAAAATTAGGATTGAATGGAATGTAGCCACTGTGTCAACAAGTACTGTTGTACCAATGTACGTCCACAAGAGGGCCACAGAGTACTGGTAAAGAGACAATTAACAAGGTTTGTTAGAGTTTTTTGTGGAACAACCATTCAAGCAAACTTGTCTTATCTAACATTCACCTAGTGATAGAATCTTGCTTTGGCAATATTTAATGGGCTCATGCTAATTGCATATGAATGGTAATTACAAAATTTACAGTCAGGATGAGCTCTGTCTTCTGAAAGGTCTGGAAGTCTATCCAGCCTTCCACACCCCCTTCATTGCCAATCCCAACTTCATGTTACCCACCTCAGAGATTCCACTGACACATCCACAAACATCCAAACAGAAATCAATTCCATCGTCATGAGCACATTACTGGTATGATTCCAGCAACTAAATAACTAATTTGTTAGGCTATAAAAAATCATTTCTCTAGCAATGCATTAATTTGTTACCCTGAGGTGGCTGCAGCAGTCAGAATAAAGCAATTAACTGTACCATTTTTCTATCAGTGTTTTGTCATATTTTATTACTTTCAAATGATAATCATTTCAGAATTCAGAACAACTATTTTAGACAGAGAGAAGCTGCAAAATTGCATGCTATGCTTAGTTTTCAATGCTATGCTTAGTATTTGCAAAAATAAGTGCCAGTTCAATGTATTTTGTCACAGATTGGATTGTAATAAACATTTTCCATATACGAACACTGGGTATATGAGACAGATTTTTTTGGGGATGGTAGTAATGTTCGAGAGTGAAGAGCATTCATACAGAAATGAACAAAAATATTTAAATGGACTAAAGGAACAGCTTGAATGCTTTTTGTTTTGTAAGTTTTTTGTATCTGCAAGACAAATATATAATGAAACAAAACCTAATGACTACACTGATAGAAACACGCATGCAATCAGTTTTGAAATGCATCTTCAGTCAGGCATTGCTCTCACTTATAACAGGAGACACACATCCCCCCCCCTTTCCTTCCTTCGCACCTCACCATACCCCTAATGGCACAGCTAGCAGATTGGTGCATAATGGTTTAAAACTCACGCCACCAGTCTGTACCAGCACCTCCACCTTGAAAAGCGGGGCATGTCATTAGTTTCTCACCCCTGTTCCAGGTGTTGGCTGATCAGGCTTGTTACAGGATGTGGGTGATCAGAGGACAATACAGTAGTACACACACACACACACACACACACTGCTCTCTCCAGCAGAGGACTGCAACACATTGGGCATTTCCAAATTTGGGAAAATTTCATTTTAATGTGCAGAATACAAATTAAGTGCAGTACAACTGACATCTTAAAGCTCAACCACCTAAAAAGTAACACAGACCCACCACATACAATAAAAAAGCACTGCACTTCAGTGGGGTATCAGAAAAGCAAGTGCTCAGAGCTAAGTATTCTGCAGTGTTAGTCACACTTCTCCCAGCCAACACTGAGTCATTCCCAATGAATCCATCCTAAAGTTGAACTAAAAGGACATTAGTCTCAGCGTTAGACTGCCAGGCTTTTATTTGCCAGACAGATGATTTCTATTAAAAAAACCACACACACCAGCCCATATTAGTCCAGATTCAGGCTGTGTGGAATGGAAGATGTCCCAGTGATTTTATTGGATGATGAGCTTCTGAAAACCAATCCCACTCATGAAGAACAAGGTTCCCCTTACCCCTGAGCTCCCCAAAGTGGGGCAACAGGTCCTGGACCATGCTGGTCCCTTGTACCACCCAGAAACAGACCCCTCTCCCTCTGGTCTATGGATAGATCAAAATCAGGCCCTGCTACATGTCTCCACCAATACGAGCCATCTGTGAGTCAGGCTGTGTCGAGGGCAGCCGAAATAAAACCCAAACATTTTCAGAAGTCAGAATGCAAGCACAGCCATGGGCTGAAGTGCGGGTTTGAGTCAGGTTGAGCAAGTCACAGCTCTAGCTGTGCCTCATTGGAGGGTGTCCATGTACCACTCTGCTCTGCAGCCAATTCCAGGACTGGCTCCTCAGGGACACATGAGAGAGACAACTGTCTCAACAGGGCCAGGGGTGTCACCCTCTAAAATCACAGCTAGTACAGTTTCCGTGTGTTAGCCCAGATGAGCATTGGTTTTGGCCATACCTCCTAGTGTGTATCCATGCCGCCAAAAAGAAGTTTGCCGCAGATAATGCAGAGAAGTTTGAGTACCATGCAGTTAACTGAACCGATGAGGTTTCATATTGCCTTACCCTCATGTCAGGTTAGCTTGCAATCAGTGTAAAGCAAACAGGTGTGGGGTTTGTATTTCTCTTCATGAGGAAGAAACTTTCTACTATCACATGCTGTTAAACCCATGTTCTGTATAACAGGGGAGGCCAGATGTACCTTTGGTTGTACCTTAAGTTCATGACAAAACTCAAAAACAGCTGCCCATTATGTAGGGGCACAGAGCAAGATATCCAATGACTTGAAAGGGTTTTCACATATTTTTATTTTAAACCACCAAAAGTATGTCTTTTATTGATAATCTGAAATAATGTCAAGAACCAGGGTCATTAGATTCAAGTTCTTTCTTAAATCATGACAGCATTAGTGTTTCCCTATTATATATTTGGTTATACAGTATATCAATACTAGACAATGTTCAGGGGCCTTTCAGATAAGTGAACACATATCCCATGATCAGTTCCTGACGACTTCATCACAGCCTCAGCCTTGCTCCATTTAAGGCCTGTCTCATGGTCAGAGGTTAGATGAGACATGTACATGACGGAAGGCAAAAAAAAAGGACAATTTAACAACTGCGTGTCCCTCTTTCAGCAAGGTTTTTACAAAGAAAACAGCAGGCGTGATAGGCCTTATTAACAGAGAAATGGTATAGGATCAGATGGACATTGATGGCCTCTCTGGCGATTGCTACCTCCCAGCCTGAGGCCCTGGGCTCACCAAACTAGGTTCTTAGCCAGGAGGAGAGATAACCCTCTACCCCCAGGACATGGGAGCATGGTAAATTGAGAAATCAGGGCTGTTAGTCACAGAAAATGCATTACATGGAGCAGGGCAGCAGAGGGGAGGCTTTTGGATAGTGTAGGGCTGAGAGACTGTGGACAGGCCATTTATGCCGGCAAGTGGTTGAGATTTACAAGTCCTCTGGGTATGCAGACACCTCATGCTCATACCACAGTACCAATCAGCTGTGGCATAACGATAACCAGCACAAATTCAGTGAAAACCCTGTTCCCTGAAAATATTCGTTTTCCTTTTGAAAGCTATGCTTTTGTACCATCCCGCTCCATACCTGTTGATAAGAGCAGGGATTTTAGTTTATAATAACACTGCAGATATGACAGATAGTAACTCTTGGGTTCCATAAACAGCATCCTAATGCTGGTGGAATAAAATCTGATATGTAATACTACTATTCTGCTCATTTTTATGTCAAATGCATTTGCTTTGCCAAAGCACTCAGTAAACGTTGAAATTGCAACATAAATATTTTTCTTGGAATAGGCAAATGGTGGGGAAACTGATTCAGAAAAAAATTAACTGAGGACAGAACAAAGAATCCTTTCACATGGGATACACTCTTGAATCCCTGAGTCCCCCAAGTTAAAAATGAAACTTTGACATGAATCAGACACCCCCAAAAAAAAAAGTGTAGGCCTTAACATCCCCTAATGATTTGCCATTCTTGGCCAACTGCCCCCCTAATATTACATACCAGGTGGCAAGCTAGACAGCCAGCTACTTAGCTAGCATGCCCGTGGGCTTACAAGCCAGTTAGCGACCTTGCTACCTGATTAGCTAACAATTTGTTCCCCCCCCCCCTCCCTTTACTAGTCTGCCAACTAAATTACTAGCCAAGTTATTCGCTAGGTGGCTAAGTCACTAGGTGGCTTGCTAGCTGTGTTGGCAAGTCTCCCCATTTCAAAAAACATATGTTGTTCAATTGGCAAGACCCTCCTCAGGGTGGGGCAACAAAGATGATCAGGCCCTGGTAGAGGAGTGAAGTTTTTAAACCTCTCGCTTATCTCCACAGCTTCAATTTTATCAGTGTGGTGCAGTGGTAAGCAGGTTCCTGGTTCAATTCCCCAATCCAACACTGCTGCTGTACCCTAGGGCAAGGTACTTAACCCACAATTGCCTCACTAAATATCCAGAATGTATGAATGCATAAAATTGTAACCCATGGAAGGTTGCTCTGGATGAGAGCTTCTGATAAATGAGATTATAATGTAATGTCACCTAAACTTCCCATTGTTCTCAGTCATTAATTTCCTTTCATTAACTTGCTTTCAAACATTCATGCAATTTATTCAAAGTTCCTTTCCCTCTCTTTCGCTGCCCTCAGTAGCATAGGATAAGGCAGGGGATTTAAATGTGTGAACAGCCCTGCCTCGATTATCAACACTAGCTGGTTGATTAGCCAGCCAATCATGGACCAGGAAAAGTGTCACATTCTCATGCTTTTTCCCTCTTCTCCAAATTTCTCCAAAATTACCCATTATATTAAAAAGAGACAATATTCCCATCCTTCTGTGAACTCTTGAAACAAGGGGAGACTTAACCATAAAGAAGTACTTATTAAAATCATACTACCCGAACAGACTTTTAAAACAGTCCTAACAACATTAAAATATTAATTAACCCTTCATAATAGTCTAGACCAGCGTTTCTCAAACCTCTCCTGGAGTACCACTTGTCCTGCATGTTTTAGATCTCTCCCTGCTCCAACACAGCTGATTCAAATGATCAGTTTGTTGTTAAGCAGCTTCAGGAGTTTATAACGAGTTGATCATTTGAATCATTTGATCATTTTTTGCATTGAATTAATAATCTCAGCAATCATAGCATTAATCATTGTGCATAGCTGGTGTTTGCTGCAGATAGAGAGAAGATCTCCATAAATCAGGCATAGCTAATCAGCTCAGAACATCATGCACTTGCCAATTAACATGGATGCTTCTGCACCATTGGCTACAGCACAGTCATTATCTTGCCCAACAGAATATTAGCAAGCAGAGTGACTTCAGGAGAGTTAGAACAATGTTTCTGTTGTAGTAAGTAACACAACATTTGAGTTAGTGATGTTTTGCTTCTGTTATGAGATGTGCTCTTCCAGAATCAGGGAGGGGTCTTCTTCCTCGCTGTCCTTTGAATGTGTCTGTGCAAAAAGACAGTGATATTTGTTTTATTTAGACCCTCAGGATGTGGTATCTTGTCCTCCATGGTGTCCCATGAACAAAAATGTACTATGCTTTTATGGAGACAGTCTATCTAGTTTGGACAAGGAGATTATTTGCTTGATTAATTAACCTGAAATTACAGAGTTATGATATGTTCAATAAAACAGTCCACAACATCCAATAGAATATAAATACCTAAAGCAATTTCTTTTAAATAATACAATGAAATGAAAATAATGAACTGGGTACCCAAAATACAATACCTAAATTACCTGAGTGAACCCTTAGGAATTTTAAGTTTGTGTGTCTCTCATTTCAGTAACAGTATTGTGTTAATTTAGATCAGTTCAGATCAAATATTGGGCAAGCCCACCTGCCAATTATATCCAGCGCAATATTGCTTCTGTTAGGTGTGTGTATATGTATTCAAATCAGTACAGGAAATAGGGTGTGTGTGTGTTTGTTTTTCTGTTTTTTAATATTTCACGTGTCACAACTCATATAAGTATAAATTAACTTACCCGCACGTGTGGCATCAATGTATAGAAAGCCGAATTGGCGTTCTTTATTTTTCTCCACAGAAAACTACAGATAAGATATAAATAAGATGACCCCTCCAAAAACCCACAGAGGGACTGGCTCAAATACACAGTACAATCATATTTATCACCTCCTCAAATGAATGTAACAAAGAGCTGGTTGCATGCTAACAGCTGGCCAGGCAAACCGGGAAGCTAACAGACTTTTTGCAGGCTTCAGCTGTGTGTGTATATATATACAGCCAGTTGTTTATTGGAACAAATAAGACAACTGTGCATTGGACAGTAGTGTGGTGTAATAGTATAGAATAAGTGGAGTCGTGGAACACAAAAACTTTTTTCATCTCTTCTTCTGGTATATTTGTATGAACACTTGTGAGGGATGGCCTCTGTTTGGTATATTTATATATAACTGAGGATGTGTAATGATTCATCCAGAGGGGTCATATGTCAGGTTATTTAACTATTTGTGTGTGTGTGTGTGTGTGTGTGTGTGTGTGTGTGTTTGTGTGTGGATCTGTATGTGTGTATATGTTTGCGATATTTAAAGATCTGCCTTGCATTTTTTCCACATGTGAGAAACCTGTCACTAATCAAAAATACATCCTACCCTACCATGCTTTTATTACAACATAGTGAATCTTTGGAGCTGTCAGAACTGCCAACAGCTAAAATTGTGGCCACTGTAATTTGACTGGAGTGCTTTTTGCTTGGGTGATGAAAGGTTGTAATATTTGCTGTTGCTGTGTTAATGGAAGGTTTTAACTTCCTCCAGTTATGCATGCTTCCATACCCATGCAATATCCACAAACAGGAAAATTTACAGGCACACACTGGATCAAAGATTTTTTTTCATCTGCAAGTTAAATTGTTTCAAGGCTTTCAATATATTTTAAGATACATACACCGTTATTAGCATTGATCAATGCAAAATATGTGTCTCTCTTCCTTACCACTACTCATGATTAAAGAATTGATATTACTTTTTTTTTACATTACTGGCATTTAGCAGATGCTCTTATCCAGAGCAACTTACATTGGTAATTTATTTTTTAACAATGTTATCCATTCATATAGCTGGATATTTTATTTAAGCAATTATAGGTTAAGTACCTTGCCCAAGGGTACAGCAGCAGGGAATTGAAGCGGCAACCTTTCAGTTATAAGCCCTGCTCCTTAACCACTATGCTACACTGCCACCTGGGAAATTGCTTGAATGTGCTGGACTGTGTGCTATGTGTAAATTGAAGCTTTCACAAACTCAAATCCCATGGCTGACATTAGCTAAGGAGTTACTCACCAGCTTGTCTCTCCATAGCTCCCTGTGTAAACTGGCCTGGTTTCAGCATAAGGGATTGAATGGCCATGTGGAGAAATGTTGTGAAATATGTGGAATCGACAGTTGAAACTGGGATGATATATGAGCTGTTGGGCGTTGGCGCGTCTGCACAGAGACCAGAGACCGGGACCCCGAAGGATCCATTCCTCTCAGAAAATCCCTCACTGCCCAGCCGCTTTCTGGCACCCTAAATGATGACCATGAAATTGACGAAAAATGCAAGAATCCCCTGAAAACATGTGCCTCCCTGAGAAAGAATGTGGGGCATTCCAAATTGCAGAAATACCGTTATCTGCCTTCAAAACACAAAATGATGCACTTAGCTTTAGAGGCGATCTCTATGGGAGCCATTGCTGAAACTGACTGTTAGGTGTCAAATTTAACAAAACTATTTCACACTAGCCGCAGAAAATCCCAAGGAGCTCTCCCATGAAAGAACCCTCACCAAGCTGTTATGGTAGCTACCAGAAAGATTTCAGTGCCCCTATTGCACTGAATTGTGGGAGATACAGAGCTGGAACACACTTTGGGTTGCATTGTTTTCATAGAGTTTGTGAACCACATGCAACCCAGAAGGGAGTGTGGGAGAGATCATAGGGACACAGCAGGTCACTGGTATTGTCACACAGATGCACACTAGAAATGCACACTGGGAGCATGACTGGAATGACATGAGATTTTCATCTCAGCTGTTGCTGGTGGCATCAAACACAGTTTTTTTTTTCAAGTTCCTCTAGCCAAGAGTGTCTGGAGACTACAAAGGCATAATCTAAACAAAGGCACAAATGTGTATATAAGGCCAACAGTGCAGAAAACAACAGACCACACTGAAGGTGCCAGTCCACCACATAGTGCGATAACAATCAGTGTGCCATCCTGAATACGGAAGTGATGCAATAAAACAGTCAACAACAATCACAATAACGCCCTAGCTGTAGGAAGCAGAGGTGACAAAACATAACACAAGCTGCTATTTTTGTTTTGAATTTGTGACATTTGGTTAGCCAGTTTTCAGATTTAACCCCTGAGCATCAGGTACCTACCACTGGCAATGCCCAGTTAAAGTAGCTTTCTCATAACATGGTCGCAAAGTTATCACAACAACAAAAGGACTGCTTTGGCTCACTGATGTGTAAAACCTGCATTAGTAGCTCTGGGTGGCTATGTGTATGGCATTCATTTTACACCTGTTCCTGGCCTGTTGTTTGCACAGGGTCTTCTGTGAGTCACTGGGGTGGTCCACCCTAACTGCAACATGCACCCGCCCAAAACACAGTGATTATTGTTAAAAAAGGTGTGAAATAGCAAATTAATGACTGGTGCTCCAAATGTTCCTCAAAACCACCCTATAAAATGGCAGGAAACCTGTCAGTCACAGACGCCAAGGGCCTTGTGTGGTTTACAATGAAGACAAAGAATCACATTTAATGCTTATCTGGGACTGAAGAGATAGGAATGTTAAACGGTTATGTTGGTGTTTACCCCTGAAACATACATGATATATGCAAACAAATACATGCAAAGTATTTTCATTATTTATTACACAATCATCTCAGTACCATGTTGACTCAGTGGTTACAGTTGCATATTTCCTATGTCTGCAGGTTGAAGTTAGAATCATTGCCCGTACATTTTGCAAAATGAATGCCACAACATTCACTGAATGGTAACACAATGTAAGCCAGCTGTATCAGTTTCACTCAAGTGGAGCCTTTGCCAGTATCTGCAGGGTAGTTGGATCAGTGGCTGTCTCTGCATGTGTGCAAAGAACACAAATAGACTTGTATTCTAAATGATGTTGTGATTACATGACTCTCTAATGTTTCTAATGTCTCTAAGGTTTCCACGTACTCTTCCATTGCCTACAGAAAGACAGAAATATTAATCTGTCATCACTGTGTGTCAAACTTGTGTTTCCATGCAGTGACTGAATCTTCACAGTGTCTGTTTAAAATGGTCAACACAGTTCTCATCCATAATCTCATCTCTCTAGCAGTCAGTCAGAGATAGAGTTTACATATTATGGCATATTGTTAATTTTGAGCTGCCTAAATGTGTGATTGCAAAATTATGCACTTGCATTGTGCATGAATATCCTTGCATACTATTTCCACAACACTGCACAACAAAGCCCTGATTGCTGCTGTGCAAGTGATCTATTTGGGAGGCAGGGTCCAATTCCTTTGTCCCTGTCACCCAGATACCACACATCATGGGCATGGCAAACCGCGCTGTAACATGAGATGGCCTCCCGGGACCTTGGCATTCATGCCCCTGTTTCAGCTCACCTCCCAGACCCTCTGGGGCTACGCAGAGTATTGCGACTAAACAGTGAGGTTAGCGCTTTGCTCCTTCTGCTACACATGGGGGAAAATTCCGCTGGGATGAAGAGATTAGGAGCAAACATCAGACACACTCCCCGGGGAGGGAGGGCTTCAGGACTCACACTGAACACAGAAGGCCCAGTATCTGATAACCGGTAAAATAACTGTATCGAGCTCAACTTTTTAAAGAACGAGTATAGGATCTTTTTGATTACGAGATTTTACCTACTTAATAAAGAATAATGACTTTGTGTCTTTGATACTGCCATTATCTTTTATTGCTTAAAGTAAGATGCCACCATCACATCAACAATGACAATATCAACCCTTGGCTTATATCTTCCTAAGTATAAGAGTTATTGGTGATGTACAGTCAATATTAGTTACATATCATCCTCAAAAATACATAAAATGGATTAAAATAATGATTCTAAAAAATAGGTATGTATCATCATGAAATGTCTTCTTCTGTGTGGTTTCAGACCTGTTAACAAGAAATCATTCCTGTAGTATGTAGAGAGACCTGCACCAATGACAATAACCAGTCTGAGAGAGGAATTCTGGGCATGTGGACCCTTTCCCCCAAACACAGACACACAGACACAGACACACACACGCAGACACACACACACACACACACACACACACACACACACACACACACACACAGAGCAGTGATTCTCAGACTGTTACACTATTTCTTTTATAGCAGGACATACCAGAGATATATAGAGAACTGTGGCTAACAATATTTTTCATTGATTGCAAGGGACATAAACAGAGGTATACTCTGCCTTATTGTATCATCCAACAGCAGTAAAACAGAAAAGAGCATTATTCAGTTGTATGTGTCTGCCTCAGAGTGTAAAAGGCAATCTTCAAAGACAGATGACATTGACTTACAATAAAATTGTTTTTAAACTTGAAACTTAGGTTAGAGTTCTTTAAACGTTTTGAAGCTTCAGTGATAAAATAAAATGCTTTATAGTTTCAAAGTCATCAGACAGTTTTATAAAATCTGTTCCTTTCATGTATTTTTCCCCATCTCAGTTTAGACTGCTCATTTGTTGCTTTAATATTACAACAACATCACAGCAAATTATTTAAGACAATAGCAGCAGTAGACACTCGCTGTGCTCCTATTTGTCAGTATCCTATTACTTTCTTTTGGAGCGTGTTAGTTCAGAATAAAAAAGCTTGTGTTTTTATATTATGACTTCGCTAGTAACAGAGGCTATGTATTGGGTTATATTATTTTAACTTTAGTCAGTATTTGACAACACACATTTGTGTTAATTAGATTTATTGCACATTATCTTTGGCTTCTGAACAAACTCCCAGTCATACTTTCATATTAATGCAGTGTTTCACTCTAAACACAATTCCATCTCCGTGCACTTTTTGCCTCGCACTTCTTTCTCCTGTCACTATTTGTTTTTCTCCTCTGCCTGTCTATCCTTGTGTTTTCACCTCGTTTACCTCTGTTTTCTACTTTCCTCGACTTATTTAGTTGAGCTTAGTTGTTTAGGTTGCACTTAAAGCTTACTCCAAGGTCTCCTACACTACTGTAGCTTGCTTGCTGTTCCTCACTTGTAAGTCGCTTTGGATAAAAGCATCTGCCAAATGACCTAAATGTAAATGTAAATGTAAACCATGCACACATTGACTGCAATGTTAGACATTGGGAACAACAGTCCAGCTTCAGAATCGCATGCCCTGGTCAGCAGGTTCTTCCCAGCAGTCAGCTCTCCCACAGGCCTGGGAAGAGGCACACACGCAGAGGGGATTTCTTTCTGCCATCCGAACCGAGTGTGGTCATCCATAGACAGCAGAGGAATGTCAACAGCACTGGAAGCTCCTGTTGCCCACCATGACCAACCACAGCTTCCGAAAAGGGGATACAGAAGGAATGCATGAGCTGAATATATGGTCTTTGTAAAATATCTGCGGTTCAGTGGTCAAAGAGATCTGCTTTGCAAGTGTAGCTGGAGGAGTGGATTCTCCTCTGGAAGGCTGAAGTTGTATTGTTTTGTGTATTCTCCAATTTCTCCACAAGTTATTGCAACCCTGGCAACCCAGGACATCATTCTCTCGTGAAAGCAGCCTTTTAACTAAAAATCCATTACAAGCTCTCCTGCAGAGTTCTCCTATAGTGATTGGTTATGCTCACATACAGCAAAGTAGCCCACTGCAGCTCTCTTATGTGAGATGATTGGAAGAGGCACAATCACATGGATTGGGGAGCACAAATCAAACTCAGTGGCGTATTATGAGGGACAGGCCTGTGCTGGTGAAGACCTTAGCTGCTGTGGGTAGTGTGTGGGTGTGGAGCAGCTGTTTGCCATGACCTCCGACTCTGCTGATAGACCCTACTGCTCGGCTCCAGGCACTAGGCTCACTATTTAAATGCCCCACATGAAAATTTTTTTTTTTTTCTAAAATAAAACTAATATACATATTATCTGTATGTTAGCCATAATTGACAGTCTGCCCACCAGTCTGAGAAAGTCCACTTTACTGAAGCAAGAGAGTTCACCTTACTGAAGCAGACAGCTCACTTGACTGAAGCACAGTCCACAGTTAAGCTGAGGTTCATGCTCAATGTCAGCACTATTTATAATTTATAACTTCCAGCTACCCCAGTGGTGATACCCTACTTTCCTATTTCCATGTCCCATTTATGCCCTGGTTTCTGGTACAGTAGCCCCTGTGAAAGTCCCTCGCTAATACAACCAGTGCACAGAGAGAGAAAGTCTAGTCACCTTGAGACCAGGTGGATGCGGGTTGGAATGTACCAGAAAGATCACCGTGTGACTCTGGTGCAAAGCTCTTATTTTCCATTGGCAGTCATGCCCATCACCCCGTGTATTGTACTGTGTATTTTTATCCCCTGAAACACAATCTCCAATCATTACCACAGAGCCGAACACCAGGTTTATTGGGAATGTTACGTAAGGAGACATTGCAGATGTTAAGCAAGGATACAAAAGGCAGTGTGTTACTGTCTTAACAGACAAGTGCCTCTGCATTTCTTACCTTATCTTTTATTGTTATGTGCGTTGAATCACTGACAAATACATTAAACGCACTGATTCCATGGTTAATTCTTCAACTATGCAGCAACCACATTAAGTAATTAAAGTTTTTTCTACAGTGAGTTTTAAATGTTATGTTTAAATGTTATGAGGACACATTTAAAGGACATATAATGGCATGTCAGACAACTGAATACTCCATTTTATTGCATTCTGTGTACTGTATTGAAATTTGTCCAATTAGCTTTGCTCATAGTTGTTATGTGTGTACTCCATTCAGTGCATAATGTCACAACGGTCCCAAGCACATGTGATCAGGAACTGTGCTGGCAGCAGAATATACCTGGCTTTGTGATAGAAAATCATACTGCTAGTGAGCTAGCTAACATTAAAAATCCAAACACTGTTGTCTGACTAGCTACATGTTAGCTGTCTGGGGTCTGGTTAATGGAAATGTTTCCTTATTACGGCATTAATGTAGGCAATTTCCAAAGATGGACAATCGGCAGGGTAATTCCTCTAGATGTGGCTTTTTGTAACATAGAGAAAACTATCAATTTACATTATCAGCAGTGCATGGTCTTTACAGGAATAAAACTCAGTTTTCTGATTAACACATTGCCTGCATTAGACCACAGTGATGCTTCAACCTTCCCAGTAAAATCAGCCTCTGTGACTATCTGTGCTGTCACCAGTGGGGATTGAACCGGTAACTTTTCAGTTACAAGTCCTGCTCCTTAACCACTATGCTACACTGCCATAAAGATATCCCTCAGCTGGTTTCTCAGTAGATATGACTATATAGAAGTTATTATTTAAATATAACCTTTTTAAATATCTTTTTCAAAGAAAAAACAAAAGACAAACTAGCAGGTCAGCTAGCCACATAAAGTAATGGTTCCTGTAAAGTGGTTAGCAATTAGCTGCCTGTTGGTTTACATAGTAGATGCTGTTCATATTTTGATTGACAGGTCATCTCACTAAGTAGTATACTAAGTATAATACTTAGTGAGATGACCTGTAAATCAAAATATGAACAGCATCTACTACATTAACCAACAGGGGGCTAACTGTTAACATGTTTACCCAGACAGCTAACACATAGCTTGCCATCATTTGTTATATTTATACAGTATGTTATATAAGCACTAGTAAGGTACTTAAATGGTAACTGTTGACCACTAGACGTGCCCTTTAATTATCTGTGTACTGTTCCTAAGGGGACATTTTGTCATCCTTACTTTCCCAGAAAGGACTTGTGCGCTGCACAGAAAGATGTCAGGTTTTTTATTCTGTTGCAATAACTGGCATACATCTGAACACCTATCATATAAACCTCTAGATTACAACCATTCATTCCAGCGTAACAGGAGCTGGAACATGGCGAGCTGTCCTGAGGGGGCCTGGAAGTGCAAAGTTGCACAACTACAAAGGACAAGCTGGAATGGAACTCTGCCTGGAAACTGCCAATCAGGCTAGAGAACTGAATAATGAAAAACACTGATAAATTTGAGAATAGTCTGGATGGTTCTTTTGATTGATAATATTGCTGATGGTCTGTTGTTGTCGTTTGCTTCTTATGGTGGCAGAGGAAACTGATAACTGGTAAACATTCAGTCCTTTATGTAGCATGGCCAGAACATTGCCACCGTGACGATCATGACACAAAATAAATTTAAGTCTCTGGTTGGTTTTTAGTGAATAGTCTTAAACCTGTATTCACGGATTTTAATTGAAATTTGCCATGTACTTACCTTCATAGAACATGGATAAGTTTACGAAATACCTTTTAAGCAAATTCCAAGCTCTTTCTGATTTGGTGTGTTAGGGATAAAGAGTGTCTTTTCTGTGCACGAGTTTGATAAATTTGTTTATCGACCCAGCAGTTTGCTGATAAATGATAATAAAAAAGAACATC
The DNA here is from genome assembly GCA_019176425.1 of Megalops atlanticus. NCBI lineage: Eukaryota > Metazoa > Chordata > Actinopteri > Elopiformes > Megalopidae > Megalops > Megalops atlanticus. Next base: position 14,801,737 of record CM032897.1, read on the forward strand.
ACTAGTAATATAGGACTGTCACAATTTGTGGTTGAGCAAGCCGTTAGTAATTTTATTCTATAGCAAACTACTGACAAGCCAAACTACCTACTAAGCCAATGCCAAGTCTACATTCTTAAGGTTCCAGAGGATACAGCTCCTCTATAACAGACAAAAATATCAACTTGTAGGCCTATTAAATGTATTTCATCAGCTATATTGCCAAACTTACACAGAGTCCTGTAGGTTTGACACAGCAACACAACATGTCTTTATAAGTCACTGTCTCTTCATACAACAGGTCAAAAAGTTGAGATGTCTCAGGGGTACGGCACGTTATAATTAGCAAACTGCAGGATACGCACCAATGGCACCATCATGTATATGAGGTGACATTCGGCATTTCATCGAGAGGTGTTAATGTACTCATTTATTTATTACACAAACCACGTTGACAGTAGTAGCTCAGGAACCCCATTGAAACAAGGGGGCTGATGTGCTGTAACAGCTAAGCGTCGGATAGAGTTTCACCTGCTATATATAAGCCCTGGGATTTGTGCGACTGGGCTATTTAAATGCCACGGACGGAGTTCCACGAGGGGGCAACTATCAGGAACACAGGCCATTCCAGGCTACGCCACTATGATGGACCTTTTCGAGACCAACGCGTACTTCTTCAGTGACCTGCGCTATCTCGCAGGCGACCATGGGGCTCTGCAGCACCTGGAGATGGCGGAAACGCCCCCTCTGTACCAGGGGGGTGACAGCCCGCCGTCCCCCGGGCAGGATGTGACAGGGGAGGCAGGATGTGACCCTGGGTGCGACAGCGGCGGGGAGGAGCACGTCCCGGCGCCCCCGGGTCTCCAGCCTCACTACCCGGGACAGTGCCTCGTCTGGGCCTGCAAAACCTGCAAGAGGAAGTCCGCCCCGACCGACCGGCGGAAAGCCGCCACCCTCAGGGAGAGGAGGCGGCTCCGCAAGATTAACGAGGCCTTCGAGACGCTGAAGAAGAAGACGGTGTCCAACCCAAGCCAGAGGCTGCCCAAGGTGGAGATTTTACGCAGCGCCATAAGCTACATCGAGAGACTGCAGGACCTGTTGCATTCGCTGGATGAGCAGGAGAAAGCCAAGGAGAAGGAGACTTTGAACTACCTCAGAAAAGAACAGCATGTAAGCACTAGCATAGTATTACTAACATGTTGACCTCTGCCAAGCTGCCGAGCAGGAGTCCTTAATTCAGTAATTTTAGAAAAATATTTTATGGTACAATTAAATTTGTTTGCTAAAGCCATCTTTGTGATGAGCAGATTGGTATGTTATTAGGATGTATTGATGTATTTGTGGAATACACTAATGCAATAACGGTAACTACAGTAATGTACATTTTTCTTATTTTCTTAATTATTTTTTCATATCCAGGGTGATAGAAGCTTCTGTATGTATGGGTGGTAGGGCAAAGATTAATGAGCAGTGATTTGAATTATGTAATGCAGTATGGTATAGGTATAGGTTTAAGATGTTGTATTTCTGCTTTTAGATGCCCAACATTGATTGCTATGGGGGAAAGGTTTCTTGTAGTTGGCGGACCACTGTGGAACATTGCAGTTCTCCGATGGCTACTCAAAATGGGGGTTGGTAATTCAACAAAATAGCAAAGTTTTTATCTTTTACTAATTGCTTAAATCATAAATACATATACATAAATACATTAGGCATACACACACACACAAAATTATAAATATCAGTTTGCCAATAGTCATGTTTGTGACCCACAAATCTGACGCTGGTCTTTTCTTTGGTTGTTTCAGGTAGAGCTGTTGAGTCCTTGGCCAGCAGCAGCCTACGTCACCTCTCCTCAATTGTCGACAGTATTTCAAGTGAAGTGCCCAAATCACCTTTCAGAGCAGGGAGCGCAGGCACATGAATTACAGTCAATGAACCTATCACAATTCCATTGTATTTTTTCACATTGGTTTTATTTCTTTCATGACTGTTTTTACTTTCTTATTTCTAATATTTATGTGAGCTTTAAAAAACAGTTACAAGTGTTTTATTATAAATATAATTTTGAATAAGAATCTTTTTCATTTATCTGTGTTTGAAATGTACATATTTTATGGAAAATTAATATCAATGAAATAATTTTATATATAAGGAACATTAATAAAGAAATTTAAAAAATGGGAATATGTACTTTGTAGTTCTGTCTTAGCCAGTCACCTATATGAACACAATAAGTTGTAACTTGATGTACAGGTAGTAATTCAAACACTAAGGATATGAGTTCCAACAAAAAAAAAAAACGCTGAAGATAAACTGTAATATTTTACACCTCAACACAAGAAAACAACAAATGAGAAGTCAATGTGTTTAAATCAAATATTATTTTGATGAAAAGTAAAAAAAAAGAAATGTTTTTTTACAGAATATCAGTCTCTGGCTACTCACAATGAAGAAATCTGTTCATGTTCAAAAATAAATGTTACTCCGCCATATGTCTCCATTAGAAACCAGAGCAGAAGATGCATTCTAGTATTAGGATTTCAAATCAATCTGTTTCTAACCTAATCATTTATATCTTTGACGTGAGCCTCCTCAGTGAAAATGTCCATTACATCTATACCACTACATTAAAACAATACTTTTATTTCATATTTCATAATGACTTTGTGATCACACATCAATGTCCCACCTTCCTCTGCTGTCCTTGTCTTTGAATGGAGACATGCAACTGCTGGTGTTTGGCAAAGCAGCCACTGGCTCCAGCGTGTTTACAACTGTTAAACGGGTGTAAGATGACTCTAGGCACTAAAATAGTCATGGTATTCTCTCTGTACCAGCTGTTAATCGGCAACGCTCTGCTTCCACTACCATCAATGTAGTCATTTCTGAATGTGGCATGTCAGTTTGATATCTTGATCATAAATGGATATTTGAAAACAGCAAAATGTTTCAAAAGCCAAAAGCTCATATTCAAAACCATGATACAAAAAGAGATTTGTGAACTTGAGCATGTTTTGTGATGAGCTCTGCTGTGTCACAAAGTTACAATAATCATGTTTAAATTTTCCTCTTCTATTCCCTATAATTATCCTCTAAGGCTAGTTCTCACCATCTGACATGATGGGAATTAGCCTTCTGTCAAAATGTCACTTATTTCACTGAGTTGCATGAATGTTTGTGATAATTCATTTCATAATTTTGTTGTTTTGGAGAGCACTGATTGTTTAGGCTCCCAGAATGCATTACTGTGCAGTAACCTTCCTGTCTGGAGGACAGTCTGACTGTCATATCCTTTAGTGAAATGTGCTCTGACAGACTGACTACCTGACATGTTGAGAGTGACCACAAAAATGATTTTTATATACAGGTTGCTGCAGCAGCATAGGAATGATTCTGTGGCAGTATCACATATATGCAGCTGATTCTTATATCAGAAGCTCTTCTAAATGCCATGGACTTTATCCATTTACTACCTGTTTATTTACATCCAGGAAATACTAACTTATGTATCACATTTTTTTTAAATCGTATAGACAGGCATATAAAATATAATGTAACGAAAAAAATGTTTGAGCTTTTCCATGGCACTGATTTTTTACAGCATTCTGTAGCTCTCATAGATCAAATTGTGATGATGGCTGGGTATAAATTCTTTCCATTCAGAGCCATCAAAGTTCTGCCATTGTAATCACAATATGGAGACCCTATAGAGATCCACTAACAGCCTATATCTAAATGTCACGGCAACACAACGCATTCTAAAATGAAACTACGCCTTGAGGATTGAAATGCCCTCTGCATTTGTTTCTATATTTAACAAATTTGTCCTTGACTGCCTTGTAATGTCTGAATGCTCAGACAAAGATTAAAATGTCAGAATGACTCATGTGCCATATCACATTTCCTGCATCATAGACCAAGATCTTGCATGCTCTGAGGTGACACCTGATATGCTCTATCATAAATGGTGTAAACTGTGCACTTCAAAGTGGTCTTATTCTTCCCTCCTATTCCAAGCCTCTGTTCACACCTCTCCAGAACTGGACTGAAATGGGATATTGCACACCATGTTTTAATGAGGTTAAAAGAATGACCTCTGTGGGTGCTTTGAGAGTTTCCCTGCTTTTCAGAGCCTGTTCCATATATGCCTTCCATTGAATTGTAAGATTTTTTTGTACATTGTAGTAAAAGGGGTAAGAAGTTCCAGTGTTAGTTTTCCATATTATTATTGATAACCTTTACCTGACACACTCAAAGTAAGCATGGATGTTTCAATCACATAGAAACACCAATTATTGCTTTGTGGTCAGGAAGGCAGTCAGAAAATCCTTGTCTGACTTTTTCAGGAGTTCCAAGCTTTGTCAATAAAGGAAGTTATTCTGAAGTCAGTGTCAGGCTTTCGCAAGTCTGGGGACATGCATCTAGACTGTAATATTATTGACATACATGTGGAAGTAATAAGGTATGCTGTATGCTGATCTGGACTGGAGAATGACAGTATAGCAAGGCAAGACAATAGCAATGAATTCCACCTTCAGAATCCCTAGCAAAATACCGCACAGGTAGATTTATAGAATATTTTCAATAAGCTTGAATAATTATAGAATATATATGCAGAATCTGGTCAATGGCATGCAAAAGACTCTTCAATGGGTACACTGATTAGGTACTTTTTTGGTTACCGCCACAGAGCGATTATAGTGTGGAAAATCAAGGCTAATGAAAAGAGATCTGAAAAAAATAGAAATGGCTTGGCCCTTTTTTTGCTATATCTGAGTTTCCTACAGATCCGCAGCTAATCCATTTCACTCAACATTGCCATTAACAGCACACTTCACTATGCTAGGCAAGTGGTGCTGCCAATCATTGAATGGGTGGGAAATGCATTCTAATGTACAGCTTGCCAAGAACTACGCTATGCCTGTGTGGCCCTCATTTGGAAAAAATAAATAAAATAAATAAACATAAGTGAACGGATGATAAAGTCATATAAAACCCATTAGGGAATGTTTACCAAGCTAATATTCCCAAAACTTGATACCAGACTTCTCTCATAAATTTATTTGACCCAATTTTTAGGTGAAAACTTGGGGACTGTGTGAGATTTTTACTGGTGCAGCAGAACAACCTGATGTTTGCAGAATGCCAGTACACATTGGGCTATAAAACAACTCCTACTAAAACCAAAGAACTTATGAGTAATTAAAGTGCAAATTCTATGTACCATATCAGTTCTTGAACTGGTTATTCTGCTTTTATAAAGGTGTTACAAAACACCTATGTTTGTAAATAAAGAACAAATGGTACATATAACATGAACTGGACCAAGCTTTAATGAATGTGAGGTGTCCAAACAGTGAAAAAACAGAAATATAGTCTACAGGGTAAGTGGGGGTCTGAGGGGGTTAATACCATAAAGAATCAAGTTTAAAGAGCTGCTTTGCCCCACGCTTAACACTGTCTCTGACCCCTGAGGACCCAGGGGAGAGCAGCATTTCAGACGCACTGCTGTTTGTCTCCAAGAGCCAAAGCAAGTTCTACAGATCACAGAACAACAAATTACTCTCCTTCACATGATAAACGAGCAGAAAGCAAGGTATCACGCAGATCATTAATTGTTCATGGAGTGTTTCTGTCTTCCATTTTTTGTGAGTCCTTGCGTGAGTCTGTGTGTGTGTGTGTGTGTGTGTGTGTGTGTGTGTGTGTGTGTGTGTGTACTCTTGAGTTTGTGTTGCCAATTTAAATGTAAACAATGCAAAGGGCATGTGCACACAGTAGCTGATAAATAGTGGCTAATGTCCCAGGCATGCAGTATCTTCCTTTGGCTCAATTATCGGGAGCTGGCAGGTTTTCCCCTCTTCAGCGCAGTGCACAGCCCATTGCCTTTGATCTCTCTGGCAGGCCTCTTCCGCAAGCAGCCACCGATGTCTTCCTTGACTATCTGTTATCCAAACTGACTGCAGTTCAGTGGCCGGTGCTACAATGTTACCTTAGGTGTACACAGTTCCCAAAGAGGGTAGCAACAAAATGTTTTAACATGTTCAAAATATTCACACTATATTTACAGGCTATCAACACACCAGCTTGAAGTAATTGACTTGTTAAATGAAACAGTGGCAGCTTACCAGGGTCCTATCTGCCTTGTATATACAGTACAAGATACAGTACAAGTATAACATGTATATTTTTATTAGTCACATGCACTGGCACATCTGTTTTCACAATTTTTTTTCCCCAGGGTGGATGCGGTCACTTTATCACCAAACTGCTAATTGTTTTGTTGCTAATTTAAAGCCTGCTACCTAATCCTGTCACTGTGTGCCCAACACCTTTGCTGAGCAGTTAGGACCCTTTTGAGGACTTGCTGCTGTAGTGTGAATTCAAGGCTGAAATCTTTCCTTTATAGCTGGACTACATCTGTAACAATGCAATTTGTCACCACCATAAAATTAGCAAACTTTAGAGCACAGGGCAGCTCATTATTGTTTAGTTTAAGAAAAGATTGCAAATGATTGCAACAGTTAAGTCAATATAACTCAGCCAAGACAACTGTAACTCAGGACAATATAGTTTCAAACTATTTTATAGTTTATAGAAATAACTCTATGTGTGTCCACTGTATGTAACAGTACTCTACAGTACCCTACATCTGAGTCTCTTTGTGTCCACTTATATATGCCATACCCATGACTCTGTATGGATGCCTTTTAAGACTTTCATCACAGTCTTCCATCTTGGAAAAAATGCATGAGACACAGGTTGCTTTATGAGGCTTGAAATCACTTTTTAGATATTCTGGCTAATGAGAAACAATGCAGCTAGACAAACACGTTGGCTGTGAGGGAAAGCAAGTAAACGGCAGGGAAAGCAAGCTGTGTGAGGGAGCTGGGCGGGCCGAGGGGGCTGGGGAGTAAGGTGGGGAGTCGCGCTTGCCCTCGCTGCTGGCAGGGGGATATGGTAATTAGAGCTGGCCAATGCGGGCCTTGTGGCTCCACACGGAGGCATATAAGGGGGCCCCTGTGGCAGAAGCCCCCCTCACACCCGTCCAGAGTGCCCCCTGCTCCACACGCGCTCCCAAGCCATGGAGGTTTCGGACAGCTGCCCCGTCTCGCCGCCCGGGCTCTTCTACCGCGGCGGCCGCGCGTCTCCCCCGCAGGCTTTCCCCGGCGCCGGGCCCTGCCCGGGGGAGGGCGACGGGCACGTGCGGGTGGCGGCGGGCTGCTGCCTGGCCTGGGCCTGCGGGGCCTGCAAGCGCCGGCCGAGCGCGGCCGACCGCCGCCGGGCCGCCACCGCGCGGGAGAGGCGCCGGCTGGAGAAGGTGAACCGCGCCTTCGAGGCGCTGCGGCGCTGCACCTCCGTCACCGCCGCCGCCGCCGCCGGTGGCTCCAGCCAGCGGCTGCCCAAGGTGGAGATCCTGCGCAACGCCATCCACTACATCCAGAGCCTGCAGGAGCTGCTGCGGGACCAGGTGGAGCGCTACTACGGCTCAGAGCCCGGGAGCCCCGCGTCAAACTGCTCCGACGACATGGTAATTCAACCTCTCTCCATCTAGACCCATAGGTCTTTCCCTCACCTCCCTGTCTTGATTCATTTTTAATGTATCTGTCTATCTGTATAAATCTTTACCTTTCCACATCTCTATCTGTATAAACCTTCACTTCATCTATCTACTTATGGAGCTATACTGCTCTGCCTGTATCTGGATAGATTTATACCATTTATACCACATTTACCCTACCTCCCTGGCCTCTTTAGATATAGATCTTAATTTAATTCTGGACAGACACTTGGCTCTACCTCTGTCTGTACAGAAATCTTTCCAATCTCTCTATTTCTATACCTATGCTATCGAAATCTGCATATAACTTCTCTGTTTCTATGTGTGTTGAACTTTACTTTGTTATCCCTTATCCCTTTACCGATACTGTATAGGTTCGACTTCTCCATCACTGCCTGTATAAATCTTTACCTAACCTCTCTGCCTCTGTCTGTCTAGATATTTGTCTCTGTGTTTCTCTGTGTAGATCTGCAATGGTATGCCAATGCATTATCTTTGAATACAGCTGGAGATGTAATTTTGCTGGGGTTTCAGGGCTTCTCTAGGACAGTGATGTTATCCAGTAAATATATCCCCTGCTTTCCATACATTAAAAACAGACATGACTCCTGATGTAATTTAGGCTAGTGGGATGATACAGGTACATTTTATAAATGCTCTCTGGTGTTGAATCATTTATTTATTAATTCAAAGATCTCCTCTCTCTTTCCACATGAGTCATTCATTGGTGCCAGTCAAACTGTTTATTCATGCAACTGAGTATGCACCAAATGTTCAAAAGTATAGTACAATATTATGTACATTGGACTTTGCCCCAATTGTTAAATGTGAATTGGTTTCAGTTTTGAGCAGTCACTGGGAAAAATATTTTGTGTCTCTGTTTACTATTACAGAACAATTATTGTGAAGAGGCAGGTGACCTGGTGTTTTTGTGGCGATAGGTAGTGTATAACTGCCACTCACTGTGTTTTTGTTGGGATCAATGATGGGCTGTAATCAGGGGATGTGGTCATGGCGTTCTGAGCACTAGTCACTGTAGAGCCTTATAAAGGCTGGAAAATCCACCTTACAGAAGCCTGGGAGAGCAATGCGTGCCACCACATTCCTCTCTGACCACACCCTCTCTCCCGCTGCCAGGATTTTCTGCACATTTACTCTAGGAAAGTGTCATCTTGCAAAAACCGGTGTGGCTTTCACCCATGTAATTGATTCGTCGCGCCTGATGTTGTATGTGCTGTGTGTGTGTGCGTGCATGCGTGCGTGCGTGTGAGAAGAAGAAATTCATACCCAACCACAAGATTTTATATTTGTAAATATTTGTTTTGGATGAAAAAATAAAACGTATATGGAGGACGTTTTAGTGTGCCTTGCTGCCTCTTAAAGCTCTAGAATCTGACCCAGTGCAATTTATGTCCTGTTTTGACAGATTGATTGCAGCAGTCCTGTTTGGTCTGAGGTGAGCCATGAGAACATGTACAACCATGACATATATAATGGTAAGTATGTGTACTTTAATATTTACTCAACATATTATAGGTACCCAATATAGAATGATTTATTATTTCTCTGCTAAATCTAACAACTGTGTCTGTCAGTCTGACCTGTGTGCTTTGTCATTAACTTCCTCTGTTATTAGTTTCTCTCAGATTTTTTGTTTTTTGTCTGTGTCCTTTTACTTGATAAAACTCAATGAAAATATAACACTTTTCATTTGTTACTCAAAATTTTTGACAAGCGCACTGCTGGTAGATTCAAATAGTCCTATACATATAAATTAACAAACAAAAAAGCTTCAAAAAACATCAGAAACAAGACAATACATTGTGACAGTTTAATCGGATGATAAAGAATGTGTTATAAAGCTTAGCTCTGTGTAGACCTCCCAGTATCAACATCATTAGTACCTGTGTTATTATTCAAAGACGCTCTGACGTGACCGATCACTGACTATACTTTTAGAATAGATTACAATAGAATGGACATACACCAGCAGCAAACAGACAGTTAACATGCAGTAAGACCCTATACATTGTTATCATGACTATGTATGTCTCATTAAAATAAATTCACCACCATATGCCAGGCAAACGTAATGCAAAGGTCATCATACACTGTCTTTAAGATGCTTGTTAGCATTGATGTTGACCACTGTGATGAATTCATGATACATGAAAATGAATGATTTCCTCCCTCCCTCCCATGCAGCCAGCAGCAGAGACAGGGCCTTGGCTGTGTCCAGCCTGGACAGTCTGTCCAGCATTGTGGACCGTCTGTCCTCTGAAGAGGCCAGCTGCCTTAACATGGCCACCTTCTCGCCCTGCAGCACCAACTCGCAGCCTGAAACTTCTGGAACTTCTGACACATGCACAGGACTGGTCTACCACGTGCTGTGACATACCCTGCACACCAACCAAAAGACAATTTCTAAGTTATTTACTTTGTTGCTTTTTTATTCTGGGGCATGGAGATGAATTTAATGCACGCCCCATGGCTGGGTACTGTAAATACGAAAAGGACTTGTACATATGCAATTGGAATTGTTCCATTTGTTGTTCGCGTTTTATACTGAATGTAACATATTTAATTAAACTTGCAAGAAGGTTATGAATAGTTGATTCCATTGTTTAAAATGGGAATAAATCATGTTTGCAGCATATGACCTGTTTGCTGTGTTAATTTTCTCAAAGGAAATCACACATTTATTTCTTTGGTGTCTTTAATATGTTCAAGCATTGTCGTCAACAACATTTCAGCAATGGCATTTGAAGAGGCTAAATGTCAGCAAAGCTGTAAAAGTGTAATTTATTTATTTAAATGTCACTGGCAAATGTTCCTTAGAAAATGCTGGTGCTTCGAATAATTAGCCAAACTGTTTTTCAGCAAACTGAATGAATGAGGAGGCGGGAGAGATCGGTGGTAGTGGTATTTACTTGTATGTTTTTTGGAAGCAAATGCTGTTTGTCGCTAACACTTAGGAAGCCCTTGCTGAAGCAAGGTCTCAACTCGACACTTATGAACAATGTGTCCAGCTTAAAGTTGGTTGCTGGGAGTATGGTGTCATTTTCAAAGTAAAACAGAACATGTCTTGGATTTTTCTTTTTCACTCTTAAAACTTGGTGCTCAAGCTTCCAAGGACAATTTGAAACAGGAGTCACTAGAAATTACAAACAACTTACATAAAACCAGAGGAGCCTGTGAAAAATTTTATTAGTCGCTATGCTGCTTATACTAGCAACAACTCCAAAATCATCAGTGTGGGCAGAGAAACCCACCGCAACTGTCATCCTATTGGGATTTGAAGTTCAAGAGACTTGATAATGACTTCATTGACATATATGCCAACTGTTTCTTTTTTTCATAGGCAACGCAAACTGAGCCTGTTAAGTCCCTATATTATATTAAAGCTGCCATTTGTGTTGGCACTGACTGCCTTCACAACACAACACATGCAGACACAGCCCTGCCACTGCTACAGCACTGAGCCATTTGAACATGAACCTCAATGACTCAAATCTGTCAAAAGCACTTGCTAATTCCTTATGGGTTTTTTTTTTTTTTTTGGCTTGTGTTGTACTGTGCCTCACTAAGTCGCTTTGGATAAAAGTGTCTGCCAAATGAATAAATGTAAATGTAATGTAAATGTCACTGAAGTCAAGTTACACTGATGACATTACCTCACAAATGTTGACCAAATACTATTCAAAAGCAATGTTAAAACATTTCCAATATTCCACACAAACATCAGTAGCCATTCAATGTAGTGAGCATTTGGAGTGCTGGAACAAAAGTATCTCATGACTCGTGGAGTCCATCTAGTGGGCAGTTTTGACAAAAAGTACATCTACAGAGCATGTCTTCCATAGCAGTGCTTCCCCTAGTCCTGGGGACACACAGTGCATTCTGATCCTTGTTTCTGGCAAAACTTGTGTGGAGTAAAGTTTTGTTCTTCTCTCTGACCATTTTCATTTGAGAAATGTTTAATTCTTTCCTGAAAAATACTATTAATGCCATGTTCAAGTGCCAGTGATTTCATTCCATTGATCAATTCATTCAAAATTTTATCATCCAAGAAGGTAACTACATGTCAGCACTTTGAATAACTGAATAAAGCATTTTCAAATTGAATGACGTGTTTCCTTAGCTTTTCAGTCATGCAGTGAATACTTTGTGTCACTTCATGTTTTCAGAATTCAGAAAGATGTTTAAACATTTAATATTTACACTTTTGACACCTGTCCTGTCATTAAAAAACAAGGGAACCTTGAAATCTTAGTGAAGGTTTCAAAATGCAGTTATACAAAACACTGATACATTTTCCATATTTATTTAATGATGTATTTCTTAGTTCCCTTATACAGAATGAATACAGAAAATCAATGGTATGAAAGTGTTCAGCTCTACCACTGCCAGAAGCTGAGGGTACTCTTAACATCTACATTAGTTGACTCTTTGCCACTGTGCACCAACACTGCCAACTCTAGGCTTTCATTGCTATCCTGGATGGGCAAATCAAAGTGATGGTAATACCACAGACTGAAGCAAAGAAAGTGTCTCTGTAAACCAAAAATGTTGGCTACATTGTCTCACCAGATTTTTGTAGGTGAAAGAACCTGTATAACAAGTTACCCAAATAATCAAATAAGTATACTTAACATATACACAGTTCTACCATGCATCACAAATATTTGTTTATGCATAATGCTAGGTCAGCTATTTTAAAACTGTTGGTTCTGCCATTAGTATCAGGAATTTCATCAGCTGTAGGTTTGGGAAGGTAAGAGTTACAGTTTTTAGGAGACCTTGTAATTTTTATCCTATATCCTCTGGGGTTAAGATGAACAATCTAATGAAAGGTAGCCTTTGGTGACAAGACTGGACTGTATGCTCTTAATCATTTCAAATAGGGTAGAACTGCAGGCACATTTTTCTGCCACTAGAGGGAAGCCTTTGCATATTTGAGCCATAGTCATGGCTGACTAGGGCTCTGTTTCTCAGTCTAGATGTATGACCATTGTGCATGATGTTTTTTCCTCCAGAGGGACTGAAAATCAGGGTTCATTAAACTGTTGCATTTCACCTGATTAGGATTTGATATCACTTCATAGTTAGCTGCCAAAAGTCATCCGTGGAGGAAATTTGTATGTGTGTTTAAGCTCCTAAAAAGATCAAAGTAAAAGCCGAGACCAACCGAGAAATAGTGTTCTAAACAGGCCACAGGTGCCTGACCATGCCTACAGGGAGACCAGCAAGAGGGGAGTTGGATTCATCTAGGATGGAGAGGACCAGGGCCTGGAAAAGAAACTGGGCTCAGTAGGTGATGAGGAAGGGGCAGACTCTTCTGTACAGGGAGAAAATGCAGGCCATATTGACTACTGTTGTTCATGAAGGCCGGTGTGCTGTTTAGTGGCTCAGGAGGCTGAGACTGTAGAACAGAGCTGAGATGTTGAAAAGCTGTCTTCATCAAGCTGACCATTAGCTTGGCCTCTGTCTTATCTCCAGAAAAAGCCCAATTATCCTGTACTTGTTTTGTTGTGTATTGTATTGTTTTGTTGTGGAGAACCTTCTTTGGTGCAAAATAAGCAAATTCTTTAGCTGCTCCTCTCGTAAAAGAGAAAAGGATCTTTTGCATTCATGCCCCTGGCGCTATGGCACAAATGTCCACTCAGACTGGACTGCTTTGAGCTGGGGCAGTGTCCACACTTACTGTGAGGCTGGACAGCTTGCAATGAACGTTGACAAGGGGCATGCATTGAACTGTCACAGTGGTTGAAATGATATCGAGTTTTTCAGCTGAATGCAAATGGGCCAAGGATCGTATTTGAATCCAGAGGCTGATGTCTCTGCATTATTTTGTGTTTTAAATGACATTATATTGGTGGAGAGCTACAGATTGAGAGCCCGCTGTGGCAATTTAGTTGAGCATTTTTTAATTTATTTGTGTTTGTTCATGAATTGAAATTGCAAAATGACACAGACACCGCAAATGACAGGGGTGGCGTAAGGCAGCATCATTGTGATATTACTTTTCCCTGCACCCTGCTATCTCAGTGCTGCTGTGGTCTGGAAGGGGCTTCTGCAGCCAGTGAAAACACATCAATAGGATCTAAATCATTGCCTTTGTGCTTCCTCATAACACCAGGCAATCCAAGAGGCAATGCAGTTATTCCAGCCTCTATTGGTGACGGTTTATCAACTTCAGAGTCATTAGCTTACTGCTGGAATTGTATGTTTCAAAAAAAAGGAAAAAAAAAAAAAAGAAATGAGACCACATCAATTGGGATTAGTAGCAGAGTATAGTCTGATTCATCCTCATTAGAGACGGCCTCTTAAAAAGCCATCCAACGACAATGGCGGATGCGGAGGCTCCCACCCCATTAATAATGAGTGATAAATAGCTTTAATCATTCGCGGCAGTGTGAGCAAATGCCAGCGTATTTATCGAACATTGGAAGCCATGCGCAGTGGGTGGCAGGCTTCTTAATCTCCAGCTCTTTCAATGACAGCAACTATCACAATTTTAGACGGGGACAGAATGAATCAACAGTTCATTTGAAATAATAAAGTGCTTCTAATCACAGCTGTAATGCAGTGTAGCCAGCTTAACGTCCCCTCTGCTGTGCAGTACAAATATGTCATATTTAGCAGGATGTGATTTTAACGGGGTTTCAACAATACCCTAATGGCTCCTCCACATGGAAGAACACAGAACGTTAAAAGAAAACAAATTACATTTTGTGCAATTTATTGACATACTATATTGTGGTAACAGTTTTACATGGTAATTTATTGCCTGAGTTCCATGTTTAAATAATCACAGTGTGGTTGACCACAATGTCATCATCGATTATATGCATACAGCATAGTAGGTCATAGGTTATATTGAGGTGACAAAATAGGCTTCCTAGTGATATTAAAGATTCTGTTTAACATTGAGACCAAAAGTGAGCAACAAATAGATTTGACAAAAAGACATTACGAGGGTTGTGATAGAACTTTTAAAAAGGAAATGACATGGTTTGTCAAGTTGCAATTTGAAAGTTGCAGGCAGAATATTGAGGTCATTCGTTGTATATTAGACATTAGATCATATCTGATTACGTACTTGAAAATGACTGCTAACCTGCTAATTGCTAACAAGTGAGAAGGCTTATGTGACATAGTATTGTGGTCAATACAACACTCTGGCTTTCTCCCTTTAGCAGGTGGCAGAGACACATCAAAGAACTAACTGGCAAGGTACTCTTTGAAGAAACATATATGCTGATAACAGAAGACAGGGTTGCCAATAGACTTTTTACCTATAGTGTGTGACCTGTTAATGTGTTGATACTGGTTAAGTATGTATTAGCCGATTCTTTCTTGCTTTTATGAACTCAGCCTGCTTTCTGACACATAATCCTACAGGCTAGAGAGAGTTTGGATACGTGCCATGCTTTGACATGGTTTGAAACCCTAAATTTGAAACTTCCCGTGGGTATTACTTTCTCAGAGGATGACCTTAGGTACCTTTTTGCAGCAAAGCCTCAGTATTCATTTCAGAGTTGTTCAGACTCTCCACTGACTTGTCTCAGGTGACTGAGTTTATGTCTACACAAGTAAATTAGAAGGAAAGACTATGAATGTCTATGTGTAAGCTTTACCCACACACACGTCCATGCTAGTCTCTGTAGGTGATAAGACACCTTCTTGGACAGTCATAACTGAATCTAACTGAATCATTTGCGCAGAGTATTTTAATGGCGTGTCTCTCACAGTGCTACTGAAAAAGACAAAGGTCAACTACCAAATGAGGTCACCAAACTCAAACCACACATTAGCAGCTCACTCTAATGGGCATAACACTGCATATAAAAAACAGCCACCATTGAATACACACAGGTATATATTTATTTGTACAAATATAATATTTATAACAATTGCATATCACTGGTTGTATTTTTTGTATAATACATTACATCCACCCTCTAAAATGGCAGTAGTTTATAATAAAATGAATAAGGCTTTGGTTAAATCTAACTGTGATGCACTTTGTCTTTAACATTGAATAACAACTTTGAGTTATTGTTCTTCACACATTTTTGGTTGATTATAAAAATACCAAACTTCATGTGTAAGTGTCAAACACACACACACACAAACACACACACACACACACACTAAAACAAATAAAAAAACTTGGCCAAATGTGTTACTTTAGGACAAAGAGCATTGTTAGATTTAATAAGAGCCTCAGTCTACAAGAAAGGTCAGGATTTTTACCAGGATGAACAACTCAAAAAACCAAGAACACAGTATGGTGTTCACAACTTTGTCCTGTCGAATACAGTAGGTCTCTCTTAATGGTATGAAACTGTTTCAAAATCTATTCCAATGAATCAAGACAAAAAAATACATGTCAGACTTACCAACAAAAGTAGGTGACAACATCTGTGTCTAATTGCACATATTTAAGCTGGGGTCAATGCTGCTTACTCTGCTGGCCCATGGTTTCCTGTGGGTTCTACCATTTAATCAATGTTTCCTTTACTAAATGAGACTACCCCAGACAGTCAAAGAGAGATTGAGACATATATAAAGGGGACGGAGTGTTTGTAACAGAGGACACAGGAGGTTTATGCTCATATTGTTGCAGAGAAAGGAACCATTGGGACATCCCATACAGGCTATGCTCTAAAATAGCCTGTCCAACATGTCCAAGTTAAACGGCTGGAATCAGGTGATGTTTCAGTTCACCATGCTTTTAAAAATATGAATCACACACTGTACATCAAACTAATACAATAAACCTTTCAGAATCATGTGCATTTTACATAAATAATTTCAGTGGCATATAATACTTTATACTATAAACAAATTTAAAACCAAATATTAGCATGGATTCAGCTTCAAACAAATATGCATTTGTCTTTTATGTTCTAGATTTACCCTTGTTTACCCTTAAAATATGAGTTCAATTTTTGAAGGCCTTTTCCCAACTACAAATAAGAACTGCCATCAATTGGATTGTACAGTATTGGATGGCAGCAAAATGGCAAACTTAGGAATATGTTCTTATAGTAAATAATAATTATGCCAGCTATAGACCTACAGCCATGCACCTTAGAACTGTGCAAATGCATTCTCAGAGGAACTTTCTATCCTTGCCATGTTCTTTTTTCCCCATGCCCCATGGTTCTATAACACATGGTCTGTATAAAATAATTTTTTACCCCTGTTTAATCAAAGTATTTTAA
The DNA here is from genome assembly GCA_019176425.1 of Megalops atlanticus. Classification (NCBI taxonomy): domain Eukaryota; kingdom Metazoa; phylum Chordata; class Actinopteri; order Elopiformes; family Megalopidae; genus Megalops; species Megalops atlanticus. The sequence goes on from CM032897.1 coordinate 14,818,510, forward strand.
TTACTTTCCCATTTCTTTACATAACCTTGTCCCTAAATAATCATTTTATACCAAATAGTTTTATTGCTAAATCTGCTAGTTTCAATACAAAATATTTCATCTTGCTACAATACCTCAGGTAAAAAAGTTCACATTTATCCAAATTAGGACAGAACAACTGACACACAAAAAATTTAAAACAATAAATCGATGTCTGTTCACAAAACCAAGATAAAAACATCAATAAGCATTTTAAAAAATGAGAATACACAGCAAATGAATTCCGTGAACACATTCGGTTACTCAGAAACAGAAAAAAGAAATATCACAAACTATGAAGGTTTTGATGAGAAGGGCTAAAATCCTTCACTTGAGAGTCAAAACAGATACTTTTCAGTAAGGATCTGCATCTGTTTAGAAAAGCACCATTTTACACATTTTAGAATACACATTGTCAGGTTTTCCTATCACAACTGCAAAACTACAGGTAATACACAAAAGGTGAGCCTATTCAGACTGAAACTGAGAATAACATCATTTAAAGCTACCCCTCAATTTGTGCTACCAGGAAATAAATTATGTATACACACAGCAATGCCTGTTTGGTCATCAGGGCTATACTTCATTATAGTTTTATTGTTCTACAATATCATAAGTCAGTTATAGACATTGTATTGCAATGGTAGCAGAAGTTGACGAGGCAGCAAAAAAATGACAACCATACTCTCTTCTGTTTGACGGTATCTACTGAATCCTCTGCAGACAGAGATGCATTGTTCTGCTTCTTCTACTTTTTCTTCTTGTTGAATAAACTGTGGGAGAGAGGAAAAAGAACACAAGCTGAGAGCAATGCTGCAGATATTCCACATTCCCATGGGCTTAGTGATTCAGCTTTCAACCAGCATCTGATATAATTCTGTCCAGTCCAATTTTATTTGTTACAAATTCCCTTTGCAAAAAGTGCAATACAAAGCTTTACAGAGATCCTGGGCCTCAACCCCCAGGAGCAAGTGTATATAACTGCCAATATAATTATCCATATAGCTAACTAATTAACTAATTAATTGCATGTAAAGAGAAAGTTACAACTGACCAACAGCCATACTTTCTGCAGATTTTAACATTTAACAGATTTTAACAATCACAACATGCATATTCATCTACCCCCACCCCTCCATCCCCTTAAACACAGGGCATGTTTCAAACATGACAATTTGGGGGTTTGATAACTTCAGCCAAACCAGCAAATCAATGACATTTAATCCTCCTCAGATCCTTCCTTATTAAATACCATCATTCCAACTACTGCTGGGACCAGACCGCAGAGGCTAATAGTTGAGCCCCTCTGTATTTTGTGTACGACAGTCAGTTGGATTTTAGGATGTGGATGATTTGATGGCTTTCAGTGAGGCTGGGTGTGTTGCTTGGCCAGCCCTGGCTTGACGACCCTAGCTGTACACAGCTGACAGCACGCCTCTGATACAGGATGATCCTGGCTCAGTCCCTGCTTAATGCTTCCCTACACACCACTGCACCGCAACAAAATCCCTTCTGATTATGCAAAGATGGTCTCCTGCAAAGGGTTCTGTCATAAACAGGAGGTGGCACTAAGCACCCTCTGTCCTGTCGGATTCTAACACTTTCAATAGAAAAATGTGCGAGAGTGGTATCTATACCAGGTGTGATTACTGCACTACGCTAAGCATTCTGATGTTATATGCGTGGCCATATACGGCAAACTAAAAGGACCAAAAAACACCTCAGCAATTTTCTACAGAGACCCAAAGTTCAATCTTCATAAAATTCCAATCCCACCAAGAATACCATGCAAATCAGATTTCATATTTTCCTTTTTATTGCTGTGCTGACAGACAGGCACCTTATAGGATCATAAAAGACAGAATGTTACTGCATGTAGGACCAAACCTAACATTGTAAGGCATGCGAAAGTACGATGACCAGTCCATCAGATAAATGTATGAATGACCAGTTTTACTAAAACATTTTAAAATCACATACACTATAACTGTCAAATTATGGGTTATGTTCTGCTGCTATTACAATGGGTATCAAGCTTAGAAAAAAATCCTGAAACTTGGACTCTTCTGTTAATTGCCACATAACTCTGATAAGTTTTCTTGCAGTAATAAGATGAAGAACTTGGGAGCTAAACTTTGTTAGCTTTAATTCAGTGTTTGAGGCCTTTCCAGTTTAGCTGTAAAACATCAACACCTCCATACAGTGTTGGGAATTCTGCTGAGTCCACACTTAGCCAATTTACTTTCAATGCATAATAAAAACTCTGGCTCAGAACAACATCTGTCTTCACCAATCAACAGTAATTGCTGAAGTACCATTACAGAGCAAACTATTGGATACAGTTCAGCAATTACTGTTAGGTGTTTGGTTGGAATCCTACAAAAAACTTTACAACTACTTGGCTTTAGCAAATGCAAGGCCCAGCAGGGTGGCTTTGAACAGGGATTCAGGGCAGTGTGAAGCTCCCCAGACAGCCAGGTTTAGCCCCCTAACATCAGCTCAGCTTGGCTAGAGAGGGGGGAGGCTCATGGCCCCTTGGTCCCCGTTCCCCCCTCCAAGGGCCTGAAAGCAATGAAGCGCCTCACCTACGACATGTGGTTCTGCTGGGCCGACAGGTTCTGCTGCTGCTGCTGCTGCAGCATGAGGAGCTGCTGCTGCTGCCGGCGCCGGGCTGTGCGGAGCTTCTCGAAGCGCGCCTCCATCTCCTCCAGGACCTTGGGCGTGTAGCGCACCACCAGCTTCACGCTGTCCTTGGCCGCCTTCAGCAGCTCCACCGCCTTCTCGTGGTGCTCGCCCTCCACGCTCTGGGGACACACACGCAGAGCTTTAGCTAAAGTCTTACCTAACACTTGCATGTTGCATAAACCATGGATGCCATGCGACTGGTCATGCCAAGTGCTTGTGTTCATGGCACATTTGACCAACCACCTTCCAGGGGACTTATTTTCAGATACTCATTGACTGCATTTACATTTACATTTATTCATTTGGCAGACGCTTTTATCCAAAGCGATGTACAAAAGTGCAAATAGTGGGCAAACAACAGGCACAAGAGCAAGATGTGTACAGGTCATACAATACAGATAGTGCTGAGGCTGAGCGCAAGGTCAGTGTCACGAGCCAACTAATCTGAACTAGGATTACATATATCAAATACAATTACAGGAACAATAAAGTACCGCTATACTACTTAGGTAAGAGAGCTACAAGTATAAGACAGGAGTCAGATTTACAAGGTCAAAGTTACAAGGTCAAAATGGCAGAGGCATCAGTCCAGGTAGAGTCTGAAGAGGTGTGTCTTCAGCCCACATCTGAAGGGTTGGAGTGAAGGAGTTGTTCTTAGAGGGGTGGGACTAAAAACATATATTTCAAATGATCTACACATTATAATGTAATTTAACTGATCTACACATTATAATGTAATTATGATTACGTTAAATTTTCTCACAGCAGCCCTACTACAGCTGTACTTCAGCATCCTCACAAAGTTTCTGTAACATTGTAACAACAAACTAAAGGGGTTAAATTGGGCATGATGAGTCAGACAACTCGAATGAAAATCGATAAGGACCTGGCTGCCATGATTTAGAAATCCATTCCAAAAAGGTGAAGTTCACTGTTGTATGTGTCACAACTGATAACAGTGATTACAAATATTTTCAATATATCCACTGTGATTTTATTATGAACTTTTGCTTAGTAGATGCTCTTATTTAGAGAAACTGACATTGCTTTCAACTTCTTCATGTTATCTATTCTGGATATTTCAATACTGTTATAAAGGAAATTTAGGTTAGTGCCTTGGCCAAAGGGAAAAATAGTAGCGTCCTACCTGACAACCCTATTCAGCTGACAACCTTTGGGTTGTGAGCCCTGCTCATTACTAGTTTGGCATGCTGCTACTTCTTATGTTTGGAACAGTATTTTTCAGAATAAAAAAGACTGCTTAAAATGTAATTAATGCCCATTCAAAGAATGTTAGAAAGGGTTTGTGCTAATGCTTTAAATTCACATGCCCAAACAGTAAAAACTAAATGATTACACTTAGCTTCCAGATGGGTGTCTTAAATATTCCCTTAATGGAAACTCAAACCCTTAATCGAACAAATTAATGGGGAAAAAAATGAATACATCCCGTATTCATTCTGCCTGGCGGAACTGACATTTATCATTACCGTCTGATAGGACATTCTTCAAGTTATAACAGTTAAGTAGCAGTTATGTAATACTTTAACCTCTATCTACACAGTAATGAGGTTAAAAAGGCATGCAATTACATTTGGCAGGAAAGGCCGATTTAGCCTGACATGTCTGCTTAGCTCAGCAGGAACTTGAATATTTGGCATAATTAGAACTTCCACTGAAATCCACATTAATGAAATACTTGACAATTTGGAAAGGCAGCAAAACAAAATGAATCATTTGTGAAGCTTGCTGTTCGATGTACAAATTTGATTTGCTTTGGTAAACTGAATAATTAAGATAACATTAAGTATAAATAAACAAGTGCTTAATTTTCCTTGTGCAATGTTAATAAACAGCATTAAAAATGGACTGAGGATGGATTTACTTTGAAAGTAGAAGTTCCAGCCCCTGTGAAGTTTGGAGTGCTTCCTAGTGGTGACACGGTGAATGTTTGAAAACACTGCTGTTTGTGAAATTCTATCCTTGTCATTTTCCTCACCTTGCAAAGCTGAAATTCATTCAGAACAATGTTAAAGCTGAACGTGTCACTCTCTCTCAGCATAAAAAGGATCTTCAACTTCTACTTCAAGCCATTCTACAACACATTGCTACACTGACTCAGTCCAATCCGTCTATGCTTGGGTTTGATCAACAGTGATTAAAGGCAATTTTTCAAAGGAGTCTGAACAAACTTTGGCATATTCATTAAAAAGCTATGTCTCCTCTTTTGTCTGGCTCATTGCCAGGGAAGTCACATGAAAGCATTTTTTTATTTTTCTTTGGCTGAACTTTGATTTACAGAAAATCTGTGTGAAAACTTTTGAAAAGTTTTTGAAGCCTGAACTTTCTCAAGGGCAGCCTTCATCGTAAATGACAAGACGTACTGCTGGAGATGGTCATGCTTTTATGTCAGTATTCCTTTTGCCTATAGGGCAATGACAGGCATCTGTCAGAGCTGAGTAACTGAAGCATACACAGATTATACTTTTAACCCATGCCAATGCAGATGTCTTTACATAAAATGTAAAGGCACTATGTAAAATGTACCACTATACTACACTACTGCTACTATTGGGGCAGCAGTGCAGCATAATGGTTAGGAGAAGGGCTCATAACCAAAAGGTTTCTGGTTCAATTACCTGTTGGGACATTGTTGCTGTACCCTTTGGCAAGGCACTTAACCCACAAATGCCTCACTAAATATCAAGCTGTATAAATGGATAGCATGAAATCTTAACCTATGTAAGTTGCTCTAGATAAGAGAGTCTGCTAATTGACTGTAATGTAATGTAAAATTGTGTGTTCATATACCTATTTATAAACCTGAACATGAACTGAACATGAGGTGATTCAGGGTAAGCACCTTGCTCAAACAAACAACAGCAGGACCAAACATTGGCTGTTTTGTTCTCAGGCATTACGCCACACATCCGCCCAGTGGACCTACCACCCCGTTGACAGACAGGAGCTGGTCCCCCCTCTTCAGTCCACCGTGCCTCTCAGCCACGCCCCCAGGAATGATGCGCGAGATGTAGATTGGAGAGTTCTGCTCCTTGCCGCCCATCACGTTGAAGCCCAGCCCCTCCTCTGTCTTCGGCAGCTCCACCACCCGTGGGTGGGAGTGACCCTCGCTGGCCGCAAACGCTGCTACTGTGGCCTGCAAAGGGAGACCCACAGAGTTAGGGCGAGAAGCCACTTCACTGGGCAGGAGCTTCTGGCTGCCCAGTCTGATTTGCAGTCAGACTCCCAGTGGGCATTGCTGTGGATTCTGGGTCAGGGCTTCAGTTGAGATGTCCAAGCTCTGTCGCAGCTTGAGATCAATTTAGACCTCGCACTCTGTGGGGACTTCTCCACGAGGCAGACATGCTCGGTAAATCCGACAAGGTGCACATTCATTTCATTTCCAATGCTGCCACTCTACATGCCATTTGAAGCTGAAGTTAGAGCTCATTAGTGCACAGAAAGGAGGAACGATGCAATATACCCACTGATCCAGAGAAATATCACAGGTTCCTGCCTTCCTGCCACATTATCAAGCAAGTTAAATACCACTGTCACAGATTTAAACTTCATTCTTTTTCTCATTAAAACCATAAGGCCAGGAGGGCCACATGACTCCATGTTTAGTATGCAGAACACAACCTTCTCAGAATGACAGGACACCTCAACCTCCAATAAGTATATTGTAATTTTCTTTAAATAAGGAACAAGAACAAAAGCATGCCTGTGGTACAGTAGGTCCAAGTCAAATGCTTTTACTGCCTAGAAACTTCTGAAACTTGATGTCCTTTTCAAGCTGAAAATGCTTTTCATAAATTTTTCGGCTACAAAGTTTAAACGGAAAGGAAGGAACAAACAGGAAGTACTTTGAGAAACTGTAAACAACATCTGATTGGTGGATCTGTGAATTTTGCCTGGACCATTCATATAATCTTATCTATTAAACACTTAATAGCGAATAACTAAATACACAGGATTCTGTGTTATCTGATGGTGTTTAATGATAAACTAAACATAAGGGACAGAGTGAAGAGAATTCAAGACCTAGTCATTTGACCTTCCTTCACTTGAACTGCACTTAAGAACAGAGGTGTACATGAGGCTAATCCCAGAACAGCTCAGTAACAGCTCAGAGTTCTGCAGGAGACTGAGGAATGAGCAGGAATGAGTTTTAAAAGTAGCATACTGTCTCATCTGACACTGCTATCGATTTAAGTCACTCCCCTGGGGACCTGAGCACACACAATCTTTGCTCTGTGTAAACTGCTCTCACACTGATGGTTACATTTGAACTATTTTGTAAAGACATCAACTTTCAAAAGTTTCTAGGCAATAACAGCCTTTGCATAAAGAATACAAAACTTAAGCTTCTGCTGATTGCCAATAACAGATGACTCAGGGCCGTATGTCCTACCCTTGTGAACTTAAATGATTCAATGAACATATTGGGATTCTCAAAATCTGATAAACTTCCGTAACCTTTCTTAACCAATGGCCAATGCTTCTTTTACAAACAGTAGTACTTTGGCTACAACACTCCTTCGGGGATTAAGAAATTCTGCTTGTCACATTTATCCTTTAATACCTCATATCAGAACAATTTCTTGTTCTCCATAATTTCTAACTATTAAAACATGTGGATGCATTTATGGGTAGCAGGACTATGCACTGTGATATTGTTTGATGAGATACTGGTAGCGATGCTGAGAGCATTGACAGAGTGCCTGTGCTGCTTTTGAACTGCATGCAGGTGAGCATCTTAAGCTGGTTTTTATCAGCCAGACTGCAGCCTCCTCACGCCTGTCAACACTGAATAAAAAAAACACACAGATGCAGTATCAGCGGCTGGACTTCAGTGGGCTGGGATTTGCCTATCCTCTTCTGAAGATGATCTTAAAATTCCCCAGAACCAACTAAAATAGAATCCAAATGAGTAGGGATTCTATATCAAACACACCCATGAGCATTAAAAGGGAAAATATGTGGTTTAACGTACATGTATCAACATATCAACATATCAGTACGCACCCTCCCATTGTAACTTCAAGCCACCTTCACTTATTATAGTTCATCTTATTATGATAGTTTTTTAAATAAGTGCCCATACTGCTTCAGTGCGCATTCCATACCCCTGAACCGCATACACACACACACACACACACACACACACACACACACACACACACACACACACAAAAAGGGAATATGAGAGGGAGCATAGGACTTACCTTAGCTGTGGCCCGAGCCTGGTACTCCGCACAGCCATTCACTGTAATAGTTTCATGCATGTACTGATACACCTAAGAGAAAGGAGACAGAAGGGGAGAGAGAATGGGGGGACGGATATTGTAAAGCTCAAAACATCACCATTCTTAATGCAGCTGTAACTGTAATGTTCCACCCACTAAAGTCCACACTACCAATACTCCCCACAAGCTACAACCCATAATAACATGTTAGTAGAGAGATATGACAAAAAGACAAAAAAATAAAAGTAAAATTTGTGCTGTTAAAATGGATAAGCAGAGGTAAGCAGAGCTAAACTGGCTGGCAGTCTACTTATAATGAGGTGAAGGGGTGGCGGGGGCTGTAAATCAATACAGTAGCGGTAGTGTCTGGCAACACACAACAACACAAAACCCACAGAGCTGTTGCTACACGCCAATGAGCAAACACCACAATGAGCTTCCTGCACACACAGGAATAATACAATAATGAAGGGGAAGGAAGGCACAAGACTTCTGCAGCTCCGTGGGGCTTCAAATTCCCAATGCTGGCTTTCTATTAACAGTGCTTCAAATTACACCATTTGTAAACTAAATGGTAAGATACAAGCATCCATCACTAGAATAATATTGGCAGGGCTTATGTTAACAACAGTGATATTTTGAATTGGTGCAGTCATCAATGCCACTGTATTTTCAGTGGAGCTGTTGAATCAAGTTTTTCTTTCATGTAAGTAAGTGCTGTAAATCTCTCAAAAATAATGCATACAGACAGTACGTACAGGTTACATGCTTTTGTGTTTTGTGGAGTATGAAGTGGCTATGGCCCTTAGTGAATGCATTTCGCAATATAGACCTAATTATTGGATGGTGTGCAGAGTTGAGCTGAAGAAGAGCAGCCATTTGATCATTAATCCAAAACTCCTTTTTATAACTCGGGGCTGGCCAGCTTTTCTGGAAATGCACATTATCACAGTGTAGACTTACCATCTCACATGAGGGAGGGTCCACTTAGGTAATTCAATGTAATCCTAATCCACTAAGGGTTCCTGGCTACAGGAGAATTTCTGACACCAAAGGAGGCTGACTGGTCAGAGGACTTCACTCTTGGTTTTACATCACAAAGCTAATATCTGTTATTACTTTTTGCTTTTAATGGCAGTCTCAGTCACCATTTTCGATCTTACCTTGAGTACAGAGTAAAAACTATCTAGCCCCACTGTGCAAAATGTGGCGAATATTTGTCACATCCTCAAATAACAGTAAGGTTTAAAAACAATAACATCAACTATATCAGGTGCCTAGGATTAGGTTGCCTGCTAATAAAGTAGTTTCACAATCTGATACTGACTGAAGGAATTCAGGTTAATTACCCTGCTCAAGGGTAACCTAAAAACTGGCTCCAGTACAAGTTCTGTTCTGCATGTATATATGTGTACCTGTCATTTTTGAAATAGGCAGAGCAAACCCTACCAGATTTCGATAAGCTTTCTTCATGTGAAACAAACTGTTTTTGCAGAAAAGTTGCCATCGGCTTGGATAAGTGAATATGTAATATAAATGAAAAACATTAAAAAGGTATCGTTTTTCCTGTCTAACATCTCAATAATAAACACAAAAGTGTACAGAGGGAATGTAAATAGTTTTTATCTCTCTACTGAATAATTCAACAATCCATCCATGGAGACTTAAAAAAAGAAAACATTGGTTTTGTTTGTCAGCGCAATGAATCAAGAAAAGTACTTTCAGTACCATCGTTTGATAGCACAGGGATTTTTATTCATGAGCTCTCGACTCTTATTTTCAAAGGAACACAACTGGTAGTGACCTCAATGATCAAGTACAATTCTTCATTTATGAATAATGTACTTCCTGAATTATTGCTTGTCCCCAGAAGCTCAGAAGGAAGCCAATCTACGAGTATGTCCTGAAAATGAAATGTATTTTTTTCTGTGTGATCTCTCATGCAGTCACCTTGAGCTCCATTTTGATTTCTTTTTATTTGGATAAGCAGTATGAATGTACAACAAAAAGCCTCATGTTCTTTCGAAAGCTATTCCTTGAAAATGTAGGGCTATTCCCTGAAAATAACAGGTCTTTGAAATCTTTTAACATGGACATTTAAATCTTTTAAATCTTTGAGCATGAACACTTGATCATAGCATGAACCTGATTCAAAGTTTTCTGGAAAAAGCCAAGTATGATATGACAGGTATGCGTATGACAATGAGTATTCATTGTCATATTCATGAAAAAGTGCTCAAGATTCAAACTCGAGGAAATTGATAAATTGGATGTAGAGTAACACAGCACAACTCAGTAGGCCCTATAAGGTTGACTTATGTGTGCTAGATACGGCCAAGACATACTTTCCCCTTGGAATTATTTTCTCATTGCACCGCCCAATGAGATTTTTACTTGGCAGATGAGTTACCATAAAACTGCAAAACAGCGTACAATACATTGGTTCACATTGGTGTTTTGGGAGGTCTAAGTGTGTAACACATGTCATTGACACAGAGGTGCACATCTGCTCAACTCCAAACCATTAACAATTCAGATATTACCTGACCTAGTCCCAGCTACACGAGTGGCCAGGTCAGGTGGGCAAGTGCCTGTGTGAACTGAAGGCTTGCGGATGCTGTCACTGCCCAGGATCAGGGGCATTGTGGTCAAGGCAGCTCTGGTCTTTCAGCCCTGAGAAGAGCAGTGGCCCCAGTGGTTTCTCCCGCCCTGCCCTGCTCCTGTGTACTCCACGAAGAGTTATTGCCTCTCTCTAGCCCCCAGACAATTCTCTCTCCAGTCCACTGCATATTCATGGAGGAGGGTTTCCACTAATCGGGATCCGTTTTAAATGCCTGAGAGACATTGCTCTGTATCTGCAGCCACTGGACTGTAAGGAAGTGGTACGGTCCGTCAGTGAGGTTGGTGAAAAAACCTGCCTGGAAGCTATGTAATATGGTGTGTGTAACCGTGGCTTCTGTCTTCTGTGAGTCCTGAAGGCGGGTGCAATGGTAGTGTCATTATTCTAACAGACAATGCAAGAACAGACTGAATATATTACACAAGGTCATCTTGATGAAGCAACAGCACATTCTGCAAGTGCATAGTCCCACTTCATCTTGGGCTAAATGTGGTGCATCCATCAACACACAATATTAAAATTTAAAAGGACTTCCTCCTGAAACACATGTAAGATTGTTTTATGAGAAAAGTGTTTGGACACATGCTTTCAGGCAAAGGATGCCAACTTGGTGCATTTGGTTCGCCCAACAAAACGCTTTCCCTGGGGTTCAATTTCAAAAATTTTACTTTACAATAAAGTTCAAATAAATGTCAGACTGCAGTTAGATAATTGTTACGTAACCTATTGTGAACACATTTTCAGAATATGACCTACAATTCCCTTAAGAAACACCATTTTATTGCAGGAGAGGTGTGCTTAATTTAATTTGAAGCTCCATTTAAAACTGCATATCAAATGATTATTGTAATTTTTGAAATTTGACATCAGTAGTGTCTGATCATTTTTCATGGAAAAAGCCCTGTGTGCTAATGTGAGCTGAGACTAACAGATGATGGAAACTCTCATTCATAGCTGATTAGAGATACCAGTCATTCTCTTTATAACCAACTGATTGAGCCTGATGACCCATTCACATTCATTCTCACAGTTCAGTGAAACATCGCTGTCACTGACAGATTCAATTTTGGTGTTGTCTTGAAGCTTAGTTGGCATACCTCCTCTCCATTGGTCACTTGACAAAGAAATTTACCCGTCAAACGGAATTTGACAGATTTACTATAAACTGGCTCGATACTGCGTGAGTGGATTTCAGTCAGCAAAAAATTATTCTTAGCTTGCTTATGTGGAAACACTTTTGAGTCTTACACATGTATTTTCTGGATCATAGATCTTGTACGTGAGACTGGTGACTGTGATACTGTGTGTACATCAGCACATGACATAAGCACTCACAGCACAGAAGGGAGGAAATAGTGTCCAGCAAATTCTAATGTCTTAGTTGGTGGCCTTTATTAATAAAATGAATCATAATTTAATCAACAACTTCTACGATAAATGAATGTACGAAGAAATTATTTTAACCTTGCCGTGTCTTTGAACCCTAAAACTAATCCACTAACAAATCAGAGCTATGAAGCAACAGTGATTAGAATGATGATGATTATACCCCCCAAAGGTAATTGCACATCAAGAAATGAGCCTCAACAGTGAGAGGGCCCTCTGTGTCTCACGTGGAAGTATTTGAGTGGATGTTTGCTGACATTATTATGCATTGGATGAACCGGATGAGAAGCGGTAGAAGACAATTCACGTGAAGGTGAAATGGCCCCTATGGGAAGCCAACATTGTTATAAGCACACCATGGTGCTTGAAACGAATGCTGAGACAGAGGTCACACATGGATAAACACATGAAAAATGTCAAAAAATGTCCCTACATTCAGTCACTTGTTAATACTAGTTTAGCTGGCAAGGAGCAACAATTAATAAATAATAATGAATAATGAATAAACAGAATAAAAAGAAAATAATATTTTACTTTCCAATTTCACCAGATTTTTAGACACTAAGGAGAGTGGACGAATTGGTGGTTGACAGCATGTTTCAGAACTTACCTCTCACCTCATATCATTACTTTTTCTAGCTATCAAGTTGTGCTAAAAGGACAATGCTGTCTGCACAATTCTATACCCCTGCCCTCCTTTTTCAGAACACTTGTAGTAAACTACTTTGCCAAGAGCTTGAATGCAAGGATGCTGTGTTAAATAACCCATCTCCAGCAACGACATGAGCATGGAGATCGTGGAGTGATAACACAGCTGTGGTACAGTGTGTCACCCCGGCCTGTTCCAGCAATCAATCCCATAACAACTGGCATAATTACCATCGCCTTCACACCCCGGTCTCTGCAATGGACAGTCTCCTGTCTTTATAAAGGGGGACCACCAAGGGGGTAAGCCATCTGCCGAGCAATCAAGTGGCAGCTCACAGGAGGACATAACTGACAGGAAACCCAACGCTGGTTGGCAGTCAATTACAACCCCCCGATTAAATTGTTGCTCTTTACTTCTTTGAAACGGCAGCCAGCAAAGAAAGTTTCACACTCACTAAAGTGCAGTAATGAATAACTCAAGCAGGAAGTGAAATTCTTCTTTAGATTTTCAGATGGCCTAAGAGTCAACCACTAGACCGAAGACTTAGCACGCATTCATATTCAACTCCTTCTTCCATACTCCTGATCCACGACCAGTGTAATTCCCCAGTCCATGTCAAAGTAATCTAACTGCAAATAAGGGTACCACACTAAGCCTCCTGTGTGCTCAGCGTCTCAGTGTCCCGCTATCATTAACCTGGACATCAGACTCCCACAGAAACACAGGGAGGAGCAGGGACACGCACCTCTCGGATGGCTGTGCAGAACTCGCTCTGCAGGACCTTCTTCAGGGACAGCAGCTTGTGGCCGGGGACGTCCCCCGACTCCAGCAGCTTCTCCAGCAGCTCGATCGCCCGGGCCACATCTGCGGAGAGAGCAAGAGAGAGAGGGAATAAAGTAATAATAAAATAAATAATACGTAACAATAATGAAAAAAAAAACATTAAATCACAATAATGGGACAGCCCACTGAAGGACCAAAATGTTGGAGCGAATCGATTGAGGGCGTAATAGGGAACAGACTCTTTTGGGCCCAGGGCAGAGAAAGTAATTACATGGCGGTTTCTTTTGGCATGGAGAACCGGGGTGTAATCTGTGAAAAGAGAAACGCTTCCAGGGTGGAGTTGTCATGTGAATGTGGGACTGGCGGGCATGTGGCTCTGAAACAAAGCCACTGCCATCCAAACTAAGGCTGTCAGTGGAGCATCATAAACACACCTGGGCAGCAAGCCCCACACCCCTGATTGCTGCCTCCTTAATAATAAAAGGCAGAGAAGGTCAGGAATGAATCACTGCCTCCAGCTGACAGGTAGAGGAAATTAAATACAGGCAGGCTGAACAAAAAGAGAGGCACATGTATTCCATCAATGGATCAGCCACTTAGAGGCGGAGGAAGAATTTGGCTGATTCTTTCATTTGTTAATGAGAAAGTTTGAAAGGAAACCTGCTCTAATCTGCCAGGGCAAACCATTACCTTGCGGCTACGCTAAGGTATTACTTGGAAGCCTGAATCCAGAGCTCATGCAGCAGTGAGTTGAAATGCCACTGCCTTCTTGATATTCAGCAACACACACTTATTGTAAAACGTCAGTGATGAGTAAAAACTCTCATTGTGTTTAGACAGACTGAAAAATTAAGCAGGTCATGCTCCAACAGGATCCAATGTTGCCAAAAGCAGTGAGGTGGGATATGAGAACAACAACAAGCTCTAAGTGAACACAGGCTTACAGAAAGAAACTGCTAATTTTCCTGGATAGAAGACAGAATAGCCTTTCCCATTTTTTAAAATGAGGGTTCATAGGTGTCCTGGTTTGCTATAATTTCTCAGCACTTCTTACTGTAGACATTGCTGCAGTGGATTTATGATCTCAGAGTTGCAACCCTTACAACCAGTCGTAGATCTGCCACTGCTCTCTGGAAATAGAGTATGTTATAGGCATGTGACCCCTGCTAAGTAGTGGGCGCTGTCAGGGAGATCTTTGCAGGCCATTAATTAACCCAGACGGCCCATTTCCACTCCACATCTCCACTAATGAGGGTAGATAACAGGGGATAGAGAGAGGCAGGCCTTAGGAGGCCACCACCAATAGATACCTACTCAGACTGGTACTGCAAGTAAAAGCACTGGATGAGTTCCCCTCCTCATTTTAAATATTCACTTGTTTTAAATAATATAACACACTTCAATTTGATATTGAACTGTTCATGCATGGCTCTGATCTGATCTGATCTGATCTGATCTGATCTGATTTGTCATTCCAAGCTGATAGCAATTTGTCTGGTCTGTTTTGCTGGTTTATATGAGGGTGTAATTTCCATTAGAGGCCAGTCAGGGTGAGACCAGTCCAGGCAGGTCTCATTTTCTCCCTTTTGTGCTCATTAGTACCAATTCATCAAATTCATCTCTGCCTATTACCAATCTCTTCAAAGACACACTTTAAACATCAGAATATTTGCCAGGATTTCTCATCTCGTCTTTTATAGTCAGAGCATAGCATTAATGAACAGCAGGGGAATCCTCAACTTGAACCAGCACAACTAATCCAATCCCTCACTGGATTTCATAACAGCCTTTTAAGATCTAAAAACAAGGCAGATGAAAATGCCACTAAATACAGAAGTTAGTACAAACTGTGAGGCTTAATTTTCAGCATGCCACCAATGACATCAAAGTAATCAAGTCTATTCATCCCTCTAATAGCACTGAGAATGCTTTGTAAATGATGTGAGACACATTTGAGCATCGACCAATGGATTTCTGTGCTTTTAAGCACTGTGATAAGATAGAAGATAACATTTCCTACCAAATTAGGCATCTAAACCAATGGCAAATATTTGATATTTTGGGATACCTGTTCACAGTTTCCTGTACAGTACTTGATTTGTATCATGCATCTAGCTAAGTAAGGTCCTGAAATAAAATATAGAATCTGTGTCGATTTTTGATGGACCACCAACACAGAGGGAGAAACGGCTGATAATAACCGACTATTACCATCACCATACTTCTTTATCTTGCCAAACATTTCAGCTACAGCATCCTTCTTATCTCACTACACAGGAAATAACTGTATTATTGCTGTCTGTTACACGTTTTGCACCATCACTTTTTATATTGTACTCTATTCATCAGAATACACAGAAAATGTGTTTTTCTCTGCAGTTTTGAGCTTGTGTGGTAAAACAACCCCAACCATTATTCTTCCAGCACATTTTGAAATTCTGTCACATCAAAATTTGAAATTATACTGCCAAATTTCTAACCTGAGAAGGTTTCCTATTAAATAAATGAAATCCCATTGTGCTCCTTATAAATTCCTAAACTTTCTAAATGAAGGTGCCATTTGAGGTAGGCTGCCTCTTGGCATTTGAATGGATGGGTGCACACCAGAATATGAGAGTGTATTTGGACTCCCTGCAGAGCAGCTACTGCTTGTTCTCTTACAGAGTTCTTGAATGGTGTGATCCAAAGGCAAAGCACTGTAGCGTTCTAGTGCTGCTCAGCAAAGACTATAAGTCACATGCACATCACATGCATATACAGTAATATGGCTCCCAAAAAATCTGCTAATTGAACCAACTAACAACATGACCACAATGTGCCCTAAACAGCATTACCATTGTTAGAAAATGCAATCCTGACCCGGCACAGTGATCTAAACGAGTGAAAGATCAACTTTGGTTCTTTCTCAAGACAACATCACTCCATCCCTTTGATATTGCTTCAGCTCCAGGCAAACACCTAAGGCCAGTGTCATGTTTCAAACGCATCCACAAGACTGATATCTTCAGCACTGACTGGGGTCAGCCTGGGAAACTACAGCAAGGAAGAGCACAGATTGAGAAATTATTTACTGAAGGAATGTCGATCATCTTCTCCTCCGTGCTGTGAGATAACTCCCCAGCTGATTGCTTCCGCACAGACTAGAGTCCAGATGTCTGCAGCATCTGTGTTGTTTACAACCTTCTGAACACATTTCACGATGTTGGGTCAACACTAATGTAGGCCTATTTAGCACACTGGCAGTACATATGTGCTGTTTTGTAATCAAACATCTTTAAGCCTACTTAACAATAAGAATTACATTACACTACATTACATTATTTCATTTAGTAGATGCTCTTATCCAGAGTGACTTACATGGGTTACAATTTTTACATGTTATCTATTTATACCGCTGGATATTTGCTGAGGCAATTCTGGGTTAAGTACCTTGCCAAAGAGTACAATTACCACTACAGATGATCAGTACCCGTGTGCTTGGTATTGCAACCCTCATTAATCTCATCATTCTGTTTGCCAAAAATCATCTCACAGGACCTAATTTATCACATCCCTATAAAAATGTGCATATTTCTAAAAAGTGTATGTGGCATTAGTTCTTTTTTCACTATTATTTTACAATGATGTAATGTTGTGTACTATGTTTGGAATGATGGAAACGATAAAAGGAAGCTGTGAATTGATATTAATATACAAAAATACCATCAGGAAGGGCCTAAGCAAACTGTTTGGGCCAGATGATTAAGAGGCTTTTTAATTGAAAACATGCTGTATACATCAACCACTGCTGTGTGCAGTAGTAGAACACTGCAGTCCCACAAGATGCACAAGGATTTGGTCTTCAAAATTGTATGATGGGGGTCCTATGGTCAGGATTTCTCTTGATGCTGTATGAATCAATGCGTGCTTTTACTTTAATGTGTCCCTATAGAATGTCTTTCTATATAACCTTTAATGTAGCTTGCTTGTTAGGAAGATAGCCTAAATAGGCTATCTCAGCATAGTGATGCATTTATTTGGAAGTTGCTCTGGGTAAGAGTGTCTGCTAAATTATGTAATGTAATGTAAAAATAGTTACAGCACCTACTGTATTTTCCCTCAGTTAATACTCAATCCAGTTAGTCATTTGGCTTTAAAATTAACTATTAACAAAGAGAGCAGTTTTGCTGGTTGGGTTACAAAGCCATTTTAGCCAAGGTTTGTTAGCCACACATCTTACCATATCTAACAACATTTGTTTCACCTGAACCAAGTAAACAAAACAAACAAAATGGGGAACCCAATGATTGGGCAAGCATGCGCCAAGTCAATGGCTTCAAAATGTATAAGTGCTTGGTAGGTCCAAATGAACAAGAAACATACACTTATACATATACATATGCTTTTTAACCATTTTTGCCAACATCAGGCAAGTATTTTAATGAGGTATTTTTAACTTCATCTCTTCAAATCTGTCATGACCTGAGATGGACTGCACAATTACAACAGAATTCAGCAAACACCCACTATCTGCACACCACAGGTTTTCGCAGGAGTATTAGAAAAGGTCTACCACATTATTCACAGATCTAAAAAAAAAAAAAAAAAACAACAAAAGGAGTATAATGTCACAGTGTTCATTCCCATTATGCTGAACACAATTCCTCCATCATTTTGTGGGCTACTACAAAGTCACGCAAAGGCCTAACCTAGCCACCTTTGTGCTGTGCAGACTTGTTTCTATCAAACTAAACTAAAATATTAAAACATTGTCTCTTTCCAGATTACCACACTATACATGTCAGGAAACTTGTGTAAAGAGATTGACATTGATGTTATCCCATTTTTAATCTTGTGCAGCAGTGTGCCAAAGTGGAAAGACAAGGTAAGGGAACTGGACATGTCACCAAAAGGTGGTCTATCATACACCGTACTGTACACTGTACCCACAAACCTGGGAATAATGTAAAACCATGAATATGAAAGACTCATTTCAGATTATGAGCTGAAGGAGGACAGGCTTCTCTACTTCACCCCAGTCCATCATCCATCACAAAGGGGGGAAATTGGGGAATTGGCACTAATTAACATTCATCATGAAAGAAACAAAAAAATATTATCATGGCTAATGGCTCCTGCCTGGGTTATGCATGTTGGACAGAGACAGACGCCATCCATTTAATCCTGCCATTTCCTCATGTATACTAATTAGCTGCAGAAGGCCTGGCACTAACACATTAGCTGGTAAACTGCTTTGCCGTTCACATCTAATTAGTGCGTTATGGACAGCCATCCAGCTCTCTCCCCATTGAAATTCTGGTTTGTTATTCCTCTTTCTGACAGGGCTGTCAAAACCAGGCTGAATGACATTTCTAAGTCACATCCTAACACTCTACAATACAAATGTGGATAGACTGGATGTGGGCCCAAGACCATGCAATTCCTCCTTAAATCTGAAAACCGAACTTAAGCAATAAGTTTGGTTTCATTTTTCTTTCATTTGTTGGGCTGTGGAGGAACTGAACAAAATGAGTAAGGCCTTAAATATAACTTGCGTAAATGGATTATTCAACGTTCAGGACAACGTGTATTTGCTAAAATGGAATTTGGTCTTAGATAAGTATAACTGTGCATGTTAATTGTTAGAGGTAGAGCACTGTTGGAATTTGTTTAAAAGTCAAAAAGCAACTGCAATTATGTTTTTAACATCTGAGAGCAGTGTAATCTCTCATAATAACTATCACTTGAAATAGTACAACCTGAATTTATAATGTCATTAGGAAAAAAATAATAGAATCTTGAGTTTTTCTTGCAAATGTCAATGACTCATGCACCTGTTCTTCTTCTCTGTGATTCTGTATTGGCTAGGTCTATGGCATCACAGAGGGATACTAGTTGGTTCTACATTGTTTTGCGAGCATGGCCAGTTAAGGAATCACCTCCAGTTAGCATATTTTGATCTTGATCTTGGAATAATATGACATACCAAGGAACTGCCTTACAAAATGTGTTTGTTGAAGTAAACCAGTCCCCCACACATCAGCTATCTGGAAATCCAATCTCTCACCGCAACCTCAAAATAAAAAAGTACTTCCTCTCCCATTTCTCCCAGCCTGCTCTGAATCAATTGTACTTTTGTGCAGCAAGAAAAATATTTCAGTCTCCACTTGAGTTTCAATCAATTTAAATTATACTCCACTTCCAATGTACAGGTTTTATGTAATTGTCTACCCAAATGAATCTGTGGTCCTCTTTATTGTTGGACTCAGATAAAGCTGCTGATTTTCCATTCATAACTTCTCAACATTACTGTAACACAAAGTTAATGCTGTAACATCCTTTGTAGTGCAACCACTAATTAACAATATATAGGTGATCAATATACCTTTAGTTGACAATTTACAGTATATACTAAATATTGCTGTAAATTATGCACCAACAGTACTGTACCACTATTATTCCACCAGGAATAATTTCTGATCTCTAGTTAAGAAAGTGCATATCTTGGCAGTGCTCTACACTGTCCCCCTAAAATATGAGAAAATATAAAAAGTGTATAATAAATAAAATTATAAACCATGAGTAAAATGACAGAGCCTGAGAACATAAAGTTCTTCAGACAAATAGTAAACTAAGGAGAAGGTTTTGGCTTAATGTGCATTATGGATCCGCTTTGTAGAGTCAAATGTGCCAACTTTAAAAAGTCATTGAATGCTCCACCTGATATATTATAAGTATGACAGACTGAACAACTGTCAATAATTTAGAGAAATGCCCCTGGCAGCAGAGCCAAAACTGTACACTGTTAGAACCTTAAGGTACCCGCTTTCGCAAAAACTCTACAGGAACTCACATTTATGATCTCAGGGAAAGCATCAAGTTTTATTCTCTATTGTCTACCATCCCTTGCATGACAGCTCCCATAAAACTGCAAAACTATGTATCGTATTTTTAAATTACACCACACAAATTATATTATAGGTAGACAACTAAAACCATTTAACCAGATTATTCATTTACCTCCCCAATAATGGCAGTAGAAATAGTTTGATTTCTTTCTTTTTTTGCAGTAACTGTTTTCAGTTCACCTTGAAGTCCCCCAACTGGCCAGGGACCCACTGACCACATTAATGTCCTGAATTACTACTGTATTAAATGAATCACTTGCAACTGACACAGTCTATGTGAAATCAGATATTCCTCAGGCTTAAAGTTTACATCTCCTATGTAGAAGAAAGCCAGATAGGGATTTGTGCATGAAAGTGAGGCAATACCATGTCCATGACCAGAGAAGAACCCTGACTTTGCTCTTCATACATGTCATTTTCTAGTGTTAGTTACCGCAATACCATCCTCCAGACTGGGTATCTGATGTTGCAGCTGCAGGAATTGTGTATGGGTTAACATAAAACACAGTGACATGTGGAGGTCACCACCACCACAGGGATTGGTAAAAAACCAAGCATAGTCATGCCCTTGGTGCTTGGGTATTGAAAAAGATGCTGTTTTTGTAAACTCAGTTCTAGGAATGCTTTAATCCTCCAGGAGAAAGATGCTGCCGTACGGAGATCTGCCGCATGCATATCGCCTTTCTATACTCAACCTACCGATTCAAATGCCATGTGTGTGTTTGTTTGTTTTTTGTGGTGGTAGTAGCAGATACACTGGTTTTGAAGAAAGTAGGCTATAGCTTTGTCAAGAAACGAACATGTGGCACAGCGGTAGCAGACAGAAATTTAAGTGGGCTGGAACATATCCTCTGTAGCCGAACATGGAAAGTGGGATCAAATTGTATTTTCTTAGACGGTACTGAAATGTATTTTATTGCTCTTACCTTGGACTATGAATGTACAGAAAGGATGTATGACTACTAGTGCTAGTCTATCATAGCTATGGTGCTACTGTCAAAACCCAAGAACAGTGCTTCGGAGTACTGTAACCTCACGGAGAAACGCAATGGACTTAGATAAATTCCACTCGCAAACTGGCTGATGAGATACAAACTAATTGAACCGTTTCGTTACTTTGACGGTGATCATTCAGCTCCTCTGTGCGAAGAACGGCAAAAAATCACCAGTGCTTGACATCGGTTGGATGTTGTCAAAAAAGTTTGAAGATCCCGACCAACACACGACCTCATGGTCAATTTTCCAGAAAAAAATAAGAATCAACTCGAAGACTCTCTTTAGTAGCCGGTAGAAGGCAAGTTAAATCTGCCCTAAATGACCAACGAATGTCAGCACACGACAACGTTATTACGCGTTACATAACTGAAAATAAAGCGAAAGGCAACGATACACAAAAAAGAATGAAAAGCATATTTATAGCTCGTTGTCTGAAGCGAAAAGCTAACGTTAGCTAGGTAGCTAATGTGACGTGGTTAAATTTAAAACAATTTCGGCCAACGGTTGCGTCCGCACCAAATTGTAACACGCGCTTGGGTCGTTTTAATTCACAAAAACGATATCTGCCAACGTGTGGGGGGAAACAGGCACAATCGGCTACATAAATATGAAAGATATCGCCCTGAAGTGTCTTCATTCGTGTCCTACGCGACTGTACAATCGAGAAACGACACGATTTGGGTCGGGTGAGAATGTAAGCGCTTCGCATCTTACCTCGATCCAGAGTGAGCGGTTGGACCACTGTCGCCATCACTGCTGCTGCTGCTGCTGCCGAGCGAGATAGAGCCTTTGCGCTGCAGCATCACCGTCCGTGCCTTATAATGGGAGTGGCTGAGAAGGAGCGGGGATTACCTACCCGCTGGCCTCCTGTCACATCGGACGTCTTTACCGTCAGATCAAATTGAGAAGTGGGGAAAAAGTTACTGTCAAGGATAACTTTTTTCTCGATGCAAGGTTTACGTGTGAATATTGCGAGTCCAGCAAATGCTTTCATTTCAGGGTGTTTCGACAGTACATGTATGATAGCACGCCGCTTGTGATCAACGCTGCAGTTTCTCACTCTTGAGCTGTTGTAAGCAGCTCTGAGCGATGGCACTAAAACATGACTGATGGCACTAAAGGCACCGTTGACACGCAAATCCCCATGTTCGTGGATTTTACTGAAAAACAAACACAAGCAATGAACTGTCTCCACGATTTCCACTCTCTGCCTGTGACATTCACCACAAGAAGTTCCATACGTGGCCAGTCCTGTCTCTCAAAAGACACCAGATGTCATATCAAATATATTTCACTTTCAGGGGAGTTGCATGTCAGAGCTGTGCTTGGATATATGCCTGGGAAGATGTAAGTCATTGCTGCTCATTCACAGTGGACTTCTGGTGAGAGCAAGTTCTAGGCCTACTGTATGATCCCAGAGGAAAGAGTCACCAATGTCACTTTAACATAACAGTGTTTATTGTCTAGCGGTTGCATGAAGTGACAGCAATTTGTCTTTAAGGAACTGGATGAATGAATTTCAGATCAGTGCTGTCACTTCAGAATATTAAAATTGCAAGCAGAGTTGCAGTTTTGCATTTAGTGTACAACAGAGACAAAACATGTTCAACATGTTAAAGATTACAATGTACATTTATAGTATGTTTATTTGATAATGCTTTGAAAACACACACACACACACACACACACACACACACACACACACACACACACTCCATTGTCCAATCAATGTGAATTCCCTTTATTTTATTATTATTATTATTATTTTTTTAGTATGTGCTCTTGAAAGGCATACTTTATCTTTATATATACCTTCCCGGAAGTTATAAATAGTTTATGTATTCAGCTGCCAGGATCACTCCCTAGACTCATCGTAATGCAGGACATGAATGCCAAAAGAGTAAAAATGGAGATGTTAAAACATGATTACTCTAGGCCTCTCTGAAGCAAATTCACTTATATGCATTTTATGATCAATTCCATTTCACTTAATACCCTTATGTAACCAGCAAGTCTTTGGATCTACAGAGCATACAGTTGTGGTACACAATTCTGAATCCACAGTCCTCTGCCCTGTTCACACACTGTGATAACACTGGTGTCTTTGGTCTTTCACCCACTCAGATTGTACCTTTAGTGGTGTACAGGTACAGCATATCTGATAAACTGCACACCCATCATCACACACAGATTAGTTCAGTCCACACAGACCTACATAATCCTGCTGCAAACCAATGCAAAATGGGATTGCAGTCATGGGATGGAAACAGGGCTTAGGGCCAGTGAAAAAGAGGACATGCAGAGATTATTTTTTGCAGCCATATGGGATGCTGTGCTTGCCTTTGGAAGCTTTTTTTTTGCTTTGAAAACTAGATTTGACTGCAGTGCCTCATAGGCCCTGGTGTTTAGAATGATGTGGTTCTTTAACTTCCCTGAATGAGGAGGGAGCACAAAGATAATGGAGCAGTTTGTAGACTCAACCATTGCAGCTTTACTGGGTGCCTCAAGGGACAAAAAGAAAAACATGCGCTGGCTACACATCTATGTCGTAACCTGCAGTCTTCTTTTCCTGTTTTGCTGTTGCATGATATCTGCATGTGAAGACATGCAATCAAATCTGAATTTGCTCATCGCTGTGGAAGTTTTTTTTTTTTTTTTTGCAAATATAAATGCACTATATAGAAGAACACCCATGACTCATTTGGGAAAACAAATGAACAAAAAACACATGAACATGACTCACCATACCAGTCATGTAACATTGAATTGGGGATGAGCTCTGGAATAAGCTAAGTCAACCTCAGGGAAAGTATTTAGGTTTGCAACTAGTGACTGATAAGTTAGAGCATACGCATGACCCATAATGCAGATCAGTCAGATGAGAGCCCAGGAAGTGTCTTGTGACCTGGTCCCAGATAGCATCTGCCACCGTTTTGCTGTTTCTGCAACTTTATTAATTGTTCTTTGTACTGATACATTGTAATCCAGTCAGGATAAGAGTGTCTAGTAAATGCCTAAATATGCCTTTTTTCATTGCATATCACTTTTCCAAAACAGGTTTTAATTGATTTCTCTCATTTATGGAGATGTAAAAATCAGCTATGTCCACAGGCATCCCCCTATGTGTGGAACATATATGCAGCACATTTTATAACCTGAGAAAATGGCCAGTGGAATATGCATTACAAAAATAGATTTGCTTGAGGAAATTGAATTTTGTGCCATGTCCTTTCAATTTACACCAAGTCAGCAGTGGCCAGCTCTTGGTTTTCCTTATTCACAGACTCAGCTACTGAGTGGAGTGGCAGTGTGGTGTGGTGGTTAAGGAGCTACACCTGCAATACAAAGGCTTATGTTTCAAGTTCAGATCTCAGTTGGGGCACAGCTGTTTACCAGGTTGGGTCTGATGCTCAACAGTGAACAGTAAATTATATATGCAAGTACACTATGCAAGTCATCCTGGAAAAGCATATAGTATGTTCCAAACAAATAAATAATATAACAGTATTTTTGCTGGAAAAATGATTTATGCCTTCTTAACCATCTGAGGTGAGTTGTCTCTTTTGATCTGCAGGGTATCAAGCTGAATACATCATGTTTGTTTCCCATATGGCATAATACTGTTAATTACAATAAACATTAACTTGTAATAATTATTCAGTTGATTTAAAATTATTATACATTTTTGCATAATGAATGCATTAGTGACCCCAAACTTCAAATTGAATTTGACACATTTCTACATTGGTCAATAATATGCATGGTTTATTTTTCAAGCAGTCCACCTCCAGAGCTGCTCAATAGCTTGATAGAGTTAAGCTAGGACCAGATGACTGCAGGTCTGTGTCAAATGGTTCTAGGCATGCGGGGGAGTTAAAAATTAAACTGGAGGTCATATGTCATTCAAGTTATAAGGCAAAGGATTATAGCTGTATTGCTGGCCACAGGAATGAAAGCACTCTCGCTTGACAAATTAGATCAGCAAAGGAACTGACAGGCTGACTCAGAAAACTTCTAGTCAGGTTCATGTGCGGAATTCTGCTATATTAAAAAGGCTTTCTGGTATAACAGCATGAAGCTACAATTCATGAACAGTGGCCAGAGAACCCATGGTGCAAAGCAATGTTTCAAAGCAGACTGCCACAAGCATGCTAATCCATGCACACAGACCAGTTCCAGAAAATTGCAATACACCAAGCTTACATGGTAGATTGACTGTAAAGCAAATGGAGGCTTATGTGAATATCCCTATTCTGGGGCATTCAGGATGTAGTAAGTAAAAAATGCACTTGTGGTCCATCTGCTGCTGGGAAAACAAACCTGTATGCTCTACCATTTATTGATCCTTTGCATTGTGGTGTAGTGGCTTAGGAAGTGGACTAGTGTTGAAAATAGCAGGTTAAAATCCCAGGCACAGTGCTTCTGCCATACCCTTACGGAAGGTACTTAAACTGAGTCGCTCTAGTAAGTACCCAGGTGTAACAATGTAACAAAAAATAGTGTAGTTTAGTGTCAAATCTGTTGCAAGTACTCTAGATAATGAAAGATAAGGACGGATTATGTCATCTGATATGACAAAATGATTAGTCATTATTATTATTATTATTATTTCCATACCTTAATCCCCATTTGCTTTATAAACAAGTAACATGAATGACAAATTGTTTTATTGTGGAAAACGGACCCATTATAGTGAATGCCATTACATTTTACAGGGAACAAATCAATTCCAGGCTTGGATCTGCTTTGCATCCTTGATTGTGGTGCTTAACATTGATTGTGGAAGAAAATGTAATGGGATCACACCATTCCCACAATTTGTAAATCACACAGGACTGAACTGTTAGCCAGAGTGATGCATTCCTCGATCTTCATCCCCAGGTGTAGGTTTCAGATTGTGAGGGAGCTCTTTGTTGAGTCAGTGGGCTTGTGGGTAATTGCCCGAGACAGAGCAGATGACAGTGATGAAGTGTTGAAGGTGCTTATAACACCTCTTTTAGCAGACTGGTCAGAAACCCCAATTATGATTAGGTTGTGCAAAAGCTCACATGAAAGCACCATAAAAAGCACACCAGAGAGTTATTTCACATTGTTGGTGACATTTAACTGGCCTCTTTTTGTGTATAAGGCAAAAATGTAAAACGAGAATATCTATCACAGGTAATCTGCAATTGGAAGAAACCATGTGTAGAAAATATTATAAGGTTGGCTACTCAGTTCTGCTACTGGAGCCCTGTGATCCAATGTGTTTAAAGGCTTATTGTATTACTCCTAACAAAACTGGAGATCAAAGCTAAATTAGTTAATTTAGAATAAAAATTGGCTGAATTAGATGTCGAAGCTCATTACTGGAACCAGACTTGAGGAATTCAAGTCTAAACAAGGTCATCTGTGGAAACTGGAGCAGTAAACACAGAGTGCTGTCAGAAACAGAATATTGTGATGATATAGAATTCCGTAGTGCCGTAGACTGATGAATGTTCACAGCAGCGCACTGAATTACACTGTGCCATGCAGAACGAGTGTCGGTAAGATAAGCACAAGGCACTGTGAAGATTTATAACTCAGGACATTAACCATGTTTGGTCTAGGAATAGTGGAATTCGATTCAATGGCAAGAGCAATTCTGTACATCATTTACTTCACAGACCATTTTGAATGACAAGGTACTCCGCCTTATGAAGGCTTGTAGACACTTCTAAGGTCACGTTCGAATGTAGAGAAGACGTAATTGAGTCTAGACTAATGATAAAAAGTAACATAACGCTATTTTGAGGGTTTTTAATGGTGGAACATGTTTTTCTGAAAACCTAAGTGGGTGTAAAGAGGAGTTAGGGGGCATACAACATGTTTAAAAAGAGAAAATGTGACATTTATAATATATAATTATAATAAAACATTAATGTTGTGTCATTCATTTCCCCTGTGCACACAATGACCCATCATTGTAATCTCTTACTTCAGCTCAAGGTTATTTAATTATTCAAATCACTCACATTTGTCTGATGCATCAAGAAGAGAAAGGAGAAATCTTAAAATTGCAATGAACTGCCATTTATTGACTTGGTCAGTTTGAGGATACCAATTGCTCATGTAACACTGTGGAGTGGGGGCATGATGGTCACCAACATGCCCGTGGTGGCTTGGCCCAGGCACAAAGCACATAAATTGGCAAAATTTATTTAAGGTATTTGAAGGAGAAGAGATATCAGCCAAAGTGATTATTCTGGAGGCACCATACTGCATTTAATATTTAAATTCCGTTAAAGCCTGGGGCTTATATTATTTGAGAGAGTGTGCCATGTACTCTTGCAGAACAAGCAGATTGGAATTAATTTGGCCTTTTTGCCTTTAATTAGGACAGTCAAACACACAATGCAAACTATGGCAGTTATAATTTCCATGTCCTTTGCATGATCAGTAAATCCTGGTTAATCAGTGTATTCTCAATCTAGACCTACAGGGGAGTATGTGTATACAGAGGAATGAGAGTGCATATTATTAAATTGTGCAGAGTGCAAACAGGAAGTTTCCAGAATATTTGCCTGCTGCCTTAGTGATCTTAGAATTACCTAATGCATGATCTCTCTCTCAAGGAAGAGAAATATATTACTGAGCTCCTTTTCTCAATGACATGAATTTCCTTATCTTGGCTTCTGTAGAGGTTGTTGGCATCATAAGCAAGATGTGTCCTGGTGCTGACAGACACTCACTTATTCTTAACAGGATAGAATGCTTTATAAGTGGATACAACTAGTGAAAGTGTTTGATTGGACTTGTAGTGAATTTGCATCTCATCAATGTGTAGTTATTCCAAGCAATCATTTTCATGGGATTTTATTTTTTAAGTCATTCAATTGCTCTCGAGGGCCTTGAAGAGTTTAAAACTCCCATTGATATATATAAACATACAACATAAAACAGCCATTTAGTTAGCATTGCTGCATTGTGTGAATATCTGCAAATTGTTTTTCAATCTGAAACAAAATACCTCCTTTAGTTTTGAAGACGGCAGGATTTGGTTGTATCTCACCCTTTCAGTAATTACAAGCTCCACAGAGCCTCATTTACAGCTGGCCCACCATGGTAAGACCTCCCATGAAGGGACCTCACCTGCTTAATTTTCCCCATTTTGTTTGTCCCTGTCATCGTGACAAAGACATGTAAACTACGTCTGAGCCTCCTTCACAAACCCTACAAGAATCATGAGAGATTGGAGGTTATTAAAGAAGTGTCAGCACAGTTTCTCTCTTCCTTCATCATTCACTGCCTTACAGGCTTGCCCATGACCAGACTGCTTAACCAGGTTGCTTACTCATCACCCCTTCAGGCACTCCTGTGCACGACAGGAAACATCCAAGGGCCGCAGGTGATCAAAACTGTTCACGGTCTGATCAGTGCTTTCAGCTGACGTACCAAGCTCTGTTCAGGTAAAGGCTTTGCAATGTCATCATTTCATTAAACAAGAAGTTCTTTCTACAGACTTATATCATCTGGTACAGTAGAGTAGAATGCTCAGTTTCCTCATGTATTGCAGGAATCCAACAACTGAGCGAAAAGGGTTCACATAAGGTCAGTGGACTGAGGTGTGTAGGCACACGCACAGTGGGGTGGTGCTGTAATCAGGGCGGTAGCTGCTAAATGAGCTCTTAAAATACAGGCCGAGGACAGTAGAGCAGAGTCAGTTTAAGTCTGATGTTAACTGATTAAAAATGTGAATGCAGTTTATGCTCTGGGACTGAATCCCTAAATGCCCTGGCTCAGGGCCAGACAGAAGTTAGCCCGAACGATATATTAGACAGTCCATTTCATTAACAGACAGCAGGCAGTTAAAGTAATATACACTGGTGCCGTTTCAGGCTGTTCAGAGAGTCACTGCATTACTCATACATGATAGCTTGGTTTGGGGAAATGATTCTTAAAATGCATTTTAATCACTCCCTTTGAGCAATAAGGCTGCCTACCTGTCTTCTAAAAAGGAGTCTCTCTTTTTGAAGTTTATGCAGAATCTGTAGAAAATGTTACCATCTTAAATTCACTACACATTTTAATTGGTAGGAAAATTGAGTTGAAAATGTCATTTGCTCTTTACAGTGTTTAGCAATTTCCCAAGATAAGACTTGAGCTTTAGATTTGATTGCTTCTTTTTGAAGTGCATCGTAATCGCCCATGTATAATCAATTTAGCATTTTTTTTTCTTTCAGTCAGCCAGAGAAGAAAGGAAACTTCGAGGTACTTGTGGTGTCGTCATGGAAACCATCAGCGCATGGCCAAGTTTCTTTTGTGTTTTTTTTTTCGTCAGCTTTTCAGTCATATCTGACAGGCCATTAATTCTGAACCAACTCATCTGCCCTTTGTTGAAAATGTGAACATAAAATTCATAATCATGCCAATGATTGTAACGGCATCATAGTCATCATCACCACTGTTTTTGGCATTTTTCAGTCATCACCATCGAACACTAATGTTTGAAACCTTCATACATTTTTGTGGAATGCATTTAAAAATGAAAAATAAGAACCATTTCATAGAGAGGTCCTTTCGTAAACCAACACTGAGGAGGAGAGGAACCAGCAAGCAAGCAGCAATCCCTCAACAGCAGAGAGGATTATGTCAGGCATACAGTAAGGCAGACAGCTTTGCCAGGAGGCAGCTCCATTAAGCCCTTCCCTTCTCCCTCTGTCTCTGACACCTGGGGAATGTAAAGCACACCGTGCCTGCCCTGTGAATACCCACCATGCCGATGGAGGCTGCCTTGTTTAAATCTCCCATCATCACCTGCTGTTTGCACATGGATTCTAAGCAGAGATCCTAATGAATGAGTGTGATTTTGGAAAAGCCGAGCAGGCTTTGATGATGTTGATGTCAGGCCATGCTAGAGACAGCTGTGGACCTGCATTATTGAGTTCCTCAGTTCCACTCAACCATTGAAATAGGATCTGGTACTTTGATTGTGTATTTCATGGTTTCTGTTGAAAGAATAGCATAACATCTGCCAAGCAGACTTCCCTCAGTTTCTTTCACACATTATCCATTTGTACCGCAGGACATTTATTGGACTTTTACTGAAGCAATTCAAGCCAATTACCTCTGTCAGGGATACAGCAGTGTCTATCCAGGGTTCAAACTTGCAACATTACGGTTACAATTCCAATTCTCTAATACTTCAAATGGTTACTGTCCAACTCTCTTAAGTGCAGTCCTATTGCCTTACATGAATTCCCACAGACTGTGAAAATTTATTATACGTGAAAAAGAATACATTTTCAACTTTATTCTCCTGAATGGAGTTATATAGGGCAGTAGCTAATACAAAGGTGTCCATGTTAGATATTATGGCATACATGGTGTCATTTGTCTTGCATTAGGAGTCAAATGGAAAATATTATGCAATCTTGGAAAGGTCTTTCACCAATGAGACTTTATACAGATCTGAGTTATGCAAAAATTCCTGCCTTTGTCAATCAATTGAGTTTACAGTAATTTTTTATAACAGTCAGGTTTGCATTCCCATCATTTGAACAGCAGTCGGTGCAGTTCTCCAAAAATAAAACACTAAGTGTCATCTCCTTACCACTCCAGAGATGCAGGAGGCAACTTCTTGCCTCATTACTCCATCCTGCAAGCCTGAGCTGGAGTAATGAGGCAATGGAGTTTCAGGATGAGGTCTTATGAGGTGTTAAGCAATCTGATGTGCAAAACCTGGATAGTCAGAGCCATTTGCCGCTATCCATCTCTTTTAACGGAAACTGACCAGCAGAGAAGCCAAGGGTAAAGTTTTTTTTTTTTTTTTTTAGTTATATTCAACTGGGGAGTCTATCATATGCTTGTAGAAGAATGCAACAGAAACACATATACAGCATTTGACAGGCAGTATTTTCACCTGTTCCCCAGATGGAAATAATGCATCAATACAGGCATTATTGTCTGGAGCAAAATTGCCTGTTACAGTTTCCCATTAAGTTAACTATTTAGTTTCATTCAGTGGGAGGTAAATTGAACCTTAATGATAATTTAATATGGGAATTGATGTTTAAATTCAAGCTTACACATTAAAAAGTCATTCATATCAGAAAATGAACCCGATTGTTAGTTTGGTGTACCAAGCACACACACGGCTGATGATCCTAATGGTAGACTTAAACATGCCTGATACAATCAAATTCCCAGGTTCCATATTCCTATGGAACAACCTTCTAATCTTTATTCAAAACTTAGGTACAAGTCAAGCATCCTTGTTATTGCTCTGATGTTCAGCAGGCTGTGTCTCCCATACAAAACAACATCATCTGTCACATCTTCCTGTTGTACAAATGCTTCTTGAGACACAAATATTCATTAATGAGGGAGATAAGGGGTCATGTGTTGGACTGCCTATTTCACAGCTCATTTTAATGTTGAGCCGGCTGTTTGAGTGCAATTAATTGATTGATGTCTCTTGAAAGCAGAATGTCATTGAGTCAAGAGCTGTTGGTAAAACACAAAATGTGTGATTTTCTTATTAGTCAGATCAGTTTTGGTTTTTTTGCTGGTTGCACAGGGACGCCCGCCAGTATATTTGGACATTCAAAATACATATTTAATCTGAGGCATTAAATGAGTGCAATCTGTATCACTTTCTAAACACAACATCTTGAACAAAACAACTGGTGAATTGCAGGATGTAATCCAAATCCATATTTTCTTTCTGCGGCAAGCTATTAGTTTTATGAAAATATCTCTTAGCATGTAAACATGGAACATATGAACATGGTAACCAGTCATGCTATCTCTGCGTGAATATATAGACCAGTGTTTCCCAACCCTACTCCTGGCGGCACCCTGTCCTGCATATCTTCTATCTATCCTTGCTGCTTGATTTAATCAGGTGTGCTCAGCTAATCAAACGTGCCACCGATGAGTTCAGTCAGGTAGGTAGAGCAAGGATAGATAGAAGATATGCAGGACAGTGTGCTGCCAGGAGTAGGGTTGGGAAACACTGATATAGACAACCTTCCTGTCTCAGCTGTAACTGTTTTTAGATGAATCTTAGATTGCGTGCATTATGAGTAAATCAAATAATAAACGTTAGGTCCGCCTTCTCAAGACATTTGCTTCAGTGGCTTATAAAAGGAATTCTTCATTTGCTGAGCAGGATGTTTTAAGCAAGTGCAGGGGATAAGAAAAGAAAAACCTTACCCCCACATACCTGGCACTGTTTTCTTCAAATACAGACTTTGAAGCATCAAACTCAATCAATTTTAATCAGAATTAATTCACTTAAAGCTTTAGTTGATTAAACAGACTGATATGAAACCACGTGGACACATGGATCTGTAGAAAAGGCACCAGTGCCACACTGAAAATGTTCAAAGCCAGTCACACTGTTATAGGAGCAACACTGGCTTCAGTAACGTCTCAGTGTTACAGTAGAAATATTTAAATCTTATGGTTTATTTGTGTGCAATTCTGTCAAGTATATGCATCTTCCATGCCATTAATGTGTCATACTCTTTATTCCCCAAGCCTAAAAATCACTGAGGTGTGTCAAACTTAAAACAAAGGTCATATCATTGTGGATTTATTTTTATTGTGCTGTTATGAATAGCTTTTTATTCTCTTATTTTCAGTCTATATATCTTTATTCACAGTCTACTTTTAAGGGTCCTATCTGTGGTAACTAACCCTCAGTGTTAGATCAAACTAAACCTTTTCTTAATCATACTAGTCCACACTTTGCTGCTTGACTGGCTGATATTCCATTGTCTTAAAGTAGAGGGAAAAGTTCCTATCCGGTTTTAATTTAAGGAGTTCAACCTGACAGGGTTCAACTCATGTGGTATTAATATACTACCTGCCCCAGTAGTCAGAAAGTAGAGAAAGTCTATAGGTACTTTTCTGGGAACATATATTTTATTCAAATGATACAATGATAACAGTGTAAATGACATTACACTGAGTCCTTTTGTGCCCATCATTTGCTTTGACAGTATTATAAAACCTTAAAATATAAAACCTTAAAACCAAACCCGGGAAGCATAACCATGATGGAAATCTTTTCATTGTGGCTGTAGAGATGAAAACAAGCATTTACATTCTTGGCATTTCTTACCAAACATTAGCCCTGGGGTTTGTTTTCAAACAATGTACTTTCAGACTTTTCCCTGAAAACTTAAAATCAATATCAAGTTTCAATGAGAAATTCATGCTAAAAGATAAAGGCAAACTACAAAGCATTTTCCAGGAAACATCTCTTGGTGCTTTTTGAATATGACATTTTGTCCATATAGTCAGATGCCCTACATCAGCTCAATGTATTTATGTTTTTTTCTCTCAAGTGATTTCATCTTGCTTTGGAAAAAGGCTGAAAGATGAAAGCGATTTCACCAGATCAGATATAATGTCAGGGGGACAAGAGGAAAAAAAAGAAAATATAAAATTGAGTTCTAGTGTGTGTCTTATTCAAAATCCAATTGACCTGTTGGAATGAATTATATGATCCAGCCATGATGGCTGGCTGGAGAGAGCTGTTAACTGTAAAGCACACATCCACCAATTAAAAACGACTGTGAGACATTTGCATTGTACCAATAATTCAACAACTGGAGTCTGACTCAGTTAGTAAGGCATTTGCTCTGAGCACAGTCCTGTGACCCAAGTTTGAATCAAGCTAACAACGACCAGATTTCCACAATGTTGGTACAAGTTGGTTTTATTCCATTGGGGATAGGGGTGGGTAGGTCAGTCAGGGTTTCCTCTCTCAGGCACCCTGCACTTTGTCAGGCACCTGCAGGTTGCTCAGATGACATCACCGGAGAAGCACCTATCCTCCAATGAACATGCACGCCGCTGTGGTTGGCTGCATGCAAGTGCATCGGAGGATTTCATTTGTCTCATGTCGTCTCCTGAGAGAGTGCACAAGTTGCCATGGTGAAATGAGACTGAATATATAATGTACAATTTCAAAACAGGGTTGTATAAATTGGTTAAAAAGAGCTTGAAAAATTTAACAGCAAGCAGTTTTTTTTATTAATATATTTATTAATATAGCAGAGACCAGCACAGTGAATGGCAATTAAGACTTTGCAATATTTGCAAATACTCTTTCCTTCATTTATAACTTATTAATGTAAAGGATGTCTGCAGCATATGAAGAACTGAATTATGAACAATGTAGAAGTGAAAAAAAAAGTTTTGAAAATTTTCTTAAACGCATCAGAAAGCATCCCTTCAAGCATGCATTAATGTGCATGAATTAATTCATGTTTGATCTATTGTTTTGATCCTGAAGTCATCTAGATAACACCAGCTGTTAACGCTGATTTCCTTAATGAACTGGATGATTCTTCATGGGGTGGGGCTCAGGAAACAAACTGGGGGAAATATTTTCTGTTCTATAGCAATAGTGTAGAGGACAAATTAAATTAATCTACAGACTAGCTCAGAAAACACTGCAGGCCAAATAGGCCTTTTGCATGTGTATAGTTACACTAAATGAATGACCAAGTATTGTTAACGTCCTTGTCCCTTGTCAGCTCATAATCCAATCCAATTGTCCATCTATTTGGCTCTGCATACATTCGAACCCAGCATCTTCAGCATGCTCAGTGAAACCGATAACAGAGGCTTATGGGTAATGTTTATGTGGCTTAGCAGTTGTGGAACCAGTATATTCAGAAGATAACTTGAGCAAGATACTCTAAATGTATAGCAGGAGATTCAGATTGGTAGCTTAGAGATTCAGATTGGTAGTAAAATGTAAACTGTGATCCAATTGGGAAAGGTCACCTGACCAGAAAAGCATGCAACATACAACCCTAAAGCTGAGGGTTTAAATTCCAGGAGATGTGCTGTTGTTCCCTTGATTAAGGAAATGAACCTCAAACAGACCATTCTGCCTGCAAGAGTCATCTTAAGATAAATATCTGTGCACACACCCAGTACTCCAGCCTATTTTGCAGAATCAGATCATTCAGCACTAAATACCTCACTTCAGTCTGATACCTCCAACTAAGACTGGATAGTTCTGCCAGTAATTGCCTACCAAGTAAGCATTTCATTACATAACAGCTTAACAGAGGCCCTCATTTAGGGAGGCATATGTGGCTTACATTTTTATCAGTTTATACAGCTAGATATTTACTGAAACAATGAAGGTTACCATAGCAATGCCCTTCCAAAATATTGAACTTACAGCCTGTAGGTTGTGAGCTGAGCCCCTTAACCACTATGCAACAAATACTGTTTTGCTGTCCATCTCTTCAAAGTAGTGACAGGAACTCAATCAGGTTATGGTTTCAATAAATATCTCACAGTTCATGATATGCCACTCACCTTGTTCTGAGGTGATACTGCTCAGTACACTGGAATTCTATGTACACTCTCTTTCACGCGCTTTCACCAGCACACAAGTTAGGTTGTTGTGTTGAGGTGCAGTACCAGTCAAAAGTTTGGGCACACTTTATTTATTCATTTTTACCATTTTCCACATTTTAGAATAATAGAAATGACATCAAAATAATAGTAATGAAACAAATCAAAACCTTATATTTCCCTATATTCTTCAATATAGCCAAAAAATACTTTTTAAATTAAAAATATTTTTTGGAAAGAAATTCATACATAGACAAATATATATTGTGGCATTGATGCCTAAGAAAAAAAATCAAGCATTTAAGCATAAGCCTTTAGATCAAAACGTTTTTGAATGCAGGTTTCCCATTATCTCAATCAGGTGAGTCCAAACTTTTGACTGGTACTGTATTTTCAGCAGGATTTCCATCTTTAAAGGTACAATGGAATGCAGGCCAATCACATAAACGTCTTAGACAGTACACAAAAGGAGAAAAACTCCCATGATGCTGCTGGTGTGGAGGCATTGTTGCTCTGGTCAATACCGTCTGAACAAAGAGAAGAGTGAAGTACAAGCCCCACAGGTGGCACACTATTGGTATTGGTGAGATCGGAATCATTGTGATGCATGGGTGTGAGAGAGAGGTAGAGACTGTATGGGGAAACATGGAAAAAGTGGCTCAGTGCAAATTCCAAAACTTCAGACATCCTTCTTTGAACAACCTCACATGACACATCTTGTCAGAGTTGGGGATGTGGTCCATTTCATTCAGTTTAAGGTAAGGGATGCCAAGGCCATTAAAACATGTACACGCATTTTGGTGACTGGTTTAATCTCTTTGTGTCAGAGAACAGGACTCTCTCAGAAAAGGATATTATGCTTAAAGGAAACACAGAGGAAGGAAAGACTTTACATTGTAAACACCGGCTTTAGAGGAACAATTGAAATGAACTTCTCCCCACACATTACAATGCCTCTGTGCAAATAGTTATGTTGTATATTATTATGTTAAGTTATGGAAGGCATCAGACATTCATGTGCAATTATCATACTGATGGCTTCATTGATGTGTGAAATGCACTGCCACCACCCTGCTGTGTATGTGGGTAAGTGCATGCTCTTGTTGAGGAATGACAAAGACTTACCAGCAATGCACAGCCTCTTTAAGGGAGTGTAAATTATGAATGATTTCTGTCCTATCTAAATTTAATTATATGCACTTAATGGCCTTATGCTTATGTAATTCCTAGCCTCTAATACATGTTATTGAAATAACTTAAAGTACTGTGTACTTGTAATAAGTTAGTGAGGAAAAACTTCATGGTAAGAGAACCTTGTGGTAAGAAAGGTGCTTGGGAGGTTCCATTTTCATGGACTTATGCTTTTAAAGTAGAAATGTGTTGGGCTTTGGAGCTGACCTAACTGTAGGATGACATGACTGGAAGCATCTCTCTTTGCTGTGAGGACTGGCGAGGTGTCGCCAATCATTGTGTCAATAGCTAAAATGAAATTAGATTCTCTCACCTTACAGGCATTTTTGCTACTGTTAAGTGGATCATTTTGTATGTGCTCAGTCACGAAATTTTGTTCCTTCAGACAGGGCGACTTTGATCCCATAAGGGCTCAGCTATGGCTCTTTCAGCATATGATTGTTCTATAGAAACTAATTTACTGGAGTCTCTGAAATCTGGGTTGCCAATCCTTTTACAGAGCACTATGCATGAAGGCTTTGAGAGCGAGAATGAAAACAC
Organism: Megalops atlanticus; assembly: GCA_019176425.1. Classification (NCBI taxonomy): domain Eukaryota; kingdom Metazoa; phylum Chordata; class Actinopteri; order Elopiformes; family Megalopidae; genus Megalops; species Megalops atlanticus. The sequence goes on from CM032897.1 coordinate 14,855,866, forward strand.
GGTTCGTTCAAGGACAGCCCAGCCCCAGTCTTTGGGGGAGGGGTGGGCAAGGGAGGGGTATTCAGTGCTGTAGGCTCCAATTCCACTGAAGCCTTTAACTGCTTGATTCATGTGATTCATTAATTAAGCCAGTTTTAAAATCTCTAACCAGTAGAATGTGTTTGTAATATAAAGAGGGAAGGAAAACCCACAGGACCCTAGGGCCATGTTTAATCATCCTTAAGATGTTTTAATGGGTAGTAGTAGTGCTGGGTGGTAGTAGTCAAAGTACAACCTAAAAAATAATTTTAAAATATAAAAAAATTGCAAAATAGACTCTGTGGTTGAATGTAATTGTTACGCAATGCTAGCTAACAAATATACAGTACCAGTCAAAAGTCTGGACACACCTGATTATGATTCAAAGACATTTTGATATAAAGCCTTATGCTTAAATGCTTGAAATTTGTTTCTTAGACAAATATCAATAGTGAAGTTGTTGCCTATGCCTGAATTTCTTTCCAAAAAACTTTCATCTTAAAAATATTTTCTGGCTATTTTAAAGAATCTAAAATATAAGTTTTGATTTATTTATAACACTTTTTTGGTCACTGCATAATTTCATTTGTGTTATTTCATTGTTTTGATTGCTTTACTATTATTCTAAAATGTGGAAATTAGCAAAAATAAAGAAAGAAAAGTCTATCCAAACTTTTGGCTGGTACTATACACAAGTCGATGAACAAATTTACCGGTTTGTTCCCAGCCAAAATGTAACAAGATGAGGCTGAAAAATGTGTCACATTTAACCGCTTCTCCATCAGATTCAAAAGCTGTAACACTCTACATGTACTGCGGGCTAGAACCTGCTATTACATAAGACCCTTCCATTTCCCCTGTGCAATTACTCCCAGCAGTCAGTATGAAACATGTGGGTCCCAGTGAGACATTATATGTCTGAAAGTTTTCTGGTCTTGGAGGGGATCCATTTAATATGATGTCCCATTCTGTGCTGAAAATCGATCCCTATCTCAATAAGAGAGAAGGCATCGACCTTGAGAATCTTGCAGTGTCAACACATTGTGAAAAATTGTTCAGGGCTCCGAGGTTCATCAGTATGAAGGAGGTGTACGTTTCAGTCAGCTCCCTGCGAGGGCACCTTGGGGTTATTTAGATCAATTCAGTAAAACAAGAAATCCTCTTTCCATGCCATGTATGGGATGTCTATCGGGAGATCTCCAGAGGCGGATTGAAAGATGAGATAAGAACAAAGCCGCTCTATAGCTTCTCTCATTTACTGCTTGCTCAGGAAGGTGAGAATGGTCACAATAATATAACATCAGAATGCTGGGGGACAGAGAACATCAGATTTTCAATTCTGCAAATTAACAGCCTTTCCAAGATAACCCACAAAACAACCACAAAATATTTCCACTGACACACTTTGTTTGATATTGAGATTGTAGGTGATGTTGAAGTGTTGGGCAACAGTGTTAATTAATTGCCTTTGATGGATGATCAGGGGAATCTTAAATAGAAACAATATGATTTAGCAGGTTGAGCATTCAGCTCTGGATGAAAGAGCTATGTTCCTAGATGATCAAAAATCTGGAGATTATGGCTCATGAAAAAAAATCCTTGGAGGACCACAAATAAAGAAATCATGTCTGATTTGACAACTGCACCAGGAGGCTAGTAGCAATTTCAGATCTCAAGCTTTGATCTTCCACAGTTTTGAAATAACTACACCATTCCAAATGTCTGCAATTGGAAAAATAACTATATTAAGTCAACACCAAGCAGCAATCAGCAGTTCATGGCTCTGTTCCTCTTTGGGAGAGATGCACATAATTTTATTGGATCAGATGAGAATGTTCTCTATGATGTCACTGCGACTTTGGGTTGAGGAGGAGTTAAAAGGACAGGGCGTTCCCTGGCATAGAGCTGGACATTGAGTAAGGGTCAGACCTTTTCACAGCAGGGCCTTAGGAGGTTATTTGATGGAGTGATTGGAAAGGTGGGCCACTGGGCTGAAACGTTGCCCTGCTGTGTGCCGTGATTATAATCAGAGCCTAGAGCTGGCTGAACATGCCACTGTGTGCTGGAAATGAGGTATCTGAATGCTTAAAACTTCAGGGCTTTAGTAAATTCCATCTCACAATCTGAATGCTTTTCACAGTCCTGGCCTTAGATTCAATTGACCTTTATTCATTAGTTTTTAGTTTTGACTGAGTTGATTGTTGCTCTGGATTTTATGTCTATCAGTTATCTGCTTTATGTCCTTTGAAGAAATGGTAGTTTTCAGTAATACACACAAGCACACACACACACACACACACACACACACACAAGTTCTCTGTGGATCTTTGGAACTATGTCCCCTGTAAACTAATTATAAAGCAACTGTCTCAATGGATTATACTTCATTAGTTGTTTCATTGACAAGCCTTGGCCAAGCAACACCCAACCTATGCTTCCCCTGCTTTGGCTCAGACTGCTTTGCTCCTGTGTTTGGTGCCTCCCAGTGGAAGCAACCAGGATGGTCCTCTATCCACAAGAACCCTCACCAACACGCACTGATGTCTGCAAATGGGAGATAACAACCCTCCAGGTGATTAAAGCAGTAAAAAATACGGCATGTTTGTAATTAATCGCTAACTAACTGGGTGGCTTAAATGTTTGTCTTTATGACCATTCAGAAAATGCGGTGGTCATGATTTGCAGGTGTATCAATTTTAAAGTGGTACCAGTCTAAAATGGCTGTCAGGTTTGCATGTTTTTCCCCCATACGGAAGACTCCATATTGCAGGATATTACTGGCCAGGGCCCTTGTCATCTGTGCTGGGAGGCTGCCACTGTGACTGACAAGTGGCAGGGACGTGTCTGCCCTTCTGATCTGTGGTACCGGCAGTCAGATGCGTGTGTGGCACGCCAAGCACTTCCTGACAGCGGAGACCATCACTCACACACAGAGGCAAGGACCTGCATCTGAATCATTGCTGGGTGGCAGAGAGGTAGAAAAGGTTAAAGGTTCACAATTAAAGGGAGATTTCTCTCTCGAAGGCATGTCAGGCTGTTTTGGGGGTGGGGGTGGGTGTGGGGAGGGGGTGTTCTCCAAGAACCCAGCCAGGTGCAATTCAAACATTCAAGTCACCATACGCATCTTTCTGTACAAGTAGCCACGCACCATCACAGTGTTCATTTCTCACGGAATCTCTGCCTGATTTTACACAGTGTAATGCATGAAATTAAATGAAAGGAAAGGAAAAAAAAACCCGGACCGCAGGTAGAAGAAAGCTTGTTCAATTTAACAGCGACTCAATGGGTGTGACTCTTTTTGGACACCAGAAAGCTCTCGCTGCCCCGAGTAACTACTCTTGCAGGAGCTGCTGCACCTTAATGGAATGAATCAGATGGGCCTGACCCGATATGTGGGAGAGATTGAATGAATACAAGCCTAGTTTCAGCCTACACACTCAGTGATATTACAAGCTATGAGACAGCTGTCAACATTTTCACTGCGGTGGCACTAAAATGTCGTCATTAGTGACAGCCGTTTGGAAATGTCAGGGCAATTACCTCAGGGACAGAGGTATGGTACGTTGTTGCATTGTTTTCTGGCATTACAGATGCATACACATTCGTATTGGTTGCTATAGCCATCATAAAATGTCTAATACATTACTCAAATTCCTTTCATATAGAATGGGTAGCTCACAAAATTCATTTACAAGAAGGGACAGAAGAGGGAAGCTTAGCAAATCAGCAGTTCTCAGTCATGTCAAGGAAATTTGTCAAGACGGTTTTCAAACCTGTACTTCAATATACCAATCTATCAACAGCAGTCTTTGGCAGGATGCTTGGCTTCCACTTTGTTACCAAAACTGTTGCTGACAATGGCAAAATTAATCGTAAACTGTATATGGATTCATTGAAAGTTCAGAGTTCAGCCTTTGAAATTACCAAGAGATTGAACTGAATGAGATGCAAGGTTGGCTGAGAAGAAGAATCCTGGACTGCAACTTTTTTTGTTTTTCCCTCCCCTTAATGCATGGAACATAATTGGGTGCTTATCCTGCTCCACAAAGGTAGACTTGTGACTAAAGATCCGCTGTCTAGACTAATCTTGTTCCCTTTTTTCCCCGCAGCCTTTTCATCGAAAGAGCAGCAATTCTGAGGCGCATTAGGCTCTGCCTCCAGCAAATGGAGAGAAATCAATAACCATACAAGTTTCACATGAATGTCTCTACTGTGGATCAGTAATATTCTTTGCTCGCAATATAACACTCAAAGCTGAATGATGAGGGAAAAAAATCAATTAGAAAACCATTTAGTGCAGTTGAAGAAAAGCAGAGTGATTACAGAGACAGAACCACCACACTGAAAAGGTACATCAGGTCATACTACATTAATGCATCAGCTAAGAAATATGAATTTGTGTCCTGTGCCTCCATTTGGTTATGCAATTATTGCTGAGTATCACTGACAAGTTCAACTACAAATCATCCATAATCTGTCTTGAACGATTAAAAACATTTCAAGTAAGAGATTGGCCGTCAGCGGCAAATTCCTTTTTTTCCACTTGACTGGATTTAATGGTTTCGCTTTGCATATGAGTTCTTCACAAAAAAATTAAGGTTTTGGCTTGAAGTCAAAAGCCATTCTTACATTTTATGATCAAAAATTTAATGTGACATACATTTGTTATTAAAATGACAAGATAATCACATGCACTGGGGATGTAATGAACTGTACTGTGACTAAAACAACATTTATGATTTTGTTAGGTTATAAAATATTTGCGCAAAATTTGGATACATAGGAAAAATATGTATTTATTCCTGTTGATGTAAAACTGAATAAATGATGGTTCAATGTGAATTGAGCTATGGCAGGAATTTTATGGGAAGCAGTGTGAGGGCAATAGCTTGTATTCCCAGTAGAGTATTGGTCTGTTTTTATGTTGGTCCATAACATAGTTATTATGGTTTTAATTCCTTGGTGTGATAGATGTCAAAGATTTATGACCATGGCATTTTGGGATTTCATTGTGTCAGAGCATTACTCACAAACATTTCCACCCAGAGCTGTCTCCAGACAGGAACAGAAACCCATGCTAGCAAACTGCAGTTTGTACTGAGAAAGACATAGCTGTCTTTCTGCCATTGTCTGTTTGTTCTGTGCAGTATAACTGCCTTATGTCAGCATTACTGCACAACAGTATATTGCCTTTATGATGATGCAATTGCAATCAATACACATATCTTATTCTAGGCTCACATTCAGCTGTTGAGTTTCTCCTGATTGCAGGTTGTGCGTTTTTCACCTTAGGATACATCCATGAAGTTTGTCCAAGCTGAATGTATAACCCATCAGAAGAGCCTTTTTTTAGGAGACTGCAAACTACACTGTAGAATGTAATAGCTGCAAACATGTTGAAATGAATGCATTAAAACACATGTATCCCCCAAAATTGTTTCCATGTCAACTGCAATTCAAATTATTGCAGGCTAAATGTCATTTGGTGATGTGGACTTGCATAGCAGCTAGGTTTGCTTCATCAGTGGCGAACTGACATCCTGTAGTGTTTGTCCATCTTTATAAAACCAAGACCATTATTTGTTAATGGAATTAAGATTGTGTGGTAATGAGTCTGAGATATCTGTAGACTCAGCATTTCGGTAGCAGCCACTTTCAGTGTCAGCCAATGTGCTGGATCAATGCTCCCCTCATAAACCCACTCCACTTCCGCAACGCGACCCCTTGTGCAGGTCCACTCAGATTTGCAATGGCTGTTTTCCCACAACTACTGGACAAAACTCGTCTCCTACTGCTAGCTATGCAAGGAGCCATAGCCCCTTTCACTCATACACGCGATGCATTTGAACCCCAACTCTCACCCTCCCTTGCGGACGTGACGAGGGCATAAAACAAAGAGATGGATGCTGCTTTGAAGGCTGCTGATAATCCCTGAGCTATTTTAAGGCCAAGCCTGAGGGGAGGGGCCAACAGTGGCCGATGATGTAATACATGTTGCCTGGCAACCGCTGTGTTTCAGAGCATCCGCGCTGGCTTGAATGAGGTTTCCCGTTTGGGCGGCGATGATTACAGTGGGCTTTAAATCCTCTCTCTGGTGTGGCCTATGGAGGTGGCTCTGAAGAGGCATATCACAGGTGATACAATACAGTTCTCTAGCTATTGCTTCAGTAATATTTAAAAAATGGATTTGTAAAATCTATTCTATACAAGGTATTTTGTAGCGGGGACTGGGTTACCTCAGCAAATGTGAAAATACAATTTTTTTATGAAATATTTAAAAGTTAATATTTCCATTTTGTCATTAAGCAGACTCTGTTTTCCAAGGTAACTTAGTGCAAGTACAAAATGCACCTAATTGTGACATGAAAAGCTATGTACAGGACATTACTAACCATGCTGGAACCATGTCCTATATAACAGAGATAACTAGTACATACGGGACCCTGGACAACAGAACCCACTTGACCCCAGCAACATCATCTTCTCATACAGGACCGTGAAGGAGAGCCTTCACCACCTCTCCCTACAAACTAAATGTTAATTTTGAGTCATTTGTTAATTGTCTGCACATGTTGTAACTGGCATGGGAACCAGCCTATTGGCTAACAAGCCACACCTGGAGGCTGATTAAATACAGGTATGGCTGGAGAGCAGGTTGGAGGCTCATTTTATCCCTGCTGTTGGTTTGTGTATGGTGGTTTCTTCATCTTTGTTTGGGTTTTAAAATAAATTGTTACTTTTAACCTTTGTTATTTTCTGCTCATTTATGGGAGAAATGTTGGTCAGCTTCTCTCCAAGGACCCAACAGGGTCACATGACATTACATTTTTCAATTAGTGCTATCTGCAAGGCCTCCATCATCCTCTATCTGTTGTTGGTGAAGAACACAACACAGGTCTTTCAACCCCTGCATTTGCTCAGGAAGCTAAAGGCGTAATAGTCTCACTTTCACCGTTTAATGCATGGGCTATACTTCAACAGACTGATTTAAACATATTTTGCTATGAATTCAAAACCTATTTGTGTAAAACACTCCCACAAAAACTAAATTTCCCATCTCCACTTGCATCTTGACAGTAATATGAGTGCTGCTGTTTGGTTTCTCACTCACAAATTTATCTTTCAGCTATCCTACATGTTTTGTGGATCCCCCAACAGGAAAAGTATATATTCTCAATGACAAATTAATTTCACTAAGGTACTGCCATAAAGGAATTATCCAGATTCAGCATTCTGATTAGCATGAAAGGTTTTGCTACCCCAGCAAAAACCAGCCTGGAAAACAGTGGATGTAGTCTCAATAGCATGTGCATGTAAATCAATTTTGTACTCAAATCATAATCATTAACATATTTCTCATAAAACAGAAAATTGCACCCATAAATCATGAATGCTACCTTTAAAATACAATTCCCTAACTGTAAAGCCCTCACATATGTAAAGAGTGTAAATGTTCTTTAGTCATGCCTTGCTAGATAAAAGGATGGCCATTCATCTACAAGCCCATACCATCCCCTATGTATGCACCCCCAACCTCACAAGTCCCCTCATTTACTTTAAGCTTTCAGAACTCTGTCACTATCATAATCTATGCCTTGTATCTTGACAATAAACAGCATGGGTGAGGGTGTGGGATTTAAATGGGGGCGTGGCCCTGCCCCCATCACTGTTCTGCCCAATCAATGGCCAGGAAAACTAGCGCACATTCTCATGCTTTCTTTTTCCTCTCCAAAGTGAAATTCCATTTTATCTTTCAGAGAGAGAGAGAATACTCTCACACTTCAACAAAATTTTAAAAAGGAAGAGTTGACAATAAACTACTGAGAATAAATTACTTTTTAAATACTCTGAGTCATACTATCCTAAAAACAAACCTTTTAAGTGAAAAATCTAAACAATATTCAAACTCTGATTCGTGCCTTACATTGTATTATAGTTTGTATTATACTCTGGTTCACTCTCTCTGTGCACACCTACAGTACATACACATATATAAACCTCATATAAATCCAGGAAATCATGTACATATAGAAACCCTATATATACTGGCTTTAAAACATGTTATTTTAAGACACACTGTTAAACTCTACAGCAGGCATCTCGTGTTGTACCCTAAACACAAAAACAAATACTTCAATGCATACGTTCAGACGCCATTAATTAAGACACCCGTTGACAATTCTAAGATTTCAGCTGTGACCTATGCAATGGGTAATGCTCATTTTGAGATAATGGGCATTACTCTGGAGCAGGACGAGCTTTAATTATCTTCAGCTGTGTTTAAATTGCATACACACATCCATAAATGTAATTGATCTCTAACATATACCACATGAGCGGGGCCAAGGGTAAAAGATATGACAGGAGAGGTGTATGACTTAACAAATGGCTGTCATTTTTATGTCCAAGCACCCACAGCATCCGTGCCTTGAAAGCAACACACGAACACCTCTGCACTGCTTGACCCCCATCTAAGTGTTTATTTGCTGACAGTCACTGCACTCTTTACTGCGGTTAGGTTGGCTGCAGCTTAATTGCTGACTTGAATGAACACGGTAATTAGAAGCTGCCTCTAACAGCATGACTAAAGTGGCCCGAGCTCAGTGTTTTTGTTACCTGGTAAAGTTTTGCCTCTCAGTCTCTGTGGGTGTTAACTGGGCCTTGTTGTTGCACAGAATGGTTAACCCTTTAGATAGGGGGCTGCTCTGTGACATGTTTATGCCATGTAACCAGGTAGCTTGCCCCGTGTCATTGGATGACTCAGTTTGCGTGGGTGTGTTCAGGAGGAATGGAACAGATGTGCTGGACTGAATATCAGATAGGAGGCAGAGTTACATTACATTTGCTTACCAGACGCTCTTATCCAGGGTGACTTGCATAGCTTACATGGTTCATACATATTTTCCCTTTTTATGTCCCAAGAGTCACCATCATCTCACTGCCTCAAAGGTTGGCCTTATCTTTCAGGCAGCATCTTTAGCTGGCTTTCCAAAGACCAAAGCTTCAATAAAGCTCTCCTGTCTTGTCCTCTTACATTTGAATTGTAGTGTTGTTTGAAAAAAAAAACATTCATATATTTAGCATGACTTCAAATGTCACGTTTTATGGATTAGTTTTGAAAATCTAAAATGCATATACAATCCGGTAATGCTATGTTGAGGTTGGAGCTATAATGATAAAGCATTTGTTATACCAGACACTCAGTTTAATAAAAATTGAGTAATGACATATTCATGCTGGCCATCATTATAGGGCATTTTTTAATCAAGAGAATTTACATCAGGTTGTAATTATATGGCAGCTGGCTGCAGAGAAGTTGATTTTGACTTTGTGACTCGAGAGCACCATCTAGTGGTGTGAACAATGAAGCAGACACTGTTAGTGCAATTTTCTGTCCTTAGTACTTCCGATATGGGGACCGTGACCACGCGTGGACCATGACCTCCCATGTAAATCTGTGTGCCAGCCCATGAATTCTACGACAAAATCACCACCATCATTTGACAGTATTTTATTGACAATGAAAACCTGATCACCGCTTTGTCTTGACCAAAAAACAACAACAAAAAAAAAAACAACAAAAAAACCATCAGTAATAAATAAAATTGGACACAAAATGAAAGGACTCTCCTTACGTGCAAAACAGGAACATTAAAAAAAAATCATATCAATATACTGGTAGAAATAACTGAAAGACAGGTGTTTAGCAAATATTCGGCAGCAATGGGGCAGCAATTGCAAAGGGGCGGTCTTCTGAGAGGCCTACCCTGGCCACTACTACAGATAAAGAGTCAACACCTACGCCAAATAAAGTCACAGCAAGCTACAAGTTTTTTCTTAAAATTCCTCTCAACAACTGCGATTTCATACACAGTCTGGCCATCTGTCTTTGAGTTATTTCTCTAGATTAAGTGGCTTTATGGGTCTAAGTTCACGAGAACAAGGCCAATTTGGCTGAGAAGGTGAAGATAAAAGCATTCCGCTGGTCCAGCGTTGTCTTGATGGTGTTTTTTTTTTTTGTTAAGGTACTTGATCATCAGATCATCAGTCCTGCAGCTGACGTTCTTGATAGTAGAGGAAATTCTGTTGACTGAGTGAGAGAAAAGAGTGATCTTGGTCCATGGCAGAAGGTGCAAATATTTGCCTTTAGTCCATGTGGTTTCATAAAGGTGCAAAGGTTCATGCCAGAAGCTGTGCCTCAGTGCTTTCCTGTACTCTCCCAAAATTCTCTGCAGTGAGAGAGGTCCTTTTTTGGGGAGGGGGCAGTCAGTTTTTTGACACTAACATATAGGGCTGCGCACTACTAGGAGGCAAGGCAATGCTAGGCAATGCTAAACAAGTGCCAACATTGTAAACCCAGACTAGAGCAATCAAACCTGGCATCGAGCACCAAGTCTTTCTCTGAGGCGTGATCACAGCTAAACACGTTAACTTGGAGCAGTGAGAGAAAACAAGGAAGTGAACATATGTACAAAACGATTTCATGGAAAAGAGGTACAAACAGCAGCATCTTTTGAACATGGAAATGCAATTGGTGATGTTACTTTCACAAACTGAGTATGTTTCTTTTTTTTAATATATATATGTATATATAATATATAAAAAATGTCTTATTTATATAAATTTACAGATAAGCTACAGACTTTCCTGTAGAAGAAACACACAGCACATGTTCTCAACAACTTATGTTACATGGAAAATGTAGAAATGACCACAATACGGCAGGTCTGCAGAATGTTGGCTCGCACCAGCGGATGGTGCCTTGCTTTGTGGACTTGGCTTGTGTAAGTGCTGATAGGGTGACTTGGCGCACCTCCCTCTCCCTGGCCCCTGGACCTGGGGGGGTTGGGGGTAGGGGGCTCTTCTTGGCAGTGACTCATCTGAGATTCGATCCAGGCCATGGCTCTCTGGCCTGGAGGCCTCGTCAACGTCGGGGCGTGGGTTCAGGCCCCACGAAAACGTGAAGACCTATCAGAACCAAGAAATGATGTCACTGTGAAAGGCATCGATCTTTTGGAATGCACACGCTTAAAATTCCTCTGTGCTTGACTGAGGTGAGAGGACCCATATTGTTCTCTAGTGACGTCTGACCTCTATGTTGGGAGCTCATGTGTAATACAAAAAGGCCCGGCTTGTTTCCATAAACAGCTGCAGCTGTTTACTGTTGCTCATCAACTTTCATACAGTACCAGTCAAAAGTCTGGACACACTTTCCTTTCTTTATTTTTACTGTTTTCCACATTTTACAATAATAGTAAAGACATCAAAACTATGAAATAACACAAATGGAATTATGAAGTGACCAAAAAAGTGTTACAAATAGATCAAACTATATCTTAGATATTTTAGATTCTCCAAAATTGCCAAAAAAATATTTTTTATTCTTTTCTTTTTTGGAAACAAATTGATACATAGGCATCAACTTCTTCTCCCACAAGTCTTTAGGTCAAATGTCTTTGAATGCATGTTTCCATTATCTTAATTCAGTGTGTCCACACTTTTGACTGGAACTGTACTGTTTACAGGTGCTGTTTACCAGCCCGGCCTGGTACTCACAGCCTGCCGGCGCCTCAGCAGGAGTAGGTCCTCACAGTGGAGCTGTCCAGCCGCTGTATCGCTGACGGGCCGACTGCGGGGAGGGACAGGGACGGGGGGGTCAGTTGTGCGCGAGCGGGCCGGGGTGACGGGGAGCAGCACGGCACACGCACACCACGGGCAAGCACAGGGGTTAGTCGGAAACGTCACCCCCCCACCCAGCGAAGCCACACCACGTCACACGCTCGAGGGCACAGGGGAGGCCTGTCCTGATGAGGTGAAACCTCAGACAGACTCACAAGTATGTGGGGAGGGGCGGGGGTGCTGTGTTAATTAAGAGGGGGACCACAGATATAGGCCCAAAAAATACAGTCTGAAAAGACTGGAGACAGCTGGGCCACCAATGTACTGTCACTTCTTAATGTCAGAATCTAATATACATAGTGACGCTCTGCTGTGGTGTCTGCAGAGCCTAAATCGGGGTGTCCCCTGAAGCTTGGAAGAGAGAGGACAGGTAACTGTGAAGGTACTGGTGAGTTGAAGAAGGGAGGGGGTGTTGCAGAGACAGGGGAGGTCACAGAAGGCACCGCTCCAGTATATACCTGACCTTGACCCCAGTCCACATACATGTCCTCTGGACTGTCGTCCAGCACCTCATAGAGGACTGCCGTTCAGCAGCCCCACAGTGGAGAGAACAACAGAGACACAGTCAGAATGCCCAGAGAGAGTGCTCATCTCCGCCTCATCTGACTGTGAGGAACGGGTGCCCACCACAACACGACCGGGCCCGCTGAGGACAATCAGATCAGAGCAACTGGGCTGGGCAGTCATTCATATTTCAATAACAGCCTTGGACTAAAATGGTATATAGCTACAGCATCAGAAGACAATTTTTACACGCTGACTTTGCTAATATAGTGCTATAATTGAAAAAAGCTTTATTCAACCAAACACAGATCAGGGCTACTCAGCTCTATGTGTTCTGAAGCACTAGACACTAATACTCAGAACTGGAAAGGGAAGCTAAATTAGTTCAATCATGAAAGTAATAGATTGAATCAGGTTCAATGTCCTGCAGTCATTTTTGCCCTCCAGGGCTAGGGATGAGCAGCAAGCTCTAAGATCGAGTTTAAATAAAATAAGGTCAACCAGACTTTCAACATGAATTTCCTTCTTGTTATCAACTTATCTCATTCTTTTACCTTAATATATGACACTCATCGCCATCACTCATTGAAAGGTATCATGGATACCCTCCTGTGATTGGTTCTCTATTTTAAAGGAGAAATCGTATTGGTTAGAGAGGCTTGTTATTGTTATTGACGGTACGTATATCCCCCCCCACTCACCTTCTGGCGGCATCCTTCGGGAGGTGGCGGTGAGGCGGAAGCCGGCGGGCAGCGTCTCGGCCGAGCCGGGCATCATGCTGATCCCGTGGACGTCCCGCGGGGGGAACTGTCTCCTCCAGGACGGCCCGTGCTGAAAGTCCTTGCCACCGCACAGGAGGAAGGGTTAGATTCCGACCCTCCCTGACGCACTACAACCCCCCCACCTCCCACCGCCCAGCGCTTAACACACTTGTTTGTGATTGGTCGGAACTTGAGTGGTTTGGGTCAATCAGTCTGAGTTGTGCCTGTAGCGAAAGGGCCTATCCCAGCACAGATCCTTCCTGCCAGTTTCCAAGCATGACAGACAGGCATTTTGAACAAGGAGAGAAGGGCAAGGACTGAAAGAAAGTTTAAACCTCAATGAAGCTGGAGAGAGACTTGAGTCTTGGGTGTTAATAAGAAACTCCTCTGATGTGCAAGAGGAAATGCTCACACTGGTGACAGGCCTATCACAGCAACAGCTCACTTGTCACAATATACACTCCACTGTAATTAGAAATTTTAATGAAGAAAAAGGCAAAAACCCAATTTGACTTCTTAATTGTGTTTGTGATAACTTCCAGACACAACTTGCACAGACAACTTGTATGTATAAGCAAGTGACCTGCATTTGTAATAGAGCAGAAATACAATGACTAGGACTGGGACCAAACAGAAAAATGAATTGAGCTTTGACTCAAAAGCACTATGGTTCAAAGAAAAACATTAACTCCACATAGTGGCAGTCCCATGCTAGTGACATTACCCAGAGTAACAACAGAGATATCAGCAGTGAAGGAGACAGGTGTCACTCACTTCGTCCAGCCGTCTCTCCGTGCCCAGGGCCAGCATGTTGTTGTACTCTCTCTCCAGAATCTGTCGTGCCTGGAGTGGGGAGAAGACAGGGCAATGAATGCACAGGAGGTGCTTCTGTTAACATGGGGTGGGCCTGAATGTATAAAACCTCGCATGACACATTTAAATACATTTGCAGTGTGGAAGGAAAATGAAATCTGAATGAAAACGTATCTGAAATGTATTCTTTGATGGGGTGAATGAACAACATTTCGCAGAGTAAGTGAAATTTCACAGTATGGGAGCTCACCTGTATCCTTTCCTACATGGGGACTGTGACTTTTTTTTATTAAAGTCACCTTGCCAGAGATTATATAATTACCTACATCAGGTAAAGGAACCACTGATCTAAATGGAACATTCCAGACAATTTTATGGAAATCTTACAGTTACCAACTGATTATAAACTACAGAGTGCGATGTCTTACTTAAATGATGAGATCTGAAACATGCACTTGAGAATAAATTAAGGTGAAAAGCCTCAAGGGCTAGACAAACCCTACACTGACAGCTGTGCTTCCTTCAATGCACCGCATTGTGTATGCCCACACAAAAGGACACATTTAAAAGGTGAGGTTGGGACAGAGTGAAGAAGACAGGCCAACACCTGAGTGAATTGGTAGGGAATCTGGCATAGGGTTGAGCATCACCAAAGTGTTTTGGTTGAAGATGTAGAGGAGGGTGGGTGGGACTTCACCTAAGTGTCTTTGAAGGGAACCTATAGGAGGGCGGGGCCTCACCTGAGTGTTTTGGTTGGGGATCTAAAGGAGAATGGGACTTCATCTAAGTGTTTTTGCAGGGAATGTACAGGAGGAGAGCGGGGCCTCACCTGAGTGTTTTGGTTGGGGATCTGGAGGAGAAGGGCCAGGCTGCTGTAGTCGAAGTTGTCGTCGAGGGCGATGAGGGCTCCGTGCACGCCACTCTCCAGCAGGATGTTGGCGTAGTCCCGCAGGCCGATGCTCTGAACCCAGCGGATCACCCGCTCGTTACTCCACACCAGCACATCTGGAAGCCCACCAACACACAGAAATTTAAGAGTTTTCACTTAATCGAACAATGGTTTTGCTAATAGCAATCTTCTAACACATATAACCGTATCTGCTCATATGTTATTGACATGTAGGCAGCTTGCCCACAACGCATCTGCATTATTGTTTCTCAGGCAAGCTACATGCATCCCATCACATGTCTGCCCCAGGCGAAACCTCCTGTGCTTTCATCGGTGCTTTAAGAAGCTGACACAGAGCAGCCCCCGCAGGCCAAACGCACCTCTCATTTCGTGCTGACTCTGTTCTCTCCTTCTCTCCAGCTCCTTCCTGTCGTAGTTCAGCTTCTTCAGGCACATGATCCCGTACTGCAAACTCGTCCTGTCAGCAACATCAGAACAGTGTGGCTTAGAGACATAGCATGAGCTCTGAACACGCGGGCTTTGAGCATGTCATGCAAGGCCGAGCCAAAGCACAGTCACCTGATGATCACTCGAAGTGTTACAGTAAGTGGGACTACGTGGTGCTTGAAAGACGCTCTCTGCCATGGAGGCAATTCATTGTCAGTTACAAGTTGGTAAATTTCATTTACTGCTGCTATCAGACAATGCATGCTCATCAGATAGCAGCAGTAAATGAAACTTTTCCTTTTAACCACGGTTAGCCCACTCTTTATTTTAAGGGATGTGTACACATCATACATCATAAATCAGAATGTTGCCTCTCATGACTTAGGTTTAGCTAGTTTTTTTTACAATTAGTAAACAAGTAATGAAGAGGTAAAAAGATTCCACTTTGTAAAGAACCAAACTAAACATTCTCGGCTTCATGATTAAAGGTCTTTCTCATTGATTGCATACTGGGTTTCCTGTCCCACACGATAAACATAAGCCACCTGTGAAAGCTGTCCACCATCTTCAGGTGCACCCTCAGGTCCTTCTTGGTCAGGTGGTCCAGCATGCGGGCGTCCACCAGGCACTCCATGAAGTAGCTGCGGTACTGAGGCAGGCCCAGGCTGGGCAGCCACTCGTTACCGATCCACTCGTGGTTCATGTCACCGTAGGCCAGAGTCTGCAAGCGACACCAGATCATTGTACTTTTACATGGTCTTTTTTGGGAAGACGGTTTCTGACATCCCCACCACATTTTTTTCAAGCCAATCCAGTAAACCTTTGCACATGCAATTGTAACGGGTGTGGTCAGACTGCATTGTGTTTAGTTAGATGTTATGAGGGTCAGCGAGCGAGCGAGTTTCAAACCGAGGCTCTCACCGCTCGCTGCCAACCCCTTACGGCCAGCGTCGTTGCCAATTGAGCTAAAGGCAAATTGCCGTTAGCCTGTTGGCAACGACGCTACTTAACCAGGTCTCGGGGAGTGACGTAACCGCTGAAACCGCTCGGCTACCTGCTACCCGCTACACAAGGTTCAGGACTCACATGAGCACATGAGCACTTCAGCTCTGCTACACAATGTTACAAGAGATTCCACGTGCTGCATCACTGATTGGTCCTACTCTCCAGAGAACTGGAACTGGCAGTAAGTAGGAGCAACTTCGGGCAGTTGCTCCTCCGGGCTGATGCGTGACTATGAACGCTTTGAAATTAAAACTCCTTATATAATGCAAGCCCCCACATTGTGACTCATCGGCGTGTTCTTCTCATCATGGCTTCATCTAACTTCAGCAAGTGAGAGGACTTGTGAGAATCACTGCAATTTTAATGAGGAAAGGGGAAAGGAAGAGAGAGTCTCTTACCTGCGCCCAGCTTCCTTCTTCTGAATCGGACTTCTGCAATGTCATTGGACCATGTGATCATGTGTGAGAAGAAAAACACAGTCAACAGACACTGATATCATCTCATAAATGTCATTTCAGGGCAGTCTGGGACATGGGAATCCAATAGTCTATAGTCTACAGTTGTACCTCTATAAAGCTAACTATCATTTTTAAAGCATTAATGACAATGGAGTTATTTTAAAAAAACGATCCTCGCATTTAATGTTTGTTTTATAGGAGTCAAAAAAATCCAGAATTTAAAGGCAGCCATGATGGTTCCCCAAGGAAATTAACTGTTGGAAAAGGATGAGGACTGACATACTGCATATTTATAGATCAGCATTGTGAGGGCTGTTGAGTTGACACTCATAGTGCCAACTATAAAATTTCCCTGGGGTTTACTTTCAAATAACTGCTGATTTTTCTCCCCAAAAATTTAAAAATCAGTCTCTGAATGAATATGCATCTAAATAACTGTATGGTAAACCTGATAACTTCCTTAACGAAAAGCTTTAAGGAATAATAATGGCTTGATGTGCCACTTTCAAAATGATAAAAGTATTACTTTCTCACCTGACATAATATAACTGGCACACAGGAAACTGAATTAAAAGAGGTTATTTTCCATCAAGCCCTTGAAGGATAGACTGGTCACCACCTTAACGTCATTCTGCTTTGTAAATTTGTCTGATCTATTCCAGTTATGATGGCGACAAATGAGACACTTTTATCTGAGTCAGTCTTTGCTGCCCTCTGAATAATGACTCAAGACTTGCTATTAGCCCCACGCTCCTGTTATGCAGCTAACATTAGAAGCAGCCACTCAGCAACTGAACAAAAGAAAACCCATTACATTAAGAATGAAATGATCTGTTTGACTGAAATGAGCTTTTCTGCAGACTATTAATGTCCTGAATGACACATAACATGCAAAATAATGTACTTTCCACCTCAGATAGTATTATGTAACTAACTGATATGATTTTCATAAATGATTGATCTAATCTAGCACAGAGTAATGTATCTCCTCATGTAGACGATCCGCAGGACAGTTTGATTGGCCTTGCAAGGTCCTGGACCGTAGGCTACAGTGAAGATTTCTCTAGATTTCCAAAACTCAAATCTACACATTTCACTTTCCTATTTAATCATATCACCTGTCTACAATACCTGGGGGCATGTGACTTTGCACAATAACTCTTTCTCTGATGCTAACCGGTACATTATATCATATTCACCATTTCACATTCACCATTTCATAAAACTGCAAAAACCTCTTTTCCCTATTTAAAAAAGCATTTACAGATTACACCTGCTGGACAAGGCAGTGTTTCACACTTACGAGGCAGAGAAAGCTTGCTAAACTTGTAACACATTACTGTGTCTACCACAGGAACAAGACAGTTGGTGTATTTACAGAGCATGCACACAGAGGAGACAGTAGAACATGGCCACACGCACACAGCACCCCAGTGAAAGCAAGAAGTGGGGGGAGGAGGGAGGGAGAAAGGGCGGTGGCCTGTCGTCGGGGGGGACTGACCGTTTTTGTGGGGGCCGCGAGGGTCTCCATTTCCTCATGGGTCACCCAGACATTGCCTGACGGCTAGCGGGAGGGCCCAAGAGAGACAGCGGCGGTGGCGGTTCCGCGGGGGGGGCAAGCAGTGTTAAAGAAGAAGAGCAGCACCACTGTAAGCCAATAGTGTTACAGCATCACTATCACATGACCAGCAAGCCCCGCCCTCCTGGGCCAGGGAGATGCACAACGATGACAACAGCAGCAATGCACATAGACTCCCTAATGCACAGTCTCAAGCACACTAGCAGCCCAAGGACAATAAGGTCTTAACAACAGCAGCCTACAGAGTTATGACACACAAGGCAGAAAGGTAACAGTTAACAATGTACTCTACAAGGTTAGTAGTAAGACTGGTGCCTGGTGCAGGTGAGTAGGAACAGTGGAAACATACACTTAATACGCATATTTGCAGAAGGACAAAGGCACACATTTGCATTTAAAATTGCATACTTGTCTTTGAGTATTATTTCTGTATTTTACGCTTTGCATGAGTACAACTACCAAAATCTGTTTTTTACAGATCAATCATCGCAATGTGTTTTCGTAAGTAAGAAACTTAGGCTAGGTAAAAAAACACACCTGGCCTTACTGCAGCCTCAACAGGAAAGCACACCTTACCTCACACTAAAAAGCACATCCTGTCTCACCCTAAAGTTACCTAAGTTCATTCTGTGCCCCCAGAAATGCACTACTTCCTGGTGTCCCATTTGAGGACGGGAAGAAGGAGCATTTTTCTGTCCTCATTTTCTGCAAAGAAGACGCTTCCCTGGGGTTGCCAGAGTCGATTAACCCAGAATGAAAACCCAGCCCCCTCCTGGGTGTGTGTCTGTGCATGTGTGTGTGCGCATATGTGTCTGCCGGGGGGGCAGGGGTGGCTATGGGTGTGGAATCTCATTCCCAGAGTTCAATGGTCCTCCTCAAATATTCATGAGCTGTTTAACAGCATGCTCCTCCACTCAGAACGACAGGATGGAGAGAGACAGAGAGAGAAGGAGACAGCAGCCAGCCAAGGGCATGCACACAGCCATTTCCTGTTCCCATCACAGGAGTCACATGGGTAGATAAGGCCTATCGCGTGTCACTCACACCTCTAGGAGGAGGTAATTGAAAGCCGTGAAGAACAGATAAATAGTCTTGCCATACATCAAACTGTGAAAATGTGGAAAAAAAGCTCTATATCCTTAAATCTGGTCATTCCATTTTTTCACCTCCTGAAGTAACAAAATATGAAGCAAAACAAACCTGAAGAAGGGAATTGTTGCAAAATTGTACTCCTCAGAGGACAAAGGCCCACTGTAATCAGACAGAATGCCCTACTAACACAGCACATTAATGTAGATGTAAATGTGTTTTGTATATTATAATTTAAATACATCAGTACTGATTTCCATTTCAAATTCATCATGTTAGCTCAAGTTACTTCCTCTGCATGTAGGGAAGACAGACTCATGGGTATAATTGCACCCTTAATGTGAGGTCAAAAGAATGACCTAAGTATCATTTCGGGGGCCATTATGGTAGCCTGGTTCACCAGTGAACCTTCTCTCATGAATCATAATCCCTCCAACACAAAAAGCTTATTACTGTGCATTAGACGAAAGTGGACAACTACGGCATAAAGGCACTATGGAATAGCTGGGAGGGCTGGATCCTCACTCTCATTCAAGTTTAATCCTCCGCTTAAGAATCTCACAGCGCTGCTGCTTCTGCCCTGTCCTGTTCAAATGCAGTCTGAATGATGGGTTCAGTCATGGGTCACTCCACAAACCAAGCACTTCCTTTGGACCATCTCAGCGCTTACTGAGGCAGCAGCTGGTGTTCAGATGTGCACACAAGTGTGCACGTGTGTGTAGTACGTGTGAGGGTGTGTGTATTTGTGCACAGGCGTGTGAGAGAGCATGCACGAGAGTGAGTGTGAGTGAGTGCACCTTTGCTTGTGTGTGTGTGTGTGTGTGTGTGTGTGTGTGTGTGGGAGTGCGAGTGTGTGAGTGAGAGTGTCCCGGTGTGTGTGAGTGACTCACAGTTCTGGAGGTGGGCGGGGCGGAGGGGCTGGTGAGTGACACCATCTCCTGGATGGCGAGCCGCAGCTTGAGCCGGTGCAGCGGGTTGCTGATGCCGATCTCCCGCTGGATCTCCGTGTCCGACAGCGCCGACATGATGGCGCCGCTCTTCACGTTGGCACGGCAGGCCGCCACGTACCAGGCGGGCATCCCCAGCCACAGCTGAAACACCAGGGGCACAGGGTCAGGGGTTTAGGGTTAGGACCGGACAGGAGGGACACATGTCCTCCTAAATACTGACAGATATGATATGACAATAATGAACTAACTACCATAATGCAGCATTTAAGTGAAGGTAACAGCACTGTCCCCCACAACATCCAAATGAAACCAGATGAAACCAGTTTTACTGAAGATATACACATTCTGTGGATCATCCTCCAATTGATTTAAATAAAAGGAAGCAATAGTTTTCAAATTAGAAATCTAATAATTTTACCATATGAGGTGTGGAGAACGTGTACACATTTTTTGACATAGTTTAATATGCAGCTGAATTTAAAAATGCACAGGGACTTTCTACCAGCAGATGGCAGTATGTACTTCTGCAGAGAATTCCTTTAAATGCCAAAGACTAAATACCGTGTGGTATAACCTGTTGTTGGCTTTGGGATACTTTGACATGCCTGTGAACACTGTAAGAACTTTAAGCTGCACATTTGAAACTAAATCATATTCAACGACAGACTAACAGAGGATGGAATATATAAAAGACAAACAAAAACTGTGAAGTATGCATTTTCTGTACAATGTGAGTGTTCTAAAAGAATGAAAGCATGATATTATCATACCTTTTCTATGGAAACTGTAAAGCACTAAAAACAAGGCAGCTCCGCTTTTGTATTAACCTATATAACCGCATAGAATTGAATATATAGAATCTGCATGGAGATGGCCTTGAGCACATGGTCACTGCACTCATCTGGCAGACTCAGCACACACATACACGCTCCCATGTGCTTAATAACATGAAACAGGGTAGGCCGTAAAACGCAAACCTGTGCTGTGAGACTTACAAATCTCCTCATTTGATAGTACTTAATAATAATGTGCCCTTGAAGGTTTCAAGCTCTGATAGTAAAACTGGCCCACGAAGAGACACAGATAATGAGAGTATATAATTTTGTTTGACAGCTGTAAGCCATAAGGTTGTTTTTTTTTATTAAATGTAAGTGTCTGTTTTGCATTTTAAACTGCATGAAAGTGAACTGGAATGAGCACTCCTGTAAACATATATGATCCCTGTGGTCCAATGGTCCCGTTTCTGGGGTATGGAATACGACATGAGAATTAATGAGGTTGGCGTTTTGGTCAAGCATTCAGGATTGTAACTGGATCATATAACCACGGCCCTCCAGAGATCTTGGTCACACTGGAAAATTACAGTCTGGGTTGAAAGTGGACCAAAGTGCTGCGTTGGATGACAGGGAAGGATGCCCATCCATGTATGTTAGTTTCTGTCCGTTTGAAGGCATCGGCTGACAGCTTACCTCCAGCCATGCTACCACTGTGGGACCGTCCCATTGGGCGAAGGGCAAGCCCTTTCTCCTGGCTTCCTCCAACAGCTCATGCCTGTGTGAGGGGGCAGGGAAACAGGGTGTTTATGTACCTCACATACCAGCCAGCAGGATAAAACACACAAACGGCATGTTTTACCTCTCACAGACTGGAGCTCTCTCTAACGCAGTCTTCGTCAATGATTCTCAACACTACTCACAGAAAGGACACCACTGGGCATCACCAAATTTGACAGGCAGACTAATTTGATAACCATTATTGCTATTCATTACCCTCAAACAGCTGCCGTTTTAAACACTGTCCTCTTATTCAGCTGGATGTTTAATGAAGCAATTCAGATTAAGCTACTCACTCAAGGGTACTGTGGAAGGGTCCCGATCTGATTCCTAGACCGTTACGCTACATTGTCACTGTTTAATTTCTTTAAAGCACACTAACACCCAACTGGACCATGCTGCATAAATTTTGCAACCGCGCACTTATCAAACCGAGGAGAGATGTTTAGTTTTAAGAGGATTCTGTCTCTCTTGATGGCGAGGTTGTTTCAATGGCTTACCGAGCACATGCTCCTTCAAGATAAAAACATTTTTATTCATTTTTTTTTTCCTCCAAAATAAATTGCTTTGATTCACAGTTTTCCGACTTTAGCCTAAATCTTCAGGTAACGGTGAGCGCAGGTGACCTGACTAAAACGGAACTGTAATGATTCTGCCTGGCGCTGCTGTAAAAAGTGCAGAAAGCACTCAAGCCGGCATCCAAACAAGAGCAAGTGGCACCTTATCGAGGAAGACCAGGCAGATGTCTTCGTCAGTCCCTCCCAAAGTAGGCAATTTATAATATGCTGATTCCTCCGGTGTTCTGTTAGGACAGCATTAGGAAGCCGCACGCTGAAAGCTGATGTACGGGGGGGCCAAGTTACGGCTGACATCCCTCAGAGGAACTGGCAGGCAGCTTTATTGCCGAGCACTTACCACTGATAGACTGAACCAGACACTTTGAAGTGTGACTAGCGGTGAGGGAGAAGAATCTAAACAATGCTCAAACGAGTCATCCTTTGAGAAAGCAAAAAAACACACAATGGGGTTTTTTAAGGACAGGGAACATTACGAGCTCTGACACAGCCAATTTTTCAATGTCAGAGATTTTACATCCAGAGCATTTTGTACTAGTAGTCTCTTTATGAGGTCAAAACTTATTATGATGGCCAATAATCTTGGAACCACTAGTTCTTTGTGCTGCACATAATTTGGTCATAAATGAATCCATTTTTGTGGGTACAATTCCAGGGGACTAGTGTCTTTTCTGTGGGATTCTTAAATGGGTTCTCTCCTGCCATGTCCAATTTCCTGTTTTCAGCTATCCACACTGTTCACCCTTTATCCTGCTACAAGTAAAATAAAACTGCTTAGTTCTCAATTGAAGATGGAACCTTTAACCCACTGGAGCACAGCTGTGTGTTAAGTCTCAGCACAGTAAAGCAAACTGCATAACATTGTGCCTACTATTACTGTTATTTAAACTAGGGATTGGTTTCAGATTCAGAAATAATACTTTGAAGTTCACGTCCACTGAACACAGCTGGGAAGGGAATGAAACAGTTAAAACAAAAAAAATTAACAGGATTTGACAACTCATAACCAGGGGCAGAACCCTGGTTATTTCCCTAATGCTCACACAGCACACACACGCACATACACAACTATACAGCAGGTGACAATTACTGGGGAACAAGGGCTCCAACAGTCTAGGAACAGTTACACTCTGATTAACTGAACACACAGTCCTTGTCCAGCTAGGAACACATCCTCTTTGGAACTCTACAAAGAAAAAAGTAACATTGATTTACAGTAAACTGAATGAGCAGGATTCGATATCAGTTATGGGACAGCATGATGGCTCCTCCAGCACCAACTTTTTTTCAGTGCAGGATGGACATGAGGAAACACTGATGAAGGACCATGACTATAGACAGGAAAGGGATACAGGACACTGAGCTGACAATGGGATATCCAGCACAACTTACCCACTTGTTAGTGTCATGTGATGAGAGGAAAGAGAGAATTATGGGAAACAAAAGCACACAGATATTAATGAGCATGTGCCCTGTCACCATGCACACACAGCAAAAGCATGTCTGCCCACTGCAGAGCAAGGAAGCTTGGGAAATCGGGCCTTCCTGTGGCAGCCAATCAATATGCACAAAAGCACAGGAGAAACCATTCGCACGTGCTCACAAAGTAATGCAGAACAGGAAGCAGTTTGCTGGGGTGTCCAAAGACCTAATGATTCCTAAAGGGATGAACTTTAGTCAATAATAACAAAAAGCAGGGGACTTCTCATCTTTTGTTCTTTGGTTTTTGAGCTGC
This sequence comes from Megalops atlanticus, assembly GCA_019176425.1. Classification (NCBI taxonomy): domain Eukaryota; kingdom Metazoa; phylum Chordata; class Actinopteri; order Elopiformes; family Megalopidae; genus Megalops; species Megalops atlanticus. Next base: position 14,879,921 of record CM032897.1, read on the forward strand.
CAAAAACACCAAATGCAGGAGAAAGAGAAACAGATCATACTGAAAAAAACATATAAGAAAACATAACATGTTTTAGATCGTCTGAAATTATCTGTGAGCAGTGAGGATGAATAGTATGAAGTGTACTGGAAGGTTACACCAAAAGAGGATGAACACATCAGAAAGCTATTAGAGATGAAGAATATGCATGATTCGCAAGCATTTCAGTGACATGTGCCGGAGGCATCAATACTGCAAGACGCAGGCAACTTCTGATCCAGGAGCCCGCTCTGAGGAATTCAGTACACAAACACAGGGCAAAGATAGTTCACAAACCAAGTCATCACCATGCATGCACATCTCAAGGAAATACCTGCTTTGATGGAAAAAAGATTGCGTTTGTTTAGAAAGAAACTAAAAATATATTTTGGGCTCCAAAAATCCATTGACACTGGGTTTGTGTTATTTGTTAAAACTGGGTACTGGCTTAAGAAAAGACGTACATGAAAGAACAGAAACACAGATAGACACAGTGCCAATATGAGAGATTAATGGGCTTCTGGTGAAATCAATAGTGCAGCTTTTGTTGTCTTTCGCATGCTCTGTCTCTCTGTTTACAGCCATGTTTATTCATTCCTTTATCGATCAAGAACCGGTGAAATAGCTGGTGACCTGCACAGGTCTCAGCATATGTTACTTATTCAGGTCGGCTAACAGACTCTCAAACCAGCCAGAGTCTTCACAAAGTCCAAAAGGAAGTACAGCAACTTGTGAAGACCAAACATAATTTCAGTTAGGCAGCCTACAGAGTTTTTTTTTATTTCACTACAGATGTCAGGATACTGCAAATGTGCTGGCAAAGGCTTATGGGTTTGGACACAAAGGGTGAAATGCAGTACCTGGTAATGCCCATCTGAAGGAATAGTGATAGGGGTCTGTCGGATTGCATGTGGAGAGGTGTGTGTCATCACCAGGGTTGGGTGTGGGGGAGGAGTGGGTCATGCTAACTTCTGTTCTTTTGTGCTGGGAGTCGCTCTGGATAAAAGTGCCTGATAAATTAATGTAATGTAATGTAAGTGGCAGGGTGTGTGTCATCACCAGGGTTGGGTGGGGGGGGGTGGGTCATGCTAACTTCTGTTCTTTTGTGCTGGGAGTCGCTGTGGATAAAAGCGCCTGATAAATTTAATGTAATGTAATGTAAGTGGCAGGGTAAAAAGGGAAATTATGAAGAGAAAACTGTGGGGTACACAGATATGGAACATTTATATAATGTTTTCCTTCTGTATTGCCACAAATGTAGACGTAGAACTCTATGATTACTGAATACCCTCTTGTAAACAGCGCAATAATTAGTACCATTCTTGGGGTTTCATTATGACCACACAACAGTGCACGGCGTGAAATAAGACGCAGTGATTACTGTTTGAATTGCAGAAAGAACACAGAGTCTGTTCAGTTTTCTTTGGTTTGTGGATGAACAGAATTTCGATGGGTTGGGGAAACAGACGGGGTTGTTTACAGTATATGCTTACTTCTTCTTCAGCCTCCTGTCCTTCTCTGCCTGAGTGCCCAGCTTCCCCACTGCCATATCTTGACCAATCAGCTCTGGATCAGACACCCCTGTCAGGGAGAAGGGGAGGAGTCAGCACTTCCTGTCTAGCATAGGACATGACGATATATAACAAATACCATCAGTTAAATCTGCCATTACATTTTTCTATGCTGTCCAGGTTTGTTTTTATCAAACTAACTATGTGAAAAGTAATGCTCCTCATATACCTCTGTAGAAACAGAGAACAACATATGATTTTTTGGTCTTTAGAGTCAAATGTTTGGCTTTTTATCAACACTCACTAATGACTATTGACATGATATGTTTTCACTAAATAATTATAATGTTTCTTTAAATCACAGCTTGGTTATAAAAACTTATCACTGAAATTCATTTATAATAATGAACAGGTAGACACCTGTGCAACCACTGTACCAGCCCAGCTTCTAACAATATGGACTGTATACATGTTTACAGTCTAATTTTACAATTGACTAGCAATGTTTTGAAAGGATTATTGATTGGCACAGATTGTTGAATTACTATAATCACACATCAGCCTTTCTCTCAATTCCCTTTGACACTGTTTGATCTGTTATTAATAAGGTCTGGCCTCAAGCCCTCCTGACAAGGCATTAACATTCTAGGGGAGCTGCCTCAGTCAAAGTAAAAGTTCACCGGGAATTCACAACCAGCTGGTAATGAGGACCACTTCACACAAGGCCTCCAGATCAAGGCTATCCATCAGATTCAATGTGAGTCTCCCTCATGTTTCTAAATACAGAGGTTGGGGGTTGGCCTTGTGTTATGGTCAGTTATGCAGACCCTGTCTCTGACTGAAGCTGGCTAATGGGAAAGTGCACACTCTACAAAACGCACACACACAGACAAGCATACGAAACTGCAATTCACTGATGTCCAGAGGGCATCCACAGTCCATCGGCTTTTCTTTCTTCCAAAGCACTTAAACGCATGATCAAACAAATTAAAAGGGGAATACATTGATAAAAATTGTAACAACTGGGTCATTAAAATCATTAAAATCTTCACTCCTTTATCTGTCACAGGGAGATCTGGGGCGGCTTTGGACAATTACGTTAGGGCAGTGTTTCTCAACCCTGCTCCTCGCGGCACCCTGTCCTGCATAGCTTCTATCTATCCTTGCTACTTGATTAAATCAGGTGTGCTCAGCTAATAAAATGTGCCACTGATGAGTTCAGTCAGGTAGATAGAGCAAGGATAGATAGAAGATATGCAGGACAGGGTGCCGCAAGGAGCAGGATTGAGAAACATTGCGTTAGGGGATTCAAAGTCACCCACCTTGCCCGGGCCCGCCCAGCTCCTTGCCCAGTTGACCCAGCCGGGCTTTCTCCTTCTTGCCGAAGAGGCGGCCGATGGATGACTTGATGCCCTTCTTCTTGGGCTGCTTGTGGAGGGAGTCCTGGCTGCTGGTGACACTGCTCAGGGTGCTGGGATCGGCCTCCAGGGTCGCTGCCAACCTGCAACCAGACCGCATGACCAGGGGGTCACACCTTCGACTGTGACAACCACGGTCAGTTTCTGAGACCTAACACCAAAAGGGCACCCGAGCCAAGCACTGCAACCTTCTCATTGGACTACCTCACCTTTACAGAGCTTGACTTCAACCTATAACCCTAGCATGCCGTTTCTGTGACAGAAGCTCAGAATTCATCTCAGCAAGCGTTTGAAAATCCACCCCAGAGAAGGTGTTCATTTGTATGTGTCAAGCACACAAATAAGAAAGCAATGCAATTTGCACTGTGTCTTTTCATATCCACAGCGCCTTTAAAAGGCATGCCTGCAATCCATCTCTGGAGAGTGTACTGGATGTAGCAAATAGAAACTACACAGAGAACGGCATTATCATCATAGTCTAAAGAGGCTGCTTTAAAGACAAAGGGAGGTGCGTGGGTGGGTGGGTGGCTCACCGGGCGTCGTTGTGGGCAGAGGCTGGCAGAGTGTGGGTCATTCGCACTTGGGTGCGGGGCGTCGGGGGCGGGGACGTCTCGCACTTGATGGTGGCCTTGTCCTCCCGGCCGTCCTCGTCTACTGCCGCAATCTGAGAGAGGAGGTGAGAAGCCAAGCATTGTGGGTCCTAGCCGCTTGTGCCAGGCAGCCCATGAAATGACCACCAATCTCCGAGGACTGACTCAGCTATGACACATTACCCAAGGTGTGAAATTTTGTCCAAGAGCAAATTATATAAAACTTAAAACACCAGTACATTTGGTATAATGGTGCATTTTACAGAAAAAAGCAGTTACTTCTTATAATGTGGTGAGAAAATGTTCTAATTTCTGGTACAAAATAATTTCTGGTACAAAATAATTTCACATAATGATATCATATAATGATAATGATAATATCTCACACAAGTTATTTAGTTATGAATGCTACTACTTGACTATATCCATGTTATAAGATATGCGACTACCTTTCTTCTGTGTTTTCTTAAGTCGCTGGGCTACAGCAGGCAGAATGAGTTTGGAAAAAATAAGAGATGAAGAGAAAGGGAAAAAATAGCAGTCAGTGTCAGTCAGAAGAATAAGCAACAACACTCCATGATTCAGTTGCCATAGATACATATATACATATATAGACATTTAAATTTCTGCCACCCTCCATTGTCACGTACATATTAATTGACAAATGAGTCATCATTACCAAAGTGCCTTTCTAAAAATAAGGGGGATTGAGTGTGTTGAAATTAAAATATTTTCATCAATATCAATATTTTTAGTACCCAGGCAGATGCATTTAGAGTGCTGAAGCAGCATGTGGGCATGTATATCGTCACTTCAGGTAAACCCCTGCTCAATAGACACACCCCTTTTGCACCCCCAGCCTTGTGTAATTGCTTCTTTTTCAGAGGAACACATAGTCAAGCAGGCCTGCTTTAGCTATTAAGGAATGGTTATTAGTATGATAGTGTTACAATTATAATGAATTCCTAAATAAGTAAATACAAAAAAAAACAGCTGAGTATTGCTGTTGATTTAATATACTCTTGGCATTATATGTGGTGAGAGAGCATACAACATTTGTGTATACTTTTGTGTGCCTTCTATTCATTCTGTCCTTTCTTATTGTGTTTTACAATACAATAAAACATGCCAGCAACACATAGTGCTCTGACTGGGGCAATGTTGCAATAAATTTTCTAGCTTCAGCACAGGAGCCTGATTCACACAAAAAGACAGTAAAAGAGTCTGGGATTCACCAGGCTGAGATTAATTTCTCATAATTACCAGTTCAAGCAAGCTGAAAGAGAAAATGGTGATAAACACACACAGAACCTCATAACTCCCACATCTTCTGAAATTACTCAGTTGCAAACCTTTTCAAATGTGGTACTGAACCATTACAGTCCCTGCGTCAATTCAGTTTCCAACCAACGTAATAAACAAATAAACCACACACATTAATCAAAGAGCTAATAACTGGGCCTTAATCATGTCGAAGGAATACCAATACATGCTTTCAGCAATAATTTGTACCGCTCAAAACATAATGCATTCCTACGTATTTCAATGTATTCTGACAGAGAGGTCATGACTCTTTTTCACAGAGAGTGTTTTGACAGAGAGTGTTTTTCACTTCTGGCTCTGGTGTATCTGGTGTAGATTGCAACTTTTCAATAGATAAGTAAAATGTCTGAACTCTTCACGTCAATTGATATCTTCAGGTAACTAGGGATTCAGGTAGAGTATTACATATTCAGGAGTGGAAGTGAAGAACACATACACAAAACCCTACTTATACAAGTTTGCTGAGTAAACATGCGGCAACGGGTCCACCATACCAGCGTCATAACACCCATGCGCTCCATGTCACGGGCGGGGCTTCGGGGAGTGAGCTTAGGGGAGGAGTGTCCGCTGGGAGGGGAGGAGCTGGCCAGGGAGGAGGCGGTGGCCGAGGCAGTGATGGACGTCCCTGGGTGGTGCACGCGGGCCAGGTTGAGCCCCTCCAGACTCACGCTGGCCACGCGGTTCTCGATCTCTTCCGCCCTCAGCTCCGTCGACTCCTTCTCCTCCTGGATCAGCCTGAGGAAGGGAGGGGGACACAGTGGGAAGGACAGAGATTGAGAGTCATCTTTCGTAGCTCTCACAACAGTTCTCCACTGAGAGACATGAACAGAAAAGTAAATGTCAGCACCTAAATTAAAATACCTGAAATTACACTTTCTTGCTCGAAGTAGAGAGGAGAATCACTCACTCAGGTGTAATTTCTGACTCAGAGCATTTCTGTCTTGTGTGTCTTCTGTCTTTTGTCAGAATTTGTATGAGAAACTAGCCAGGAGACCAAGGGTCATGTCAGTTAAAAAGCTAAGTGAGGAAACTAAAAATGGTAAAAGCTAGTTCATCATTCATAACCATGCAGAGTACCTCACTGGCTAATTATCAGCAACCTAGGTTAAATATTGCTTTCAGGGTCAGTACAAATACCTCCAGCAGAGGAATTTTAACACTGTTATATTTCGGTGCCATTGGCATGATAATGAAGAAGAGGACCCAGCACGGAATTAATCCACACAGTACAACCACATAGAAGTTTACAACATTGGTCTGACATTGAAATACATTTATTGAATACATTTGTAACACGGTTGCAACATGTAGTCCATGTCTTTACAAGGTGGAATGCTGTTTTGTCAGTCATAGTGGACATGACTACTATCTTGGAAAATTGTGAGCACTGAAATTTACTCTTGATATTAATAAAACAATATTGCTTTACTTTCACGTCAACCAGAATCTTGACTTAACAATATGCATACTGTGGAAGACACCACAGTAATTCAGTGTGACTCAGTCTTCATTATTGGTAGTCCTCAGGTGTAATGGTATTCATTTTGAAGGACAGAACCTCATGCTCTACAGCGAGGCTCCAGGCAGCCAACATGATTCAATGAGCTGCAGATCAATTACTGTGTCTCATCAACTCAATTACATCACCACGGAAACCTGAGGGAAGGGCCTTGAATAATTTGGTCATTTGCCAATGATGGGAAAAAGCAAAAAATGCATCAAGCTTGATGCTTTTCACCAGAAAATTCAACATTCAGACAGCCCAAGGATTCAGGAGACAGACTTGGAAAAACTGCTTCACATACAGTCAAGCTGGGGTTCTGCCCAGGAAACAAGGACAGGTATTAAAGAAATCCACAGTCAGTGAATGTCTCTCTTAGTCCTCTGTTGGTATGAGACCTCACTAACCCTGTCATTATCAACAGATTTATAAACAGGTCATCTGACTTTAACAGTTTGACATGCTAAAGGGCCAAACATAACCTCAACACATCTACCATCACCGAAAGGGAATTATATTCGGTATCTGTATATCTTTCAGTATGTCTGACTTGTACATCTGTCAGTGCCAAACTATTTTCACAATATGGAGTATCAGTGATGCTGAATGAAGTGATACACACTTAATACAGAAATGCACTGTTGGAGAGTGCCTACTGTTGTAGCCCGTGTCCCTTTCATTGCTGGCACTCACCGGATCTCCTTGTTGATAGCGTCCAGCTGCTCCTGCAGCATCATGGCCAGGGTCTGGGCGTCAGAGTGACCACCCGGGGACAGCAGGTCCATGGAGCCGAAGAGGGTCTCGCGGTCGTCGTCGTCGATGTCCGACATCTCCGTGTCGCTCTCGAAGTGGTGGCCGCCGAGGACTCCCAGCTGCTGTGAGCGCCACTCGTGCTCGCCCAGCGATTTGGCCTGGCAGACAGGGACATGATACAAGTGCTGTTACAGCGTCACATATATGAACTGACAGCACTGCAGTGATCAAGACGAACGTGTGTGAACCTTTGTGCAAGATTAGAAGTAGGAAAATCTGGTTATGAGGGGCATCTTCAGGTCATTTATAGTGGAAGAGAAATTTAGGGAGAGACAATTACTCCATCCTTCCATGAACAAGCAGCCCCTATGTTAAATACATCTGTATACAGATTTAACAAAAAAGTAAATGTTTCCTTAAAACCTTGACATAGGTTGAGACAAGCCTTGGGACACTTAAACCTTAAAGATCCATAAGTCAGATATTTTATTTTACTCTCTAATATATTATGCAAAAGGTATTTGGGCTTTTACCCTCCATGCATACCCTTCTAGCTTCATTCTGGTTTTCTGGGCCAATTTCTACAGTCAATTCTGCTGTCGACAGATGCAATATTGTGCACAGGGGACTGAAGTTTGTTGTTTAATTACCATCCTTTCATTTTCAGAGAACTTACTGCTTCATAAGTGGTCTATTGGTCCCTGGTGTCTCCCAGGATATTACAGAGCACAACTAATTAATACTGAAATCAGACAAGTGCTTGGCCTCTGCCTCATGTTTGTGCCTTAGTTCCAGTGCCGGACCAGTGACAACACAGTGAATTAGTTATTGCCATTAAAAAAATGGAACATTGTACCTGAATTACACTCTCTTTCAACATTGAAGCTTGGCTGCAAAGGATTTCAAAGATGTCCATTGGACAAATATCAAGGAAACAAGTGCTTATCTTATCCCTTCATCTTAAGTGTCGATCTTATCCCTTACCTGATAAGGTACCAAGAGAAATCCCTGGTGTGTGCTACAGACCAAAAATGAATTTATCGAATCTTATAAATCCTCAACATTAAAGGATCAGCACACCTGTCTTCTGATCGTCTTCCTTGGATCTACACTTGTCAGAACCAATATCTTTGATAAGATCATTTTCATCTCTGTCTGAATGTTGCTCCTCTCTTTAGATTCTCCCTACTGCAGGTGACGGAGCATCACTGCACAACACCCATAGTGTGATTTAAGGGGACTCGGCACCTGTGCTCTACTTGTTGGATTCTACAGGCTGTGAATCCAGTTCCCACCTTGTGGTCATCCCTCAGGATGCCAGTCCGACCTCTCCGGGGCCTCCTGACGACCCTGGACGACCTGTAGTGCTCTGACTGGGTCTCCGCCAGGGACCCCAGGGAGAAGCGGAGGTCCGCAGATGCATCCAGGTGAGACCTGAAATCGAAGGAGAGGAACATAAGATAGCAAACATAAAAACATTTAATTGTTGGGAATCTTGTAAACATCCTATGTCATTCAGGAGCTTACTGCAAAATACCAACTATCCACAAAAATCCTTTACCCAGTCAACCACCAAATACAAGAATGAGAGAGGAGGACACAAATCCAGATACAATCATTGCAAAATACAATATAAATCCCTTAATCTTTCCAGAATCAATGGCATAGGTGGATATCATATTTCATAGCTGTCAAAACAAAGACAATGATATATGGACTGTAGGGTTAACAAGACGTTCTTCTATTAGCATGTATCAGACTGACAGGGATCTGGATGACTTTAAGGGGTTGTTCAAAGTCTTCGAGGAAAAAATGTGTGCCCCGCACCGTGACAAGGTTGGTTCTGTGAGGGACCCGGTCCTCATTCGCAACTGATCCACTTCTGATCTCAGCTTTTCTATTTCATCTGCAAGATGAGTCTTATGGAAAGAGACAGGACAAGCATGGTTGCTACTGGTAAAATAAATCCAATGAAAAAAAAAGTTCCAAGCCTTGAAATTTTAACATCTATATTGCATTAAAATATTTCACCTCATAAAAAATACACAAGAAATGTTCTGAGTAATCCCCTGAGTCATTCCTGTGGATAAAACTAAATTAAACTAAGTATCCCAACACTGATCCTGATTCCTGCCCCCCAGGGCTGTATGTCATGGAATCAGCCACATGAAATATTGGAAATGTGAGGGCTAATTTCCATATGCAGCCTCCAGAGACCTACTTTGTCATGGAGAGAATCTTCCAGCTGTTTTCTTAAGTTTTCTGAATCCTGTATCAAAACATTCTGAAACAGAGGGAACAATTCATCACACAAAGAAAGGGTGAGGTTCTTTCAAAAGACGTCTCTGGAATGCCGCCGAAGTTTGGAGCGTCTTTAAATGAATGTAAAGATGAGAAAGCTTTACCAGTTACTGCACAGTTGTTTTGGAACAGTGCCCTTTGGCAGTCTTTGATCGTGGGTTTCTGAGTTTCCCACAAATTACACCCTGCAGACCCTCATACCTTTTCTTCCAGTGCCGCCATTCTTTCTTTCAGGTGGAGCTGAAGTCTCTCGTTGGACTCGGTCAGAAGGCGGTCAACGGTGTCCGACAGGCGCTTGTTGTGTTCCTCGTTCATCTTTTCTCTCTGTCTGGCCTGCAAAACCCCCAAAAATCAATTGTGTGGTGTCACACATTTCGGCCATCCACTGGATAGTTTCTTTTGTTTGTTATCCCATTTGGAAATAAAAGATAATAATTTTTCTGCTATGAAACATTCCTTATGTGATTCTTATGTGGCTGCTAAAAGACTTTTTCTTTCATCTGAAACAATATCCTCAGAAGAGAAATATATTGGCATAAAAACTAAACATGACATTACAGAAATGTTCTTATGATGAGAAAACACACATAAAAATGAATTAACATTTTCATTTTAAGATTAGTTTTGCATTACTGTTTCTATCATTTTTGCAGTGTCTAACTCTCCTGTATGGGATAAAACATCCCAAGGTTCCGATCACCAGTAAAATCAAGCCACACTCTGGGCCCATGAGGGATAAGTAGTTGTAAAAAAGCCATATGTATGAATAACACGCAACAGCTCTAAACTCCGTGTGCGGCAGCCATTATCTGATTGGCGAAACCACATGCGGGGCTTTGGGGCCACTCACTCTGTGCAGCTCCTGATTCTTCTCCTCGAGCTGGCCCTCCAGCTGGCGCATGCGCTCCTCGATGCTCCCGTGACGCTCCTCGGCCTACGGGGGGGCACAAGAAGGGAAAGGAGGGGGAGGGGATCCCGCCATTTTAGCAGCCACGGACGCAACAGAGGCAACAGGCAGGAGGGCAAGACAGACAAAGCCAAGCTTCTACGATCTGCAAACTACAGCTCCAAAGTCATTGTTAACTAGTACGAACTAAAGCAAGAGGAGGGAAGAGACTTCATTCAGGCAGGCAGCTGACCATGACTGCTCGCTACGCATCAGCTGAAGAGAAGGCTGTTTATGACAGAGAGAGAAAGACAGAGAGACGGAGGGATAGAAAGAGAGACAGTGAGAAAAGGAGACAGAGAAAGAGAGACAGACAGAATAAGAGAGGAAGACAGAGCTGTAGCAGTTTAGTCAATGAGCTGCGTGAGACCAGCCAAATGTGACATGCAGCTTCCCCATAGCTCCAGCAGAAATCTGCCTTCTTTAGAAACAGGAAAGAAAACCAAAGCCCGCTGAAGCGGAAACTGCACAATGGCTGGCTACGACAGCGACAGAAAAAAACCCAAAAACTCAAATAAAAAACAGAGAAGAAAGTCAGATGGATTCTAATTAGCGACAGAAAGTAAAGTCCTGTGGGACTACCTTCCTACGTATGAAGCTCATGTCTTGGAGTTTAGCTTCCATAACATACTGATAATCACCAGGTGAGGAAGAGGAGCTTGAGTCAGACTAACAGGTCAAAGGGGAGAGGAGAGGGACAAATCCATGTGTAAGAACTCCAGATATAAACAACCAGACACACACACACACACACACACCCACACACACACACACACACACACACACAAATGCACACAATATACATGCCATATTCAGGCACAGAAAAACAAAGGAAGTACTGATCAAGAGACTTTGATTAGCATTTATGATTTGTAGACATTCAAGGCCACTAAGAGTGGTAATAATTTCAATCTTGTGACAGGGCAATGTTGGATGTACCAAGAATTTATCACATTATGTTGTAAGGGCCAGCTATACTTGTGTGCTTGGTACATCGTTCTGAACTTTCCCTGAGTTCACGTTAAAAATTCTTGTCTTTTTATAGTGCAAATGTTGTTACCCCATGAGATGGACATGCAAGTACAAGTGTTACGTTTTTTTTTAAGAGCACATCACCTGATGCTTTTCATCATGGCACACACGGAAATACAACATGCAAACCCAGCACAGATCTGAGATCAGTACTGCACACAGGACTGTCAGGGCCAGGGAGTGGTTTAAAATGTGACCTCTGTTATTGGTCCAGCCGTGCTGTCCATCTGTGGTGCCTCCTGATAAATGGCTCGGTTGCTTGGTGCCGGTCAGTGGCCCCATACGGGTGGGGGTGTTCAACTTAGGCGCATGATGCCACAGTCTGCACCATGTGCTGACTCACTGATTTTTTACCACCTATTATAAATGCTTGTCCCAACACACCAGATCAACTCATGCATACAGGGCATCTTAAAAAAACAAGAATCTACAAATCAAACTGACATTACCTTACTTTGTAGCTATGTGAGTCATTTCAATTTATCCGTCTGTTTTGCCTTATTCATTGTATGAAACATGCTACTGAATCATTACATAATGATCAATCAGTGGTTGACAGCAAGGTTACTCAGCTATGCTTCTTGAAGACCGTAGTCCAGCAGGTATACCACTAACTACCTCAGAGCTGGGAAGGGAGTAAAAATGGTTCTCAATGAAGAACATGTGTAGCTGAATCAGCTGGTGAAGTGCCTGGATGGAACAAAAGCCCGCAGGCACTGTGCCCTGATGGGACCAGGGTTGAGAAGCCTTAGTCGACAGGTATTGACTTTGTAAGAAACAGTCAATATCAGAACTGACATCTATAAGGTCACCCCCGTTGAGGATACACCCTCAGTGGCATGTTTGCATATCTCGAGCGTTTGAGCAGTGTCACGTGAGAACCTGGCAGTTCTCCAGGCTGTTACCTTGGTGAGAGCGGCAATCCTCTGGGCCAGTTCAGCCTCCACCTCCGGCAGTGTTTCCGCCTTCCTCATGGTCTGATGGAGCTTCTGTTCAGCCAGCTCCAACCTCTCCTGCAACTGCCTGTTCTTCTCCTCCATCTGCCGAGAAATAGGCAGGACGTATTGAGCCCGCGACTGCAAAGCACAATCCTCCCCGTTCGGACTCAATACTGCAGGAGGCCCATCCCAGAGCCAGTTTACATGCTCAACGGTGACATCTCTGGTGGAATAGTTGAATTGCATGTTCCCTCCTGCACGTTTCCTCGCGAACTGCCTCAAAAGTTTTACCCTTTTCCCAAATCCTGAAGGAAAGCTGTGTGGGGAGATAAAGGCAACGGCCTGCATGCCGGTCAAATTTGTTATCACTTTGCTTGATGGAAAACTGCTGTTATCTAAACATTGCACACCAGCTCGTATTTTCCTTTCCACTTCTGTGATGTAATTTAATCAATGTTTTTCCACAAGCACACACAGTCCTGTGAAGCTATTCTTACCACAACATGGGGCGCTGAATAATTTGAGCCCGGAACTTTTTAATTTTGTGCTGGTCTTTTGTCAATAACTGCCCGGAAAACCATTTCATCTGCAAAGATTGTGTTTGCACAGTATTGAGTTGTGGTAGCAAATGTCCAACATGCTGCCTTAACAGAGCCCTCAGTGTGATGGGAGCTACGGCTCTCTGTACTGTTTACAGGACACGGAGATGAGTGCAACACTTTCGACCAACTCTGTGACTCAAAAGGAAAAGCCAGTCGACGCTGAAGAGTTTTTTCCCCATGGGCATACAGTGTCATTTATCCTAGTCTGCATTATATCACAGTACCAGCCCCTGCCACTGTCTCAACCCAGAGCGCTCATTTGGCAAAGGACAACACTGTAAAGAACAAAGGGACCAGTGCCAGGGCATCATCAAAACGCAAGCATAAAGTCATAACTTTACTTTGCAGCGCTAGGTCTGCCAAACTTCCATCCATTAAAAAAAAAATTACACACTTAAACTGACTGAACTTAACATTTAGGGGGAGGATATGGCGATTACTTATGGAAAAAAAAAAAATATATACAACTGTCGCCCACTTAACATTAAGTCAATGGCAGATTTTATGTTTTGTTTTTTCCATAAGGAGTGTAAATATTCTCTAAAAGAACAGGACTCTGAAGAATGCCCAGCCACACTGGTGGAATCTTTCAACCAAAAGGTCAGCTGTTATTTCTGACATTTTCATCTCCCAAGGAATGTATATGAAAGTGTAGCAGTAGAAGGGGGGGGGTGTTTTCACTCAGTAATGACAAGAGATCAAAATGATTAATTACACAAGTACACAACATTAAAATCAAGCTTTGTTTTGCACATGGACCATAATTCCTCCTCTAATTGACGGATTTGATGAAGCTCCTCTGTCTGTGAGAACAATGAACCGACAGGAGATGGGTCGCCTTTAAGAGGCAATTTCCTATAATAGCCCAGCTGTATGCAGGGGTCTGATTACTTTCTCAAGTTGCTGATTACCGCCGGTAGGTGCTGATGGAGGACGACAGAGGAAAAACTATCCCAAAAAAGGCCGATTTGTCCAAGCAATCTGGTGCAAAGAGGAAATGTACTCCTCAACATCACAGGTCGACAGGTGTTTATTTTGGGAGAGAAAAATGAAAAAAGGCAATTTGACAACGTATACCTGATATTTATATATCACAGATTAGATATTATAGTTATTGTTTTGTGCCAGAAGCCTTTTCTTTGCTTTGTTTTGGTCTATAATGTCCCAATTTATTGGCAAGAGCGCATACATTTCCTCCAAATCACCTCAATTCCAATAATTTGAAAAAAAAATGAATACCACTGGAGTTGGACATAAAACGAGGAGGAGTTTAAATGATACATATTTCAAGATACTTTTGCATCAACTCTTGATACTTTTGGTAAACAGAAAATACTTAACAAACACGGGCTATATTGATGAGTACAGTAAGTTCACATGCAACTGTAAAGCTAATAGTGAGTTTCTAAAAGATAGACTATTATTACATTATTGTAAATTTCACACATGGGAAAAAAGAAACACAAAGCATATAGGGTGTTTTAGTCATATTCAGTCTGAAAATGTCATTGGTGAGTGAACAGTGTGACCTCTGACCTGTCTGAGGAAGGCCTCCTTGTTGACCAGCTCATTCTCCAGCTTGTCGCTGATGTCATGAAGAGAGGTGGACTCCCGCTGAGCACTGAGATAGCGCTTCTCAAGGGTGACGATGCGTTCCTCCATGTCCTCCTTCTGACACATTGCCTGCACACACACGTGCACAAACACACACACACACACACACATATTCAGACAAAAACATACACGAAAAGAGCCAGAAACAGATACCAAAGGATTTGTTGGCTTTAGAGAAGCAGGCCTTACATACCACCATATACCTTTATTGGTCTGTATCTCACAAAATCTTGAGCAGTTAATTTCCTTTAGTGGTACTTATGCACATACAAAGTACCACACATCTTATGTGGTAGGAAACAAGCCATGAAACAGGATATAGGCCTGCACTGTGAGGCAGGTGGAATTACAGAGGCATTGGGGATAAAGGCCAAGATCAGCACAAAGTCTGAGAAACAGACTGTACCTGCCATAATCATGAGCTATCAATAGCAGTTATAACCTAGGGTCAGTTCATTAACAAGACACACGATACAACAATGGGCAACGGATTTCTGGACATTATCTTTGCTTGAACAGCGTGTAGAAAAATGGGTTTGGGGACTGAAGGAGCACTTAATTGTGTTTTTGTGTGTGTGTGCGTGTGTGTGTGTGTGTGTGTGTGTGTGTGTGTGTGTGTGCTTCAGTTTGGATCTCATGGACCCACATATATGATGTCCATCTGGTTCTTTCAATTGTACATGTATGTGTTTGTGTTTAAGCATGTGAGTGGGTATGTGTATATGTGTTTGCATCTCTGGGACCCACCTCCTTGATGTCCCTCTGGTACTTGTTGTTCATCTCCTCAGACTTGATGAGGTCCTTGCGGGCGGTCTCCAGCTCCTGCTCCACCTCGGACACCCGGGAGGACAGCGAGGACATGCGCTCCTTCATCTGGGCCAGCTCGTAGTTCTGCTTCTCCAGCAGCTCCTGCAGCTCCACCACCTGGCTGGCCTCGTCCGCCGACTCCATGGAGCCGTTAGACAGACGCTGCTCACGCATGGACACATGGCACGTGGGAAAGGTCAGAGGACAAAGTCAGATTCAATCTCTATTGTCACTTCATCTTGATTTAAAAAAACCTTTCGCTGTAATCAGTTCATTTATCCATTCATTGTTCTTTCCTTGAGTCAAGGGGTATGGATATCCCTTTTGTAAGATCATGTCTGTGAGGCTGTGACTTTCAACCTGTGATGGTTCAGAGTGGAAGTTCTGAAGTTTGCAGCAAAGCATTGCATCACATTTCCTGACACTTATCCCAATACCTCAGAGTGCATTTTCCACACGGGCGAGATGCTGTAATGAATGTATAAAGGAAAGCCTCACCTCCACCTTACATTAATGTCATTTAGCACACACTCTTACCCAGAGAGACTTACAAATGTTACACTTCTTATGTTACCCATTTATACAGGGGGATGTTTACTAAGGCAATTGTATTTTATGTACCTCGTCCAAGGATACAGCAGAAATTCCCCAGCGGGGAATTGAACCAGCAACCTTGCGGTTACAAGCCCTGCTCCTTACCATTATGCTACACTGCCACTCCACCTCACTTGGTTTCAGATGAGACACAGCACGTAGTGACACAGGAGGAGTATAGAAATGCTGAGTCTCCCCACTCCCCACATTTTTGATTGATTTTACATGTGCGTTAATGGGGGGATTTTTGTGGCAGAGAGCTCGGGCTCTGTTTTGCTGGGGGGGTCATTCTGTGCACTGTAGATAAAGGAACGGGAGGGCCGCAGGACTGGGATAATATTTCACAAATATGCATTACACTTCTGACAATTTCTGACAGGGGGGTAATGCGCTGTAGGCCTGAAAACATTAGCATTAATCACAGGATGGGAATACATAAAGTTGCATTGACAATCTCCTTTTACCAAACTCCGTGGTGCCCGGGTTAGAAAAATGTTTAATAATAACATGTTTACAAATACCAGTAATTGGAAAGCTTCATTCTAAAAACAATTTTATGTCTTTTTCCCTGTTGGCAAATAAAGTACGCTCAGCATTTTTGTTTGGACACACTGGATCAAAGGAACAACCAACAAGCTAAGTTGGATGAGAAATCTAAGGTCAGTGATGTAGAGACCTTTTCCCAGAATTCCAGGGATGCAGGTATACTGGCACAGTATACTGGGGCCCGCTGTCCAACTGCAGTTATTTGTCTGTGCTAAAGGGCCTAATTGATTATCTCTCTCTCTCTCTCTGTGTCTGCACTGTTCATGATCAATGATTCATTAAGCCAAGGAACTGGACACACTAAATAAGACTTGTAGCTCCATAAAGTCCAGTGATTTTAATACACTCTCAACTGCAACTCAATCAAACTTTGGCATTCATTTTAATCTTCTTTTATATTCCAGACAAATTACATTTTACATAATTTAACAAAGTCCCTACAAGCAGAAAAAAAACTACAGCACGCCCCACAGTAATATGCAGTCCACAAGCAACCCTAGGTATGGCTGATTTAGAGTACATATGTTTTACTGCTGTGTGGTAAAGTCCAACATGCAAGATTTACAGTTTGTGTCTCCTTCTGGTCCGACTAGATTGGAGAATCTGTCATAAAAGCACAAAAATGAAAAGCCTTTTGTATGTAAGTCCCCAAACTGCTTAATATTTTAGAGATATAGCTTTTGCCAACAGAATCACATCCAATGAAACTTTTTGTGACTTTTTGTGCAAAACAAATGTACATTGTATTGCTGTAATTCAAGAGGGATATAGGGCTGTAAAATCAGAGCAATGGGTTTGTACACAGTCTGCACAAAGGGGCAAGAGAATGAATTAAGTATATGTGTTACACTGTCGGCCAGCTGAGTGACACTCTGACCTCACTTAAATATGAAGCTGAGGACACCAGGGGGCAGGGACGTGCTTGCTGATATATCCTCAATGAGAAAACCTACTTATCTTCATGTCACTCCCTATAGATTTCACTCTGGACAGCCTGCTACCTTAGGGAGTAACCTGTGCTTGTTTACCGCCACACGAAGAGGGTCCACGTATCCTCATGTCACTTCCTGCAGATGGGATCTCAGGCTCCTTGCTACCTTATAAGTCCTTGCTACTTTAAACATAGTGTGACAGTGAGTAATTCATAGCCTAGAGCTGATGAGAGGACTTCCTCCACTCCCCTACTAACTGACAGGCCTGAGTCACAAACGCAAAAACCCAGCCCCTGCCTATGACAGTGCCAAAGACAGGAGGTTCCACTGGAGGGAAATGAATTCATTTTGAATGCAAGGAGCATACAGGCGTCTGCATTCAAAAGGGTTCACACTGATATCTGTGCAAACTCTGTCTAATCTGGTTTATCCTCTTTCTCCATTCTCTCTGCCCTAAACATAAGGACCGCATCTGAAGATGTCCACCTTTCCCAGTGTATCCACAGGCACGTCTTTCTGAGGTCACCTTCTGGAGAGAGCTCAAGCAATCGCATTGAAAATATTATTAAATATGTGGAGAACATTGGCTGTTCATTTCGCTTACTTGAATAACCTATTATCAACATGTCTTCGTGCAGATAGACGATATCGGTTTTACTGGAAGGCAACTCCTGCATAATGTGAGTGATTGAAGTCATTTACAGCACACACATGCTAGCCTGAGAAGGTTATCAGGAGGATGTCTTATGAAACAGTGGTAATGAATGAGAACATAATATGAGCACACTTTTGTTATTGAACATTTGTTATTGAACATATGAGGATAATAACAAAGGGAGATATGGATTCAGGACGCAGTGAGTTCCCACCTTGCCATGGACCTTCTGCCCAGCGTCGGTGCCTTCCAGAAGCTCCTCTCCCCCTTCCCCCGGTGCCACCTTCCTCTGGATGTGGGCATTCTGCTCTCGTAAGGCTGCGATCTGGGGAAACACGGAAATGCATCCAGCAACCAAAGCAGAGGAGACGCAGGCAGAGAATACCATCACAAACACTGGAAACTCCTGTGCACTCCTCCATGAGAATGATGCTCTCTATCAAAATGACCCAATGCTATTTCTCCATCACTGCTGCAACTGGCTTTTTCAGGTGTGAAAATATTTTACTTAGAATGTTGCACAGTGAAGGAAACAGTCTGACAATCAGTTGATCTTATGCTTGTAAGGTGCATTTTACCGTGGGAATGGTAACTAGGTATGACCGCAGTTTAAAACAACAACATCCTTGCTATAACCCACGTTCAACCACTATTGCGTACCGACATTATGTTTGTTCATAATGCGTGTAACATGGTACAGTACAATTTACATTCATTTGCAGGAACAACACTCTCACGGTTCTATAAACAGCTCCCTGCATCACTGTTTGCCCCCTCAGTAACAAGCATGCCTGAGTTTAATTACAGCTGCTGTTACACATTGCTGGTCCTCGTATTATTTCAAGTCAAGTCATGTAACACTGCACAAACAGATTACTATAATTATCTTGTTCAGTGAACCTCATCGCTCTTCATAAGCTGGAGTGTTTGACAAACATACATAATCCTGTTGGTTATGTTTCCGTGGGTTACGGACGATAACAGCAATTAAGGTTGTCTTTGACAGCTCGTGATTAACAACATAGGGTTAACACGTGACTTACCCTTTCAGCAAGTTGTTGGGTAAAATCGACTGCAATCACCCAAAAGAAGGACTTTGCTATTTGCTATTTGTTTGTATCATATTATCCCACATATTGATACACACCTTATCTTGATGTGGAAACAAACAAATCCAGCAACAAAATTCAGTTGGTATGGCAACGGTTTTCCACGACAAAAAAGAAATAGCAAGATCTTCTTTCCATTTTCTCTGTTCTGGTTCTCTGAACACAATAACGTGAGTTCAAACTAATGGATTTGCATGGCATAAGCAATCACTTCTGTTTTCTGGTTAGATAGCGGTTTGCATTTGTTAAATCTGATTACTGTGAAATCATGACTACTAAACCGACTGAAGTGGAGTAAGCAGACAGTTGTTACATGAAGTTTTATCGTGCAATGATGATTGGAATTTAATTGTGTGACAAACCCTTTTTGCAGGTCGTTATAGATGAAAACAACAATAATACATGAAAATATGATGTGACTTTGCTCAATGCAGCATTAGTTGGATTTCAGTAAAAATTGTTAGAAAATTGTTCTTTACAAAATGGGAATATGTAAAATTAAAATATGATACACTTAATATATTGTGAAATCACAGAAATATAGACAGCACTGGATATACATACAGTAGTGCATGTGTGTTCCTCAGTCTTATACAAATACCTGTAAAACTTAAGGTTATCAATATTGAATATTCAGGCATGGTTGATTTATCTGAAATGTATTGTTCTATTGCCCTTCAAGATTTATCAGAGACCTAATTCCCAGGAATGTCATACTAAATATACACCTGAAGCCAATAAAAGATGTGCTAATAAGCTTTAATAGGCTGGAATCCAAAGCCTCAGGCCACAGACACAGAGGAAAATATTCTCATGGCAAAATAACATGGTAGCAAACAACTATTATTATGTGTTCTTTGTAAATATGCAGCTTAAAACCCAATATGTGTTTGAATATTAAAATACAGCAGAGTGCTTAGATAGACATGCACACAGGCAGGGTGTGGCATTGTAAGACTGCTTGGCATATCCAGCCCCACATTTTCTCTGACATATTTATTTCATTTTTTAACAGGGCAACCTTTTGTGCCCTTGAAAGCTATGCCAGTAAAATTGATAGCAATAACTCTTCAGACTCCTCCTCACACATTTGTCGACATGAATATGGTGTATATGTGCATGTGCACAGCGCAACAAATATGAACTCGAAACACTCAGCAAATGTACGGACCTGATGAACCAAAGAGTCTATCCCATTATTTCTCTCTAAATAATAGCTAAAAAGGAAACAATTTCACTTTCCTGTTGCTCCAAATCATGTTTGACTTCCTTCATGTAATGTATTATGCACTGAATTTTCCACTGACACTAGTTGAAAGTGACTCCACACTAGCCCCTATAGACTACCTAGTGTAACACCAGAAGCAACCCAATCTGCTGTTTTTATTCAATGAAGAAAAGGACATGCCATCAAAAAGGGTGAATTTTAGGATACATAACATCCTCATAAATATTTATAGTGCTTTCTAAACAAAACCCAGAGATATCGCATCACTACCCCTAATGAATAGATGTAGATAAAACATGTCATGTATGCTTTCAGTTGGCATATTTGAGCATACACTTGAAGGCACCAGAATTTGCTGCAGCTTAAAAGGATAAAGATTAAACAGTTTATGCTGTTCTCAAACACCTTCTTAAAACCAAATACTGATGCAGTAAAAAGAGTTGACAAGCTCTGTAATGTTTCTAGTCTCAAATTAGCTCTAAAAATGAAAGCAATCATATTTTCTGTGAAGCAGTTATTTCAGCTCATCAAAGCAGGTGATTTCAGACAGAGATGACACCAGTGACTCTCAGAGGCCAAATAGTACTTTTTAAAGGTGTGCATCGCAATGGTTTGCTAGTCACACCTTTCAATCGCACTGAATGGTCAGTTTAAGAAAAAAAAACAATGATAATAAATCATTTCAAAATGCATGAGTGTGAATGTCTCAGATCATTTCTCCGGCTGAAGTGGTTTCATCTGGAGCACACGCTTCCATTAACATCAGACATGAATCAGGAAAGGTCTGGCTTTCAGCTCAGAGCCACATGCAGCAGGTACGGTGCACTGGGACTCATCTTACCATGATTCGAGTCATTTCTGAGGGCTTAACTGACATTAGATATCCTGGGTTACTAAAAAAACTAACATTTACCTTCCTGTCTTTACTGTAAATTGCTCAGGCTGGATCACTGCCTCAATGAACCCGTAGGCCTCTCAGACCTGGAGGTGGATTACAGACAGGGGCCTGTGCCTTGGGGTGTCCTTCATGGGGTTCTGTTAGCAGCCTAACCCCAGCTAAATTCCTCTGCTATCAGATGTGGGCTTACAAGAGTTACCAGATCTGACACATTCACTGCCATACTTTGCTGAAGCCTCTTCTCATGTTCACTAAACCTGAAAGTCACGGTGGAAGCAGGAGTAAGAAATCATGATAAATATATAAGTACAGGCTGAAGCTCAACCCGCACAACTGACAAACAGTTTACAGGTCCCCGTGGATAACAATTTCATAAACAGAATCATGTAGATGAGTGCAATATTTGAAGAAAAAATGGCTGGGTGTCAACATATGGAGTCGATGTCCAGGGGCAGGATGACAAACATACACTGCTGTTGTCTCTCTTGAGCAAAGAAAATTCCCTCAGAATTCAGCTGATGTACTGCACATTTCTTTCTTCTGGCCAATACCAATTTAATATCACACAAACTGTACTTTCATACCTAGAAGTATATAAATTGGAGGAGATAATAAATCCACCTTCAAATTGAGCAGCATATGAGTTCTGAGGTGTGAGGAAATCAGAGGAGGCAAGGATTTATAAACAGCGACACTTCAGCCCAACGGAAAGTTTTTGGTTGGACCTGCAGGCCTCTATAAATCACCCATGTAAACACCTTTCACTTGGTGAGTGCCTGGCACATCCAAGTGAAAGCTTTCCCTGGGGTTCATTTTTAAACACTTATTGGCTTTTTCCCAGGGAAAAAAAAAAAAAAAAACTTACAGTCCCAAGTGAGGTCTCACTCACCGCAGAAGTGCTGTAAACAGCTGATCTCAATCTCAAATCAATTAACCATCTGCCAAAGCTGCAGCCATGAGACGAATACGCTACCTCACAGCCTCCCAAATCTGGACACTGCTATTCCCACCCATAGCAACTGTTGCCAGGTAACAGGCACTCCCTATTCACACCTCTCTGCTCAATCTCGCACCTGTCTTCTTCTTGAAGGGGGATCGGAAAGATGGTGAGCAGTGAACAGAAATGGGGGGGGTGGGGGGTAGTTATGGCAAAGGTCCACCCACGAATATTCATGTCCTTAATAATCTTGCCCTGTGTCACAACTGTGCAAGCACTTTTCAGTGGAATTCTACCATTTAACACTTTTATAAAATAAGGTTAATAAAATCTTTTTATTATTATTATTGTTATTGTTATTATTATTAGTAGTAGTATTATGCATTATTACGCATTGTTTGAATATTCAACATTTAACCTGTTCAGCATTACTGTTTCATTGTTGAATTAGATTATAATGTATTTAATCTGCAGATGCCTTTGTTCAGCCAGAAAGGTGCTGTCGCACCTACATTCAACTTTCAATGAACGCTTAAGTTTACGTTACTGATGCAGGTTTTCTATGATCTTTGTTCACGGCTCCTCATCCTGTCACCACTCGGCCATGGCCTCAGACTCATTGTCTTTGATCTGACAACCTGAACCCTCTGCCTGGGCCCTTCACAGGTAAGCTCAACAGAGGTTAAACATCGACAGCCCCCCCTCCCACCAATATTATCAGACACCATTATTAACATAGGTGCACCAGACCTAATAGCAGTAGATGAGCTTTCGGAGGAGATTGAGGCTGAGTGGGGAAAATTATCATTAAAATGATTCCCTCCGCTCTTTTGTGAGGAAGTAATAATTTGGCTGTGTAGGAGCACACGCCCGAAGGCTCTTTCAGCTGGAACACGAGCATCTGCAGTTATGGCGCGTGGCAGATGAGGGGGATTATATCACTGGGCTAATGGCTCCGTGTGACACGGAATCGCTTCTTTCCCAAAGCAGAATGGCTAACTTTCTGATTGGACCTTAAATTAGGTTTCAGCAGTCAAGCAAAAAAAAACTATGTGACTACAACTGCTGTATCCTGTTACATGGAGGTTTACTTCAACAATATATTCTTATGTTGTTATGTAGTCTCAGGTGTATGACATTTAAACGTGGAAAGTACTTCAGTAGGATTATATTTCATGGGAAAAGGGTGATGTGAACTTCTTACACATAAAAGAAATTTCAAAACATTGAACAACTTAGAATAACAGCATCTGTGGGCATTAAGTACAGTGGTACAGAAGATGCAGCATGAAAAATCATTCCCATCAAGCAGGCTATATTATGGAGGGCTGTGGTGGCACTCACTGAAAATAAGAAAAAATGGAAATAAGACCTCTCACCTCCTGGTTTGCTGATGCAAGCTCCTCCTCCAATGCCGCAACCCTCTCCAATGATACCCGCAGCCTCTCCCTCACCTGCAACCAACGGAAGGCAATGAGATTTTTTTGGAAAGGGATGTGTTCTTACAGTATGTCAACCAGCCTAGTTGCAGGGAACAGTAATTAGGACAAGAGAGCTGCAGCTTCACATCCCCTTGACAATGCTGTTTCACCCTTCAGGAAGGTTTTCAACCTGAACGGCTTCAGCAAATATCCAGCTGTATGGTACGTCAGCCTGAATTAGATCATTAGTGAGGACAGTTGTGCCAATTTCCCCTGAGAGTTCTGAAACACAACTCAGGGGACAGATGATTGGTAAACAGGAAGTTGCTCTTCCTTCTGCCTCTTTCCAACAGTCAAGCATCTTCTCTCCTTCGCACAATAGACCACTCTCCGAACCAGGCAATTGGTTTTATTACTAACGCAGTTCTGGGAACACGTCTTCACCCAACACAGGAAGAAATCTGTAATGTACTTCCTCTTCTATCATGTTAACATCCTGCATTTGTCATACTGAAGGTGCAATTTTTCCTCTTCACAACACACTGACCTCAGTAGAATCAGACACAGGCTGACCTCAAAGATGGGATTACAGGCCTAGAGATTTCTGGGCAAAATGGCGGCGCTGGCAAAAACCTCCCATGAATCAAACGACTTTTATTCTTGATGTCGCTTGCAACAGAGGGATGTAACAAATGACAGAATGGGCTGAACATAGTGATGCAGCCTGCAAAATAGTTCATTGTCAGAGCAGTGCTCCAGCCTAGTCTTCCACCATTAATCAACTGTGCTGGGATCATAGCCAAGGCTAGACATGACACAGGGCATTCAGCACAACAGGAAGTAAAGTCGTCCTTTGATTGGATCTTACAAGTCTTCCATATGAGGAGACACTGCAAAGAGTGACCCTGTGACCCCACTATTTATCTTGTCTAACTGAAAAATCTGTAATCATTTACACTGTCAAAGCACAGGTGACTCTAGCAATCATGGATGTTTGATTTAAGGCTGCTGGAACTGAACCGAGACAGAAAAGTTTAGCATGGTCGACAGAAAGAGAAAAGTTTCATCAGTCTTTGAATTGTCTTTGGCTCCCTCTTACCTTCTCGTCCAGAGCCTTGTGGTGCTCGAACAGGGACTTGAGCGCTTTTAGGACCTCGACCTCGCTGGAGACGCCAGAAGGTGACTGGGCCTGCCGCTTGACCACGGTCATGCGCAGTGACCGCTCATGTCTGGACACGAGGCACTCCAAATGCTCCAGCAGCAGCTGTAGGGACACATTCCACATTGTCAGTATCATCCATCTATCCATCCATCCATCCATCCATCATCCATCATTGCAACAGCAGTCATGCTGATGTGATTTACTGATCACTTGATCAGTAGATCATATGTTTTTACTGATCCCCATACTGCACCACACAACTTAAATTAAGTGACATATGAAAGGCAAAGAATGGCTTCATATTAAATTAAAAGTCTTAATGATTTTGTGATTTATTATATTATGATGATGTTACAATGTGTATCCACTAAGAATCAATCAAGACATCTGGAGGAAATCGAGGAACTGCAGGAAAAGAATATACTTACATGAAAAGAAAACCTAAAAGAACAACTGTTACTGTTACAGACAGAATCATTAGGAATCAATATAAATTGTGGATATCATGTTTGGGTGCAGATCCAGCAGGGAAACTAGCTTCTGTACATTTATGTGAGGTAAATCCACAGGGAATAAAAACAATGGGAATGTGAGATTAATGAAACCCTGGGAAAAACAACACATAAGAACGCACTCAAAATATTGCTTTACCACATTCAATAATTGCAGGTAGCACAGAGACCTGCAAGGCATTCTGGGTGCTCTGGGCCAGAGCACTTTGTCCAATAGTTTGTCTCTGCGTTTGCTGTCAAGGGGCTAAGATCTGTCAAACTGGCAGTTTGTGGGATGGTCTGAGGAATCGCCCATGTAGGGCTTTTAGTCAGGAGCTCAGAAGGCCAGCAAAACATTGACCTCGATTTTCGCTCTTTCCCAACATTGACCTGGCTGTTTATTCCTCTCGTCTGCAGTGCGGTTTTCCCAGGACGCTCATAAGAAAAGTCTTGACTGTGCAAGCTAAGCTAAAAATCCCTCTCTGGCGACGCCTCATATTGAAGCAGGGTAGCGTATGCTGTGTTACCCTCTGTGTTAAGTGGCTGACTTAAGCTCTCACTGGAGCCTCTATATTACTGATATGACTGGCCACAGAGAGACAAACCCATGTGGATATGCATGCATTATTGCAAACACTGCGTTTCAGCATTCGGCTGGCTATGATTCCATTTTTGAATAGTAATACACATGGGGATTACACATATTATGTACATTAAAGTATTGTAATTGTAACAATTTGCTTTCATTTTAGCATTACTGTAATATCAACTAATATGGGGGGTCAAAGGAGGTTGGGTCTACTATAGCCCCCCCCCTCCCCATGTTCCAAATGGTTTTAAATGGCAGTGAGCCCTCTGTACATTTTTCCATTGTGACTGGTTGAGAAAATATACCACCTGGAAACAAAGCTCTTTCAATACACATTCATACAATGAAAGAAAACTGTAGCACTACACGATGTCATAGCTGTAATTGTAGCTGCATTCGATTTGTGCATCACAGAGCAGTCTGGTGCTCTCCCGACGTGAGAGGTGCCACACAAAATTGATGTGATCGACTGACCGCTTCACGAGAAAAAGATGCGGCGGGACACCATGGCTGACACGACGCTGACGCGGCCTCCGTTTGTCCTCGAGACGCTGAAGGACGGGCAGCAGTCAGGGATCCCCCAACACCAGCTCACACAGCTCAACCAATCAGTGGCTCTTCGCTGATCGCCCCCTTCAGAAAAATAAGCCCCCCCCCCCCCCGTCTCCGCTTACTCCCCCCTCTGGCTCTCTTTTCCTGCAGTCTGCTTCAACCAATGGCATGTTCGTGTGAAGTCCGATATATCATCAATATATCAATCATATGTGCACAGTCTGATTCAATCAGCTATAGGAAACTGTGTAAAAAAACATTAGGGTTGCAATTTGAAAACAGACTCATCAATATATGGGGAAAGAAGAGGATTCAGAGTGTCAATGAGGGCAGAAACACTTGAGTTTGACACAGAATATATCTCCAAGTTACAATGTTATTGAATACATGGCTGGGGCACAGAGAGAATTATGGCATGTGTCCTTACACCCTCTGTTAATTTCCCTGAAATATATGACATTCTTTGTGTACAGTAATGTGCAGCTCTGCACTTCCATGGCCATGTAAATCTACGGTTTGGATTCTCTCCAAGTCTTGAAGGTTTAATGTTATTTTTCATACTGGAATTCAAATCCCAGTTTTCCCCCAGATCAATTGCTAATTAAATTTCCAAACAAGAGGTCTAATGTTCTTCAAGCCCCATATGTCTTCATACCAGATGGAGATTTAACAATCAGATACAACTGCACTGCAGTGACTGCATGAGTTTAGGCCACATTAAAAATTTGACTCACCAATAAAATAGTAGCAAAAAAAAGGATAAAAATTTACTGAAAATAAAAATTTTCTTAAATATTTATAATGTTTGTAACTATTATTTTAGAATGCAATTTTCAGAAAAGGAGATGCATCCAGTAATGGTCGAAGTAATTATGGTCAGATATTCATATTGGATACTTGACTAAAAATGCTACCTAAGAACCTGAAGCAAGGACATAAGCAGAGTCCCAGCTGCTATGTGGAACTTCCTCCACAATGCATCCAACCTCCAAACCCATAGGGGGCGCCACTTACTCTTGTGTTGTTCCTCTCTGCCTTCAGCTCAGAGATCTCCTCCTCTTTCTCCAGCAGCTGCTCTCTGCAGGCATTCAGCTCCTTGGTCAGGGCGGCAAATTCCTGCAAGGGGCAGAGCAGCAGACCAGGTCAGAATTACAACCCACACCTTCCACAGCTGGGATACAGGGATGCATTCAAAAACAGGTCCACTTACAGACACAGAGGAGTTCTGGTTGTGGGACAAAATAAAATCCAAAGGAAGCGGCTAAGCAGACTTGTGCCATGCGTGGCTGTTCACGGTTTCAAATATTCCCACCAGGCAGCAATTCCTTTTCCTCACCGCATCAAGCTGTTCTCGCTAATATCTATTTGTACAAGTCACCCACATTTATAGAATTATTACTCAATTACACATAATATTACACATACCCATTTTTATAATAAAAATATGATTCCCTTGTGTAGGAGACAAACACCCTTTGTGCCTATGCCTTTATTATCAGCACAGTGCAATATTTCTGGACTGCCCCATTCACAAGAATCTCTGGGAGGTATCGTCCATGTACAATAAAGGTCTTCTGTAAATCTTCTGTCAAATGATTGCCTGAAAACTGCTGAAACTCCATTCTCTGAGAATGACCCAGGATGCCCTTCAATCTGCCTGCTCTATCGCTAAGAGAGTCCAGGTGTGTCGATCCACATGCCAGTAGTAAATAAAGACTAGTGTGCAGATGTGCTCTTTAGATAATGCACCCCACACTGAACTTAAGGCCAAAGCTGGCTGTGGCCTTACACAAGATGGCTTTTTGGTCACATGCTTGAACTAGAGGGGATTTTCTTTGATTATTTCCTTTTATTGCTGATAACAAAACAAAGGCCCTCGCCAGGTATTGCCAGCGGACCTGAATGAAACAAATTAAACCGCTGGTTCCAGGAAAGTGAAAATCCAGCACAGAATGAAATGGGATTTAGCGTGCAAACGGTGATCTGCACACAGTAGCAAAGAGGATTGCCCCAAACTGTGGGCACAGGTCCAGACATAGTAGACTCAAGCATGACTTTTACTGCACTCAACAAAATGAAATGTGGTAATAGGATCATCGGTCATCAGCACGTAGCGTATTGGTGTAACAAGCCTGTGTGATGGACCGGTCCATCAAAAAGTGTGGCATACATACAGTCATTCTACATAGGCCAGGGGATGGGGAAGGTGTGTTTGCTCAAGTTTCGCATCTCAGTTAACATAGAAGAAATCGTAGGAACACAGTCAAATGGCCTGCAATACACAGTGAGTCAGCCAGGTGAGCAAAGACAGTGAAGCATTTCACAGGCGGTGACTAGCCAATCACATTGTCTTAAATGTGGAAAAATGTATTACAAAAATGAGGCATCTGAGTCCATTTACATGAATTGACCATTGAATATTCACCTAATGTCACCATCAGCGAGCAGAATTACTTTTAGCAATTAGTTCCATGGCAGAGAACAAAAATTGACAAATGACAATCACTATTCAGCTTTGTCCAGTGCACTAGCATTTGTCATGACAACTGTAAAAATCAATGGCAGTAAAGACACCAGCAGGACAGATTACCTGGTACTGCAAAGGGTCTCCCAGGACTTTCAAAGAAAAATGCATATATAGTATGAGATATACTTCTATTTATAATTAATTCAATAAAATGTAGTGCTTGAATATCCCGGGTTCATTTTTGTGTCCTGTTACATACTGCACTAGCTTACTCGTGGCCTCCCATACTGATGCTCTCTCTGTATAGTGTTTTTTAAACACCCCTCTTAAAAAAACGAGGCAAAAAAAAGACACACGAGCTTCAGCCTACCAAACAGCCGTGCGGTACATTACACACGGCCAGACAGGTCTTGCAAGGTGACAAAAAAGAATACCCCGATGGGTACCTGTGTTGTGATTCAGAGGTTGCTGGCGGGTTGGAGTTTTGAACTCAGTTACGAGTGTGGTATGTGAATGACTCATGAGCGTGTGCTGGCGGGTGAGTGATGGGAAAGCCTTCTCCGAGAGACAAGGAGACTTTGGCGGGACGCGATCGGGCCCTCAAGGACAATAACGATGCTCTTAGGTGTATTGATCTCCGCTAGGTCCACAGTATTCACCTCATCACAGCTGTGTAATTACATATGGATTATGGCAGCTGAAGTTGTTCGAGGGTCAGAGTAAAAGCCGACAGAGTTTTCACATTAATTTAGGTAAAAACTGGTGCGGCGCTACTTGATTGGATTTTCTGGATTCAGACGTGATTACTATCACCTTTTAAGGAAACTTCGCTTGAGACACTGAAGTAAAAATTGTAGGATTTGACTTGTTATAGACAACAGCAGCTTTTTATTCACTATTTTATTCAACTTTCTAGTTTTGAACCAAATGTGTCTGCTCTCTGTTTTCTTAGGGCAAAATGTCCTATCCAACATTCCAATCAACACCTACCTTCAGCACCATACTATTGTATCGTCTCCCAGCACAGGAAGTATTCAACACCATAATCCTCAGTTTCCTGAGAAAATGTGTTTCTGTGAGGAGAGGCAGACTACGGCTGGGGAACTACAGAGCCTTGCCAATTGTTCTGTTCATGATTCCACATAAAATAGGCCTTACACCACAGTGCATTGAGACGGACTCACTTCCTATCAGCGTGCAGAGGCCAGCGGAGATGAGACTCCATATTGACTGAGCGCTGATGGACTCGGGGGCTCCCGGCATCATGGCGCACTACTCAGAGCGTCCGAATCGATTTCGCTGCCCTACTGCCTGCACAGCTTTCATTCTGCACACCTCGGACGCAGGACATCAAAGAGCGCCGGTCAGAATAATGCGTGAAAGGAAATCGGAAATTCCAAATCACGCCAGCCGTCGTTTTTTTTCTGATCTCGCCATCAGCCTCAATCTCTAGCCCTTTGCAGACCGGACTTAGCTTGTTATCAAAGTGAATAGTTCTGCCGTAATCCAAGATGGCAAGAGAGAGTACTTGACAACACCGTCCCTGAATTTAATGGACCAAGTGTACGTCAGACCTAGTGCAGCTGATTGAAATTTCCTGTTGAAGATGTCACACCTCTTTACTGTTTCTGCAGTGACCATCCTCACTTCCTGTCAGGGCCATGCAGTTATTTCCCATTCTCAGAATTCCAGGTGCTTTGGGTAAAACTCATCCTGTAATACTGTGCCGCAACAGCACTTTAAATGAAAATAGTGTTGATGTACGAGACAATAAACCAAGGGAAATTGTTTGTTTGGCCATACCAATGACTAAATCCGCCTTGCAAAATTGTAAATCTACCTTGCAAGGGCTTAGGTGCTTGAAGCTGTAACTGAGGTTTCATTTTCAAAAACACGCTATTTTTTTCAGAATTCCAAAATGTTCATTTTAAATTTCAAATTGAATTGAATTGACATACTGATATTTTTATTACTTTAGGTACCCTTTCAAGTTACCTTGCCAGCTGTTCAGCTCTCTGCTCTTTCAAGTACCATGTGACGTAATAGCTACAGTGCTGCATTCGTGACCTCAATGGCATGGGTTCAAATCCTAGGTTGGAATTTGTCCTGTTGTGTCCTGAAGCAAATTAATTAATTTTGATTTCTCTAACACAAATCTGTCAGATTAGCTTGGAGCTCCAGTTAGCTGTCTGGGTTACAGTTACTACAGAAACAGCAGGGAGGGAGACGTGTTCCCACAGAAAAACGCACTGCATAACGGGAAGTCATGAGCTGAAACAAACCAAGCAGAACCGCTGAGTGCCCATTACTGGGTTAGGTTCAGATCCAAACCAGCCATCGCACCAAAATAACCCTCTGCAACACAAAAAGACGAAAGTGAGTGACTCACTGTGCAGCTCAGTGTGGCTGTAAATGCATTTAAAACAACACCTACTTACTGTACTGCATATGTTAAATTTAGCATACTGTAATCCCTTGCACTCAAGCTCCTTGTGACAGTACACAGGGGGAAATGGACAGAGGTGATTGTTAAAACATCCGATCTAGGGGAGAATGTTACAAGCTGCAGTTAAAAAATAGAATTTGTAAAAAGAACCTTTGAGCCGTCACATAAATTGGTCCAAATATAAAGAGCGGCAGTCCAGTGAGTGTATTACAAAGAGGCCGTGGGCTGGATGTGCGCCAGGCGGGGCTTGTCAGACAGCGATGATTAAGCAGGAAGTCCCACGGTGCTGCGGTGTGGCTCCGGGGGGGGTGGTGGGGGCACGGCCTGCATCTCCTCAGCCTCCCTCCCGCCCCCCTCCCGCCCTGTCGCTATTAATTAACACCCTCACACTTGTCCTCGGCGTGCCACCAATTCCAGACAAATTCATCACACCGCAGCAAGGGGAAAGCGAGACAAAACTCGCCTTCAAAGACAGAAAAAGCTCTTCCATCAACATTCACATTTTTAATTTTCTAGCACACTTGTTGCGAGTGTAATACAGAATTGCCTTACTAGCAAAAAAGACGGTTGCTATGGCCATATTGATAGGTTGTTTCTGATTACACATGCATGCTGGTTGCATCCATAAACATATCTCTGCTCCTGGAAACATGCAGTGACTATTGAACCATCACAGAGAGGATTATATTTGACATTTTTAGTCGAGCTACATAAAACAAGTCTTTTTCCTCCCTCCAGCAGCCCTGGCAAGGGGGCACAATATTTCACAGCGACACATAAAACCTCAGGCGTAATGTTTATGCTTACCATAAACCGAAACAATTTTAAAAACCTCTTTCGCCAGTGACATTCCTCCTCTGGCAAGAAAATTATTCATACACTTAAACATGCATCTGGTGACCCCCTTGCTGGAACCAATGCAGTTCAATCTATGCATCTCTCTTTTATGGCCCTTTTTGAAAATAATTTTTAAAAAAATTCCAAGAGAGGCTCTCCCCCACGCTCTGATCTCGTTTATCTGGGGTGAAATTGTCAAATCGAGTGGGCGGCGGAGTGAATCGGCGCGAGAGGCGATCGCTGAGATGTGAATAACGGCGACCCTGGGCGTGGACAGTGACGGAAGCGGGGATGCAGGTGCGGGTGATAACTGATTGTCTCTGCTTCCCTTTGGAGGACGACGTTCCGCGACCACCGCGTTTACCGCCACAGGGGCTTGGCGGGCTTGGCAGGCCTGGGCCGGCGACGGTGGGGGCAGGGGGAGCGGCCCCGGTGCATGCTGGGAGCGCTGCCGCCTCACCGTGTCACCCTGCGCCACAGTGTCCAACGTGACACGCGTTAAAACCTGTTTACTAGCTCTGCGTGTCTGGTTCAGGGGAGCGGGCACGCGGGCCTGTGCAAACATGATTACAGCGTTTACTCTTGCTCTGTATCAAGCCTTTAATCAATCAGCTTAATACTATCAATCAAGGAAGAAGCTGTTCTTCTAGCCACGGGGTTAAAGACAGAGAGTGAAAGCTTGTTCTTCAAAGCCTACCGCAAATAACCTTGTCACTGTAGGCTTGTGAAATGTCACATTAGAAGAGCTAAGTTTACACCTTTAAGGCAATTCAAACCCTTAACATTCAGAAGTCATTTCCAGAGCTTCGTATTTCAGAGTACCGTGGGTACAGCTTACAGTAAAGCATTAAAAAGATAATGCCTCCAAGAAAAGTGCAATAAAAGCCGGGCTTGGCAGAAATCGGATGTTGGATTTGGATGTAAACAAAAAATCTACCCTATTCAACATACATCCTATATTCAACAACTTCATAAACATCTTGTATTAAATTTTAGGATTTTCTGCATATTCAACAAAATCAAATATGTTACCGCAGGCAAGATTCAATCTACACAAAGTCTTTTTTTTTCCGAGAGCCCTTTCTTTCCTTTACTGGAATGCATGTGAAGTAGATCTATTTCTTATCATAGTACCAACCCGCCACCACATCCCCACCCTATCTCTGCAGCTGATCCTTCTGAGCCAGCCTCAGACTGAAACACTGGAATGGTACACAGTTTTCACAAACATGCTTACAGCCTGGTACCAGATGGGACAAACAGTATTTCTTAAGTTGAAAAAGCTCAACTGCAGTGTGTCTGTTTACCTGAAAGTAGAGAAATAAAGACGAAAGCAGGACGGTATAAAAAGGAAACGGGGGAAACTCCAGATGTCAGCCTAATTAAGCTCAGAAAGGAAAGGGAAAAAACCTTTGGAGTTTCCCCTGAGGACATGGGATCCTAAGTTTGTGTCTGTGGGTTTGACACATGGAGACTGCAGAATTAATGTCTCTCAAGCTGCTGAAGAAGACTGAAAAATCAAGCACACACCTTTGATGAAGAAACAATTCATTTACAGTACTAATGAGAGATACATTTAGAGCTCTGAAAGGCACTTTGCCAAAATTTCTTAAAATCAATTAAAATAAAACATTTGAATATATGTAGTACACTGTAGTACAAGGTCATTAAAATAGCCCTGGGAGGTCACCATATCCATACTTCTGGTATATAACACTATAGTAAAAGATATTATAGAGTATAGTAAAATATATAACGTATCACATAAATAAAGTTAATTATCAATGGTTTTAAATACATGCACATGACAAGGCAAGATGAAAGTCCTGGATGGGATGCATAAGCTGTTCTCCTTGTCACAATGCTCTTACTGTATCTTAAGTTCTTTCATATAACTTAAACAGAAGTGATGACACAAGGTCAAGTCAGGAAAGCATAGCATCATTAAGAATTCATAATATTTAGCCATGTATGTTCAAATGCAAATGTGTACATGAAGCAAGTCCCTTAAAGACCTGCTTCTTCACCACAGCAGAAAACAGACGAGCAAACTGTAGCAAAGAAAACAAGCCTGACACTAATAGAAGCTATTCTTACATGCGTCATGGCACTCATTACTAATGCTCTAATAGGGAGGAATTGTGAGGCCTTCCCAGGCAAAAAAACAAGCTTCTAACACAAGCCTTGAGCATCACATGACCCGATTTATCCCACCTGTGTCTGTGCTGTGGGGGTAGTGGTTTTCTCCCTGGAAATGGGTTAAAACCTATTGATCTAAACTTAAATGCCACAGCAACAGGGGTAACATTTGTTAATTCTGAGCCAGCAATGAGCCAGCAAGCCAAACACAGTTCTAACAGTGCAGAAAGTGTCTGTTCCAAAGCACTGTGCCTGGATCAGTTTCAGTAGTTTTCACATAATGTTTGGGAGTAAGAATAAGCCTATGTTTTGCAGATCCCAGATCAGGCATTGGGGGCAAAAAGTACAAAGGTTCAGTGACAGATGACATCACCTCTGTACTTTTCAAAGCAGGTGTGTGCATGCAACATGTTTCTCAAATATGCAAAAGACAGTACTTCAACTTAAAAAGAGGGAGAGTTCAGCCCTGCCCTCCTCAAATTCCCCTCCCTTCTCTGCCCCCAGCCCTGTATCTTACAAGGGATGGATTATAGCAAAGCATACAAGTTACAAATAGTGAGGCCAATAACAACATAACACTCTGCTGTTAAGACCTAGCAACTCCAAGCACTGCTTCACATAATGGTAAGCACAGGGTAAACACCTGGAAAAGCTCAGTTATTGAACTGCAGTCCACAGCGTTAATTTGCACAGTTCAGCTCAAACATTTCCTTTATACCGTATGTTATGTCTCCCTTACAGTTATTTATTTATTCGTAAGCTGCCCTAACGTGGTGTGACTTACAAAATATGATAAGACACAAGAGCAGCATATAAACAGCAAAAAGACAAGTACAGCACAACCAGTAGCATACCAGACAAATACAAGCAGTTACCTAAACTGCACAGAGCAGCAAATACAATTTTGAAAGGGAATTGCTAAGGGGTAGCAAATTACTTCAGACTGTAATGGCATTTTCACAGAAATGCCTGCACACCTGAATCAACAGCAGTATGTTACAGCCAGCGGAAAATTCGTGACTAGAGCAGCAAAGAGACTAATTCCCTGTGCTTTAAATATTCAAAAAGGACGTGTACAGTGTGCAAGCTCCTCTCCTTCTGAGCACAAAGAATGTGAACATGATAATGGCATGACCCGATTCCCATGGTCTCAGCAATGACGGTCTGGTCTTGAGGGTCAAAAATGCTTTTCAGGAAACATTCGTACAGTTCCCCTTTGGCTTTGGATCTGAACATTAAAAGATACATTCATGAAACATCACATTCAGTACATGCCTAGCCTACATGTGACTAGCCTACACAAACAAACAATATGGACAGTACTACGCTAGGCATTTTATTTATTCTTTTACCGCAGATCACAATCGTACCGTGATTGCGCCCAGAACCAGTTGCTGATAACATCTGGATTAAAACAAAAGCTGTTATTCTACGGGTCACAAGATCAATACCCATGGAGTGAGGGCAAGTGCTTTTATCACAAATAATTACTCAGCGGACAAGAGAACACACCATGTCTGCTTTCTCACAGGAGAGCAATACAAATGGCCCAGTTAAACAAGTGCTGTAAAAAATCATATTAAATATCAGATTATTAGTAATGACATGCAAATGAATTTATATTCAAATTAAACACTAATGAGATCATTTTAAAGTCAGATTCCAACATTCATTATAACAGGAGGATAACTAATAGCTGGCAGACATGTATAGCGCTGCACATGTTTGCTGCGGTGTAGAGACACAGTAATTGGAGGTAGGATATATGTCCCTGAGAAAAAGGCCTCCTTCAGTGTTGCATTCACTACAAATTAAACTAGCCGGAGGCCTCTTGTTAGTTCACGATCAGCCCATAATCAATTCATTAAACACAGTTAACACTTTAACACACAGGTAACTAACCAAATGGAATGCATGCACGAGCATCACAGCTTTTATTCCAGCTTTACCATGGTGACAAGGTGGCATCTTAAATTTCACTTCAAATGGACTGATGTCTTGCAATGATAATACTGAATACTACTAAAATTAAATTGAATTTTAAACCCTTGCAAATGTTACATTACATCATTGACATTTGGCAGATGCTCTTATCCAGAGTGACTTGCATCGCTTCCAGTTTTTTTTCTTTTTTTTTTACATCCATTTATACAGCTAGATATTTGCTGAGGCAATTGCAGGTTAAGTACCTTGCCTAAGGGTACAGCAGCAGTGCCCCAGCAGGGCAACCTTTTGGTTATGAGTCCTGCTCCTTAACCACTATGCTATACCGCTGTCCTGCTCTCATGACTGAACTGTTTTTGATCAAAAGCTGCAACAGGGGGACTCAAACCTTGGTCTCCATGAAGATTGCAGCTTTAATGCAGCGTGTTATTCTGCTTGGCCAAATTAATGTATGTTAATTAAATATTCACTTCAAGGAAATAAAAAGGGAAACACTGAAATTCACTGCCTGTGCTTCCCTATGGCAGTCAGGATAAATGGAAGACTCATTCAGTAACTCACAGCAGTAACAGTGGAACTCTCTTCTATGGGAGAAGAACAGCGCTTCAAATACACAACACAGACGTTATCCTCAATTAAATCTTATGCCATAAGGCTGGTCTCATACATTATCCTGAGAATCTGCTGCTACTTCTCATCCTGTGCTGACTCAGCTGATCTACCGGACGAGAACAGACAGCCCCCCCCCTCAACGTATGTCTCCCATTGTCCTGATTTTGCAGTTCTGAGATAGGTCATATTAGGGGTGGCATGGATGAATAAATTCATTATTTCTCAAACAATTAAATAACATGTTATGATCAACAGCATTTACACAGAAAGTACTTACTATTTTTCACCCTGAGCAGAAGTCTGAGACTAAACACAGATTTCATGTAGCACCTCACTCTTCTTGGATCAGTTACATCTGTATGTATGTGTGTTATTAAAAGGTTTCACACTGTTCTACTGAAACAGGCCATGAAAAGTTGTTAGTTTTTGCAAGTATTAAATTACATGTATTTAGGAGACACTGTTATCCAGAGCAACTTCCAGCAAAACAGGACATAAGTGTATCCATTCAAGTTAAATGGGCAACAGTGTCAGACCAGGCTAACAACACTCTCAGACCAGTGAGTGTGAGCTTAATACCATTCAAGACCTACTACAACTTGTGCAACCTGTCTAGGCAACGGCAGCCAAGTACACTACAGTGCATGAATCACTACAACACAGCATCCAAAATGCATCACAATACTACACGTAAAATAAATATCAAATACTAGAGGTAGCAGGTGTTAGGGGGTGGGGATTGAAGTAGAACCAAGATGCACTCTGAAAAGGTAAGTCTTCAGTCTGCGTAGGAAGATGGCCAGTGATTTCGTTGCCTTAACCTCTGTGGGGAGGTCATTCCACCACTAAGGGACCAATACAGACAGGGAGCATGTTTGAGAGGAGCGACCCCGTCGGGATGGGACAATCAGTAGCCCCAAAGTAAAGACTTGTGCATGTTAAGGATGAGGTAAAGGGCATACGACCAGTAGGCCCTGGACAACTGTACTGCCTGAAGGCATGTACTGTACACTGTTACACATTGACTCACATCTATGTAAAACACTTCAGCATTTTGGTATTAAAGCAGTCATATTTCATGCAGAAGACACCCACTGAGGACAAGCAGTAATACAGAAAAGGATTTTAAGTCTTTATTTACATACTTCAGTTGAACCTACAGAGATCTCCAAGGTCTGTGTGAGGGAAGAAAAATAGCCTACGCTATAGAGCAAGGAGTGTATCTAGGTTCCTACTGAGACAGTATGGCTGGAGTCAGTACATGGGCATTTGTGTTGGTGGCAAAAATATTGAGGTCTGTAACCTTGAAAGGGATGTTTAAAAAAACAACGCTATTTCAATCCACAAAATCCGCCCATGTAATGACACTGTGAGTGAACAGACAAAACTGTACATTCTGCAACACCCTTACAGCAACCTCCCTGATGGCAAAAAAAAATCCATGTATCCATGGTAACGGTGAATTGTTTAGAGAGCGGGAAGCGTTGTGCATGTTCAGGTTTTGCGTGGGTTTTTGAGGCAGTGTCATTTAACCAGCTAGCGAACTGACAAAAACAGCCATTCAGCCGGCATATAGATGTAAACCCTGTCAAGCAGTGCCTGAACTCAGAATCAAAGATCTTCTTGTGGGGGGGGGCAGCCCTCAAGGGAGCTGTCAACATTGATAAATCTGTTATCCAATGGGGAATACAGTCCAGCATGGGCCAAAAGACACCGATGCACCCATTATAGTGGACGTGACCGGGCACTCATCGGTCATGGTAGGACAGTGCGACAAAAGTGCACGCTGTCACCTTTCTATTCTTTACTGCAGCTACCGTGAGGATGATTGGGTGAAATGAAGGGGACCAGAGGTGATTAACTCTCACCCTTGCCTGGGGAGTTAAGAGGGGGTCTCGCGCCTCACGTAGAGGTCCCGAGGCCTGTGTATATAAACCTGTTGACAACAAAATTACAGCCACGCAATTTATTGCCCTTCGGCCACCCTCACTGATTTGGATCTACTAACAACGGCAATAAAGGACCTCTGACCAAGTCCTTTATTTGTGTTTGGAGAGGGTAACATAAAACACATTCCATCGAGACTGGCTTCCGAAGAGAGACAATATGAATGAGATTCTGTCATCCTGCCCTGTTATGCATCCATCATGATGCACTGCCCACCAAAACTCTAGTTGAACATTCTAGAATGTCTCTTTTAGGGGCTTAAGCGATTACACTAGGCTATTGACATGGGCCAGGGTAATGCATATGACTTATCAGAGGAAAACTCTGCACCAACTCCATGTCTATGATGTGCTCGGATAGATTGGGGGTGTCTCAGTTCAACCTGAACCAACAAAACATTTAGCTTATACTGAACATGAGTCATAAAGTCTCTGCAAAGCGTTGCTTGGGTTCTTTGTCCAGTGATGTGAATTTAAAACACCCTTGCTAAAATTATGCATTTATTCTGGGAGATAACTACAGGGTAGGCAGTGGAGGAGTCGCATATATAAGCTGTAACCTTGGGTTGATTCTTGAGTTAAAATTATGTTTGTATATATAAATACACATTTCAAATCTGTGAGTGGAAAATTTCCACTTGGAGGCCATCTGAAGTAGAAATTATGGAAAGTTGAGTGGTTGAAGCACATATCAATTCAATCAGTACCACAGTGCAGATTTATAAACACTTTGCACATCTGACCAAACACTTTTCAGAGGTTTTAATTTCTCATAGAACAACACTAGATGCCTTCTTTAAAGTCTTTGTGTCTCCTTCTATCTCCAACTTGCATTACAAGCCGTGATTCCCTTTCTTGGCTTTCCTGCTGAAAATTCTGTTTGGGCTGAACGATGCGCCAGGGTGATTCGCACCCACCCCTGACCCTCATTCTCATTCTCTTCTCTGTCTCTGCTCCCCCTTAATGAGGTGTGCTTCTCCCTGGCAGCTGACCTGTTGAGACTTCTTCTCTTCTCATCATCTGAACCCCCCTCAACTGAGCGCAGCGTCTCAAAGTTTAAAAGGCTGTGGGAAAGCCCATCTCTCAACTTTATTGAGTTCTGGCTGACTGGTCAGTGGTGCGGTGCATTTTATATTACATTCCGCCAGGGCAAGTGCTTTTAAAACAAAGGATAAAATAGAAAAATGGTCTGTTTTCAGGTGGCAAGAGAGATTAAAAGGAAAAGAAAGACCGTGCTCACTCAAAACTGAATTGCCTTCTTCACTGCATGTCGCCCATAAGTGCCGCAATGGGTAGAAATCAGCTACACTGGGGAATCCTGATAGTGTGCTGCTGTGGTAAGACACACTTAAATGATATGAAATGGCAATGACACAATTCATTTTTCTCTCAGCAGTTGATGGAAGCACAACTTTCTTCAGTGAACAGATATGCAAAAACAAAGACAGCTAGACTTCCTTTTAAATTCCTATTCATATCATTAATATAATTAAAACGTAAATGTCTTTAATCTCTCATTATTATATTTCTGCTTATTAACTAAGTATGACAATTAAGTTACAGATAATAAGCTCCAAGTAAAAAGGTGATGAGATTTCCATTTGGTGGTTGGTAATACTACTTAGGTAAGATGGTTCAGAAACTAACAACACATTATCAGTAAATGTTAAAACCTGACATTAAAGCAAAATATCACATCGGAACATTCCAGAAGTGCAAACACTTTAAAAATAAGTCATAATCTGTGCTTGGCAATGTATCTATCAACAGTTCTCTGACAGTACAAGTAGACGTTTAAAATATGGTGTGATCAAATACTGCAGCTTCCATCACACCACACATAGGCATCATTATTAGGTTTTAACTAAATGAAAAAACTAAGCACTGCTCTAGCTTCATAGGTCTGTGTATATATCAATATAGGCACAGGTTAGCCGTTCACTGCAGATATTCCAGTACTGTCAGATATGTTCCTCCTGCTTATAGTAAGTGTTCAACTCTGCAGTGGTAGTCAAACAATCACACAATAGGCATGGACAATACCTGTCCAACAGACACCAATAAACAAAAAATGCAAGCTGTGCTTACAAGAGTTCATAATTTCTATGGGATGGACAATTACCACAGTGAGGCAGGACCTCAATTCAACATTCCATTCAGAAGGACACCTTGTTCCTATATGAATACATTCAAATGCTCCTGGAACGCCTAGTCTCATTCACTTACTATAACACAGCTATGCTTGAATTGTGTATCCTGTACCAAACTAATGGAGTGAGCCATCTTACGAACAGATTAGAAAATACATGGTTTCAACAGCTGAGACCTTCACTCACAATGACGAACTGGCTTGTTTCAAACAGCTGTTGTTTGCAGATGGGCACATGTTGCATTGACTAAATTTGATGTCATTTGAATGTTTTACCTCTGTGTACTTCTCACAGGATGTTACAGATTTGTACATAGTGGTAATGATTCCTTGTGGAAGGGACTGCAGTATTCCAGCTAATGCTACGGGCACAGATAACAAATGAAAAAAAAAAGCCAGCTGTACAGCATGACTGAATGTAGCCTTGAATACTATGATGGCATTAAATGGGGTGTGAATATTCTATTATCTATGACAGATATAAAATTATAGCAACAGTCACTGTACATAAATACCTCCCTCCTGCCCCTCCATAAAAGATACAAAGATGCACACATCACCTCTATATCAACACAAACAAATACAGCTGTAGTCAGTAGTAATATCCCACCCCAGAATAAAGGCTCATAACCTAGACCCATTCACTTAACATACACATGGACACAAAATGACTGAAAAATATCAAAATCAGTTAAGCATGTCCTCATTTGGGTCTGGTGTACATCCTTCTGTCCATGACTGATTAAGCAATGTTTTTTACACTATATTTACATTATTGCATTTAGCAGATGCTCTTGTCCAGAGTGACTTGCATACGCTTACATAGTTTTTACATGTGATCCATTTATACAGCTGAATATTCACTAGGGCAATTCTGGGTTAGGTACCTTGCCCAAGGGTGCAGCAGCAGTGCCCCAGCAGGGAGTCGAACCTGCAACCTTTTGGATACAAGCCCTGCTCTTTACCTTTCTGCTACGCTGCCACCCTCAGCCTTGCAGTGTGACTAAAGTACGCTCGGGATCTTTAATTGCTTACTGCAGCTGAACAAGGCAGAAATCCAATTAATGTAAAATGTGTCAGTCGACAACAGTATCACTGAATTCAATTCAATTCAGAGCAGTGGCCTAATGATCACCCTGCTAGACACGAGTCAGAGCTGGAAAGCACAAATCACTATGAGCACGGGGGTTTTTTTAAAGCCCGATTTTGAACACTGAGCAGCTAATAGCCATCACTTTGTTTCAGCTCTGAATTGAAGCTCTCTTTGTGTGCTTAGCTTATCTGCATTAGCCAGCTTGCTCTCCTGTAGAATTTAGAGGACTCTTGGCACATTGACATTAAAGGATTCTGAATGAATTATATGTGTTGAAATTAAATAATCCAGAGCCTTTGTCGCGTGTTATATTGGTTGTTATCATCACCTCGGATCCTTGGTGAGACACCTCGCTAGAGCGGTCCAAAAGCAGTCTGCAAGTTAAACCCCTGCAGTTTTATCTGTACTGCTTGACTAGCCAGTAAACCTTATCTCTGAACTAAAGGTTAAACTGGAGATTATTTCGGTAGGCACTTGCCATACAGCACGGGAAAGCTTCACAAAATGGTATTACTCACAGGCAGAGAACACCCGCTCTGGCAATGCTCTGGAGTCAAAACAGCCTCCAGCTACTTTCAGATCGAATAAGCTGTTCAGGTCCAGGCTGTGAGTCTCTGGCATTTTTCAAAGGTCCCCAAAGGAGCTAATGCCATGGAGTCTCCTCGCCCAGTCACATCACCCAGCAGACACACGCTCACAGAGCAAGACAATGTTCAGGTCTGCATTTAAACATTTAAGTCCTCCCCAGGTACAGCTGAACTTCTAAAATCAAACACTGACTGACTGATGATCAAGCCATTATTTATAATTGTGTGTGTGTGTGTGTGTGTGTGTGTGTGTGTGTGTGTGTGTGTGTGTGTGTGTGTGTGTGTGTGTGTGTGTGAATGCACATAGGTGTGTGTGTGTGTGAATGTGAATGCACATAGGCGTGTGTGTGTGTGTGTGTGTGTGTGTGTGTGCATCTGTAATGCCCAAATGCAATCAAAGTAAATTAAAAGGGGATTGCATGCGGTGGAGCAGAAATCAATGAGCAAAACCAGCAACGCTAACACCAGCGGAGCTAGACCAGAATAATTTGTTCTTAATTGTCATACAGAACACCATCACTGGGGGCTCTGTCTAAAAAACAGCTGGGTTTGGTATTTTAAAGGAAACCATATAAGCAGAAAACAAATACTGTGTTGCTCTTGCTCCTGAGACAAGCAGAGTCCAGTAGCTATTTCTACTTGCATTGATTCGCTCAGATATGCAGAGACAGGGTACTTTTCTTTCCCCTACTGCATCAGGAGCAGCACTGTCCAATGACCTCTGCTGGGGCCCCTCCCTGGAGAAAGAGATGGGCACAGAGCACACTGCAAGGACACTTTGGATGGTTGCCTTGAATGAAAGATCTAACACAGAGATGTACAGCTGTTTAAGGATTGCTCTCTTCCTGGTCCTCTCTCCTTTCCATCCTTCCCTCTCCACTTCCCCATCGCTTCTCTCTGCTCGTCCCTCTCTGTTGTATCTCTCTTTCTTTCCTCTCATTGTATCTCTCTTCCTTTCTCCCCCTCCTTTTCTTG
This sequence comes from Megalops atlanticus, assembly GCA_019176425.1. Lineage (NCBI taxonomy): Eukaryota > Metazoa > Chordata > Actinopteri > Elopiformes > Megalopidae > Megalops > Megalops atlanticus. Next base: position 14,923,584 of record CM032897.1, read on the forward strand.
TCTCGCTCCCTCTCTCTGTCCAATCAGTGCTGTCCTTGTGCTCCTCTCCGCTCCCCGTTCCGCCGGGGCTTGGCGCGCCAGATGTGCCCTCCACATGTGCCGGCTGCAAATTCCCATCGAGGGGAACATCCATCACCCCGCAGCGCCATAATGTCTGTCCCCGCCTCGTAAATGATGTCACGGCTCGCTGGCCCCTGCTCTCCCGTGGTCTTCTTTGTAATCACGCTTTCAAGCCCCGCCCGTGGTTTCCAGGATCCCAGCCTCAGACCCAGGGGGCTGGCTGGAATGAGAGCGACGCGTTCATTGGGAATGTTTCAGAGGGTTACGTGCCATCAGTGATTTGATTAATATTGTAAAGCTGAGGGGATTAAAACGTCCTTCACTGGAGTCAGGTGGGGCAGGGAGAGTCCAGCAGTGGCATTAGTCTTTCTGTCTATCCCCCTTTGTATCTCATGCCCTGTCTAGTCTCATCAGGCTGTTATGTACACACAGGCCTTTCAGTGACAGACCACACCTGGACAGAGGTCTTCGGTCAGTGATAGACCACACCTGCACAGAGGTCTTCGGTCAGTGAGAGACCACACCTGCACAGAGGTCTTCGGTCTGAGCTCTCTCACTTATTAGAATTTAAATGTGAAAATAGCTCACAGCAGAGGTTTAAAAATCAGGAGCAACCAAAATATCCATGAGAATCAGGGGTTTTAATATTCTTTTTTTTTCTCCTCTGATTAATTATTAAATTAATATTTAATCATTTATATTCTAATATGTCATTAACATTTAAATTATGCCTTTGAAGATTTTCATTAACATTCAAATAACATCTTTCAAAGATTTTACAGAGACAGGAATCAAATTAAGATAAACAGCTTTTTACTTCGCTGGAGCACATTCGGCATTTGTGAACTGACATTTGCCATTCTCTTCTAACCAAACACAAAGGAAACATCTTTTCATTTAACACATTACTTCAGACACCTGAATGAAAAGCCATTGTCCCCCACCTATTGCGCACGTGGGCAACACAGTCATGTCCCTTTTCAATATTCACCACAAAAACAAGGTTAAAGGAACTCCCGGCAGTCTGAATGCTGCTTTTCAGCTGACTAGAGGTGTTCTTACAGCCTGGTTGACACTGACTCACAAAGGTAAGTCTTTAAACACATGTGACAGATCACAGAGCCTGTGCGAAACACAGCAAAAAAGATGAGGGGTATATGGGAATATCTGTCCCTTCTAGGGTTTTTAAACTTAATTATTGTATAAGAACTGCGTAATACGTGTATAAGAAACAGACAGTGATCATGTCTTGTTGTACAGATAAAAGATGCAGTTGACATTTCTGCTGTATATGAAACATACATAGAACTACTGGCCTTGCAACATGACTCAGTGTATTGACACAACTGCTGATACAGATGATTGTGCACAAGGGCTAAAGCAGACAAATGCTCAGAGTTTGATAAAGGATAACTGATAATCAACAGCCACTTCATGTCAGTCATGAGTACTTACTCTAACCGGGTTTTATCAACTAAAGTTGCATTATGATATTTCATTAAGGTTTCAAAGACCTTTCAGTAGCGATTTTCAAATTAACAAAAGCAGGCCTCCTAGCTCTCAAAGATGACATATCCACTTTTAAGCCAATGATTTGCTTTCTTTAGGAGTTCTAATTACTATAATTGAGGGCTAATTAAAAGGTGTTGATTGATTTCCTAAATCATTATTATATCTTGCACAAGGATGAATTAACAAGGAAGGCTTTATTTGTTCAGAACAAAATGCAATTTCATTACAGATATCTGTCCGTTCTGCTCAGCATGAGCCACACTAATCTGCTGAGCGCTACCACCACCCATAGAGAAGCATGACAGCACACTTCCCAAAGTAGACTATAGCAGTACAATGTATGTCTGATCAATTTGTTTTCAAGAGGTGCTGATTTTTACCATCTGGCTTCAACACGCATTGTCCTTTAGCAATATGGAAGTTTTCTTCTTCATCAACATAGGACGGTACAGAGAGGGGAAGCAGTCAATCAACATAGCTAGAGATCCTGGAACAACAGATTTCCTGAAGAGAAGAGCATTTCAAATATGAGGGCTGGCAAACAAACCTCTGCATCTGCAACATTAAAACTTCATTACAGAAACACTTCTTGACTTGAAGTAAGTGTGGCACAGAGCTACTGTGACACTTATATGAAAAACCCCTGAAAGGGAAAAAAAAAAAAATTAACTGCTGGAACACCTGGCTCCCCTTTGTGCATAGGTGTATAAGCCTCCACTTCACATGTGACATTAACGTGATGCACGCCTCAGCTTTGGCGTGAGCGTGCACATGCCCGGCCTCATTTAACATGTCAGCATCAGCACCGCTTCCGATGGTGAAGGCCAGGCCGATTACGGGCGGATCAAAAAGCCAATGATCCGTCACGGAATCCTCTGATTCAGTATGTTAATCTCTCACTGCAGGGTGATGTACAGCTACCGCTGATGATCCAGCATGACGGAGACAGTCAATCTGAATGGGAGGTCTTCTGAACAGTGCTGGAAAGAAACAATCCTCATCATGTGACCCCGTGTGATTATTGTGATTTGACCTTTATTGCTGCACAGTTAACCAAAGCCAATGATCTGTCGCCCTATTGCAAGACATTACAGTCGTAAACAGACACAGTGGTTGTTTTTGTATTACATTAGAGACACATAAACTAAGGTCCAGATCGGAAGCTAACTGATCGGTAAGCTAACCGATCGGAAACACACTTTCTACCGAACTCCTCAACTGAGAGTCATATTTGAGCAAATGTTACATTTATCAAGTCTTACAGTATCTTCTTCATTAATTTCTGTGATCACCCAACACATGATATTATGTCATTAACAAAAACAGGTAACATTTGTCTAAATCTGATTTTGGGCCAAAACAGTGGTTTAAACAGACGTCAGAATGACCAGAACACTGCTATTCGGTGAAAAAGAATCATTCGGTTACTGGAATCCTACAGTCATTCACTCCTTCCTTAGCGTAGCCCCATTGTATCTCCAGCTCTTTGTAGATCTGAAATGTGTGTCTATCAGCTTTGGGCCAACACATCCACATAACAGCTTTGAGGACATGCCTGTACCAATTAGCATGCGCGATATGCTAATGACCCAGCATCAATTCAACAGGGAATCCTCAGCTACAAAAACCCCCATTTATATCTGAGAACTTCTCTTGTACTTGTCCATTTCATCAATGCCGACGCCGGCTTCTTGTAGCAAAGTCTTTAATTAAAACTCGGATCTTAATAATCCCAACGGCTCGTACCATTTCAAAGGCAGGTAATAAACGGTGGGCCTGGAGAGTCGACTATAATTGCTTTGACCCACGCTGCATGCACTCCGAGGAAGTCACTTTGGTATCAATGTTCAAATAATATGACCGCAAATTCATTTTTAATTGCACCTTCTGCACATTTTAAGAATTGATTGGGTTTTAATTGGGTGTGTTACTTTGGAAAAACAGGCTGCATGTTTGGATGCTACATTCGATGGGTAACATAAGCTCCCTAAGCTTCAAGATAATGTGCCTGAAATTCATTTAGGATTCAAGAGTTTCAGACATCTTTAGAATTACACAGTGCACTCTGGTCATGAGAAACACTGAGATGACAATCAAATGCATGCAGTGATCAAATACACTGGGACAGAATCATTCCTATACTATTGCTGTTTAAAAAGTTCAAGAATCAAGCAACCCACTTGTAGGAATCAATATGGACTCACACCATATAGTATGATATACAATACAGTACAGAAGTACATAGTAAATGAAAAAACATCTTTTAAATTTTGATGTGGGTTTTTAATGCACAGTATCTTGTGTTTATCACTGTACCAAAGCACCTACCACATAAAATATTTTGACAACAAAGTTCTGCAGATTAACAAAGTGCCTGGGTGCCTGGTGACAGGGCAGAGAGGAAAAAAAATACACTTTCTACATTTGAGAATTGCTGCCTTCTGGATGGTTTTGAGACCAATGAAGGAAAATGCACGAGAGAAACTGAGCATTCCACAACCTATACTAAGACTGTATGAAGAACTAAGGAGGTATCAAATCCTGAAAACAAATCCAGATGGCAAGGCATCACAGCTCCAATTACTGTAGAGACACTCAAAATTAATTCAAAAGTCAGATTATTATTTTATGTTTTAATTTACAGTATGTACATGCAGGTCATCAGCAACATAATCCTAAATTCCATGGTAAAACTTTCCCCGTGTACAGTGGCTGCTGCCCTTCCAGCCAGACGGCAGAACTGATACGTCTTGCTTCCTTTCAGAATACACATAAAATATATATATATATTTGTGGGTGTGTGTGTGTGCGTACACGTGTGTTTGTGGAGTCCTTTCTGAGCTTCAGCTCCAACGGACATGTCCCTAAAAGTGGATTTATATATCAAATACTACTTCCAAAAGTAGTTTGCCTCTCTGATGTCTATATGAAAATGCAGGCATTGAGATGGCTGATTCCAAATAACCATTCATGCACAGGTTTATTTTTAGAACTGCTGGGGACTAACTGTATCTTGTCAGTGTAAACTAAAACTAGTGCTGTGGCACTGAATCTGACTGAATTGTATCCAACAATTGAGTATTACAATTACAATTTTTATTTGAAGCATCTGCCTTCTCAAAATAGTATGTGCCCATTAACAGCTATGGTAATACATCATTTTATCCACCTCAGTCTAAAATGTGCATTTCATTTTTCTGGATGAACAAAAGACCTGTCAAATACAAGCTTAACTATGGTAATGGAAGTTTAAGCCAAGGCAGTAGAAATTGCATGCATGTTTTGTTTATTATTTGTTAGGCTATGAATCAGGTGTTCATTTTGCCTTGGCTAGTTTCCAGGGTGCATTACACTGCTAATTAATCAGTAGTTCATCCGCTCATTATCTGAGCAAGTTATGTCTCCGCTGAAGTAGTCTCTTCTCTCAGCTTTGCTGTATGAAATACAGAAACAAGGGAGTCTATATGCGGGAGACCAATAGGGGACTACTTCTTGTTACTGTTTGTTACAATAACATATCATTACACTAACATTAACCCACAGAGGCCCTGGGTATGTGTTGGTATTGAGCTGGAAAGGTACATACCTGTCAGCTACATTGTGTTGCACTTGTGTGTTGGGCCAGGAGCGCATGTGTGTCTGTTACACATCTTATTATGAAACATGTCATGCCATGACACATATCCTATCATATACGCGTACGTTGTGTCATGACAAGTGTTGTATGGGGATCATGCATGAGAAATATGTCCTAATACACAGCCCTGTGTATACGGGGTTGGGGAGGTTGAGCCTGGTTCAGCTGAGCGGGTGTTTCCTCAAGCAATGAATACATAAAAGAAACAGCAAACAAAACACAACACTCCAATATTGCCTCTGCATCACTTTCACCCTAAGTTAACACCAAGTGCGATGGAGAATGAAGCACTTTCTTTTACCCAAAGGACACACGCATTCATTACATGTGGCGCACTAATGATTTAACTTAGGGCAACAAAGTTGTTTGTTTCCATGGAAACCAGTTATTATTAGCAATGCAAATTGAGAGGGACATTCTAGATTTTGTGTAAATTTGAAGCACAAAACAATCCTCAATCTCAGTTATGATGGCCCCAGTTATTATTATTATTATGATTACTATGATTACAATTACCATGATGATGACTATTATCATTATTGGTATAGTATAGTATTATATATTATCTTAGCAGTGACTTGGCTTTTGTTTTTACACATTATCCTTTCATACAGATGGATATTGAGGCAAATCAGGTTAAATTATTTGCTCAAGGTTGCAACAGCTAAAGCTGCAATAAAGATTTGAACCTGTTTACTAACTACGTTGCCACACATGGCCCTTTGATGTGAAACATGAACTGGTGACAGGTGATATAAAAACAAGACAAGCAGCTCTATCAAAAGAATGGAACAAATACAAAAACAGAAGAGAACAGAACAGGATATGCGTTATTTTGGTTGGAGATGTTTTTTACTCATTTATAAGACAGGGGAGGAAGACCTGCTTCAGAAAGACTCCCTTTCCAAACCAACCAAATAAGACCTACAATCAGACAATTCACCACAGACTGAGTCACTAGAGGTCACCATATGAATAATCCATAAGGACGCCATCAAACCACTCTAAAAATATTCAAAAAGAACTCTTTCTATCCGTGCAAAGAAAAAGAGATCTCCTTAAAAGCATCTGTTCTTGGACAGAGTACATGATTGTCATAGAATATACTGGAACAAGACATGCGTTTCTCTTTATGCAGCTGGCACTACGATATGACCCTCTCAACAGGCTTCGGGCAACTCATTTCTCTATATGTCAAGGAACGATATTCATCAGGTTTGTTTTTATCCATCACATCAGCAATGCAAAATTTTCTATCAAACCTCTTCCCTGACCCATGAATGTCTTACATTAGACATGAATAAGGGTTTCTGGCATGCTGGATGTCCCTGAGTAAACTGGAGTAAACACTAGGAAGTACTAACAGCACTGATGAAGTTACTCCTCCCATCCACTCCTATCAGAGTGGTATACAGCACAGCAGATGCATGATAACGAAACATTGCAAAAAGCTGGAAACTTAACAAGGTTTTTTGTTTGTTTTTTCAGGACCATGCATGTTGGAAATGTGTAAAAGTAAATATGTAGTGAAACACATTTCTTCTGTTTTAATTTACAATGTCATTGGGATTTGCCTACATGGTGCTGTGCCCTTGATTATACAGGTAATTTTACACTGTTATGTAACTTAAAGAAAACTAACTGGGTAACAGTGTATGCGTAGGAGCATTCTAACTATGCTAACTGTGCAGGCATTTTACTCTTTACTCTCTGATGTAAGAACAGAACATTCCTCATCAATGTATAAACATATGCATGTATAAAGCAATGCACTTCCTATCATCAATATTTCAAGACAAATGCAACTCTTTTATAAAACGTAGTGCAGCAGAGCAACCTTTGACTGTAAAGTGACAGCACCAAATTCATATAGGGCTACATGCGGCTCAAGAGACATGCCATAAAACAAGTACAGTGCACTTCATCTTCCTCAAGCACCTTTGTGAACTGTATCTACAGACTGGACACAGTTAAGTCTTACAGTAAGTCATACAGGTACAGAGAACAGGTACCACTCAGAGTAAACTGCTGGTGTGATAGTATGAAGCTAACACTGCAATAACAGGCCGTGGCTGTAGAGATGCCCTCCACTCATCATAATACACAGAGAATCTACTTAATAAGCTGGTTTCATATGAGTGTTACTAACTGCCCTTCTGCATAAACAGGGTCTTTCCAGGCTAATAGGAAGAAATGGCCCATGTTCAGTCTCATCACTTTGTACTTGCAGCGACTAAATTAAGCTAATATTTCTTCCATTTTTGTTCCTTAAACATGCTATTGAATTTTGTGGTCCCTTAAAAAATCTAAAAAATGTTGCATGACATCCTAAAACGTATTACTTGGCTGAGTTATTATTAAATTATTCAAGATTATATTGAATAATGATTGGTTACAATGTGCTACATTACTAATGTCCTACATTACTATTGCTCTGCTACCATTAACTCTACAGAGAAGCATAGCTCTCAGTTCCTAGACCAGTTTTAAACTGAGCAATGGCTTTGTTTCATAGCAGAATTATTTGAGTTGCTATTGAATACCCTGGGAATACTCAGGATTGGTGACTATACAAAAGAAACATGTGCTCTCATATATTAATCATAATTTTTAAAAAATCCTACAAATGTTTTTCTTGAACAAGCTTACAATGCATTATTGAGTATGCCACAGGAGTAAAGTGTAAGGGTATGTGAACATTTATATAACGCAATGTCAATCCTTAGTGTCCTGTCCCAAAGCTTTCAAATGCTACACACAGCCTTGGGTCATATACAGAGGAGGGGAGGATTTTAATGTCAAATATTACATTACATTATATTGCATGCATTTAGCAGGCACTCTTATACAGAGCAACTCCCAGCATAACAGAACATAAGTGTATCCATTCAGTTACATGAGCAACAGTGTCAAACCAGACTAACAACACTCCCAGATCAGTCTCACATGTGGAATATTGTGTGTGGAAACCTCAAAGTCTCATGCTATCCTACAGTGGTTGAGGACATAACTGCTGTGTGAAATCATATTAATGTCTGCCACTTAACAGCCATATGGGCAGTGTTAATTATGTTAGCTAATTTCATATTTACCCCTACTTGCATTGCCATAAAAAATAAGATGAATCAGACATTAACCCAGTTTATACACCCAGTTCTATACAGACAGAACTGCAGATGTGAAACTGTACAAATTGGCTGTGACATTAACAGTTTGTTTAACAGAGAAACCAAAGCATCATGTAAAGTGGTTTTGGTTAGGGAATGGAATATTAACTAGATGAATCCATATTTATATACTTACCAAACATGTATCTGTCATCTGTTCTGCTATAGTATAGTATAGTATAGTATGTCCATCTATGAAGGTGTTATTGGATGAGAATCTGAAAGCACACTTCAACTTATATACCAAATTCAAACTGAATGTTTCTGACTAGATGGAGGTGCAAAACACGACATATTCATTATCCTGTGCATTTTTCCTGATTAAGCACGGCTCTGTAATTTGTTACATAGTCCAAATATAAGATCAATACTAGGAAACTGTCACTCTCCCATGTACAAATATTGTCTCATTCTCAGAATCCCCATGCCACATGTCAGTGACACAAATAGGGAAATTTCCCGGAAAAGGAAAGAGTGACTGGAGACCTTTGACAGACAAATTAATGAGGATGTTCTAGGAGTAATTTGCTGAAAGGCTCTATTCTTGACATCACGCACTGCAGGAATCAGGGTTCCCACTCAAATCACTTATATTTTCCATTTATATTTTCACCCAAATCATCTTTTATGTTTTGAGGATAATGATACAATTTCATGACACAGTGGTCAAATTCCTAGTGTGATACTTTGAAGATTATGGAGGTACAAACTTCCTCTGAAAGATTAATCTGAAAATATTTTATGTCTGCACATACACACACTTTTAGGTGCTCTAGGTACAGAACATCAGCCACCAATGCTGTTTGGAAGTGGTCATACTACCCAAGTCAGAAAATTAGCTATTTTATTAGTGATATCAGCACACAGACAGAGCTAACAATGCTATTAATGCTATAGAAATTACATGATGCCAGAATGATGGATGTAGTTTTCTCAATGCAGAAGAAAAAGGGAGGAAAAATAAAGAAACTGAAAAACACAGTACACTCATATACAGTAAATTACAGTGGGGTGTATGACAGAGGGCTTAGGGTACCATGCAATTAAGAAGGACTAGTAAGAGACAGAGTGGCTGAATTTGACAGGTTTTACTGAAGTTACTGGAATTGAAGTAGAGAGCTGCCTCAAAATATCTTCTCCAGGTCAGCTTCTGTATGCTTCAAGGTCTCCTGTAGCCTTTTCTCTGACAATCATCAGCAGTTTACTTCACCATCGCCATTTAAGAAGCACACGTCTCATTGCAAACTGAAATGCATTTGATGATTCTGAAAAAAAAACTTTTTTTTTTTAAATGAATTCCAAGGAATGTGTTCAACTGGCAGTGCCAAGCATGCACCAGTTCAACAACCCTGACAAGGATGATGTACAAACTATTGGCATGTCCAACCAAACACCTTCCCTGGGTTTCATGTTTTCACAAAAGCCAGCTCTGATGAAGAACCAGGGCCAGTGCTTTTGTGTGCAACGTCTGGGGATATATCTCAGATTCCTGGCTCAGGCTTGTGTCAACAGAAGACAAGGCTCTTTTTACGGTGGGAACACTTGCAGTGAATCAAGACAAACTACTGCACCGCCTCAACAGGAGTCAGAAATACAATTATGGAAATAGTATTCATTTATGCTAATTCAATTTCTGTTTCCGTTTTGCAAGTCACCATTTCTTCCATTCCCAAGTAATTGAGTAAGACAAAGTGGGGTATGCAGGTCTAATGGCTTTCCCCCAATGGATAAACACAACCTCTCTCATTCTCAGTGTGTAATACTGTGTGTATAAATCTAGCAGTGGGAGTATCTGTAAGCTTAAGGAGTTTAATAACTACCTGGAGGAAATTGATTCATATGTAACATCCCAGCTCTCTCAGACGTGGGCGTTTCAAATCGAGAGAGCGATTATACAACGAGAGGTTTTTCACGAGGGCGGCTTATCTGAGAATTAAGCCTAATTGAATGTAACTGAATATAGTTGATAAGAACGGACTTCAGAATGTAGCTTAATCTCTCCCTAGGTTTATTCATTACGTTGTGCTGTAGAACCAAAAGGGTATGCTTCATTCACTGAGGTCAGAGGAAATGGAGGGCAAGCTCACCTCATGACAAAATGTGGTGGGTAGCTGGCACAAAAGTAAATCAAAAGGCCTAACTGTAAACATTAGTCCATTTCAACATACTTTTCATACCTGAATGAGTTATACAGTATTGCCCACTTCCACACTGCAAAGCCATGTATCTCACATTTTGTGGAAAATTTAATTTAATTTAAGTTTGACATTAAGCTCTTCCTCACTTTGGAGTGCCACACAATGAATGAATACTTAAAAACACTACAAGCACTTTATCAAAAGCCTCCAACTGTTGTCCATTTTAAATTGCTCTCACCCTCAGCCTTGTTCACTCTGAAATTATATTCAAACCTTATGCTCATAGAAAGCAGCATAGAAATAATTCATATTCACTGATCAGAATAAGAATTTAGCCCTTGACACCAGGGACAGAGACTCTAAGGTAATTATAATTGAAAATTATAACTCTCAGAGTCTGAGAGTTTGACTCCCAGGGCAGGCACTGCCTGAGCTAGGTTCCCAAGCAAAATCACCTCAGTAAACATCAGTCTGTACAAATGCATGGCATGGATGACAAACTGCGTAGGTTGTCCTGAATAAGAGCACTTGGTAACCTCATATAACAACAACTATTATAGGAGGCTGCGCAAAAACAAGGAACAAAATGCACAGAAACTCGTACCTCGAAGTTACCCTACGCCATGCTACAAGCCCACTCTCTTATTTGGTCATTTAAATGCATGATTCGCCACTGCCTTTGAGGGGACAGGGAGCTCACCTGCAGTTTGAAAGGGAGTCGTGTCTATCCATCAACCGCGCCCCCGTCTTTAACAATTAACCTATCGTCTGTGAGAGATTACAGTCACCGACCTCATCAAGCCGCGTCAGGACTGTGTATCTCCATCAAAAGGAAAAGACAGCTCTTGTCACAAGCTGGGACATCACTGCAGATATCAATCCATCTATATATTATTCTTGTTTATCAGCTATATACAGGTGTAAATCACTTTTTTCTGCCATTTTTCATGTCAGCATCCATTGGCCTTGGTTGCGCACAGTGTCTCTCTGCCCGTCTCTGAACTTGATCTATACCACCTATGACTTCAGCTTTTTTTGAATAATCTGCATCAGCAGAAAGACTACCACTACAGGGAGCCAGTCAGCAAATCAAAAGGCTTTTTTAAGCTAAGAAGTGGCTCTGATTTGGTGCGCCAACTGCGGGAGCCGGCCTCTCATTGGTCCGTGTCCTCATTATTTATTTATTTATGAGCCCGCTGCTGTCACTCCAGCATTTTGATTGGCTTTGAGGATGAGCGCAGAACACAGCAGGAGCCCTTCCCCCTCTTGCACTGGGGATATTTAGTCTCTGTGACTCCAAATTTTTTCCGCCTGCTTATCTCCAAAACAGACAAACAACCCAGCTCCACTCCTACATCAAAGGGAAGGGAATCTTCAACCGTGGATGCCTGTGTTGGAAATATTCGCCAGACATAACGGGCCAGAATAAGTCGATCAGATCTCTGACCACCTGCTAATCAAGGATTAAAACACAACAGATAGCAATTCTCCTCTGTAGTAAAGCCAAGAGTCAGGAGGTTCTAAGAAAACTAAAGAACTCTTAACAAAGTTTTTCACAGACAATAATGGTGGCACTATAATTTTGATTAAATTCAAACTAACCACTCAATAACAATTAAAATAAAATACCTTACATAAATAATTTTTCACTATTTATTAGGCTTGTGATAATCAGACAAATGAAACTACCATTGAACTATATTTTTGAAGACATCTGCGTCGATTACAACCAAACCATTTCAATAAAAATGGGAATATCTGATGTAATAAAGAAAAAATAAATAAGTGTGGGCTGAATGGGGTTTTTCATACCATTTCTGGAGGCCTTGCTCACCGAACAAGCCTGTAACAAGCTGTCAATGTCATTAATCTAATAACTTAAATAACAATGCAATCAAACTATACCTTAACAATAAACTTGTCCTTACCTATACCTTGGCGTGCTGGTGCTTTGTCTTGCTTTAAACATGACTGGATGTGGGGATAGATCAGGGGAGTAATCCTCTTATAAAGTTGGCCAAGCCCCACGCTTATCATTGCATGGAACACATTAGAGTCTCACTGGAGTGTGGCCAGCACCCTGGACAAGGCAGATAATCATTTTGTAGCTGTTGATTAAGGGCGTCTGTAATTACTTCACAGGTCAGGTCTGACGGCCAGTACCGTATCGCAGTGTCTGGAGAGGGTCCGGTGCAGGACTGGGAGGAGGCTATGCAGAGTTCACATGACTGAGGGGGAGCTTTAAGCATGCCCTTCCCTGAGACAAGCTGAAATGCACCCCGTGAGCGATATGCTTAGTGTAGCTTTCGCCATCCTATATTCTGTGAATTCTTACGAGAGCTAAGCAGGTGTTAAGCAGCAATGTGCCACAGCACCACAGTTAAATAACCATGCACCATGCAGAGCATGAGCTATTCAAGGTATCCACGATAAGATCAGGGATTAACTTTGAGTGACAAGCAAGTGAGGGTTAAATTTGTCCCGTTCCACCTCAAAGGCTTTGTTCCTTTCAGCAAAAGTCACAACATTGCACAAAAAAATCAGAAGTAAATTTATCCTGTCAAAACAAAGGAATATAACACACTGTACACATTCACAATGAACACAAGGAAAGAGTTAGTGCCAGAGACAACAGAATGAAAAACCAACACAATGACGGTCGACAGGGAGATGATCACACTTCACGTCTTATCTGTTAGATGGCACCATGGTAAATACATATGCGTGCTCACACGCACACACATGAACACACACAGAATACAGCATGGAAGAGTCAGATCCTAGAAAAATGGAAATGAATCCCCTGCATTGTGGCAAATGCAGAAAACATCCTGTCACACATACACAGTTTCTCCCCAGGGCAAACTTTCCAGCCCTTACAGGACCAGCCAACCAATCACAGCTCTAGGGGAGCTGCTCATGTTGATATGGGACGCAGGGGCACACACAAGCAGCTCCTCTAAAGGAGCTAAACAGCCAATCAGAGATTGGGTATGACTGGGTAAAGATGCTAGGGGCCGAACACGGGCACCAAAATTCCTGGCAAGTTTCATCTGATTGGCTCTCCAAACAAAAAGCTGGATGCGAGCTCAGCTCTAAGCCGTTGCCTTCTGGTATGCTGTATCCTACCACAGGGCGAAAGGAGGAGAGGACTCAATGGCAAGAATTCAGATCGTCACAGTGGGAAATGGTTCATAGTGGAAAGACCAATGGAGCTGAGTTAAAGCACAAGGGCTCGGAAGGCCCGGCAGACAGAGGTTGGGTAGAGCCAGTAAACAGCTGGCAACGAATAAGCAGGAAGCCAGGTCACGTGTCAGTAATAACAATATTTTTAAAAAGGATATAACAAATAAATTTGTACTGAATGTTTGGTACTGCTGAGAATCTCAGAGATGCATTGCCCTAGACAACTCTGTTTGGTTATTAAACTTGAATTACGACCTCAATTGGAATATGAAATTAACTTACAGGCGTGGAAATTTCAACGTCTTCGCCATGAGTGCTGGAGCCAGTTTATATTCATTTATGTTCCACTATTAGATAAAGATTCAAATTGAATTAATCAACATTAAAATGAACTTCTGAGCCTTTAAAAAAACTGCACCCTTGTATGGCTTTGTTAAAAAAGAAAAGAAAAAAAATGCCGCAGATTGCATTGAATGGTGACTCTAATGTGTGCTGTAACTTTCAAGAGAACATAATTCATTAGACACAATGCAGGGCATTGAACTATGAAAGGAACAAATCACATAGTCTTCTAAGTAGCCTATTTAGAGGAGGGGGGACATGCAGAATAGACTTTACTGTCTGTAGCTTTCCTTAGCCAATTCTTCAACCATCATGATACTGCTTAATAATTTATAAATTATGCATTCTGAGTGTTTCCTAGGAACAGTTATATAACCGCAATCGATAGTCTGATAAGCCATTATATAGTCAGACAGATTAATTTGTGTTCACACAGGCCTATAGACAGATGTGCTAAGGCTCATTACCGTGTCTGATTGGATGGTGCACTGCCCCAAGGCAAATTACAGACTCCACGAGCACCACAGTCTGTTTAAACCTGATGCAGATAGAATGCAGAACTTATGCACAACTTTGTACACCAAGGTGTGCATTAAGCCCACTATACAGAAGCTCTTAGTCATAAATTTGCTCTAATTTGTATGACTGGGTCAGTGAGGCTTCATTATTCTAATTACCAAGCAAAACCATGTTTATCGGTAGATTCTCAGCAGTACTAAGTGGCTCGAAATCATCTTAATCACAAAGTATGGACTTGTACGAAAGGCGTTTCCCTGGGATTCACAGTCAGGGACACTGAATGGAGTGTATGCTGTTTCAGACTGCCCTGCACACCTGCGCTCTACCCCAACCTCCACCTGCCTGAGGCCTCCAGACCACAGACACTGGACCTTTCTCGGAGCTGTCATCCTGGACCAGGCGGCCAGGCCTCGGTCATCTATCCTTTCTGACCGTTGCAGCAGCATGCAAGCAAAAACATGCAGAGTGAGAGACAAGCACTGTACAGCATCCAGCGTGCAAAAAGAAACACACACACAGCATGGGAAAAGCACGTTAAATGACTTTTTGCCATATCAAACACAAAGGCATTGTCAGAGGCAACATCATGTTGTATCGTTTATTATTATTCCTTTTCATTCCTTAACAACATAAACTGACATATAGAACATGTATTTAATAAACACACATGGTTTCAGCTAAGGCCAGCAACAAAATTAGCAAAAGCATTGTTTTACCCACAAAGCCGCATTTAAAAGGGACTAGGCTAGGCAATGAGGCGCAATTTGTTTAAAAGACAGAAAGAGGCGAGAACAGGACAGTTCTTTATGAAATTACATATAGCATTGAAACAGAGAGGCTTTCATTCATTTTGAGATCAAAGTGTTCAAACATATGAAAAGAATGAGATATTAATAACTGGTATGATAAACCCCTTAACACTTGCTCAAAATCTGCCAGCAGGCAAACAGCTATTTCTATTCATCCAACATTAATAGCTTTAATAAGACTGGTGGTGTAGTGACATTTCACTTTGCTTACGCCCCTAAAAAGCAGCATTCATCACATACCCCTCCGATAACCTCAAATACCACAAGGGGTTGTAACGAAATTATTTCAAAAGCACTAGTACAACAGAACAGACTTTGAAGTACCAGAGGGAGTTGAGTCAAGGACACGGAAGACAATCATACTACCAATCTTAAAGTACAGGCTTTAAAAATGGTAAGGCATAGCTTGGCTGGCAGTCTGCAGATCCACTATAGTCAATGGCCTCATTCAAATCCCAATGAACTACATGCAATGGCTTGTTTTCAGAAGACTCCAAATGCCGAGGTAAAATGACTGTTGCCTTTACATAATGAAACAGAAGCACAAGATTCCTGCAGTCAATAAAGACCAAACCTGTGGCCTCGTCCAGTACACAGTAAATTATGGGGGGAAACATGGCCCTTCACGTCAGACCAAGCATGTAACAACAATCATAACGGTATGTTCAGGAATCACTGGCCTCGTGGTCAAACATTAAATGCGGACACCATCTGAGTTTGTGTCTGACTGTTCAATTTGGCATCAAAATCTTGCTGGCTTCCTCTCTACTGCTGCATCCAGGTGAGCTTTTGTGTCATAGCACTCTAAAAGCTGAGGGACTCCCTGGCTCGAGTAGCGTACCATGGATTGTCCAAACCCCCTGAGTTCTGGGATGTCTGGGCGTTAAGACTGGAGGGGTGTATTCTTTCAAGCATTCCAAGAGGGCAAAGGGAAAATTGAATAAAGAAATTAGCCGTTTAATCACTGTCATGCCTGCAAGACTTACGAACGACGCCGTGATTCTGTGTCATGCGTGACAAGCTTAATGAGAGACAGCCCCCTCCCACCCCCGCGAATGTTCCAGTATCCAGCATGCACTGCACTGGGCAAACCAGAGAATAGGACAAGGTCGAGACAGTGACCAAATGGATGACAGAAGAGCAGAGAGGGAGAGAGAGACTGGGCATTTCATCTGACTGAGACATGAACCCATTTTAAACTTTCACCCACTTCAAGGCTCCAAGGCCTTTTTTGACATACTGTAGGTCCTCCATTTCAAATATTCAAAACATTTTCTTTACGCTTTTCCCCCCTTTTTACCCCAATTTGAGACTGTTTGTTTTCATACATTTCCACGGTGCACCAAGCATACAATGAATGGAGGAAGGACAAGCGTATCTCCACTGACATCATCTGAGTGACTGGCAGGAGCCTCATAAAACACTCCGCTGGAGGGTCCTACAGCAGTGAGATGAGTGTTCCCTGGCTGATGAAACCCACCTTACACTTAACCTCAAAGTCAATTTTGTTCCGCCACTACAGACTGACTGTCACTGCTGGTGAATTACACGGTTCAGACTCAGACCCGGGTCTGAGCTAGAGGATTTAGCCTGCACAAAGCAGGCACCATAGTTAGCTAAGCCACACGAGAGCCCCCTCTCTTTCGATATTGCTCCCCAATGTGCTTCCTGTTCCTGTTCTTAAAAAGAGACACACAAACGTACACACACATACACAGCACCACACAGGCAGGCACAAACACACAAACACATATACACACACACAGAGCAGATGATGAAATGAATAAATTCTTCAAGCCTCAGTTTTTACTGTTGTGATTGCAGTTGCTGGATGCAGAAGTGAGTGAGATAAACTCATAATGAAAAACATTATAAGGGGGCAGCTGTTCAATTTGTCGAATTCGTCTTCGCACAAAGCATACAGTATATGCCAACCTTCATTCACAGTGCTTTAATGTATAACTGCGCTCACCCATGTGCACAGAGTTAAACTGTTGACATGAATAATGAATTAGGCTCGTGGAGACACTAGCATGTCTGCCTGTCTGGCTCAGATTCCCCCACGGGGCTAAACAAGCGCTCATAACCACATCCCATTAACAGTATTGATCCATGCATAACCATTTACATCATAAGTGGCCATAACCGAACCGTAGCGTTGCAGATTATTAGATGCTAACTTCAGAAAGGACCGATTTGAAGGATGTAGTCATACTTCCTAGAAAGGTGTTAACGTTTAAATACCATCATAAAGACTTCATGGGGAGGCTCAGCTGTGTAGAAACACTCTCAAGAAAGAATCCACCCCATTTACAATGGTTTTTTTTTACCTTCTGGCTCCATGCATTAGACAACCAACAGCAACCGGCAAAAGGAAGTCTGAGCTCACCATCGGTTTTCTGACCGATTGCTTTTCAGCTGTAATGTCATCGTTCACAATGCCACAGTGCACGCACGCTCCGTCATACACTGATGGAGGCATGAGGAAACAAGGAGAGCGCGTGTTACGCGGCGTACTGATGACACCTTCCACAACCTGAGGTCATCCGCGGGCCATGCAAAGGGCTGCTCTGTGCAGGGTCTATTGAGCAGCCAGTCAGCCGCGCAAAGCCACACGTCAACATTGTCACTTTGCGATCCTTGTTTACATGAAATCAGACAAGACCTTTTCTGACTTTTCCACATCTCAGTGTTTAATAATTAAAAAATGAAAACACATCCCCACTGAATAATGCAATGGAAAGGCAAATGCTATCAACACTAACATGGATATAAAGTGGCTTGTGATAAATAATATATCGATTTCGATGAATTGCGGATCGATAGATATTCAAGACCAGCAAAGCATTATTCAAGCAGAGTAAATATAAAGTGGATGGTGTTAAATTATTTATTTATATATTTGTGCATACATTATTCATTTATGATAGGCTGAACAGTTGTTTGAGAGACACTTGATTCACTCAAATCCAGATGACAAGAGGATGTGTCCAAATGACATGCAGTCACCATTTATATAAATATTTTAAGAACATGAGAAATATTTCATCAGTGTTTTATTATGAATTATTGAGCGGTATATACTGCAGGACTCAAAGAACCACAAGATCTGAAACTGCAGACAATGACAAAAAAAGTCCTGAAACGTCTGCACTTAAGGAAAACCATATCACCTGCTGACTTAAGTAGCGGACAAAGTCTTGCTAAAGCTAGAGCCAAGAGAGTAAAATACTTGGTTCACAATGAAGTAAGCAGCCTAATTGGACATGCTGTGAATAAGGAATGCCGAACACTTACCTTTATTTGCTAACTATCCAGATATGGGTTTATTCTGCACAACTATCAAGAATGCCACTGTGAATACAAATCACTCAATTTAGCAAGTCACTTTAGCAGAAAAGTCCTTTTTATTTGACTGTCTAATGTAGTAGCTCTGCATTTGTACACTTCACATGAAATCAGTTTTGCAATGATGAAAACAAACAAAGTTAAAAATTAATGCCTGAAATTTTATTTTATATGTAAATAATTTAAAATAACCTGATCTCTTTGGTATTACTACAATTGTGAAATGTCCCATACAGAAATGAAATATATTGTAATATACTGAGACCAAGAATATACTGCAAATACATATCTATGTTGACTATATTTTGAAATAAAATAGATTAATTCAAGTCAGAAATATATTGGAACACACCAAAATGACAATAACTTACACACTTTAAATAAATTACCTCAGCTATTGGCTCTACTCAGCCATACCTTTCTGCTTTACCCTGTATCTTTTCGGCAGAAGGAGGGAAGCATTTCTGACTAAAAGCAGCCTTTTTAGCATTGACCATTTAACAGTGATGTACCTTTTAAACGCAAGTGCTTTTAGAGTGGACCAATCTGAAGTCTGTACTTTCAGAGAAGGAAATGAAATTGAGAGGTATTTGTGCTTTTTACCTGGGATTTTTTCAAGTGTTGCAGCACAAAATACTATAAGGACATGAACAAAGGGTAACCTCCGACAGAAGCTTTTAGCAAATATACACTAACTACATATAGTGCTGAAAACAGCATATGCAGCCAGTTTAAGGCAACATTTCTGTATTTACTCAGGAGACACAGACTATAAAAAGTATGCGATGGCAGAATGTGTTGTAGGCTCCCTTACTAGCTTGTTCTGCAAAATAAGAAAATTTCCACTTCAATACATAATAACAGAGCAATACTTTTTCACAAAAAGGTGTCAATGTTTCATTAAAAGGGCTG
Organism: Megalops atlanticus; assembly: GCA_019176425.1. Lineage (NCBI taxonomy): Eukaryota > Metazoa > Chordata > Actinopteri > Elopiformes > Megalopidae > Megalops > Megalops atlanticus. The sequence continues at coordinate 14,943,214 of CM032897.1, forward strand.
TGGATAATCATAACAGCATCCGTGCAGCCGGAATTTGCAACACGTTTACAGAGAACCTCTGCCCTCGCCATTTTACCCAAACCACAAACATTCCAACCTGCTGCCAATTCCCCCCATCCAATCAAATTCATGTGCACACAACAGTGACCACAGTATCATGTCACCAGTTGAACACTTGACCAATTATGAATGAAAACCATCTAATGTTTTAAGAGACCTGGAAATTAGCTATAGAATAATGTCTATGTGGGAAAAGAAAAGCAATACAGGGATCACTGCCAAAAATAATTAATTACTCATTATCCTCATGTATTCAACTATGTTCATCCCACAACCAGCTGCACTTTAAACAACACATGTCCAAGTTGTCCCAGTTGTCCAAGACTGTGATCACACTCATATACCTTACAACATGGCATTTCAATAAATACTTTCATTTACACAATACATAGACACTTGACAATGTAGTAATGCAGCGCAGTTTGCTAATAAGAATCACATCTGCTCAGGACAAACAGATATTATAAGTGGTTGAGCACCAAATGAAGGGATGAAGTGAAGAATTGGTGATAAGTTTAAATGTATGTGAGGTTTGCAAGGGAAAACATTATCGTTTACTCAACTAAGACATGTTATACTGACCTTCTTGAAACATGGAACAAAATATATTTGAAGCGCTCACAATTTTCATACAATCCTTTATTATGTAAAATAAAAACATAATGCCTAACATTAAATACTTGAACGTCACAACACAAACTTCTGCTCCAATGCAAGAGCACAGGCCTTGAACAAATGAAAACACAAAATAATCATGAATTACATGAATAAAGTGTCTCTGTGACAATTGGTGCTGTGGTGCCTTGTGGTTCCATATAGAATCTTAGACAGTGTAGGCTGTAGAATGCTGAATCTCTCGGCTGCATTTCTTTCACTGGTCTTAAGACTTGTCAGACTCCAGAAGGCAGCATTTTTCATTTGCAGAAAGTGTCTGTCGTATTCCCGCCATTTCGTCTGGCATTCTGGCAATTAGCTTAAGTGCAAAACCTGTTACCAAAAATATATTATGTGCTAGGTTCTTTGCCAATTAGTAAGATAGGACAAAAAGTGTGTTCAAATTCTAAAAGCTTTTTTTCATTAATTACTCACTGTTGCACTTCATTGAGTACGTATTACACGTTGTGAGTGAACCCAAATTGATTTTTAAGAGCAGACTGCTCGATTCTTACAAGTGGAGTTTTCAAAATGTGTAAGCAGGAGTAATGAGGTAGGAATAATCCTATCCCAGTGTTTTTGATTCCTCAGTGAAATTGAGTTTCTCTCTGCAGTTCTTATGTTGGTCTTTCTTAAAAGCAGAGTGCACTGTATATCATAACAAGGTAAGTATTTAAACCACCATTGCAGTGTAACATTGGTGTAACAGTTGTCAGCAAGCTTGGTTTTCAATTGGTTTTCATGAATGACCGGTTTAAAAAAGGTGCAAAATTTCATTGAAACACATATATAAATACATATTGTTGTGTTTTCAAACAATATGTATGTAAACACAACAGATGAAGCTGCAGTATGAATCCTGTTGTTGCTAAGTGAATGTGCAGCAGATCATTCCCTTACGACCTAGCCACCTCCATGTCCCAGGTAAACACCCATCACAGTACACACAGATCAGGTTAGACACCCGGGCTTCTGTGCCAGGAGACCTATACTCAGACCACACCTGGACCCAAAACACCTGTGATGGATTCCAACATGATGTAATGCTCCAAACCCATCCCAGGATGCACTGCATTTGCACCAGGACCTCAGTTTGGTGTCAAACGGCATTATACTAAACATACAGACAGACAGACAGACACACACACAGACACACATAAATGCATATATGCATAAATGATAACATATTTCAGGTAGATTCTGCATCTCAATCAGCAGATCCCTGTCCTGGTATTTCAGTAGATCTGATTTGGATTCCAGACAGTTGGAGTATTCAGTGGGAAAAGTCAGGCGAAGGACAGAGAGTTCCACACGCAAATGCAGCATCAGGCTGCACCAGTGTGACCTGCCTTGATCTTCGTAAGTCCATTCTGGGATAGTCTCTGCACGGTGTGCGCTGCAGAGCCAGGTGAACTTACAGAAGAAGGAGACGGCTGCGTGCTCTCACTTCACCTGTGTCTGCCTCTCAGCATGCCTGGCTATAGATTAATCCATGCAACAGACTGTGCAGCCATGCAGGGAATCAAAGCCTGTGCCCCAAATTTAAAACCTCAGTTTGGTAAACACAAGCTGGCTCTATTGTCCAAACAGGAATCTTTCCTGTGTTTGTGAATAATGCACTGCGATGGATATAAAATCTTATTGTACCAACCCATCGCCTCAGGATGAGATTAATGAGGAAGCATTTACTTTTGTGATTATTCTCAGTCTGTGGGTGCAACGTGGTATGTGCCAGTGGCAAAATTCCTGCCGACATTACTACAGCTTATTATACCCAGCCAGGGGAATGAAATATAGGTCTCTACCTTTTTGTGTACCGTTTCTGACAGACCACACATTGTGTGGAGTTCACTGACCACTCCATTAAAAATACTGGGAGAAATGCATAATGTATGGTATGCAAACCTATCAGAAAATGTGGCACTTTGATTACACAGCAGCTTGAAATGGTAAATATCGTGAACGCAAGTCTAACCAGCTGCAAGGGTGGCGCCGCAGAGGTCGCGGTTGTCCTGTAAGTGAGAGTTCCCCTGGTCTCTCGGTGCCGTGACAAGGGGCTTATGGGTGTGACACAGCAGGGCGTTTCAGCGTGACACTCATCCTGCCCGCGTGCGCCCGGCAGCAGGAGCAAGCTGCCATGGCGGCGATCGCCACGGCAACGGGGCCTCGCGCTGCGCTCTGTGCGTCCCTCCCCGCACTCCGAGCCTTTTGCTGGAGCACGGATGGGTGGGGCGCTTTCTCCTCCTACCTCACTGTCTGAAAGCCAGCGGGAGCAAGACGCTTTCTGGCAAGCAGCGATTTGCTGCTCTTATACTGTCTGAGTCTGGGTTGGAGATGTGGGGCGGGGCACTATCTGGCAGACAACGAGTCTCCCATCAGGTCAGATTAAAGGGGCTGCATGTTGTAACCTGTGCAAGGAGCACTGCTATGACACAAGCTGCGTGCAAACCTCTGACTGGGATACTGACATCCAGCTCCCTCACATCAGGAGACGGTCGAACCCAGTGAAACTGATGCACCAATCACAGGCAGATCTGCTACAACACAACGCTGTGCTGTACCTCTGTCTGCGCAAAGAGGCAAAGCAAAAAACCGCAGCTGCGCAGCTACACTGCAGTCACCTGGATAACAGCATGCGTTTTCTCAAATAAAACATGACCATTAAAACACTGACGAGTTTCATCCTCATGTGAGCAGGAACAATTCCCTCTACAGTTGTCTTGCTTACTGCTTACTTTCATTCCCTAGCTTGAATCCAAAAACAGTGAAATGAATTAATAAAAAAAATTCAACAGACACTTTATGACTATAAAATTGTGCTACCCAATTTACAGTCCTCTAACAACAGAGGGCATTGCACATTAGCCAGATGTCACGTTAATAGGCTTGGGGGGTACAGGGATGACATCAGAGAGAGGGTTTATGATTTTACAATCTGTCACACCCCAATTACTTCTGTTCAAAGTACAGACAAACTCTACAGCCCTCCGCGCATCTGCACATTTACCGGCTGTGTTAATATGCTTAGGAATTTAATTCCTCTAATTTCATTACATTGTCCCCTTAAGGTAAAATGGTGTGACTGAGCAGTAAACACAGGGTGCTTTGTAATAACATACGCTATCACACTTAGTGTTCCACAGGTCATGGCACTGCGACTATTTCTTCCACAGGCCTGTCTCTGAAGAAACCTTTCATAAGCCAGAATCACAGTTACAATATGCAATCTATTTATATTTCTGCTGATCCACAAAAGAACATCACATTTTCACTTAGTACACCTCATTATTGAGATTATTATACAACTGGCATATTGTCCAGGTCTTTTATTTATGAATCAAAGCAAGATACTTGGGTATTTAATCAAGGGTTTAAAGGCAGTGTCTGACCTGGGGCATGCAACTTCTAGTTAAGTTCCAAGACTCCGCTGTGGTGCCCACTGATTTGAATGATACCCCAGTATGAATGTCAAATCTTCTCATTAAAACAGAATTGAATTCTCAGTTTTAAAACTGGCCTTCCAAATATTTCTGAAAGCCCTGTTCTGACTACCCCCAACCCACACACACACACACACACACACACACACGTATCATGTGATTATCTTCAGCAGTTAAGGGATTATTTGACATATGTTGCTTCCAGTGGCAGATTTTCCCCGACCTCCCTGTAGCTCTCCCGGCTGTATTCGCTTTCTAGGCTGTGCTGTTTACTCCTGCTCTACTCAAATATACCCAGAGGACATCCTATGGGGGCAATGAGGAGTCTGGCCTGTTTTCAATCAAACTGCAAAGCCCTTTGTCCTTAAGTGGTAAATATTTAAACAAATCTTATTATTTTGCTACACTTGTATGTCATGAGTTAATATCAACTGAGGTTAAAACAAATAAAAAATGTGTTTGAATGAAACATAAAATCAATTTCTTCAAATCTTGAGCACATTATTACCTTAGATAGGATGGAAAACCCGCTCAATGCAATAGGAGCATCAAGTCAGCGGCGGCTGCCAAAAAGCAAGAAACAGCTTTCCGCAGACTTTCAATCAAATTATGCAGCATATCTAATCCTGTAAATGGAGGCAATTAAGTTAATGTTGAAAAGTCTCCACAAGCACAAAAATAATGCAATTTAATGGAAGGAAATTTTTAATTAGGGTAAACTTTATCTGGGAAAACAAGAAACAAAACTTATTTTCCTCTAACAAGACTTGCTAATTATCACCCACATCCCTCACCCTCCTGACAGTGCAGTGGCAGATATTAAAAAACTCCCACATTTTCCTCTCATTTTCAGTGCGAAATCAGCATAACACACTCTGCTTCGGTTTAAACTCCCCTCAAATATTACTGCAAAGGCAATGACGGGGCAGCCTCCGTCACCGACCCCCTCAGAGAACTTAACTGCCTTAATCAAACACTTTCACTCACTCACTCACTCCTGTTCACACCTTCCTCCCGCTGGCAGCCGGAGCAGGCCTTTACATATTTGACACTGAATCAGGAAAAATGCTAAACAAGACTTCGAGGCAGCAATCTCAATCTCTTTTTTTTTTGACCCAGGTCACGCATAAAAACCGAAAAGTACAAATCATTCAAGTGTTGAAAAACCCATTTGATTTGATTGCTTTGGTTTAACAGGGTGGGAATAAATAAACACATCTCCTCTATGGCATGATACCCAATTTTCCACCAGTACTCAGGCTTAATGGATGAACAGCTCTCGGTCATGGAGAGGCCAGGTAGTTCCCAGGGTGGTAAGAGACAGTAAAAGCAAGGACAGCGCAGTGTAACTGCTACTCCCTTAAATGAACACTGCAGACCTTTATGGCCTCCAACTTATTCACAAAGACCTCTGCTAGCATCAGCTCCCAGGAGGCCAAGAGGGAAAGCAGTCTGCTCAATATTCAGATGCTTCATCCTTGCAAACTGGTCATAAGAAAAGACATATTATGTCTCTTTCCAATCTAAAAACAGTGTTCTTTATATTGAGTTAGAAGGTTACATGTTGTTAAAATTACTTTTCTTGTACCAGTGCATCTGTCTAAGACACCAACATATAAAATACGTGCTTAAATGCATTACTTGAAATTCAGGACAAACTGTATTGCAGTTCACCTGAACAGAGGCAAAATAAAAGAACCCTGAATACAAATGAAAAATAACAAGAACCCTTTCCCCCTTGTCTTAGTTTTAGAAACAGGACATGGAGCTTTGGCCGCAAAATGAAGACAAGGCACTTCATTAGATATGATTTCCTGTTTCAGCACCTTGGACAGTGACAGCCATTTGGACACAGGCAGAGAGAGGGCGAGAGAAAGGGAGGGAGGGAGAGAGAGAGACATGGGCTGTTTCACACTGTCCATAAACGGATGATCCATTAAAATGCAGGTGACTTCACTGTGCATTCAGGCTGCGGTGTTAACACGGGTGTTGGGGGGGGGGGGTGTCTAGGACAGAAGACAGAAGCACAGAGGAACACAGGGACACTGCAGGACTATTGGCAGGGGGGTTTTGATCTATGCGGTGCACCGATCCCAGCTCCATTAAACAGCACAAGATGAAGCAGGTGTTAAACTCTTGCCAGCAACACCTCCCACACGCGAGTGTGAGAATGAACCCTCAGCCATGGCAGAGCAGCTGGCTGCAGACTCCTAGTGGTACATTGTGTGAACCACGCAGTAAAAATAAATCGACAGTTTCTGATGCTGAGCAGTTAACAAGATATGAGTCTGGGATCTGTCAAGAGAATCTTCACATAGACACTATGTGTTGTAAATTGATAACTCAACCCCTTAATCAAATGAACTACTAATCAAACAAGTTACTTACAAATTCGATAAGCAGCACCCTTCACCAAAAATGCTTTAAAAATGTGGTCATTGGGCATTTAGGAGCTATGAAACGATTTAACACGTTAGGGAGATCAAACAGAGGCATCTTGTTGTTCCACTATTCTAAATGAATACTGCCACCATTACCTCACGGCTTTCTCAGCAATAATAAAAATGCTCAACTCCTCTCAGCTATTTTGCTGCATCCCTCCATCCCCTCTTCTTTCTATTGTCAATACAGCCAAGTGCAGTCCCTTCATCAAGCTACTTGCCTAAACGTAAATGTCACACAACTGCTGGAAAAACTCCTCTGAATATATTTCATTGACCTGGAAATTGTTTCTGCTGAATTATTGTTATTGTTTTTTGTTGTGTTGCTGCTGTTGGTCCTGATGACACCATTATACAAGGTGACTTTCAATAATCACAAGTATAATCTACAGCACAACGTAAAAAATCAAATGAAAGAAAGTATCATGTATGATGAAGTGATACCAAAACAGTTTACAGATAGGCTAATTTATAATAAAATAAAATTCACACAAGAAGGACAGAGAGCATAGGCACACACAAGTGAAAACAATATTATACAATGTCTAAACAAACTAAATCCATCAAGGTAGAAATAACAATAACACTTGCTAGCTATCAATCCTGTGACAATTACTCCAGACATAATGGTGAATCTACAGACTGGTCTAGTCTATCATTCCTCTTTGTGGTGTCTCGTACGCTTCACAGGTGATACAAAGGCGTCAGACATCCTGACCCCTGCATGAATAATTCACACATTTCAAATCTCAATGAATTTTAATAACATGAGACTTTCCTGATCTTCCACTGGCCCCTGCCAGTTGTAGAGTTTTTTTGTTGGTTGTTTTCTATTCTCCTTTCAGCGGTCATATGAAAGCAGGAGTGGATGGCGTGCGCTGACAGGAAGTCGATTTGACGGCCTCCTAGCATTCTGCAGCATCGGTAAATGAATTTGCGTCCCTTTGGAAAAAAAATACGGAGTCCATGCTGACATTGTGTCAGTGTGCGTCTCATCAAAGCTGCGATCTGATTACACCCGCTTGTTTTGTTTAATTTCTGTTGTGGAGTCACACAAGCTTTCAATTGTGTTTGGAATTATGATTAGGTCGATGGGGACAGAGGTGGCGCCTGAAATCTAAAAATTGAATTTACTGATGACAGTCACAGCCCTCAGCTGTGTGTGTGCGTGCGTGTGTGTGTGTGTGTTATGCATATATGAGAGCAATGTTCTGAAATGAAATGTATGGTGAGATAGAATACAAGTGAAGAACATCCCTAGTTCCAAGTACAGAAATATTGGATACAGATCACTTTCAGCCCATGAAAAAGTTCAGCCGGGTTACACAGGCCTAAACATTTTTGGCTTCCATCTCTATTTAAGTTCCAGTACAAACTGTCAAGAGATCACATGTTTTCACACTGTACAGTTGATGTGATGTCTGATGACTTGGGGCTTCTGTCCCCTTCAGGGTTACCAACAAGACTCCATGGATTGGTGGAAAGAATACATCCCTACTCTGCTGGGTGTGTTCATACCTGTCCTGCTCTGTTTACTGTGCTGTAGGACATAGCATCACATGCTTCCTGAATACCCTTTTCTCCATTTGAACAGAAAACTTTATTAGACCTACAGTATGTGCTACAAAAATGATTTCAACGGTGGGGATTTTTCATGAGGAAATCTGCTGAGCACGTGCTCAGAATATATTAAATACCTACTAAGGTTATGGCTTTGTATTTATGTGCAGTGACAACATACACACACAGCCAAAAACACACCCACTCACTGACACTTTCTTAAACACGTAATCTCTCTCTCACATACAGTACATGCACACTCACACATTCTCTCTCTCCTTCTCATTCTGTCTCTGTCTCTCACACACACACACTCGCGTGCACGCACACACACACAGACACACACACTACTCATTCGTCCTTAATCGGTGTGGAATCCATTAAAGTGGGTCAGACTCCACTCTCCATCTGCCCGTGCAAGGCTTTAATGCATGAGGGCTGATTAAAAAAAAAAAAATGAAAAATAGGCCAAACATTTCAAACACTGGGTTCAAGAGACCAGGGCACAGAAAAATAATACGGGCTTGAATATTTGAAAATGGAGGATCAATTTTGGGAAATAAACAAAAGGTAAAACGTACAATAACTACCTTTTTTCTGTTCCATTTTACTGGCATTAGAAACCCATTTGTGTCTTTGCACATTTTTTTTTTCTCTGCTGGACAGAGCATAGGGATGGAGGGAGCAAAACGCATCACAGGTTTCACCACTCGATTTAAGCTCTCCTCTGCCATGTGTCATTTCCCTCCCTAAATACAGGACTGTGGGAATTTCCTTAACCACGGCCAATGGCACTTTCACATTATCGGCGGTGAGGATCTGTCACAACGCAACATGTGGTCATCCATCATCTTTTGTTTACGAGCCGGCGGCTTTCAAATATCACTGGCTGACCCTTGACCTTTTTGTGTAGAAACATTCAAGACCGATGCGCAAGGGAAATCATTTCATCCTAACACATGTCCGTTGAACTATGGGCTGGCGGGGCTAGACGGAATGCCAAATTCAAGTGCATTAATATTATTACGGTAAAAGGGCTTATGCTGCCCACAACCTGTTCATTCAAAGACAACATTCTGTAGGGTGAATTCTTCCACAAGATTGCTTCAGTCGAACCTTGAGCATTGCTCATCTGACGTACTATTCAACAAATAGTGTGATGAATTGATCACTAATTGCTGAGTGTAAACTTAAGAAACAGACTTCAGCTCATAAGTGAAATGTACTACATATCACTTCATGACAGGGACAGTTAAAATGGCTTTTAAATTCATAGTAATAGTGCTCGTTTAGGAGAATTTGCTGAATGATACTTCACTGAATTTTGCATATGTGAAATGATACATACATATATACTTATGCAGTGCTGGACCAACCAGATTCTTGGATGAGTATGACTTAACTGGAAAATGGTATGTGATAACTATTTACACTGAAAGAATCTTCTCCAAAGTACCATTCTTACCAATTGCTCTGTGTCTTATACAACATGTATCATGTCGTGAATTTGGATGGATATCATACATTAGCATCTGCCTGTCCTCTGAGCCTCAGCACAGTGAAACCACAGGTTCTACCACAGGGAAGGGGTCATGCATATAGCCTCCGAAGCCTGAGTTTGTTTGAGTCTTCCTTGATAAAATTAAGGCCTTTGTAGACAAGGATTAGGAAGGTCAGAGGAGGGAGGGATCCCTGGGGATTGCTGGAGATTCTGGCAGGCTCAGAAGATTCTGTCTGAAGTGCTGGTGGGTCTCAGCTCCCTGGATCGCCCAGATTCAGCACGATGCCCCAGGTACTGCGGCCGGGTTCACATCAGGGTAAGGAGGTGACTGCTTCACTGTAGCCACATGCCCCTGTGTCCCGGTATGGCCCTTGGGCGCATTGATATCTATATTAACACAGGCGGTCTGTGCTGAACCCAGGGAAACATGTTTGTACATTCATTGCTAAAAAATCTGAAATGCACGGTAAATCCCAAGGGGTACAGCCTCAGCCAAAACAACAATATCTGCAGTTGGTCTCAAAAACCCACATGTATTCCTGTTGTTCTTTCCTAGATGGATGATGTGCAATAATTCAAAACCACTTTAACAAAATAGCCTACAGGCAGAAGGTGTCCCACACTGGAAATAAAAGGCTTCTTTTGTTCTTTCAGGAGCTGCAATAAAGGACAGGATTGCTTTGTAGCTGTTTGGGTAATTAATGCAATGTACACTGCACCTCTTAGGAAAAAATAAAAACTCAAACATGAGGCCTTTGTGCTCACTGGTAGTGATAGCAATGACTCATTTTCAAGCCATGACATTTAGCTCTTTTTGATGCTAAACTCGAACAGGCGCACACAGCTTAAAATGCTTACTTGATTGTACGGCCCATGCTTAAAGAGAGCACTTTGTTTTCAGTCTCCATTCTGCAATCAAAATTCCTCAATGATTACTAATCACAGGTGAACAACACCATAGGACCCAAACAGTTCTAATAACATACAGAAATGGAGATGGAGCACCTGAATCCAGCTACCTTCCAGAAAATGGCAGGGTATGCATTGAATCTGTTTAAGAGTCATCAATTCATATGCTCTACTTTGAAAAACACGCCACACACTGTTGCATCACTGCCGTCAGCCACTAGCAGAGCCATGGTAACATACTGTAGGAGGAGCATTGAAAGGATCTGAAGGCTCGCCTTGCAAGGGTCAAGTGTTCACAGGGGACTGGATCAGCTGCACTGCTCAGCTGCTTCAACAAGCGTGCTGTTTCCAAGGAGCCCGTGGCTCTGCGGTGTCACGCATTAGCTGCTAGGCCCTTTTTGCCACAGCACAACTTCCGGTTGGCTGCGGCCAGGGAGCCCACCACGTTTAGTTTCCAATTGCTTTTAGCGTCTGTGCTGGGCTAAGGGCTGGGCTCATGACCGCACGTTACTGTTTTGAAGTTTCAATAATGATTTCATCTACTTAGTTTGAAGTCTAATTAGTTTGAAATCTAATGGTAACATTCTTCAGTGTTATCTAGCTCTATTAATTAAAATAATATGCCTCGATGTGATGGTAGCTGGTAGGCAAGAAGGGACAAGAAAATAACTGCTTTGTAGCAATTTGTTTACTTATTTAATCATTCCATACCAATACATAATTTGGTACTGGACCTTTTATTAAAAGTACATATTATATTAAATTACATGATATCTTTCCCATTGCAGAAAATGAGGACTGCACATGTGACAGTTACATGACTAGTAGTATCAACAATGACTTTCTTTTGACCATTCTCTTCTCCATGACCAACCAGTGGGCTCTGCGCTGTAATTTTCAAAAAAGGACAAAAAGAGCTCCCGTGTGGCTTAGTCAGCTAAGGTGCTTATTCAGGCTGAGCCCTACGACCCGGGATCGACCACAACCATGTCATTAGCCGACAATAACCAGGAGCCCACAGGGGTTGAACAAATTGACTTTGTTCTGGTGGGGAAAGCGTGGGCCTCTCGGCAGTGTTCCCTCATTTCACTGCTCTCAGGCATCCTGCAACTCGCCAGGTGCCTCCGAACCACTCAGATGGCACCGGGGAGACCTGCCTATCCTCCAATCAACGTTTGCTTCACTGTGATACACAGCTGGGCTTCCAGAGTGAAAAACAGTCACTTTAGTCATGCAAGTGTATGGGCGGATTGAATATGCTACACCCAGTACGCCTGTGCAAGTAATGAGGTTGTCAGTCTAAGGTGCCACTTGTTACTCCAAAAAGGGTTGCAAACAGGGAAAAGCACAAAAAAGGATAAAAGATGAGCTACAAAATTCTGAAGGAGCTATGGGCAGGCACCATCAAACAATGGTCTGATTGATTGCTGTTTATTCTTGGATTTTTTTTGTTTGTTTTTTTTTTTTTTTGTCTCTTTGGTCTTTGGAGAAATGTACTGTAAACCCAAACCTTATTACTCCATAATTTAATAATATAATATAATATAATATAATATAATATAATATAATATAATATAATATAATATAATATTTTTTGTGACATTTAGAAATAAAGGGTCTACCCTCCAGTCTCTCTCAGTAATAGCCCCGAACAATGAAATGGTCCACTCCATCTCTACCTTAAATAGGACCGGGCAAGTTCACCCACCCACTCATTAACCCCACTAAATTGTTGAAAAGGGTCATCCAATTAGCCTCAATGAACCCACTCTCTCATGCGCAGCCTCTCCGCCGCCGTTTTGATCCCACTCCGAATTTGAAACCGGGGGTTTTCCATCATTAAACGTCTTGCGTGCTGCTCCTGAGATCAAAGCCATCTGCGGGCGATCCATATCAGCTTTAATCCAATTTCCTGACCAGAGCTGGGATCCATCCGGGAGCGGCATCTTCACTGGTGTTACTTCATTGCTATTGGTGAGCTCAGACTCCATCTGATCATCCTTAGTTACTTAAGAATGCAGAAACTTAATTGTGTTCATGAGACAGGGGGGCAATATTGATCTGATAATGAAAGTATTATCAGTGCACATTATGTTGTTGGGTGCTTATTGCTTTCCCGCACAGGTAAATTGTTTAGTCATCTGTAATGAGAAACTGATTGAAATGTGAGATAAGGGGAAACAAGGCCTCCTATAATCTATTCTGATTCATTGCCCTGGTCGCTGGAAATCATGTATAAGCAACATCTCCCCTCTAAACAATGCTGTGACTGAGAAGCAATTAGGAAGCAGAACGTGTTCACAACATGAATGAATATCATCTAACGTTGATACAGATCATGCAGTCTGTACCAACAGATTAACAGGCCAAACCATGCTGCTTTGCCAATGCTAACACAAAATCTTCATACACATAATGATGATTGGTAGTGAATATCACTAAAGTGACCAGTATCTTAGTCTCAATAGAAAAAAACAACAAAAAGAACATTTTGCAATTTGAAATAAAGTTTCACTTAAATTATACACTTAAATTATATTTAGTAAATGAAAGTGAGTGGCATTAGAACATGAAAAAACCTAATGGGTTTATTTCAGCAGCAGACACTTGTTGCAGGCCCTTAGATTATCTACATAAGCAGCTGTGCATGGCTGTCTCCTACACTCACCTGTGAAATACTTTTTTTTTTTTTTTTTTATTTTTAACCTTCCAAGTCAGAATTGAGCTTTCAGTAATTCACCCATTAATTACTACTTTCTGCTAACAATCTGGCAAGCTGACATATGCTTCACGTCCCCAAAGCCAGTCAAATCCTTTGACGGGCACTTTTGTGAGAAATGTTCAGACCTGGAGGCTGAATTTCTTCAGGCTGCAGGGCGCTAGCCCGTGCAGTGTAATTTTAGACACTCGCTGCACCACAGCGGATTTCACAAGCAGCTGTCAGGATGTCAACCGTACAGACCGGTGTCCATGTAAAAAATGGCCGCCTTTGACTTCTGCCCAAGTTGTACCCAACATTCTGACAGGCCTTCCAAGTTTCAACTGCCAGACATACCCACAGGGATTCCTCCTGGCAAAAAAACAGGCACTTTTCATTGAAAACTAATAAACATGTCTGAGCTGGTTTCTGAAGTGTCCTTCTGGTGCAGACTGGTCTAACAAAGATGCTTAGAGCGGGTATTTCCCTAAAACATACAATGTGCTGCAATCTTCATAAAAAGACAATACAAGTTGGTGACAGTACAAGTTGATATTACATGTATATCCGTGTTCAGCTATAACCGAGGAAAAACGCTGACCTGAAAATAATCCAGCAATGACCAGCTCCTCACAGAAATGATCTGATTTTGCCTTCCTTTCAATCCAACAAAATACTATATTCTGCTTAAAGCTTCTCTAATGCCATACCCAACAGTTTGACCAAACCAAACATGTTATCATTAACCAATCACAGCAACTCTGATCTACCTGGTATTTAGCTCAGTGCATCTACACTTCAGTGTACTTGGAACAGTAAGTGGGAGTCTTCCAAGAACCCTCTCCAACTACTTTCAACAGGCACATTATTATGTGGGGTGAACCTGTGAATTACATTCAGGCAGTAGTCTTCTCTGCAGTCAGCTGATGGAAGAGAATGGCAACAATGACATGCCGAACACTGCTTATGTGGAGGGTGGATGAAACTGGCACATCCCCCATTTATCTCCCTCTGTCTAACAATGAGTTTATTGTGCCTGGTTTCTCAAAGAAACAGCTAAGATTATCTATTCAAATTCAGTCTATTTAGCTCAAAGCAGCGTTCATTGTACATTTGAGCTTCTGGGAAAAGAAAAATAACTTCACAATGACAAGGACACACACCTCTCTGGTGCATCAACAAAGGCATTCCAGAAACTTTTCCAAACAAGAGACTTTTAATTATGAAAAATGACCTCATTGGTATTCACTGCAATTGTCCTGTGTGTGTGTGTGTGTGTGTGCGTGTGTGTGTGTGTGTGCGCGCGCGTCGGGGGATATGTCATCAAACTCTTTATATCCTATCCTAAAAAAGAACAATGGATGAGGGACCAGAATCGCAAGATTTCTTTTGTTGAACTTATGATTTCTGACTATTTACTTCATAATGGTTTTGGTGCATAACATTTGGTGTGCCAGCAACGAAAGTGACAAAGCGATGCTTTATTTATACGCTGCAGCCATGTGACCCGCTGGCAGCTCTCCCTGAGGAATGTATATTTTGTGGACGCTGGATCACGCGCTGACAGTCGCAGTTGATGCCTGTTCTAGTCTCCCCAAACATTACATACTTTAAAGATGTAACACAGTCATTAAATTCCTAAACTACTAGCCTACTAAATGGAATCATTCACGTAAACATCACAGAACAGAGCGCTTTACAATTATGCTTTTTTAACATCATGCAACAATTTATGTACTTAGTATTTAAAAGAAAAAGCAGGTATGATGCACGGACAGCACCGTGTTACAACTGATTTATGAATGTTTTACCGTAATCTACAATATTCACCATTTTTACCTTTCCGAAACACCTGTCTTAATATAAATCTGGCAGCTCGGTCAAGCACCACACGACAGTTGTGTAACTACACCTTAACCAATCGACAGTAAATAAATGCGACTTAATCGGGATCTGCTGTAGCAAGCTGTCATTAAGGCCAACAAACTATATCGCCACACATTTAATTAAAAATTGCATTGTCACAATTCAAAAGCTCCGTGGTCGCGAAGCAGCATGCGGAAGCTATTTTCACCAAGTCTCTTTTGTCTTGCGAGCACAAACGCCGATATGTGCAATCGTGGTTTCACGCAAGAATAAAATAAATATTTGGTGTATACGAGGACAAAAAAGAAACACTTGCCTGGAATGTGTAGTACCTTGTCCCATTGGGAGGGTGTACCTTTGGGGAGTTCGTCCCCGTGTTCATGTCAGAGAATATCATATCTCCTTCGAAGTAATCCAGAAGTAAACACAGATACGGATACGGCCAGGCTTGTGGGCTGTTAAACCCTTCGCTTGTGCTCAACGGGACGAGGATGGAGCGAACTCAAACCTGCCCCGTCCGACACCTCGAGACAATACTTTCGTCGCCTGCCCACATCGGTGCGTTAAAGGGACGTGCAGCAAGTCGCAGAAATAAACGAGAGTCCCCTTTGTGCTTTCTTCAAAAACAAAAAGCGCCGATCGCAAAGCTCGAGCTATCGATCGCCCGATGTCAGTGAAATGTCAGTGCCATAGATCAGGTCCATAAGAGCTGGGCGCTAGCCGCACGGACACTGACAGAGTCTTGGCCCTGCCCATCTGTTCGCTCAGATAATCACCTCCCTCGTCCACGGCCCTCAGATGTGATTATGCAGAGCATCAGAGCCCAAGCTAACCAATAACATATTGCTTCTTCTGTGCAGGCGGCGTGCGTGTGTAGAAGGGAATCTCTTCCGTCGGTAAGGAACCGCGGGGAGTTGCGCCAACATTCCTTAGGTGTTAATTTCTCTCGGGAATACAAGAGAAGCGTCTCGCTGCCGATGGAACGTTTTGCTTCCTCTCTGTTCATTGTATGTTAACTTGCATGTGCTGTTGATTGAATTCCGGTCCAGCCATACCCCAGAGGGCAACAGCTCATACAGTATAGTTTCAAAATTCGCCGCTCATCATTTGCAATTAACGTTGTGCGTCATAATCTCTGTCGTTCAGTTCTGATCTTTGAAATAGCTTGCCTGACTGAAAGCTTCCATGGTAACTGATGGGTTCAACGAGGGATGAAAACATATTATCAGCAAGATTAAAGTTGATCCTATGAGACAGATGTACAGATTAAAATTCACGCAGCACTTTGAAGCAACGATACAATTGTTCCAGTGGTCCTACTAGTTGCAGATGAAAGATTATAGCTGGAGTTGTGAACGTCTAATTTTCGTTGATTTTTTTCCCTTGCTCCATAATATCAGGGTAAAAGTGCACTGTTTTAGAACTGACAGTGAAATAAATTATCTTTAAATCAATGTTCTAAAGAAATCTTATTTCTGAGAGCACTTCATAAATCCACATGACAAAACGGAAATATTCCCGGGGATGCCTTAGTTTATTTGTGTGACGATGCACAGACGCATGGACATGTATGCTAAACTCTGGCGAAAGCCCATCGCACTGCCAGTCAGTTCATCTCCAGCAAAACCCAGTGGGGGACTGAACGACTCCTGACTCACAAGGAGGTTGGCATTCACCTTTGTTCCTCAAAGCTACAGTCAAACATACTGTAACCCATGTTACAGGTACTGCTTTTATAAAACTTTTTTTCTTAGACTTCCATTTTGGTTTCTGTGTCTATGCTTATGGAGCTTTTTCCTTAGCCTTTTCCAACATACAAGATTAGGGGGCTTGTTTTATCCTTCATTTCAGGGGTCTGTCATTAATTTTAAGTGTTTGTCAACATTCATTTGATTGCATCTGTCTCTGCTCACACGGATTTTGGAATGTTACATTTGTCTGTCAAAGTTCAGGGTAGGTTGGAAAGTAGCCCCCAAAGTAGCCACATTTGTTCCCATGAGAGGAGTTGTATGATTATCCTTCTAAAACTACAATGAGTTGAGCTCACAGGTGTTTAACAACCTGTATTAGACAAGACTCGAACCATTTAGAATCATATGAATGAATCACTAATCACTCACATAAAAGTTATATAGGAGAATGCACTGATTGAAAGTAGTTCAATTAAAAAAGTAACTGTTATTAAACTGAATTTATAATGGCCACTAATTCAACGGCATTAGATCTGAGCATTTGGAGCACTGAGCACACACACCAGCAAAGCTCCATTGTACATTACATTCCTAAATCATAACAGGCAGGAAACAGCTGTGTATTGACAGGCAACCCATGAACACTCACCCACTGACCTTGCCAAATAAGCAATCACAGGTTATTAAAGATAGATGAATGTGCTGATGTAATTGCACTTTCCAAATGCATAATCATGAGTGGGCTGGGGGAAAAAACCAGACAAAACCAATTTTCCAAAAAACGTCAGTCATGGTTTGCTATTGATTTTTTCCCACCCTCCACAGGTTCTCCATAAAAACTATACTTCATCCATTTAAAATGAATTCAGCATTGACTAAGAGTAGCTTTTAAAAACTGCCAAGAGGCCTTTTATAAAGGGGAGGTCCTTGAGCTCACTTTTCATTATAGTACTTCAATGCAGGAGAATGGTATGACTTGTTTGATTCAATTTTCTTCCATTGCCTGAGCATTCAAAGTACAGGACCAATAATGCAAACCAGCCCCCCCAACCTGCGGTCAATGGTCACAAAGCCCATTTATTGATCTTTATGAAACCAAGAAACACATGTGTTTCTCTTGGTGAAAACTTTCTGTGATTACATCCTCTGTGGATGTATGTCACCTTTCATAGCATGTTTGTATTCACATACTACATGACCTGTTAATGGTTTCCTTACTCCGTGTCTACCTTGAAGAACACAACGCCTCCAAACCTTGTGATGCCAAACTGTATCCAAACTAGGGGTTCCACTCTCATTTGGACTGTAAACTGTAAAGCAGCACAATATCAAGAGAAAACTGGGTGCAATGTACACTGTCTCACATTTTTGACGATTTTGTTAGCATAGCAGAGCTGACCCTCTTAGCAAATGCACCAACAAAAATCAACGTCTGAGTGTAGATTGTTATCTCACAATCATGGCCCAGAGAACTACAATATTGTTTCAGTCACAATACAATACTGCACATGCTCAATGATGAAATATTTAGGGGTCTTGTGAAATCTAGCATCAGGCATTTTCCTAGCCTCTTCAAAGCAGAGGCTTTTGATATGGTGTTAGCCTCAATTGCAAGATGACAACCCTCTCTAAACGAGATCACATTTTCATGGGTGGCACTGAATGCAAAAATTATGATTCTGACAGCAGGGTAACCCCTGCGTATCTCCAGGGTTTGGAACCCATGGAGTGCCTCAGGAAATTAGTTTTAATCGAGAGACCAGCGCATCTTGGTAGATGCAGTTCACTAACAGGAGGTAACGACATGGCAGCAAATGCCTTTCGCTGTGGGGGTTAATGGAGAAGGCCAATTGAGGGATTTGCTGTGTTTCCAAAGTTCCCGTCTCCCATTCCTGGGGACGTAATGAATCCATAAATGTGGAAATGATGCCCCGGATCTTCCTAACAAGTGCCAGGGGAGTGTCAGACACACGGACGGCAGATGGGATCTTGCATTGCTACCCTCTGCAGGGAGAGACCAAGCGTCTGCCTCCACAGTGCACGGGCAGGCAGCAGACACAGATTAGCCCAGGGGCAAAGGGAGTGAGTCTGGGCTACCCCCCCCCCCAAAGGAGCTTGAGCCTCATTTCTGTACAATGCAAAATGACTGCCTGCTGACTGGCAGTTGTTACTGCACAGTGTGTGATTAAACAGACACCCAAAGCAGATCCGCTGTGACTGTGGCTACGACTGTGACACCAGCCAATGCTCTACACAACACACAATGTTTTAAATACTTCCAAGACCAGGAATACCAAAACATTACCTATATGCAAAAAGCACAGGATAAATCACTTAAAGGACATGCACATTTATGCATTATACAGCTACAAAAGGTCCTCAAACAAGGCAACACAAAACTACGCCTCACAGTTCGGCCCAGCAGCTGTCCTTGTGCGACAAAGAGAGCTCAAATACATATACTGAGTTCCATGTTTCAGTTTCAATCAGATTTTACTAAATAAAACACTTAACCCGCTTAACGTTTTGTAAGAGAGTATTGGCAATTTTGAAAAACTGCACAGGGCAAACCCATCCAATCAATCAAGCAAACCCATCCAATCAATGGCATATACAGAACATGGATTGCAATATATTAGCACCCGAAGAAAGTCTATCGATGGCAACATTAGTCACTTTTCACATTTCACATTTCAATTCAAGCACGCAATTTTCCTTTCGGAGGTTTTCGCATTTTCTAAAAGCAGGTCCCAAAAAGTGCTTAGTCACCTTCATGACATTTGCTCCATGATGCGACAGAAACTGGGGCAATGCACATGCCTGGAAGTCAATTAAAGCAGGAGAACCATCAGAGGGACAAAAAAATATGCAGTTAGTAAAGCGGAACGTCATGCAGAATAAAATTATCTTAATCCATTTTTGATGAATGCAAAATACAATAAATCTCACTTAAAGAGAGCTTAGAGGATCAGGCAAATTACCACCACACAGCACTCTACCCCCCCCAACAACAGCTCCAGGAAAGAGTGGGTGGAGGCATTTTAGAAAGCATTTCTTCTCACTTCTGCAAAAGATCTGTTGCAAAATACCCAAGACTGCTCAAAAGCATTGCTTCTGCATATAGTGGATGACATTTAAGGAATAAAGGATTGCGAGTTCAATAACCTGCAGGCAGTCGAGATGGTTTTGTATTGTGTTTGAAGAACCAGAGATATTAAGACATCCCAGCCATTAAGAGCCATCTCAAGGGCCAAGTGATGTAATTATATAGACCCACAACGCTATTGGCTTTGGGCTGGGTATTGCTGTATGCTCATTGGTTGAAGAGATGGAGCACTGAGCTGTCAGAACATTCATGTCCTTTCCTCTCTCTTATTGCTGCAGTGCAACCGCTCCTACATTCTTTAGCTCCCAGTTACTCCTAAAATTCTTTTTCACAGGCAATTTCTTCCTTTTTAGTTGGGCCAATGAGCAATATTGACAAGGGCCTTAAACAATGCTCATGTGACATTCCTGTCAGTAAGGTGCTTACAGGAATGTTGTTAAGCCCAATTTATAGAAGGGATACAGGGAGAAGGTGTATATTGAGAAACATAGCAAACAAACTGAGCAAACCAACAATTTAAAATGTTATAATTAGAACCAGTTACAACGAACTGCATTGGCTCTCTGGTCTTTGTATGCAACAGTCTATCAGTATTATTCTGAAAATGTGGAATGACTGTGTCCTGATCTCCATAGCTTAGCTTGCCCATAAAACTAGCCATCATAAACATTTCTACTGTTAAACTTCCAATATTTTAGGATGAGTGTGATGGTAACCCTTAGCAACAGACTCTCCCCATTCATTGGATGAGTGAGAAGAGATGGGGCAGAGTTTCTGTATGCTCTAGATTGGCCATCTAGTGAAGATCACATTAATTTGGGCAGGGAGAAAAAATTTGCAATTATAAAAATGACAAATAGAACATTTGAACTATTTTTTAGTAAGTGATGTTAATTTTGCAACCTAGAAGCAGAAAAGGAACAGCTTGAGTTCTGATTTTGATATCAGTGACAAACATTCCGAACAGAACCAGCAACTCATTTTCTTGTTTTTTTTTTTTTTGGTTTCCTTTTCAGAACCCAAAATTGATTGGCTGTTACAAACCGGGAACATCTCTGTTTACATGCAACCATTTCATATGCAAAGTCTTGTCGATCATGTTTTGAAAAACCAAATTTGTTTTGGTGTAAAAACCATATTTACAGATTAAAATTCAACATTTTCAAGGTGAGAAAAATGCACACTGATAAGTGCAAAGCAGCAGCATTAGACTTCTAATAAACAGGCACAAATATTTATGGTAAAACTGCAGTGCTTTATGCTTTGTGAAAGCGTGCTAAAGAAAGATAAGATTCATTCAAATCAACACATGGGTGAGATGACACAATGTAATTTTTTTTTGGTGCATATCAAAACATAAAATTCGTAACAGATTAAGTTCATTTTGTGATTCTGTGAAAGGAATATGCTAATACAGCCATGCCAACAGCAGTACCGAGCAATACTCCAGTGGTAATATTAGTAGGCCAATCTCTTTCAGACTATTGGACAACAGTGTCATCCCATCATTCAGTCAATGTGGTGGATTTAAAACATCCAAAAATCAGTCATACTGTTGTTTGCTTTGTGGGTAAATTTCCATGTATGTCAGGATATCGGGCAGTGTTTGCATTGTCAACAACCGTATTCATACCTTGGTCACAACAATTTAGAAACAAGACTTGAAACATTTGGCTGCTTCACACAAATTCAACGGTCTCCAGTGACTGTCTGATCACAGCCCGCTGTCATGGGGTGGACCTAAAGTCTACTCTGAAATTAAAAAAACAAATTACCCATTAAGTTTCAAATAAATTGGAACACTAGCCTGTAAAAACCACCAAAGACAAAGCAATAAAGAGACAGTGATTTCACTAGGTGACACACACACAATGTAGAAGGTACAGTAGCATGCTTGTTAATTAGCTGGCTGGGTCCCATATGCATAACTCACTCATCACTTGCCATTCTACATTAGTTCCAATTTGTTTGGCCAAGATTTGTTTGGTCTGCTTTCCACCATTCCACATTACTGTAATATGCTGATTTACCTTGCTGTGTATCAACTTTATGCTACTTTTTAATTAATACTTAATTTAAACATTTTTATCATGAACTTGCAGGTTTCAACAATGCACTGAAGAGGACAGCTACAGTATCACTGGCAAACTGAAACGCGTTCACAGGCTGATCTGCATTTGCATACGATGACACCGAAATCTTTCATAAGCTCCAGATAGTGTGTTTTTAAACTTAACCATCACTAGCTAGAGCCATCACATCACATTCACTTCACTGCACTTCTGTCAAAAAGTATGAAGAAGCAAGGTGGCTTTTGAAGGTTTTCACTGCTCATTACACCGATCACAGCTGCACAGTACAGTACAGACAGCAATAGCTTTGAGCAACAAAGAGTCTGGGCCAGACAGTTCAACCTGTCTGTGTTTATTAACTCATTCATCATATATAATTGATCACTTTTGGATT
Organism: Megalops atlanticus; assembly: GCA_019176425.1. Classification (NCBI taxonomy): domain Eukaryota; kingdom Metazoa; phylum Chordata; class Actinopteri; order Elopiformes; family Megalopidae; genus Megalops; species Megalops atlanticus. Next base: position 14,965,606 of record CM032897.1, read on the forward strand.
ATATATTCTGTTGGGAATCTTAAGCACATGGCAGTGGGGTACTCCTATTGATTCCAGCTTCTCAGCTCAGCCTCAAGCTTGGTTTTAGGTTTAAAGTCTCACATGTATGAATAAATTGGTATTGGTAGTGAAATATTTCAGTACAGTTTCACCTTCAGAATTGAAAGAGCCAAAAAAACTGTCAAATGTGCATACATGCATGTGCATGTATGTTCATGCACTTGTGCGTGCGTGTAGGTTTGTGTGATTGTGCAGTTGTGTGTATGCATGTGCACAGCAACTGATATTTTGAAAGCAATCAAACATTTGCCTAACCTCTTGGGAGACAGTGATATCTTAATGTATTCACTGTATAAGAGAGACGTTGGCATTTGATGTGCCTTTGTAGCTATAACTTAGGCTCCTCAGACAAGAAAGCAAACAGCTACATGGGATAACATGGACTCATTCCATCTTATGGTCATGTGTACATTCAGAATCTCCATTACTACCAGAAGAAGACTAATCATGTGGTTAATTGTGATTGTTTACACAGGTCAAGTTATTTTTTTCAGAATGCATTTGAATAAGTCATTCTATGATGCACAGAGCCTCAAAAATGTTATAAAAAACAGGTTAATTATCATAACATATGGCTTTGAATAAAACATAATTGTCCTAATTATCAGGGTTATATAAAACATGCTGCCATACATACACTTTCCCTAGGGGACAGTTGACATGACAGAAGACAACTATATAATTGTTACTTGCATTCCCTGAAGACTGTTTGAGTGACTCTTTACTCACATACAGCAGAAAAATATGTTTGATGCCCTGGATGTAGACCATAAATTTTGCAAAACTTCTTGCATAATGAGAATGGTGCAAATGGTCACTGGTCAGTTTCACACAATGGCCTGTTCAAAATAAGCTTTAATGATTAACATGGTTAGCATGTGTACAAATGTCAGACATCTCTGGATTTATTTCCGCCTAGCAGATGAGACTGAACCGTCCCAAATTTGGAATAAAGGCTATACACTCTGAGCAGGCACCTCTGTGGACTGCATAGCTTGGGTTTATGAATGAAAAGTTTTAGAACATGGCTTCCCCAATAACGCACAGCAACAGCAGCAGTGATAACGCCCTCTGAAATACACTGGAATGCCTCAAAAACATCACCCTCCACCACTTCAGTGAAAGAGCCAAGACTTTATCATTCCTCATTCAGCCAAGACATCATTCAAATGAAAGAAAAACATGAATGATTTCATCTAGGTTCCTCAGCCAACTTTATAATCTTTCCAACATCTTGCGGGGCTTATGAAAAATGTACATGAAATCACTCTACTTGAATATATATTGAGTGTTTCCTTGAATAATTCATGGGATTTTACATATGTGACCACAAACCACTCACCACCTGTTGCCTTCACCTCATCTTTCCATTTCCCACATGCTTAAAAATATCTCAAAATCATATTTTGCGAATTTGAAACGTGACCTTCTTAGCACTTGCACAGGTATTTATAGAGGCCTGATTCCAAATTAAATGTTTTGATGTTGCCCACAGTGCAAAGTCAGGATAGCAGACAGCACGGTTTGAAAGCTAAGTATGTGCAAAGCATTCTTAATGCGCTGTACATTATAAATTGCTTCAGGACAGCAGGAACGAGGCACAAGGGAGAGAATTTCATTAGCATTCTCAGTGTCATTGTAGGAAGGAACACAATGTCAAAATGTGGGGCTTTAACAAGGTGACTGGAGATTCGAGTGCAGACCCCCTCAAACACAGATAACAATTAGACAATTAGACTTGTAGTCTACCTGATTATGACAGAAGGGACATGAGAAAAGGATGACAGAAAAAAAATTATCAAATTGTGATGAGTCTCCAAGGTAGGTGATTTCCAGTACACTCACACAGTGATTTTTCTTTGACATTTCACAATCCTGGAGAGACTGAGAATCAGCCTGTTTTTCAAGATGATCAACAATTATTGATCAAAGATCTGTCTGTTCCAAACTGTAATAATCCCCAGACATTTCATGAAGTTTCAACAACGTAAGAATTAACATTCATTCTTTTATGTGCCTGTTGTTTTAAAGCCAAATAAGATAGGAAGATGCGTGTCTCACCAATTTAATTTCCAACGTCATGGGTGAGCAATGAAAACAACATTTTTGTCAATGTTTGCACAATATTCCTTGCCACCAAAGGCCTGAGTCACTAGCTATAGCCTGCAGAAGCAACTCTTTTTTTTCCCACTTGCTTAGGAGAATTTGACTGTCTGCCACTCCAAGTCTCAAGAGGCATATCTCAGTAAGCACGATGCATTGGTGATAATCAGAGGTGTGATATATATTTTTTTCTTTGTTAGTCCAAATTAACCCGTAAACACCCACATCTGGGGAGTGTGTGCGCATGTGTGCGTGTTATGAGTGTGTGTGTGTGTGTGTGTGTGTGGGGGGGTCGGGGGGGTGGATGTGGCTGCTTGACAATGGTTAACATGCAAGCTTTTAAATATTAACAATGGAAGATCTAAACTCTCAGTCACCCTGTCCTCCAAAGTGACATCACAGCCACTCTGGCTGAGCGCCATCTCATCGCACTAATGGGATATGACATAAGAGAGCCAATCACATGCAGCGGCCTGCCATACTGCACCTTTCAAAGATAAACATGCTGTCACCAGGTGGCAAGGACAGGCTGGGCATTCAGATTGCTCTCTCCATTTTTGTCACCACTCGGCAGCTGATGCTGTCGAAGAAAATGTCTTCATTTAGAGTGACAGGTCCATGCAGAAAACAGCAGAGGGATATTTGCATGTTCTACGATAATCTTTTTCTGTGATGATCTAACAGTTGAGAAGAAAGCACTGGAGGAGGTATTTACATCACAGAACACAAATATCGCTTACTCATTTTTGCTCTTTTTAAATAAAGCACAGTTCATCCATGGTCTAATGATTATGTGTGTTAGATTTGTGTGCACTGTCTCCTAAGCCTAAATATGAATTCAAACAAAAATAAAATAAATTATGCTTAATGCTATAGTATAAATGCCTGTAAGAGGGTGTGTTAAAAGCTGGCATGAGTGCCATTCAGTTAATAAAGTTGTCAGCCACAGAAAGCGCAGAAAACAATGGGAGAAAGCTGAATAAACTTGAAAATAGAAGAAATACACCACCTCAATCTCCCCCAGAGATCATTTGAGCCTCAATTCTCTCTCAACAGGTAAAAACAATGCTGCTCTGAATTGTTGCCAGTATTGGACTTCTTTTCTTCAAGCATTTTTCAAAATGTGAAGCTTTCCATTTGCAGCTGTGTGAAATGTGTGCATGATTTTTGGAGTGCATACATGTTTGTGATTACAGTGCTTGTGCTCATTATGCATTATGAAACTAACGAAGACCCTTTCACACACTTTGGATTGATCTAAAAATCAAAAGAATATATTTACAGCACCAGTTAAAAGTTTGGACACACCTGATTAAGATAACGGGAAACATGCATTTTCATGCATAAATGCTTGAAATTTGTTTCTAGACAAATGTAAATAGTGAAGTTTTTGCCAATGTATGAACTTCTTTCCAAAAAAAAAGAAAAACCCTTCTATGAGTAGGTGTGTCCAAACCTTTGACTGGTACTATATATCCATGCCTTGCTCTCTTAGAATCCTTAAATACAAAATGTCAAACCTACATCAAGAAATCTTAGAGATCCTTTCTTATGGCATAAATTTGGTGTAAAATGAAGATCACCCTGTTGTTCGTCCAGGGGCTTGTGAAACACCCAGGAGATGGCTGAGGATAGGGGAGGGTTGATTTTGAGGGATGAGGAAGCACAATTCAAAGCAACCATAGGCCTTTCATCCCTGAGAAGGCTTCCCTTCATCCAGCGGCTGGGTTTTCAATCCTGCAGGCTGATCCCCGCTAAGGGACCGTGGGGAATCTTTCTCCGGGGGTCACCTAGGGGTCGCCCGGGTCACCTGGGGACTCGGAACAGGGCCGTTTGTTTTCCGCTGGCTTTCAGGCTCTGACACTTCCGCGCCGCAAGGGTGTCAGATGGCACGGTGCGCACCGTCTTGAGGATTAGTGGGATTTGATGATGTATGACAATGGGGCCGGACTGCCAAGGGTGTGGGAGGTCTTATGCTTCTCACACTGAGTGATGGATTCTACAGTACACTGCTTCCCAGGAAAGGCTGCACTAGTATTGCTGGGTATTTGGATTCTGTGGAATCAGTATTCTTTTGTGAGTCTCTAGTTCATTTTAGATCAATCAGATAGGATCTATGGAAATAGACTACATGTATTTCCTGCACTGAAAAAATGTGAGGACAAATGAGATGTTTTCAACCAGGAAATCAGGTGAGATTTTCTATTTTTGGCAGTATCACCTTCTAAAATGTTGACCAAACATTTTACTTTTTTAAAACGATTACTGTTATATGAAATATAAAAGGTAGAGAGTAGAGGATGATCAGTTTCAGTGAGTGGATCATTTAATTTTCACATTAATCTCAACAGATTCCAAAGCAAGACAAAAATATTGCTTATATAAATACTGCCAAAGTCTACATCATGCCAAAGTCTTGATAATTTCGTATTAACTTATATCAAACTACAATATTCTTCACTTAGCACTGAATGGTCTATGCTGCATAGTTACGCAATACGACCACCAAAGTATTCTTGGCTTTCCAATAAGACATAATGGAGATGCCCACATCTTCCTTATACTTTGTATAATCATTATTTAGATTACAGCATCAGAAAAGAGTAAATTATTGTCTACCTTATAATTTCAGACACCGGGCAAATCTCACACAACACAAACTTAGTTACAATAAAGTACACAGGCAGAACTTTTAAAAGTGACCCCAGCGAAAGTGTTTGTTCTGACAAAACCAGGGTTTTATAAACCCTCTACTTGGTCTGTGCTTGGTATTCCCAGCTAAACAATCCCTCAGGGTTTCTTTTTTGAGAAACTAATTGACATACCAGAAAACAAATTGCATTCAATCTCCAATTGATTTATGTTAATGGAAACGTAACAGATTACTAATTCTTTAGAGAATGGCCCAAAGTGCATTTTAAAACAGTTTGCCCTTACTGCTATCAGAGTTTAAGATCCAAGTCTTTCTTTTCCATTGCTGACAACTTGCTGAGCAAATATTTAAAGCCAACAACAATCTATTAGTCACAAAAAACTAATAAATGAGTCATTCAACTATGTAGTTATTTATAAAGCTAAGGCTGTAAAAAATATAAATACAGAGCCCTATGCACTTTGTTGAGGTGGTACTTATTTGCTTACGCCTACTCGAATAAGGCCATGAAATGTGCACCTTGTTTAACTAAAAATACACCACAGGCATTCAAATGTTGTTCAAAAGTAAAGTAAATGCAACAGTAAATACAAGAATTCAACCCTTCAGTGCTCCATGTTGAAGAAAAATATATCAGATTTTTAACACTTATACATTGTTATGGGAGACATAGTGATATGGATGACAACATTCCAAATTATTTACTTACATAGGTGGTAAGAAAAACGGCACCCCTTCTTCTAAACTGAACCTAATCCAAGACGTCAACTCATAGATCCAACCCTTTAAGCCAACCCTAAGTCTATGCCAACAGCCTAACTTTATGTACGTTCATAAGTTGCTTTTACAAAAAGTAATTGCACAGCAGTTACGCACAACCTGTGTGCAGTTACAGAGTACTTACTTACTGAGCAATAATGTAGTGCTTTAAATAAAAGTACAAAATGGTCACGGTTGTCTGATTAATCCTGGAATACAGCTGTACAGTTACATCTGCATGCAAAGTGCAGAGTCAAGATGGGAAAATGATTGTTTGATGAAATACACAGAATTTAAATCCTGGATTTAGTTGTATCTCAGTGTGGGCAGGGCTAACTTAGCATTCCTGCACCATCAACTCAGAATACCTCAGCACAGGTGGAGATCAGACTCTCTCAGCTCGCATTCTGATGTAACACAGAACTTGGCCAAGCAGAACTAGCATTGTGAAATTAAGCATGTTTCTGTTTGGGCTTCACTTTATTTAACAGCTGTACTTCACACCTCATGATAAAGGTGTGAAAATATAGAAAAGGTTGTAACATTGCAACATTATCTTTCTCTAAAACCACTACGGTAATTATTTGGAGTGATGAATCATTGAGGCAGGGCAGAGTGAATACTTGTAAAGGATCTGTGAGTGAGTTCAGAACCCTGGACAGCGTCAGTTTGAATGCAAAAGAATAGGCAGAGGCTGCACATCAGTCTCAGGGGGAAAGCACAGCCCTTTAGTCTGATCTTTAACACTTTCCCATGGGACAGATTAACACAAGTGGTCAGTCAACATACACCAGATGTAGTCCCTGCAGGAGAGACCCAGGCAGTTGTGGTAAAGAACTAAGGCAAACAGCAAGGCTAACCATTCCAATAAAAAAGCGAACAATGGTGGATGCTTAATGAAGGCTGTGGTCTTCAATCTTATCCTTCTGGAGTAGGCATAATCTTTACAGTGTGGACTTCACACCAAATTGTGTGCATCAGCCCATTACAATATCAATTATTCATCTGTACTGTAAAGTCAAATCAAGCTACAGTCTGTGAAAAGACGTATTGGCACTCTCATTGGGAGACTATATTGTACAGTGTTAGAAAATGAAGTGCAGTACTTCTGATACGCTTGCAGATCATATAGCAGAAACGAGGGGGAATGGAAATCATTGAGCCATGATTCTTTATAAAGTTCTGGTTTCACTGACTTTTCCACCCTCGCTGTTTCACAGGTGTCTTCTCCCTCGCCTCGCTCCTGGAGAGACCTGATTGGTTTTTTACTTCATTCGCGCATTTAAACTCGTAAATCTTCCCATGGCTGGGGGAAGAACAGTCTCATAACTTTCTCATTACCGCCTCCAGCGTGATGACAAATGCATCTCTTCCCCAAATGAGCAGCCTATTTTGGGACACAAATAAGCTTTCGGGAGTTTTGCTTCCGAGCTCGTTAAATGCCGGGCAGAAACAAACGTAGCTACGTTAGAGCCGCGGGCGAAGCTGTGACGTTCCACCTGTTTGCCTGTCCTGGTATATCATGCCTGTTTACCCCTTCAGAGTTAGGACGCTTAAGTATGTGCGTGTATAGGCCAAAGCAGTGATGAAGCACTGCAATATACACCCAAGACAATGATGGCCAGACTGGAACTGACGCACAGAAATACAAGTAAGAACTTAACGCTTCCATAGAACAAGAAAACTGTTTGCAGGCTAAGATGTTCTAGTTGGTGATGTTAAAATCATGAGGCTGCAATAAATATCACAAGTGCAAGTGAAACACTGAATTGAAAATAGTCCTAGGTGATCCTTTATAGGGGTAAATGCATCAGTTTTAAGATATCTGTTTCTTGCCTCCCAAGCCAATAGCTTTTTTTAAAAACAACAAGGAGAAGCATCTTTGGTCCTCTGCACTGACTTTGATGCTTCTGATTGATGGTATTTCACAACACGATGAACTCAAGTTAATGAAATTCTTGAAATTTTTGGTTTTGGTAGTGCATATTGGCCCATTTCCAGATGCACTATTCATTCCTCAGGCACGACCGCAAAGCGCCGCCCATTACCAGCGAAACGCATCCGTTAATCACTGCTGTGTGTCCGGCGGACAGCAAACAGCATCGTTAATGGGGCCTAACAGTGACCTGACAGAACCTGAAGACTTCAGATTGCTCGAAAGGAGGCAGAGAGCCCGGCAATTAAAAGCGTGGCAATTCACAGTTGTGTTACGCGAATCAGATGCGCGATCCATCACCCGAGACAAACACTTTGCGTTGTTAGACGTCTTCGTGTTTCAAACGCGATACCTTCGCTGATTTGCATAATACGCTCGGCCACAATCCCTGCTGTGGAAATGGGCACCCAATTACTGTCGGTTTTAAATACAGCGTTCTGCGGAAGAGATTAATGAAGCTTACAAATCGTTTATTTTCAGCTTGCTGACAGTTGTTTGCTCCTTAACCTGATAAAAGCCCTTACAGAGTTCCGAGCACCGTACTGACGGTAACAAACAGTGATTTATCACTTGGATTTGCCCTCTACTGGAAAAGCAATTTCTGTGAACATAATATGTAGATATGACATACACATGATGCGTAAATGATCCCTGAATTTCCCTCATGGTTCTATAAATTGCCACAAAGATCAATAGATTGATTGTAACCCTGCCCCCGACGCAATTCGCAGCACGCATTAATGTTGAATAAAATCATTTCGGTACTAGAGACATTCTGTATACCAGTGTTTCTCAACCCTACTCCTGGCGGTACCCTGTCCTGCTTATCTTCTATCTATCCTTGCTGTTTGATTAAATTAGGTGTGCTCAGCTAATAAAACGTGCCACTGATGAGTTCGGTCAGGTAGGTAGAGCAAGGATATGTAGAAGATATGCAGGACAGGGTGCAGCGAGGAGTAGGGTTGAGAAACACTGCTGTATACAAAGCCTGAGAGTAACAGTTATCTGTAGTCTCCAGTGGAGAGCCAACGTTTAACACGCTTCCCTCAAATTCTTAGACTGCTCTGCCCTCTGGTGGCCATAAATAAAAACAATCAGTGCTCAGTGCCCTGATTTTCCCAGGAATGCATAGATCTGTTCTTAATTATGAAAAGAATATCCCCAGTAATGTGATGTGCAGTGATATCAGATAAGATCAATAACAGGTAGAAAAACAGTGATGCCATTATATATTTGAATGTGATGGAAAAACATCAGTACATGACAGCAGATATTCTAAATATAGATATATACAGTACGGAAACAAAACATAAATGTACTTCTACCTCTGTGCAGGACAAACCTTAAAATAACACAATCCAGTCTTTGTCCCAAAGTAAATCATTAAATAAGTTTCCTTGCACAGAATTTTCAAGTATCTTGCTGACAGACAGACCACATGACCTCTGCTCCCACAACCAGTGGTCATTGACATAGTCAGAACACAAGCTGACATTTAATATATGCACAAAATATACTTAAAAACATACAGGTGTCTCAAAACCAGGCACATACTCACTGGCTTTTCTTTCTTATATGTATATGTGTTTCATTGCTTTCATTTTTCCTTGCCTGGATGTTTTAGACAGTAGTGTAATTTTGCATAAAGTACACCTCAATTTAATACCACTAGATGGCAGTATCACAGAATTAAAAATTGCTTCATGGTATGACATTGAGCTCAGTTTCAGAAATGAGAATTCACACTAAGCTTTAAAGTTCCCCTGGGTAATATTTTTATTATATACATTCAATAATTAGGATTATTTAATGTGTTAGAGATTTCAAGAGACTCCAAGAGACTCCAAGACGAGCTGCCTGTTACACAATATAATAATAATCTGGTATTTATAGGTTTCAAAAAGTCACATACCATAAAGAATTATATAACAAGACTATCAGGGACTTGGCTGCTGATTCCTGAGATGACCACCAGATGGCCTCACAACTTCCTGTGTTCTATGTGTCATTTAGTTAGTTTTCCACCTGTGTTCATTAGTTGTTGGTTTCACCTGTCTTTTCTGTTATTTAAGGCCTGCCCTTTGTCCACATATTTGCTCAGTCTTGAGCTGTCGTGCTTAGAGTGAGAACTCTTGCCCAAAGCCTGTTTTTCCCTTTTTCATTTTCTTCTTTTTTTCTCTTGTTACAAAGAGTGTAACAACAAGCCATTACATAGTAACAACATTGTAATTGTTACAATGTAATCATATTGGTATGGGGCAAATGTAATACAAACCAATTTTCTATTTCATTATAAGAAAAATGCATTTCATGTACATATTCTACATTCTGGAACACCATATCTGCACCTTTACCCACTTAATTTTCTCTTAGTGGCTCTGTTATAAAGACACCTCTTTCCCCAGCTATCTGTCAGTCTGGCCATGATAAGGAATACAGTGCTCTTATTGAAGAGGTGTTGGGGCACCACAATAGCCTCTAGGACATTTTACACATTGGCCCTCTGGGATATGGAGTTAAAATGTGCACAATTACTCTTAATGGTAGCCACAAAGTATCTGCACATCAAGGTAAGGTGACAGATATGGAGAAGTATGGAAAACCAGGTCATTATTATTATTATTATTATTATTATTATTATTATTATTATTATTATTATTATTATGAATAAGTTGTAATCTCTAATGGTCTTCTTTGGCAATCCAGTAAAAAGTGAAAAAGTGCATTACAATTACAATTTAGGCAACAAAATAACAAGTGCATCAACGTCTTTGCATTATTCAGCAATTCGTACAATATTCCCAAGATGAAAAAAGGTGGTCCTAGTTATGTGGTCAATATGAGACTCAGAACTCAGATCAAAGTCTAGAATGACCCCTAAATTCATTAATTTAGTTTTATTCTGTAGAGTCGAATGGCCAAGTTTGCTGGATAATCTGTATTTTTGAGCAAATTAAAAGAATCTTTGTCTTTACCTCATTTGAGAAAATCATTGTCCATTTTTATGTTAGACAAAAGTTTGATTAAAGGATTGAGAGCACCACATGTCAGTGTCTCAAACCTATGATTAGACCAAAAAGCTCATTGAAGTTTTCAAAAATACTGTTTTCATTCAGGAAATCATTATGTGGTTTGTAAACTACTTTCTCCAGAATTGAACTTAAGAAGGATAGGTTAGATATGGGTCTGAAATTTCTGAGAACCAAGCTGTCAAGTTTATTTTTCTTAAGTAAGAGTTCTATTAATGCAGTTTTAAGGGTATCTGGGGAAATGCCTGTTACTAGGTTTACTAACTCAAGCACACTTTGAGACAAACTGTCAAAAACATCTTTACAAAGGTTGTTGGAACTGGACCAAGAGAGAAAGTGCAGGATTTCATCTGGAAGATGTAGTTCAGTTTCATTTATCACAGAGAGCTGAAGCTGGCTGAAGGGAGAGGGGACGGCAGATCTGGCTGTGCTCAGAGACCATGAGCAGGACTAGGCTGAATGTTAGTGATTTTTTTTTCTCCTTTGAAAAATGATATAAACTTCATACAGTTTGATGATGAGGCTAGGCTGGTCCAATAAAAATGCCCAATCTATATGATCAAATGAGGCATATTCCACTCATATCACAAATATGCATGAGATGTGTACTATGAATGGTGGCATGTTTTACAGGTGCTAAGAATATTGCTCAATATCTTCTGACTAAGCCAAACTCTCACATTGATGTCTACAATCATCATATCCCCTACTCCCAGCCAATCCATAGCCTCTACCCTTGTCATGTGATATGGAAGCCAATCAGGTGTGTAGATACCTTCTGCCTTGATGCCAGATAATTTTTCAATATTTTTCCTTATAATTGGACTTGGACAAAGACTTTGGTTGAGCTAGCTAGCACTGACTCTGAAACAGTTGATTCATTCTGAAAGTACAGTTTAATAATGTGGGACCCATCACTGAGGATCCCCAGGTATGTATAGTGCATCACTGACAGATATAAAAAAGCAAGAGAGGATAATATGGGCCAACAACGTGAGTCTTCATATGAAAACCTTTCAAGAAAATGCTACAATCCCCACAGAAATGGTAGGTAAGATGGCAGTGAATGCTGTTTAACTGCCTGGAATATATCACACCTGGAGCATTTTCTCTGCATCCAATGCACACAAATGCCTTAATATCACTGACTGGACAGCAATTCTGTGAGCTGAGATGTGACTTAAAGGCAGGCTCTCCACACTCAATATGACTAATGTAAAGGGCGTGTGAAAACTATTGTGCAGAAGTGCTTCAAAACACAAATGCCCATGGTACTATGTGTTTGAATTGAGTAACTTTTTTAAGGTTGTCTCGAGGCATTTCAATGTCCATCCTTATGAAAGGCATCAACCAAACACAGTAACATTTCAGCAAAAAAGTGGCCTTTTCAAAACATAGTCTCCTTGAAGATATTCATTACTGCTATGTCCCATTGCAGCATTACATTAGAGAAAAAAAATGTACCAGCTCATCCACAGACAGAGCAATAGAATCCATCAAAACAGAACCACAGTGAAAGAAATAAAACAGATTATATGGTATATTAGACATACAAAACACAGCACAGGTGGCTGTGTTTGTTTACCCATTACATCCATAGTGTCACCATCCCTCTTAAGGGCACAGATCAGTTTCAAAAAGAAAGACATCACTCACAGAGAAGCATCTTATTCCAGTGAGAGATATCACATTACAGATAACAGGCCTCGAGACACATGGATTGCTGTGGACTGACACCAGCTCTAATCCTGGATCAGTGTTTTCCGAAATGTCTCTGTTGTATAGCCCTCACACTGTTTGCGCAATTTACTCAATTGCACAATTTAACCCGAGTACCCCCTGAAGACATCCCGTGTAAAAGCACCCCAAGAGTGGGAACCAATGGCCTGGATAACAAGCCGAAGGTACTGAGTCACAAGTTGAGTGATGACAGAGGCAATGAACAAAAAAAGAGCATAAAGCCATGACTGAGTACAGAATAGACCATTGCTGAAAATGTACTGTTGGTTATAAAACCAAGCAACGTTTAACCTTGCTACAACAGAGACATTCTTTAAGGATATATAAACCCGACAGCACACTAAGCCTACGTTATACTTCAAGTGTATGCACTCAAATGATGTTCTGAATGACAAAAAACAGAGAGGTAATGTACAGTACGTCCACATTACATTACATTTCATGCATTTAGCAGATGCTCTTATCCTGAGAAAATTCCATCCAAATTCCAAGGGCCCCATTCATCCCTTTCCTCCTCTGTCATAGATCAGTGTAACAGAGGAGGAAAAGGATGAATGGGGCCCATCCTTTGCCCCTCACAGCAGGGATGAAAATTGCTGAAGAAGCAGGAAGTGAACATCACGTTCAACCTAAGGCCCAGACTAACCCATAAAATCTGTACTTCCATTAGGACAAAGTCACAAACTTCGTGCCAGCTTTAAATCACTCAGGGGGGTCACAGACACGATGTATCAACAAAGCCTAAACTGGCAGGCACTAAACATGAGTGCTCTAAGCAGGGGTTTGAAAAGGATTTGATGAGTGTGGAATACATAGGGCTGTTAAAAACACAAACATGGCACTTCTGAATTACAGTGTAATTGTGCACTTGTCCTTTCTGTCCCTGTGGCAGCATAAAACTGTGTAAACAAGCTTATTCATTCACACCCGCATCCTGACTCCTCCAGTGACGTTCAGGCAGCAACGTTTTCATTCTGCGCAACACAAACAAACCAACAAATGGAAACAGCTAATTAAACATGCATGCAATTATTTCATGATGAATTCAAATACAGAGGAGGGGGTAAAGGGTTAAAAATAGTATTCAAACCAAATTCAAATACAGAAATGGGGGAGCCTGGGGTAAAAACAGTAGTTTTACAGATAACATCCAAACATCACACCTCAGCAAGCTATGTTGCAGCTAGCTAGCTATAGATTGATGGTTGGCCCTTGAGCACACCAGGAAGGCAGACAGTTTCAATTACATTACATTATTGGCATTTAGCAGACACTCTTATCCAGAGCTACTTACACAGGTAACCATTTTTGCATATCATCCATTTATACAGCTGGATATTTACTGAGACAATTCTAGTTTAGGTACCTTGTCAAAAGGTACAACAGCAGTGCCCCAGTGGGGAATCAAACCAGGTTGTGGGAGCAGAGGTCATGTGGTCTGTCTGTCAGCAAGATAATTGAAAAAAAAGTTACGAGTCCTGTTCCTTACCACTATACTACACTGCCATCATGATGCATTCACACGCAGAGGAGTTTCCTGGGGTAAAAACAGATTGAGTCATCCCTCATGGTTGGCCCTTGGGCACACTAGGAAGGCTAACAGTATCAGTTGTATGCAAGAGGGTGGACTCTGGTGGGTTCTCAGACTGCCAGTGTTGGAGCTTAAGTTACATGGCCATAACTCCTTATCTGAACTGTAAAGTAACACTGAATGCACAATGTTCCTGATGAAACAAACTCTGTTGACAGTCACTGAGGATTCCTAGAATTTCTCTCGAATAAACACAGCAGCTTGATGACATTTCAAATAAATCAAGTTTCTGAGTTTTGACCTTTAGAGACTTTTTTTATCGTCCTTTTAAATGTCTGAGGCTCTAAGCCACAGAATTCCCCTTCACTCAACAGCTCCGTTTTTATCGAGTGCATGTTCAGTTATGAGAAACGGAGAGAGCAGGGAGTGAGCTCTAAAAGCCTGGGAGGGCGCAAAATCACCAGGCGTGAGGGAACATGAGCTGATGCACCTTTCAGGCAAATTCATGCTCATGTGCTTAGCTGCTGCTTGTCACGCAAGCCTGGTCATGTTCGTCCTCTACTGGTACTCAGGCGTAGTGAGGAAGGACTAACAGAAGAGCAGGCAAGAGCAGTTCTGCAGGTAGCCAGGAGAGGGAGACAAATACACGGGCTCACGATTCACAGAAAAAACGCTCTGTGTACATATGCATGCAGGTGTTTGTGCATTGTGTGTGTGTGTGTGTGTGTGTGTGTGTGTGTGTGTGTGTGTGTGTGTGCGTGTGTGCGCGTCTGCGTGTGTGTGTGTGTGTGTGTGTCTGTGTGTGTGTGTGTGTGTGTGTGTGTGTGTGTGTGTGTGTGTCTGTGTGTGTGCATGTGTATAGGAAATGGTGTCAGATCCTCCCTTGAGCAGTGTTGTGGTTCTGTTCACTCCAGCGTGTAACGTTATCTTCCTCCAGGATTCTCCCATGTGACACAGATGGCAATGACATCACACAGGCAGCCTGCGCTTGAATGACTCCCACGCCTCCTGACGTAAGGCTCCGTGGTCACATTCAGGGGGGAGACAAGTCTCTTAGTCATCCCTATGCACTCACTCAGAGGATGACCGTGAACACAAAGCTGTGGGCCTGTTTAGCTTCACTTTAATGACATTGGGAGTACATTATGGGTGTGGTATAGTGCATGCTGGAGTCTCCACCTAGCCCAATTACCAAGACTGCAATGCCACTGCAGCAGTGCACATATAACTCTCTAGACTACACTACAACACACAGACATGACCTGTAGGAGGAAGTGTGTTCAGAGTGTCACATCGGCACAGTATAACACCCTGTGAAGGGGCTGGAAAATCATGGGTGAGAGCCAGTTAAGTCCACGTTAGGTCCATTTACAATGGGGTTGCACACAGACAAGCATGAGAGGGAGAGAAAGATTGAGAGAGACAAAGTGATAAGGTGCAGACAGAGTTAGCACAACCTGGCTGTCTGGACTGGAATACACTGGCACATACAGCTCACTGGATAGGACAGGCTGCACTCACTCATTTTCAATAGGTGGAGACAGAGCTGCACTTCCTCACTAAATGCGGACAGTTGAAAGAGACAACGGCACTGTGCTTCCCCTGAATAAAGGAAATCTGCCCTGAATTTGAGAACCTCACAGAGGCTCAGAGGCTGCCATTCCTTTTGGGGAGAGAAGAGGGAACATCTTGCATTGCCAGCAGTATGCTGCCACTTCCCATAATCTGAGGGACAGAAAGTGATTAGAGAAACAACATATAAACACTTGATCAGATAAAATTTTAAAACATCAGGGTTAGTGATGTATTTCTGAAGTCACTTCAAATGTGTGTCCATTGTTGATTAAGTGATGATTAAAGAGACCAAGTCTACAGAGCGTACATCATCAATGGATTTAACACAGAAGTAGAACAGAGAAAGCAGAAGAAATCCCTCTGTTTAGTCAGCAAGTTGGACAGATAAATATAAGTAAAAACTTGCAACAAGAAATAAAAATGTAACATGGCCCAAAATAAAACAATATTAACATAAAGTTGTCTTATCAATGCAGATTGATACCACTAAAAGCAGGAAAAATATAAAAAATTTGAAATATATATATACTTTTTATTTTGTTCTTTTAAGCAAGTTTTACTCAGCATCCACAATTTCTCAGAAAATACACCTAAATTAACAGCAGATGCATGAAATATTGTCTAGTTACAGTGCATATTATCACCTTGAACTGAGAATAAATTGCTCTTTTATTGCTGAACCCAGAAAGCCACTGAAATCAACTACGTCTTTCCAATCACCATACCTAAAATGACTACAAATGAACACTAGAAGAATTACCCACAATTCAGTGTTCACAGTTCAGCACATAATGACCTTCCACACAAGTCACAGAATGAACAATGATAATGTCCAGAGACTTATGACAGAATTGGTACAGTGGCACCACACTGATAAAATTCCATTGACAATTTATCCTTCAAAAAATCCTTAATGACTTCTGACATAGGGGGTAAATTAAAGCGCATTCGGCAATAAGATTACAAATCCCTCAACAGTGATGGCGGTGATGTGGCCAGACACGTGGTCTTCGATGCCAGTACAAACTGACTCCAGAATGTCAAGGGCGGTTTTGGCAGTACAGGACTCACACGCGCGCGCACACACACACACACACACACACACACACACACACACACACACACACACACACATAAGTGCATGCAACCTGTGTCTCTCCTCCCCCATCTCCTGGTCTCTGCTCGCTCACACCTTCAAAGTGTGGTGCCACAGGGGCGCGTGTCCATGGCGACGACACGGGTGGAACAAAGGAACATCGCAGTTGCAGCCGATGGAAAAATCGATCGTGATGCTTGTTAGTCCTGTGCCTTGGGGTTCTGTATTTAAAACTCCCTCTGGGCCACCGTACTTGGCGAGTCACCAGAGAGACGGGTTAGTTCAAAACGGTAGTCTCATCAGGTAACCCAGAAGGCAGAGTTGATATAACTAACTACACCTCTCTCCTGACCAAAGCTGGACTAACAAGATGACTGTAGTTGATGCTGGACGGTAATATCTACAGCACAGGTGAAGACTGGCTCCAGGAAGACAGCCTTTTGACTTAGATCCGAGGTTCAAAATGGCAGGCATTCATACATATTTCCATCACGCACCTTGTGTTGTTATGCTGACAAACGCCTAATAAAGGTCAATGGCAAACTCCACCAGTTTCTGTGACCAGTGAAAAATATTTTTTGGTGTCCATGGCGTTAACTTGAACCGAAACACATCTTTACAGGAACCAGCCTTATAACTTCACCTGGGCTCTTGCTGGTCTCTCCTCTAGAAGCAATAAATGTCCCTCACTTCACAGCAAACCATAAGGCCCAAAACATAGCTATGTTCATGTTATAATTGTAGTCATGCATGCTGCTACAAATGTTGTTTTGCTGTTCCAACAGATTTTGTCAACTGGCTAACCTCACTGGCCCCTCATCTGTGACTTTCAATCATTAGAATCTTTATCACAAAAGGAAAAATAAATTTTACATACTATTAAATTACTTTTTCTGTTCAGACACTTAGTTTTGAACTGCCTTGCATAGTGAGTACAAAGTGGGCACACTGGTCAATCTGTGTGTATCTTGAAACATTCCTTTCTTGTTTGCTGCAGGCAGAGAATTGTACTGTGTCCTTTGGTCACGGTCACCAACACTGGTTTTCATCACACCCTAATGACTGGTGTTGAGACACTCCGTGGTGTCTCCCTGGTTACATGTGCCTGCCCCCCCAGTGGCTCAGATGAGATCATGTGACCATTCTCTGGGGCCAGGTCTCTAGTGGGTGGATTCAGGTGCATAAAGAATTGCTGTTTGAACTTTTGCCTGCCAGCCATTCAAGGAGCAGCCAAGACTATGCAAGGCATCAGAGACTGTTCAGTCCAGCATCACACCTGTTTTCACATAACGGTTTGGGGATGAATGCATGAGGGAAACCTTTCCAGAGGAGTGATGGACTGATTTTGCATAGGGTTACCATTCACATGAAGGACGTTAGCTCCATCATACAATTTGAGTGAGATTTTGGCACCCCAGAGATTAAAGAACCTGACTCGTAGCCACTATGTTGCAGGTTCAAATCCTTGGATATGATGTAACTGTCGTATATAAACAGCTACATTATCCAGAACCGCTGAGCAGAAGATCCAGACTTGTGCCAAGCAGAAGCAAGGCCATATGTCCGACATGCAGGTCAGAGGGAATGACCGACAGCATCTGCTGCCTTGGAAATTTATAGCACTATATTGCACAGCCCCACCTGCGTTCTCTCTATGGCCCTTTGCCTCTCTCTCCCTCTATCTCTGTCACAGTCTCTTTTAGTCTCTCTCCCCGTTTATGAATGGCTACAGAGGAGTGAAAGGAGATCATGTGGCATCCCTTCAGTCTGGGGAAGGGGTCAATACGTTGAGTGTACATATAGCTTTAGCAACGCTGGCCTGTGAACTTAACATATGACCTGCGAACCCTGCCAAGGCAGTACACTGTGATTTCCATGGATACAGATAAAAAAGGCAAATCAGACAATGAGCACAAAAGCAGTGCCTGAGCCTGGCAACACTGCAGCTCAATGGGGAGAATCCTATATACTACATCATAAAGGGGAGCATTATATATCCAAGCAGCTCAATTCAAGCAATTTTAAAAACAGACCAGCTGCATTCCAAGCGTTAGTCTAAAGAACCGTAACCATTACTCTGGACAAAGGAAGCAGCACTGCAGTGAAGCCGTGCAGTGACAGAGTGTTTTACAGCTGATAGATTAGTCTGAAGGGTTTATCGACATACTTACTGAGAGGAAGAGCAATCTACAGCTTTTCCAGGATGAGGAAACATGATTGGCTACACCTCTACTCAGTAAAAGCTGTTGTATTTCAGATAAGGGTGCCAGATGGCATAAATGAAAATAAACAAGGTAGTATTCTGTCACAGTTTATACTAAATATAAGTAATCTAATGTATATGTCACAAAGCTTCCATAAAGCTTCATATTCACAGTGTTACCATCTAGTATACGGTCAGTTTTTTTTTTCTTCAAAATGACTGACGTTTTCACATACAGTATATGGTGTCATTTTTTTATTCTGAGTTCCATATTACTTTGAAATCTCACTCCCACAGAGCTGGACAGGTTAAAGGACTGCCAGGGTCTGTGTGATAAGACTTTCCAGTGTAATCTCAGATTGTCTCAGATTGTCAGGGTGTCACCACACTCAGAATTTAACTGGACAATGGTATCATGCTGTGTGTGCATATGTGTGTGTGTGTGTGTGTGTGTGTGTGTGTGTGTGTGTGTGTGTGTGTGTGTGTGTGTGTGTGTATATGTGTGCATGTGCGCATATTTACATGAGCGTATATGTACGTGTAAAGTATGCGTGGGAGAATTTGTCTGTGAATAATCAGGGTGTGTTTGTGTGTGTGTGTGTGTGTGAGTGAGTGTGCATGTGTGTGCATGTACTCCTGTGTGCGTGTGAGTGTGTGTATGTGTGTGTGGCAGTGATGACTCAGTCTCCTCAACTGAAGCACTAAATGGCTCCAGTAGCACTGGAAGGTGGCAATCAGATCCATTAGTGAACAGTAAACTGCCGGCTGAATTACTGATGGTTGACTCTGTGAATAGCTCCTGCTCCATTTACACATATGATTTAGACCAGCACCATAAAGGACAGGAAACCAGCATGAAGTGCCTCTGGCTGTTTTATTCAAAGAGGGATTTCTCTTGTGTACAGCAGTAATGTTGAACATACCAATCTATGACATATGACTTTAAAAAGTGAGGGAGTCTGTGAAATCAGTTGTTATTGGTTTTGAAATATATTTGACAGATCTGACAACCTGACAGTCTAATAGAAAGACAAACAGCCCCAGATATAGACTAACAGACAGTCTATAATGGTTTGTCTGACAGTACAACTATTACACATAACTTTGCAAAAAAGAATTGAACTTGTCCACCGATAATATTTTCTTGTAAGACCTTGTACATGGCATCTTTTCCATCCATCAAGGAAGTCCCGGCCTATTTAAACAAGCTCCAGATGTAAATATTTCAATGTGAATTGTAAGGATGCCTGCATGGTCAAAAACACGTGCTTATCTGTCTTTAATATATGCCAAAGCAAACAAACTTGAACTTGAAATTTGAGACTTGAACTGTACTGGGAGATGCATGGGCCACTATGATGTCTGGATGTCTCAATCGATAGAGACATGCCTTCTGTAATCACCACCCCCCCAAAGCCAACCCCGGAACCCCTGAGGGGATGGGCGGGGTGGATAATCTCTGGTTACAGCAATGGCAAACAGCTCCTCAGACACAGCTGTGGCACAGTGAGCATGGAATTGTGGGGGAATTCAATCCGGATCCTCAGCTGAGATTTTTCATCTGTGATAATGACTCACGTTATCATATATAATTTCTTTTCTGCTGATGCAGATGCTCAGAGACAGCTTACACAACCTACAATCCAATTGTGGGCCACTTCAGGTTAAGCACCGAGCTCACTACACCAGCAGTGTCCCACACGGGATTCAAACTCATAAGCTCCTAGTTCCCATTTAGTCATTTAGAAGATGCTCATATCCAGAGCAACTTACAAAAGTACACACAACAAGATTAGGCTAGGAGCAGAAACAATCAGAACTCACCAGTGCTCCAACCAATAGTAAGAGCCATTACATAACATACAGTACACTGCTTAAGTGTCATGGCAGGTGCAAGAGGGAGATGGGGAGTGACATGCAGTAGTGAAAGCTACAACATTGTAAATAAGATAAACATTAAAGTCATATTTCACTAATTCTGCTAATTTTTTATTGAAGAATGTCATGCTGTTTATAGTTCATGCTACATTTGTAGTATACAACTATTCTATACCTTTGAGCTTTATATTGTTTAGATTTTATACTGTAGTTTCCAGTATCTCAGGTTACAGCACACAAAAATGAGCAAAGTCAGACACTGGTGTAATGTGATAAAGTGCTTCACAATGTTGAAAATCTATTCCCCAGGGAGAACTGGGCTGTTTTTCACAATTCAGTCACTGATTTACAAATGTATGATGTCAGAGACAGAGGTGATCAAAGCCAATCTAATTTACCACACAGCTCCCTTCTGCAAAGCTAGTCAATGCTTTGAAATGTAAGAATGTAAAAATGCATAGTACTGTCAAGCCACTGCTTGTTCCTGACCAGCTGGGACTGATCCACACATGTATTTATTTTTTGGCAAAATATCTAAGACACAATCAAAAACAGGGATTAGATTTGAAGGACAACCAACCAACCAACCAAAGTATGAGTCTAACTTGTTCAGATCCAGATGTGTTCAATCATAAAAATATACTCATGTAACAGAATGACTGAAATGAGAAAAACTATATCCACGAGACACCAGTATGTATCCTAATAAGTCTGACATCTGGACAGTACAATTGCCTTAGATATCACATCTACTGAGAGTGGGGCTTCAATTGAATTTCTAAAGGCCTGTTGACAGAGGGAAAGTGGCTGGAAAGCCAAGCGAGCCAAAACAATCCCCCATCGCACGTTGTATGACACTGATGTTACAGGGCATTATGGGTAAGGAACAGGACTGACGTTGCAAGTTCAAATCCTCGACTGTTTTTGTGCACTTGAGCAAAGCACTCAATTTTAATGTCATTAGTCACCACACACAAACACAAACACAACCAGCTCCCGTGACAAAGTGAATACATCTATCTTGCCTTTACATTGCAAATTGAGATACATTTCATGTATCTTTTGCCTAGTGTTCCTCTTGTAGAGAAAAATCAGGAGCCACTGCTCCTGTAAATTCTGCTGATTTTTTATGTGGTGCTTTGGATATGTCTGCTTATGGCTTACTGGGTAAAAGACGGCCACTGACAGGCGGTGCTTTCAGGAGGTGCATCTGGCCTGGCAGAATGACGCAAGGCTAGAGTGTGTCTTATCTCTCCCGGCATACAGCTGTCTCACTGCTATACTTATCCTGGCTAAAACAGTACTTTCTCCTTCAGATCAATCACTGAAATGAACCACTATTACTGTGGAGCAAAGTTAAGGCAAGTAAACGACATGTGGTCAAACCTCATCTTGACTGAAGGAACAACTAATTAAAATGTAGGAGAACATCCACTTTTAGCTGGGCATTTATTACAATTTGAATAAAAATTAAACAGTCCCTTCAACAGAAAATCAATCACTGAAAAGGAAAACCAAAATCAAATCTGCTTGACATGACACAAAAACCAGAAGGTTTTTATGTAAAGCAAGAACACAATATAACATATAGCACTTGTAAACCTGTGCTCTCCTTATGTGTTATACGGCAGATATGAGAGCTACTGTGAATCAAATTGAATGGGTGAATTCTGAAACACAAGGCAGGAACATCTAATGAAAAAAACAGAAGAAAGAATAAATGGGCAAACGGCCAGAAGAGATTTTGAATTAAGGAAAGTTGCACTGAGTCACCTTATAGATCCTTCATGGGCTAAAACTACTGAGGTCTCCGGAGCTTGGGAGCAGAGGCGGGTGGCCAAAGCTGCGGTCACGGCTGGCTCCAGGTACAAAACAAGCAGACGCGGGGTCTGTGGGTGGCTGTGACACCTCTTTGGAAACAGCCACGCTGTAATTATCGCGACCTTGGGCGTGAGGAGCTGGTGCTGGGGAAAGTGCTCGGCTAACCTTTGCCGTCAGCTCACTCTGCTGCTCACTGACTACACCAGCCTATTCTCCCCTACCACCAGTGCAAGCAAATAATGTACGTATGTATGGAATACGTAAGGGGTGATGTAAATATTTAAATAAATATTTAAAGTGTGTGTGTGTGTGTGTGTGTGTGTGTGTGTGTGTGTGAGTGAGTGTGTCTGTCCATATGATTGCAACATGAATTCATGTATTCGCTAGGCAGACAGTAACTCCACTAAACATGTAAGGCTACTTTATTAATATTTGTTAAGCCCAACCAAACACTCTCTGTCTCTGTCTTTTTTTTTTCATAAAACCCCCTTACATACCACTTCAACTTGAATGATTCACAGATGTGACACATGCAGTCCCAACCTCTAAGAGCAGCATGTCTACTACAGTGCTATGGGTGAGTCATGCTAGAGATTAAGGGAATATGGACGTCACCCTACCATTGAAACAGACAGCAACCGTGCTTGAATAATTAAAAATCACTGCTGAAGATAAGTGTTGACAGACACACTGAAGGTAGCTGTTTAGATTGAAGGCAGCCCCACTGGTCACAAATTACAAAGCGTGTGCTGATTTCGCACTCTCCCAACACCCCCCTGATGAGCGACTATTATTGGCTCGTTTTTTAGTTAGCGATCAGCAGCATGGGACAGGGGTTTGGTTTAATAATCAATTTTGGTTGAATAAAAGTAAGGCTGTGCTGCACCCACTTCCTTGTAGACTCAAAAAAGCCATCTGTCTATACTCATACACACAGACTACATTCAAAAAAGAGGGATGGCAAAGTCCATAGTGAGATGCTGCAGATTACATGTCACTTACTCCGGACTTCATTTCCTACCAGCACCTCTTATGAAACTGAATTAACACACAGATGCTGTGTGACTTTTAGCCTGCTAAATTCCCTGATTCCAGATTCCGTGCACTGAGTAACAAGTTGACTTCAAGTGGTCATTGTGCTGAAAGTCGGTCGTGTATCAATGCCATCACTGTCTTGTTTGAGGACCATGGTTGTGGTCAAGGAATCAAAAAGGACATATAGCATATACTATGCTGTAGTATACAATCCTCACATCCGCAGAGTGTTGGTGAACTTCGTTAAAATGTCCCCTGGTCACATCGTTGAAAGGTCACATGCCATCACTGCCGAATGCAAACATGGAGCGTATGTGTGCAGAAGATGAGTTTCAGAAGTCCAAGGCGGGCAGCGAGAGGGCCTCTGAATACTGACTGCCTAACTCCTCAAATTGCATGTGTGTCATTAGGGCTACCTTCAAAATGTGCGCCTCTGTGATAAGCGCTCTCAGAGGGAAGCGTAGTGAAGGCAGGGGAGGGCAGGAGAAGGGTCACATCAAAGGGAATTGCAGTGGCCTCCTGGGGAGTGGGGTGGTGGTGGATGGGGTTGGGGGGTCACACTTGGATTTGAGAGAAGGGGGCAAGCTTTGAACACAATCCATCCTCTGTTGGGCCCAGTCAGCCAATGTGATTGGTCTTTTACAAAGGAACCAGTGAGGCTGACAGGGCAAAGGAGGAAACACTATAAATCAACGAATCTCAGGGATGTACAAGCACAATGCAAATTAGTGCTTTTAGCAGCTACGCTTTTTGTGTAACCATAGACGAAATGAGTTATATTGTAGGTACTGTCATCAGGCACATGCTCGGCTGACTCCATTTGAGGGTTAAGACAGAAGGATTCTAACGTCTCTCTGTGTAAGACTGCCCTCCACCCAACACACACACACACACACACACACACACACACACACACACACACACACAGAAAATCCCAGAAGGACACCAAAGCGGCATTTAAATGGGAAAAGATGTAGCAGGCAACTGCAAATTAACAGGAAATTTACCGCTGGGGAATCCCTTCATCCATGCTTTGAGAAACGTACATTTACATTTCTATTCCACACGTCATGGACTACACTTCTAATGAAGCGTTTCAAGCTGCTATAAAAAGCTCTGCTGTTCGGCTAATGTACAGAGGGGAGAGTGCACAGGCAGCTGTAGCGAATGGCTGGGGGGTGCTTAGGTCATCCGTGAATCGCAGCTCATAATCTGTCGTTTTCTCTCTCTGACACATGTAGGCCAAAGCAAACACTGTCTCTAAATAGAGAAGTGCTACAGTAGTTCAGTATACACACGGCTGCTGTTTCTTTGCACCAACTCTGCAGTTTTACCATCTAAAAGCTGACTATGTTCATTATACAGTGTAGCATTCAAGTTCTAAAGCCCGGGAGCTCAGAGCTGCAGATGACTTTCCCTTCAGTCCTTCCATGAAGCAACGCAAAGAGGAAGTGACATCACAGTCTATCTATAGCCTATGCACGGCGTTCAAAAGCATTTTAAAGGTAGCCACTGTTTAACTGGGAATTAGTCAGGAGCTCAAAATGCCAACACTTCTGATATGTAATGTATTCCTATTCAGGTGGTGGTCTCACTTTTGTTGGTTTAATTTTACCGGCAACCAATCAAACTGACTTCTCAAAATTACAGGATGCTTAAAAGATTAATTAAGAACAATACTTGGACACAGCAATACAATGGACAATTAATCTTTCTTAACATTTTTATATTATTTTCAAAATACAAGCCTTGTCTGTCCAAATGTATTTTAAAATAATGCCATAATGAATTCAATTACTTTCTCAGGTTGTGATCTAACTATATGGTCTACATAGACAGTGATCTTAGTATGTAGTCTAGAAACCCACCTCTTACCCCTTTACTTCCTACTGTCCGTTTATAAACAATTTATAAAACAGTAAATAACTTGAAAACAGATAGATGTTATAAATAGATGTAATAGATGTAATAAAATATGAGCTTGATCATTTTATAAACAGGCTCTTAAAGCAAAGCAGAACCCAGGTATTAATGCCTCTGAATAAGCTAGCAGTAAAATTACTTGTTGGTACGATATGGTAGCTTCGTCCTTACAGGTTCCCACTGCATGGTGTATTTATAAATATCAATGGGCATGATCTCATCTCATGATTTCATTTCATCCGTGATGGCTCTTGGGGGACGCGCTAATATCTTCACAAGCTCTCTGTAAAGAATTCAGCACTGACTTGCAAGATTTTACACAGCTTCATTTGTGGTTGTGGAGGGAGGCGAATGGGTCGGGCCGGGGGCATCACGCAGTGCTTCATCAGAGATATGGGTGGTCACATTGCGCCGGTTGTAATGCTATATTGCTGTATTCACCTTGAGTAGAGTCTGTCTTACTTCCCAGCAGGGGGTGTTGTCTGCTTCAGACCAAAGGAGGTCATAGATTCTGAATCTAATGAGACAAAGTGACAGAGGCAGCCTGTTCTCTGACAATCTCAATCTTCACCCTTCACTGAATGCACTAGCCCAGCGCTCAGTTTCACTAATTAAGCCTTGTAATTCATACAAGCGAGCAATAAAGGGCAATGAAGGAGTAAAACAAGAATCTGAAGACACTGCTGTTACTCAGGAGAGCAGTTAGCCTACTATCAAGCTGTATTCTCCCAGTGCACTCTCACGCCATGGCAAAACTGAAAATACATTGGCCTCTGTCAACAGAGAGATAATTGGACCTATCAGGACAAGGGAGCTGTGTCCTCTATTATCCCATTTCTGAGAGCCAGTGTTTGACAGAACTGTCCTGTGGTGCTGAATCAATGATGCATCCTGGGAGAATGAGAAAAGTCCCCCGGATCAGACATAACCTTTAAAAGGTATCGATCAAGACATCCTGCCAGAGCCATCAGGGAAGCTCCATGAACAGGGAGGCAACTTATGTCCCAGCCTTCTCAATTCAAGAAAAAAAGGGAGAAGGATAGAATCAAAGCCATGATGAGAAGTGAGCGAACACTGAGAAAAAGACAAAGAGGGTAAAATAATACTGAGAGGTGTTATCTGGATGAAGACCAGCAGTTTACTACACATTGTCTATTATGTGCATGTAAAATTAATGTAAAATTATGAGCTTCAAATTAAAATCAAGTTTCCTGGAAAAAATCACTACGCATTCGAAATTCACATTGAAATTGAGAAGCAGAACATTTGGCTGGACACACTGGCTCTAGCATAGAGAATAAAGAGGGGGAATTATTGCTGGCTTCTTCGTCTTTCAGTGTCTGCCCCCAGGCTGTTTTACTACTGCAGCTGAGTGCCTGATATGAGCCCAGCTCTTTGGAGGGAAGTGGTGGGGTCATGTGACATGGTACAGCCATCACCCCCCACACACACCCTCATATAAACACTCCAGCTCACTGTCTCTCTCTCTCTCTCTCTCTCTCTCTCTCTCTCTCTCTCTCCCTCCTCTTCTTCCTCTTCCTCTCTGTGCCCTGAAAATAAGACTGTTAGGGACTCCACCACCCCTCTGGCTAAAGAAGAACCCCCTGCTCAGTTAGGGGGTCTTGGCAAGAGAAGGATTCCCAGACAAACTGCATTCAGGATGGGATATCCCATACGCAGTGAGATGGGTGAGATTTCCACTTTGTAAGAAAAGATTATCACTGCAGACTATGGCACAGAGACTGGGTGGAATCATAGCTGAAGTATAATGACCAGTATGACAAAAAAATATAAAACTGCACTGGTGGGAGGTGTACACTACCATAGCTGATTGCCCAATGCTAGACGGCCACAACAACCACTCTCCCCTCTCATACTTCCAGCACTTGATTTCAATAAAACTGCAGGATGAGACAAAACGCTGCCTGCAGGGTCAAAGGAAAAGGCAAGCCATCTTGGAGAGATAGGGGGCGCGGGGCGACGTTAAGACCACTGCTTTGACAGGCTTCTTCCACAGTCCTCCCCACCTGCTGCTTAGCAGTCAAATTACAACGCGTCCGCTTGTGAGAGTGCGCGTCCGTACATCTCTGCCGCAATCTCCGCGTCACCGGCTGTGACTGTGTGAAAAGGCTTGCGGGGAGGAGGAGGGGCGGGGGGGGGGAGAGCTACCGGTTGATGCCTCTCAGATGTCCCCAGTGAAGATCTGATGTTCAAATGTCACTGAGAAGAACTGTTAGCAATCCAGGATTCACCATATGCTGTTCTATACCAAAGAGCGCAACTAAACAAAACGAAGCTCCAGGACAGAGGGTCGTGGGCTTCACTCCATGGAAGGACTCTGCTTTTCTCTCCAAAAAAAATATAGAATTGGGCTTTACAAACAGGTAACAGAATGTGAAAAGATGTGCTGAACGCAAAAGCTTGAGCACTGCAAGCCCCCCTGTATAAGGGCATCTTCTTTGCGATTACACCATGTAATTGGGGTGTTACACATTTAATTAGAACAGAAGGGGATTAGATTCATCCGTCTTTTTTGTTACTTGTCCAAGCGTACTGACGGCACAATAGTGCTCAGCTAATACGAACAGCACAAAAATCAAGAGAAGCCTGTCTTCCACATAGATACCTGCCTGCTATTATCACGGCCCAATACAGAGCTTCAGAAACAATCAGTGTAGCAGAAATATCACTCGGGCTAATTAACACTGCCAAGTTAATTCATGGAACCATTTGCGTGTGAATAACGCCGACAGAGGGGATCCAGATGGTGAAATGACATCTTATTTACAAGGATTTGGTAACATTAGGATGTCATCAACACATTGGCATTATACAGCGGAAACCCACACATCCTTTCTCATTGAGTTTCCTGTTCATAAAAATGTCTGGTTATGCTGAAAGTCATTTGCTCTAATAATATGATAATATTATGACTTACAGAAGAAAGAGGGGTGCACTCCAAGAAAAAAAAAGAATATTATATTAAGAAATCATTTTATTTGGCACCCTCTGAAAGATTTTTTGGGACAAGCGCCAGCAAATAGGTGTCCTTTATTTTGACAGCACTCTTTCACAAGAGCACCCTTGTCACTGCCAAATTGGCTTACCTCTGCGACTTCTAGTGGTTTGAAGGCATTTTTTGTCAAACTCTGACACTTGTGGAATGAATACAAAAGCATTACAATAAAAGGCAGCCACTTAGGCATGTAAACACTCACAAACACACACACACACACACTCAGCAAAACGGCACTGAGACACTACGATGGATGGTTCCTCACACCTCAAAGATGAAATGATCACCTCAAAGATGAAATCATCAAGGCATTCCTAAAAAGGTGGGGAAGGACAGAGTGTATGTTGAACTTGTTATGCAATTTGCCTTATTTTAATATCTTTTGTGGTTTGGTATATAACATCCAACTTTGCAAGAATACAGAACCAGTTAGGTAATATGTCAGTCTGTTGACCTCCATTGCTGGATAACCTGGATCAAAATCTATAATTTCAAGGTAATCAATAACTCCCCATGCCTAAAGAACTGCTAAAGAAAAAGTTACCTTCTGATCACTGGATCGAGGGCAACAGAACACGTACAGCTCACTGAACCAGAACCAACATCCCTCCGACAAACACACATCCATTCGTGCCCGACTTTGAATCAGCATCGAACGGGGGGGGCTTGTGTGACAGGGGGAGGAGCCTACCTGCGGCAAGGCGGAGCTGAGCTGCCTCTGCAGCGAGTCGCGGTCGTAGATGACGTCCTCCAGGTGCTGCTGGGCCAGGCCCAGGCTCTCCTGCGTCTCGCGCAGCGTGTCCAGCAGCCGGTCGCGCTCGTCCAGCATGTTGACCATCAGCTGCTCGGAGTGCGAGTCCGGGTCCGAGGCGCTGCTCTGGGAGCCGCGCTGGCTCAGCGCCGTGTCCTCGCTGATGGTGGGCATCACCTCGCACATCATCTCCCGCCTGGGTCGGAGCAAAGGCACAGAGAGCGCCGAGGGTCAAAGGTCAAGCAGGGTCAAGGTTTTGCAATCAGAGTAATTGTCTGTACTTCTGTAAAACAAGCAAAGTTTATTGGCAACAGCCTTTGGACAACTCCAGGGTCAGAACTCTTAGCTTACAGAATCTCTACTTAGTGTATTCGGATGAAAGTATTCAAGCTGCTCTGGCTACTGTGTAAAAGCATTTGAAAAACCCAGAGATAGTGCTTAGTTGGCCATGTCATGTCAATGGCTTTCACAAAGCTGATTTAAAGGGTTTAGTAAATCCAACCAAACTAAAGCCTTTGGTGCCTTTTAAGGTGACACAGAGTTTTAGCAGAATACCACCTTGCTGATCTTACCTGTTCCTTAAAATACTGTCTACAAAACAACTTTTACACACATAAAACTTGTCCACACATGAGCCAAAGTAAGAGTGCAGTTCAGAAAATGGCTGTGACTGAGAACCACTGCATAGCAACTGCTAGTTTGCTCACGTCCACTCAAAACTGTTGCCAAACTTGAGAAAGGACTCACATCTCAGGTCCGGAAAAAAAGAAAAACAAAACAAAATAAAAACTGTTTCCAGCCAGCCCCTCGGGAGCTAATGTGACATGATTTAGACCGAGGTGTAGCTTCTCCTGGCAAGGGCAGAAAGCAACTGTGACTGACTCACTTGGGACTTGAAGTCACACACCCCTCCCTGCACCGAGTGTCAGAGGCTGGACACTCTGCTCTGGATTTCATGCTTGTGCTGTTTTGTGGGTCAGCCTGTGTCTTCTATTCGACTTTTTACGCAATCCAGAGGATCCCATAATGCACTTCTGAGACCTGTCTCCAGTAGGGAAAGGGCTGAAATTTGCTGACCTTTTGGGAGTTGTTAAATGCCCTTATCCTCATTGGTACCTATGCCAATGTCATTGCATTCCTGTCTTGTTGACTTGACTTCTATGGAGTAGACATCGTAAGAAAGAAAATGGCTTTTAACCCATTAATGTGTTGACTGTTGGATTCTCAACGCTGCCAAAATAATAGTTTAATTTTCATTTTACACGTACATGTACATGTAAATGTAACTTAAAATGAATTTCAATTGTTCTTTAAAACCAAAAAAATATTAATTTGACAATCAGCCCTCTGGAAACAGTCTGATGCACCAAGCAAAGTCACCATCGATGACCCTCTACGAGGCCAGTTCATAAATGCTGGTGCATCCAGCGAAGCACTTTGCCTGGGTCTTACATTCTAACAGAGCAAGGCGAGATGCCCTTTAAGGCATCAAACTATCACACGATGGAGGGACGTGTGGTTTTTGAGTTGGATAATGAAAACAAGCAAACCAAATCATATGCCAGCATATAACAGCTGAGTAGCTAATCTGTTTCACAGCAATTGCTCCAGCAGGAGGTGGCACTCTTGCCAGGGTGGGACCCCACTGTTTCTCTGCTGTCTCTCTCCAACCACAGACTCTATGGCCACACTAGGGCACTCCCTTTCATAGAGATGGTCAATTCCAATTCCCAGTTCCCGGAGAGCTTTAACATTGTAAGCAACACTGTAATAACACTGTCATAAAAACATATACCTTGTGTTTTAGGTTTGCCATGAGGGAATACGTGAAATAATACGATAAAGCCAAGGTTTATGAGTTCCTTATGAAAAGAAGGGAGGAGGATAGAATGACACATTCAGGCTGGGCACAGCAGTAGCAGAAGATCTGAACAGTCGACATCAAAATGACTCAAACACCCTCATGCATGGGTAATATTTCTCAAAGCCGAGCTCACACAAAAGCTCAAGGGATCTCTGAGGGTGATGTTTGAACTTCATTTCTATGCATTTCCTATGTGTACAAGTAAATAAAAGAACACAAGAACACCGAGTCCCAGGGCCTTCAAAGCAAAAGCTTTGAAACCAAAAAGCTGGATCCTTAAATTTCTCTCTGTTTAAAACAATTTCTTCGACGCCTTAAACAAATCAGATCTCCCAGAGCGGCAGTACATGTTATCCTCATGAGGTTGCTTCTTTTCAGTAAGTATGGTGTAGCAGGTAGAGACTTGTATCATTACCAACAATTTTCAGGTTTGAGACCTAGGTTAGCCACAGCTGTTGTATGCTTGTATGCAAGGTACACAGGCTTGCCTCAGTGAACATCCCACCACATAAATGTATACTATTTAAAATATATCCTAAGCTGCCTCAGATAAGGATATCAGCTAACCAAATAAATAATATTATGTCACATGCACTGTTGCTTTTATTATGTACCAGGCTGGCATTAATGTTTAAATTTGTGTGAGAGCTTTGCACGGCTGTTGCCGGCTAATGGACTCCCTCATGGCCACTTAAAAGAATGGAGCACATACAACACAGACAAATACCGCAGTCAGTTGATGCCTAAGACAAAGAATATGGCTGATGGAAACAGCTGCCTTGCCTGGGTACTCACTGTTAGCGATATATATTTTTTGTTGTTGGACATGGGACATGGCAAACAGATATCGTGCTGTATGATACCATCCTCTGACCTCCGGAGGAAAAAGTGTGTTATTTTGTACCGACGCTCGAGACACAGTTTTAACAAACTTCTTCTTTACTATGGCAGAGTGATAAAAATAAATGAACAGGGCAGCCCGTCATTAGCCTGCAACCGGGATGAAAGCTTGACACGTAATCAATAAAAAAAATAAACCCAAAAGCCCACATGGGAATTCTCCTTGACCTTTAATGTGCACATGCCCAACAGGCTGACGCTTAGCAGCCACATATATTAGAATGTAATCACACATGTAAATTTGATATGAGTGGCAAAAAATACTGCAAGATCACCTGTTGCATCATTGCAGAAAAAAAGGAGAATGAGAACAGAGAGGGTACAATTAAATGGCAAATGATGATAATTGCAGGCTATAATATTTTAGAGGAGACCCTGTGCAATCAAATCCAACAATCAGCAATAAAGTTAGCTGCTAAAACAGATGAAGTAGCCAAATGTGTGAGCGTGTCTGTGGACACGACCCTTTTCTGTCATGCGTTTCATTGTGGTCACACTTTCCTCCCCACTTCCCCAAAGTTTTCTGTCTTCTAAGATAAATTCTTGCTTTATCCCTTTCCCATACTCCAGTATAAAAATTATTTCTGCCCAATCTCCGCCCCTGTGTCCCACAGCAGAAAGGGAGAGGCGTCTCAAAGGTAACGACCTCCTGGGGACGATGATACCAGAAATAGCATTGTTCCAAAAGAGACTCACACCTCACAGCTGGCCACAGCCCTAACCACATCAATTAACTCTGACCAGGCCAAGTCAAATCATGCCACTGTGCACAACACAATGGCAATTTCTGCACATTCAGCGCCCGACTCTCCACCAGTGTTATGCAGAGATCCGGAGAACTGGTCCTGGATCTGTCAGGGTGCTTCCTCTCAAATGCTCACAACATCACACAGCGCCCATGGTGCATTCCAAACTGCAGACAGCTGTACGGATATAACTGACCGACTGCAGAATGCAGCAAGTGCAAGTTCTCATTATGGGTGAGGGAACACAGCACATTCTGAAGACGATACAGTAAAACTGTCACATACACACCTTAAATGTAATCGATTGGCTTCGGCTCAGCACTTGAAACAATCCTCTGCTGAATAATGGAAATGCAGTTTCAAGACTCAGACATGTGGTGCATTTTCATACTTATCTACTTAGGAGTAAATTAATGAAGACTAATACACTCGTCTGTGACAGAATTATTTTGCACTGTATTCTTCTTGTTGCACTTGTATTCTTCTTCTTGAGACCTGCCTGTTTTTCATTCAAGTAAGACTGTGACATCCCAAACCTGTGTAATCTCAGACTTCAGTCATTTAAGGTTAACTATAATGCACTTTGTCCTTAACTTTAAGTGAAGAATTTCAGCAACCATCAGGCCTACATTCATTTTGATCCTTGCAGTTCTTAGCTCAATTTAGTGACTGCCTAACTCACGGTGTTGTATAAGTAACCAAATAAGACAGGCTTTTTTAATTTTATGAAATGTTATTTGGCAAAATGCATTGAGGTTAGATTGAATCTGGACCTTAATTTTTCACTATATAACTCTTAACAAAAGGAACTGGTACAGCCGGTATGCCATCAGCCAAGGTACAGGGTTGGCAGGGCATGCCCCATACCTATAAACTGTCAAGACTTAGGCCCCTTTTTGGGGTTTCCTACAGAAATAACCACAAAAACAGCGATTCAATTCAAGTGTTTTTTGTAGGTCTACCAGTAAAAGCAAAATTCAAACGGGTTACAAAACCACAGGCCACAGCCAAAGTTTTATTTAAAAAAAATGTTTATACAAATGAATGTGCAAGGAGACAGAGAAACATTGGCCATGATGGTGATTTCCGACAAGTCGATTCAAAAAAGTGCACATTCCCACTGCACAAGAAAGACATCGATCACCCACTTGGAAGGGATTCAATTCATTATTTAAAGATGAGTGGGTGGTGTCGTGCACAACTGACTGTGACCGGGTGAGAGCTTTTTTATCAGCTTTGTAAAGGAGGTCAGTTATGAGGCTTTACACAGGCTGCTGTGTTTTGGCAACTGCGAGTCTGCAAACTTGTCTCACATGCTTAATATCTGAGGTCAATCTCCATGACAGGAGCAGTACCATGGGAACATGAACCTCTGTACACTACAGTGTGGAGCAGAGGTCATGCAGTATAGTATTGTGAATAGGATCTCCAGCCCATTGGTAAAGATCAGAGGTGTCTACTCCAGGAGGGTCACAGTTCCATGGGTTTTCCAAATCCCTTTAGATGACATATCTCAGAAAGACAGGGAGTGATTAAACTAGAGCAACTGAAGTGAGAGATTGAACCAAGTGCTTATGGGTGGACAAGGATCAACCTGGACTGTGATCCCACATCACCAGTACAATTCTGCACAGTGATGCAACTAATCAGGTGGTCCTGCAGAGACACTACTTAATTAATATGTTGCATGGCTGTCCAGTGAAAAACCCTGGAATGGTAGGTATAGCAATAATATAGGAATTGAATTGACAATGGAAAGTGTCAGAAGGTCAGGTGATAAAGGTGAGATATCACCCAAGGCTAACATCTTCAGAGAGGAACTTACAGTATTTAGCAGGGTGATCATTTGCTTGGCACTAAGGGCTCACATGTACAAGAGACCAATCTGCAGGAAATAATACACATATCATTGACTGCTTGATCCTTTTATCAAATCATACTATACATGTATTCTTTGGATACAGGCAAACTATTATAGTCTATTAGTGGGTAAAATGAAGAGACCACCATTCATTTGCACTCTGCTGCCTGAGTGGAACAGATCCACAGAATGGTATGACACAGCAATCTTGCTGCATAATAACTGGGTTAAAAGCCACAGTATACTCGCTGTGGCAGATTCCCATTCATATTCTATGAGAGTATCTAGTAGTTCTTTGCTCTGTTGCCAACACATCATGTCTCATTCCAGGCACCAGCGTGGCTTAATGGTTAAGGAACTGGCCTTATAACCAGGAGACTGCGGGGTCTGTTCCCAAGTATGACACTGCTGTTATACCCCTAAATAAGGTACTTGACCTGAACTGCTACAGGATAATGTGGATACTGTAGGATAATCTATGATAATGTGTGAAATGTAAGCCATGTACAGTAAGTCACATTGGTTAACAAGATCTAGTAAGCTAAAATTATTATGACTATTATTAACAATAAACAAGAGAAGAAACAAAAGGCACCTATCCCCCACACCAGTATATTTAACCCTGAACATGTTTACCATATGTTTTAGGAGCCAGTGTTAAAATGGGAGTTCACCTTCCACCAAATCACCACAGAGCCCTGAACATCCACAGCAACACTGCTCACTCGCAATGGCTAGCGGTAAGCAGCATCTCATCACCTCATTCTCCTCTGCTCCTCGTTTGTGGATCGCAAGGCGCCCTAATTGACGGGTACCGTTTTCACTCTTTTGTCAAGAGCTTATTCTTCAGAGTGCTTCAGATTGTTATCTGTTATACCAATCGTTCCCTGCAGCTGTAATGTCTAACAAGCAGTGCAAGATGAAAAGAGATAGGGTGTTCAAACCGTTTTCATTGTTTGATGTTTGCATCAAGAGAACACTCCAAGAAGCCTCCCGTGCCTTTATTGTATTTCTATAAAGCTGTGAGGTGACACCAACCTATAAATTAGCACACACTTATGCTGTTGTTGGCAACATATAACGCTATATATGACCTATTACTACCTATAAAACAGACCTACAAGTCCAGTAACAGATATTTAGGGTTTATGTTCCAGAATGCACCTGTAATTCCAAATGCTCCACAAGTCAGCTAAGGGGTTCAGGTAAGAAAACCGATCCCTTTTTTTACGGAACAGGCTCCCTGTGGCGTCTGGGCCAGTGTGGGCATGGAGGGTCATTTTTTTCAGGAGAGGGTGGGGGTGGGGGTTCATTAGACTGGGGTTCATCATGGCAATGTCTGGGGCATGAGAAGGGGGGGGGTCTGAAAGCAGATGCAGTGGCAACATTGCCCTCACATCACCTTCCCAGCCAAATAAACTCAGCAAGCAAGGTCACACACGCCATCAGTTGATGAAGATGTAATGAACCAGAGATGAAGGAAGGACGAAGGCCGTTACAGCCAGCACATGTCTGATCTGCGGTGAACCAGCAGAGTCAGCTTGACAATATTAGATGCAAACCCTTTTAAACAATGTTTCCAATACACCACCTTTACACATGTACAACACACATATTGCCCACATGTACACACATGAGAGAGAGAGAGAAATGGATAGCTACATTGACTAAGCGTATTCCCCCTACCCATGCACATGATCTGCAGCCTGGAAAGTCATCTCTGTATAGTCTGATTATACTTGATTCAGTCTAGCAAGACTCTGTATCAATGAAGCAGCATGAGAATCATGTCCAGTAAATTTTCTCTAAAAGCTGATATTGGTGCAGTACACTATCAGCAATACACAGACACTGATTAATATGATTGCTGGTGTGTTGTACAGTCAATCTGTGCGTTCAATATTCTCACACGTGTGAGCTGCAACATACTATTATACGTGTACATGGATTGTCAGGATTAGGAGGTGCACTTCTCATTTCATAAAGATATTTCTGATTACAGGGCACTTTCCCATTATGTATCCTTACTATCTCTTATCTTTTTTACTGAGTGCCATCTTCTCTCCGCTATCAGGAGAAAAGCCTTGGCTATTGTCTAGTGTGCATTACATCATACTTCTCCCACCCCTTTAACTCCGTCTCTTTCAGTTTAACTCAAAGTAGTACATTTGCATCTTTTGCATTACCCTGACACATACGACAGTAAATAAGGCAATGCAAATGACGGGGTTATCGCGTATTCGTTCACGTTGACCTTTGTAAACCGGCACCTCGCGCATCAGTAGGAAGTTTCCTTTGCCACTGTGTCGAGTGATCTGTGCACCTCACCTTGCAGGCTGGTACGCTGTAACAGGTCGTGATTGTCACAGGCGTTGGGTTAGGAACAGCAACATTTTCGTCGACTTTTGCCCTCACTGTGTGGCGATACTTACGGTTTACTCCCGTTTCCGCCGCTTCAAAAGATCAATGACAACCGCAGTCTCCCGCGAGCTAATGGGAACACACAACTGCCCACTTCAGGACCATTTGCATCCAATCCTACGAGAAAGCCTCCCTTGAAAACAGCAACGATGCGAAAGCTGAGATTTCGGGGATACACACCGCAGTAAAATCCACAGCCGGCATTTTCGCTAACTTAAAATGGCCTAGATTACCGGTGACATTTCGTTGTCCAAAAATACCCATTGGTAAAAAAATGGCATGGCATGTTACAATTTCTGCTTTGGGAGCAGAGCCCGGTAAAGACCATTGTTAGCGCTGAAGGAGGGGAGGCGAATCTTAAAGTTGCAGCTGTACAATTCAGAATTGTACAACTGCAACAATTTTAAAAGCATGAAGCTAAGCCAATTGCTCAGGTGCAGTATATCGAGAAAATGATACCATTTTGTGCATCAAACATATTGTATCGTTACAACGTCAAATTATTTGCTTGCGAACGGTACTGCTACACCATTATTTATTGTTACATTTTTTACTTGCTGGAAACGAATTTTGTTTTGTGTGAAACTACTATCGTCATCAGCATCCGATTGACATTTGTGGTGTCGATAACTATTTAATATCACATCTAAATCTGGTTTAAACATTACGTTGTCAGAATGTTTTATTTTGAATGTAAATGATTCCGCGTTGTAGAAATGCATATATAGGCTCGTGCCACCAGGACCGAGCATTCACTGAATTCTTTTCCGAAGGGTCTCGTCTGTAGTGTTCTCCCCCGTCGCTCCAGTGGTTTCCGCCGGGCTTTAAATACATTCTGAAGTAATCGAGTGTGCTCTCGCATGTACGTTCACATCTCCCCCAGACGTTTGCCTTTACTGTACGTCTCCTATCCTGTAAAATATTTGCTTTGTAAAAAATAGCTCTTGTATCAAGGAGAACATTCCGTTTCCATTGCATCGGAGCACGTGTTCATCAGTAGCGTCAGCTGTTGATCAATTGTAGTGTCAGAATCGTCGTGGCACAAGACAAGGACGGTGGAGATGGAGGCCAAAGGGGTCCAGTTCACCGTACCTTAGGACAAAAGCGAGAAGGCGATTTTTTATCTCCTTTATTTAATTCGTAGATGTCAACATTCGTACATGCAATGATTTAAAATGCCGCCCGTCAAACATCAAACAAGCAAAAAGATGCAGCTGTTGTCACTGATTTAAAATGTTAAAATTGCCTAGTTTGTATGTATGAAAAGTACCGTTTGCATGGCCACGGACAGAAGCTGAGTGCCCCTTTTCCATCACAGCTGCTTCAAATGTGTACGGCAGTAGTTGCGCGTGTGTGCAGCTGAGGAGCTCAATTGCTGTGAGTGGATTTATTGTTGGGGTACTGTCAAATTAAATGAATGAGCTTGATGGTCACAATGTTAAACTATTAAATAAACAGGCAATGAGTAGGAAGCAGCTAATAAAATGCTTTAATTTATTAAAGTTATCTTTAAACAATTGTTATCTTAAATTTGTTTAAAAGAATAACCAGATAGCCAACATGTTGTGAAATTGTGATTTCAAAATATTCTCCTCAGTTATGTTACATATCCATGTCCCTATATGACAAGGAGGTTTAGAGAACTCTTGTTTAGAGACAATGCCCCCACCCCCCACCCCTTAGCTTTTCAAAGCCTGATTTCACCTCCATTGCAGGCTATGCTGCCATGGACCTAAAACATGTGAAGACACAAACTGACTGTAAAACACCATGGTGACACTTTGCGTTCATCAGTCAACAATCCTGTTCAATCAAAGTGCTGCAGGGTTGGATGGCAGTATAGTTAAAGATAAAAATGCATTGGTTTTTAGTGATCAACTGTTGATCACTAAATATTGGCCTTCTCTATTCAACTGTGACCATAGTATGAATAAATGAATGACTCAATCAATCCAGAAATGTCATCCCTGTTATGAAGATAATGATGCATTCACAGCTCCTTCAGAAAGAAGATAAAATGCCGTCTCTCCCTTGATGATAGAAGACCACCTTTTACATCTTCATTATCCTCATCATCATCATCATTATCTATGCCCTGCCTTTTACAGCGCTTCCCAACCCAGTTCCTCTCCTCAGGTAACATATTTAACTCCACACCCTCGCCCCAACACACGCACACACACACACACACACACACACACACACACACACACACACACACATCCCAGATCCTTCATTACTAATACATCTACTTGGTTCACTAGACTCGAGGGATATTTATACAATCTAGGTCTCCATTATTCGCGTCTCTGTGACCTGCATGTGATCTGATTTGTGATTATGCTCGCTCGGGGCGCTTAGTTACGCCCCGTTAATCTCTGTGTGCCTTTATGGCTCCCTGCGAAGCGTCGTAACCGTAGCCGTT
Organism: Megalops atlanticus; assembly: GCA_019176425.1. Classification (NCBI taxonomy): domain Eukaryota; kingdom Metazoa; phylum Chordata; class Actinopteri; order Elopiformes; family Megalopidae; genus Megalops; species Megalops atlanticus. The sequence goes on from CM032897.1 coordinate 15,004,932, forward strand.
CCTTCGCCACAGCCTCCCTCGTCAGAGTATCTGTTGCTCTGCCAAGTCACGTGCTAAAGGAATGCCCTCCCTGAGTTGCGGCTGAAGCGGCGATTTCTTGCAGCTGAGGCCCATGGGACAGGGGGGAGAGGCTTTAACGAGAGACAAGCTGTGAGATCTCTCTTCAGGCGTCATGCAATTTCATATCCCTTCATCTTCCCAATCCGAGATCTGCAAGTCATTAAGGAAAAATCACATTTGCAATTACAATAGTACTTCAATTAGTGCCTACTCATTTCCTCAAACAATACTCAGTGTTTGCATAAATGAACAAATAACAGTGAGCAAATATGTCCTCATTACACCTGCCTTAGAAAAACATTATCCACTAATGCAGAGCATAAAGTACACTGTAAACAATGCAGCTGAAATAAGTGGTCATTAATTTTGTGGCATAATGAAGCCAATACTTTATTTAAAGACAGAGTGCTCATAATGTGCATGTAGTGTTGGCACATTTCTCTGCTGCTGCTGATATTTGTCGCATGGTTATTCCTGCCAGAAACAGGATGACAGTTGGTCCTGGGATTGAATTGACTGATAAATTAGAATGTTATTTGACATAATTGTTTGTACACCTTGACAAATGCATTTTGTTCATTGAGGCACGACACTCAGGACAATAACATCATTCCAAAATCATCCTTTTATGCAAATCTATTGATCAAGTGCTTACAGAAAGTATCTTTTGGTATTGGTTTGTTATATTTTGATATGGATAACAATAAAACAAAAGTTCACACATTGTGAAGGAGCACATGCATGTATTAGTTTACTTACTGTCATCGCACACTTGAAAGTCAGTTTATTGAACCTGTCTTGTCAGTTTGTGGCGCTTATATTCATGCGTTGTTATGTTGACCAATACAAAGCACGATCAACACAGGGAAATCAGAAACAAACATGCTGACGTATACAACCTCCTGAGGGTACACCTTACCTCTGTTATGTATTCCCAGGGCTGCTTTGACATTGCTTTGGCATTGTGGATGCATGTGGGGTCTGGATGCCATTTTCTCAGAGGGGTGGTTTCCGAACTGTGGGTCCTGAGAGGACCTGAGATAGGTGTTGAAATGCCTTTAAAACAATTATATCGACCCCCCTCCACAGACAGTCAGACACATCACACTAACCCTTCATGTATAGCAATGACCGGAAGAATCCTGACCAATGTAAGCACACCCTACCCTACCCTGCCGTGGCCAGTGATGCGATGTGTAGTTTACAACAGAATCCATGCTGCAACTTGAAATGGACTGGAACAGACGAGAATGTTGACTGTGTAATTTGCTGACCCTCCCTCAGTGTTTTTTTTGCGAGTGTAGCTAGGTAACAGACAGTGGTGCATGGTGTCTTATAAAGGCTCATTTCACACTCTGCAGGGATGTCGGGTTACATATGACCATGTGGTGCAAGCCTGACAGGAGAGTGAGAGTGATTTCATGTGTCATGAGAGGACCATCAGGGTTGAGCTTGCTAAAATTTTGCCATTTGGCCTGCCTAGTCATACACTACCATGATCATCCTTCACTCTCTTCTACAAACTGCAGCATATTCATTATGCTAGCAAATCCCTGTTGCTGTAATATTGGTTATGATGTTGGTAAGCTGTTACTAAGCATTATTACTATATGGCAGCTCTATATACAACTCTTACCCCCCCCCATAGACATGCACTGTGTATTCCATGGTGTTCCCTAAAAGAAGTCTAACAGTAAATATTTTTTACCTGTTACTCCAGTCTCCATCTCATACCTATTAAGTTATTACATAAACCATGTCTGGTTGGAACCTGTGTGAACTGAGGTTTTGCATGGGACTTCATATTCAGGCAGAGCTCAATGTCTCGGGAGAGAATCTGGCAGCAGGTCATAAATGTATATTAGATTAAGACAGGTTTACGCACGTGCGGTCTTGACACTGGAACAAGCCCAGTGTAAATACAGAGTCAAGTGATAAGGTGCTCTCACAGAGCCTAGCGCTGTTTTATGCCCGTAGCTTTGGTGCTTTGGTCTTAGATAACAATACCCAGCTGATCTGTGGTGAATGGACAAATCACAGGCCATAAAACACTCAGCACACATGTTCTTATCTGTTATAAGATGTACAGACTCAAATATTCTGTTGACTTAGAAAGTTGTATTTTTTGTATGTCGGAACGTGCTGGGTTTTTTTTTTTTTAGCAAAAAAAGCTAACACTGCAAATTATAAGGCTTTTAATACATAGCCCCTCAACTATATAGAAGTAAAGACTACTATTACTTCTTCAGTGATCAAGATACAGTTGAACTGATTGTTCAGCCAGGGATCTTTTGTTCTGAGTTCTTTCTTACATGAAAAAATGATCCAGGACAATCTTACCTTATGATAACCCTAACCCCAGCCATAATGTAGAAAAACTGACTTAGGGGCAGAGCTCAGGGGGACAGAATTGGTCCACTCTGTGTCCTGTGGCTGATCCAGAGTGCGCTGTCCATGGTTCTGATGTGGGGCTCAGCCAGCATCAGTTACCTGCTGATGCCTCCTGGAAGAATACAGGTTCAATGAGTATTACATGCTGCAAACAGTTAAATAAATTGCAATATACTGTAAATATGGGAAATGACCATTTCCCAAGCCGAGATTATATGACAGCTTCCTAAATAGTGAAAACCAGGAAGATGATGATGTGAGGGAGAATATGGCAGGGAGACTATTATATCAGATCCCATCTCTTTCATTTTCAAGACAAGGAGACCGAGCTTCTGCCTTTACCACCCCCTCCAAGACCCACCTCTCTCTCTCTCCCCCCCCTCTATTTCTCTCTCTCTCTCCCCCTCTCTCTCTCCCTGTCTCTCCCCCCCTCTCTCTCTCTCCCCCTCCCTCTCTCTCTCTCTCTCTCTCTCTCTCTGAATCTCTCTCTAAGTTAAACATCATAAGGAGACAATGTGAGAATCCTGCTAATGTTTGACACTGGTGTTATATTCCACTGTGGAGTTGTGTTTTGCTGGTGCTTTTTGGTGGTCTCTTGTGATTTATTTTTCACCTCTTCTTTTTTGTTTTCTCCATCTTAATTATGCTCCTTTTTGACAACTGTTAATAAATAAGGAGATTTCAAGTCTACTCACCGAAATTGAAATTTAAATATGCTTTATTTGCATAACAAGAGAACTTGCATTGCTAAAGCACATTTACATACACGGTGATGTATGACAGTGTAAAAAAATGAGAAAAGATCACTTTCTCTCACTCCTTTTCTTCCCATTCCCTAGTTCCCTACCAACCACCCTCAGTACTCTCACTAAGCACAAAACGTCATTCTTTCAGCTCAGTAGTATTGCCAGGTTGAGAGCCTGTCTGAGCGTGTCCAATGTGCAGAAACTCATCCGTGCCTCTGTCTCCTCCACACTTGATTACCGCATTGCACTCTTTGCTTGCCTTCCTGTTAAATCCATACAGACACAGCAAATATGTTCAGACTAGCGGTGCGTATGTTCTAACACCCACAGATCAGCTTGTATCAGTCCAGTGCTGGCTTCTTTGCAATGGCTGCCAATCAAAGGTCACACTCTAAAATAGTACTCCTGGTTTATAAGACTGCACAATGTGCCAGCCCTATATATGTACAGTAGTTACATATCCTATTTACACTCCCAAAAACAGCATACACCCTTAGGTCCAGAACCACTAGTCTCTTGTCTGTGCGAAAGACCCAACATGGGATCATGGAAGATGCCATTTGCTCCATGGCACTCTGTCTATATGAGCTTCCCGATTCTCTGAAGCTCATCAGCCTCAATTGTGTCTTCAGAAATCAAAACTTAAAAAACACACTGATCCCTCTGATTTTGTGTAACCTGCTTATTGCTGCTTTCTCTCCACTGCTCCTGCTGTTACATCACCTTCCTGTGTTGCCGTGATGGCTCTTGTGTACTTTCTCTGTCCGTGTTTATTGTATAACTTCACTGCTGCCATCCCTCATTGTCATTATACACTGCCGCACTCCTGTCAATTACTCTCCCCTCCCACTGACGCTACTATGTATCACCAGTCTATACCATTTTTATGACCTAGGCTGATATTATGTGTTTGCTGCCCATATGATTGCTTCTGTGTGCCTGCTCTATACACTTTTATTGTATTGCTGTGATGGTTTGATCTCTCCATACTGCTGCACTGCTGTCCTGTTCTCTTTTTACAGGATGTGCTTGTAGCCGCTGTGCACCTGCTCCTACTACCTGCTCACCTCATTTGTTTGTTTTTTTTGTTTGCTTTTATGCTCCTTGTGTTACTTGGAAGGCACCTTGGGATGTCTCTGTATACGAAAATTGCTCCACAATGAAAATGTATTGCTGTTATTGAAAGGTATAATAAGACCCAGAGGAAGCGATTGGTTGGAGAATTCAGAGACCGGGAATTCAACAATTTTATTTGTTAAAGAGAGCCCCCAATCTGAATTATCAACATATGAACATTCCTATGTTGTTAAATTTTGATCATTATTGTCATTTTCAGAAATCTCATCCACAAAACTTCAAATGAATTCCTTCAGTTAGAGAGAATAATTCAATCATAATTGTACATCACAGGTGCCCTTCAACCAGGGGCGGCATCAGAGATTTTCTTTTGCCGGTGCTATGGGGTCGCTTGACTTTTCAGTGAGGATGCTCTGAAATTTAGGGTTTCCCATTAACGTGCCGGTCACCACAGTTTAAATTCTACTGCAACACCCCCGACACATGTACACACACACGCGCACACACACGCGCGTACATACGCAGGACCCGCTCCGCGACAGTTACAATGCCATTCTGTGTGAAACACAAGGCTGAATCAGACCACCTGTGTTGGCTTTATGTTTTTTAGTCTAAAAATAATCGGTTTGTTTTATTATGTATTTATTTATTTTTCAAATTCTAAATTATAGTATTCACACATTAAAAATTCTAAATAAACCACAGAAATTTCTTGGGGGTGCTAGGGGGGTGCTATGGCTATCCTAGGGGTAGCTACAGCACCCCCAAGCCCTCCCTGGGGAGAGGTCACCCACTGATGAAGGTCAACAGGGCATGTGTCATGTCATAACATGTGGCTTTCTTAAACCAAGCATGGATTTTGACGGGTTTTTCTGAGCTGGTGGCTTTACTATGCCGTGGCTTAAGGATGAGTTATTGAACACTGTGTTGGGGAGTGCTACCATTGAGGATATCACCGCTGAACAGACTGTTAGCCATCCCCATTCATCAGTGTTTTGTACACCATTACATACCCCCCTCTACCATTGGACATGCAAAGTGTTGTAGTCATAGATAGAAAATACTAATTTACAATTTATTATTAAAACATTTATGATCTGTAGAATAGACAGCAGAGGGATCATACATCTTAAAGCCAAGTAACACTGAGTACACACATACGAAGTGAGCGTGTTTATATTTGATGATTTACACATTTTAATATTCTTATTCTCTCTAGAATAGGCACAAAATGTGCATTTTGCTTTGGAAAGGTGCATGAATTCACATGATGCATTTTTTTAGACAAACATCAAGTGCAAAAAAAATGGATTTGTCAAGCTTGACACTTCTCAGCTGCGGAAACAACTAGCTAAAGATTCAGAGGCACTCACTCAAAAGCCTCTGAAGTGCTCCACCACTCGTTTCTGAAGCATCTGACAAAGGCTTGAATACGTTACCTTGACAAATGAGGTTTACAAACACAAATCAGAACACAGGGACAGCAGCCTGTGCAAAGACGCAGCTGCCAGACTCTGCTGACTTTATTATTTTACCAACCTATATCTTTAGTTTCTCTCTCTGAGGGACAATGCTGTGTACTGGGACTTGTTTGATATCATGATAACAGAGATAGACTTCCACTGATGTGAGATATTTCAGTCTGCGGTGGGATCAGACACATTATAAGTGACTCAACCCCAATAAATTTTTTTTATCTCATTCCTGGGCGTGACATTGTTGGACCTTTTTATGGGGTCTAAAGCACATTTCCTGCCTTTCTGACAGCAGGGACCGCAAATTCAATAATCAGGGAGTACAGCGAGCCGGTAGATTTGAGGTCATTGAAAAAGTGATGTATTTCTCAGAGTTCATGGGGATGGTATGGCCAGGAATGGCTGAGTACCGCATAATGGGTGTCACGTTGAAAGACACTGAATTATTAATTCAAAGCTGAACATTCAAACAGCTCAATGTGTTTCAGTTTATTGTTTTACACTGCTGCACATTGCACGATAGAATCAAGCCTATTAATACACATCTCTCCTTCATGATGTTTTCTTTGGGGGTCTCATTGCCGACAGGCAGCACAATGAATGTTTCACCTTGTTGCGTCCTTTTGGGCATGCTTGTTTCGCGGCAATAATTGGCCAACCTGTCAAAGCATCCATGACGCCTTGCAGCTGCTGCTCTGTATTCAGACTGTGTTGCAAAGTCATTTTTGGGATACTTGCTCTGAATGGTTTACTGGCCTTCACGCACGGAAATGTTTGCAGTGTGAGGGGAATGCTTTATGAACTGAAAGTGTAACAGGCAGGCAAAAGAGGGAAAAAAGAAAAAAAAGAGGGAAAAAAGAAAAAGCCGCTCCATCTTCCACTGCCCAGGGGTAGGTTTGTTTGTAGACGTGGCACTCCAGAGCTTAAACTGTTTTACTTTAGAAGAACCTTTGTGAATGAATACCTTTGAAGGAGACTGAGTTGAGGAGTGAACTACTTCAGGGATGCAGCCCAAACTAAGCCCAGTCTGAAAATGTAACCTCTGCTCAGAGCTAAAAATATTAAAAGCCAGAGATGGTTAGACCTCTGAATGGTTGCCATATATATATATTCAGCCATAGCATAGTCTACAGAACAAACACAGCCATACAGAATTAATGTGTAATATAACAACAATATAAATTAAAAGGTTGGTCACACACTTATTTGGAAAACTCAAACTTGACTAAATTCATGGACTTAGCCACAAACAATGTAGGTGTGTGTTTTTGTATTCATTCTCAAATATTATGCACTGTGTATGTAGAGTTTCATGTTTCCAGTAAGACCAATGTATATATGCATGGTATAATACATGTTCTCACTTCCAGCAAATATGAATTTGGTTTCCAGTTGTTATCACATTTATGACAGAATCTCCAGAAATACAAAAATAGGATGCCTTTCCACGACTATGAAGGAGTTGCTGCTTACAAAGCTGCTGTGTATATCATCAACATCCTGAGGTGTGGTCTTGCTTTTGGCACCAGTCCTCTGCTTGTACGTATTGGGTAGAGACACATGTAATCAGTGAAAGCTCTTGTCTTGTCACTGTCAGGCAATCCATCAGAGAGTAGGAGAGAGGAGGAGCTGGAGAGAAGGAGAGAGGGAGGCCTTGCTGCAGTTTGGGAATCTGAGTTCGGGGTCAGGTTCACCCTGTGCTCCCCACAGGACCCCCAAATCTGCATCATCATCTGCTCTGCCCATCGTAGCACAGAGCCACTGGAGGAGAGAATGACCCGTCTCTGACCTGGGAGGCTGGGACACTGTGACACACTTCTGGCGCTCCATTCTGGAAGAGTGTGGCAGCTTCTTATAAAAATGCATCCAATCTTGAAGCAGAGAAGCATGTTGGCATTTGTTTGTATTCTGGAGGTTTTGTGGCATCTGGATGATCATGATCTTTCTTTCTTTACTGTGTATTTGCATATATGAGCATTTTGTAAAAGTACTGCTTACACTGCTTGCACTGTAAGCACTGAAGACTCCTTCACATCTGGTCAGATAGACCTCTGAAACATCTACACACATCGTATGGGCTTGAGAGCAACTTTCATCAGAGACAAAAGCCAAAACCCCAGCACCTGACAGAATAGAACTATTTGACTGGCATGTTTAAAAGACAGGCTGCAGTGCAAAGACCTATGGTTCTGTCACAAACAGGTCAGACCTCACAGGCCTTCACCTACCACCGTCACTACCGTTGAATGAAAATTTTACATATGTCAGTGAAAACGAACATGATATCTGAAGAGCTCACTGGGGAAAAAAACGTTCATTTTCACTTACCTTTTTCACACGTTTTCACTTTCACTTACCTTTTTGGTATGAAGCAATTCACCACAAGTTTCACTTTCACTTCTGCAGTGTGTTGATTCCCTGCAGCTTTGGACCCATCCTACACACACAGTGAGCTGTGAGCACATTGAGCACACACACACACCAGGAGCCACAAGCAGTGGGCAGTGCAGCGCCCAGGCCACCTCCAGTTCTTTTGCCAGTGCCTTGGTCAGGGCACTGACAGGAGTATTGACCCTTACATGCATGTCTAGGATACACCAAATGGGCTTTTCCTCATGATCTTTTCTGCAGGAGAGTTATTAATTGTAGTTCATCACACTACAACCTATGTATGTGATGTATAATATTCACCACACTGTGATGAATAATATTCATTTGTCATTTGTCATGCTATGTCATCATGTTCACTGTGTACCATAAGCAATGAATTAATACACAACTGCATTACACTTTATACCCTACAGTAGAGAACAGGGCATTTATATTCTGGACAATGCTCCCTCATTTCTAACTTCCAGTGTGTTGTAGAAATTGTACATTGAGTGTAAATGAATACAGATGACTGCAACAACAAGTGAAGTGACATAAAAATGGCCAAATCAGGATAATGTTGTCCAATCAAATTGACTACTGATATTGCTTTATGCACTAGTTGCCCTTGTCACGATGTCACCCAAACCTGAAAATCAAGCCAAGTGGAAAAAAAATCATAGTTTATCATATAGAAATCCTGTTGCATTCAATGATGGCGGAGTGGGGTCTCTGTTGCCAGGCAACCACTCAGCAGTGCCAGACCAAATCTGACAGGCAGCTATAATGAAGCATGGGCCAGGGGTTTGGAGGACATTGTGTGTGTGTGTGTGTGTGTGTGTGTGTGTGTGTGTGTGTGTGTGTGTGTGTGTGTGTATGCCCGTGTGTGATCCTGTGATTGCCATGCCTCACACATAGCTCATACACATGAGCAGCCTGACAGTCAATAAGCAGCTTTTGTCATAGGGTCTGGTATCCGCCGCATAAACACAATTATATCTCAGAGATGCACTACAGCTCATATTTACACTCCAAGGCCCTGAGGTGCATGCGTAATTTCCCATTCTGTCTAATCCTTCTCACTGGGAGGTTATGGACCCCTGGAAAGGGGGCTGTCTCCAGATTGTGGGATGTGCTTGTTGTTTGACTGAGACTACATGCAATGACACAGATTCAACACAGTCTGTCATCAGAGTGTATAAGGCAGGCAGGTTTCAAGGATGTACCTTTGTTGCCATTATGAGAAGAGCCCAGGAACACTTAATAAAAAATGGCCTAATGGTCCAACATGATGTGGACAACAAAACATTTGATAAGCAAAAATACTGGCCTTCCCCACCTTTACAACACAGTGTATCCTCGTATTAACACAATGTGTCAACCCCAGGATTCTTTTGGTTTGAAACATTGTAATGATTTTAATTAGCAAGACATGATAAGTAAAATAATAATAATATAAAAATGGTAATAAGGGGCTTCTGAGGCTCAGTCAGCTAAGGTTTGGGTTGAACCCGGGTTCAAGTCTGAGCTGTCCTTTTGCAGGCAATGACTGTCTGTAATGGTGAAAAACAGCTGTCTCTGTTCCGTGGGACTAGGGTGGGTTTGACAGTCAGCCATCCCTCATTACAAGGGTCTGGGAACCCCACAACTCATCAGGTGCCTATCTGAGCCAATAAGATGTTATTAGAGAGATATTCCTATCCTCTTGGTGTTTGGTCTCCAGATGCATTCTGGGGCTTGAAGTGTGAAAAATAGTCACTGTGCAGGGGCAGGATCCTGCATGAATGTCAAGGATGTTATGGTGAGCCAAGCTTAATGTACAACTGGAAATTCCGAAGTCAAGGATGAAAAAGGAGAAGAATGTATGTAATGAGTCTTTCATACCCTTTTTGATTTGTTTTGGTTTTGAATGAGAGTTATGCTAGTTTCTCTGAATCCACATATATTTAAGGACCCAGATGGAGTCCAAACCAAAGAGCTGATGTTGGATCCCACTGATTCAATATCAACCTCTTGTGGCAAAATAATGTTACTACAACCCTTAACAAGGAAAGACATGCAGGCGTACCAAACCAAATGCCATAATCTGTTGAGGGAAATCAGCAATGAATGAGATTAACAGCCATGGAGAGCAAATGAGACAACATAAGCACAACAAAAAGATGAAAAATGCCATCCTGTTTTAATTGATCATCTGCCTGTGATCTAGATTGAGTGAGAAAATAAGAGTGAGCAAGAACATTAAACTAGGACCATGTGATTGATTGACATTGGATCTGTGCTGAACTTATTTTACAATATTTCTGGAGATTGCAGAGGTTTTTGTGAACACCAGAGCTCCTTCTCTTGGGTCTACCACAGGACTCAGCCCTCAACACAAAGGAAGTGTTAACTTTGGCTGTGGAAAAAGAATCTGGCAGCTGGTGAATCAAGTAAGGAAGAGGAATATGATGCTCACCCTATTAATCGTTGCCCCAAGTGAAGATAGCCTTATTCACTATTCACCATATTCATTGTTCATGTGTTTGTTTGTTGGTCTATATGTCTGTATTACAAGAGCCAAACAAGAGCCAATCCACAACGGCTTCTGCCTAAGTCACCATGAGGCCCGGCTCTGCAGTGACTGATGTTGCCATGTAAACAGCCCAATGAGGGCTGATTGGGCATTCATGTCATCCCAGATATTGCCCACCTTTTCATCGCCTGCTGTAAGGTAGCCCTTGCTGCTGTTTGTGCGTCTTTCTGCTATAACGTCTTTCTGCTGGAGGCTGGGTATGAACTTCTGACAGGTTTATATTTTCGGTGCACAAAAAATGTACGCTAAAAATCTGGATGATCCAGGACTTGCACATGTCTATACAGCTTCTGTGACATCTCAGGTCATTAGTATTTTAGCTGTAGGCATTCAAATGTAACTTATTATTGGGGCTATGAGAACTCTGTGAGTTAAGTAATGCATTCACCAGGAAGCACATTTTTCAAGATACAAAATATATTAGTCTACATTCAGCTATTGTCCTGTATGAAGAACAAGCTCAGGTGTTGTCATACTGATAATCCTTATATTATTTGACCTTCCATATGCCGTCCAATCAAAAGTTTTCATATGATCATGTAAGTATGTTGAAAAACATAGCATGATCCCATCCTCCCAAGTCAAAGACAATTTCTCTTATACTCTCTGTTCTGTCTCTCTTCTCTGTTCAGGAATCCCAAGACTGTTGGTTCCTGTTGATTGTTGCTGGCTATCAGCACAGCACACAGCCCTTGGCATGGTGGACAAGACTGATTTCTCCTTCATGTTGCTGGTTAGGGAATTCCCGATCTGAACCTCATCAGCACAGACAGAGGTAGGCGAACGCCTGTCACCAGGAACTCCCACGGTCCTTCTGTCTAGACAGGTCAGTGTGTCTGGGGGAATCTCGCTCCCAAGCCTCTCTATCTGGACTTGGCAGTGATCCTGTGGTCTCCCAGCATTCCCTGCTTGGGTGAAGTATGGTGGAACAGCAAGAGCCTAATCCTCCTTATAATCCTGGGCCAGCCTTACCCTGCCACTGAAGCACGCAGAAACACAGTGTCCACTCTGATGTGCCAAATATGCAGTGAATATGAACCTGTTCCAGGAATAAGAGATTCTTTACGTTCAAAGGCATGTTTCACTCCTTCCAGAAGATGGCGCTGTATTTCTGTGACAGTTTCATAGGCAGGGTAAAAAACCAATCGGTTTTACTTGCATTTCTGTGTTCAGATCTCATGCTTTGGGATAAAAGGTATTACCAAAATTATTTTGGATATATCGCCTGGCTATATTAGGCAGGCACTGTATGTATTACATTGCATTATGTGGCACATATTATTGGTATTGTAAAAGTACTGGAGTCTGCCAGGATGTAATGGCTTCATTCACAACAGCTTTGTCATAGAGGAGTTGCAGTAGGTCAGAGCACAGTGGGATTGGTTGTTCGAGCATTCCATCTTTAGGCTTACAGCAATATATGTGTACAATGTGTCACTGCTATATGATATCATCTGTTGAATCTAAAACAAACATGTTACTGTATATGATGTCCAGTTTAAAAAATATTATACTACAGGGTAAAGGGAGAGGTTACATAAGCAATGTAGCATGTGGGTATGGGAGGAATCCACCATGATTTAAAACACTTTCCAGTCTCTCGATCTTTCATCATTACATAGTGGAGAAAACAAAGACAAGGCAACCTGCTGAAACATCAGGGGTGAGGAATGATAAACAGATGAATACCAGAGCAGGACTCATGAGAGGACTGTGCCCTCACCCCTATCTCATAAACAGCGTGAGTCAGACATACAGTAGCTACAGACATAGTATGACAGGCAGCCCTGACAGGCCTCTGTGTGATGCTGCTATGATAACAGACACAGTGTGACGTACAGTACTCAGAGAAACTCATGCTTACATTGTATATAAAAAGGTTGGTGGTGGCAAACATACAAACATCCACTAGGGGGACACCATGCTGTCCACAGAAAACAGGACTGGCCCCTCTGCCAGTCACAGGCAGAGGTGCTGTTTGTGGGGGCATTCCTGTCTTTCTGCCCTGATCTTCCATACACTATTGCTGGCCCTGGACTAATGGCAGTACCAACATTGTAAACACAGTATAGATTCATCAAAATATGTTCATGCAAGATAAATGTTATGAACTACTAATTGTAAAAAAGAACTTTGAAATGTCAACATTCAATGATGAATGTATGCACAGGTGGTTGAATGAATGAATCAATGGACAGATGGTAAGATGGAAGGATGGGAGGAATCAATGATTGTATGGATGGATTATTGGATACATTCATGAAGAGATGGAAGGATATCTTGTTTTTCACCAACATTCCTCTACTCACTTGTAATCCAAAATATTCCTATTTTCTGGCAGTGTCAGCAACCTCTAAAATTAGCCATGACATCTGAAATACATACAGCAGCACAGGAGCAGTGTCATGCAGGCTGATTGAGTCTTTGCAAAAACTGAGAATTAATTGAGGAGCTAATTACAAAGGTTCTTCAAGCATGAAATGAGAGCTGCCTGCTACAGAAGCTGCCAGTGAATTCACATGTCATGTTATGCTCAATATCTGCATATTGCACAGCGGAAACTGTGGGGGAAGGAAAAGGGACAAGCCAAATCCTCAGACCAGAAATTATTTTTCCATCTCCACATGATTTTAATGCATAGAACCAAATGGCTGCAAAACCTTTAAATGCGGAAGAGTACATCAGGTAGAAAATCTAATCAAATCACTGTAGGACAAAATTGCACTCTTTAGAGAGGTGTGGCATCTGGAAACTGGAAACATTTTGTATAGAAGCTCAATCAAGTCTGGATGCTAGTCAAGACTTCACCGACAGGAGCAGGGTGGAGCTCTCATGTACAGCACACCAGGGATGCACTAATACTGTTGAAAGATCTGCGTCTGTCCTGTCAATGACACAGACTGGAACACAAAGGGTCATGACTAAGCCCTGCATTTGCTCTTATCAGGGAGTGAGAGGTGGCAGGCAGTAGTGGGAGTGTCCAGGGTTAAGGTAAGTCATGGCGACATGATAACCACATGTAACACACACTTGAATACAGTAGTGAATTAGGGGCCATTCCTACTGTCATTTCATTGGGTTACTACAATGTAGGGAAAATAATGTACTTTCATGAAATTGGTAGAAAAAATACTAAAATGAATCAAGGTAACTGAAGGTAACTTCAGGCTACACAACCAGATTATTTTTCCAGATTGACAAACTTCATGTAATTTTCTTGTAAAAACATTCCAACCCTATATATATATATATCTATATATATATATATATATATATATATATATATATATATATATATATTATAAAAGAATAACATTCATACATGCTGTTGACATTACACATTATTGTTACAGATAACACAATTTATGATATCCACCCGAAAATAATATATCCATCATTTTCTTTCATTGTTTACTGTGAATGAAATGAGGAAACCCTCCTAGAACACTGTGTACTGTTGGGGTGTGGCAGGAAGCTACTCGTTGATACCCCTCTTTGAAGTGAACCTGCAAAACCCCCACAGATGACTGTACCAAAGAGAAGCTGCTGCCTCACCCTGCAGCGCCTCAGTGACCCACAGATTTCTATCACTGCTTATTTCAGCAGTCCATCTGCATACTCATGAGATGAAAATATTGCATTGGTTTGCTAGCTCTGTACATGAGAGGAAGTACACATGAATGAAAGAGACAGGATTATATGACTGTAATCACAGCTCATCAGTTTGCACACTCAGTCCTCAAAAACTATGTGAATTTCTATTTCCTTGCATCATCTCAGAACAAAGTACCGTTCTGCAAAAGTAAGAATAGACTTCTTCCTATTCCTTCTTCCACTCCTTATTTACATTGCAAACCATGGTGGCCGGTGAGCACAGATCTCTTGTTGCTTTATATAGTGAGATACAGTAAATATATTTCAGTAAATTACAGTGTTAAATATTTCCTCTTGAGACACAATTAAAAAGCACAGAAATTCTACTGAATCTAACCAACTTGTCTCCAGTTTGTCACACACTCCATCTGTGCAGCATGAGCCCTCCAGATGTGCTTCAGCGTGTCGTTGTGTGTGAGCTAGTCTGCCTGAATAAAGTGCGGTAATTGGATCCTACCACCAGAGGGCGGCATGTGATTCTTGCTGTTCCAGGCTCCACTGTTAGGTCCTCCATGAGCGTGGGTAACATTTTGTCTCACTGTTAGGTTTGTTTCATTTCCCATGTTGCCATCAAACCTCTCTGTTTTATTTTGTAATGCCAGCACCTCAGACAGCTACTCTTAGAATAACATGTCAAGACTTGCAAAATATTTGCGTAAATTTTCCACTAATGCACTTTAGTTGCAATACTCAGAAAATCTAACTACATCTTAAATAGTTTTTTTTTTATTTAGACTGTGACCATGTCCTTGTTGACCATTAAATAGGAAGCTCTTAAGAAGCTGTTACACTCTCATTTACTGCTATCTTGCCCTCTTGGTCTCCACTATACCTTTAAGAGGGGGGTCGGTCATTATGCTGTTACATGCTAGGTATGGAGTAGAATGAAGGGAAAACAGGGCAGATACCTAACAATAGCAGAAAAGGTACGGAGTTGTAGGAAGGTATTGCAGGGTATATATGTAAATACAGTAAGGTGGTGATGAAGTAGAGGGAAAGTATAGCAGGGTATGTAGGTAAACACAGTAGGGTAGGTATGAAGCAGTATTATTAGACAGCAGGGGTATAGGGGTATGAGGGTACAGTACAGAAGGTATTGATGATTGGAACAGCAGTTACACCTGGTGTGGCATAGCATGGAAGGGCTGGTATTGGCTGGTACAGTAAAATACTCACAGTAGGCTGTACTTACATACACACTTAAGATAAAGTTGTACTATATCCTGTAATTAAAAACAAAACGAAAGAAACAGGCATTAATTTCAGCCAACACAGTGTCATTAATTACAGACTTTTATTGTGTTTTAAACAATTACATGCACAATCACTTTTGGATTCTGTATCAATGCATTCCAATCAAATTTACACCAGAGATCATTTGTACAGTTCCAACTTCATATCCATGGATAAGCTCAACACAAGCCTTTTTAAGGAGATCATAGAACGTGCACCTTATACATAGCCTTTAAACATTGCTCAAAGCAAAATAATGGGAGATTTGCAAAATGGATGGAATCAAGGAAACATGAGCGTTGAAATATTGAACTTAAAAGATCCAATGCAATTTTTTCTTCAGAAGGGTGTTTTACACAGTAGGCATTTTCAGTTCAGTTCTTACATAATTCATAGATCTACCCAAAATATCCTGCCCCATACATATTTTGCGAGCATATTCCTAAACATCCAAAGTTATTCCCTTCTCAGATATGTGGGGGAAAAGCCTTCACATGCCCCACAGCTGCACCACACATTCACACACAATTTAGTCATTGTAAATATGACAGAACATAAATGACAACAACATGAGTAAATCATTTCAGCAGTGAGAGCAGAGCACATTTCTTATTTCCTCCATGAATCAAAGCTGCTCAATGATCTAAATTCAATTCTATAACACAGGTTCCTCTAATGAACCTGGGCCCATGCACGTAATATCCATGCAATATCTATGTTACAACATTTAAGGATATATGATATGGAGAATGCCATATTAAGTGCCCCCTCTAGTACTTCCATTAGCAAAAAAAAATAAAAAATCAGCACAAACATCACTAATGGCAAAGTCACTTTCTGTGACAACAAAGTAATTTCTTGAGAATAAAAAAGAAATCTCTAGTGTGAGCAATATGAGACACATGTGCATGGCGTTAATTGTTAATAATGTCAGTAAATAGAAATTTCACTCTTTCAGCAAATAAAACCAAAATTTATTGCAACTTCAGAGGAGTGGGGGAGTGTGGGCTTGATATCACCAATATTAAGTCAGCCAACTGTTACATGCATGTTATCTAAATGTCACACATATCATTTAAATGTCACTCAAAAAAATTATAGACTGAAATATTAAGAACACGTATCCATTACATTATTCAAATCATGATCATAAACAATTTAAAATGACTGACATTACTTATTATCTATAAATGCTATATCATTTAAGCAAAGGAAATTACAGCATTAGATTACGGAATTCACTTTCTGGATTTATTTCCTGATGAAAATGTTTGATAATTGGCTTGACTACTTGCACTGGGTTGACCTCATGTCATCATATATGATTAAATCTTCAACAGTACTGATCCTGCTCTAGTTAATACAGCCATTGGCATTGCTTTAACGTTAACGTTCCCCCGATGACTAATCAAAAAAAAAAGATTTAAATTTCTCAAATGTAGTTTTGGGTTTTTTCCATTTCATGGTTCCACCCTCCATTTGTTCATTAGACACCTCTGTTTCATCTGGCAAGAGTATTTCTTTCCTGGAGACCTTTGATATAATCACTGCTTGATCTTTCATAGCTTCTAGAGATTTTATACGAAGCAAATACCCCTCTTTGGCTTCTGCTTTTTCACCTTCAATGAGGAGGTCGATGTATTCTGGTGTAGAGAGTGGGTTGGGCTTTAATGCAATTTCCTTTAGCCTTGCTAAACACTGAGAGGAGGTATCCAACAGCTCCAGGACTGCTTTCTGAAGCTGCAGAATTTCCTCTCCTTGTTTTTCGATTATTTGTTGTGCAGACAATTTGGCACCATATGCTTTCTCGTACTTTGCCTTCAGGTCTGCAGATGTTCTTTTCTCTTTCACTGTTTTGTATTCCCATTTGTACTTTTGGTTGAAGTGCACACTCCAGTGACATTTTCCCGAACAAACTGTGCACTGTCCATCAGATCCTATTGCAGTACATCCTCTTTTACCATCATCATTTGGTATGCCACAGGGATAGTGGCACGTATTAAAACATTGCTGACAATTGGTTATGTAATTTCCTGTGCCTTGAATGGAAACCTGAATAGGCTTCACCATCTCAACTTCAAACTCAAAGTTTTCATTTGTGCTTATCTCTGCCTCATGCTCCTGAATGACTTGCTGAGTCCTCTTTATTTCATCCAGTTTTGCCAAACCAGCTCGTACCTGTGGCTGCAGGCCAACAATTGCTGTTTCAAGCTGTTTGCGCTCTTTGAGGACTTCTCTTGTTAACATTAAGCTCTTGGTGTCCATCTTAGTTAGGGCAGCAAAGAAGTGCTTCATGCTTTTCATGCCCATGCGCCAGAACATTTTGTCAAAGTTATCATCACAGTCATCATCAACGTCATCCTCATTGGTGTTAGCACAAAGGGCATTTTCTGCAAACAGAGCAGAATTGTTGAACTTAAAGTGAATGGGAATGCCATTTTTTTTGGGGCATGGCACCCCAGAAACATTGATCGCTTCAAGGACAGGGGGGCGCTGTCCATCTGCAAATGTCACCAACATCTGAATGTTGTCTGCTATATCTTTTCCAAAAATGGAGAGCACAGCATCAAACACATATTTCTGTGCATGTGTTAATCGAGCAAGAGAAGCTTGAGTTACAAAACACACTGCATCAATCTCACTGATGCCCTGGCAGGAGGTGAAAAATGTTCGAATCTGGTCAGTGATCTGTCTGTCTCTGTCTATCCCTCGAGTGTCACCAAAACCTGGGGTATCAATGATGGTGACAGAGTAGCTGATCTCAAATCCATCCTGATAATTGATCTCGTAGGCAGTCACAAGGGACGTCTGGCTCTCTGCCTGGGATTTTGATTTCCCTTCATCAATTAATTTGAAGCGAAACCCATCTTCCCATTTCACACCAAAGATGTAGTTGATCATCCCGTTAATCAGGGTTGACTTTCCTGCTCCTGTTGCCCCAAGGACCATAATGGTCCGATTGTCTCTCTTGTTGTCTTTGCCAAAGACATACTTTTTGCAGTCTTGTAAATTTATATCCACCTCCTGCAATGGGATTTTGTAAACAGAGGGTGATCCAGAATGCAAACATTCACTCTTCAGTTGCATTCTTTCAGCAAGACGTGTTACAATTGGTAGAGTTGAAATGCTGAGTATCGTACTTTCTTTGCTTCTCCCAGCTTCACCACAATTGCTTCTGACTCTCACTTCATACTGTGACTCTGGCTGCAGCCCAGTGATTTGGCATTTTTTTTCTTTACAAGTCTTCTCTGTCCACTCATCTTCTTTGACTCCACAGACCTTTCTATATTCAACAACATAGTGCTGGATGCTGACCTCATGTCCAATTATAGTTGGTTTTTGCCAGGTAATTGTAAATTCAGTGGAGTCACGGTCAACCATTGACAGTCCACTGGGAGGATTAGTGGGCAGAGTTTTATAGGAGCTTATTTTGCTGTCCAGGCTGACTCCCACTGGACACACTGCTTTGCACCTGAACTTGTAGTCAGTATGAGGAAGTAGGCCAGATACTGTAACTACATGGTTTGCTTTGGGTGCCTTCATAGACTGCCATCTATCTGAGTCTGTGACAGAGAATTCAACCATGTAGTGGGTGACTTCCTTTGATCCATACTTGGGAGGACATAACTCTAATGTCACACTGTCATGGGTTAGCTCTCTGGCTGCTGGTTTTTTTGGCTTGGATGGAGGTTCAAATTGTTCACTCTGTTTGAACCCTCTTTCATAAAGGTAAATACTGGCCCCATGATGGTTCTGATTGTGCATAGAAGCTGATATGAAACGGGTATTCCCACTGTTTTTGTTTGCTTCAAAAAAATCAAGAAAAAGCCTCAGTTTTTCTCTTACTTTGTTCGACAGATCCTGAGACAAATGCCACTGTCCCCTCTCTACATCTGGTCTTTTAGCATTCACAGTAAGAACCATCTGGGAGTTGGGTTGAATGCTTAACTCTTCTGATAAAGCTGTGAGGTATGGATCCTCACTCTGCACTGATGTGAAAGCAAAACACACCACATGTGCAACCTCTGGATTCAAGGTAACCTCTTTGTCAAGCTCACCACTTGAAGACACGATTTTTGTGCCTTTTAGCATGTCTGTGTACATTTGGAGTACTGTGATTTCTCTCTGCTTGCAGTCGAGCCATGACTTCAGTGTATTGCTGTTGAAAGGAGACGCTTTCTTACCTCTCAAGAGGTCTGCAAGCTCACTTTCCTCTTTTCCTCCTCCTCGGATGGAAGGAAGCATTCCTGCCAAAGACTTCTGAAAGACTAATTTGTACTCATGGCACATGTTTATGAATGACTTTATCTTTTTGCCGATCTCTGGAAAGTAAGTAATGACTTTGTGTTTCTTCATGTCATTACATTGTATTTCAAGGTCAGAAAAATCTTCCAGCATGCTCTGTGCTTGATTAACTAATCCAACACTGATCTGCCGAACTATACGGGCAGAAGCTGAGTCTAAATTTTCTAAGGGGTACAACCACACCTTCATTGGCACAGCATGTTCCCCCTTCTCTCCCAGCAGCTTTGGCAGCGTTGTGTACACCTTGATGGCATCTTGAAAAGAAACAGGGTTGTTTTCAAGGGCAAAATCTCCATAGAATTTACAAGAAAACTTCTCAACACTAGCACTCTCACAATCTGTCATTTGTAAGGAGCCCTGTCCCTCAATCGCAAGCATAGGAATTTTCTTGATCATCACCTGCAAGTTTCCCTCAATGTCTTGATGGTCTTCACTCTCTGATACTTCTCGATCAAACACAAAGAATGCCTGTGCGCCATAAAGTATACCTGTGACCACATGAGTGGCTTCTCCCTGTTCAAAGACGTAAGGGTATTTAACATTGCCTCGTCCAAGTTGATTCATGGACATTTGCATGAATTTAGTGGTAGTTCTGTACTGCAGTGTGACACGTGCCTGCTTTTTTGAAACCTTTGTGTCCTTAAGGTATTTTGCAGACCCTCCCACCTCAATCAGCCCCCCCAAGAAACTTGCTTTAAGTGAAGCTTCAACATTCAAAGCAGAAGATTTATCTTCAACGGAATCAGATGCAATGATCTTAAATTCTGTGTTGCGCTGAGACTTCTCATCAGTGTCTTTCTTGAGTGCTTCACGGTCCCATAATGTCATGCCTGCAGTTAGAAAAAATGTCATCAATTAACTGCATTTCTTGTGATTTAATTCCAAACAAAAGTTTGAAGTTGTGACAACTCTTTTTAAACTGGCATTGCACTGAATGTGACTTCACTGCTCACGAGATGTGTTCACAGTTTGTTCAGAATGTCGGGCAGGTTTCTGAGGATTTAAATGTTCTCTGAAGTCTACAGTCGTATTCTGCCAGTCATTAGTGCATCAGATTGTTGAATCAATTTAATCCCAATAATAATAATGGAGTAAATTTATATAGCACCTTTCAGTCTGTCAAGGCTCTCAAAGCCCTTTGCAGTGATGGTAGGGAACTCACCTCAACCACCACTAATGTGTAATACCTGCATCAGAACGTTCTGCATCAGAACACTCATTATGCATGAGTCGAGTTGGACAGGGAGGGAGTTATTCAGCCAATTACATAAGGGGATTAATAGATGGCCACACTGAAAGAGTCTGATAGGGAATTAGTGACTAATGTGACTTTGGCTTATGTTTAATAAGCAGCCTCACAGACAGCAGTACACTAGTACACTGGTCACTGGTACACTGGTACACTGGTACACGGCAATGCAGGCTAGCGCAGGCTCCTCAGTTTCATATGGAAGACAAAGCTCAATCTGATTACAACACATGGTATTTGACATATAGCTAGAAAGCTAGCACCTAGCTAATTTCATGCTCCTTAAACTCCTCAGCGACATTTTGGTTAAAAACGTAAATAAGTGCAAAATGAACACTCAGGACTGTAAAAGAATTTAAAAAAAAAGAAACAGCAACCTGTCTCTAAAATATATCACCTATCATGCATCAAATACGGTTCACTTCTGTTGAGGGTGAATGTCCACCTACTGTAAGTGATATGTGCACTGTGATGAACCGTTCAACATATAATGGTAGGAAATCACTGAACATGCTTAATGATTTGGTGTCTTTACAAAACACACCCGAAGGAAAAGTCAGTGAATTTTCCTGAAAAGCAGCTCTCTTGTTGGAATTGTATTTCCATGTGCAAAATTAGGCGCTTACCGTACTTAGCTAAACAAACTATCGTTCCACAGTTACAAATATAGTACATGGGTATGTGGTTAAAATTTCACTGGATGGGTAGAGCCACAGGGAGAGACAGAACCAGGGAAAGTACAGGGCTGCGACTGAGGACAGAGGATCTGGATAGGTATACTTCCCTCTCCCTATTTTGCCTGTGATGGCACATCAGGACCTAGTTATTGCCTGTTGGTCCATATAAAAATTTAAAATTATATAAAGCAATTAAATATATGAATGAAACAGATACAATAGATACTTGTAGGAAAATATATTGTAAGGTTATCTTACCAGACTTTTACTGATGTGAATGCATCATTCATGTTAATATGCCCTGATACGTGATTATATACCTCTCTAATAAGCCTTAGTTGATAATGGTACATAATTGATGAAATTTTTCATTGCTTTATTACACTGGTATGTGGAACATAAAATAAATGATTATTGACAGTGCATATGTAATCCAACAGGCATTACAATGTGTGAGCATTGATTTCACAAAAGCACTTTCCACAACCTTTATTAAATGCTAATTATAAAAATTTTGGCTGGTATGGTAATATATCCGACTTTTTCTGAAGAGAGAAGATTGTCTCTGACTGGCTTACCAATACCACTTCTAGCAGTAGCCTGATTTCTGGATGTCTCCCATCCAAATGCTATTCTTAGCCCCACGTGGTTTCAGGCAGGGGGAAGTTACAGGGTGAATGCTAGGCCATCTTGGGCTTTGCAAACAATCTGTCAATGAATTTATGAATAATCAGCACAGGGGAATAATGCATTATCCATAATTAAGGATGTAATCAATCTGTCGATTGTCGCCTGTCACACAAGGGTGTACATATCCATAGTAAAATATAATCTGAAATGTAATTTTATTTTAAACTGCTCTAAATAAAAGAGGACCACTAAACATTATTGGGAGATATTGGATGATATTTTAGGATGGGGGGGCTCTCCCTCCCATTCCAAACTTTTCAGCTGAAGAGATGGTTAGCTTGCACAGGAGTATTGTGTGGAACAACATTTTTTACATACAACTGCATGTGCTTCTAGACATATAAGCGCTTTGACAAAAATATAATACATAGGCCTATTGAAGACTTTTAGAGCATTTATCTTGCAGTATAAAAAGAATCATTGTATGTTTTTAAGTAACAAGAGTCAATTGAACATATTTGCATCTGCAAGGTGGTTTTTTTCTTGTGCATGAGAGCTGTCAGAAGCAACATTAGATTAGCTGGTTATTGTAGCTACACAAATTGACTGGTTGCTCTTACGCTATCACAGTGAGTTAGCTAAACTAGTAGCTCTATTGGCTAAAACGTAACCAAGTTAATGTTGGCTAGTTTGCTTAATTGAGTTGTTATTATATTTTTTCCATAGAACATCTTCTTCTCCAGCATCCAAATCACATTCAGCAATTTGGCTATGAGTGTGAATAATGTAAAGTTACATACCATTAAGAGGTAGTTACCTTGGCAGTCAGCAAACTTAGTTAGCTAGCTAGCTAATGTCAATGGTGGAATGCGTTTGTAAAAATAAACATCTTATTTTGTTATGTAAATACAGTTTTCTCATCAGTCTTTTCAAACCAGTTAGGCTTATTCTATAGGGGCTTGCTGTGATGAAGCTTACAGTTAAAGTAGAATCAGAGAGAAATTGAAAAAGAGCAAAAAAAAAATCACAATCAAAGTTAAGTGACAATATCCCTCATATATAGCTGTCCTTTGTTAATACAATTTTTCATAGAACTATGTATGAGGTACCCAACAAAATTAAACACAAGAACGTTAGTAAAAATTTGGTTAAAAAAACACTGGCAGGGTGTAGTCAATTCATAAGAATGTATGGTTACAATAAAATGCTCTCCAGACTTCCAGGGCACCCTGGGATGGGAGAAGTACGGTGGGGAAATGAGCGAGGGACGCCTTGGTGCGTGTAGCGCATGGGCGCGCTTCCCGAAGGGGAGGGCAGTGTGACAGAGTGCTGTCACTACAGTTGAGTATGCACTCTGACTGCCATATCAATGAGTCTGGCTCTTTGGCGTCCCAGTCAAAGCTGCAGTTTGGTACCCCGTAGACCTGGGTTTCAGGGCGGGTGGGGTGACTGCTCTCGCCCTTCGCTACAAATGACCCAGGTTTGAGGCCGGATGGGGTGACTGCTCTCGCCCTTCGCTACAGGTTTTAACAGAATTACTGTACGGACTTTGCCCTGCCAAAAATGGCAAGCTTGTGTACAGAATTTAAAACATTTTCCCAACTCAATCACGCAGTAGCACTTTGCAGTGCAGTAGTTACTTTGCCTCTTTTTAGCACCTAATGTGTTTTTACCATAAGTACAACATACCATCCTTGGCAGACAAACACAGTAAATTTTATTGGATAATCCTTTCATCATAAACCAATAGGATGCCTCAATACCTTTCCAGCAAAAAAGGCCAAGCATACAGTTTATTTCCCATTTGAACCAAAATCGGCAGCCTCTGTTGTTCCCTGCATATCATCACAGACATTTTGTACATTTATATTACACAGTATGTGACCTTTAATTCATAGCCTTACTTATGACATTACTGGGAAAACCAGGGTCTTGCTGAAAACCAGGGTCATTAAGTGATGAACAGAATTATCACAGACATACCTGGAATGAGACAATCACTCCGACAGTCATACAGCATCCCTAGCTGGAAAGGCCGACCAAGTGCTGCAACCTGCAGTACGTTCCTGGATCTGGGTTCCATGCCTGGGGTTTCTGAGCAATCATACAGATGTGTTTAATGACAATTCTGTTGTTGTTGTTGTTGTTGTTGTTGTTGTTGTTATTTTTGCTAGGATTGTGGAACTTTTTTTGAGTATTTAGGTATTTTTCAAGTTTCATATACAGGATTATTCATTCCATATATGCTATTTACATACTTGTGACAAAACTTTTCAGTATCTCATGTCTTTATGAGTTTTACTGCATTAAACAGTTCTTAAATATTTGGAGTATTGTCCACATGTAAATATGGCATACATATTATAACAAGTGGACAAACTCTAGATAATATTGTCCACATGTAAATATGGCATACATATTATAACAAGTGGACAAACTCTAGATAATATTGAGATCTCACTGTATCGCTCTGCCTTGTGAAAGTATATACCTTTTGCAAATACTATTTCACAATTAACTATTCAGAATGAACAGGTTATGTTTTACCTCATGTACAGATGATCAGGCTGGAGGTATGGACGTGTTCAAACCTGCTTTGAGGATCTGTGGGTCCCTGCTGCTCGCAGGCTATTATATGGTCTGGCCTTCCC
Source organism: Megalops atlanticus (assembly GCA_019176425.1). NCBI lineage: Eukaryota > Metazoa > Chordata > Actinopteri > Elopiformes > Megalopidae > Megalops > Megalops atlanticus. The sequence continues at coordinate 15,030,025 of CM032897.1, forward strand.
AAAAAAGAGGATGTAAAACTAGTTAAGTGCTGACCAAGCTAAAGATATGCTCTTGATCTTTATATTATCACATACAGTAACATATATTGCAGGTTAGACATAGAATTTATTTTTACCTAAGTCCTTTTAATACGCATACTTTGTTTTAGAGGCAATTTTAAAAAATTACTGTAGTTTAAATGCAGTATTGATATAACTCTCTTCATGCTTTTGATCATTCATGTGATCATACTGTAATGCAATTTAAAGCCATCAGTGGGTGTTCTTCATCAAAATGTCATTCATCAAAATATGTGTTGTCCTGCAGGCGACGTGCTCTTGACAAAAAATTCACATCAGATTCATGAAACATCTAATTTTGTACTTTCCGATGTTCACAGAGCGGCATAGCACTAATCAGGGGGGCTTGTAATCTTACTGGTGAAGGTAACTCTTTCGACTTAATGCTGGCTCGCTGTTGCTATACCCTTAGAAGGATACTTAACCCAGAATTTCTTCAGTAAATTTCCACCTGCTAAATGACAGTACTGGAATGAAATATAAAGTGAATGCCAGTAGTTATTCACTTATATGCTCATGCACTTTTTCTATGACATGAATTAATTCCCGATCCCATATAAATTACCGCCCAATACCATATAAATCAATGTTACCATTGGTATATATAAGAATACAAAACACTAGATAACCAGCTAGCAAGCTGGATAGATATGAATACAAGCAGTCCATTGCTCAGTGCTGATCCTAAAATTTCATGCTTCTAGCTAGCAAGTTAGCTGGTTAGCTATAATAGCAGGTAAGCTACCCATGTAGAGGAGCATGCTGCACAAGTGATTATTTTATGCCAGATAGACAAAGTAGCTACCTAGTCAAAGCTTTTTACTACAAGGCAAATGCACAATCTAGTTCTTTGGATGGATTAAGCACAAAATCAAGAGGAATCTGGTACTGTGACACAATAGAGATGGGAATAAATAAATTGCAATCAGCAGGCTGCACAGTAGGGTCTATTATCATTTCTGAGAAACTGATATTTAATTAAATGCCACTAACTTATAGTGCAATTAATGCAGGCCTATGTAGATCAAATGACTTTTATTTTCATACTTCAGGTAAGACTACTTTTACATATATGTACGTTCTCGTCAGAATAAAGGAGGAACACAAGCTTGGTTTTGTTTTAAGTTGTGAATATTTTTTCTTTGTCAAACTGTAGCCAACAATGCAACACTTCAATTTGCTCTTTTCTCAGCAAACAAAAGGAGAGCATTCCATGTGTTACATGGCAAAATTACATGTCAGACAGTGTCAAAGGTATTTGTATCTTCAGTCTGTGTTTTTCACATTCACCCTTCACTATAACTAACCAATACATGCATGTATATTAACAATGTTACTGTATTTTGGCTACATACGTTTTCTCTTGACTGTCTCACTTTTAACTCCCCAGATGGCATTAATAAGGATACTGAGTTCCAGTTTATTTCTGGACCTCACAAAATGCACTGTCCCTAGTTATGTCAATTGATCTGTGTATCTAATATGGCAGGTAGTTCTCCCCTTGAATGATTTTCTGCCCTATCCTTCTACATACTTAAACTGCTTTTACTGCTTTTTTGTTTTTTTGTTTTTTGATTTTTTTTCCATCTTCCCTTCCCTAGTAAAATCTGACCATTAGCACTTTCAGGTTGACTGTGTATTACTCAGACTCATACTTCAGTCTTCCCCAAGTGCTTCCCCCACAAAACACAACTTCAGAGTTATTGTAATTTGTGTGGGCTCCAACAGCTTGATTGTTCTCCCTCCACCTCCCAAAATGCCCAGTGCCCTGCTCTGACCTCTCTCTCACCTGATCAAAGTCCGTAAGGGCCCCATGAATCTGACAGCTGTAGAACACACGCAAAGTTGGAGTATGGGAACATACACATTTAAGATAGACAAGGTCCCTGGTGGGTCATTACGAAACATAGTTCTTAGTCATTGATGGACTGGGTGATTAGCAGACACTAGCAGTTTTTATCTGCCAAGTTGCTTCACTCAAAGTGTTCTTCCTTTTCATTGCTCATATCCAGGCAGTCCTCTTTGGTCTAGTGGAATGAGCTGACGAAAGACATTCACTTCTTCAATTCTGGTGAGTCTCCTAGTGAAGTGAAGATTAGCTTGGGGTCCTGAAGGGCTGACCAAAAGGGTGAAAAGTTTCCTGGATTCCAACTCTGCTGTTTCGAAATGTTGTCTACTTTCCACAAGTCAAACCAAACAATTCCCCAGAGACTGATTTGTATCCAAATGTATTATCCCGTATTTGAAAAAGTTGTAAAAAATGTCTTTCAGTTCTTATTAGGTAGATGTTGTATTCCAAATTGATGGCTTTCAGTACTCAAAAAAACTGGATCTGATTTACCAATGATTTCAATCCAATGGTAATTTTTTCTTGTCTAAATGCACAGAGAGTGTTTAACTCACCATCTTACATTTCAGTGGCCCACTTTTTTGACCCCTTTCAGTTTGTATGTGAAAGCGACTGAGGTACAGAGGATGCAGCCCTTATCTTGATGTAATTTGACAAACCAACATCTACAGCAGCTGAATGCCTTTTGTCTGAATTTTGTGTATATATTTTACTTCAGCATTTAATAATATGAAGATCCATATTCTTTTACAACAGCATTATGACATGGGTGTGAATGGGGACATGAATGTGTACTTGTGTTCAGTGCCCTGTGTGTTTTCATTTACAAACCTCTAATTCTTTATGGGAAGCTATGGAGCTTTGGTGTGACTCAGCAAATCCTTGCAATGGTGTTTACAGGCAAATGCCTGGTGGGAGACCATAGGTACTTTACCATAGGTACATACTTTCTATTTTACTGGTCTTGTTTGATTATCTTGATTGATTATACTTACTTTGTTGGCCTGTAAGGAAGTGTGCACAATTTCAGACTTTTCTACTTCAAACCTGCCAAAAGACAACACCTGTCTGTTCCTTGAAGGCCTTTAGTGCTGAAGAGAGTTTAGTTGGCTGTTTAAGTTGACACTCACTGGGAGTATGTCAAAAAGTACAGAAAACAATACAACTGCCAATGCTAAGCAACGCGCATGGTACTTTGCTTTTAATGTAACAGATATGATATGGTCAGATATAGAGAAAAATCAAACAAAAATATGTAGCTGATGAGGGCTTTTGATTTACTTCATGAGCAGGCTGAGAGACACAATGAGATAATCTGTGGAAATGTGTATCACTGAGGAAGCAAACCTATACACAGTACAGAGTTGGCAGATCAGAGATGTATTCCAGTCATGGTGTTCTCATACTGATTGGCTGTAGGTGTTTCCAATCAAAATGGAGTTGTACATGACTTGCTGAGTCAAGCAGTTTGCAATTATATCTGAAATGAGTATTTTTTCCAGCTATGGATTTCTTCAAGAACTAATGGTATGGTAGTCATAGCTGGAAAATCATGGTAGGCTATTTGTATTTCCCTACTACCGGGCACACATTTATGGGTTACCAAAAATAATTCAAATAAAACCTATTAAAACCTGACACATGGCATCTCTGGTGATGGGCTGTGCCCTAAGAGAGAGCCTATACGGCATATGCCCTGGGCCTGTCCCATATATGAAGATTTAAAACTAATTCTTTTTCTTTGGCAGTGTCTTGGAATATAATGGAGTTTTTTTTGTTTGTTTGTCTTGGTGTTAAAAGGTATCTTTAACGCTTTGGAGCCCTTTGGCTGTGACACAGTTGAGAGCTAAACTGTGACAAATCAACACTTTTTCAAGTTGATAATGATAATGATATAATAACCATTCTTTTCTTTCTTTTCAACACTTTCTTGAATTTCAGCGCAATTTGTTTTTGTATTTGGTCCAGCTGCTGTGTTCTCATTTCCTCTTCTCTTTTCGTTCACAGGTCTTTATACTGGGACAAGCAAATACACCCAGAGCTTCTTTCTGCTCTGTCAGCTTCCAAAAGGATGTCTTCTCATTTTTTTGACAACATCATTTCTCTGAGGGAAGAATTCTAATGTTTCAGAGAAAAATCTACATTAATTTTAACTATGTATGGCATGGAAAATATGCAAAATTGCCCAAGAAAGTGTAGTGGTCATGTGATCTAGACAGTTATTACATATTGTAATAATTATTTTTCAGGAACTAAGCTCTAAGTTTTACTTGTTTGTAACACAAGGGCTTTTGAGTCAATGGGTAGTTGAGGCTTCTTAATTTATGTCAATTTGTACCACAGATAATGCACTCATTTACTGTAACAAGTACCCCACTTTCTTATCCTTTGCCATCATTATAAAAAGTAACCTGATTGATTTATGCTTTACAGTAGGCTCTTAAAGCAGAAATAAAGTCACTTATAAGGTGCAGTTAGTACATGATGTGTCAGACTCTGCCAGATGCTTTGCTTTACGTTCAGCTGGATTTGTACATCTTCTGTTCAATTGCATGTACCTGTTCTTGAGCAGGGTAATCACATGTTGGAAAAGGTCATAACGTAATAGTGATTTGCATTGCACAAGCTGCCTTAATAAAATGGATGATCAGCCTTTTGATTTTTCTCCTCCATCACAAATGGTGACACAGATCATCATCCATCATCATAACTGTTTTATTCACTTAAACTATTGTAATTGTATAAACATACAACAACTACATATATACTGATAGATAAGTAGATATATACACACACATGAAGGGCAATACACGAATGACATTCCATTTATCATTGTAATGAACATAGTTCATTTTACTGTGTTGATAAATTTAACAATTATTAAAACCAAAAAAAGCAAAAATAAATTCAAATAAATAAACTTAGTGTTTTATAGAAAAAGCCCCAAATATATTCAGTAAAATCATAGAATGGCAGCAGTTGCAACAAACATAAAAAAACTACAAGGAGAACAGCAGTTAACAATATGAGGAAGACACATGACCGATGGTTCAGATGGAAACTAGACATTAATCTCAGTTTTAGCTCTAAAAGGAAACACATTGACTCATTTCCTCGCTCTGCTTCTGAAACAGAAACTTGATTGACCTGACTTCTGTAATTAAAAAGAAACTACAAAACAATACATATTGGAGATAAGAGAAGTAAATGTGATTAAAATTTTGTTTTTTTTTTTCCTGTGTGTAGGTGACTTGATGTGCAGCTGGACATCTGGAACTAGACAGTAAGGCTCAGCCTCCCTCAACATCAGCAGGTCACTCAGTGCTGGATCACCATGTGAAGAGCATGATACTGGATTAAAACATCACCTCATGTGTCTCTATATAACCACAAATAGTGGATAGTGAGGACAGCTGAGGCAATCATCGGGGTCCCTCTCCCAACCATGGATGAACTCTTCAAAAAACACTGCATGCGACGTGCAACCAGCATTGCCACAGACCCCTCCCACCCCTCCTATGGACTGTTCACCCCCCTGCTGTCTGGCAGAAGGTACCGGAGCATTCGTACCGTCACTGCCAGACACTGCAACAGCTTTTTCCCGCAGGTAGTCAGGCTCCTCAACTCCTTGCTGCCCCCTCCTCCCTTCCTGCGCCTGTAAAAGAATGGACCCACACCCCCGGAGCACAGCATACCCCTGCCCACTCCCCTGGACTGAGCACCCCAACATTTAAAATGCACATAGCCACTTTAAAAGTTGTACTTCTGTTTACAACTTTATTTGCACTCTTCTGCCTGACACTTTTTCCATTTATTGTCTTGTTATTTTGTCTATTTATTGTCTTGTGTATTTATTCATTGACTGAATGTAGCACCATGGGTCCCAGGGAAACGTTATTTCAACCCTACTGTATACTTGCATATGGATGGGCTGACAATAAAATCTCTCTTGACTCTTGACAAATGTACATGTATAGTTTCTGGTGTTATGGATATGTTTTGTACAGATATTCATGTTCCCAGGACCTTTACTGATGTGTTTTATAAAGAGGCCCAAGAGTGTTACAGAAGTAGTATAGCAGTAGTATGCATTCACTCCACAGTCCTCACCCCTCCTCCTCAAATGCTGCAGGAATTTAACTAAACTTCAACTTTTAGGGAAGACCCAGCTTCTTCAGATGTGCTTTTGTTAAACCTGAAAGTGATTATATGGATGTGTTTTCCCTGCATGTGTTTGTATTAAGTCTCAAAGATTTGGTACTTTGATTCATTTTCCTCTTAGGTTCTGCCTCAGAATTAGTTTTCAGTGTGTAATTCTATTTATATGTTATATTACAGGACTTAATAAAATTAATTTTGTCTGCTGGTACTTGTATGTATATAGTGTTTATTTGAGTTATGCATTTTCACAAATAAATTTAACTCTTGTACACGAAGCAGCTGGTGGATATTGAGTTTCCTCAATGAGTTTCCTTGGAGCAGTTATTCAGCACCTCCCTCTTATGCACATTCTTGTCAACACAGAACCTTTTTTTTACATTTTTGAGGAAACTACTTACATTACATTTCAATTTTATGCTAATTTCTGACACATTATGAAAAGATTTCTGAGCTAAATTCAGCTCTGAAGGCTGGAGAAGCACCTGGTGGCATAAGCTGGAGTGCATGATGGCTGGACTCACAGTCCTGTTCAAGATACGCGTGTGCACATATAATTTAATTAATAAGCTGCAATTTTGTCAAATAAAAAAATCCTCTCCCTCCTTTAGAGTAGTGAAACCAGTCCACACCCACACACCTGGCCTAGTCCAGGGTATTTTTATGCAGTGAAACTGTGTGCTGTTGGGGGTGAAACTCATATTTGCATAGGCAGGACAGCACAGTTCCTCTGTTCCCAGAATAGAGAAGCACTGTCACCAGATGTTCCCCCATTCCCCAGGGGGTTAGTGTGAGCTGACAGTACCATGTGCATCAAGAAACACAAGGGTGAACTGCTAAAGCCTCTAGAAGCCTCTTAAATTGACCATTTACCTCATTAATTATGATTCCTTGCAAGTCTAGTTTTGTGATCTGTGCATCTTAAGCATGGTAGCTTAAATCAGACTGTTACAGTTTAGGTCCATGTGTCGCAGTTGGCACTAGGACTATGAAGAATGTAGAAACAACATAAACAGTCTGTCCAAGCTGCATATACACAAACTAACTATTCCCCAGTCTTTTAAATCAAATCAAATGTCTTCCATACCCATTCAGTGTTCAGCTAAATTCCCAGTACCACACGTAGCTGGACTTCATCTCTGCTCTCTTCTCACACTGACCGTAATCCTGCCCATGTTTGGCTGCCATTAGCATCTCCTGAGAATCCAGTAAGCCCTGATGCTGCTCTGGATGTCTGTCCTGGGTCCCCATGCAGACATTGCACAGGGATGAAGTGCTGCAGCACTGACTGTCCAGCTGTGCTGAAAAGTCCCAGGCTTATATAACATAGCCCTAAGTTGCTGGGGTTCAGTGGTGCGTTGTACCAGCAGGTGTTTCCATGCACTGATGCTCAGGGGTACACAAATTTCAAGAAAAATCTTTCAAGTGAGGATTATATTGTTACTACTGTAGTATTTTTTATTATGGCTTTTTATTTATATTATTACTTATTATTGATTATTATAGAATATTAATATATGTTATATATTTATATTGTTATTTTTATTATCATATAATTGTTACATACAGTATATATATATATATATATATATATATATATATATATATATATATATATATATATATATATATATATATATATAACAATGATAATTAACAATTAACAATTAATTAACAATTACATACAAAATGTTACTGTAAATATCACTTACTGGTAAATTAGTGCTTGTGAAGGCTGACAGTTTATGATGAATGTCATGCCGAGGTGAAGTGTATGTCACATCAATGTAACATTAATTTCACTAAAACACTGTTTATTTCATCTTCATATAACCCACAGAGTGAAACTGACATTGAAGAGGACTGCACTCAGTTTAAATCACTTTTTCCAGGCTATACTTGCTTCAGTAAAGAAAAGACCAACAGTGTTTAATGATTAAAGAAAAAATCTTTATTGCTGTCAAAATACACTTAAGAGCATTCAAGGACTAAAGCAGTCAGGTTAAAATATCTACTGTTTCTCCTGGACAGAAGTAGAGCACACAAATGATTACACTAATTAAACCTCAGTCTGAAGACCTTTTTAAAACTTGAATTTAAAGCATGCGTGAAAGTCTACAAGAAATCAACCAGTAAGACAGGGAAAAGCTGGGTACAAGCAGTAATTAGCCATTCTACCCAGGAGTGTCTGAAGTGGTCTATCCAGAGCAGTCGGATCTCTGCAGTGTCTGAGTAACTGTTGTCTGGGAGCCCTGGGTGGCCTCACAGGTCAGTGACCCCGCCCTGGCCCACTCGTCTGCTGTGAGAGTCAGGGTGCTGCTCCAGCTGTACAGGCCGTCCTTCTCCAGGACCCCGCCGCTCTCCTCCGAGCTCTTGCTGCTACCGTCCACCTTCCAGCGCAGCTTCCAGTCTGAGGGGAAGCCCTTGTTGGCCAGGCACATCAACGTGGCCTTCTTATGAGTGGACAGCTCTGCGCTAGATGGGGGGAGGACCGTGACAGTTGGGCGGGTGTTGCCTGGGAGAAACAGCAGAGGTTCATGGTCAGGGAGAGGTAAAGAAAAAATGGATCTTTCTCTGCACAGGACTACAGGACATGATGAAGAAACTCACTTTGTTCTGAACTTACTAACTAAAGAGACAAATACATAAATTATACAATGAACACAATCTGACTATAGAATATATTAAAATGGAATGGTAAATGGTAAATAAATACAAAATAGGCATTTCTCCGTACAGTTCATGTTGTACAGGCTACGTGACTATAGGAAAGTGTACATCTTTGTAGATCAGAGCAAGAGAGTCTCCTCACTCACAGTTTTGAAATGGTATATTAAAAGCTTTTGTAGACTGCCTTCAGGAACTAAAAGCGGACAAAAAAAACAAACACAGCATAACAGAAGTGACAAGGCGAACTGCTCCGTTTCGAATTTCGCTACATTCTAACGTTTCTGGGACAACGGGGTTCGTTTAGCTTTTTTTTCTCCAAATTTGTACATTATTTTGGACAACAACAATATTTAACCATAAAAAGTGGGGAAAAAAATCTAGCCTATTTCTAACCTGTCTCTAAATCTATACCCAATCGGCTCCTTATACCATCGGGTAATCGTTTTACTGCGGATGGTCTCTCCAAAACGCGTTTACCAGCGCTGAATCCTCTACACATAACTTGCGGGACGGACTCAGGTCTATCCGTTTACGCCTGTAACATATAATTCGACCCATGACAAAAAGGGTCCAATCTAACATGATATGTTAACATTTAAACACACATTTTTGCAAGTCTGAATACACAATGGAAACGGAATGGAAAACCGAATATACAGTTTTGCACAGTTTCTGCGCCAATGTTCCTCGCTACGCATGTAAATACACTATATAAGCATCATCGGATGGATTGAAAGAAATTAGCCTGGGAAAAGGGAAAAAACAATATGCATGCATAAATCATTACAATCCATAGATGGGATTTTGAAAAGGTAAGACACTTACTTCCAATGTCCAGTCTGGTGCCGCCGCCAAAAGTGTATCACAGTGATTCAGTTCCTATTAGTCCCCGTACAAAAACCTCCCCTGCGTAACAAACAGAGAATACGTGAGCCTTTCTCAGCTAATAAATGGATTTGCTCTTTAGTGAACTGGCTTCATCGTCGAAAAATAGCATTCATGTAGAAGTCACACAAAAATACCAGCGCAAAAGAACATTTATTAAAATTTGTGCGTTTTGGATAACAAGCGCTATATCCATTCATTTGGTCTACCGTGAAAACGACAGAGAAAGCCACTGTGGAAATGACTATATATATATATATATATATATATATATATATATATATATATATATATATATATATATATATATATATATATATATATATATATGTGTGTGTGTGTGTGTATGTGTGTGTGTGTGTGTGTGTATGTATTTATGTGTCGCGGTGCCAGCAGCTATGAAACGACAGTTGCATGCGTATGTAGTTCATGGTAACATAAATGCACATACAGCATCGAAGCCAAGCGCGTACATGATACGGATTAATACATGATATAGCTCATGCTGTACTGAATAAATTAATTTAAATGTGGAAAAGTGCTGTGTAAATCCTGTGTTATGATTGTAATTCTTAGGTTGCTATCTAATCTGGCAGTATAATCAGTCAGATAACAGTACAAATATTAGCTAGGAAACAAATATGTGTACATGACAGCAATGGTGAGCTCAATTAGAAAGAGTTGCATTAAGGATTTGAAGAACGAGGACAGTTGTGTATTTTTTCTCAGTCTTCAAAACAATGTCCCTAATGGACAGATAATTATTATGCATGCTACTGAAGAGCTCAAAAGCAAACTAGTTGAAGGCATGGGCGATTTTAGACTCTTTTTAGGGGTGCTCAAGCACACCTAAATTTCATCTCAGCACCCCTAAATTTTGTGGTGTAAAACTCATGTTACTTACTAGTAATTCATTAAAAGTATTATTGTTGTAAATTAAAATATCATATATAGAAAAATATTAATATATTAATTGTTATCCAATGAAATGAGTGATTTAGCAGGGGGGTTGAACACTTTTGCAAGGCACTGTATGCATGTCACATTCTCATTAGGGGCTGAGCTCCCCTAAAGGTCTGATCCTAGAATCGCCCCTGGTTGAAGGTATATTGATACCAAATATATGCATATACTAATATCTGTTAAAAAAAGCTCCCTGCACGGTATGGTTTTCTGGGGACCATGTAAATCATACTTATCTTATGCTTAAAGTGTGCACACCTGGTCACTGAAGCCAAACCATTTGTTGAAAATGAAGAGTTCAAATACAAACCAAATGACGAGTCAAAACTGCATTCAATTAAAATAAGTTTAAAGGTAAACTAAAACAAATCACAAGATAAGGATTACTGATGCCTGTAGAGAGGAAGGGCTAGTGGGGCTTCCAAAGCACTTTGCAGAAATCTAATTAATATGAAAATACTGCATCTTACAGTTCCATAAGGAGCTGTAATAAACCTGTTAAGCAGTCAGCTTAGTGTTTCTCGATTACAAGGGGTTTACATCCAGGATTCTACCAACAATAAAATTCTCAGTCTGGGAGATTTGTCCAAAAATGGTGGGAGACAGGACAGGAATTGTGGCAGTTTCTGTGTTGTTTTAGAAGAACCTGTGACATTCTGAACTGTTTCAGCAAAGTCCCAATATGTGCAGTGCTGTAGTGTGCAACAAAGGTCTGGCAAATGGGAATGTAAAGCCAAAACAATTACAATGACACCTGCATAACAAACATCTATAATCAAAGATTAGTCAGCTGATTTGTTTCTTTGAAATGAAGTCATGTGAGCAAGCCATTAAACAATCCCTAACAGTACAAAATAATATGGCAATATTAATATTAACATTGGAAAATGTTTCAGAGGCAAGGTTTAGGCTGGCCCCACATCTCTGAGGAACAGTCAATTATTTTGGTCAGTCTCTGGATTCTATAGTAAAGATATGTGGAGCTTTTATGCCTGCAGTCAACAGCTTCACCTAATCGCCTCTAACCACTCTGGTTTCCTGGGTTTGAATATTTTTTAAATATTGCTTTCTGGCTGGTACATCATGCAAAGGTAGAACCAGACATGGTAGTACTGTGTCTATCAGTGACATTATATAATCACTTCCTAATCCTTTATTAGCATTGGAAACATTACTTTGTGCAACAGCAATGCAAGGTATGTATACAAATCCTGTTGGAGACCGTTAGATGAGCTGTGAGGACTGGGACTGGAGAATGCTGAGACGCTGTGGTGAAATGTTTTCCACCAATCAGAGCCTTCAATTATCAGAGCTGTAGATGAAGTTGTTCTGTTTCATGTCAATCAGGAATTGTGTTAATACTGTGAGTTTTATGAATATTAGAATCTGAATTAGCAGTTTCAAAATCTGCATCAATGCAGATGTAATTATTTCACAAAGAATGGGATTCTCATGTAGATGTAGATACAGTCCTTACCTATAGATCTTTAAAAAAATGACTTTGAAATATAGAAATACTTATTTTGGTTACCTTCAGTCTGTTCCAAGTCATGAAGTCTATGGGCACATGACCCCCGTTTAAACTTTGAGAATTTTATTATGCCACATCTTCAGCCTGAGGAACTGAGCTGGAGTCTGAGAGTGAATGTTTAATACTTTGTAGTTCAGGAGTTGGGGAGCTTCTCCAGGTGTCTGTTAGTACCTGGCTACACAGTTAGTACATGTACCGCTCATTCCTCAGTATTTTTATGAAAAGAGCTGTGGGATTAATTTTATGAGAAAATGATTGTGTGTGATTTAACTTTCAGTAATTTACATAGATTGTAGCAATGAGGAGCAACACAGTCTTATGTTAAAATATCTCTTAGTGAACTCTAGATTGTTTTGCTTGTGCGTGCTGAATGACTTTTCATCTCTTAAAATATCTAAAGGATGATGGATGAGAAGAAAAACTACTAAAGGAAGATGGCTCAAATTGCTCAAACAATATAAAATCCAGAAATTAAAAAGAAAGACTTTTGCAGAAAAAAAAATCTGAATTCTGTTCATTGTTTTCAGATATTTCCCTCATATACTTCATACTCTATTATCATGTTTATAATCCAGACCAGTTCCTCTTTAGCTGGAGGAGGCCAGAGACTCTTACCATGGAGTGCCAGCATCCAGAGGAGGCATCCCAGTGCAGCCATGTTCTCTACTGTGTGTCAGAGACTGAGAAACAGCTCAACTGTTTAAATTTCTTCAGTAACAGAGCAGTGTGTTTATTATAACTGAGGAGTAGAGCAGTGAGGCAGGGCGGTTATGCAAAGCATCTTCCTCTACACAAATCAGGTCAAACTCAGCTGAGATTTAAATCATGAACAACAGCTGGACTAAAGAAGGCGGGAACACTTTCATTGTGATCTTCAATTTTCTTCGTCATTGGAAATTAAACTCATATATGCCTGCACTGAACTTTCACCAGTGTTTTATTATATATACCCTGTAAAAAATGTGTTATATATCTATTTATTATATATACCTTTGGTCCTTCGTATTTGTCATGAGCTGACAAACAGTATGATACTGTTCTTAAACTGAAAATGATAGGTATTTCATGAAATGAAAGGTATTTTAGAAATGATTTTGCAGTTTGTAAAGATTATATTGCTGTATTGTCATCAGTAGTTATATTACTAGTTATCTTATGGTTATGAGCTTCCATGCATAACCAAGATGGTTGTTATCAATTGTCTGCTAAGGGCAAGGAGTTATTTGAAATGGGATTCAATTATCAGGTGAGGCTTTTGGCTGAATATGAGGGAAGACTGGTTGACGGAGGAATTATTGGAAGTGCGGGAGAATTTTCAATGTTGTAATGCATGGACATGTATGTGGAGAGGCAGAAGGTGAGGAGGAAAGAGCAAATGGTCCAAGTTCAGGTGCTTATTGCATGTTTGTATGATATTGGATCCAAATTCTGTGTCTTTGAAAGAGGTTTGGTATAAATTGTTGAATTGAATCAGATTTCAGAGGCAAATCTTTGAAATGATCAGATCTTAGGATCATTGTGGTTATTTATGTCTTAAACTCCAAAAAGGGCCTATCTCTCAGTGCTGTACAGGGTACAGGGTTTTCCCTTCCAACCCAGAATTTGGCAGATAGCATACCTGCCACCCCAGTTCTTAGAAACACCCTCATGATCACTGAATATAGGCCAGGGAGTGTGATGGTTTTGTTTACTCATGATTTTTGAACAATGGGAATAGATATGTGAGAAAGGCATGTGCCATAACACTGATATTAACATAATGTAGTTGTAATGGAGTTCTCACAGTGTGATTAACTGCATGTATTTTGGTGGCACGCTGATGATGAAGAGGATGAAATGGAAGTGCTGTGCAGAGGTCGTGAGTTTAGCCAATATAATATACAAAGTCACTCCCAGAAATACCAGATTCTTTTACAATCAGGTTGGGGATCGTTAGGGATCACAGCAACAATGAACAATGTACAGCAAACGTCGTGCAGTTTACATTTTTTCAATGTAACCACAGCACAGCTAACATATAACAAAAGAAACATCAAAAACAACATAATTAGTTTCCCAACAGCTTGCCATTTCTATGATTTCACATTCAGCTTTCTGATACACGTTTTCCTAGGATACATTTTTAAGAAGCAGTGCAGAAAATGTGTTTACAGATTCAAGAACATGTTTAATAAAAATTGAGTCTGAACATTATTTTACAACAACATTTGCATGTGGAGTTCATTTTCAACTGGACTTTGTTCAAATACAGTACATTCATGTACAAGGATTGTTGCAATCCCCTTAATTATCTGAATAAATATCCTGCATAATTTGAGATTCAGCAAGACTGTCTAAAACACTGTCACTGTTGAATGCATTAAAGTAACTCTGTAAACAACCTCACTCCTATATTCATACCTCAGTACAGTCTTTATAATTCAGAGCAGTTCCTCTTTAGATGTGGGAGGTTTTTGTACGGGTTTGTATCACTGTGTGAGTGGCCACTGAGCATGCTGTTGACAGTAATAATCTCCTGCATCTTCTGCCTGCACCCCACTGATTTTCAGCATGAAGTTGGTTCCATCCCTGCCATCAGTGAATCGAGCTGGAGTCCCTGACACTCTGCTACCCACAGAGTAGAACAGGAGTTTAGGAGTTTCTCCAGGTTTCTGCAGATACCAGGCCATGTAGCTGCCTACGCTTGTGCTGCTGGCCCTGCAGTTGAGAGTGACACTCCCTCCTACAGAGACGGACTCCACTGTAGGACTCTGAGTCAGGATGATGTCAGCCCTGTAACCTGGGAATAAAACACACAATATCAGCCCAACAGCCCTTACAGCACCAACCACACCAGCAATAATGAGAACAACAAGACCTTAGAGTGTAAATCTCTGAAGAGAAACAGAAAAAAGTACATAGTAGAATGTTGATGTGCTGTGAATGAAATTTATCTCAGTGAAAAAGTAGCCAGAGACTCTTACCTTGGATACCAAGTGCCAGCATCCAGAGGAGGAGTCCCAGTGCAGCCATGCTCTCTGCTGTGTGTCAGAGACTGAGAAGCAGCAGATCTGTTCAAAGCTTTATGTTCCTCAGTAACAGAGCAGAGTGTTTATTATAACTGAAGTATGGAGCAGTGAGGCAGGGCAGGTATGCAAAGCATCTTCCTCTACACAAATCAGGTCAAACTCAGATGAGATTTAAATCATGAACAACACTCGGACTAAAGAAGGCAGGAACACTTTCATTGTGATCTTCAATTTTCTATGTCATTGGAAATTAAACTCATATATGCCTGCACTGAACTTTCACCAGTGTTTTATTATATATACCCTTTAAAAATAAATTTTATTATATACTTATATACAATATATACCTTTAGTCCAGTGTTTCCCAACCCTTTCCTGGAGTACCCCTTGTCCTGCATGTTTTAGATCTCTCCCTGCTCCAACACAGGAGAGGGTTGGGAAATGCTGCTTTAGTCGATAATACCTGTCATGATCTGAAAAATAATATGATGCTGTTTTCATACTGAAAAAGTATAGCAAAGGTATTTTCGAAATGATTTTGCAGTTTGTTAAGATTATATTGCCATATTATCATCAGTAGTTATATTACTAGTTATCTTATGGTTATGAGGTTCCATGCATAACCAAGATGGTTGTCATCAATTGTCTGCTAAGGGCAAGGAGTGATTTGGAGTTGGATTCAATTAACAGGTGTGGCTTTTGGCTGAATATGAGGGGAGACTTGTTGACAGAGGAATTATTGGAAGTGCGGGAGAATTTTCAATGTTGTAATGCATGGACATGTATGTGGAGAGGCAGAAGGTGAGGAAGAAAGAGCAAATGGTCCAAGTTCAGGTGCTTATTGCATGTTTGTATGATATTGGATCCAAATTCTGTGTCTTTGAAAGAGGTTTGGTATAAATTGGTATAAATCAGAGCAGCAATGAATAATGTACAGCAAACTTAGTGCAGTCTACATTTTCTCTTTTTAACACACAGTTCATTGCAGAATGAAAATCAAAACAACATAATTAGTTTCCTAACAGCTTGCCACCTCGATGATTTCACATTCAGCCATCTGAAAAGTTTTTAAGAGGCAGTGCAGAATACATTTGTCAGAGAACAGGTTTAATAAAAATTGAGCCTGAACATTATTTTACAACAATATTTACATATGGAGCCCATTTTCAACTGGACTTTGTTCAAATCAAATGTGTTTATGTAAAAGGATTGTTGTGATCCCCTTAATTATGAATAATATTGTGCATAATTTGAAATTTACAAAGACTGTCTGAAACACTGCTACTGTTGTATGTATTAAAGTAACTCTGTAAACAACTTCACTCACTGATACCTCAGTATAGTAACAGCCAGAGCACTTCCTTTAGCTGAGGGAGGTTTTTGTACGGGTCTGTATCACTGTGTGAGTGGATACTGATAGTGCTGCTGACAGTAATAATCTCCTGCATCTTCTGCCTGCACCCCACTGATTTTCAGCATGTAGTTGGTTCCATCCCTGCCATCAGTGAATCGAGCTGGAATCCCTGACTCTCTGCTACCCACAGAGGAGAACAGGAGTTTATGAGTTTCTCCAGGTCTCTTCAGATACCAGGCCATGCTGCTGCCAATGCTTGAGCTGCTTGACCTGCAGTTGAGAGTGACACTCCCTCCTACAGAGACGGACTCCACTGTAGGACTCTGAGTCAGGATGATGTCAGCCCTGGAGCCTGGGAATAAAACACACAACATCAGCCCAATAGCCCTTACAGCACCAACAACACCAGCCATAATGAGAACAAAAAGAAGGGAAAGTGATTCTAAGTGATAAAGTGGCCAGTGTCTCTTACCATGAACAGAGTGCCAGTGTCCAGAGGAGGAGTCCCAGTGCAGCCATAATTTGTTCTCTATATGGGCCTGAGAAACAACTCAACTGTTTCAAGGTTTAAGTCACTCAATAACAGAGCAGTGTGGTTATTATAACTGAAGTGTGGAGGAGTGAGGCAGGGCAGGTATGCAAGCAATCTTCCTCTGTGCAAATCAGATTGAACTCAGATGAGTTCTGTAGCATTGCAATGGAGCACAGTGTGTCTCCCCAGATGGAATGCTTACTGTACTCTCTTTTTCAACCAGTGACTTCATCAATGCTGGAGACTGAACTAATTTATTTCATTTAGTAAATAATTACTCTTTCTTTTCCTTGTCATGCATGTAGTGATGTAAATAAGGGAATGAAGTTTTGCACAGCAAACACTCATAATCCAGAGCGATTTGCATTGCTTACAACCTTTACATGTTATCAATTTATACACCTGGATCCTGGATATTTCTTTAGGCAATTTGGTTTAAGTACTGTGCCTAAGGGAATCAGTCCTTAGCCTTAGGGAATTAGTCCAAGCCAAAATTCAGTTTTTGGTTTTTTTTTCAACACATACACTAAAAAAACCAACCTTTTACAACCTTAACTTTAGTGCCATGACTTAAGGTTTATATCACTATCCAGCAGATGGAATACACATGCAATTGTTCCACTCACGAAACAATTTCAGAACTCTTGAGTATTACTGAACTTATACAAATTAATTAATGTACAGTTAATTGTATTAAAGCACGCAAAACCAACTTGCAGTCTTTTCAGCTCGTAGAATGTCGTTTTTGGGAGTTGCTGAAAAAAAAGTGTTATTTACAGTGTAAAGGGGAAGTAAATGACATATGAAGGACCATAGCAGGAGGAAGTATTTACCTTAAGAAGACACCATATTAAATCCAAACTACTTCTTTTTCCCATTTCCCATGTTTCTGTGAACTGAAAGACCATCAGTGTTAGGTACTAGGCTGTCTGAAAATAATGGGTTTAGATGTTTCATGACTGCCATCTAGTGGGTAATGATTAGAGGAGCAGGTTTGTGAGCAACCATCCCTTGGTTTTCCACATTCCAGGCATGAATTGTATGTGACTAATGTTGATAACATACTGTTACAAACCTTATTGAAGCAAATATATGAGGTGTTCATACTAACTAAAGGTTAGAAGAAGCAAACAAACAAGAAAAAATGAACCCACATACAGGCTCTATGAATTTGGAAAGTTTCTGAGACATGCTTACTGGATTTAAAATGTGAGTGATCAATAATAATGCATAAAGGATGTCAATAATACTTTTACTTGGTTTAGACTTTAGATGATATGATTGACAGAAAACTACTGTTCCAGTTACACCATACATTGCTCTACAGTCATATGGATCAGTCTGAAGGGGCCAGTGTGGGCATGGTGACAGCATGGCATGTTTGAGAGAAAGGACCTCAAAATGTGATGCTCTGACTCTTCTCCATAGTCAGTGTACGTACCTACTGTTTGTGTGATATCTGGAGTGAGGGCTGGACTAACTGGCCAAACACTAAGTGAAGCAGGGCTCCTGAATGGGAAGAGTGCATTCAGTACTCCTCTGTGTCTCTAATCACACACACAAAGTAACTTCAGCACCTACAACCCTCTAGTCTTAGACCAAATACCTAATCCACTCTTGCCACACTGCCATCTGCCTCTGCAGGTATAACACTACACCTGACACCATCAGCTGACAATAGTAAAACAGCTACCAAACCAAACAAAGCCCTCAATCACTCTACAATCTGTGCTATATCTAAATATTAAATGTGGGTGTATGTGAAATGTCTTACACTCCATTCATTTTTGGTATCAGATACATAATTTTCAATCGAAACTGAAACAGTACATATATACTTGTGTGTGTGTGTGTGTGTGTGTGTGTGTTTGTGTGTGTGGTGAATAACTGCATACAAATGGCTCTAATTCTAATTTCATTTTACTTACAATAAATCACACCAACAAAATGTGTAGCCAGCTGATCCAACTTTTATTGATTGGTGCCACCAAACACACCGATGCAGTGCAATAACTGGTTGAGGGACTTGTTTAAAGGCTCATCTTGTCCAAAACATGAGGGTGTGACACATAAAGTGCATCTGTGTGCATAGAAAAACACAATTACATGTTCTTATCCCATATTACATTTTCTTATCCCATAATTCACTATTAACATCTCCTTACACATCCTGTAGGGCTACAGTTTCAGTAGCACAGCTTTAAAAATGTTGGATAATTTTCCTTAGTAGGAAATGCGTCCACTGTTTAATCAGAATATTACAATTCAGACAAAATCAAGTGCTGCCTGAAATACTTTTCTTGCAGTGTCCTGCCCCCTTGTGGCCTAACATGAAAAATCACTGCATTCACATATTTAGGAGCATAATATGTTAAGGATAATTACTATATTACCATTTAAGACTATTATGCATACATGTTCCATCAATAGCTACTGAGGCACCTTCCCATGGAGCTATTTCAGGGGCATGAAAAAGATGACAATTAATGGGACTAAGAAATATGCTGGTACACAAACAACGATCGACTTCAAAAGAAACAAATGATAACCAGAATTCATGGTCAGCTGGTGTAATGTCTAGCATTTTAAGTTGATGACAGCAGAAAGGGTGTGAGGGATACCTACAATGTAGTAAGAACAGTAAGTAAAAGTGTTTTGCTTCAACAACAATTATTGTAACTTGGACATATATCTAGGATAGCAAACTATATTACTGAGCCATTATTCTTCATATAGCAAAAATCACAGTCATTTTGAGCGCACAAATTAGTCATCAGGAAGTCAATACTATACCTTTTATCAGCCAGGCATGGAAGGGCAAATTAAGAGATAAGATGAAACACCTTTGTCCTAGAGATGATGAATTTGATTCTTTTGCTTCCCTGACACTCACACGTTCAAGGCAAATGGTCCTCATGAAGCAGCCTATTTGAATAACAAAAGCCACATGGAAAACTGCTTCCCCAAAGCACTAACTCATAGCATTAGTATTTAGTCCTAAGGGCAATACAACCAATGCAAAAACATCTGACTCAGTATTCAGTGAGTCATCTATGAGGTTCTCTGTGAATCTTAAAAAATAAGCAGCAAATACATAATATAAATTGTCAATGTACAGTAAAGGTTGTATATACAAAACTGATCAGTGCAAGTGCAAAGGTTGTTCTCACATAAATGCACAATTTATGTCCTGAAATCCACACCACATGCATTTTCTCTTTCCTGTTGGTTCTCTTTCTTTCACAAAGGCACTTTCTGAAATCTAAATTGTGAGAACTGAATCAAACACAGAAGAGTGTTGTCTACTGTTGTGGCCCTCTCCCCCAACCAATTCAATCTGGTGTTTCATTCACTTACTCCAGTATTCAAAATCCCTTTTGGACAGCGGTGGAAGGTGATCACCAAGTGGATGATATCTTGAAAAAAAATGATGCCCTCATGGAAAAATTGTTATGGCTGTGATTTGATTTGATTTTCAAAGATATGATTGACATACTTAAGAATTTTTCCATAAATACATTACTGGAAGTTAAGAATAAGGCTGATGCAGTTGAAGTGAACAGAAGCCAACTTCCAGCTAAGTGGCCATTACTAAAACTCAATCAAATACTCTGGGTATATCTGGCTGCTGTCAAACACTACAAAAATCTTTGGATGGAAAAATTCATCGACACAGCTGTCATAGAAGCTGGTCCTGGTCTTGTCTTTGGAGGGGGCGCTGCAAAACCTGCTTTCTCCGAGTGTGAACTCCCCGACCAACACTCGGGCTAGAAACATGGCCTTGAGCGGCTGCATGCCTTTCTGGCTGTCCAACGACTTGCAGTATTTATGCGCGTAACTGGCATTTCGTGCGAAATAAATCCCTGTGAAAGAAGAGAACATTTTTTCAATCAGTGGTGCATTGTTCTCCTCTCATAGACAGTGATATATATTTTACATACGTAGCTTAGAGCAACAAATTTAAGCAAGTGTAAGTATATTTTTTTCTGATTTGCACCCTGTCACACACTGCAAAGAGAGCTGGATGCAAGTGCAGAAACACAAGACTTTATTTTGGAACGGGGCAGGATACAAACAGGGCATGAACAGACAATCAGACAGGAGACAGGCAGGAATCGAACAGGATACAGAACAGAAATTGAAGAACAGGCTGAACAGAAGAACAGGTTGGATTCGTAACAGGAATCTGACAAAGCAGACATAGCATACACTTTCACAAGAGTAGACTTTGCAAGGGAGAACTGAACACAGGGTATAAATAGGGGAATGCTTAATGAGGTGGAGACAGGTGAGGGAGATGACTGTTGATCAGACCGATGATTAGTAGATCTGCAACGCTGAGCTCTGAATGGTTGAAGCCGGAGTGGGAGGAGGTGAGGTCATAACACACCCATTGAATTTTTTTTATTTCAGTGGCTGGTGAACTTGTGATGTTGTGTGTCAAACAAGAAGCAGCTGTTTACAATAAATTAGAGCAAACCCAATGAAGACTCACACCTCCACATAAGGAGTAAAACTCACCTTTGCCATAGACAGAACCGTGGCGTCCGGCTAACCTCAAGTCAAAATTTGAACTACATATGGACCGAACATTTCCAAAGTCTGTGCCGTGAAACAACATTTTCTCTTCAAGATTCATTTGTTTTAGCCTCCCCAGTTGTTCCCTCTTCCTTTACAAGACAAAGGAAGGAAACACAGAGAAAATCATCTATTAATACGCTGAGCGTATTACAAATGATACTGTTTTGTATTATTGGAGAGTAAATCCAAAAACCCATGCTGAAGAATTGCATGGCCTGGCCTAACCAAAATGCATGTTGTAGATAAGAGTAACAAATCTAAGCAACTGTTACATTTATGCATTTCATAACCAACAGTTTTTCTTCATTTCAAATTCATAATGCTGCATAAGAAAATAATGATTACATATCTCCTGCTTAATTGAATTACTGATAATTAAGATAAATATGTTCACTGAAGTAAGACTCTTTAAAGCCCGATAATCACTCAAGTAATGGTCATGTCATGATCAAAATTAATTAAAATAAATGGGGTTCCCCACCACTGTTAACATATACCAACCCAGTGCAACACCACCTACCTAAAAAATAACTCCCAGAGGTGTAAGTTCTGTATTCTCTGAATTGACTTGATGGGAGACTCAGGCATTGTCCTTGCAAAGCGTTTCATTATGTCTTTACACTCTTTGGTATCTCTTCTTAGAGGGATGAGCTGGAAGAAAAGAATGATAACCACTTTCATCGAAAAAGAATGAATTAACATACATTATTTTTCTCTAATTTCACTTTTGTTGTTGTTATTCCAGATTCTTCCTCTCTAAATCCAACAGAAACCTTCGGGAACCAACTGACTAATGGTGTCACAGCATATCTATTCAGTGCAGAAGCCAATTATGAACAAAGATCCATGGGGTGAACAGGCCTAGACCAGCCCTGAGCTTGATAATGTTTCTTTGGCAGCAAAGCAACCCACTCTGCATGAAAAATCTGCATGGACAACAACCCCTTGACAGTAATTATTACATTTTAGAACACAGAAATGAGAACAAGATGACATAAAGACAGACAGTGAAAGGGAAAAGATTTACTTAAAAATGTATGCACTTTGTGAGTGGTACCAGCAAAGTAACATGCGTGGGATATGCTAATGTCGTAATAGGTGCAATTTGCAATTAGGACCTGTTACTTGCAATTAAGACACTGTGCACCTTGGCCTTACATACATATGCAGTTATTTATATGGACAACTAGGATAAATGCACTAAAACTGGAAGGGAATTTGGAAACAGAGTCTATTAAGTGTTCTACTGAATTTTATAAAGCTAGCCTTATGTGTAAACCTCATACTTGCATGGATGTTTTACCAAATTTGAACAGCAAACGCTTTTTTGCAACAGCATATGGCTGTGAATTGAGCCACAAGCTCAATAGAGCCTCACCTAAAACGTATGGCACTGCAGTTGCAAAGTTTCCTTCAAGTTTCTTCAAGGTTCTGCATAATTTACTTTCATAAATCTTGCTGCATTGGCTTAATGTCATTCTGACAGTGACTGCAATGTACCACATATTTTTATATACACTAATCACAATACTAAATCTAGTCCTGACACAATAAAGGACATTATTCATGAAAGACACTTTCCCTTTGGACCAGTGTTGCCCTCTTTCCCTTTACCTGATAGGGTAAGTCTGTTTCCCAGTGTGAAGGAACAGAGAGGGCAAAAGCATCACATAGAAATCTGTAAAAGAAAAAGAAAAACACAATTATAAAACATTTGAAAGTAGTTGTGAAGGTTGCAATATGATATACAGATTAAAAGCTAACAACAAACACATGCCCTTTCATTCAGAAATGACATATTAATCAGACTTGAAACTGAAACTGTACGGAAACCATATCAAAGAAACAAAAGCCACGCCCCGAAAGATCTCATGCAGCTCTGGGGCGGAGTTACCTGTTTTGGTTTACAGAAACACTGAGTACACTGAAACACACATCACAAGCTCGATACTTAGGCAGCTCAGACTTACCTACAGCTAGTGCTTGTATGTGGGACCCGTTTGATTGGACGCTGCTTTCCAGTCGTGATGTTGATCTGTTTCATCTCTGGGTGTGGCCACAGGATCAAAAAGCAAACCAACAAACAGTTCCATTCATTTACATGCTTAGTACATGTCATTATCTGGGATGGCTTACATAGATTTCAGTTTACATATTATCAATTTATGCAGACAGAGAGACACATTTCAACAGCAATCAGTGGTGAAACAGCTGTGTTCCACCAATGATATGAGCTTATAACCATTATTCATAGGAGAATCAAAGAAATAATGACTTGTTTGGTACCTGAAAAATCAAATCTGTAGGTGCACCCTCCTACATGGTATTCCATAATGCCAGTCCTATTCCTATTGTAATTCTGCTCAATTTCATTACTGGTCAGGGAACAAACATCACTTGGATTCACCTGGAAAATCATTGAAACGGATTGATACAGAACAAATATGACACACGTTAGTAGTCATTCATTTAGTGAGGTTTATAGTTAGATATTTTAAAATGATATGCACTAAATTGTTATATTCTATGCGTTTATTACAAATGATGCTTTTATTTACTCCATTCTTTAATAGTTTAATTTAACCTTCTTGAGTCAGTGAAAGATTGGAAAAATAAACGTCCGGAGGTTAGACAGGCATAAAATGTTACGTAGCTACCTTAAACATATGCCATTCCCCGCAGTCAGCAAAGTACAACCAACACCAGCGCGCCTCTGACGTGTCCATGTCCTCCACTTGGTCAGAGGAGTCTTCCGTTGCCCAGGCGCCAAGCATAATCCTGTCACGGTTACATACAGAGGCGGGGGATTATATCCGTTTCGATGTGTATTTAAGCATGTTTGTTTGTTTCTTGAAGAGCCAAGGACTGGTCAGTTATGCACTTACTAAGAGACACGAGACGACTGGATCTAACATAATCTTAGACCCTTGTCACACAAAAAAGAAAGACATCACTCACTAGCACGTGTAAGAATATTCTAATATTCAAACTTTTTAGGAACTTTCCAAACTTTCCAAAAAAGGCATTCCGTGACGAAATTCATTAAACGTCACCTTGCAGCGCACGTTTAACTATATCCTAACTAGTACTTGTAGGCTACAATAAAGTGGGAGTTTAACTGTATGTTTACCTCTATATCATACATGCGTCGTCGCTAGCAGCAGAATGCCTGTTAAACCCGCTATCCGGCTAACCTGTCAAATATAAGCGACAGTTTACATTTTGTTTAACAGTAAATGTATGCAGAAGCACAGTTTCATCGAACCCTCCCAATCATCAGTTTCAGTTTCTCCACATTGACGTCCTGATTGTTTGCTTCCGCGTATTTCAAACACTGCCTTTATTTTGAAAGCTATCTTCTCAACAAGTAAGTATAAATACATCCTCAAACGCCGGTATCTACGTTCGTAGAGCGTTACTGTACATCTTACACACAACTAGCAAACTTTTATGACGCGAACTGTCTACAGTGATAATGACGATAGTTAAATGTACGAACCAATGAATTAACATTACCGCAAAGGCCCGGCGCTATGGGGGTGCTTTGGGGTGCATTACACCCCCAGACGGACCTCATTGCACCCCCAGTTATCTTCTTATATCCCGATGTATTTATGACTTTTTGTGCACCCCCGTGGATCGCAATTGTATCCCTCCGTATTTTCTCCTGGCGCCGACCCTGCGCAAACAACCGATTACTGACGAATAATAAATGACAAATATCATGCTGTTGTTAAAGTGAAAATGATAGGGAAGGCATCTAAAAGATTTTAGCAGCCTGTTAATAGCGGACAGTAGGCCTATATTGCTCCTCTGCGTTTTGGTTATAAACTTAATTACCTAGCTAAGTAGATTTCATACACAACAAAGACGGTAGTCTGCATTGGATGGTGGTATATTGTCTGCAAAGGGAAAGACGTATTTTGAACGTGATTGAATGAAGAAATGTGGCCATTGGCTGAATATGAGTAGAGACCAGCTGTGAGAAGTGTAATTAGGAATACTGGAACGTGCGGTGATGTAATGCAAGAAAACTGATATGGAGAAACAGAAGCAGATAAGGAAGACAACAAATGGTCCAAGTCTGTGCAGTTGTTGTGTGGTTGTATGTTACTGCATTAAAATTCTGTGTCTTTGAAAGAGGCACAGGCTTTGAATGTACATGTTTGACATGTACATGTTTATAAAAAGTCAAGGCTCAGAGATAAATATTTGTAATGAGTCAAATATTAGGATCATTATGGATGTGCCCTATAGGTATAGGGTTTGCCCTACCAACCCACAACTTGGTAAATAGCATGCATGCCGTTCCAAAAACACTCTCATTATATATATGGAAATCCAGAGTATCACTGTGTAAGTGGATGCTCATAGCACTTCTGCACCTGCACCCCACTGATTTTCCGTCTGCTATCCACACAGGTGAACCATAGTTCATGAGTTTCTTCAGGTATGTTCAGATACCAGGCTACATTGTTGGTAGAAATGGCACGATGTGACTAGAAACACTTACTATGCTCTACTGTTTTTAAACCAGTGACTTAAAGGCTGGAGATTACACACATTTATTCCTCCTTGTGAACAAACACACTTTCTTTCCTTTGTCGTGTATGTAGTAATGTACACAGAGGAATTTAGCCCCCACATTTTTCATTTGACCTGATACAGTCATATTATTGAGTTAAAATGATGTGCACCTTCAGAAAACACTGTACCTGATGCCACCAGCTGATGACTGTCAACTGAAACAAACACAAAAATCTCTCACTACCGAACAAAAACCCACCTGTCATTTCAGATCCGTACCAACACTAACTGTGCAATATTGAGATAGGTTTTCCACTTCATTTGGCAATCACCTTTTTGCCAGCTAACAGCATTCCATATTCAAGATTTTGAAAACATCTGTCATTTTCACAGCTGTTTGATATTTGAACCAAACTGTTCAGATGATGGGTAATGATTTTAAGTACATACAGGTATTTAAGGAGATTCTGATTTTATTTGTGTAATAAGGGTGTCAGTACTCTGGCCTCCTAGCTGTTGTGTTTATGTTCTCCTCATCTGTCATTGTGTCCATGTGCTTTTGTTTTCCCTTGTGTTCCAGCCCTGCCCCGCTCTCTGCCCTGTCTCCGCCCACCTGATTACCATCATCATCTCCACCTGCCTGCCTGCGCACCTGATTCCCATCACCTCATCAGCCCAGCCCTATACCTACCATGCTTGTCTCTGTCTTGTTTGCCAGATCATTACATTGTTTTGCCTGTCTCGTTCCTGCCTGTGGTTTCCTGTTTGGATTTACTGATTTCTGCCTTGCCTGCTCTTCAACTTTGTCTCTGCCTGCCATTCTGCCCTGATTGCCCGATCTGCCTGCCTTCACGGTTTGACCCTGCCTGGTCCTGTTTTGATCCTTGTCTTGCCCTTGGACTGTCTGCCCGGTTTTTGACCCTGCCTGTTTTTCAATTGCCTGCTTTTCTGACGATTCTGTTAATAAACGCCTGGAATCTGAGCTCTCGTGGTCCATGTCTGAGTCTGTGCCTGAGCCCTGACAAGGGGTGTATGATGGCTCTAAATGCATTATCTTACATTCATTTTTTCTTAGCAGATGCCTTTATCCAGATTATCTAAAACAGTTTACATTTATGTTTGAATTTAAAAAGCTGAACTTCACCTGCTCTTTAACCACTATACCACAGAACTGCCCTGTGTTGAGTTTCAGTGACTGTAAGTCTTGTAGGAGAGTACATGAACAGACTCTGTAGCTGGCTGATCCAAAAGTGTTTTATTGCAGTTTTATTGACCGATTCAACCAAACATGCCAATACAGTTAAATGTTTGAAGGACTTGTTTAAATACTCATTGCCAAAAATAATCGCATCTCTGTGCATACACAAACAGAATTACGTTTTCCCATGAATTTAATTTACAACTAGTATGAATTTTCCTTTTCTCACAGGGTTTTCATTACATTAGTCCAGTTACAGTGCAAGATGTCTTCCTCTGGAAATAAGTTTACCTTTATTTTTTAATCAGGAGAACTGCATGCACAGTCTCTGCTGTCTGGAAAGCTTTTCTTGCAGTGTTCTGCCCTCCTGTGAGCTACCATCAAACCACATGAAAAAAACTCACTACATTCACACACCGGGAAGTTCATACTGGATGATCATACTTTTGATGTTTTATATTACTGTACATTTCTGTATATTAAAAAGGATCATGTGCTTTATTTGATGTATATTTTATAAACCATTCTTTTAAAAAGAAACTCTACTTTTCTCAAACCTTTGCAATCATGACTACAAAAATCTGACAAATTACAAAAAATAATTTCAATATATCTAACTTACTGTTAATGGACATAATTTAAGGATTTTCTCCAAGAAGTCAAAAACATTACTCACACCCTGTTACCATGTAAATAACTGAACATGGTGTTGTCACAAGATTTCATTTAAAGAGTGATGTGGGTATTACTCTGGAAAAAAAATATACACCCACTGGTTGGTTATCAGAACAATTATTAATGCCTGCGTAGTTCATTGAAACAATTACTTCAAGTTATTTTTGTCAGACTTGTTGGAGTGGTGCCCAGGGCTGTTCTCTGACAGTGTATAAGCAGTTTTACGCTTATCCTTGATAATTGAAATATATGTAAACAGCAACTGTAATCTAAATAAAGACCTAAAAATGAATTCCCTGCATAAATTTATATTTAGTAGATGCCTTGCTGTAATCTTGAAATAACTGAAAATTAGCAGTGTCTTAGTAAAAAGGAGAGAGATAAGTATAATGATACAACAACCATTTTAGGCTATCATGGGATGTGATCAGATAAAGGCCAAGTCCCTAAAGCAAACTCAGAATCAGAGGCTAACATTGATTTCACTGAGATGTCAGTCACATTCACAAGGGTAACTAATGCTTGATATTTACCAGCCCTGGTGTTTCTTTCACTTCTTCTAATATTCAAAACACCTCCTGGAGAGCAGAAGTCAATTCCTGAGAGGGATTTCTCTTGAATTAAAAAAAAAAACATGGTTTGTCCTTAAATTTGAGTAAAATATTTAAGCAAGTGTGATGCTTGCTTTTTCATAAATTCCTTATTCTACATTAAAGACAAATTCCGCTATTTGTTGCTGGGTTGAACAGAGGCCAATATGCAGCTGAGTGACCGCTAATGGAACTCGATCAGATATTCTGGGTATATCTGGCTGCTGTCAAAAATAACAAAGATGTTTGGGTATGTTACCATGTCTACACAGCTGTCATAGAATTCTGTCGTGGTCAGTTCTTTAGAGGGGACTCGAAACATCCCTGTGTCACCATGTGTGAACTCCCCAACCAGCACTCGGGCCAGAATCATGGTCTTGATGATTGTGCCATTATGTATCTCCACTGAACAGTATAGATTTGAGAGACTCGCATGTTTTGCAAAATAAATCCCTGAGAAGAAAATGAAGAACATTTTCTTCAATCTGCAAGTGTCATTCTCTGATATACTCTACAACAATGCATATGCCCATATTCATTTGCAGTTACATTTTGTCATTTAACAGACTTAGGCCATGTCCACATGTACTCGGGTATTTTTGACTCCATGCCAAACCAACAGGCGACGATATAACCCTAACCCTAAAGCCATGTTGGCCAATCAGAAGCCTGAAAAAAAAGTTATTACGGCGCACACTCTGACGTCACAAGCCAAAAACTCTGCTTTCCCTGTCTACACATGAACACTGAAAACAGAGTTTCTGAAAATCTTCACCCTGGAAGGTGTTTTGCAAAAGATCCGTTTTCAGTAACCTAAAACGCCGTTTGCGTGTGGACAAAAGGCCAAAGCGCATAGAAAAAGCTACGTTTTTAAAAATACCTGTGTACGTGTGGGCAGGGCCTTATTCAAGTGTAATCCAGCAATACAAGATACTCTACAATAACACTACACAAATAAGGGCATTATTTATCAAATAATATACATTTGTTGATTTCAATCACCAATGAACTCATACAATTTAGTGCAGAAAAGAAGAAACATTATTAGCGTAAACTGAATAGAGACCTCAGTTATGCATCACCATATCATGATGACTCACCTTTGCCATAGACACCACCATTGCTTCCCGCTAATCTCAAATCAAAATTATAGGAACATATGGATTTAATGTTTCTACGATCTGTGCCGTGAAACAACATTCGCTCATCAAGGATCTTTTTTTTTGTGACGCTCAGGTGTGCTCTTTTCCTGTTGAAGACACAGAGGAATAAAACACAAGGTAAATACATCTTTCATTGTGCACAGCTACAGTAGATATAAAAACACGACAGTTTTGGAGAGTGAATCAAAAGTAAAAGGCTTAAAGAATGCAACACCACACTAATTTCTGTGTAATAACACAAAGGTTGACATTCAGTTTAAATGCAATACATTCACTTCTTAAGTCTGAGTGATGCTTTTAAGCAAAAGTTACTTTAAATTATATGTATAACATTTTTTCAACAATACCTTGGACTTCTATACCCAGTTCTACTCAAAATCTGAGCCAAGCTTAAAGCTGTAGACATTAAATAAATCCATAACAATCAGTGAAGTAATAATTATTTCATGATAATAACATTCATCATCATGATTATTATCTACAATGTCATACGTAACACTTCCTACCAGCAATAGAATTGCCAGAGGTGTAAGTTCTGTATTCTCTGAACTGAATGTATGTCTGTATCAGGCATTGTCTCTGCAAAAAGTCCCACCACCCTTTCAAATTCTCTTGTATCTTTGTTGAGTGGGATGATCTAGGAGAAAAGAAGAACAAATAAATATTAATAAAAAAGATATCCTTATACTGTTTCTCTGATTTATATTGTTCTTGTTATTATTATTTTTGTAGCAGATCTGTTTACCTGGTAAGGTTCATCTGAAGTAAACCTTTCCCAATGTGAGGGAATATGCAGGGGGAAATTATTGCAGATACACCTATAACAGACAATAACAACAATAATGCACCTGACAAACTTTTATGATGCATGATAAAGTTAATAATATGAAAAGATCTGTAGAAGTGTGGGTAGTCCTTACATAATGGAGCCAGGTGCTTTCATAAGGCATGACGTTTTAACCAGAAGTGAAACTGGAACTGTACCGAATCTGTATGAAAGACACTAAAGCCACATACTGCCTGCAGCACTGGGGCGAAATTACCTGTTTTGGTTTCTAGTAACACTGAGTGCACTAAAACACACCAATCACATTTCTCAATAATTGAGTGGCTCAGGCTCACCTAGAGCTAGTCTCTGTACGTAGGGCCCGTTTGATTGGTCTCTCCTCTCCAGTCATGATGTTGATCTGTTTCATCTCTGGGTGTGCCAGAAGAATGAAAAGCAGGAGAGAAATTTGAGCAGGGGAAAAAAAAGAGTTACATAACTGAGACAGACAAAAAAATTAAAAGTAGTTGTCTCACTACTTATCAACTTGACAATCCAAGTTCACACGTAAGATAGCATGAGTCTAATAATTTTTTTTCTTTGCTGGATATATGAAAACCCAATCAAAGCAAACTGCATTTGTCTTCAAAAAGCAGGTGAAGTTGAGTCTTTCAGTGTTAACTTTCATTCCATTCATTTACTTGCTTAGCACATGCCATTGTCTGGGATTGCTTAAACGCAACCATAATTCATAGAAGAAGCATAGAAATGATAACTTGTTCTATACCTGAGAAATCAAATCGGTAGGTGCATCCTGCTATTTGGTATTCCATAATTCCAGTCCTATTCCTATTGTAATTCTGCTCAATTTTGTCACTGGTCAGGGAGCACACGTCGTTCGGATTGAACTGCAGAAACATTGAAATGGAATGGGTACACATACAAACATGAAATATTTTAGTATTAGTTCATTTAGACAGGTTTGTAGTTAGACAGACAGACATTTAAAATAATATTCACTAAATTTTTACATTCCATTAGTTTATGTACAGTTGACGTTTTTAATTACTCCATTCTTTTCAATTAACCACCGTTATTTCTAATTTGACCTCCTTGACTCATCGCAAATATAAAATAAAGTAAACTAAGAGGTATACTACACACCGTCGGGTGGTCAGAAAGACAGACGTAATATGTTAAGTCGCTACCTTAAAGGTGTGCCAATCTCCGCAGTTGGACAAATATAACCAACACCACTCTGACGTGTCCATATCCTCAACTTGGTCCGAAGAGTCCTCCGCTGCCCAGGCGCCAAACATGGTCCTGTCTAAATTAGATACAGAGCAGGTGTGTTACAGAGAGAAGGGCGAAATTACATCGATTTCGATGTGTATTTAAGTATGTGTTTGTTATTTTCTTACAGGGCCACGGTGTACATACTAGCAGACAAGAAACAATTGGATCTAAGATCATCTCAGTCAGATGCTCGATGTAACGATAAGCATCACTCACCTATATCTGTGACAGTATTTAAATCATCAAACTTTTCTGAAATTTTCAACAGCGTTCCATGACGAAATTCGTTAAATGTCACCTTGTACCACTCATTGTAACGACATCCCAATCACTACGTGCACAGAAAAATAAAGTATACATCTAGCCTAAATTAAACCGTTGTGGTGAAGATCGCTAGCAGCAGAATACCAGTTAAATCAGCTATCCGGCTAACCTGTCAAGTCTTAGCGACAGTTTAGTTCGCGTTACATTTTGTAAAACAGCCAACTGTCCCACTGTGCTGTCTTCCGAGTGCATGTTTGCTCGGGAACGACGTACATATATGAAGAAGTACAGTTTCATCGGACACTCTGAATCATCAGTTTCAGTTTCTCCTCACTGACGTAGTGATTGTTTGTTTCACCGTATGTCAGATACACGCCTTTATTTTGAATTCTATCCAGATAACCAGCGCTACGTAGATTTATAAACTCCACCTGCAACCCCGGTATGTTGTTAATAGAACATATTAGTATATCATGCATGCAATAACTATTTTGAGCAGAAAGAATTAGCTACACTAATAATGACTAATTGCAGCAAGGAACGAATTAACATTACCACTATTATCCAATTGCAACTTATATTTAATTACATAATACTCTTGTTGACCTGAAAGTGATAAGGAAGGCATAATAATGATATTATATTATTATATTGCAGTACAGTGCAGTGCAGTGCAGTATATGTATATAACAGTACTGCAATATAATGTCTGCTATCATTAGGCTGCTATGATATTATGCCTTCCTTATCATTTTCAAGTCAACAAGGGTATTATGTAATGTCTGATATCACAATATACATATACATTTACTAACTGTAAAGTCCTACTGAATGTTTAATACTGTCTTAGAAGCCTTAAGGACTAGGCATCATGACACACAAAAAAAATAATAATAAAAATCACTCAAAATCAA
Organism: Megalops atlanticus; assembly: GCA_019176425.1. Classification (NCBI taxonomy): domain Eukaryota; kingdom Metazoa; phylum Chordata; class Actinopteri; order Elopiformes; family Megalopidae; genus Megalops; species Megalops atlanticus. Next base: position 15,063,009 of record CM032897.1, read on the forward strand.
TCAGTTAATGAGTTACCTGGCTAAGTAGCTTTCATGCACAACCAACATGGTTATCATCAATAGTAATTTCTGTGAAGACAAGGAAGTGATTTGCATTGGGATACAATGAACGAATGTAGCTACTGGCAGAACATGAGGAGAGACCAGTAGTGAGAATAATGATTGGGAGTGCAGTGCAATGGCAATAATGCGATGCAGACACCAGTTATGGAGAAGTGGAGGAATATTTGGAAGACAGAGCAAATAGTTCAAGTCTGGGCATTTAGTTTGTGGTTGTACGATATTGCATCCTAATTCTGTGGCTTTGAAAGAGGTTAGGTGTACATGCTTGTAATGAGTTAAATTTCAGGGTTATTATGGTTATTTTTGTAGGAAACCCCAACAACGCCCTAATTCTCAGTGCTGTATACCTATATGGTTTTCCCTGCCAACCTAGTAACTTGATAGAACATGCTACATGCTATCCCAATTTTTAACAACACTGTCATAATAATTAGATATCACCATGGGTGTGATAGGTTCTGTATTCTTTTTTTAATTGGTGTAGATATGTGAGAAAGGAATGTGCCATAACACTGATATTGAAATACTGTAATGGAGATCTCACTGTGTGACTGACTATATATTTGTGGTGCTCTGATGATGAAGAGGATTGAATGAAAGTACTCCACAGAGGTCAAGAGTTTAGCCAATATAATGCCATCCCCAGAAATACCAGTTTTTTTATATTCACAGCAGTAGTGAATTATGACCAGCAGACTTACAGCAGTTTACATCTTCTCTTTGTAACCATAATATTGGTAACATATTATAAAAGGAAAATCAATACAACATAATTAATTTCCTAACAGACTGCTTTCTCTGTGATTTGGCATCCACCATGTTTTCCACAGTACATTTGAAAAGTGCAGTGTGGAAAACATTTGAAATAACATTTACATGTTATTGAAATGTATTTGTCTACTATGAAGGAATGAACTGTGAATGTTGATAATGTTAGTCTGTGTTAATTGTTAAAACTTTAAATGTTCAATGGCCCTTTCTCTTCAATCCAGTTCAAACCTACCAATAGTGGATCACATTTCATCAATCGCATCCAAGTCTGTTAATTGCTAATAATGTGTGTACCTGTTTGTCCTTGTAATTGTCTGTGTGCATGTTGATGTTAGTGCTGGAGCCTGGGATTGAAACATACAATATCAACCCAACAGCCCTTACAGAAACTATAAAAAGAACAAGAAAAGTCAGGATTAGGGTGCATATCACTCAACAGGAACTCAAATCAATAAGGAGCGGAATATGGATATTCTGTGAATGGAAAGTGACCCCAGTGATGAAGTGGACAGACAGTCTCACTGTGAACACAGAGTGCCAGCATCCAGAGGGGGAGTCCCAGTGCAGCCATGCTCTCTACTACTATGTGTCACAGTGAGACAGGGCAGGTATGCAAAACCCCTTCTTCTTTGCAAATCAAAGAATTGAACAATGAGCTCTCTAGCATGACAATGGGGCACAACTTGGCTAGAGATACTTACTGTGTTCTGTTGTTTTTACACCAGTCACTCCAGTGTCGTCAGTTCTGGAGATTTAAACTCATTTATTCCTCTATTTTAAGAAATACGTTTTCTCTTATTTAACCAATTTCACTTACAATAACAGTCTGGCAAACAGGTCCAGAACAACGAAGTTTAAAACAAAGTAAAAAAAAAAAAACATGCATACATAGACACCAAGAGATTAAAACAAAAGACTACAATAGACAATCCAGAGACACATCCAGCGTCAATGTAATTAGGAGTAACATGTACAATAGTCTGACACAGACATTAGAAAGTTAGCTGCAGAATCAGTAAAAACTCTTACCCTAACCCTAATTAAAGCATGAAATGACTCAGACTTCAACTTTAAGTGACTTGATACCAGTTAAATGTATTTTCAACACACTTCCCTACTGTAAACTCAAAAGCAGAGACTGACATTGATTTCACGCTAGCTAAAGAGACATGTTTCAATAAATACGCCAAGTGCACAATGAGATGTCAGTCATAATGACACGGGCCTCTTTCAAGTAAAAAAAAGGAAGCATTAAAAACAATACATCAAAAGTCAACAGGGTGTATACACGAAAGGTGATAGATCAGGGAAAAAACCAAGGTTCCTCTTACTGAAATGTGCACCTTTTTTTCTTAAATTCATACAATCAGTATTTTCACTTTTCTATTTTCCTAGGCACTTGGAAATGTCAGGACTAAATCAAACAAAGAAAGGCAATGCCCACTACTCTTGCCCTCATCCCTGCCTATTCCATCTGGTGTTTCTTTCACTTAGTCTAACATTCTAAACTCCTTCTGACAGAGAGGATGCTTTCTTGAAATAAAAACCATGCTTTGTCCTTAACTTTGAGTCACAGATGTTAGACAGTGTGATGTTTTATTGAGTAACAGATTTAAAGAAGTGGGATGTCTTATTTTTCTTACATTCATTATTCAAGGTTAAGGACAAATTACACTGCTTGATGCTCATTTGAACAGAGGACAATATCCAGCTGAGTGATTACTAATAGAACTCAATCAAATATTCTGGGTATACCTGGTTGCTGTCAAAGACCACAAAGACTTTTGGGTGGTCAAATTCATCTACGCAGCTGTCGTAGAATTCTCTCTTGGTCTGGCTTTTGGAGGGGACCCGACAGATCCCTGTTTCACCCAGTGTGAACTCCCCAACCAGCACTCGGGCCAGAATCATGGACTTCAGGGTCGGTGTGCCATTACGCTTCTCATTTCGACAAAAACGATTCGCATAACTGGCATGTTTTGCAAAATAAATTCCTGAGAGAAAAAAGAATATTTTCCTCAATTACCAACTGTCATTCTCTAATATATCACAATAATGCATATGCCTGTATTAATTTACATTTACATTTTGTCATTTATCAGATTCTCTCTGACTTGCAAAGAAAGACAACAAAATTAATCAAACAAAGCTGCATTAAAGTTGCATCAGCCCCTAATACACATTTAAGGGGAGGGTGAGTTATGCTTAGAGAGGTGTACCAGGATACAGTCTGAACAGGTGAGTCTCCAGTCTGCAAAGACCCCGTTAATGTCAAGCAACAAATTTAATCAGCGCTGTTGTTTATTAAATAATACACAGTTGTTACTAATACACAGTGCAGAAAAGAGAAACATTATCTAGAGTTAACTGAATAGTTATGCACCTTCAGATCATGACAACAACTTACCATTGCCTAAGAGGTTGCCATTGCTTCCTGCAAATCTCAAGTCAAAATTGTAAGCACATATGGATTTAATGTTTCTACGATCTGTGCCGTGAAACAACAACCTCTCATCAAGGGTCATTTTCTTTGTCGTGCTCAGCTGCTTTCTCTTCCTTTTGAAGACATGAATAAAACACAAGGTAAATACATCATTATACACAAGTACAGTAAACATATAATAATCACTGAGGTTATAATCATATCATGATTAAAATAAATTACTAACATTGGTCAGCACGATTAATATATAGTGTCACACGTAAAACACTGCCTACCTGCGAAAGCATTCCCAGAGGTGTGAGTTCTGTATTCTCTGAATTGAATGTATGCCTGCATTAGGCATTGTCTCTGTGAAAAGTTTCTTCACACTTTTAAATTCCCTTGCATCTCTGTCAAGAGGGATGATCTGGAAAGAAAGGAATACAAATGCAGATCAATAAAAATATAAACTCACACTGTTTGTCTCATTTATATGGTTTTTGTTATTTTTGCAGCTTCATCATCTTTCTATGACTGATACTGTGAAGAAGCAATAATTCCACTGGAACCATGGAAAATCAAGTCGACAAGCTGACAGATCAAGTTTAAAATGCAGTAAGTGGGAGGGGAGTAGCCATGAGCTTGAAACTCCACTATTCACAGTGAACCATGTGAACAGCAGCCCCCTGAGAGCAACGATAGGACCACGTGTTGCATAACTGCGTGAGACATGAGACACTGGAATGCCTCGGAAGGATACGCAGATACACAGTACAGGGTTGACCCCTGAAAAAGTGCAGGTCATTTTTCATTTCAATATACAGAGAGAAATAGGGGGGAAACTCTGGGGCAACAACTGACATAATTCTTGAATGAAGCAGCACCTTTTCACCTTAAACATCTCTTGGGCTGTTTACCTGGTAAGGTTCATCTGGAGTGATCTTTTCCTGATGTGCGGGGCTAGGCAGGGCGATGTTATTGCAGATGCATCTATAAAAGACAATAACACAATAAGACACCACAATAGCATGATGCATGAATTAAGTTTATAATATTAAAAAAAAACTAAGTAAAACCTACAAAAAGTGCAGCCATGGAGTGTGTGTAGCCCTTACATAACACATGAAAGCATTTTAACATAGGAAAGATGTTTTAATCTGAAATGAAGCTGAAACTGTACAGAAACTGGATGAAAAAAAAAAACTAAAGCAATATTATTTAATATTGACAATGTCAAAAAGGCGAAGTTACACCATTTTGGTGTTTGGTTATACTGAATTCATTGAAACACACCAATCACAATCTCAGTCTTTGGGAAAATCAGGCTTACCTGAAGCCAGTGTCTGAATGTAGGACCCGTTTGATTGGTCGGTCTGTTCCAGTTGTCATGTTGATCTGTTTCATATCTGGGTGTGGCCAGGCAGGCAAAACATAAGCCAACAAACACAAGACAAATTGGAGCTGGGCAATACATTCACATATACAATATAGATTGTGTAAAAGACAGAAATGAAATAATAAAAACATTAGAAATCCAATGCTTTAATCCAATACAGTATGAAAATGAGGTGTGCCCCAAAAATCACTGCTGGTTCATAGGTTATTGCAAGCAAGTCCATCAAAAACAATATTAGCAAACCCATTACACAATTTATATGCAATGTGCATTTATGTCCAACATACCTTGCTCAGAAATTTGAAGTTGAGAATCTCTAAATATCATGTCATTACTTATTATGTATATAAAGATTTGCTCCGCTGATATGTTACACACGGTATTGATAATTTATATAATAACCAGCAGTACAGATTCAATTCAGTTTACACTAGGAGTCAGAATGACAGCAGTTGTGTTCCCACTATAATTTGAACCTGAGCCTCAGTGTACTATAGCTATTTATATGGAATAGAAGAAACACAGTTGTTCATTACCTAAGAAATCAAAAAGGTATATGCATCCTGCAATGGAGTATTCCTTAAGACCCTGCTGATTACGGGCATAATTCCGTTCAATGCAATCACTGGTCAGAGAGCACTCTTTACTTGGATTGACCTGCAATTGTCCAGAAATGGAATGATACAGTAAATGTACATATAAACAAATACAAAATATACATATACACAGAGTAACAGAACAGATTATTATTAAAGAAACGCCTTTTCATGTATCTATGCATTTTCAGTTACTCTTTGTTTTGTGATGAAGCATTCCTTTAGAGATAAGACGAAAGAAAAATATGACGGGAAACACGGTCGGACGGTCAGAGGGACACAGACATAAACAGTTACCTGAAACATATGCCACATTCCGCACTCAGCCAGGTAAAACCAACGCCAACGTGCCTGCGACATGTCTGTGTCTTTTGGGTTGTAAAAGGTGTCCTGCGCCGTCCACGTGACGAATGTGAGCCTGTCCAGATCAGATACAGAGTTGGCGGGTTTGAAAAGCCCATACGAAAGTATGCGTTTATTTATTTTAACGATTGAACCACAAACATTTAAGCTACTACCTGCAGAGGTAAGATTGCAATTTACCTTAAAAAAACAGCAGTTAATTGTCTGGTTACACAATAAACTGCAATGCTCAAACTTTTGCCATTTTAAAATCTAAAATCATTTGAGCAAGCAGAATAAAAGCATCTTTGTACTACACATGTTAACTGTGTCTTAGCCTCTAACTGTACGTCCTGAAAGATGAAATGTAACCGTTGGTTAAATCCAAGTGAAATAGTTGAGTTCTGTCACCACAGTAGATTAGCTAGTTAGCGATCTATCGTGCAACCCGTTAAGTGTAAGCATCTTTACCTGCTGTGAAACAGCTCTTTGTGCGTCGGTGTCCGTTTGTGCAAACATCTTTGTATCGAAAGATTTAAATACAGCTGGAAGAGTTTCACAGAAACCTGCCTCTTCCAATTCCTAACTTTACGTTTACCCGCATTGACGTTCCGATTCTTCGCTTCCGCGTACGTCATATGCATACCTTTCCTTTAATTGAATATCTCCTTGGTGACAGATATTATACGGAAATAAACACTCGCTTGCAAGTACCGGTATTACTATGGTGTCTTATATACAGCTTGATAGCTATTTTTTTGACGACTGTCAGCTTATATGAAATGGTTTATATGAAGGCCAAATATGTCAATGAACGAATGTTAACGCCATTAAACACATAATTGCTCTACTATAATATTTCAAGTTGCGCTGTTGAGAAATCTGAGAGACGGTTGCGCTGTATGGGAGACAGCCACATTTGGATGGCCTGATCGGATTGCACACAAATCCAAAAACATCCGCCAAACAAGAGAATGTGACAGACTAATTCTACGTTTACAATTAAAATAATATCAGATAGTACATATTACAGAGCATCATTTCAGTATCTGGATTTTAAAATTTTCTGTCAAAAATCTTAGGGCGGTGACTGTCATTTCTTTCATCTTCACATTCCCCCTCGTATAAAGGATGATGCAGGTTGCATGTTCACATGAAGAAACAGGTAACAACGGCAAGGAAGTGTAATACAGAAACATAGGCCTTACATTTGTTTCAATGAATACAATTTTGATTTACACAAAGCATTGCAACGCAGAATTCCATTCATTGGCCCTGTCCAAACCCTTTTTGGAAACAGCTTTATCAAGGCCAATAATGAATAGACATTAGACTGTCTGTGCGACATGAACCACTACATTGACAGTTTTAACAGCCATTTTGGAATGTAGGTTAATAGGGTGCATTCACAGAGAGAGCAGTATTGACATGTCTGACACCGTACCTTTGTTTCTTTACTCAAAATCTGGTTTTAATAATTTGCTTGTACGCAACTGAAATCTGAATGTTGACATTTCTAAGTTACTAATAATCTACTAGTACTGGAAAGAATAATATTAATAGTTGTAGCAGTGTACAACAACCACTGTTTCCTCAGAATGACAATAACAGTTAACATCATATCTAAATTCATTCTCACGATTTCAGTCATAATCACAGTCATAATTACGATCACATTCATGACCATAGTCATCAAATTATCATTAATTATTACTTATTAATGCCTGTACATTCAATGGCAGGATCACAGAGTACATCAGAGGACACGCGAGTCTTTATTTTATTCATTTATAAACCCTTAAATGAAGAAGCAACGCAAGCTTCTCTCCTACAAGCCCGGTACCTTGCAACGCTGGAAATGTTTTCAGAGGGGTTGCAGGAGGAAGCGGCTCAAAATGAAAACATCTGTTGGTGCAACACCATCAAATCTTTCTGTTGCCTCAGCAACACCTCCCTCTCCCGACCTTTTTTTTTTTTTTAACACATCAAGAACCAAGACACAATGTTTGTGTCTGTTTACCGATGTCCGTGATTCCGATTCGTTGTGAAATGCAACAAATCGGATATACAGTACACGGACAATATAGCCTACATTTAGGTGTGTGCGTAGCGTACACAATGGACATCGAAAAACTTCATAGATCATGAGCAAGCCCATATGTTCTGCATTCTTTACTTTTGTGAATTGTGGTACAAGAGTCGGCCTTTAGACATTATAGACATTTCGGTCGTTACACATGCATCAGTTGGTCTTTCTAGCAAGCCATTTGTGTAATAATAGCTCATATCGCATATTGTAGCCTAATTTTTCGAGTGTCCAACATCTTCATGTATGACAGTCGTAATTTGCCCCACCTTTATGATAAATGTCACCTCGCCTCAATCAAATAGTCAAATAATTACTTTTAAAGTATTATTTATTTATATTCTGTTTCGATGCGTTGTAATCCTTTGCTGGAGGTGAAATCAATCGATTTGGCTAAAATTAATCTAAATCTAAAATTATTTTGAGATTAAATACTGACAGTGTTATACTGTCTTTCGCTGGCGGTCAACTGCAATAATACCCTAACCATTAGAAGAGTAATTTAACTGTATGCAACTCGCATTCGTGTCTGCTGCTGTGCTTTTAATAATCGGAGAGGTCGTGCTCAACTTCTTGTGCATGTCCTATAAGAAAATTACACAAATTGTAAGTTACAAAGTTACAAAAGTTAGAATGCAGTGATAGGTACCAAATGATAGGCTATTGCGCTGAGTCAGTTCAGCCCGTGTCTGTCCCACCCGATATTCGCCGATTTGCCAACGGTTTATCAATGCCCAAGCGGAGTCACGTGTGTTGCTATCGCTCCCTCCCTCTCGTAATACAATATGTTTCCCAGACCGTCCAGACAATTGCTCTCGGACATCGGTGCGTAAGAGGAGTTCGTCGCGGTAAACTATGTGAGTACCACCTGTATGATTGTTTTCACTTCTGATGTTATGAGTTATTTAACGTATGGAAATACAGTTGTCACGCTTATGAAACCATTCTGCTCGGGTTTCGGCAATGTGGTCACGTTAGAAAAAAATAATAGACACGACATTACTTATTTACACAAAACTACCCTTTTGTCTTTAGAAATCCACGATATATCTCCGCGGAAACAGAATGAAAAAATGTATGAATATAACTTAAGAGAATGAGTGTAATACTTGCAGCAATCTTATGCATTTGACATTTCCTTTTATGATAAAATGAAATAAAATGATCCAGTAATTTATGTTTACGTTTCAAATACATGGGAATAACTGAATACAACATGTCATATTAAATTCCCTTATTGCACACGCAGATACGCTGTTTGATTTTTTACGAATAAACTTTACGACCTGTTTGATTTGTATGAATTTGGGGAAAATAACCAGCATATACTGCAGCGGTTTAAAATCCATACCCTGCACCGACGACTGAGAGATGTCAACTTGAAAATATATCCCGCGGTAATTAAAATGCACGCAATTTCGCAGTTGTGCCAAAAAGCATGCAACTCTAGGGTATTGCTCTCCAGAACTTGGAACAAGGCGTGCAACCAAAACAAAGACTTTAATCCCCTTTAACTGGTTTCACTGTAACCAAGAGGTCGGTCTGTGTCCATAGTTGCATACACGAACTGCCCCTGTCTCCTCAGTATTCAGAAAGAGGCTATGGACCCAGAAGAGGCGGATCCCCTTCCTAACGGGCCGGAGCAGGCAGGGACCATTGGAGGGCGCCCCGACGGGATGAAGGAGAGGGGGAAGTGGATTAATAAGACCGAGTTCCTGCTGGCTATGGCTGGACAGATGATTGGGATGGGAAACGTATGGGGTTTCCCCAACCTTTGTTTCAAGAATGGTGGAGGTGAGCACAAGAGAGAAAGAGACAAAGAGAGAGAGAGACACACAGACAGACAGAGACGGAGAGAGAAACTGTGGGAGAGCTGGCTTAGCTAATTCAAATGGGGCAAAGTCATTTAAAGATTTAAAGATAGAATAAAAGGCAGCAATGACATTCAGATTGGGTGAAATAAATGATTATGCTCATTGTATTAAGTCAGTGGGGGACATCCGAACAGAGAGCATATTGCCTTCCAGTCATTCACAGTCAGCATAAGTGGCACTTTAATTGGAAGTGAAACTTTCTCGGTTGCTGGATGTCCTTTCACAATTCCGAGAAATGGACAGTGGAGCCCATTCATACTCACACACTTAGTCCCCTGCACAGACACACACACACACACACACACACACACACACACACACACACACACACACACACACACACTGACGCATGCACACACGCACTGAAGCATGTACACACGCAAGCACACACAAGTACTGGCAGAACCCTCGAGTAATACAAGGTATTATACCTAATCACTGTGGCAAAATGACAAAAAATGAATTGAAAAATGTAAAATTGATGTGTCAAGGAGAAATCAGTGATTAGAATGTATACACCCCCCCCCCACACACACAAAGCACACATATCCACATACACATCTTCAAATACAAGAAGCTTCATTTATGCAATTAGTGTCAGTCCCCATCAACAGAAGTACACAGAAACATGTTCGTGACTGCCTTTGTTAGACCTTCAGTGGAAGACCTTCAGTTTCTTCCTCTAAAGGATTTCTGTTGTCTAGTGTAGCATTACAGTGGCTCCACAGTGGAAACACAGAATACTCCTCCAGAATCATTTGGATTATTGTGTATTTTTTCTCCAGTCTTTTCATCCTGCAGTCTCCTGATCTTAATCTTGCTGAATCCTGTCCTATCATTACCATCACTATTTATTTGCATAGCAGATGACCAATATCCAGAGTGACTTATATAGCTCACATTTGAGATATTATCCACTTACACACAATTCAATTCATGTTTCTTGTTCAAGGGTAAAACAACAGTTTATGAATGGTTTTAACCCACTATCTTCTGGTTATAAATGAGTTAACCTAGACTGCACACCCTTCATCACTGCAGATGACTCACAATACGTTTGTAGATGACCGGTGCGGCTGTGTTTTTTTTTTTTTCTGCAGGTGCCTTTTTCATCCCGTACTTTGTGTTCCTTTTCTCCTGCGGGATCCCTGTGTTTTTTCTGGAGATGGCACTGGGACAGTACACCTGTGAGGGCGGAGTCACTGCCTGGAGGAAGATGTGCCCCATGTTTGAGGGTAAAATGCTTCCTAACATACAAAAATACTTCAATGTGCTGGCCATTTTACATAGTTTATTTGCTTACTAGGTGCCTGTATTTAGGATGACTTATTTAGGATGATTTAGGATGATGGTTCACATTTTATACATACATTTATGAACCTGGATGATTAGAAAGCTTGTACCAGCTCCAAAATTTTGGTATTGTGATAGCGAGGCCAAAAATATCAGAGTTCTTGATATTATTGGTGATTTTTTTTTTTTTTGCTCAGGCCTTGCAAGTCATAACAATAATTATTATTACTTTTATCCCAATAATTGACCTAAGTCACACTCCAACAGTTTCAAAGCATTTATTTTTAATAAAGCATTTCAGAAGTTTGCCTTATTAGAAATAAATTAGCGTTTTTAGGCTAACTGCTACTGTCGTTTATTTCAGAAAATAAATTAATCATAAAATTAGCGGAGCAGGCATTTGAACAAAAAGTGGGAAAAATACAAGAAACAAATTAAAAACAGCTAAGGATGCTTTGATTGGGTGACTTAATGTTCCTACTGTTTCACAACAACATGAGTCACCGTGATCCACATTTACACTGAAGGCGTTGCTCATAAAGAATCTACTGCTTGGAAGAATCAGTTTGTATTAACGTGTCCATACGAGGATTGTATGGTTTTTGATTCCACAATTCTTATAACTATTCCTAGAAGTGAATCAGAGACACTCTTTTGCAGACAGTAGGAAGCTCTCTGGTAAGCTAGTAAGACTCTAGGCAGTCTCTTGTGCAGACATACCGTACTGACAGCCCCTTGCTGGATGTTGTGTTTGGTGGTGAAAGGCATTATGTTAACATTGCCCAGTTTTTAAATCCAGTTTGTTTTCTTATCGCTCTGTAGGCATCGGTGTTGCCTGGCAAATTATAGCCGTGTATCTAAACGTCTACTCCATCGCGGTCTTAGCGTGGCCCCTCTTCTATCTGTGGAACTCCTTCAAACATCCATTCCCCTGGTCCAGCTGCCACAACCACTGGAACACAGGTATGATTGCTGGCTTGTTTTCAAGAAGATGTCCCCAGCCCTATCAACTGAGAGACATATAGGAAAGGCGTGTATGTTGCATGGGGGCGGTATTTTCACTTCACAGCAGAACCCAGAGAGGACCCTTTTTTGTTTTTGGGAGATGCTTCATGTTGATGGTGTCATCCATCTGGTTTGGATGCCCCTGCTGTGCAGGACTGACCTGAATAAATGTCAAACTGACCATTTCATAATCCGCTGAAACCGGACACCCACATTCCAGAATTTATTGCTTCCTTCAATGTTCCACACTAAAAGCATTGAAAATACGAGAAAATTCAGAATCAATCCTACCACACTGCATGGCCATAACAATTTTTCTGCATGTTTTTTCTATGTTTGTCTTTTTACAACACCTGAATTTACATGTTGCAGTGTGGCAAGTGTAGCCTTAGCACTTTTTTATTCTAAAAAGAAAGCTCCCTGTCATTCAACTTTGAGCAGATAATTCTAGAAATTTTACTTGTTTTAATTTCTTGCTGTGTGAAGGGTTCAAGCATAAAAAACTGGTTAAGTTCAGTTAGTTTAAATTAAGAATGAGGCATTTTGCAGTTAGACAGAATGGAAGCCCTAGTCTGCCTGTGATTAACTGTACTCTTTCTCTGAACTTGCTGTTCTTGCCTGAAGGCCTGTATTAACTGCGAGCTTCTGTTTCTGACGCGCTGCAGATGTGTGTCATAACCAGACCAGTGGGCGTGCTGATTGGTCCTTCTTGTTCAATAACACAGACTACGACGACATGGACAGGTATGGTGCAAACTCAACTCAATCCACCATGGTCATGTTTAAAACAGTCTCTCCAGTCCTCCATACATTCACCGCCTGAAGATGGGACCCCAAGGCTGCAAATACATATCCACCCATCCAGTTCAAGAAACAAACACTATTGGCAGAATGACATAGATATACAGCATTTACAGGTACATAACTACTGTTAATCTAAGTGAGTAACATGCAATGTAGCTATCAATAGTGCTTTTACTGGAAATATGGCTGATGATCTTCAGATTTCCTCAGGCTGGTTTGTGAGTGATGCTTTAAGATAACCAAATGACCAGCTGTATTCAGTGCTGAAATGGAGTGTGGGAAGGATGGGAAAGCATTCCTGTATTCCCAGACTCTGCTCCAGCCTTTTCCTTTTATAGATACATGGATCTGGCAGTTGATGTGAGGGTGGATCGAAATGTTTACAGCCTCACCCAGATGGTCTTCCAGAAACATAGCTGTTCACACACCATTTTTCAACATACCACTAATCTCCTCTGATTTCGGGCCATTTGTTCCAGCAACATTCCAGCTTCAATATCCCCTCATTGTTGCACTTTTCACCTTGGCACCCCCCGTGTATATCATCTGTGTCAAAATATATATATATTTTTTATTGCTGACAAAATGTTCTCCATGTATGTCCTGAACTTATATAGTGAGCGGGGGGGAGAGGAGTGTGTGTGCGTTGGTGTGTTATATTATAAAAGATAAAAGATGTGGAGGTGCAGTTTTTTTCCAGGTATGTAGCCACCATTCATTTTTCATTTTTCTCCATATTCCTGGCTGGGCTTCACACTGTCAGCTTCTCCAGTGGTCTTTCTGAGTGCAGAAGGCGTTATCAGATGTGAGGTGCGCCTCATTGTGACCTATAATAGCTTGTGTAAAGCATCTCAGATGCAGACAGCCCACTGTCTGGATGAGGCCCATAACATTTCAACACAGCATCGTTAAAACCCTGCTGATTCACAGATAATCACATTTGATTTTCTAGTTTACTTCAATAGACATTAATTCTCTATGTCTCCACCAAGTCTCCCATCAGCCAGATATATGCTGCAAATGCAGATTCGAATGCAGTAAACCAAAACTGTTCTGTTTCTTTTTCAGCAATCTTACATGGCGTGGGTCAAGCAGATCACCAGAGGAGGAGTTTTGGAAGTAAGTGGCAAGCAGAGCTGCTGAGTCTTTCTGCCTGCTCATTTATGTATCTGCATGTGACTGCTTTTATAAGGGTTCAGCAACAGTTGGTGTTTCCACAGTCCCTCTCACACACAGAGCGCATTGTGGTGCATTAAAATGGCTTTTCTCTGCGTGTGTTTTGTTATCTTACTTCTTAATTATAATTTAGATTGTATGCCTGATTGGTTCTTGACATTAGTTTGCAGTTTTCTTGAAAAAAGTAAATGCATGTTTGAAAATAAACCCCAATGGAAAATTTTATGCCTGGCAGATTTAGGCCACACTTCTAAATTCTTCATAGTGTCTTTGAAAGAGAACATGACCATCTCCCAAGTGAGTAGCTGTACCACCCCTCAACTGTCTTCTGCCTGATACAGTAACTGAAGCTAAGTAGGGCTGTGCTTGGTTAATACTTGGATAGGAGACCATCTGGGGAAAACTAGGCTGCTGCTGTAAGTAGTACTGGTGGGCCAGTAGGGGCCTGAGGTCTCTCTGTGGTCATCCAAGATCCCTGGTATCCTGATTAAATTCCCAAGGTTCTTTTGATCTGGCAATAGTCTGGCCATCTAAAAATCCAATAATGTAATTGGCTAAATGACACCCTTTGTTTCCACCGCACCTGATGTGTGGTGAACATTCTGGCGCAAAATGGCTGCTGTGCTGTTGAGGTGGGTCACCCCCTTCACTTTGTAAACCTATATAAATGTAATCCATTATTATTATTATTATTATTATTATTATGTGCATGCAAATTACAAGAATCTACACATGTTTTTGGGTTTGTGCACATCGACATACAAGTGCTTGTGTCAACATTTTATATGAGTGGATGTCTTCACTATCCCCTAGTAACCGGGTGTTGATATGGTCGGCCAAAGATGTGTCCTTGTCCCTGGGCAACATGCAGTGGGAACTGGCCGTGTGTCTGCTGCTGGCCGGGGTGGTCTGCTACTTCTGCGTCTGGAAAGGGGTCAAATATATAGGCAAGGTTAGTGAACAGGGGGAGAGGGATCAAAGCTATTGCGTAAATGAGTGGAGAGGGGAGGAAGGGTAAAATCCATGGCCAAAGGGAGTGGGAAGGGATGGGTGGGGTGGGGGATTTACAGGGGGCCCACTATGAAGGTGAGGTTAGTTTCAAGTAAGCACCCTTTTCTAAGAGTGGGCACAGCACCAGAAAGGGGGGGTCAGGGGTTGGATTATTCAGTTGGCAAGAAAATCATTCCTGCAGAATGTCAGAGGGGGAAAAATGTAATAGCACTCATCAGCATTCACATCATCAGGATCAAACACTATCTAGCTGGACAGTCTCTGGCAAATGAACAACATAGATATTTATATAACATACTATTTATCTTATCTGCTCAAAGTTGAGTGTTTTTGAAGGGAACATAAAAAAGAATAGTAATACAGCTTTTTCAGTGTGATGCTGAAGACATCTATTTTTTTTTATTTGCCTGAACATGGGATGGCTTTGTCAGTATAAAGTCACTGTTTTTTGTATTCTGGCTGATAGCTGCACATAGAAATAGGATGACTACAATGCCTATACTCCACAAATCTTTGGCAATACAAAGTAATGAATCAGTCAGAAATCAATTTGAATTGAACTGAAATTAATATTTACTATGTGCACATTCATTTAGGATGTCATGTTAGGTATAGGAGTTAACGTCTAAATATATTTGGGGCAGTAACCAAATGTGTGATTTAGCAAGTGTCTGTGTGTCCCAGGTGGTCTACTTCACTACGACTTTCCCCTTCCTCCTCCTCTTCATCCTCTTCGTCCGAGGACTATCGTTGCCTGGCGCCTGGGAGGGGGTGAAGTACTACCTCTATCCGGACGTCTCCAAAATTGCCTACCTTCACGTAAGGCTATATGATTTTGTGGAGTAATGGCACTTGCAAAGAATGCTTAAAGGACCTATTGCCAATGTGTGGTTGTTTAGTTATGTCCATAACTGTCTAAGGGTCAGAGGATGTAGGCAGTGCCCTCCCATCTGTGGCTCTGTGCAGTATGAGTGCTGGATATAGATACAGTGACTATTGTCAGTCTACTGATCAAATGCATGTGAGTGAGTGGCTGGAATTACTTTGAAAGTTGTTTAAACTACATTTGGAGGAGCTTGCAGCTTTGTTGAATCTCACACTGGCTCAGCTCTGAGACTTGCTGCTCCTAGTTTAGGAGCTGCCTGTGTCTGTCAGGTCAACATTGAAAGGTTATAACGAGGAGGTAACATGGCAATCAGAGACTGACACCCTGGCATATTTTGATTTCTGTGCTCGAGAGAGTGGGGTTCTGTGCTTTGAGACATAGTTCTGAGACATGTTTTGCGATCTCTTGGTTGCATTGCTCATGTATTGCTGACTGGTTCCCCTGTCATCTACCCGTCCCCTTTCTGGCTCTCCCACAGGGAGCAGAGTGCCTGGTGACAGACAGATGCAGTGTCAGGAGTTTATCTATGGACCCCTCAGGGCCTCTCGGCCTGGTCTTAGCACAGCCTGTGTGAACAAAAACATCCTTCTTTTAACAGAGAGCTCCCCAGAGACAGTACAGAGAGAGGAGTCAAGCATTTCACAGACGAAGTAGAAATACGCAGTTAGGTCCAGGCCGCTGCCTTTGTGACTAACAAAAAAACACTCCCCGAGTGAACTTTAACCTTATCATAACTCCTCTTCCTGGTTGCAGGGGTCAAAGGGCACTGTTCGACAAGAGATCAAACCCACTCTTTGTGCACTGTCCCCTTTCTGTCTCTGAATGCTGTTTTCACAGGATTTACTGCTGTTCCTCACTGTGCCAAAAATAGCTCTTAATTCCATGATGGGACGAATTGAAAATTAACATATGAGTGATTCTGTTGGTCAGGCCCCCTTGTGCACACAAACAACATTCCATGCTTTGGTGAATTGTTTGTTTTTTTATGTTTCTACCCGGAGCACAGCAGACATGTCGGACACCCCACCGATATGCAGAAGGAGATTTTAATTTCAGCGTCGCATTTCTGTAAAAGCACAGAAACAAAAGAACTTCTCATTTCTGTTCCCCTTGACAGGCACAAAGCTCACCAGCCTTCCAGTAATATAGAAAGTGGATAAGCAGGGCTTTGCAGGGTCTCAGTGCTCACAGTGAATTGATTAGGCTGTACCACAGCCACAAAGTTATTGTCTACAGGTCCTGTTCATTCATCAAAAGATATTTTCTTGTATGAGTAAGTTCAGTGCACTTCACATATGATTTATGATGAGCTGCGTGACTCAATTCTCTGTCACAAGATCATGGGGAAGGCTGTTATCATGTGAGAAGCAGGAAAACTGCCCATGCGTTTTCAAGGGCTCAGAGCAGCCAGGGAATCAGAGTGAATAAGATAATGACCATTTACACTCTGCTAATGTGGGAATCCCTACTTTAAGCCCGCTGGGCCTGTTTCTTTTCTGTTGAGCAAGTTTGGTTTGCAGCGCAGCCATTAAGAAACTGGATCTCAGACGAGGGGATTGCAGGTTTGAGACCTGGGTGGCAGTGTTTCTCTTAGTGCCTGTTAAGAAACTGTATAATGTTAAGAAGCTGTGAGAGCTGGAAAATAAACAGAGACGGACAAACCGCACCAAAAAGCAGCCCTCTAACACGCACAGAGCCCGGGGAGAGGATGGCGAAATGGGAGTGTAGCGTGCAGAACTGCAGCACAAAGGTTCCTGGGAGGGAGCCTGAGCTTTTGGCAGTCGCCCATATTTACACAGAGGAAAGCAATCAAACTTGGATACTCTGTGAAGTCTCATGATTGCAACAGGGATGGCCCTGGTAATATCAACCATATGCTGTTGTTAAAGCCCTTTGGTGGGGTCTTCTTGTCATGCACACATTTATCGAGTTAACATGCAAATAGTGTTCATCATAAATTGCTGGAACGATTGTATCACAGTCACATTTGTAAAGATCGCGGCCAAATGTGACACCTGTAGTTTTAGGACCGAAAGTGATAAAAGGCCCTATGTGACTGATTGTGAATTTTGCTGGAAAGTGATGAATCACGCCCTAGGAATTATAGCCACTGGGAGTATATCTACATGATGGTGAAACCGATGTCCAGATGAATTTCCAGTTGGGTAGGTTTTTGTTAAATGAAGGATTTCAGATCAGTTTCCATTAAAATGATTGGTAAAATGTAATTAAAAACTGCAGAAGCAAACAAGTAGTCAACAAATAAGACACCTTGGTGTTTCATCATCAGTGTGTGTTGCATTTTTCTTATGAAAAAAAAGGATTGTCCTTTTAAGTTGTGTGGCTCTTTGAATAAAGAACTTGTCTTCTTTCAAGGTGTGGTTCGACGCTGCGACTCAGGTCTTGTTCTCCTACGGCTTGTGTCGAGGATTACTCACTGCCATTGGGAGCTACAACCGATACAGCAACAACTGCTACAAGTCAGTGGCTTGCCTGAATTTTCCCCAGTGTTACTGACAAATATAGAATAGTGTTAGCAACGTAGCAGCTTAGTTTTACTTCCTTTCAAAGGACACCAGGGCTGAATGATCAGTGTACAAATATGTAACAAATGTATCATACCGTATATGTTTATGTTGAGATTGAAACTGCGTTTAAGTTGTCTGAGAGAAAAAGCCAATATGTTTTTTGACAACGAACCATAGCTAAAGTGTTATGTGAATGGCCCTATTACGCCTAATAGTAAAAACAGCCTAAATGGCCCTAATTTATTTATGAGTAACTTTTAAGTTCAGCAGCATACTTTCAAAGGGTAATTTTTGTGTTAAAGTTGGGCCTTTTCATGTTGTTCTTTTCAGTTAAACACTTTTGCTGTTGCTTTGTGATTTGTGGTAAGGAGATAAGGTGTTGAAAATCAGTTGTACTTATTTCAGCAGTTCCAGCCAAAGCAATCACTGGCTTTGAGTGGCTTTGAGCCAGTCTAATTGATAAATTGATATGGGTTCCAGCAGTGAAATCCAGCTGTTAACCAGCCGTGTTTCTTCTTGCAGAGACTGCCTGTTGCTGTGCATTCTGAATGCAGCGACCTGTGTATTCGCCGGTTTCGTTGTGTTCTCTGTGTTGGGGTTTATCGCCCATGAGCAGAACATGCCGGTTGACGACATCTCTGTGTCCGGTGAGTTGCAAGCACTCAGGTTTCATCAGATCACTCGGTCCATTGTACTTCACTTCATATCTCTTAGAATACTCTGTCAGCCATATAAGAGCCATCAATAAACTGTCAGCGGGGGGCTCAGGCAGGGACTCAGGCGCAGACAGCGGAGAATGGCAAACGATGATTTAATGCCGAAAAGATGGGAAATCCAGAAGACAGAGTCGAAAAACAGGCGATATCAAAAAAACCAGGTAGACACGGCAAAGGTACAAAGACAAAATCCAAAAACGAGGTCGAGAAAAACAGACAAGATCAAAACGGGCAGGCAGAAAACAAGCAAGACTGAGAAAAGCGCTGGTTGCGAAACAGATAAACTGAGACGAACTGGCAAAGGGCTAAGAAACAGACGGGAATATAAAGGGAACACGCCAACAAGAAAACTAGACACAGGTGAACAAGCGGGCAGGTGAAGCAGATAAGCAATCGGGCAGGGAAACAAGGGGCGGGGCAGGCAAGGGAGAGAAACGAACACGAAAGCACATGGCAGGGAAAAACAAACAACCAGCTACGTTGCCGCAGCACTGACATACACCAAGGTCAACAAGAACATCAGAGGACATCTGACCAAATATACGCAAATCTATGAGTTTGTGAATGTCTAAAATCATGGTTTCTTGTAAAATGTACAGTATGCTGCAAGTGATTCCCAAGTTCAATCAATGAAACCTTTTTTGGCATATACATTTTATTCTTTCAGGTTTTTGTCAAAACTGTACCATTTCAAAATGTATATAATGACTTCCTACCACAAGAGGGCAAAACAGCCCAAACTATGCTGTCTGAAAAGGAAGCCAATCGAATTCTGCAGTCTTCATATAATCACAGCAAATGCAGCTTAACTTCACACTGCTACAGTGGTACTTCACTGTAGCACGATCATAAGAATTGAATGTGTGAACTGGGATTCTGCATATCCCTCCGACCCCTGTCTGACCACACTTTGAAGTGTGTGGAGTTTCGTTATGTCTATATATGTAATTACATGTACTTTGTGAACTGCTGTAAACAGTAATTTTTGGAATCCCAGTGAGATCATATGTTAGTCTGTGATTTCTGATGGGTATTATTCTCTACCAGATTGGACTGATCAGGCCTTCGTCATTTACCTGAGAGCAGTTTCCCTGCTGCCTGGAGCTCGTTTCTGGACCGTACTGTTCTTAATCATGATGTTTTTCTTGGGTCTTGGCACCCAGGTATGTTGGATCTGCTAAAACTGAGGACAGTGCAGAACCTAGGGAAAACCATGTGGTATTTTGTGACTTCATCAGTAAGGCTATTGAAACCTGGTCCTAGGACACCCTCTGTCTTGCAGGTTTTCCTGCCCTCTGTCGAAGTACTGACACCCTCAGAATTTAAGGAATTCAATTGAGACAGTGATTTGTTGAATTAGATAGTCTTGTCTGGGTGGGATGAAAGCTTGCAGACATGGCAGCCCCTCAGGACCAGGGCTTACTGGCCATTCTTTAGAATGAATTTGTTGTCCATTATTATGAGCACCATGGATAAATAGTATATCATCTTTATAATCAGCATTGATACATGTACCACACAGACAGGGAGCTTGTGTGATCCCGTTGTCAATGTAATATTTTTTATTGACATAAAAGAGGTTGTACATTTTGTTGTAATTAAATTTTTTATATGAAATGCACAAATGTTGTAAATGTAACAAAAAGTAACACTGATGAACCTCCACTGGTGTGTGGGTGCATGTGCATGTGTGTGTGTGTGTGTCTGTGTGTGTATGTGTGTGTGTGTGTGTGTGTTTGTGTGTGTGTGTGTGTGTGTGTGTGTGTGTTTGTGTGTATCGTGTGTGTGCGTGTGTGTGTGTGTGTGTGTGTGTGTGTGTGTGTGTGTGTGTGTGTGTGTGTGTGTGTGTGTGTGTGTGTGTTGTGTGTGTTTTGTGTGTGTGCGTGTGTGTCTGTGTGTGTATGTATCAGCTCCTTTGCGTGGAGAGCCTGGTCACTGCCATCACAGATGTGTTTCCCCACATGTTGCGGAGACCGGGGCGCCATGAGATCCTTGTCCTCGTCACAGGCGTGGCCTGCTTCCTGTTGGCCCTGCCCCTGGTCACAGAGGTGAGCCTAGCAGGCAGAGAGGGAGGGAGGATTGTGGGAAAAGGAAATAGCTGTAAGCTCAAACCAAATAAGCTGGATAACAACCATATACCTCCGGTACTCATTTTTTTTTGTGTGGCCAGGGCAGCAGTGCAGTGTGGTGCTCATGAGCAGGTGGCAACCCAAAAGTTGCCTATATGATTCCCATTTGGGCAAATGCTGTTGTGTCCTTGGGCTGGGTACTTATCCTGAAATGCCTCAATGAATATCTGTCTGTATGAACAGCTAGCTTGTACAAATTGTTTTCCATGTCAGTTGTCTGCTCAGCAAATGTGGTGTAGTGTAAAGGTGAACAAATCCAAACCAAATCCAATCCAAACATGAAATATGTGATTTTAGTCACATAGGGTGCAAGATATGACAAGAGAAGAGACTGCAATTTCCTCAAAGTCTCCATAAGAAAAAGCCAGGGTCAGTATTGGCAAAGACAAACCCCTTATTTTCCTATTTTACAAAAAGAAATAGCTCAGTGTTTTAGGTGAACCAAGAGCTTCTCCTCGAGGCTAATTTGAGGCCATTATCCTGGCACAATTTTATTGTGTGCTTGCTCGCTTGTTTCTTTCAGGCAGGAAGTGAGATTTTCCATTTGATTGAAGTGTTCGGTGCAAGTGGAATGAATCCATTGTTTATTGCTTGTTTAGAGACTGTCATCATTGGGTGGGTCTATGGTGAGTGATGTCACTTCTCTTCTTGTCTTGGACACAAGTTATAAAAAAGTAAAAAAGTAAACGTACATTTAATATGAACATACATTTAATACTGCTGTAAGGAGAGATACATTTTAATACCAGCACCGCAGTTTGGGCTGATGATTGGATATTTCCTACAAATTCTGTTCGCTGTATCCCATGCACTGTTTCAGCTGTCTAAAAGAAAATGCATTTTGACAATTCCTACACCCTGGGCAAGTATTTTAGAGGGCCTGGGTTTTTACATTAGACGTACATTAAAATGAGAATCACTTTTTGACTGATCAACAAAAGAAAATGTTTTGGCTTTGCAGGTGCGGACCGTTTCTATGACAACATAGAGGACATGATTGGATACCGGCCATTCCCTGTGATAAAGTACTGCTGGCTGTTCCTAACTCCCATTATTTGTGCTGTGAGTGCTCTCTCTTTCTTTCCCTCTCTGTTTCTCTTTCTGTGTCTGAGTGTCTGATCTGAGGCTTCCTGACAACACAGTGAAATTCAAAATCATGCTTGACTTATTGGTCCAGAACTTTCCTGCTGTTAGCAATGTGATGATCATGGCTGCAAAATAGTTATTGTGTCACATTATTTGCCAAGGGTCTTCCCACTCACATACAGGGAGATAAGGGATTATATAGATCAGTGTTTCTCAACCCTACTCCTGGCGGCACCCTGTCCTGCATATCTTCTATCTATCCTTGCTGCTTGATTAAATCAGGTGTGCTCAGCTAATAAAATGAGCCACTGATGAGTTCAGTCAGGTAGGTAGAGCAAGGATAGATAGAAGATATGCAGGACAGGGTGCCACCAGGAGCATGGTTGAGAAACGCTGAAATAGATCAGGGTATTTTGTCTTTGTGTGCATGGTTCCCATTGTCTTAATCAGGTGAGTGCAAACTTTTGACTGGTACTGTATGTGGCCAACACATGATTCAAGATGATATTGTGGGATTGTCATAAAAGTGTTACGATGTAGTTTGTCCTTCCTGACCCCTGTTTTCACAGCTCATTTTGACATATGGCCTGGTTGACGCTTGGATCTACATGGGCTTCTTCACGCTGTTGGGCCAAGCTTTCGCCAGCCTGCTGGCACTGGGGCCGGTAGTGTGCATCATCGTTCTTGCCTTGGTTGCCCTTTGTGAGGTAGGTTGCTGCACCTGCCTTTCTGTCGGAGCACAGTTTCAATCTGTGCAACCTCATCTGCTGAGTGGCACAGGTGCTCATGTGGCATTGTCTGGGTTGCATGGGCCAAGCTGTTTCATCTTAACTTGCAAAGAAACTTTTTTGTTGGTGTCATCATTTAACCAGGTGAGCAATCTTTTCCTTCAGGTAACTTTTCCTTGAATGGTAACAGTTCTATAACAGTTCCTTCTAAGACCTGTGACCTGGGTAATTATTAATAATTAGGCTAATATTTATAGTTATTTGCCAATAATGAGCTGAGTGGTACAGGGACTAAAGAACACAATGGATTAGCCATAGAACCAGAATAAGATGACACATTTATCTTAGTACTTCAGAAATGTCAGTGTGATGTTGGTCAAATGTTGATTAATGAATATTACCTTATAGTGTCCAGCTATGCTGATTTCTCAGCAGTAAATATTATGGAATTACCAGTTGGGTATCCATTTTATGTCTGGGTTTAAGGCCATAATTATTGAATTCTGTCATTAGTTTGTGTATGTGGATGTAAATGATATGTAAAGGAAAGGGTTATTTGGTCAGTAGTTAATGTCTGCTTTGTTCTCGGCACTTTGCTGTCTACATGGCTCAGAAACCAGATGGTGTCATAACACCCTCCAGAGACCTGCGACAGGCCTGTCCGTCCAAACCTCGACTTGCTCTCTGTGGGCGTGTCATCACTGCGGGACAAAAGCCGGCCCACGGCAAGGCGAAGGAGGAGCAGCTTGCCATGGAGCCTGCCGGTGCTGTCTGAAGGAAACTTTTGATGATGTCATAGATCCTCAACCCTCAGCATGCCAGCCCGTGGCTGACGGTCATCTTCTCTGCCACGAACAGAAGGCTGACGTGAGCTAGCCGAAGAAAGACGGTGATTATCAATGACAGCGGTATCTGGATTACCAGCACTTTATTGTAATATTCATCAATGCATCACTGAAGCTACACCAAGGATTTCAGTCCATCATTGAACCTTACATCCTTATATTTTAGCAGCCTAATGTTCTATAGCGCAATTGAGTGATGTCTGTACCATCTGCTCAAGACTAAACAAGGAGCTTTAATGAAAGGAAGGTAAACAAATCTGCTACACTAACAGTGTTGACATTCACCTTGTCAACCAATTTCACTGTTTCCATGAGAGCCTGCTGTCACGTACATGAAATTAAGTCTCAGTATGTCATGAACGTAAGCCAGTGGAACAAAAGCCTTTGTGATTCAATTTATAAATATCAAAACTTCACATACACATTCTACAGACCCTCTGTCATTTCACAGGAAAAATAAAAGATTTGCTGTGTGTGTACAGTGTATCTCTTTGCAGTACTAGATAGATTTACTTTGAGAGTAAAATTGTTGCAAGTCATTATTATATTTGTACATCAGTATAAAATATACACAAATATACATGCATGTGTTGTATGGAAGATGATCCACATTGGCCATGAGTTATCAATGAATTTACATTGTTCAATCAAGTTCGCACGGTTTACTGAACTGTACTTTTCTGTTGTCATTACTTCATGTATATATCAGGCTGCCTTAAGTCCTATTAACATTTTGTAACTTTCCTACGCCCAGTAGAGTTAACTTCTAAAATGATCAAATTATTGTTATTATACTTGAAAGTAACCATTCATTAATTCCAGTTAATTTAACATGAAACATAAGCGCATTTTTTCACACTTTTTCAACAGCCTCTGCATGAGAAATATCTATCAACAGGATCCAGAGATTCAGATATGATATCTTATGGCTTTATTTTCTCTGCACATTACAGCTGAGTGCCTGAAGTATTCTGCATGTCTTGAGGCAGATATAGCACCCAGCCAGCTGTCCTCAAAATGCTGTCCAATGGCATGACTGGATGCATTGCCTCTGAGCACCAAGGATGGTTCTATGAGAAAATAGATGTTAGTGATTGGTTGGACATACCACTCTTTTGTAAACCAGCTTGCAATTGCAGTTAATTCAGTCTGTACTTGATACACACAACTAAATCAATTTCTTTAAAAAAAGTCATTGACTTAAAATAAAAAAAAAAGATCTTAAAAGTCTTAAAATTAATTTGCACATCCCGTCAGCCAAACATTTAAATGGCAACTAGTGGGTACACTACTGAGAATGGTACAGACAGCAACACTGGGGCATCCTGCATAGAAATGGGTTTTTAATTGTTTGATAACAAAAGCATGTGATGACAGGGAATACTACTCAGTATTAAAAGTAATATTTGAAGTATTTGAATGCAAGTAATATTCTTCTTGTAATTAAAGATATGTTTTATACCACGTCCAAGCTTTTCTGTATTTTTATTCTTTGACCCCTTCATGAAACCAGGCTGTGGCTATCAGTTTACTCACACTCTGACAGGCAGAACAAGCCTCTGAGGTTGTGGTGCTGTAGAGGCTATGTTCTCCCCAGCCTCCAAGCCACTAATGGAAGATTGATAGGCCCAGTGCTCCCCTTTTGCAAAGAACAATTAGAGGGAAATCTACAGCTTTAGTTTTCAGCCTTGGATATGATGGTCTTTTGTTGTGGGATCTTTACCAACTGATTTAGTGCATACGCTAAATTTTTTGGGGGGGGACAGTTTTTGATGTAGGGTGCCCGGATTGTCCCGCTAAACATATTCTCTTGCCTTGAACACACAAGCAGTAGCTTAGGTTTGTTAAGCCTGTTTCTCTCTGAGTCCCGTCTTATTCCCGTTTTCATTGCCATATTCTTTTATTAGATAGAAACAGACATTTTCCAGCTGTGAAACATCACTGAAAATGCTATTGTGCAGCACACAGACTTTTTCAAACTTACCACAATGGAAAACTCTGGTAAACATAATTTCCCAGGCAATCTTCTTTGTATCTCCCGCAGGACTGTAATAAATCAAAATGAAAGCTTTTTGGCTGCAAAGCTGTACTGCCATTTTGGGTGGCCTAATGTACTGCTTATATTTTGTTATCATGTTATAAGCATCTTATAAGCTTTTAAATGTTATACACTGCCATCCTGTGTCATCATGGCGTTGATGATACTGATTCAAAGCACTTCAGACTGTTTAAATGTATTTAGTATTGTACAGTAAAACATATTGCTGAGGCAGCAGTATGCAGAGTGGTAAGGAGCAGGACTTGTAAGCAGAAGGTTGCTGGTTAGATTCCCTGCTGGGGCACTGCTGTGCAGTAAATATCCAGTTGTATACATGGGAAAAGGTAAAAAAAAAAATTGTAACCTATGTAAGTCACTCTGGATAAGAGCATCCACTAAATGCCAATCATGTAATGTACATTCAGTGGGCACCTGCAAGTTACGTGTTATAAGCTGAGAAGCGAAGGCCACAGTGACTGTACAGTAACAGTATCAGATTTCAGGTTGATAATATCCTCTGCCAGCTTCAAGGCCCTCTGCAGCGAATGTCAACCCATGCGCATGTGCTGCGCCACAGCTGAGCATCGGCTCCCAGGCCCCCAGCTGATTCACCGGCACTCGTGAGGAGCGCATCGCTCTCAGCGTGGAAGTGAGCTCTGGCTCTTCGCTCATCGCGAGTTAAACACTGACAGATCGCCTCAGGTGCCCATTACTCTGAGAGCAAAGCAATTACAGGGGGGAGAGCTTGAGGTAAGAGACTATGGGACAGGACCTGGTGATTGACAGTAAAGGTCGCATATGGCTGGTGAGATATGGCTGGAGGATTCAGTGCACATTGTCTGAGGCCTCTTTTCAGTCTGATTGTGCTAGGCTTTGTCTTTCACTCTGAGTGACAAAAATGAACTGTTAAATGGCTTTTTTTCCAACACTGAAACAACATTTTATTAGCAATGACCATTGTTTAAGTATTGAAGATGATTAACTTATCTAATTAGTTACTCAAATTTATAGAAACAGTACACAGGGGTTGGATTAAACCTCTCAAGTCTGATGGAGGCATTCTGGAGACATGCTCCTGTTCCCATGCCTTTAGGTCTCCTCTATATCCACTATTGTTGACAATTTGTTTATTGAAATCAATTTCATATGATTTCATGTTCTAAGTATGATTGCATGATTTTTGCCAACACACCGAACGCAATGGAGCCGTAAGTTCCCACCTGCAATCTGGCCCCAGAGTCCTTTTGGTGGGTCACCCTCGCTGTTTGGATGTACCATTCACTGATTGTGACATCATAGTATTATGATAGCATAGCTTCTGGGTTACAGAGCCACTCTGGTCATTTATTGAATTTTATCCTTTATGTTCAGTGCTGTTCTTCATGGATGACCACATTACAAATGGAACAGGGATCACCAAAGGGTACTGATAGAAATGGGAACTACCAGGAAGTATTATCAGGAAGAAAGGTGGACAGGTATTGAGCCACAGGTGACGGGCAATAAAAACTGAATGAACGTTTAATGAGAAGCGATGTCCTCAGCTAGCCCTTGGAATCAGGTAAACGGTAAGTGACTAAGGGGACAATCTACATCTTGTTTTTTATCCATCTGATCACTGAGCCGATACTGATTTTAACACGGATCAACTGTAAACAGCTGAGTCTCTCTATACATATACCTCCTCTGGGATTTCATTTAGAGGTTAGTGTACCTACCAGAATATTCATCACTCTCCAGTTTTTACTTTATAGCACCATCTGGCTTTGCATCTTCATGAAAACCTAATGGAACTCTCAATGGTTGCTGTCCTCAGCAAGAAGTTAAACTTTAAAAGCTGAAATATGACAGCAATTTCTCAAGCCTGCACTATCATTTGCCCTTCTGTTTCCATTAGGAATACACCTAGGAAACGGAAAAAGGAAACATCACAACAGATGCAGGCAAATCCTCCAGAAATGGCAAGATGTGGGTGATTTGGATGCCTTTTACATCTGCTGTTCATTCTGACCCTTCATTGTCCACGTGCCAAAAAAGACAATACATTGATTATGTTTTACAGAGAGTGGTCTGGGAAGAAATGCAGCTGAATGGGCAAAACCACAACTCGTGGTATATTACGTCTGTTTCAGAAGAGAGACCATTGATATTCCACTGGTGGAGTCCTGACAATGTCTCCCAAGGGACATTGCTAAAGTGGCCTGTTGACTAAATTCTCAAGCGATCCATACATCACTGAGAGCTCTGTCCCAGCTCTGTTTAAGCATCCTGGCAGCTACATCCATTACAATGGGAAAGTCATGCCTGCACCTTGGCCGAAACAGAATGAACATTGAGCCATATTAGCTGCTATCAGTTCATGCCAATCAATTCCTGAAGCTTTGCTATTTCTTGTCCATTATGTCAATAGCAGTACAATGAGAGATGGATTCATGCACTTGCTAGATGATACAAAAATAACTTGTTTCTGTCTTAAGGTTTTACACACCTGACATACAAGATTGGACTTAAAAAAATTTGGAAACACAGATTCCAGTCTATGTTGACATGCTGTATGGCCTGCTTAACCTATTTTGTAATATTTTGGGGTTACTGTGCTGTACTGTACTGTAGTGGTTAAACCAAATCCCTGATCAATAATCAGTTTTGAGCCACTAACTCTACTCTTTACCAATCCCTGAATGAACTGATTCCTAGAGCTCATACCCAAAAAGTCAATAGTCATTTCAAATGATTAAAATGTGTTCCAGTGTGTTTTGCTCAAAGGATGAACAGGGCAAGTATCCGCACTAATTACGATGAATTGATACTTTAGGAAACTTTATTGCGTCATTTGCACTTTTTCTAGATGCAAGGATGTTGAGGCTGCAAATCAAAAGTCATTTTACAAATTAGGACCAATTACGCACTCCCCTCTGCAGCAGTAAATTTCTGATGGGATTTTCCCCCCAGCAGTTAAAATATAGTGCCTGCTTTTTGCAGCCTTTTGATTAAAGTGTATGGCAGTTGAGGTCATATTACAGGAGAGCCTCACTATTTGCTGAGTCACCATTCTCAGTTTTGCATATTCATTTAAGGTGTCATTTCCTATTCCACTCATGTGCTTGTACTGGTGTCTCCCGACCTGCTCTTTTGGGGAAGAGGTCTTTCCTTCTCCCGGTCAGGTGCTGAGCAGGGGTATCTGTGTACTGGGGTTCTGCATAAAAGGAGTGGGAGACAGCCAGAGAGACTCACTCTTTCCATCGCCCCTCTGCTTCTCACCTCATTCCACACAGTCTATGTTTCACACAGTTTAAAAGTTTGCTGTCTTTTTTTTTTTAGCTTACCAGGCTGGCAGTAAGGCGCCATGTTTTGTTTGGTGTGTTGTAGCTTTGGTTAGGCCGTTGGGGCAACTCTGGGTGTGCTTTCCCATTGTGGGGAGGCCTTGATCCCTTTTGCCCAGATTCCTCTGTGTTCATTGGCGTTTCAAGCTCCTTCAAATATGTATCATCACAAACTCTTTTCTTTAGCAGTTAAATCAAACTCTGCCCTTGTTTTTAGTATTTGCACAGTCTTGTCATTGGGTTTTTGTTTCATTTCACTTAGTAGTTTCCAGGAAATGCCTGGCTGTAGTTGTTGTAATGAAGAGAATTCTGCGCCATAACATCCCTATTCCTCAATTCACCCTGTGTCCATCCACACTCTCACTTTACATATTGTGTTTGTGTTGCATTTGGTAGTGCAAATCAATGATGCCAACTCAGTATTGCAAACAGTCGTCTTGGTATTCATTTCAGATCTGTTGTGGGGGAACAGTCTGATATGTTCAAATGTGACATGTCCTGCTTCTCGTGATTGCACCACGATGCTGTCGGTTTACCACTTAGTGTCCTCCTCAGATGCAAACAATGTTTCTCGTTTCTTCAAAACCTCAGTGGCCTTAAAAACACTGGGCGTCATTCTCTGTTGGGGATTCCAATAGCAACTGGCGCAAGGCCCTTCACAAATCAATGAATCTTTTGTCATAGCCCAGCTGGTTTCTGGCAGCAAACATTCAAAGCACAAGTGCAGAGGGATAATTTTCTGGTTTTGTCTCCATTTCTCTCCCTGCGGTGGGGACCCAGTGAGTGCCTTATCCCAGTGCATTGCTCCAGACAATAAATCCTTTTGTCGTCACTCTGCCCTGACCAGCCAATAAAATCTCCATTTTGCCCCCCCACCCCCAAACACTCAAATGAGGTCTGAACAGAAAACAACTCAAAGTTTATTTCCAGTCACTCAGTATCACCCTAGCATATCACCCTTCTTTACAGCATAGGGAAAAAGCTAACTTTGTGGCAGAAATCTTGACAGAGTTGCTTTCACTAACCTCCTGGACAGCATTTCTCATCTTGCTGCCCAGACAGAAGGCTGACTCAGCAGTTCACTCTGACCAATAAGAGTGTCTAACCAATAAGAGTGTCACATGTCTAAATTCCCCCATTTAGACATGTGACTATTTTTTTCTGTTCTTTAAACGGAGGGCTCAGCCAGCCGGTGCACAGTTAAGTCCTCAAATATAACCCGCCTGATACACTTCCTGTGTCTTATCCACTGCTGGTGGGCATCCAAGCTTGTCTTGAGTGTTCCACAGTCATGCACCAAAAAAAGCTATTTATCTCTCTGAAATCAATGTTTAGGTTAGCTGTTTTGGTAATAGGAATGGTATCAATTGATGTACATTTCAAATTGTTATTTTTTACAGGAATGCAGTTATGAAATACATCATGATACAATTATGAAATACAGACATCACAATCTTTCAAAACACAACCTCATGATTGAGTGTTTGTATGTCTACACATATTTGTGTGTGTGTGTGTGTGTGTGTGTGTGTGTGTGTGTTCGTGTGTGTATATATATGTGTGTGTGTGTGTGGGATGTAGGCAAATGTCATGAACAGTAATTATTATTAAAACTAATAATTAATATTAAATAATTAAATGATTACATTAAATAATTGCCTCTTGTATACCTTGCAAAATTAAAGAGAGTTTGAACAGCTGCGTTTAGGTAACTCTTAGTAGATTAGCTAGTTCAGTAGAACTAGACATACCTGTCAGCAGTACAATATGGAAAGGGATAATGATGTATTTCATTCATGGCAGAATGTTTTTTTCTTCACCAAATCAGTTGACAAATGTTCAAGCCAATGCAGACAGCTTTGATCAGCCTGATATTTGTCTGCAAGCAAACGAGTGAGCAGAAACACTTTCATTGTTCTAAAATGATACTGCAACTCACTACAGTGAATTGTTCATAAAAATCAGGTTGTAATTGTAACATTGAAAATACGTCTGCCCAATGAAATTGATTATTTATCCTGAAAGGTTATTTTGCCATCAGAAAAGACCAATCATTTCTAACAAAATAACCTTCAAGGAAGAAACCATCTCCACAGTGAAGTGTTGCCTCTTTTGAGAAAATAATATCCCTTTTTTCAATATGTGCCACAATGGAACATTTTATTGATATAGGAGAAGGCAAATTATACTTTCATAAAGCCTTACACAGTATGAATTTACTGATGCCTCAAAAATATAACAAAGGTTGTCACAATGGATTGTGTGAATCTGGAGTGAAGTGCCACTGGTTCTATATGCTGGTCATCAGGGTTTAGATGTTCCCTCTTTTAGAGCGGCCGGCAGCTTTCTCTCAGTGGGTTTGCAGCCAGTCCTCATGGTCCACAAGCCAATTGACCTTTAAAAGTTTGGACCGGAAGACCAGAGGGCCCAATCAGAGAGAGTGCTGAGTTGGTTCTGTTGGGTCTGTGCTCCCAGGGGGAAGGCTGGACAGAACATGGTGGCTAACCAGTTTGAGGTCCTTAACCTTTGCAACTCTTGCAGGGGTCAAGGAGGTCGTCCATGAGTAGGGCATCACAATGGGCAAGTCTGACTTCCTGTTGTAAGACATTGTGACTGCCAGACGAATGCTGATTGGGTCAAAAAATTGTCTGCATATTTGATTGAACAATATGTTTGGGAGGATGTGCGAATCTAACCATTTGAACCACCTTGGCATTCTTATAATCTGTGCTTCGCAGATTTTGATAGCAGTCTTGAACCATTGTGAGAAGGTTAAAATGCATTATATCTGTTCTGTATTATGAATATTCATATGCTAAGCCTCTACCCACCTGATCCATGCTAAGATGCTTGAATATCTCACATCAACCAAGGAGATTAGCGGGGCATCTGCATAACCATTTAGAAAAGGTTGTCAGCTGCTGTCAGTTGAATAAACTCCATTTGTGCCGAAGGAGTGCATATGGAGTGGATGAAATATGGATGAGATTCCAACTGTAAAATCTGGTCACAGGGGGCAAGTTGGAGTGCTGGAAGAAATCAGTACTTGAAGATTAAAGAAAGGGTCAGTCACCATGGCAGGAAGCAATAAAAGGGTGCTCAAGCAAACTCCAGAGACAACAGGAAGCTGATAAAAGGAGCAAATGGGTGGTGGAACAGTATCATGGCATGTGATTTGTGTCGCACAAATTTAAGGACAATGAATTAACCTGTTCTGCACAATTTTCCATTGACTACAGCACCTCCCCTCCCCCCAGGTGTAAGCGGACATTGCACCAACTTGTACTTGCACATCATGTTCAAGCATTCCTACTGATGGTTTGATTTTGCTGTTCCCCTCAAATCAACATGCAAGCTTGTTTCTTTGGCAAGCTTCCCAGCTGTTTCATTGCTTTGCAATAAAATTATGAGCAGCATAAATATTCATTACATCTCTGTCTTCCACTGAATTCCTTAGTGCAAGATGGTAAAATGTCAAAACAATGTAAAAACAAGAGTACTAAAACTCTACAGAAAAGCTCCCTATATTGAAAAAAAAAGGTTAAACATTTTAGATTTAATGCCAAGGAAGATGGCTAGGTAAAGATATACAAAATACACACAATGAAGATGGCCTGTATTAGTCATACACCAAGTGTCCAGAGAGCACAAAAGGCTCAAGGCAGCTATTAACAAAACAATAGGACATTATCAAAATATCAGAGATGGAATATTTCAGGCATATACACATATTTATGTATGTATATGCACATATGTATACATGTCTAACTGAGCACAGAATAAATGTTCAATTTTATGAACGGCCATCTCAGTCCATAGCCTTCAGTTTACTTCAAGAAAGCAGTTTGCAAATGAATACCAAAGAAAATCAAGAACACTGAGTTCTGCTGGGAGGAAGTGCCAAAAATCCTGCCTCAGGAGGTCCAGAACCCCATGAAACACCCCGCAAAGCGTCTTGGCAGTGCGATCCACACTGGAGGAGAATTTACAAAATACTAACCACAGGTGTGTGACTAAACATGCCTGTGAAGGAAGAGCTTTCACCTCACTGGGTAATGACTTTGCTAACGTTTACAACTGTCATTGACATGTACTAATTGTATTGTGGTTAATGTTTTAAATTTACTCTGAGAATTCCTCACTTCCATTTACTACCTTAACAAATAACAGGTTTTTATTCCACTAGCTTCATCTCCAATTGTGTTCTTGGCATTGTGTGCATGTGAGGAATGTGTGTGGGTAAAAGGCTAACGAAAGACACCTGTCTAATTGAATTGGATGCGTTTATATACAGGTGTGTGTGAGCCTGCAGTTAGCTAGTTGTTGGCTGCGGTTCTGCCTCCTGGGTTTCTGTTGGATGCATGGATGATGCTTTGGCCAGTGACCCTCTCATTTTCTGGAGTGAAGTGTACATATTTAAATAGATCAGATTTCTCTGAGATGTTTGCCAAGCCAAATAATGAAAATCAAAACTTCGCTTCCAATAATTCTCAGTGCAAATGAGGACCAATTATCCCCTCGGTGCTCACAGCTTATTAAAGGAGGGAATCCTTAACCTACCACCTATGTCCATGGTCTTCTTTCTGTCGGATTTTATTTCAAAGGCTTATGAGTTGATATATTAAAATTTATTTGTTTCAGTATCGCATTCAATATAGGGTAAGCAGGTAGCAAAGGGTAAAAAAAAAAATACTTTTCAATTGTTCAGAACCTTTAGCTTGGGGAAATGCTGTATGGTAACCCGTATTACCTGTTTACTTCCTGCTTGTCATCTGTGTTGATGAAAAAACAAAGCCCCCCCTGTACTAATGTCTTTCATTTTTCCATGAGGATTAGGATACTGCAGTGAACATGAAGTATATACCAGTGCAGTCTACAGTTCTGCCAGCACCCTGAATATCAAACAAGCCATTTGTCCTTTATTTTTGTTAATTGGTATTATGACAGTTTTGTCCATGTTTTATCATTAAGATTGACATCCTGATTTCACAAATGTAACTTTGTTGTCATAAACTACGCAGTTTTGCTTAACAATTTTAACTGTCCCATTTAAGGGCAAACTATAGATCAGTAATGTTAATATATTATCACACTTTGCTTTGGCCAAAAGTAGAGAACACCCTGATGTCATTTGATATTGAAACTTTCTGTAACCTGCCTAAAGTGAGCAATTACTTTAATTATCTGGTGTCAAGGGTTTTGTCTTATCTGAACAGTTTAATTCCACATTATGGCATTAGTTACACAGGTTGATCCTTGCTTCTTATAATTATGGGGAGCCTCTCATAGCATCCACTAGATGGCGGTGTCTACATGAATGAAAAAACAGAAACTAATATCGACCTATGCCCCTTCCTGCCCATCAGCTGAAGCTGCTGTTAGGGTTAAAGCAGCATAACAAATTACAAAGGAGCAGGCTGGGAGCTAAAAACTTACAGCCTCCCGAGCACCACGTGTCCATCTCCTTTCAGTGTCCCTCTGGTTTCCCTATACCAGTGTTTCTCAACCGTACTCCTGGCGGCACCCTGTCCTGCATATCTTCTATCTATTCTTGCTCTACCTACCCGGCTGAACTCATCAGTGGCACATTTTATTAGCTGAGCACACCTGATTTAATCAAGCAGCAAGGATAGATAGAAGATATGCAGGACAGGGTGCTGCCAGGAGTAGGGTTGAGAAACACTGCCCTAAACTATATCAATGCCAGGTGCAGCATTTAATAGAAGATAGACAGTCATAGGAAGACCCAAGGTTGGACTCATGGACTATGCCATTTATGTTGAGCCATTTCACTTATGTAAGTGGTTACTGTCCTTATATGGCCGACTTCCAGGGCTGCAGGAACAGACTTTCCACTTTAAAACTGATTAGCATGGGTGAGTGTGAGAATTCAAAATGAACATTGTTTAGGTAATAATACTTGTTGCAATTTAACATTCAAGCGACAGCTATTTAGAACGTCTAGCCTAGCTATGAGCAATGCAGGACGTCCAATGTGGATCCAATGAGGTCAAAGGTAAGTTGGAGTCAATGCTATTCAGAGGGAAATTCATTCGCTTCTAGTCCAAATGGATTGTGGATTTCCACACTCAAAGTGTGGACATGTGGAGACTGTTCAGACCCATGGTCCTGTGCTGCTGGAGCCCATATTTGTAATGGAATCCTATTTCCTTCTGTATGTGAATGGCAGTGTCGCATAGTGGTAAGAGGCAGGTATTATAACCGATAGGTTGCTGGTTTGATTCCCAGATAGGGCACTGCTGTTATGCCCTTGGGAAAGGTGCTTAACCCAGAATTGCCTCAGTAAATATCCAGCTGTATAAATGGGTAACGTGAAAAAATTGTGACCTATGTATGTTGTTCTGGATAAGAGCGTCTGCTAAATGTCAATAATGTCTTGTAAATTCTTCTTGCTAGGCCTAGTTTGCTGCCTTACGTTTCAGTTCCTCCAGACCTTGTGACACTGAACAGCCTGCAACTTCACATCAAATCTTTCTTAGCATCTATATGTCCTGTTGGTGAATGCTGGGCACTCATAGGTTTGTCATCCTTCCCTCTCTGAGCAGTGCTGACAGTGTCAGACCTTATACGTGATATGACTCTTCATGGCCTTTACTTCCAGTAAGGAGAAATCACATCAGTACAAACAAACCGCACTGGGGCCCCACTGCTGGAAAAAGTACTTTATTTCTTTTTTTCCCAACTTCTCACTTGTTAGTTATATACTTTTATACTTTCTTTCAGACAGCGTGAAACATCTCCTGTACGACAAGGGATTTCAGAAGGGAAAGAGATTGTAGTTCTTTACAGCGAGTGTGAGCGACTTACAGCAAATGGTCAAATATGAGGGTTGTCGTCTACATTGCTACTGAGGACTGGCTGCAAAACAACACAATTAAAAGTGTGACATCTGATACAAGGGGGTCAAAGGTCTCGATAACTGGAGAGCTTAAGCAAAGATTTTCTATGAAAACAAGATACCGAATTTTAAATACTTTACATATGACACAGGCCTCTTCCCCCT
The DNA here is from genome assembly GCA_019176425.1 of Megalops atlanticus. NCBI lineage: Eukaryota > Metazoa > Chordata > Actinopteri > Elopiformes > Megalopidae > Megalops > Megalops atlanticus. The sequence goes on from CM032897.1 coordinate 15,099,151, forward strand.
GGGTGGCATGCAGGTGCAAAGAAACATGGGAAATGTCAGATTTTGTAGGGTGAGAGAAAACAGTAATAAAAACAGAACAGAAACGCATAACAATTAGATTACATTAATCATTCAGCATTTACTGTGCTTACATCTGAATCCACAGGAAGATGCTGTATGATTGTTTAATTAGGTCTGATAGCATCCATTCAAGCCCTTGGTCTTCAGTCAGCACTTGACCTAATTTTGGTCGTACGACTTTGCAACACTCAGTATGTCTTGCAGTAGAGCAAGCTCTGGGGAATTACTTTGCAATTCCAACAAACAAAGTAATCATTTGGATGGCGCTAACTGAAGGGGAAAATTTGTCATGTTCGACATATGCAGAACCGCAATGCTGGCATACTAATGTTCAGTTGTACTCCACAATAAATATTGAATAACACTTTCCCTTACAAATTCAAATTGCCCTAGCTCCACTGTGGTGATAAACACTTCTTTGATGATGATATTGCTTATTCTGAAGTTCGTCAGCACAGGTTCTGAACTGAGATGCTGTTTGCTGGTTTCTCTGTGTTTGAGTGGTCTCGGTGATGCAACACTCATGAATGAGGCAGCACACAGTTCTTGTGAGGAGAGAGGTTACCAGTGCGATTCACCTCAGGGAAAAAGTGTTCCTTTTCCAACCACCTCTTAATAGGAATTTGCACTATTACTTTTGACCCAAGGACAACTGACTATTTTAGCTGCAATGGCTGTTCCTATTCTGTCAAATTAGGAACCGCTGTTCCAGTTCTAAAACAAATTGGTGATTTGCCTATATCCCTGCATTGCATCTGGCACAGAGTGAGTATGTTCATTTCCCAAGAATGCTAGTGTTCCCCAAGCAACAGGAACGACAGCCCATGGCAGAGGCCCTGATGGACATAAAAGCCCATGTGGATTTCAACATAGATGCACCACAGAAACACAGGCTAAGACTCCATGTTCTGTGCAGGAAACCAAGTGCACAAAGTACATGACCCAATAATAATAATTCTGTACATGTTAAAACAGTGAGCAAGTTCCAGGGTTTGTGATAAACAGAACTCATATCCATACATTTCAATATAAAGGCTACTCTGATTATGTACAGTGAAATACTATTGGATAACAAAATACAGGTTGGCTCTTTACTGTACACAATATATTCATATACACATTGGCACAATCCATTCTCTATATTCAGCCTCCATTGCCCATGTACAAATGAAACCAGGATATGTGATTGTGCAAATTCTGTTTGTAAAGCTTTTTTTAAAATTATTCATTCATACACAATCTATCTATGTGTTTTTCTTCTTTCAAACTGTGTTCTTTTTAAATATTACTTCTCATTTTTGCAATTTCTACCCAGAAAAAGGGAAAAAAAAAACATAAACAGGCAGAATCCGCTACAGTTGGGCAAGTCCATGCTGAAAAGACAGAAGGGTCAGTCCATCTCAAGGTCACATGACCAAAGCACTCCCTGACTCCTGCACTTTACGTATGCTGCAACAGCTGTCAGTTCTGTCCCGGGTCAGGGGGCTTGCAACAGACATGCAACCAGTCCACCCACAGCCGATCCCCCATCCTTGCGGCAGGTGTGCTCCATGTCTTTATAAGTCACGTTGAGCATACGTCCACATAAACGGCGGTGAATGCAGACAAAGAGACGTCGGGAGGAAGAGAAGAGGCACGTGTGAGTGCACACAGAGCGGAGGTGAGGAGGGCGTGGCCTGCACGAGCACGATTGAGCGCAACGGTCAAACATTCGGGGGATTCAGAACTTGGTCCCGACGAATGTCTCCCAACATCCAGCAGGCTGATTGCCCCCCTCCGCTGCTGAGAGCCAAATCCTCCTATGGGCCAAACATTTTGCAACTCTCCGCTCCTGATGGGTTTTTGCAAGTTTTAGTTCCTGTGGGACACAAAAGAATTCCTGTGTCTCCCTATTAGCGTCTGTGTGGCAGCTGGAAAGCTTCCCTTCACTCTTGAATTTGAATTCCTAAATTCTACTATTGGAGAAAAAAAAAAAGATATGTTTGATGGTCTGATCACACTTATCGCAAATGATCTTATCATCTTAATTGGTTTCTTCCAGAAAACATCAAGGAATTTCATCTCTCTCTATGTATAATTTTAAGAAGAAAAAAAATGCAAAAGCAATGAAAAACTGCTTTAGATTATTCTTGATTTAAATGATGTGATAAATCAAGGCAGGAGCCCAAAATTAGCATTCAGCAGATGTGCTGTATTTCAAGGGCAAATGTACAAATGTGTACATCAGGCAAATCAGAGTTATGTAGATAGGTTGGAATACCAACATACTGTATGCAGCAAAGCATGTTTAAAGTTTGCTGCATTGCCAACACTCTAAATAATATCTACTAGCAGCTGTACATTCTGAGCATCAAAAAGTACTTCTCACTTTATTTTCTGTCACCAAAGATGGAGCTTGAGCATCTTACTGAAGTGATGCTATCTGTGTATGTCAGATTACGGTTTGTCACTGATGAACTACATTTTGCTGTACTGTATTGTCAGGTTGGTCACTGCTGGCTGTGAATACCCCAGAACAAGTGAACGACTGACCATGAGCTGGGCGTGTCCAGTGTCCAAGGCACGGATGGCACAAAGACGTCACTTTTGTGATAAATGGTTCTCATTTGTTCCTGTCTTGTGATTTTTATTCATTTATTCTTATCGTTTGCAATTTATTTTCACTAGGTTCAACACTCAAGCATCTCATTGGTCAGTCATGAAGTATCAATCAGTCATACTGCTGCCAAAAACATTTAATCTACATCTAATAGTCAAATACTTCTTCCTAAAAACAGAAATAGAGTGATGCATTTGTTTTGATGCTCAGCATATATGTTTTAAATAGAGCACTAAAGAATATGTTCTGTTGTTAATGCTGTTGTCTACTTTATATCTAAAAATAGATTTCTTTAAAAATGCATTTTGCAAGGTCTACAGATCACAGTGTATGCTGTACTTGGAGCTGCGTGGCTCTTAGAATCAGAACTTATCCACATTTGTGGGTCGTGAAGCCGGTCTATCCCAGGGCCATTACCCACAATCCATCACTCTTAACAAAGAGCGCCAAGCAGAGAGGCCATGGGTACCTTTTTGTAGTCTTTTAGATGTGAGCCCTCAATCTTCCATGGTTAGGGTAGCCACGAGACTCAAGGCCACTGATCTAGTACATATTCTAAATGAGTGCCATTTGATTCCCACTTCCCCATTTCCAATTCCTCTCGGCTTTTGTTTGCTCATTTACTCTTTGCTTGCTTAGGCTAAGCTATGTTACGCACACAAATGGTACAGTTAAATGGTACAAATGATACAGATAGCCAACAAGCAAACAGCTAACAAACATTCTGTGCTCCTTTGCAGGAGGAATATAATCGTCATGGCAATGCAAAACAACACTGGTCTGTGTGGTACCTCAACATGTACAGTGAATCAATGCAAAACCATTTACAATTAGTCTGAAAAATTACCTGACAGATTTGATACAAATAATCTATGTTAACACAAATAAGACTGCAACTAAACAGATGCCTTTTTCAATTTTTGAACATTGTTGGATTCCTGAATTCCATTATTGAATTCCTTACCAAAGGGAGAGCAAATGTATTAAAAAAAAAAAAAAAAAACCTTCAGCCATCCTGAAATAAAATGCAGACATCAATATCATACAAAATGAGTGGTTTGATCAAGGTTGGTGAACTGAGTGAAATCATTTGAATATTTTTGAATAGATCTTTAGCATATTTCAAGGAGAGGTAAGATGGTTAAGGACAGGGGCAATGCCCAAACCATTGCTGTACTCATTTTAAACATCATTAGATTCTTTTATTCTTCAGGGATCCATAATCAAAGAATTCAATACTTGCCGCTAAGCATTGCACTGCTTAGCCTGTCTGCTATTTTAAGAGGCAAATTTCCATGATTTGCTCCTCAACATTTCATTACAACTGAGTGTTCCTCTGAAAAGTAAACTTATTAACAAGACACTGATATAACCTAAAGGATTGTGTTGCATGTTGCTTATGGACATAAGAAGTACAGTATGTTTCTCCTTACTATACACTCACATTCATTGACGATGAACTTAAAACATGCCTAATGCAACACCCCACACCACCACACACACATACACGTATTTAAAAGAAAGGTATTCATGGAAACAGCAGGATTCACATTTTAAATGGCTGCTTAAATGCAGCTAAAATACTACTGAGGAAGAGCAGCATACACACAAAATGGTTTCACGTGGTGAAAATGGTTTCTCGGTCAAAAAAAATCTCAGAGATCGGTTCACCTCCAAATCAAGCAATCACTAATACTGAATCCAGCCTCCACAAACTGTCGTCTCTGTCATTTATTATTGAACAGCTTTTGATCACAAAGGCTGGAAATCCCAATCCTGACAGAATTAACTCACTGGAGATGAACAGTTCCACTCCACTTGGGGAGAGCAGAAAGAGAAAAGTGCTTTGTTGGTACTCTATAGAAGGGTGGGGGCGGCGATGAAGGAGGAATGAAAACTTTACTCAACTCTGACAAGCCTGAGACATCTACTGAGTTCCACATGGCGCCAGCCACTTAACATATCTAGCCAGGTCCCAACTCCTCACTCCCCCAGTCATTATTGGACACTTCAGTTCTGATCCACTATCACTGACAGTAACCGTATGGAGCTATGGAGTTACAACAACAACAGGCCATTAGACAGAGCTCTATGGCACAGAATTTAATATTGCAGAAGGAAAACTAAATCTTACCCATGCTCAGAAAAAACACCTGAATAATCTACGGTTAAGAGTGTCTGGGATATGGAGGTGATAAAACATTAATGATTTCTTGTGCAGGTCTGTGTGTCACTTTATTCCATGCCCTGTACAAAGAGGAAGGTGCAAATATACATTTGGTAAATATTTCATGCCGTATCCTATATTGAAGCTCTATAGACCAAGATGGAGCCAAAGGATAATGGAACAGTTTCCAAACCACTTCCGTGACCCATTGTTTCTATGGTAGTGAGCCTCGTGTTACTTCCAGTAGTCTTGGTGCAGAACAAGCCCTAAGATAGCTTGTCAGTGGCTACATTTTCAGCTAATATGACATCATCAGAGAAATCAGAGATTTGACATAAAAAAATATACTATATGCACGTTGTTCAGTGTTTGACAGTGTCTGACAGGTGACATGAAGACCAAATACTTTATTCTATTAACATTGATTTTACAGTTCTAAAACAATATGTGGTTCTGCTTTACGGTGTGAATATTTATAAGCATTATAATCAAAAAAACAAATACTTCTCACACAAGTGACAGAGTTTAATGCTATGAAGGGGCTGACCTGCTTATGATTTGGGTACCTCACAGTTCCGGACATGATAGCTGCACCCACAAAAACCTATCACTCCATAACAAAAATGCCAATAAATCCGTCCACAGTTCAAATTAATAAGCTGAAATCAAATGAAAGTGGCCGGCGCTGTGGCTTAATGAATTGCATCTCAGTTCTCATATTCTCACATTTGGAAACATAAATAAAAACATGAGGAAGATCAAACAGCGGCCCGCTCGGGTAGCATAATTATGCACGAGCAGGATATTGGCGTGGAATGACAACCGTGAATCAAAGTGGAGCCGGACGAGGCGTGTGCAGCCAGGCACAGCCAATCTCTGATAAGGACAGATCACAAACCTTAATTTGTGACCTCCCAAGGTCATTCAGTTATTTCTCTTAACAATGGGATATATTTAATTACTGCTACATATTTAACCCCCGTTGGATTTCAGTAAACCCAAAAGGGAGGCGTTTGCCTCCAAATCCACAACACAAATGATGTGGATTATGCGTTTTGTGTCATTGCATGTTTTGTGACATCTTGATAGCCTCTACAGTCAGATCAAGAGACCCCCAGACATATCTATTGTTAGCAATACACAGTTCTGTTAACTGTCAATTCATCCACCATTGACATTACACACACCTTGTGTATTCAGTATATAGACTCCAGTTAGTGACTGAGCAATCACTAATATTTCACAAATCAGGGTGAACACAAAGTATTACTCATCTACCAATAACAACAAAGCATACGGTTTCTTGATTTCAGATTGAACGATTCTTCACAGGGGTTCACAGATATTTTTCTTCGGCCAGGGTTACTCTAGAGCTAAAATATTTGTACGTATAGTATGCAACACTTACATGGCATTTGAACACTTGCTATAAATAAATAAACAAACAAACAAATAAATAAATAAATACATAAATAAATATACACACAAATTCCATTCCTGTGTGAAGCACATCTAAGATTCCTGAGCTGAAGAGCGGTGACCACCACAACAGTGTTTGGCTTAAATCCACTTTTCCTTTGGCAGTGAGTTACCATCTGCTGCCAACAGTTCCCTCTCTGAACAAAGATGGTCCTTGCTGTAAGAAAATTTGTAGTGTATTTGCTAATAAAGTAAGCAGAGAATACTATTTTACAAGGTGATTCGATGACAGACACTCAGGGTAGAGCGCAGGTTTGAGTTTGCTGACAGAGGAAGTCCTTCTTCCAAAGCATACATTAACCACACATCAATAAGTGAACAGTTTCAGTAAATGTTGTCTTGAAAATTACTGAGCGCTGGTTTTATTTATTTATTTTTTGCTTAAATTTGTCTTTGCAGTCTTGAAGGGGCCCAAATCAAACAGGTAATTCCATTATGCTTTCCTGATGCACAAGTATATTTCAAATCCTGATTTTCTCAGACCACAAAGGAGTTCATTATGTGAAGCTGGCCCTGTTTTGGCACACAAATTTTCCTTCAGTCACACATAAATACACATCTGATAAAAGTATAATATAGGGCTAAAGAAAGGAGACTAAAGATATGGAACCATTTCCATGATAGTGAATTACATGTGATCAAGACTGGATCAGTCATGTCAATGGTTTCCTTTATTCCAAAATGCTACTGCATTTAGGAAATTTGGAAATAGTGGAATTGTATGATCCGTTCAGGAGAAAGTGAGGAAAAATTAGGGGGGGAAAAAACAACATTGAAGAGTAAACCCACTAAAAGTTATACAAGCTGGATAAAACTACTTCATATTTCAGAAAGGAACAAAAATTACATTGAAGTCCGAGGGCGAGCTACTTGATATTCGTCTGTATGTTATAGTTTCATTTATTTATTTTTTTAAATACTCATCTCTGAATATGTACATATGTACGGAACTGTACATGACACATCTTCTTTACAAAAGGTCAGAGGTCAAGGTGTATTTACACGAGGCTGCGGGAGCCACTGGAGTCCCTTCGGCGGGCGAGGATGGGGTGGGGCGGCTGGGGCGGGCAGTACTGGTGGGGGTGGTTGTAAGGCGGTGGCGGCGGGGGCAGGGGGGGCTGGGGCTGGACTTGCCCGGGTGCCCGCCCTCGGGGGACCGCGCCGGGGTGGAGACGGCGGAGTGGATGAACTGGTGGGTGGGGGTCTGGCTGAGGAAGGCCTCCACGCGGCCGTGCCCGCTCTTGTCCAGGACGATGACCTTGACGATCTGCTGGCACTGGATGAGCGTCTCCGGGCGCAGGTCGACGAGCGGGCTGGGCAGGTGGACGGGCGTGCCCATGCCGGGCGGAAGCTGCGGGTAGTAGAGCTCCCCCCGGTGGTTAAGAAGTGCGCCCGAGAGGGGTCCGCTCTCGGAGCTCCGGGAGGCACTGAGCTGGTACGTTTGAAGCCTGTTGTGAATTGACACCTAGTTTAGAAACAGCCAGAGACAGTATTAAATGTTATAAGTACTTTCCTCCTCTAGGTCGATTAGCCCTCTGGTGTACAACAACACAACAGGCATGCGCATATGGAGGCGTGCGACACGAAGCGGGACCAGTTTGAACAGGAGCTGGGAGTGCTGGTGGAAGGGGTGTGGTTGTGAGGTTGAAGGTGGGGAGGTGGGAGGGGGTGGGGGTGTTGTGTCAATTGCTCATCTAGGGTGTGGGTGGCGGGAAAGAGGACACAGAGGGCCTTGTGTCACCCTATTAAACCAATGTAGCACTAAGGGGAAAGCGTGTGTACTGAGGTAAAGGTGGTGGGGGATACCATAGCGTCCGATTCACGACTAGGGACCAATATGCTCATTAATGAGGGAGGGGCAGGGGGAGGAGTTGAGGGGGGAGCATTTGGGTTGGGGGCGGTGTTCAGACAAGAGAGGGGACTTCCACAGACGACACTCATCATAACTCATGCCTTCATATCACATAGACGTTCCATCAAGCTTTTTCACTTCCACATTGCATGTTCTCTTCTCAGCAACACTACAGGCTGTGGAAGTCTTTATTTAAAAGGCCACCTAGGGTTCTCCTCTGAAAAAAGCAATAATAAACCCTGGGAAAGTGTTTGGTTGGACATACTTATCACTTCTAAATCAGGCTTATAAAAGCCATCTGTGTGGTGCTTTCGCACGGCCAGCCTAACGCTTTCCTCTGGGTTTCATTTTCAAATACCATAGTTTTCCAGGGAACTTTAAAAAAGATGTCAGGCTCCCGCTGATATACAGATATCAAATACAAACAGTAGAGTGAAGCCATGATCATTTTTCAGAGTAATACCCTTAGTGCCCTTTACGGTGACAAATCACCAAGCTTTTAGTGAGCTTTTGGAGGAGCTTATTTATTTCGAAACTGCTTCAGGCTCTATTGAGACACCATGAAACAGGGCTCCGCTGAGGGGCTTTTTTATGCCTTTCAGAAATCACAGAGTCACAAAGAATTATACCGTACGTTTTTATTCAGACTATATGCACAGTGCTGCCTGTTTTCGATTTGAGAATTTATATATAATTTAAATAACTTCAAAACATTTACGCTTTTATCTCATTTTAAATGGATCCTTTAAAACGAATGAAGGCCCCCAGGCTGTTTTCTATATTTCAAAATGCATTAAAGCGATAAAAAATGGGGAGCCAATGGTCATTATCTCAGATTTGTCCCTTTTTTCCTTTCTCTACTGTAATCTATCAATGTAGAAAAAGAGGGATTTAATTGATTGGACAATATCTCCACTGAATCCAAAACCAGGTGCCTGAAGAAAGAAATAAAAAAAAAAAACAGGTGAAAAAAATTTTGTGAAAAAGCTTTGTTTCATGATAATTCAATAAAGACTCCAGCAGTCAAAATCCAGTTAAGAATCTTCTCCACCATTAAAAAGACACCCTGCACTGTCCACAGAGTTTTTGTCTGCATCCACTAAATCTGTACAGAACATGCTAGAGGCAAAGAACCCCTCACTGGTAACCTAGCCTCCTAAGAACTCCTAAGAGCGCTGACTTGGTCCTGGCTCAAGTTCACATGAAGTTTTATGAATGCAACAAAAGCATTTTTGTTGGTGGCTTGAGAGCCAGGGACCACTAGGGGCTGGTAGAGGGCTCAGAGGAAGTTGGCCAAAAAACGTAGTCTGCGGTCACAGGGCTTGAGTAGGCGGGGCGTGCTCTGCTGCCTGCATAGCCATGGCATGTGGGTCATGGTGATGGCGGGTGATGGATGTAGAGGGCTTGTCGTGGGCGGGGCTATCAGAATTGGCCCTGTATGGGTGTGTAACTGACCTCACTGTCCTTGTGTGCTGGTCTGCAGTAACTGTCCACTGCCCTGTGGTATGGAAAAAAAAACTCCCCCTGCTGAACATTACTGGGCCCCCTTGAGTCACGTGACCTCCAAAGGGCCCACACAATTTACCCCTACGGAGTTTAGATCTGAAGAAAAACAGCATTTACTTACTAGAATCTATAAATCCATTAAAACTGAGCAACACTGGACATCACACGCTATGACTGGCAGAACAGCGTAACATTATGTAGGAAACTGGACCAGAGCATTTTAACCAAAGGGAACAGAAGAAACTGCTCCCTAGAGTAGGGGGAGCTCCTAGACGTTGCCCCAGTCCCTGTTGGCTGCTTTTACTTGGTTTGTACTTCCTTGGTGACACGGCCTGAATTCACACTAAGACTGACACAATGGAGCTGTATGGGTGCATTGCCACCCTGAGCCCAATGCATCGACGGGGGACCTGAGGGTGACAAAGGGAGTTCTGGCGTGGCCTTTTTCATCTGTCACTCAAAAGAGGATAATATCACACACAAGGTGTCATACTGAATCCTGTCCATTTACGTCTGGAGAGTCATCCTTATTCAGCCAAAGTTATAGGAAAGATATGTACTGTATTCACTGGGGGGAGAATGCACTTGTCTATTTCTGTCAAGCCCAATGCACAGTGGCACTTCTGCTGTGGTTTTTAAGAGCACATATGTTCCTTTTACACAGAAAGTTACTTGAACACATTATGTAACAACACAAGCCCAGAGACGCAGACAAAATTCAGGATCCTGCCATATTTATGAATTTGAGTTTTATTCAAACGGTCTAGGAATAGAACGATTCGGTAAGTTTCTTTTTAAAAATGACGAAAATTTAAAGCAGCATGACGAGCCCTGATGTTCCTGTGATAAAATGGATATCTAAATCCATTTGCCTTTTTTATATCTCCCATCTCAACCGCATCTCAGAAAATCAAGTCAGCTCACAAACACTTTGAGCTCCAAAAAGTGAGCTGATTTTGCACCTCCTGCATCTGCGATTCTTCATTAGGGATACATGAACTCGAGGCTTCTAATCAAGCAACAATGACAGCTGTCATGCAGGAATTCTCTGCTCCTTATTATGCAAATAAATCCAATTATGCATGTAAACATGTTCATCCCGGGGAGAACACTTCTCCAGCCAATAGCAGGGCTGAGATTTGATTAGAACGGAAACATGCCTCTTATTATACGGCAAGTTCGCTAACAGCAGCAAGCACAGGTAAGGCTGTGCTGGAATAATAATTATGGTGGTAACCAACTGTTACAACTATTCAGTTTGTAACCCACTCTTGTGTTGTGTTAATGTTTCCAGGTTCAGGTGAGTGAAACTGCACCTAGCCCCTCTTGCCTCTGTTTCTTTCTCTCTCTCTCTCTCTCTCTCTCTCTCTCTCTCTCTCTCTCTCTCATTCTCTCACTCCATCTTTCTCTTTATTGTTTTTTCTACTGTTTTTTTTGCTGTTTCAGGTTTGTTCAGTACTATAGAACAGTGTTTCTCAACCCTGCTCCTGGAGGCACCCTGTCCTGCATATCTTCTATCTATCCTTGCTCTACCTACATGACTGAATTCATCAGTGACACATTTTATTAGCTGAGCACACCTGATTTAATAAAGCAGCAAGGATAGCTAGAAGCTATGCAGGACAGGGTGCCGCCAGGAGCAGGGTTGAGAAACATTGCTATAGAAAGCCGTGATGAAGGCCGCTTGTGACACGCGCCTACATATAAATATATATGCAGCTAAGCTACAGGTAGAGCTGTGGTCATGTGGTCTCCGGAGGGTGATGTGGCACACGTGGCATAAGCGTGACAGACACAGGGCCCCGGGGGGCAGGAGCGCCCCCTGGCTGCCTCTGGCAGACGCGCGTCCCCCACGGACGATCTCGTACCCCACGGACGATCTCGTACCGACAGGTCCCGCGGCGCGACACGTTCCGACAGTTCCGTGCCTCTGGGGAGGCTGGCGTTTGCGCGCGGGAGCACGTAGCTGCAGATTTCTGCCCCCAGTCGTCGGCATGGCGACCCGCTCCATTAGCTATCTGCGCACGCCGCAGGAGGGAAGGACAGGCCCCCCCAGCCCCACTTTTGACTCTTTATTTACGCGTCCATTACATGTTAGGCGCTGCCAATTTACAAATAGTCGAGTGCGGCAAATGACGGGAACAACCTCGGGAACGACCTGCTAGGTTTTACAAAAAATGATCAGAAACAGCATCTTTACTCCTGCATGTGTCTCCAACAGGTAGCGATACATTGAACTCTTTGGAGCTCAGTTCCCATGTTAAAGTTACTGTTATAAGCTTTAGTGACTTCTTCCTGTTCACATGTCCTATACCATAATGCTAACAGCTAAAAAAGAATTATAAGCACAATGGTTGAAACAAATAGTACTGTGCTGGAGAAGACAAAGCCTCCTTTTTCAAGAGGGGATAACTGACCTGCTAATTTTATCTACAGGTTAGGGGATTACAGCAAATCAGGTGTTACATTTGTAGCACATTACCATTACAAAATGTATTTCATATAGTCTAATACTCAATACCCAGTAAGCTCAATTCATAATTCCATAAAATAATGTTTCACAAGGGCCACATCAGAACCTTAACTGGGTCACAATTTACCACAGGCTACACGTCCCAGACCCATGGTACTGTGTAGATAGGACATTTCAACTTCAGGAGAGGGAATTATGATACTTGCTTTTTTAAATTGTGCTCTAAGGCAGGATTTTTTAAACTTTTCTTATTGGATGTCTTTAAAATGCAAATGAAATTTGATTGTGTTTTATGTCAATTTAAGTCGAAAGTGCTGTTTTTTGGTCTTAATATGCCTCCAAATGTGTGTGGGAGACATATCTTTGTGTGTGCGTGTGTGTGTGTGTGTGTGTGTATGTGTGTGTGCGTGAGTGTGTGTGTGTATGTGTGAGTGAGTGTGTCTAAGCAGGGCACCAGTGTATGACTTCAGGACACTGCACTGAGCATGACAATAATGCCAGTGTCCCTTTTTTCTAAATTTTGCTCCCTTGTTTGACAAGTGCACTAAAACACACAAATGTGTTCTGGGAGCTTTGGATCACCATATGTAAAAAGCACAGCCCAAACACACCCACGCACCCACACAATGCATGTGCCTCTTCGCCAGCGGAGACTAAGCCTGTGCTGTTCTGACTCTCACGCACACAGACTTACCTGTGGTTTTTGAGTTTCTCCATATTACATAGCACTTACCTCTACTGTGTTGTTTCCGCTCCTCTCATCCAGGTCCAGCTTGCCTGCCAGCCAATCAGAGAGCACTGTTAATTCACAGGGTATGCGTCACACCTACATCTTTAGTTCTTTAGCAAACACACCGCGGCACACGCGGAAAAATGTCACGTTTTGTTTCGCTGAAGCCCCGATTGGTAGTTGGGAGGAACCGAGGGGGTTTGTTCCTTCATACTGAACTTCAGTCATTTGACTTGATTTGATTCAATTCAGGAAACGTCCACAGCACAAGACTGTATAGAGCATGAAGGGCGCTGAAGGACACGCCGAATGGTCTGACGGATAACGCGAGACCAGGCGTAATGGGCTGAGGCTGCACGGAGCATTACACACGCGGCTTTATTTCACAGAGCGAGGGCGGTTAGGCGCTGAGCCCGGCGTTGGTGCAGCAGTTTGATACTCTGTGTTAATGCATATGGAACTTGGGCCATTTACACGTTCGGTCTTTTGGCACACGCTCTTGGCCAGAGGCTAATCGAGCAAAGCGAATTTAGGCCAACGTTCCTCAACATTTCGCTCCCTCTGGAGGAGGGAGGAGGTCAGCGAGTGTGAAGTTGCCGTCTATTAGACGTCAAGTAGCCGTCCCTCCCACCCGTTTCTTGAAATTTTCAGGAACTTTTTTTGCACTTTCCCCCCTTTGTGTCCCTTTTTTGATTCAGCAGTTACATGTTTGACTCATCTCACCGCAATAAGCTGCACACATGCGCACAGGAGAACTGGGCATAGCGGGTATGTTGGAGGCAGTCCGGGGAAGTCCATTAGGGTACTCTGATTCGCAGTGTGTCACAGGAGGGGCGTGAGGGTGCCCTACCTGGTGGGGAGCTCTGTCTCCCCCGGATCTCCAGCTGCGCCCCGTTGCTTTTACTGCAGTGAGTCTTGGCCCCCTGCTGCTTCTCCAGCTCCCCTGCAGAGCACAGGAAGTGGGGAGTCTTCAGTGCCATGGGAACCAAAAACAGTGATAATGTAGCTCATGACCTTCAAACAGCATGGGATGGTTTGCTAAACTCTCAACAATTAGTTAAATCACCTTCTCCCTAATTGTACTTATGATTTGATAGAAATTGCTTGTCTTTTCTAATCATTTTGTACTCTACTGCATTCAGTTCAGACATTATGGAAGTGTAAATTGTATTATAATGGAAAAAGTGGATGGCGTGAGCTCAGTTAGGGGACCATCTTAAAACCTGTTATCTATGACATTTTGGCAGTTCAAGCGACTAAATCTTGAAACTGAAACATACAAAAATGATGTCTCATCATTTAACGAAAACTATTTATCATCACTTAAAGAGACCCTAAAGACGCCATTGGTTTATTTACACATGCTTACGCAGTATCGCAGCTTTGGAAATGGGGGGAAACGAATTCCATTCTTCTGGAAAATTACTGATCATTTTCTCTGTGAACAATCTTTGTTGTCTGCCATTTTTTCTCTCTACCGCAGCCATCGCACACACTGCTACACACCACATCTGCAGGGACAGTAATGATCCGTACTTGTTCCCTGGGGTCCCCCCCACCTCCCCACCCGGAGTCTGAGAGTGTGTGACCAGCTGCCCTCACTGCCTCAGTTATTTCTACAGCACTGAGAGAGGCAGGAAGCTGTGACGTTTCAGTAGCGCCGGTTACTGTAGCTTAGCTGCACTACGAATTGTCACGGGGCTGTCAGAGTTTGGTATTTTTGGTTAATGCAGGCGCAGCGCTGGCACGATCTCACAGTCCTCCTTGTTTACTGCCTAAATGACGATTATGACAAAAACAAAACTGTCTGTTCAAGCACAGTGCACACCAATACTGGCACAGGCTGCTCCTCTGTCTATAACGGGCGTTGCCTTCTGCTAAAATTCTGACAGCCAAAGTCAAGCGAACATTTCAGCTAGCAAGGTGGACGGGAAGCAAATTCTGGTGAATGTGTTCTATTTGGAAAAGGAAAAAAAAAGTCCCACCAGCAGTTATTCCCTCTCAGCTCAGGGTTCCTCCCGAAACCGAGAGGCACTCTAAGTGCCTGACTCAGGGTGTTTGTTCAGTGGTATCTGTCATAATGCCGAAGCAATTTTTTTGATGATTTTGGCATCTCTCTACAAGCTGTTCTAAAGCCTACATTGCAGGGTCATTTTGTGGAGCTATTAAACCCTTTTTTCAGTGCGGAGCATATTTTTCCGCGCCAGATATCGTCCGGGAGAGCATGAGAGCGGTAAGCCTCTTGGAGTAATCCCTGGATATCTGCCGTAACAGATTGATGCTGTCCAGAGAGATGTTTTGATACTGCTTGATGCTCTCAGAGTAAGCTGGGACACCACAGGGCTTCTAACCCCATAAGATACAGAGCGGTCATACTGCATCACCTGGGCTAACTGATTCACACTCTCACCCTTCATGTATGGTAGTAGAATCACATGTAGTACCTTTTTATCTATACTTACTAATCAACATTGCTATACAGCAATAAGCTTTAAGCAAAACTGTTGAAGCGCATAGCCCTAGTGAATTGGGTAAGTTGCAGACCTGATGGAAACATAGTAACTGCCTTTGCATATTCAATGTATGTGAAAGACATGCAAGAGATTATAGGTAGCAATAGGTAACAGTATCACCTTCTCCACGTCCTAGCTTTGTATAGGCCTGCCTGCCTTTATCTTGCAAAGGGATATCATAACAGCTTGTAAACAAAGGTAGATAAGGATTATCATGCTGAAGTGCTGTTTTCCTGTCCAGTCCAGCAAGCCACAGTCACAGTGCATGTCGGTCCCCAAGACGCAGAGCTTGCGCATAGACCTCTGAGCCCAGCAGGGGGGGCACTCACACTCAATGCGTATCTGCTCCATCTCCGACACCTCGGCGATGGACTCCTTCAGGTCCTCCACGAACTTCAGCAGCTCCTCGGCGCTCTGGGCACAGAAGTTCAGCACCTGCTTCTTCTCAGAGCCGGAGTAGGGCGACACGATGGTGATCCCGTGCGGGTAATCTGTCACAGTGACACACATTCACGTCATCACAAGTCAAACTAAGCACGGTCACAGACTGCAGGACCCTCATCTCTTTGATGCTGGCCACTGGTAAAATGTGGTCCAAACAATTCATGGACAGACAGACACGCTGAAAGACAGACATAAGGAAATATGGCAGGGCAGTGATGTCAATTTACCAGAGAACTGCTGAAATACTGTTCAATTCCACCTGAAAACAGATGAAGAGATTACAGCTGATTGGGTTTTAATGGGAAGATGAGCCTATTTGCTCTGTGCAGTAGCCAACATTCCATGTTTCCTCCTTTTGGCATGTTTGAGCTCTGCTGTTTTTATGCGTCATTAAAGGTGTCTTTCATGGAGCGCTCTTAATTAAGAGAAATCTGTTGCAGGTTAATTCTGACGGAGCTGACCCCCAGCTTACACCTAATTAATGGTTTTGCAGAATAAACGGATCAACCCTTTCATTGTATAATTAGGTAAACATTTAAGCAACAATCAGTAATTAATCACAGACTGAAGGCGTAAGGGGAATAGAAATTAATTATGTTGGATGGAGTTTAATAATAAAAAGACATACACAACCTTTTTGCCTAAACACTTGCATGAAATGATATTTTTTCATACAGTAAATATGACATATCTACATATCTAGAGATAATAAATATCACAACAAATTCAAAACTATGTTATTGTTGTCGGTCTAATGCCACATCTTTCTGTTTGGCTGATGGACACATTCTCCAATAGGAGAAATAAAATGGGGTTCCCTTTCGTTCTTCCTCCTCATTCACTGACTTCATGGAACTGCACTGTTTCTGAGAGAGTGCTTTGGAGACAGGGAGGCTGGGCCTCTGCCCTGCGGAATAGCTCAATATGGAATTGCATATATGAGCCAATATGACTGAATGGCGAATGAGATTCGAGATGAGTGTTTCCTGCTCCTCTTAATATTGAGTTCCTTTCTATTTTTGATACCTTCTGTATGTTCTGTCACTGAGCAGGCACATGTCAGGGGAGGTGAGATGTGAGCCAGGATAGCTAGTTAGGGAGTTCATTATTACCCACGATTCCTTGCAAAACATTGAACAAGCACAGATATAAGCTTATAGAAGTAGTATTCAGAAAAAAGTCTCCATGACTTAATATTCTGTTTAATTAATGGGGCAATGCTCCACGTGTCTCAACCAGGTTTCTCATAACCAGAGCACTGATTTATTCAGGTTATGGTTATTTTTTTCCTGATTCATGTAACAGTTGGGGTATTTGAATATTTTTATCAAGACCGTGTATGTGCATGTAAACATGATGACATTAATTTAGTCTACATCAGATTTTTTTTTCCTCTCATCTAATGGCACAATCAATCAAGCCAGGGAAAAAATTCAAGTTCTCGCATAAGGAGTGTTCTTAATTAGGCCCCCAACAGCTAAACCAGTGCAACAGACGTTCTGTGCCAGACTGCAGAACTTCTCTCTAACACCTCCTCCAGATGGCGATCCCACAACCTCCCACTCCCGTGCCACTCAGCTTTAACGCAAATATATCATTTGTACAGGATTCCATAAAAAACATAGTCAACATGCTAAATTTGCAATGGCACGAAGAACTCCAGTGTGTTAGCTTTTCTCAATAGAGCGCTGTACATCAAGTCCCAGCTTTCAATGCTGCACACTTCTGTAGATAGAGAGACACCTTGGAACCCTGCAAACCTGGACTACTATGGTACTCTCTGAGCCCCCCTCCTCAGTCTTCCTTCCACTTCCTGTGCTGACAGGTCTGTCTTTGTCCCTCTGCGTCTGACCTCGTGTCGGAAACGGCGGGGCGGGGGCGGGGGAAAGAACAAAGGCGGAGGCTCTTACACTCGTTTTCAAAGAGGTGGAACTGCATCCCCAGCAGGCCCATGGCTTTGCAGAACGTGTAGGTGGCCGAGCTTTTCTTCTTCGGGCACAACTTCAGGATCTGAGAACAAAGCGAAATCCGGACGGAGCTATTTAAAGGGTGAGGGGGAGGGCAACTGGATTTACAGCGATACCCCCACAGCCCTCTGGATAAGCAACCAGTTACAGGCTGCAGTCACCACAGTGGTTGGTGTGGACCAGCATACTGAATGTGAATGTGTACAGTACAGAAGTACATATGTGCACAACCCAACATGGATTTCACATTTACAGTAACTTAGGAGTCCTGTTTGTCTTCAAGTCTTCAACATTAATATATATAGGAGAGTGTGCCATAAACCTTTAAATTTAGAATGCCTTTTATTCTCTTTGGTGGTGCATTGTGTCCAATACAAGTGGCTTTGCTGAGCATATATATAAAGCACAAATAATAATAATGATAAAGCACTCAGGAAAATGGTAATGCATTTCCAACCTGACACGCGTCTTCAACAGTGAAACACTGACCCTACCTTCATAAATGCAACATTTAAAATTACAGCTTAGGCGACAATGGCTCCTACATCTACATTATACATATAATATTTGAGAGCCCTATAATATTGTACCCTAGCTACCCATTTAGTTTGTCTTTGCTTCCCTGCATGAATACATTTCAGTGGGTAAAATGTACATTAGTTTTTGTCGTAAAGCAGAAATGAAAACAGCACACATAAAATGGCTGTTCGTTATTCTACCTCAGGATGTTGCCTTTATTTTAGTGACTAACATTTCCGTGACAATTCAACAATACTTCACGCTGATATTAAATCTTCCTGGCATTTTGAATCGCTAAAAATAATATGAAAAATATCTCTTTCAGTGGGGCTTAAAAAATACTTTCCCTTCCTTTTAATTTCCCTTCCTTTTAATAAAATCAGTATGAGAAGTTGTTTAATTATGAGAGGAGTTTAATGCTTAACAAAGATTACATTTAAATCTGCCTAATGGGGACATTAATTATATTGGGCATCCAATGTATGATTAATTGCCAGCCTCTTTCTCTGTGACTTTGGCCGAATTAATGACTTATTCATACATTCCAAGTGACATAAGAGTTCATTACTAACCCTAGAATTTGGTTCTGAAAGTCAGCAAGGGCGAGGAGAGTGCTTATATCTCTGATGGTGAATGTTTAAGCTTGTAAAGTAGACTAACTGCAGACACATTACCACTTACCACGATGAGGTCGTTGAAGAGGAAGACCTCTCTCTGGTGGGCGGCCTGTTTCTGGGCCTTGTTGACGTCGGACACTTCGAAGAGCCGGCTGCAGCACACCAGCCTCCGGTGGGGGACGGACAGCACCTGGGGGTGGGCAGAGAGAGAGTGTCAGGGGCTCGGCCCACGGACACCACTGCAACTGCTGCTGTTGGCTGTGTGACTCTTTGTAGTCGCCTGACCCCTGACTAGTATCGGCCTCACAAGGTGCAACAAACCACATAAAGTGCAACTTGAATGAAAGATTTGCTGTGGGCGAGCAGAGTTTTGCTTGGCTGTGATTGGCCAGTCACGGACAGCTCCGCCCACAGAGTGCTTGACAAAGCCTCTTTTGCATTGGGAGCTCGTTATTGGAGCTCTCCCTCCACGCACGCCGCTGCCTGCTCCCTTCTTCGCGCCGTGGCAGCCGAGGCAGGATAAACCCTGTGCGCTAAACAGGGGGCTTGAGAGCTACTGAGCCGCTCCTCATAATCACTTCCTTCCCGATTGATTCCTCTCTGCTCCATTGATCTCTATAAGCAGGGAGTCAGATCTTCGCGCTCCGAGGCATCTGAGAGCAACACCGGGAGCGCCGGGTGTCAAGCGTTTCCGCGCCTCCTAAACCTCCCTCTGGAAACCCGTCTTTAATTAAGCGTGCAGAGAGAGAAACGCCGAGGCGCAGATTGATGTTCCGCGCTCGAGCCTTAAGCCCCCCCTGCACAAACAGCCCCACGCAGATCCCCGGCTTCGCAGATGCAGTCACGCAGATGCGCGCATCAGTGTTCTTTTTAAACGACTCTCAGCAAACGGATGGAGACAAATAATCGCGCCGCTCTGACTGAGCGAACTCCTAGGAGGGAGGCGATTAAAACATCTCGGGTGGGAGGGTCGCCCCAGGACCTTAACCAACCCCCCCCCGGGAAACCGTGTACCCCCTGCTGGGAAAAATGCTAATATGACAGCCTTTTAACCCAGTGGCCTGAATGCGGCAGCTCAACAGTAAGTGTCACGATGTCCCATGGGGATTACAGCTGCAGAGGGGAGTGAGAGGAAAAAAATGTATTGCACTGTGCTGTTACATAAGAACATCCAGTCCTCCCTTTTGCCTGCCCCTCACCCTATAAATAGAAGTGAAGCATGAACGCAGCATGGGTACGACTGTTTGAAGTATTGTGTCTGGCTTTCTCTGTAATTTGGAGCCCAGCACACTGTGTGGCACATAGATTTGCCAAACAGAGAACCCCCCCCCGTATCTCTGCAGGGTGGAGGTTGCTGCCACAGCATGGCGTAGAACTACCTAAGCCTGTCCATACATTAAGGTAATATGGGAACAACCTGTCCATTACATGAAATCCATCCTCCCTTTGTTTTAAATTGGAGGAGTTTTATGAGAAAATAAAACCTGAGGAAAAGAGTTTATTTGCTTGGATGCAACTGTAAATAAATTGGCAGTTTGTATGTGCCGTTGAGTTGCTTTGTCTTTTTATGTCCAAATAAACGCCTGTTAATCTGTTAATTTTGTTTACTACCCTTTTCAGAGGAACATAAAATTGATTGCACTCAATCATATAATGATTAGTCAAACATGTTCGATTAGATGATCAAACTGTAAGGCAAACCACACACACACACACACACACACACACACGCACACACATGCACACACCCATGCACTGCCATGGTCATATATGGAACATCCTAAACATACCAGCATTCAGCAAACAGCCACTTGATACTTCCTACAAATGCAATACAGCATATTTTCTTAATTGGCACACCCGCTACTACTTTGAAGCAAAACCACCCGCAATATTCATGTATACATATTTCCAGTGGCCAGGGAGCTGTAGGCTCTTGTCAATCATTTATCAATAATCATGTTGTAGCAGGAGGTCTAAATGCAATCTTTCACAAAGGAAAAAGAAATGGCATAATTCATGCTTGGATTAGATTTCACTCGGTTTGTGCTTCTTTGTAGAATTAATCAAGCTTTGCTTCACTATTATGTTTTACACAGTGCATAGAGGGTGAACTAGAACTGAATCAGCACGGCACTTGAGCAAGGCACTTAATTTAAACTGCTTTTGTAAATATTCAGCTGCATGCATTGACGACATGGAAAAGTGTGAGCTATATATTCCTACTTGATAAGGACGTGTAAGCAATAAATGAGCAATAAAATTATGTACTTGAAAATTAAGGGGAGTGAGAAAATGTTTGGTGAGGCATACCATGCATAATAGACTAATAGATGATCCTTACAGGGCTAATTAGGGAATAATTTGTATGTCCAACCAAACACTTTCCTTCAGTTTAGTTTTTGTAAGAGGGCTACCCTTGGAGCCTTGTTAGTACAGGCAATTACTGTGAAACACAAACGCACACTGATCCCAAAGGTGCTTCGCTAACAAGATTTAACTTCCTCGGTTGACAAGACTGAGCACAGCAAGGTGACACAATGCAGGCCTTTTTTGCTCACCCTCCTGATCAGCTACTCTGTTTTAGTTCTGCCGAGGAGGGCATTCAGTCTGACTACTATGGTGTTTAATTTCTTTAAGTAATAAAGGCTACATTTTATTTTGAATCCTTATACAAATTCTTTCATTAACGTAAATGAACACACCAACGTTATTTGTGATGATGTGCAAGAAAGTCTGTCCACTCACGGTCTTCATGCCCACGATGGACTGCTCCACCTTGGTGACGTAGGTGACGTGGTCCTCGTTGGAGCGTAGCTCCCTCTGCTGGATGCGTTCGTAAATGCCCACCACCATCTCCCGCGGGATGTCTGCCCCGTCGTCCACCCCTGGGGGAACACAGAGGACACATTTATGTCTATCTGTCTAAACAGTATATACAGATACATCTCTCCTACTCTCTCTCTCTCTCTCTCTCTTGCTGTCCACATATTTAACCCAAGTTGCAGCTGATATCTTTGGATTTCTTTCTGAAGTCACCTTTAGCTGCATCCTCTTTCCCTTTCTTTTTGGGAATAGGTGGGGAATAGGTTTACACTCATCTGGCTCATCTTGCACCAGTTTCTTTTTAATTATCATCTTTCTAACCTTGATCTTTGCTTTTTTATGTTGCTTAGGTAAATTTTTCTCTGCCATATGTGTGTGTGTGCGTGCATGTGTGTGTGTGTATATATATAATGCTCCACAACACACAGCAGACTGAGGAACTACCTTTGTTCTGCTCAGGACCTACACTGGAGTGAGGATACCAGTGTGAATAATTTATACTTTATTTGAACAAACCTTTAGGCATGCAACCCACTCACTTTGTTAGTGAAAACCTTATGAAAATCATAAGGGTAACTCAACACCTTAGCCTTGTGAGACCGCTACTCTGTGAAGTCACACAGGCATCCACAAGCAGTAAAAGAAACATGATGAAAGTGTCCACGCCAACCCTGCAGCATGGACCTGTGACCTCTCGTTACCACTGGGTATATAAATTACTGTCACACCAGCAGTTACAGACCACGGAGCGATGTTATATCCCTCTGTGACATCTCCAGCAGAATGTGTGGGTGGAACTATTCTTGTTTCTTTCATGGAACCCAAAATGTGACTCCTTGCTTTGGCAGAGAATGCAGTGCACGTCTCCTGGTCGGCCTCTCTCCAAGTCAGAGAGTTAAAAATAAAACCAAACGAACCGGAGAAGGGGGAAGGTATGCAGATGTCTTCACTTACAAAATATGGACAAACATTTCACTTGCAGAAATGCATACTAATGCATATTTCATGCATGTACGCACACGTGAGCACACACACGCAGGCACGCACGCACGCACACACACAGACACACACACACACACACACACACACACGCACACACACACACACTTGAACACTTGGAGAAACACAGTGAAGAAGTGCACAAAATTGCCCCCTCAAATCTTCATGACACAAAACACACACAGACAGCTTCACCAGGACTCTTAAATTACAGCTAAGTTTTCGTATTTCAGAAATAAATCTTTTAAAGCAGACGGCATCAAACTCTCAGCATCATTTCTCCGGAGACACCTTATCACCGCATCTTTGATGTTGTTTTTTTGTTCTTTTTCTTTCCCCTCCGTGGGCGTAAATGAGGCGACGCTGTGAGCGGAGGACTGCTCATTGTCAGCAGGAGGCCCGCTGGGTTCTGCTGTCCCCGCCGCCTGGAAAGGTCACGGCGTGTGCCATGCTGGCAGGGGCGTGGGGGCCACGCGCAGGGCCACAATTAGAGACAAGACAGCGCGGCGCGGCGCCTCTCCATCACCCTGTAAACACGTTTCTGCTCAACGGGAAAACCATTTAAGGTATTCCGTTTCGGAGCGGCTCTCTGTTGATTAAAAACCGAAGGGGTGGGGGCGAGGATTAGACAGTAATGGAATGAAGGTACAACAAAAACAAGATTGTCTTCTACCCCTCAAAGCAGAGATAAAAGGGATGAAAATCTCCTTTAGAAACGGCCTCTGACTAGCATTTGTTAAAACACACTATAGCGGAAGGTTCCTGGGAGCCTCCAAACTACTAGGGGGTGTATGTGTGTGTTCGTGTGATGCAGGTTGTTAAAGGAACCTTAAACAAACTGGGAGGTGCATATAATTATATATAATACATCTATGACCTGGTTTAACAGAATTGCTCACTCTAATTAAACATTCCAAGGTTACTGTGTTAGCTAAGGAGGTCTGGCATGAGGCTTTCAGATAGCTGTTAGGAAGAAGGCCAAACAGTAATATCTGAGATTAGGTATTTGTGGATATCATATATGCCGGAGCAATGTTTTATGAATACAGACAATATTCCATCTGTGTCACAGTCTCCTTTAAAAAAGAATCTTAGGGTCACTGCATAAATAGAACTTTTACAGAAATTGCTTCATTGTTACTGTGGCCTTGAACAGCTTTTGGAATCACTGCCACAACTTGGAAGAATATGACAAGGTCAAAGGTCAGTGAGAGAGCACTCGGAGATTAGCAGAGGTCAGTCAGTGCATAGGAGTTTCTTTGGAGATATCTGTAGCTTGAATATTACATTATTCAAGGTACAGAAATATTGTATTGTAGACTATACAGACTATACACATGGCTCCCGGTTTCAGATATTCCTCTTTAAAGCAGCGCTGAGACTCAAAAGAAAGGCCTTTGCTCTTAAGTTTAAAATTACATACCAATTTGGTTCACTTGCAACTATTTTGAGAAAAAAAATGTTTTTATATATTTCTTCTCTCAATCTGTTTGTGATTTACTTGAAGAGATTTTAAAGTGGTCAAAGGTGTGACACAACACAGTGCAATATAAGAAACAGGAATTCACTGTCTTAGGAACAGCAAACGTTTCAAAACTCTTTTCTTTCATCTCCAGTGAGGGTGTCCCCCGAGACCTTCAACACAGAGGTTCCAGACAGGGTGGGGGATGGGGGTGGAGCAGAGACATCCTTGTACTAGCGCCTCATTTGATGTCTCTGCTTTAGGAGTTACAGTCACCTCAGCGACCTCACCTAGACGTAGTTGCCTGAAGTCACTGCATCGAAGCCATTTAAGAGGTC
This sequence comes from Megalops atlanticus, assembly GCA_019176425.1. Lineage (NCBI taxonomy): Eukaryota > Metazoa > Chordata > Actinopteri > Elopiformes > Megalopidae > Megalops > Megalops atlanticus. Next base: position 15,123,702 of record CM032897.1, read on the forward strand.
AAGCCTCACAACATGTCCTTTTATTGGCTGACACCTCCTCGTCTCTGCCTCTCCACTCTTTCCCCCCCTGCCAGCCAACGGCAGCCTGTTCATCTAAACCTTGACGCATTAGGATAGTCATTGTGAGCGGAGTGATAAAACAAGAAAAATTAGATCAGGCGCCGCAGTGTTTCCAAATACGGCTGACATTTCTACACCGGTTTCATTAGGTTAGCACACACTCGATTGATATTCATTAACATTTGTTTCTGTCTTTTAATTGTGTTTCGCCCACTCAATTAGACTGGTAAGTGATATTACCGAGATGCTGTTCCATTAACTGTACCCCTATTCCGAGAGATGAGGGAAACGGATGAGTGTGAGAGAAAGACAGAGGGAAAGTGAGAAAGAGAGAGCGAGAAAAGGAGCAGGCAGGCTATTAGTCTGGATATTCAGGGACTCACAGAACATGCCAATAACTTAAAATTCAAATTATTCAAAGATGCAAACAATGATCAATTTAATCAATGTTCAATTTAATCAACTTCTGAAGACAAACATTGAGGAATTCATTAAATATATCCATTCTATTCTGATCCATTTTACTGACTCTTTTAGGAAATGAGAAATGCGCAAATCGATTGCTCTTAAAATGATACATAGTGATTAAAAAAAAAATCAACCATTATCTGTGACCTTGCTTGACCTTTCCATTAAACATAGTGTTTTTTGAATTCAGCCAATGACCGGGCTGCCCGGTAATGTCATCTAAGGTTGGTGCACTCTGATTAGCCTGTCACCATGCAGCCTCCAGACATAATATAGGCTCAGTCTACCACAGCTCACTCACTTTTGACAGATTTCACAAAATGTCACAATGTTAATATTCAAAAGCAGAATCCTTCCCATTAGGGTCACTGTCTGTGACACATTTAGTGTTTAACTGATTTGTATCACCACTCATCGCTCCATCACTGTACGTATCAAGGCTTGACTAATCTTCTGAAGGGCACACAGGACTGTTCTGTCATTGTCGCTTTTATCCCTTGCCCTTGACAATTATCATTTAACATGTATATCTAAATGAAGCATGAAGATCATTTTTCATGCTTTGGTTAAAAATATATATATATATATATATCAAAAGCTCTTTGAAAATGAACCAAAGTGAAAGTGTTTCATTGGAAGTATCAAGCACACACCAAACCAATGGGGGACAGATTCATAAATGCCTGTTGCATCCAACCAAACACTTTTCATGGGTTTACCAGTAAACAACTTGTACAACTGTGCAAGCTCTTCTACAGTACTTGAGCAGGACATTACATTGTTGGCTTTTTGCGGACGCTCTTATACAGATCAACCTACATAGGTTACAATTTTTACAAGTCATCCACCTACACAGCTGGATATTTACTCAGGCAACTCTGGTTTAAGTATCTTGCCCAAGGGTACAGCAGCAGTGCTGCAGTGGGAATGAAACTAGCAACCTTTCAGTTACGAGCCCAGCTCCTTACCACTCTGCTACACTGCCGCCCATACATTAACACAAACCAGAGCACTCTGACTTACCTCTCAGATTGCGGATGAAGTCCTCCAGCATCATCTTGCGGTCGGGCTTGATGTTGGGGCTGTACATGTCTGTGTTGAGGAGGATGATGGCGAAGGCCAGGATGAAGATGGTGTCGGGGTTGTGGAACTGCTGCACCACGTCCGGGTTGCACATGCAGTAACGCTGGCTGTGAACAAGGTAGAGAGAGGGGAGGAGAGGCCAACAGCAGTGAAGACCAGTTTCCACATCCTCACAATATGTCTGCCAAAAAAACAAGATCCCACCTTTTAAAGGGCCGGTTGGTGAAAACAGCAAAGCAAACAGCAAACATGAAGTAAAGGAGGAATGCAACTGAGATGAGATGAACATGTAAAAGGATGTTTTGTGAAAATGTATAGCACATGGCTTCATAAGGTACATTGTATACAGCATGATAAATGTAGTTAAATAAACTACTTATGCACAAAGGCAATATCCTTCTGACATCCACTGGTTCCGCTAACATAATAGGAATTCATGTCACACATCACATGACCTATACCTGAATTTTGGCATGGTTGGATTTTCCACCCTGGAGACAAACCTTGCCAATATGTGACCTCTGGAACCAATCTAGGGTACTGTTCCAGAAATGGAATGGAAATGAGAAAGCACTCTACAGCCGGTGCTCAATCCAGCTACCATGTACTCTGTCCTTTGAGTAACAAATTTAATCAGATTTTTACTTTTTCCTGCTTACACTGCACTGTTAGGTTATTTCAGCGAATGCCATACTCATGATGTTGAAAATGTGCCAAAAAATGGAACTTTCTTTGTCACTCAGTTTGTGGACAAAACACATACAGACGCCATTAGACTGAAGAGAGGTCTAAGCTCCAGGTCTGGAATGACTGCCTCTCTTATCATTTTTCATGTCAGTTTCTGAAGTGCTTCTATCAGCCCCATTGTCACTACATTACTAACAAAGCACATTAAATTGTGCTAAGTCATCTTCAATTGGCCAGTAACTAAATCATCAGGATCTCACAGTGTGTTCAGGTTTTGTACAGTGCCATTGTGTGCTGTTTGGACAGAGTGGGCTTTTTAAAATAAGCTTTCTGTTCCACTTGATACATGTATTTTTCTGTTGCTATTTAACAAATGTCATAGATCGTCAAAGAAATTATGTTACTGTTACCCCGCGGCAGATGACAATGTTTTATGAAATATTTCATTAATGCAGTGGTAGACAAGCTGTGCTGGATAATTTGATGGTTCCAGAAAAAAATGTTTATGTAAACTAGATAGCAAATCATTTTACCTTTTAGAAAATACAGTACAACAGTAATAATGAACAATAGAAGTTATGACTACTTTCAGATAGAAACTCTGAATGTTGGTAATGACTTTGGCAGTTGGTCATGACCTTGGTTGAAAAATCATTGTTTCCATTGGTAACATCCCTGAACCACTTTGATGAGTAAATTTTATTTGAGGTGGAAGAATGAATGGAAATGTACCAAATGAATAATGCAATAGAGCAAGACTCTGACATCCTACACCTTCAAACAATCCCAAGATTGTTCAACCTCCTGCTCATTCTCCTCCATAGGCTGTTCCAGGACACAGAAAAATTCAAGTGAAAAGATGACAGATGCTTTAATTATGAAAACATCTTCAATCTTTAATTGCCTTTCCAGAGCTCTTGTCAAAAAAATGAAGCTGGTGTCAAAAAAATGGGCGAGCAGATTTTGGTGATTAAACAACATACAAAAAATGGCTTCCGCTATGTTCAGTGTCTGTCTGTCGATATTTTCCTCTCCTGTCAGACAGGAATGTGATCTGTACTGTACAGTAATTCCTTCATCGATCACAGGGGGGGTTCACAAAGGCTGTGCCTGCATTGTAGCATTCAGACACACACATACACACATGCACACACATACTTAGACACAGATGCAATCACACAGATGCAATCACACAAATGCACATGCACGCAGATAAACACACAGACAGGCTACTTCTAAGGAATAATTAAGGCCTTAAAGTAGGTCCTTCTCTACTGAGGAGAACACAGACAGATGAGGGGTGCACGTGAGTCTGTCCTCTCTGTTGTGACCCTTGCAGACTCTCAATCTGCCCACAGTGTTTTCCAGTCTGAGACAGCACTCCATTCACACCGAACCAACCGCCCACTAGCCATTATAATTCCCATACTCCCCCACCTAATCATGCTGATCAGTGCAATCAATACATATCATTAGGACCAAGCACTGCAAATTCAAACAGGCTTTGTTCTTTTATTCTATAAAATGAACACAGCCTTTCTTACAAATAGTGTTTTGCGTGCACATCCTTTTGTGTGCTCTCATAGTGTAACGGCCTTCTGCTTTCAGTTTCATTAAATGCAATTGCGCTTTTGTATCTCTGTGGTACATGAGAGAATATTAATAAAATACAGACAATGGACTCGTTACATTTTACAGTGCTTTATGAAAAGAGCTCAGGAGCTATATGCATCTCAAAGAATCCTGCTACAAACAGAGAATAGTCATAATGAGATGACATAAAGGTCCAAAGTGTTTACACTAGCAAAGGTACTGTCTGCATTGTGAGGTAGTGCATCTTGAGTAACCTTGTTGTAGTATTTGTTGTTCAATATTCCAGAATATATTAAATGAAAGATTGCAGTTGTATTACCTAGTAGTCTAGGTAAAATAATATTTTTTACCTGGTTGTTGTAGTCTTATACAGCACATTTACAGGTATTAGTGAATTATCTCCCATTAAAAATATTGCTCTTTCATGAATATGTTTCTTTAATGTTTCTTTAATTCCTTCTTTCTTATGTGTTTCTTTAATTGACTTGATTGTAAAAACTTGATTGTTTTCACAATTTTATTAAAATATTCCAATGTGGATTTTATAACATTGAAAACAAGACAGACATGCTTTAACTATATCTATTTTAAATAGTTAACATGGTTTATTTATAATATAAATTATCATAAGCATCAGTCCAATGAGGAAACACCTGGGTGGTAGAAATAACAGCAGGTCCCTGCAGATACTGCAGTGGTCATTACCCAGCTTATATAACCAAAGAGTCTTTTTCTTTCACTTCTCTGTGATTAATTGTCTTTAAATATTAAGAAAATGTCTTTGAAACTCTGCTACTATAACTAAACTGTCAAGGTTAAGCTTCCTCCTTGCTGCCAGAAAATCTACAGTAAAGAATGGCCTATTTTGAAGAGTAATTACAGCGCTTATACAGCAAAGTCATTTAAAGGATCGTCTCTTCTCAAGTAGTGTGAAGGCAGCTCGCCCTTTTGAGATATTAGGCGATACTAAAGCAGGCTCTTTAGCGTGGCCTTACTGTGAAAGACTGGGAAATGAATCAAGGCAGCCTGCGTCCAGTGCACCAAAAAGCCACTGTAAATAGCTTGCTTGCTTTATATTGTATCTGTGATTTGTCTTATTCTACAGGCTATCAGTGAGATGCATCTTGAAAGTTAGCAAAACCTAGCAGGCCACTGCTAAAGAAATAACTTTTTTATATTATGCATGAGTCCTCTCGTAGCGTTATCTAGCTAGCACAATAAAAGAACTACTGAAAGAATCAGAAACAAGGCAGAAGTCTAATGCAAATATTTTTACATTCTTATCTTAAGAAAGAAGCTCTCCAATCCCTGGGCATTCACGCTGTATGGAGGCCCTATGAGAACAGTACCACTGATCCCGGCATCCACAGTGAAACTTGCCTTGCCTGAAGGCCCAGACTCCTGGTGCACAAAGTTCAGACACACCCCTCACAACCCCCTGACCAATCAAAATCTGGTGTCACCACCACCAGCATAGATAGAGATAGAGTGCATTAAGACTGAGGGAACCGGACTTGTTGACAAGGGATTGCAGGGTCAAGTCTAGGGAAAGGCCCTGCTGCTGTACCCTAGAGTGAAGGGCTTAATTAGAACCACTCCAGGAGACACCCGGCAGCATGAATAGATAAGGTTTTAACACGTAAATTATGAACATCTCAGTGAAGTTGGGTAACTGCATAAATAATCTGATGTAACAACAAGCCCTGAATCTATACTTGGTTACACTTAATGGGAGTAAAGTTTAATGAACACTTTATATTACATATATTGCTGTTTATATACTGTTGGATCTATAACTTAAAACTGAATTTTGATAATTACATAGTTAATTACAAGACATTTATAATCCTAGTATAACAGGCTGTAAAGGTAGATTCTAATCATTTATGAGATTTTGATTTTATCCCAGCCGTTAAATTTCTGGAGCCAGATGACTGTTCAGAGTGCTGTGATTCACCACGAGAGGCACTAAGGGAAATCATCTCTCACTCCTTTCAATCAGCGCCAGTCAGGTGCTGGGGAACGCTTCCAAGGGGTTTCCACATTGTCCGGTGCTACGATTTAAGCACTTCTTTCCGCACCCTGGACCATACTCGCAGACTTATCTCAGAGCCTGCCGTCCCACGGACCGAGCGGGCGAGATTAAAATCAGAGCAGAGCGAGCAGGCCACTAGATACTCATTTCAGATAGCATCGGATCTGGGGAGAGAGAATTTATGATTCAGGGGATGTGTATGTGCGCTGCAGATAAAATCAGATCTGGGAATGGTGAATTTATCATTGGAGTTATGAAGTAGAAACGAGAAATGTTAAACCCATTCTGTTGCAGTTCTGCAGTGAAAATGAGATGATCAGACGGTCCGCTGATGTAAATGGTTTAGCTGACGCTAAGTCTCTGATGTTGGTGATTTACGGAGCAATGTGAGAACACATAGCTTAGCTGCCACTGGTTTGCCAAGGGAACCTATTCCTGGGGCTAACGGTGAGCAGTCTGGGGGCACGTGTGTTCAGTCTGGGCCTGAAGTAAGAGGCATAGCAGAAAGGTGAATCTCTGATTCACAGATAACCCGGGCCTTAGGCCTGGGTGGGGCTGAAAGGTCTTTTTCACCCTGACTCAAAATGACAGGCCTCCGGTGAGCGCACCGCAGACCAGTATTATGAGTGTGAGTAAATCTACCACTCGGCAGAGCAGCACAGATCAGGGCCACTGAGCCTTGGTCCTGGAGGGCCATCCTCTCTAAAGTCTTTCATTCCAGCCAGGCACTTCACCGCCCGATTGAAGTGAGCATTGTACTCCCAGTTCTGAAGGAGTTAGCTGTTTAAAGAGAGTTGGAAAGCCTGATTTCAGCCTTCTTGGAAAAGCAGTGAGTATCCCTGGCCTTGGTGCTGGGCAACCCTCAGCATCCTTACTCTCTTCTCTTCATATCGAACTGTGGCTGAAGCACTGTCCCAAGTGAGTCCTAGAGGTGGCCATATAATGAGCTTCAACCATGTGTGCCTTCATATGACCTTGGCCTATGGATATCCTTTGTTTTTCTGACAGGAGAGTCGTACCCTTTTAGAGCATTCTCCAGCAAATGTCGCCACACTGTAATCACACCATAAGCAGACCCATGCTATTGTATGTGAACAACTGTTTGTGTCAGGCAAACAAAATAAATGATGTTCCATTAGTCATTACATGCCATTTTCCCTTGCTAATTGGAGAGAACTTGCACAGGTCCATTGTGCAAAAAAATATGCAATATAATGCAATGTTTCCTTTGACAGCACAGTGAGTAAAACATTAGTCATGCACTGCAAGCTCTGGACATTTCTGGGAAATTATTCAAGTATTATTCATTTATTCATAAAATCATTTCACGTTAATAAATGGACTGCCAAAGGTACTCTGGCTTACTCCCTCTGATTCATAAATACATCGAACTGGCTGGTGGAAAATTCAGGCCCATTGAATGTGTTAAAATCACATACATCAACATGTTACTAGTGCTCTGACTGTTTCAATAAGCACACATCTTCAAAGGCTTGTTTAGCTGCCATACCTGAAGTAAATACAAAGTTTGCTTTTAACTTGAGGTAATATTTCCGAGTGTAATAATCTTCTGAGTGGAGTCTGAGAGTGAGATCCCTGAGCCTTAGGGTGTTTTAAGTGGACGAATGCTAAGGCAGAAACTTTTAATTGCTTACACCTGCCGTTACTGCCATTTCACGGCAATTATTTGCTTGAGAGATTAGTGCTTAGAGTGTTACGGAAAGTAACCACCATCAGCGCCACTACTGCCTCTGACAGGCAGGCTCTGGGAATGAGCTCCGTGGTCTAAACAAAATACATTTCAGATTCATGACTTGTAAATTGGTTCATATCTTGATTGAACACAGCCCTTTGATTTGGGAAAATATATTGCTGAGGTATATTTTGCATGTGCAGACAAATAATTCATGAGCTGGTACTCAGTCTTCCATCCATTCAGTGCACATTTCCTGGATATATGAGTAGTGTTCACTGCAAAAATGTCACTGATAAATAGCAAATAAGCGCTGACATGTTGATGAATTTTGAACCCTTTTCAGAAAGGAAGAAAATATGTCTTTCTGTATGAAAGCACACAAATACAGAGCGTTCATTATACAATATGTCCGTTCCTATTGGCCAATTTTTGTTTTCAGACTTTCAAGCATTTTTTTTTTTTTTGCTCTGAGACATCAAAGGCATCCGAGAGGGAGAGGAGCTGCCTGAAAGGGCCTGGGTTACATAACTGGGATTATTTTTAAACCAGCTGTACTTTCTTATCTGATGTTTGTCTCTGCGCTGTGTGCTGCAGAATGCCAGCTGCCAGAGAGATCTGTGTTTACCGTGGCCTTTTGCGTTGTCACTGATAAGCTGCTGCTTTTTAAAAAATGACCTGAAGACAATTGTCAAATAGATTAGGTGTTGATGGTAGCATCACTGCGTCTGCAGACATTCCTTTACATGGGATACATTGTCCTCAAACCTTCCACCCCCCAATCGGTGACCTCACCTGAAATCCACCTGGGGGAGAAGGAGGAGGTGAAACAGGTTCACTACACCGAAAGTCCTGTTCCCAATTTGGTAAGACCAAGCCCTCAACCGTCTCATGCCAGGTAGTTGAATGTAACATGACCAGAACCGCCAGAGGGGGGAGGGCTCTCACCTGAAGGCCTCAATGAGCCTTTCCACCTTCTGTGCCTCGCCCTGAACCCGGATGTGGGCCTGGAACTTCCTCAGCGCCTCGTCCAGCTCCATCCCAGAGAAGTCCATCTCGTCCACCACGCAGCTGCGGAGCAAAAGAAGAAGGGGTTAAAAAAAAGGGCGAGGTTAAAGGGTCCCACGGGCTGCCCTCTGAAAACATCAGCAGTGGTGTAAACACTGATCTATATGACTGTACTGGATCAAGAGGTTATGTTTTAGCTTAGGAGCAGCCTTGAGGCAACTATAAGGCTACCTCACCTTGCCTCTGATAAACTAGCAATCAAACAAAGTGTTGAAATTAAGTGATCAAAATGGATTATGGTACCATAAATATGTCACATTGATGGCTTTAAAAGTTATGGATTCCCCCTTAGCTGTAAGGACAGCTCCATACCTCCTTGCCATGTGTTCCTGCGGTAGTGCATGCCATACATTGTTGGAAGCAGTGCAGAACTTCCAACAGGTTCCCACTGTTCTGCTCATGGTTCTTAACTGAATAAGACTCAGTTTACTGTAACGCCCAGCTCATAACCTCAGTGACCTCCTCCTAAAACCTCACACCCACACCGCCTGCGCAGGGATAAGTGGGATTATTCTGTTATCCCTGTGCCTCCAAATTATTTTCTGCCAACATTAATCTGAGGCAAGGCTTGGAATCAATTGTACAGTTCAGGTCAAAAAGCAATACTCTGAGTATGTGTGCACTTTTAAATGTGAGTGAGTAATTCGTTTTGACAACCACCGTAGACAGCTACTGCTAATCTGTGATTTGGCTCTTCAAATTTGTTGGCAGGAATTATTATAGGCTACACTGTTCAATGGATGACGTCAAACACACTCACAAAGAAAAATCCTTAAACACTGCCAGCGTTGAGGAAACAGTCAGTCGACACGCATAACCTGAAGTGGGGTAGCTGTGCTTTTCAGCCTCAGAAAATGGTGAAAAAAATGCAGCACTAAAAAGAAAACTGTAAAAAAGAACCACAAAGATTTCAAAGGTGCATTTTAGAGTTTGATAAAAAAATCATGCTCACAGGCATAAAGCAAAAGCTTTGTAAACAGGTATTTTTATTAAACTCTGAAATGCAACTTTTAAACTTTTGTAGTTCTTTTTGCATGGAGGGTGCAATAATTTTGCTAGAATTAAGGTTTCCTTAATACTAGCACCCCATTTATGAAAAAGACCCTCTATTTTAAAAAAAGACCCTCTCTGGGATTGAGAACATTCTTATTACCATTCCTCAGAAAATGATGACCTGTGGCATAAACTGTGGCCATCTGAAGGTGAAAGTAAGGGCTGAAACTTCTTAATCTCTGTTGCTGTTTTGATAGGCAGTTAGATTTCTTGTAATTTTGGACAACTGGCCCCCCACGCTTGGTTTGCATTTTATTTTGTGGTAAGTGGGAAGGATAGCAATTTGTGGGTAGTGGATAGCAATCTGAGGGGTCCATCACTAAGACCACTAACAGGCATTAGCAAAATATGTCTAATATTCAACAGCCAACAAACCAAACAGAAAATATAGTTTTCATTCTGCATACATGAGCCTGTTTGAGCCTGCTAACTGGGAACCCAGTTTACTGGGACAAAATGCAATTCATTTTTGAAAATAAACTACAGGGGATGAGTTCACCTGAACGTATCAAACACAATTCAACTTAACCTCCCTTGTAGGTCTGACTTATAAATGCCTGCTGCTGGACTACAAGCAAACTCAGGGTTTTATTTCCCAACAGAACCACCCTGGGTGTCCTCTAAGTTTGTGTCCTAATATCTGCATTTCAGCAGAGGACACCGTCACCGAGTGAAGTCAACCTGAAGAATATTCATTATGGGAAAAGATGTGCCTGTTCCCTTCTGGGTCATTACCCTGCCCGGATTTTGAGGCGTTAGCAGCACACAGGCGCTCGCGGTATCTGTCAAGTCTCTCAGTGATTCCGAGATGCGATCCCTCAAAGCAGAAATTGTACACATGGGTGTACTAGATGTACTGTGTGTGCCTGATTTAATGCTAATCATTTCAATTACCAGTGTTATGGAATTCTAGGCACAAAAGAAGCATTTCTATTCACCTAAATGGGGATCCAATCAGCACCATTTTCAGGTTCCAGTATAAAGAGCACAAAACAACACACTATTTTCATGTTCTACCTGAGTACTCTTGCTTGGATGCAAGGCCCTACATACTGTAGTGTATTAATGTACAATGCAAAGTAACGTCTCACCCATTCACTGAAGCATCAGATATAATGTAAATGAATGAAAAAAAATGATGAAAGCAAAGTAAAATGCAAATGCATTACCAACATGACTGGGTGTTTTCAATTATTCATGTCAAAACTATTATTATGTAAACACTGCTTGCCACTACTGATGGAACAAGCAGAGAGGGTAAATAGTTCGTGGTAGAGTAACTCTCCATCTATGTGTCACTCGTTGCACAGGGGAGAAGAATATTTTAAGGACCCTCGGCGGGGTTCTTTGCGGAGCCGTCCCTCCGAATGCTATTGTAGTCTCCCTCGCCGAGGTGACAGAGAGACCCAGGTGCATTTAGACGGTCGGTGATGTAGAGACACAGAGCCCAGACTGAGTGCTGTCACCCACAGGGTCTATGGGGAGCAGCGGAGGGGGGGTGGCAGGGGGGTGAGGGGGGCCGACAATGACACAAATACGCCTGTAGAGGATAAGAGATCCGCTCAGCCTCGACATGCTGTTTCGAAAGCAGCACGACCCCTCGGGCAGCAGCACACTCAACGGCGTGTCTGTACGGAGGCCTCCACATGTGACCGCTCCCATTTCATTACAGTCCCGCTAGGAATGCAGCGCAAAAATAAAACCCAAAGAAAGCAAAAGCAACAGCAACAGCAAAAACACAAACAATCATGTACACAGTTGGGTTTACCTAGCACCTCGTGACAACATGTTGGCGTAAAACATGTTGACAGAGCGGCTAATAAAGATCGTGGTGAGAGATTATTTGAAAGATAACAGCGCATTTTGGTGACAGCACCTAGCCAGGGTCGCTTGTTTTTCTGGATGTTTGTAATGATGTGTGTGGAGGTGCCCTCACTGGGTCCTGGCCAGGCCCCTCCTGCACCTGCTCTGAGATGCATAGGGACCGTGGACAGCATCCTTCCAATCCACACTGCAGAACTGTGAAGACTCTAACTCTCCCCTCTGCAAGAGCATCAAACACACTGCGCAATAGAATATATTCACAAAAAAGAGCATCAAACACACCTGTAGGTGATGGGCAACCAAGAGCACCTGCAGCTGGTTGTTCATTAGAGGAGAATAATGACTGTCCTGGACTAATCCTACACAGCTCCCTACTTGGAAGGTCCGACCTTGTTGAAGGGAAAAGCCTAAAACTAACAAAAGAATGTTTTTTGGTGTTTCTTTGTTTTATGTAGTGCCAGCTGGTGGCTGAAAGCTGTAGGCCTACCTGTGAAACACCTCAGAATTGGCTTTGCTCTCCCTAGCTGGGAGTAATGGTTACATACGGTTACACTAAGTACAGCCTCCAGACTCCTGCCTGCACCACAGTATATCTGGAACTTAAATCCTGCACAAGGCTTGTTTCTTTAGTCAATATCAAAACTGGACAGGCTTAACAGATGGAATGGGGTAATCACTGGAGAAGACACGTGCAATCCTAATAAGCTGCCATAATCCTACAGTGAAGAACACGATGGGGAAAAACATTGATGGTCACATGATGGGAACATTTATTTCCTCCCCCTTTCTGATTGGCTGGGAGAGACTAATGGCGTCAATGAGACGCATATCACTTCAGTATGAGACCAGACTCAAAATGCTCAGAACTTATTTGCCCCCTTTACCGTATCTGCTGCCTCAGAGCTCTCTCACACATTTCACACAGTTCTGTAGATAATGTATCCTTGAAGATGAGCAATGATTAAATTATTTTTCTCTTGTATCTTGGCTTGGAAGGGCTAAATTTGAGAAGATTACTAAAAGCCAAATGTACATAAGACTACTAACACGAAATGTCCATCCAGAAAGTACTGATTAAGGATTAATAACAACCGCCAGATTTCTATCACTGTAATAATAATGGAGTCCCTGGATAATTTAGACAGTTTTTATGCTGCAGCCATGTAAAGTGCAATTGGGATTTAGAACAAGCCATAGCTCCATTAACAAAAATGAGCTTGCTGACAGAGGAAGGGGACAGTGGAAAAGCAACACTAAAGACATCTGTCCAATTCAGCAGCATTGGCAGCGTGCAGCTATTGGAGTCCATCGGTCTCTGCAGGAACAAAGCGGCCGAGGGACATGGACACTCCGCCGAGCTGCATGCCGGAGACTTCCATTATGCGCTGGACCGGGGCTGCTCTCAAGCAAAGAGCTCATAAATGATGGAAGAGATTGTGAGGGGTGGGAGGGTGGGGGTGGCGGGGGACTCATGTGTCTGCTGTTAGCTGATGGATGACTTCGCTCCCGCTCTCTCTCTCTCCCTCTCTCTCTCTCTCCCTCTCTCCCCCTCTCTCTCTCTCTCCCTCTCTCTCTCGTTCCCTTGTTCTCTCATCGAGCTGTCATGACTCTAATGAAAAGCCATGGAGACGTCACGTGATTGCAATTTGCATAATAGCCGCCCGCCACCACAGGGTCCGCGCCCTTGGCTGATTAGCCTCTTAATCAGTATGTTTGGCAGGTAACACGCGTGTTCTCACGTTTGTTTTTTACGCCGAACGCCTTGATTAAAATACATGATGGAACAGCGTTTGTCAGGAGGGCTGATGAGGAAACTGCAAGCTAACCAAACCCTCCCTTCTCCCCACAAACGGAGCAGACTACTCAAGTATGACACCGTTCCTCAGAGAGGCTGGCTTTGAGAATGCGCGAGTCAATAAGGTAAATCAGAGTACGGGCACGCCGCCACGCTTTTTATTTATGGGGAAAAAAGAGACCCCTAAACTTAAATGCTTCCTTTAAACTTCAGCCAGCAGCACTGGACCCACTCCGGCATGCTCGTGAAGCTCGCAGACCTGTCTCTAAGCCCTGCGACATCCCATTCCAAACACTAGCGTGGAAATCAAGGGGTGCCCTGAGGGAACCCGAGCTGCGCTGTTCCAAAGGTGCGGGAACAGCGCTTTTTGGGTAAGCAGGGGAGGGAGAGAGGGAGTGCAGGGGAGGCATGGGGGGCAGGGCTGAGAGCAGTGACCTGTTTCGGTGCGCTGGGCTCTATCACGCTGCACTACAATTCACAACACCGCATGCAAATACTTGCATGCCCACACACACGCACACACACACACACACACACACACACACACACACACACACACACGTGTACTGAATTATGTAACCTTCCAGCTTTATAACTGTGTCACATTGCAAAAAAAATGTAGCAATGTAATATACGAAGCATAATGAATGAAGGAATGAAGCATAAAGATGCATAAGGATACCTGATAAATTGAATAAAGGCATTTTGACACCTGAATCATAAAACACACCTTGATCCGCAGCAAGAACAAGAGGACAAGCAGGCGCTTCATTCTGTATTCAGTGCAACGCGGGTGACCTAAAGCACTCCGTGTGCTCCGTCAGGAATGCAATCCCATTTACAGTGACCTGCCCTGAGAATAATGTGATCTGGGACGGCCGCAGTGGGAGACCCCATTTCACCGGAGAAAATAATGCAATTCAGGGAGATAAGAGCACCCTCCAATTTAAAAAAAAATAAATAAATTTTTACTGGCCGCAGCTGGCCCGCCTTCCTCCAAAGGGGGAGTATATTTCTGTGTGCGACGGAAAAAAAAAATCTTTGGCTGACTAAACGTTCAGTGCTGCTTCATCATAAACTGACAGTTTCTGATTGCCTTTACCAGAGGCCATGTGTCAGCGCTCACTGTAAGATTCTTCGAAAAAGAAATTTGAATACGCCACCACCTCCAGTCCAAAATCCTATTTGTTTCGAACCACATAAATAATTTAAACTGAACCAGTGCGAAAATGCATAAACACAGCTGTGTATATTTTAAAACAATGCATCATATTCTGTTGATCTGTTTAGAGAGCAACTGAGCTCGCTCTGTGAGAAAATGAAACTCAGATAAAATCTGCCTTTTAGGGGATATTGATTTGGTGCACGTTAATGTCCAATGAAATACTTTTCCTGCGGATGATTTTCAAATATTTATAGAAAACCTCATGAACCTCAAGCTCCAGGTAGATATACAGTGCATGTTAAAGGGCAGGAGTGAGGTAAAGGACATGAGTGGCACAGAATGCCACTTTGAGGGAACTTTGAATCCTTCAGGCATTGTGGAGAAATGATATTGTCCCTTCAGCCTCTTCAGCTAAAACCTAGGTTCATTACCTAGGCAGCACTGACTAGGCTTGAGCCTTCAAATCTGGGGCAGCAGTGTGTCATGGTGTTTAAGGAACTGAGCTTGAAACCATAAGGTTGTAAGTTCAGTCCCCAGTTGGGCCACTGCTGCCGGACTGACCCTTGGTTGAAAACAGACATTTGTGAAGCCAAATAATAAAAGCAACTGAATCATTGCACTGCACGGCATCGCATTGTATTGTATTGTGCGATAGTGTTTAATGGAAGATATTAAAATTCTTTATTATTGCATATGGTTATGTGACAGCTGAATGCCCTTTAGCACAGCAATGGACCCTGTCATCACATACGGTCACAGAGGGAAGGCTGACGTCACAGCCAATGCCCTTGCTGTATTTCAGCGGAGGACTGAAAAAGCTTTTCAAAGGGAGAGAGGAGAACGCAGGAGCGACGACTCCCGTGCCAGTCAGCCGTCCGCCCGGGCCGAGGCGGGGGGCCCTCACGAGCGGAGCCTTTCAAAGGCATCACGGTAAATCAATTATAATGACCTTTCTCAAACAGAGCCACGCGCTCCCTGTTGACAAATCCCTTTCAGGAGCGGGGATGGTGCTGACGGCTCAGAGGCGCCCGAGAGCGCCTGATAGGTACATCAGGCCCGTCCCCGGCAGGATTAAATAATGTGAACGTTTTAAAGCGCTGATCAACAGCTCCTTTTAAAACGGCTCCGGGCTTGCTTGTTTTCAAAATAGATCTTCATTTTGTCAGCCCTCCGACACTAGGCCGGGAGCAGCCGTAATGCACACCCCTCACGGACCAGTGAGGCACAGGTCTGAGATCAGCTTCTGAAATGGAGCTCACGGATTCCCTGCTGCTGTCACAGTTCCGAGGCCAGAACAAATGCCCTCACAGGAATATTACAACACAGCCACGATCTGATTAATTGCCTTGAAAAACAACTGACTTAAAGGTAAACACATACAATAATTCATAAAACTGTTCTTGGAATGGCATTTCCTTACTCTTTCTCTTCTTTGCTCTCTTCTGTCTCACAGTCACTCACTCACTCACTCACACACACACACACACGCACCAACACTCCCCTCAGTGGTACAGACGCCCTCTGTCATTGATTTTATCCTTGGTTTTATATGGGCTCTTGGTAGTGTATTAGTTGTGTATACGGGCTGTGGCAAATTGAAACCTCTCAGCTCAGCAGCTGGTGTGATCTAATTAAAAGCAACTTTTGATCTCCTGGGACTCATAAAAGCCAGGAAGGAAAAAAGAGAACAGGTGAGCTTTAATATAGTTCACCAAGCAAAAAACATACTGTTTTCAGCAATATGTTCACTACTAAACACGTAAGAGAATTTCTGTACATCTGAGAATGGCATGTGTATGTTCTGAAATTGTCACTGTTGTAATGTGAGGTTGGCTGTCTTTGTGACTTCCTCTGCACTGATCTGAGATCAGGATTGCTTGAAGAAATGAGGAGGGAGGAATGGTGTGAACACTGATTAGAGGTCAGTGTTGCAGAAGGGAGCCGATGGAAAGGCACTCACTCGAGGACATCTCTGTTGAACTGCTTCTTGCTGTTGCCTAGGAACTCGCCGATCATCTGCCGACTCAGCCCCTTCCTCTGCAGCAGGAAGTGGGCCACGCCTATGGGTGTGTCCGGTATGAAGCCTCTGGAGATGAGGAACTGAATGCCTTTATCTGGGTTCCTGCAGAGACAAGAAATAAAGGTGAACAACTCCACAACACTCGGTCCAATTCCTGCTGATCGTAGGTCAGAAATCATAAAGTGAGCATTCCGTAGTAAGAAAATGAATACTGATCAGAGATCAGTCAGAACAGGGTGAGCAGTCTGAAATGCTGCTACTGTGTCCTTTACAAGGTATCACAAGGTAGCTTTTTGCTCGCCAGCAGGGAGTGACATTCTGTTAGGCTTTCCAAAAGATCTGGGCAACACAGGTTTAATGGTGAACAAAATTCTTTTGAAACACTTGCAGTTTATGTTGACTAAATAGAACACACAAATTGAACCGGCAAACGCACAGGCGGTGACACATTCATATGTATGCCTTGTTAAATTATTACATTCAATAACAATAATTAAAACAATGCCTCACAGTAGAAAGAAGCAGCACACACAGACACAGACTCACAGAATTTAACCTTAGCGCTTGCACATTATTCCAAATAGCTTTCAGCATAAACTGCCCCAGGCTCATCTTAAAAAAAAAGAAATTTACAATAAAAAAGAAAGCAGATGGAATAGCAAATTTCTCTGATACAGTAATGACCCACAGACCACAGTACCGTATACAAATACACAGAAGATTTAATGTATTTATTTCTAGAGAAAAGGCATTCTGCTTCCGGCGAGTGACTGTCCGAAGTCATGTTTTTTGTTTGCATGTATAGATCCGTGCAAGAAAATGATTCACTTAAACACATTACCTCACCCCAAGACTCATGCTTAATCTGAATGTACTATTTATAGCCACATTAACCATGTACCACGGGATCATGCCACCACAGCTAGGAAAGCCTAATGCATATTCCCCACATTCCTCCCCCTTCCCCCATTAGCTTATATAAGAGGGACACGTGCGCCGTGTTTAAAAGGGGACGGCAGGGCACTGCGGCTATCTACTCTGCTCACAGACAGCAGCTGTGGTGCTGAAAGAACAGCTCCCCGCTGCTCGCTGGCTGTCCGCTCGGCAGAGCCGGAGACTCCATTGTGCAGAGGGTGGGTGATCCCCTCCTGGTCTAAAAAACAGAGGCAGCGGTCTGGTGTAGGGGCTAAGGAGCTGGCCGTGTAACCCCAAAAGGGTGCAGGTTTGATCCCTGTGCAGGGCTCTGGCACTATGGTCTTCGGCAAGGTGCTTAACTTGAACTGATTTAGAATATACCCAGCTGTATAAATGAATAATATATATTCGAAAATGTAAGGCTGTCTGCTGAGCCCGTAAGCGCTAATACTCCCAGAAGAGGTCACATTAAATCAAGTCAGTGATTGGCTGAATCAGTCCCTGACTGGAGCAAAATCCTGCAGTCATCTGACTTCAGATCGGTTTTATCTTTTGGCATTGAATTGCTGGGGTCTGGATGAGGGTTGCTTCAGCTGTTCCTAGATCAGTGCTTGGGGGCACTACTCACCCCGGGGAATTGCAAGAATTCTCATTGCGCCATCTGAAGGTTACATAAATGGCGAATGGCTCAATCACGGGTGAAAAGAAGGCGTCACATCCTGGCGGAGGTGCCCCGATGCCATTACTTGCCGCATACTCTCTGACCTCATTCCCTAACGGGAAAAAAAACCTCAAGAGCAGAACAACCTCGACAACCAGGGCTCTGTGCTCCTCCAGCAGCTCCATACAGGGGGGAATTTACTGTTATGTGGGTCCTCAAGTTTGGGTGACCAGGTATCGAAACATGAAGGTGCCACTTGATCTTCCCTGGCGCAAGCCCGGAGGAGACCAGTGGCAAGACGATTTCCTCCCTGCCACCTGTCAGACAAGCCACGGTCCAGACTCACAGCCTTGCAGAGGAAACATTTTGACAAGCGTCTCATGCATGTCTTTACATTACATTTGCATTTCACCAGATGCTCTCATCCAGGGTGACTTAAATAGGTTACATTTTTTTACATGTTGCCCATTTATACAGCTGGATATTTACTGAGGTAATTCTGGGTTAAGTACCTTGCCGAAGGGTCCAGCAGCAGTGTCCCAGTGGGGAATCAAACTGGCAACCAAGTCTTGTTCCTTACCACTATGCTACACCTCCGCCCCACTTTTAGAAAGGAAATGTTTCAACAGGCTGCTTGCGTTTGTCTTCATAAAGGAGCTAAAGGAGAGCTACTCACACTAGTCATTATGAAGGAGATGTTGGAATGAGCAGCTTTTGTTCGTCTTATTGAAGGAAGTGTGTCTGTCTTACCCTCCTGCTTCCTCTGAGTTTGAGCGCTGAGCTTCCACGCTGAAGCACACTCTGTTCATAGTGTATTTGCTTGCTCCTAAGGGACAGACACTTCTGCCCTCTATTCCTGACATGCATTTGCATCCGTGTGCAAGGTTTCGACAGGCTATGATTGTGTGATGTGGCAGAATCCTACTATAACTGGTTATTATAACAGACGGACGAATGATTTTATTTGTTAAACAACGTACCTGAAAATAGTTTCCCGCGTCTGTCTTAGAAACAACTACACTCACCTTGCTGTGTCAGGTTTTAGACAGATCCGGTGCTGCACAGCAGGACAGGGTCCCATTATAATGGACGGATGCATTCCTCCACGGGGTTATTTTTGTTCAAAAAGATGCATCGCAGTGTGAAAGCCCCTGTCTCATCCCATCTGCTCTCGGACCGCGGCGCATGATAATGAACGGAGATAAGAGGCGGAAAGCGGGACGCGGCTCTCCTGCCCTGTGGTCCTCCACCTGCGCTCCGACACGTGCTCCCACACCCCCCCCCCCCCGACCGCGAACTGGACGAGCCACGTCTCCCTGTTTCACGTTCAAAACACCATCCCAGAAACGGGGAGCTGCGTGGTGGTTTAACGTTCCATCTCACTGTAATCTCAGTAAGTGTGACGCAGCCCTGAGACCCTGCTCAGACCCATGACTGGTCAGGCCCTGCTAAGGCCAGCCCCAGAGTTTGCAGACTCAGTTCCAAGGTGGTGTGCTCCCCTTGAACCACTTATTTATGCAGAAATGCTGCAGGGAATATTTAGCTACTTACACAAAATGTAAGTCAGTGAAATCACTGTGGATAAGGGGGTCTCCTTTGCAAATGTGTATTGTTGCCACTGATTTGCTCTCTTTCAGAAATATATATAATTCTTTCTTTCAAGTATGTGCAGACTGTCAACATACCTTGCCTTTACATTTGAACACTGATGCCACATACAGCTGTTCAAGAAAGACCTTCCTCTGCCTGTGTGGTTGCGGTTAAGGAGACTCCTTGGTGGCCCCAGTGCATGCTGGGTCCCCACTGTACTTACATTCCGTGTCCTAGGGATTCTATGGCTGCGGCATCTGCCAGCAGACTAATGAACCGCGTGCCGCCGGTCCATCTACTCCTCTGCTTCCATCGTCTGAGCCTGCAGAGGGTGGCCTATAGTACTCTGTCACAGCTAAATGACCCGCAGTGGACAGGGCTCATTTAACTCCCCTATCTTGGCTGGGACGGGGGGCAAGGTTAATCCCCTGCGTTAATTAAGGCCATTGCAGGAGCCAGTCTTGTGCGTCGCCGGCTCTCGGCCGCACCGGCGCTGGTCACCTCTGCAGCGTATGTTTTATTCAGCGGTTTAAGAGCCGCATGAGCCGCGTCTTATGCGCAAGGGGCCCGCCTTCTCCCGCACTTAACGCTCAGCCGTGAGCTGAATGCTAAACGCCCCTCGGGGCGGCGCGGGAGCAGGGCGGCGATTGGTGCCGGAGACGGCGCGTCCCGAGCGCCGAGGCGGAACGCCGCTGAGCTCTCCTTGAACCCGAGACGGCTCGGGAATTCTGGGTCGCCGTGATGAACGGCCTCAGCTGGATCGAACTGTGTGGTCCGAGGGGAAGCTTTAATAGACGCAGCGAGCCCTTTCGGTAGAAGCGTCTCTCGTGAGCCGAAGCGAGTCCCCCTTCCCATGAGCACTCGCTCCCTTCAAGCAGCGCTGAGGCGCTGGTCTCCGAAGCGCGCTGCCCCCCTGCCTCGTCTCCAGTCTTTCCCCCTAACGCGCCCCAGCTCCGGGACCTCTCCCAGGGGAGAAGAGGGCTATTCCCATTCTGAGCACACTCCCCCCTCGGAATGTTCTCTGCGGAGGACCGCCCCCTTTTGGAAGGCGAGCGCGGGGCCGGCTTTGCCTCGCCGACTCCGGAGACGCCCCGGCGCGTTAGGGGATGAAATGAGACGCGCTCGTCTCATCGCTCTTAATTACCTGTTTCGGGAGAGCGGGCTCCGCCCGACGCGGCTTGCATTTCAATCCGTGGCCCCTCTTCAGGAGCGTGGCCCTCGCTCCCCCCCAGCGCCTCCTCCACCCTCCCCCCCACCCCAATGTGCAGATGCAGTGCAGAGTCACAGGTATTAGCACAGGCAAACGAAACGGCGGAACTAATGGGACAGACTCTTCTGCACTGAGGTAATGTCTTAAGCTGTCAGGTACTCTGATGTTTGAATATTAACAAGCCTGACTTGCTTATCTCTCAGGATGGGTGTGTTTTGGCGGGATTACGAGGGGGGTGTGTGGATGGACAAAGTTGCCTGTAAAAAAGGTGAAAGTTAGAGCTAGCAAAAATGGAACTTTGACGCAAATGAGAGACTATGTCACTTTGCTCATTCCAAGCATCTCTTCCTTCCCTCATAAACGCTATGAAGGCGTTTCATCCATCCTGGTGTCTAAACACACAACAGCTAATTAAAGTTACCATAAAACAGACACTAAATGGGAAGGCTAAAGGATTGCGCGACCACCTGTCGGTGGCACAATCGGTCGGAGGAGACACGCTCAGACATCAAGCTCTCGGGTCAGCTTCTGCAGTTGTGCTGGAAATTTACAGCGAGTGCA
The DNA here is from genome assembly GCA_019176425.1 of Megalops atlanticus. Classification (NCBI taxonomy): domain Eukaryota; kingdom Metazoa; phylum Chordata; class Actinopteri; order Elopiformes; family Megalopidae; genus Megalops; species Megalops atlanticus. The sequence goes on from CM032897.1 coordinate 15,145,183, forward strand.
GACCTTGTACCTGGAGCTTCTCTGAGTCAAAGCACAAGTCCTCCAGGATCTGGGTTTGAGCAGAGAGGCAATCATCCTGCCATATGCACAATTATTTCCAACACGGTGAACATTTCCTTAACGGTCTGGAACAGCATTTCACTTATTTATATATTTATTTTTGAAGGGCTGCCGGAAATTCACTTTTTCATCTGGGGGAAAAATAACTGTATCTGGATAAATCCAGCTGGCAGCAAATCATCTCTCACCTCAGACAAGGAAACCCAAAAATCAGAATTTATCATATCCCTGGATACTTGTTCCATCAGTGGCATGACAAACTTAATTATAGCCTATGATTTGAACAGAAGTGCTGACAAGACCACGTCCTTGAAGCATTTTATTTCTGTGTGGTGTGGATTCTAGCTCCTTGGTTCCAGTGGTTGATGACCTTTGAGCCGAAGGCAACTCTGTCCACATTCAATAGCGGGCCCACCTCTGCTGGAGGCCGTCAAACTCAAAACGGGTTTTTGGCACGGCAAGGCACTGCCACAGGGCTGAATACAAAAAAATGGGTCTGATAGGACACCCTGTTGCCACGACGATTGTTTGGCAAAACTTTTAAAGGACACCAGCGGCTTCAGGGCAGTTTTGTAAAGTACATCACGTATTCATTCTTCTGATTATTTTTAATCAAAGGCAAAAGAATTAGCTGAATACGTTCCTAACATTTTAAAGACATAGATCATGAAATTTCTTCAATTCAGTGTTTAAGGCAGTGATATTCAACCCTAAACTGTGTTATATATCTAACATATAATATATGCAATGTAAATATACATCTGAGATTATTGAGTACCATTTGTGGTCATGTGTGGAGAAAATTGGAGGGGTTCTTAATTGAGACTTAACAGAGCCTCTCCTTTAAGAGCCAACTCTGGGAGGCCGTGCAGTTCCCCTTGGGCCACGTATCCCATCATGCCCCTTGCCTTGCTCGCCTCCAGCACTCTAATCTCTAAACTTAGTCACTCTCCAGTTGGCAGAGTGAATGACGGGGCAGAATCGAATTTTAATGGGAAACCCACCGTAGCTGGAAATAAATGCAGAGGTCTTTATTCTGTATGTGTGTGTGCGCGCGTGTGTGTGTGTGTGTGTGTGTGTGCACCTCTGTTGTATGTTACAGAGTGTGTGTCGAGAAAGGGAGGTCTATAAAAGCATGCTGAAAGCCATGACTGTGGCTATACGCCTTGCCTCCTTTGTGCTCCTCTACATACCAAAGAATAGGAGCAATTTCACCTCGACTGAGGCTCTACACATTCGGATCACTCCCTGCCATCACAGAGTTAGACCACAGTGCTTCACTGGCGTATTCACCTCTGTGGATTGAAGAGGTCTGTCAAATGGAGGGACGAATGCCGTTTATTGGGGGGGGGAGCCAAAACTGCAGAGCCACATGTTAACATGGCCTTCTATATTTCCTGGAAACACCACAGCGTTTAATCATTTAAAATCAGTTAAGTTAAAAAAAAATCTTCGCTCTTTCAGTGTCTTGATGGTGTGCAGTTACTGATTTCATATTTCTTCCTTCACCTTTCTGATTTTAAGGCAATTTTACAATTTAAAGGCAAGCTGGGACGCCACACCACACACTGCACAAACTGAACAGAGTTTGCCCACCATGGCAGACCAGCTACAGCTGATCAGCTACAGTTTTCTACTCTATTCACACTGCATTTATTTCTCCATGTCTGCAGGGGATTCTGAATAAATGTGTCAGGTCCTACACACACCATGCTAACAATTTGCATCAGCTGGCCAGTAGTCATGCTGTGTGTACATGGCAACTGACATAATTACATGTATGTGTACAAAATAAGTTTTGCAGTGCATTTGTAATTACAATGTATGCATACATCTTTGTATTATTTAGGTATTATTTATTCACTACCAATCACTGCCAAAGTATATATTTGCATATCAAAATCCTTCATAGTTTGAAAAGGTGACAAAATTTTGATTTAAGTGGGTGGTAAAGCAAGAAATACTCCACACAGTCCCCGCAAATGATTCAGTATGCTTGACATTAACGCATTATGCAAATCGTAAATGCTTTTGCCGTTTTTGACGAGTGACACCACACTGCTAGGTAGTCATTAGCTGTAATAAACATTTGCGACTTCTTTCATCAATATTTGAAGAATCTGAAGGTGTTCCAGTGGTCTTATGTGGGCTATGAAAATATATATTAATACAAATGAATTAATAAGTACATTAATGGGTAGGCCTACGTCAATAAATAAATCCTATACTGACACCTTTCCACTGATGGGTACCAACGTAATTATAAATGATAGAATTATATGAATGTCCATCTCAGATATATTGCATATATTAGGTTAATCTGAATTAAACATGAGCCACGGAGAGGTTTCCAAAACCTCAGCATTATACAGCGTAAAAACAGCGTCCTGCGCGGACGTGTTCGCCCCGGTCTCCTAATTGATTACGTTGTTTCCAGTCGGAGCCCGCTGCGCCCGCCCCAGCTGGACGTTTATAAGCTTTTCCAGGGCTTTTATTTCAGCGGGGCTGTCGGCGCTAGCCCATCTTTTCCGCTCGGAGAGCTCCGTGAAATCTCGCTAATCCCACACCCAGTTTCACACGGGCTGACAGCGTTGCGTCTCCTTGTCGAAATTCAGCCCGCGCTGCCGCGGATGAGTTTGCGCGCCGTCTTCCCGGTCCCAGTCCTCGGGATGCGCCTGACGTGACCGGTTTCCGTCCGGATCGCTTCTGTTTAAATAGGTTTGAATGAGCTGTTGTTTGCAGACTGATCCGGGCTTGACCGCACATTTACATTTACATTTACATTTATTCATTTGGCAGACGCTTTTAAGCGACGTACAAAAGTGCAAATAGTGGGCAAACAACAGGCACAAGAGCAAGATGTGTACAGGTCATACAATGCAAATAGTGCTGAAGCTGAGCGCAAGGTCAGTGTCACGAGTCAACTAATCTGAACTAGGATTGCATATCAAATACAATTACAAGAACAATAAAGTACCGCTATACTACCTAGGTAAGTGAGCAACAAGTACAAGACAGGAGTCAGATTTACAACGTCAAAGTTACAAGGTCAAAGTGGTAGAGGTATTAGTCCAGGTAGAGTCTGAAGAGGTGTGTCTTCAGCGCACGTCTGAAGGGTTGGGGTAAAGGAGTTGTTCTCAGGGGGTGGGGAGTTCATTCCACCACTGGGGGGCGATGATGGAAAAGCGTCGTTGTGAGGAGCGTGGGCCTTTCGTTCTGTTGGTGGGTGGAGCGAGGTGTCTGGATGTAGCAGAGCGAAGTTGACGAGCGGGTGCGTAGGGTAGGATGAGGTCCTGGAGGTAGGTCGGGGCAGTCTTTCTTGCAGCAGAAAAGGTGAGAGTCAAGGTCTTGAAACGGATCCTGGCTGCGATTGGGAGCCAGTGGAGGGATCTCAGTAAGCCGCACCTTTGCAGCTGTTGGATTTAGATCCTTGATGACAGAAAGTCTTTGCCGGAATGCGTTTGTGCTAACAGACAGTTACAATTAAGGGTGCTCATTGAGCCAATTTTTGTTGGTATATGATATTTTTGGCTCTGAAACAAAGTCGTCTCAGCTGTTTCCATTAAGCCTAATTAGCTGTCCGATCAATTGTTCCTGGCTCTAAAACACTTAATTGAGCAATATTAATCAGTTAGCTTGACTACTAACTAGTGTGACTAATTTATTTGATGAGTGAAAATGACCGTAATTAAGCTGAATTAGCTATTTTATCTTTTGCAAACACACCAGCCGCGCAACCCATATCATTAGCAAAGATCTAAAAACACATACCTGTGATGTCAGACCCAGATCAATTAATCAGTCAAATCAAAGGTATACAAAGAGTGTTTCTTCATTAGAGTTCAATGGAAGTTAAAACGAGCATAAACAGCATGCTTCTAGGACAAAGGTTAGGCAGCACTGAGTTGCAGTAAAACACTGCCCCCTGATTATCTGTCCTGTGCTCACCTCTATGCTGATGTCCTCTGCATTGATCAAGAAGCTGTTAGAGGAAAAAAGGCCAGTGAGATGCAGAGGTGGAGGTACTCACACGTTGAAGAGGTTGAGGCCGATCCGGTACAGGCGCTTGCGCATGACGTCGGTGGAGAGGGTGGGGGACTTGCAGCTGGCCGGGTTCTCGCAGTGGTAGCGGGGCAGGCTGAGGATCATGGCCTGCAGGGCCTCCTTGGAGGAGGAGGCCTCGGAGGCCGACTTGGCGGAGGTGGAGGTGCTGCTGCTGCTCATCTGCTCCGAGCTGTTGTCGGCCGTCTCCGACTCGCTGCGCTTGGCCTCCAGCACCTCCGGCACGGCCTCCGCCTCCCCTTCCGCCTCCGGCTCCGGCTTCGGCTCCGCGGCCTCCACCTTCTCCAGGGCCAGCTCCTGAGGCAGCTCTTCGCCCAGCTCCTCCTCACTGGGAGGAGGGGCAGGGAAGTCGCAGTCCCCTGTCTCAGGGTCTGGGGCCCCTTCCTCTTGGGGAGGCACCTCCTGCTCCCTTTCTGCGGGCTCTTTGGCATCGCCGTCACCGGCGGCGGCGCCCTGCTGGATGCAGTTACCGAGGGAAACGGAGGTGGACTCCATGACGGAGGAGGACACGTGGAAGTTCTGGTGGTCGATCTGCACCGTCACGTCCCGGAAGGCCATCATCAGCTTGCTGCCGCTGTGGGGTAGATTCTCAGGGTTGTCATCCTGACCCGCCTCCTGGATGGCCACCGGGTCCGCCCCCGGCTCCCCGGCCCCGCCCCCTGCCCCGGGGCCCCCGTGCTGAAGGTCTCCGTGAACTGGTAGGTGCCGCCGTCCTGCAGGGAGCACATGGTCTTCAGGCTCCAGTTGCTCAGGGCGTCATCGATGGACTTGGCCAGCGACTGCACCTGCTCGGTGAAGGAGTCCTCCAGGTCGGTCAGGTTGCCGCTGATGGTGGCCGGCAGGGAGGGGGAGCGCACCAGAGGGATGCCCATGAAGTTGTAGCCTTCCACCAGGGCCTTCTCGGCCGAGAAGCCCTCGGCGTTCTGCACGCGCACCTTGCGCATGGAGATGCGGCGCGGCAGCCGGCTCTCCAGCAGGGAGTTGCGGATCTTCTCGAAGTTCTTGCTGAGCTGGTACTGGCGGAAGGCGGTCTGGATCTTGCAGGCGGCGCGGCGCGAGATCAGGTGGCCCCCGTACTTGTGCTCTAACATTTCGATCTGGCGAGACAGAAGAGAATGAAGAAAAAAAAGGAATTCAAACAATACCCTGTCAAAATGAGCACACAAATTGAACAGGACAGGGGCTATGCACCGAAATAGCATGGGGGAGAGGGAATGGTTCCAACAAATTAAACATAATGTGTTAAGACTTAACTGCAGTATGTGGACGTCTGGACGAAACATCAAAGCAGTGAACTACATTTCCATACAGCCACTTTCCCTTATTTATATAAAAAAACAAGAAGATTCATTGTGTATGAGATGCTCGGTCTTCTCATTTCCACAGCAGTGTTCTCTGCAGTCAGCAATCTGAGATGCTCCATCAATTTGCTTTAACTGCACGGTGAGAAATGAATAAAATACAGTCATTCGGAGCTAACCAGCCATACTTGTGTCGTGAACACCCCTCCAAGGCAGGCGATAACTGCAGATGACAGGGAAATTGCTGAGGGGACCTTGCAGCCTCAACGCAATATGTTGACACAGAGAGAAGAGGCAAAGGGCTTGCGGTCTTGCCGTCGCCAGCCAAGTGCAAACAGAGGGCCAGCTCCGAGCGCTGCTGGAATCAATAAACCCTTCAGTTTACTGCCAGAGCAAACTAATAGAGGCGCTGGTGCCTAGTTCATTATTGATGCTTTCCCATTTCAATCTTCTCTCTTGGCTCAGCCCCACAGAGCACAGAAGATAAACATTGGGAGTTTGAGGAAGGGCGATGGGAGTCTGTGATCCATGCAGAGGAACAGGAACAACAACAACAACAAAAAGCAGTGTGGAAACGAGTGAGAAAAGCAAAAATAAATGAAAAAAGGACCTGTTATCTGTTGGATTGGCATTCGCACATGCAGGAGGACTAGGAAATGGGAGTTAAACCAGCTTGGCTTCCCACTTTCAGGGAGCTTTCCCACATCTGATCATCTGATCATCACCTCTGGTTTTTGCATTCTGATTGCTACTATTCACACTCATGGGCACCTGTCAAATTAAAGCAATTAGCCTTTGACCTTACTTAAGCGCCCATTAAACCAGGGAAAAGGCGGAACATGAGGGGTCCTATGAGATGGTCACTATGGCCTTGTATGCAGCACCACTGATCTGATTTATATCAGAGACGATGAACCCTTCTGCTAGTGGACTCACAGACACTTTTTAACATTTACAGCACGGGCATGAAATTTCTCCTTCTCTCTGTTGGCTCCTTCAGTATCGCCTTTGATAAGTGTACATCTGCTCTGCAGTGTGTCTGTAAACATTTATTGAAAAAGCTACAGTTTTACTTTGTGGTCTTTGAAGATTTAATATTTTCAGAATTTCAGAAAATTAAGGGAACATCTGATGCAAGGAAATTATGAAACAGGAAAAAATGCTATGTTTATTTATTGCAACCGTGTATTATAATATTTGAAGATGGCCCGTGAAGGTCTGGAAGTCTCTGGAGATGGAGACTTCATCTAGGCATATGTATCTCACTTACAAACACAAGTCTAAAAGCCATCTGTTAAGTAATTAAAGCTACACTAGGAAACAGAGGAAAAGCACATGTAAGAGGAATCTTTGAATCAGTCAAATAAAGCCTTTCTCAGAATTGTCTAACATTCAGCAATCCATAAATCTCCCACTTACAAAACAAGGGCAGACAATGCCTTTACTTTTTGGCAGAAGCTCAAATGAATCAAATAAAGCATCTCCTCATCTCCGCCTAAACAATCCAAGCCAATACCTTTTCCATTAAGAGACACACGCAGACCTGTTTTTATAACCTACCCTTTTTTTTTTGCTTTTGGCTTGAAAGCCAATCATTCAGCCAAAATTGGTGCGAAGAAAAGCTGTGCAGTAATGATTGCGCGCTGGCGGCCATCGCTGGATGGATATGTTTTGGCACCTTTACATCAGGTTCATTTTTCATAATCAAAGCGCTGAAAGCCCAGCTGTGCTGCAGATAATGCTGTTATTCAAACTCACTTACATGAGGACCCAGTCCTCCGCTCCAAATTGGCACTGTGCGCTCCAGAGACACCTCACCCTGGCCTCCACGCCAGCCTCGCAGAATAACCAATGCCTTTGCACTAGCTTCTGTTTATTTACTGCATTCATGCTCATATTCTCAATATGGCGCTGCAGTTTAAGTTAGGGTTGGTGCAAAGGGCAGCAGTGCATTTCAGTGTTCATGTCACTGAAATTGCATCCAGACAGGCGTGCGGTGCGCAGTGGCTGTACATTCCTCTAGCATGACACTAGACAAAATACATCTCTAAATACATCTGACTCCTTGTTTCTAATTGGAAGTGTTGGAAACGTTTCCCTGTTGCCTTGTCATGCACAGATTGTTTGTTGAGTTGTGATTCCAACTGGCAGAAGGGAAGCGGCACAAAGACCTCTAAGGAAACAGCAGGTAGCCTCTATCCTTTCCTGCCCAGCCTCCCTCTGGAACAGAGCAAGCTCCGCCCTCTGCAGCCATTCCCCTTTCTGTACAGTGCATGTGGAAGAGTCACTTTTGGCCATGCATCTATGCGCCTGACAATGCCAGCCAACTCAAACTCTTTTGCTGTAATCAAACATTGCTTGTTTAGTTTCTTCATTCATCTAAGGTTTATTCAACCCTTCAGGTTGGTGTGGCGTTTTCAGAACAGCAGAAAAAAATAATAATGGGAGCTGGAACTACACATTGGGAATAATGTTAATTGACTCAGGTCTAGACAAGTGCCAGTGTCTGTATCAATTACCTTTAAAACCAACACCACATTATATTTTGTTTGCAAGCTCTCTTTTGTAACATTGGTTCAATTGCTTGTTTCCACATCACAAAAAATCAATGTGTAGAAATCATTTTGTGCAAGGTGGATGTGAAAACACTGTTTCTGTAAATAAGTAAAAAATAATGCACACATGGACTCAGCTACTAGCCTACTCGTTCCATCTAGGAATGCAATAAACCTACTTCAGCCATGGTTAGAAATATAATGAAAAAAGTACCCATTTTTCTTTGCTCTATTTCAAACTGCTGCCAAATCACCTTTGAAGACACCAAACACAAGTGTTTGGTGAGTAAGTGCTGAACACAGCTCTTCTGAATCAGAAGGAATTATAGTTCATTTTCTGTCAAGCTGAGACCACTCTCTACAATGGAAGTTTGGCCCCTCTTTTTGGCATGTGCTGTGTGGCGAAATGCACTTTCACACCTGCACGCCTGTTGAAAGGAACCAAACTTAAGCAGTAAACAAACTCTGATCAAAACATCTCCTCTAATCAAACCAGATGAAAGCCACTTTGGAGACTCAAATGAGCCAGCTGCCCAATCTGGCTAATAAACTTCTAGTATATTTTTTATGCGAAAGCAGAAACTCCATTAAACATGAATTGGCTGAAAAGGTTTTGATGTGGTTGAGATGACGCAGTCTCTGTGTAAGATGGAGGTAGAGTTTAAAGCAGTGCACACGTAAGTTTCAGGCCACCTTTATGCATCTTATTCTCAGTAGAAATGGAAAGAGATGTTCATTCTGACCAAGTTTTCCAGTTGTAGGAACAAGGAATCATGGTCTTCCCATTGCCTGGTTTCTGGTATGGGTGGATCTTTATTAAAATGCTAGAAATTTCAGTGGCATGATGAGCATATCCAGACTAGATGGTGTAAGCAGTTCTGAATTTTAATTATTCTTGAGTTTAATTTGTTACATCGTATGACAATTTTTTGTACTTTCTCAGTCCAGAACATCCTTGGGCATTTTTTATCTCAGGTGCATGAAAAAGAGATCTGACATTAACAAATATTGATTTAAATTATACAACACCAAATTACAAATTAACTAAATGACCACAAGAAGGGTCCACATAAGGGAATTTATGAAACTAAAACAGTGTAGCTAAATAAATAAACGTTGTTGCTTGTTATAGCGTACAGTATGTACTTTACACACATTGTAGTGTCAGGTATGGTCTTGTGACTGGGAGAAAATACCTCATTTAAATGTTATGTAAATGATGGCCTTTCCTTTTTTTATTTTAAAAAAAATCTGCAAACAAAAAGGAGCAAATGAAGGAAACTTTCTCAAGGACATGCTCTGATTTTGCAGAAACATTAATGTTCAGTGCTGCATTATCATATCATTATCACCAAGAGAGAAGACGTTCTCCATCTGTGCCCAGATGGAGAGAAAGTTTAAAGGACTGTTTCACAAAGGTTGCAACTCAAGGATCTAGAGAGCTGAAGAGTAGGACTGTCAGCCTTCTTTCACTCAAGGACCTCCACAAATGACCTGTGAGAGATTTGGGCAATATGATGCTGAAATGTAACTTTCACTTGTTCAGCTCAAATTATACACCTAACATTGACAAGGGGTTTTCATCGGAACAGAGTCGGCATGCAGCAATAAGCAACAATACAGCCAGGTTTGGAAAACTGTATTAAGTGGACGGCCATTCAATTGTCATTTGAAATTCCCTCATGAATGATAGCCTTTTTTATGCATTCATTCAGATTGACACTGAAAGTTTCTTATCCGCATGACTTACATTTCATATCAGCACCTGTAAGAACCAGACTTAGACGTTCCAAGAATAATAAGCCACTCTGAATGGGTTGAAAGTGTTATCTCAGCAATTTTAATGCAGGTGGAGTGTGAGGCACCATATGTATCATTCATCGTTTTACTTCCTAGGACACCCCTTAATGCAGTCTGTTGCCTGGATTCAATCAACACTTGTCCTTAACTTTAAACCAAATAAATTCAATTTTTAAATGTATTCACTTTTTCACGTCTTTTAATGGCTGCTAAAATCATTGAGCTGTGTTTGGGAAGAGAAAAGGTATGATCTTAATTTACTGCGAGTCAAAGTACAGGACAAAGGTTAATTGAATCCAAAGATCAGTCTGTCATTCTATCACACCCTCCATTTACCTCAGTACAAATCTGAAGACTGTAGCAAGACCTTGCTTGCAAATAAGCAGGAGCTTATGGGGTATAAGGGGTAATTACCACAAAATTAATGTCAGAAGTGGAGATGTGGGTGTGAATTCACACAGGTGACCATCAGGAGTAATCAGAAACAGGTATTGGCTCTCCATATCTAATATACTCTGTGAATTTGCTCCCTTTATTCAATCTGCTTATTGAATACATACGTAGATTGTAGTATTACTCCTATGCATTTGCCAATGTGTGATAAGCATTTCTCAGTGTCTCTGTCGCTGTGAGGGTGAGAGGTATAGATGAGTCGCCCACATGAATGCCTCCATGCTGCATTGACAGTTCATCCATTAACCACCTGTCAGTTCCCTCTCTGGTCACTTCAGTGGGAGTTTGTGATGCATCACAGCAGACAATGAGATCTGAATAGACGTCTGGGTTCATCAATGTCATGCAATATTTCAAAAACATTCCGAAAAGCCAGTAATATCCTCCACAACAGTAAAAAAAGTACAATATTAACTTATGGAAAGTTAGCGATGACTCACAACAGTGAAGTCAGTACAAAATTAACTATCAGCAAAGATAGTGATGTCTTTCACAACAGTAAAGTATGGCATTAACCTTCTAGAAAGCTGGCAATGTCTTTCTCAAAAGTAGGGTAAGCACAGTAGAGTGTGGCAAGGGTCACATCACTGGGCATCAGCAAAACAGGCACTCAGGATATGCTGTGATACATAGCTGCCCTACTCTGCTCTGTGCAGTACAGAAACATAGTCTAACAACCAATTCTGCACTGGTCGTACCAGAGTGCTGCAAACTCCGGGACCACATGAAAGTCATGGGAGACAGGGTAACCGATGGCTTGTACACCGCTTTTGTGACAGGGAGGAATGGACGTTATGAAGACATGCGGTGTGTGGGGTCGGGTGGGGGACAGTGAGGACGATTTGGAGACAACATCCGCCTTTCTTTTACACCCTGTGGAGTTTGTGATGGATAGCAGCAAGCAGTGAGGTCTGGCTGGACATCTGTATGCATCAGTGCCAGGAGATGTGTCCAGGAGTTTCAGGAGAGCCGGTGATGTCTTTCACAAGACATTGACTATTCTTGTGAAAGAGGAGACTTTCCAAATCAATTAATGAAACGGTACTTTTTATCAGTGCATCAAATTTAGTTTTCTACATCATTGTATTCAGGCTGCTGCTGCTACTGTCATAATCCATTCCCAAGTTCAGTCTCCTAGGGCCCTTTGGTATTTATATTTCCTAGCTCATCCATACTGTAACACATACTGAGCATTTCTGAAAATGTCATAAAATAAGCTGACAGGAGAACAAAAATTTTGATTTTACATAATATGGTCAGAATCTCAATTTTAGCAAAGAATTTACTATTATTTTTATGGAATAAACGAATATTTTAATTTGTTTCTCGAAAAATTTCTTCAGAATAATAATATTGGTAATTGCATTCAAGGGGCATTTAAGAGATTTCATCCAACCAGTGGGGACGTGGTAATATTGCACATATTGTAGTGATGTAGTGATTATTCATAATTAACTCATTCAAGAGTCACAACTGCTTGTTTATAAGTAAAATTCTAAATCATTTACAAGAATGTAGTTTTTAAATTTAGATGCTAATAACATATTAATTGGTCACCTTAAAAGCACTATAATTCCTTACTAGTTCTCATCAGTGATCAGCATTAAATATACTGAACACTGTTTATTGTTTTATTTCATTAACTGAAATGAAATATTGATATTTACCCCTCAGCATGGTAATGTTAACTCAGTTCACTCTAGCATTTACACTCAATTCATGCATAATCCAAAAGGCTAAACGTGCGAATGTGGTATTGTATGGCTAAGCCACATTTATAGAGACGACTTGTAATATGACCTTGTCCTGCAAAGTACAAAATCCCTCAGTATTAAATATTTTAAGAGTACAGCCCTCTGCGTGAGAGAAATTTGCAGATGGATAGATTAGCACATGCTCAGTGTTCTGGAATATCAACAGAGAACATATTAAACCGAGTCAATTAACTGATAGTGCTGTTCTGGCTGGTAGAGAGGAAGCCTGCCGGAGAGAAGGCCGGAGCACAGAGGAAATGCTATGCTACCATATCTGCTCTCATGCAACTTAAACTTCAAGCTAAACACAAGCATCTGACATATCAGGCTATAGCTGTACACTTATGCAATTAGTGTTGCAAAAATACAACTTGAGCACATTTTACACATTACTGTGGTTTTGTATAAATGCTAGTGTTATGGACCCATCATCTCAGAAAACCTTGCTACGCATGCATGGAAAACCTTAAACATTTAACGTGTTACATTACACATGAGTCTTTATATGAGTTCTTATGTATGTGCAGACACATGTACAAGACCATCTCAGTGCAAAGTTCCTTAGGTTTCCCTAAATCCTACTTAATCTGAACAAGTCTCTTCCTGGTTTGACTTCATTAAGAGAGCAATAAAGTTAAACTCAAGAAACTCAACTCAAGAAAACTGCAGCATCCGACCGAAAGTTAAGTTCGGCGTCTCTGAAAAAGTACGAGATTGAGAAGTCTGCACTTTGCGTTGATTTGTATCTGACTGAAGAATGCATATTTATGAGCCTCATCTGCAGACAAGCTAATCAACACTCCCTTAATGAGCTGAAAAAGGGAGCTGATTAGATATGCATGTGGCCTAATGAAGGAACCTGCGCTCTCGCAGGAACCGAGCCGAGGGAGTGAAATCCTCCGGGAGCCTTAATCGCAGTTGCGCGAGCTCAGATGTCCACGTCACTCAAAGCAAGAGAGCGGAATGGCTCTCAGCTTTCAGCAGAACCGTGCAGAGAGCACTGAGAGCTCAGTGAAGTCTGTGATTGGACAGAAGCTAAGCGTAACAGGGATTGGATTACCTTACTGCACAGCACACTGTGCAGGGCGATCTCTATGGGATCAGAAGGTCCACATATCAATGCAAAGTCCGTTATATTACCTCATTATGCATGAGTTATGATATTCATCGATGATCATCAATGGTTAATGGTTAGCTCCTTCTCACAGTTTGGTCGGGAGAAATTGGTACAAAATGGAGTTTCAACTTCAAGTCTATTTTCAAAATAGTTTTAGTTCAACGGTTTTAATTTGTCCTTAGGACACATAGGGAACAAAGAAACCATTTAAAATGTTGCAGCAGCACGCCATATAAGCCACATAAAATGAAACTGCTAGGTTATGGGTGACCATGATAAGAAAGTACAGAAAGCTATTAGGATTTTATTGACCAAACTTCAAAAACTGAATCTGTGGCTGACAAAAGCAACTGAGGATATAACACTGAGGCCCTCTGAAAAAAGGGAAACAGTTTGTCCTGCACACTGATCTCAGCAAATAGGTGGACACTGTTGTCGAATTTGTTAATCCACAATTTTAGGCGTCAACAGTTTTGGAGAAGCATGAGTAATCTTAACTTTATGGCCAGCTTACAGCTTTATAACTGAACTTTATACTGAACTTCGTTTTTGTACATTTCTGTTCTGAGACTCTAAAAGTAATATCTGCTTTGGTGCTGTGCATCATTTTGATAGCACTAATTTTTTGTAATACCATTCACATTTTACAATGCCCCTCTCTTTCTGGAGAGGGTTTCAGAGTAATTATGGTCGAGAATAGACGCGGTCAAAAAATTGCACTTTGAAGCTGACTCAAAGTCATCAAACTGGAAACACTGCAAAGATAAAGGCCCTTTTATTAAAAGGCTCCTAACTGACACGTTCTCTGGCAGCTGCTGAAGAACTTGAAAAGGTGACCAAAGTGAAAGAGAAGGAAATGAGGTCTTGCAAACAGCCTTGACATGAATCTTAAGGTATCACGAGGGGATACAGATTGGAGAGAATATATCATCGAGTGCCGTTGCATGGATATCGATCCGCTGCATGACACTTCCCATGCAATTCAGTGTATTGGGGGAGGGGGAATTTTTTTGCAATACCCGCATCAAAAGGCAACCCTCTCTGGGAAATGCTTAACGAGTCATTGTATTTTCCTTCAAGCAGTCCCCACAGAGAGGACACATCATTTGTGAGTGCGAGAATGCACTGCACGCAAAAAGGTACGAATCCAAAATTAATAGAGCATGGAAACACTGACTGTGATGGCTCTGATGTTAATATGGCACTGTTACTGAGACTGTAACTCATCCAACCACTCACTTGTTCATGTGTGAGGGAACCTCACGGAACATGTGTTATATTGGTCAGGATGGGAGACTGGTTTGATAGATCTGACATGCACTGTATAGTGCCTGCATGGAAGAGTGGGCTTGTTAATGTCAAGTTAAACTGAAGGTCTGGAGAAAAATGGCTCTGTGTGTCAACCAGATTGGGGAAATGCATAGCTGCTTGTTTGAAGCGAGGTACCTCTCTTCACTGTAAAGTGCTTTCAGATCACTGAAAAGAATGAGAGTCACTATACCATGTAACCACAGTTAATTACCATGATGATTTAACATGAACAGGGGAAGTTATACACAATAGTAGCAGCGTGAATGGGCTGACACAGAACCAGAGATTAAACAAAAACAGAAGTTTTAAGAGATGATATAATTTTGACATTGGCTGTTCTCCTTTTGAACATTTAATTCTGTAATATCTAAACCAATTACTATTCCTGCTAAAAGTAATTACCAGGATAATGGAGTCCCAACACATCAAAGAAAGACCATCATATTGAGTTAAAAGATATTAGTTGTGTTCATTAACAATCCTGAAATTAGGTGTCCATTTCAGTTACATCATCTTCAAAGCCATAGCTCCCTGAATACAAGATGGTTTACCTGGATATCAACCCATCCACCAGCATGAGAGCAATATCCACGATATCACCTCCAGGCTGACAGCAGAATGGATTTTACTACCAAAAGCAGGGATTCCTATCCAGGTTCTGGCAGGCTGTCCAAACAGCTTTTCATCTACTTCAAGTAGCTGTTTCGCCAGCCAAACCAAGCCGATATCTTCTACTGCCTGCAGCCCGGTAGGACCAGGGTAGGATACTCCTGGCCAAGAGACTGCCAGCTCAACTCTAGGCTGTACCACTCAGGGCAGAGCAGGGGGTGGGGCAGAACAGGAATGTGGGAGTTAAATCACAATGTTAACTGACAATGGTGGGAAGAGTTGTCCTTTTCCACTGGCCTCCATAGATACAAGAGAAGAGAATCGGCCAGCACCCCCCAAAATTTTGATGAAAGGATGGAAAAGCTGCAATAGGATGACATCAATGCATGTGCAGAAAGCTGTAAGGGTGACATTATATGCATTATTTGGATAGTGACTTCACATGGATAATGACATTATGACTCACGCTAACCCATTCCTGCCATGTGATTCTCTACTTGCGGAATTAGTGTACAGTCATCTGACCGCACCCCATGGACAAGCACACAGCCAAGACACCAGACACCTGTCAGGACTGTGGCTTCCTAGCCCTGTTTGTTTTTGTTTTCCCCGTCCATGTGCTTTTGTTTTTCCCCTGTGTTCCTGCCCTGCCCTGCTCTCCGCCCTGTCTCTGCCCACCTCGTTACCTGACCAGTCCCACCTGCCTGCCGGCACACCTGTATCCCATCTCCTCATTAGCTTCACCCTATATAATCCCCGTTTGTTTCTTGTCTCATTGCGAGTTTGTCCCAGTTTTCTCTGTGTCGTTACGAGCGTTTTTTCTGTTCTGACTGCTTATCCGTTATTCTGATTTTCTGCCTGTTCTCGTGACCTTGTCTTTGGATCTGTTTTTGGTTTTGTTTGCTGTGTCTTTACTGGATTTTGACCCTTGCCTGCTTTTCTGGACTGTGTTTTTTGGATTCATTAAACTCGTTTTTGCACCTGCATTCCTGTCTGCGCCCGAGTCCCTGCCTGAGCCGTGACAACACCACACACTTCCTGCACACAGACATACTATCCTCAAACATTTGCATAGACACAGCCACTCTCCCCTCAGTGATACATTCACTTTGCCTGAGCAGGCAGCGTGACGATACAGTGGGATGCCCACAAAGACTTCTGGGATGCTTTGCTTCCCAGAAGGCTTCGATGCATCACATTGGATTTCTGAAAATAATTTCCCTTGGAATTCTGGTCACTCTCAAACATGACAAAATGAAGGCGCAGAGGAGCTCCAGCAGGGAGCCACATATCTATTCAGACCGAGATGGCGATGTCAAAAGAATGCGGAGATGTAAGCAGTCGCAGTTACCATGACAATGCATCTTCTTTCGGTTTTACATGAACAGAATGTAGGTGCCGAGTTTATTCAGATTATTTCTGAGCCTAGCAGAAGCGCACGTCAGTTCTGGAAAATAAGCAGGCACGGAAAAAACATCTTGATTTTTCCTATTCCGTCTGTGAATCAAAGTGGAGCGCAGGCAGGAGTCTCTGGGGTGAGCTATCTAAATGCAGTGCACAGCACCATTAAACAGAGATGCCAGCTGCAGAGCCTGAGACAGAGAGACAGACTGCACTGAGAGGGAGAGACGCCAGGCTGCCACACGCCCCCTGTCCCTTTTGCAAAGGTCGATGCGACATCGGATATCCGGGGGCGATACGTCCGAATCCTCCCCGAACACCAGGAGAGTGACATTTAGGGATTAGCACAATAAAACTATAATTAGTGAGCCAGCAGTGCCTATACAAAGACTACCTGCCCTGCCTCGTGTGCCACTTCACCAACGTCAAAGACCAACATTAGCACTGTCACTCATTCCCAGCCACACCTCCAGCGCCCCCTGCTGTTCAGGGCCCGGCGCAAACCCCCCTGACCATGCTACTGCACACGGACCACGTGCTCGCCGACAGTGCCCCTACCTGCTTGTTTTTGAGGTCGAGCGAGAGCTCGTAGTCGGAGGCGGAGGAGTGCGGGCAGGCGCTGGCCCCTTTGCTCCGCTGCACTCTCATGGGAGAGGCGGTGTGGTGCAGGCTGGCTTTCTGCCCCGCGCCCCCCCGGGCCCCCGCGCCGCCTCCTCCCCTCCTCCTCCTCCTCCTCCTCCTCCTCCTCCTCCTCCTCCTCCTGATCCTGCACGCCATCCTGCGCGTTCCCCTCGCCCTCGGGCGGCCCCGCCTCGCCCGGCGGACGGGCGTCACTGTGGAAAGGAGAAAACTCAGAGTGAGGGCTGCATCTTTGGACCTCTCCTCTCCTCTCTCCTCTAGGCTGCGCCCCCCCCATGGTGGGTGAGGGTGCGTCGTTTTGGGGGAGGGAGGGGTAGGGTGGGGGGGGGGGGGTGGGGGTGGTTCTCAGCCATGCTGCGGACCAGCTGCAAACACGACAGGGCATTTCAACGTCAGGGTTCACACAGCAACACCAGACAGAGGGGTCGGACATGGAACTTTGGACACTCTGGACTGTGACACAGAGAGACGGGACACAGCCATGCATTCAGGCCCAGTGCGGCACTGGACCGGCACCGAGCCGCTGGGGCCAACGGAAGGGAGTGTGACCCCGGTTGGCGTGCCTCGCTGCTGGTTCATTCTGTGCTGTCTGCATCTGCGCTGCTGAGCCGAGGCTCCCTATGCATCACGCTAATGCTAATGTTCGGCTCTGGAGTTCTCAGTGCACAGACGGTAATTCAGCCTCTGATGGCTGATGACCCGAGCCCCTGCCACAGCAGACTCCCTGACAGACTAATAGCAGCCAGCAGTAGCTGACAGATTGCAGAGAAGGCTTCAAACGCTGCGCTGAAAGCCAAAGGAACATTCACGCCACACTATGCGAGTGACATCTTTTGCAGGCCACCCATGTTGAAAACATAGCCAGCAGGAGAATGGTTACTGAGCACAGACCTTTTCAAGCCACTGTCATTGTTTTCCTTATTCAAATGTGTATGAAATACAAAATTAGCCAAAACTACTAAGATGATAAAAAACAGAGCCTGTATTTACTGAAACAATATTGTGCATACTATAAATGTTAAACATTTATTTTAAGCATTTTATTTTGTTATTTAGTCTATGATTTTTTGTTTATCTATATTCTTATTTCATGATACATCAATATAAAGCTGAGCCAACAACAAACTCATAGCCAAATCCAGTATTGCTTTGAATGCACATGTTTACTGGCTTGTGTAAATCCTGGCATACATGTTACTCCTTACATCCAGCTGGGAACCTACTGCTTGTTGCATGTTCTTTCTAAAGCTTGCCTTTAGCAATAGGCTCACTTGGTCAACTGGCCTCACACTGAGATTTCTAGTCATTTGATTTCTAAAAAAAGCATTTTGAATTCTGTCACCTTTTCAGCCACCCCAATAAATGTTCATTCACCTGCTCTTTCAACAGGTCAGTTTTCATCTGGTTCTGCATGTCGTGGGTGTTTGAGGACCATTTCGGGAGAGTAGTGCTGCCGGGGACAAAATGCCTCAAGACGCATTTTAAATGCCCTTTGGCTTTACTTTGCTCCTGAGAGACTGAGAGAAGCATTACCGTGTCTTCAGTCATCATGACGGTTGCTGTTGTTTCCCAAATTTTTTTTCTTTCCTTCAGCTCAGATGACCGTATGACTGTCCCTCGATGCAGTCTGAAGACTTTTTTTTCACATATCTGTCATGTCTGGAGAGGGAGGCAGACACTTTGCCCTTAGGGCCCCTTCTCCCGAACTCCCGTGTCACTTCCTTGCCTGAAGGGCATCTTGGGATACAATCAGAAAAGGAGGAGGAGGCAGTGATGGCCACATTGGCCTGAAATAACATGGAGTCAGTAATACTGAGGGATCATCAGAAATTTACAGGACGTGCTTGATGAAATACTTTAGCATGCCTGACATTAAATCTGTGCAAGACATGGTTACCATGCTAGTATCTATCAATGCGTTAATATCTGCTATTCAGCCTGTGGAGTAAAATTTAATTTTAATCCCCTAAAGGAGTTAAGAATATTGAATTTGATAGACGGCCTTAGTTGGATTACACCCATGTTGCGTTGTAATGTAGAGCTCAACAACATTTCAAAAGGGAGATTATGGCGCTGACCCTAACATATCCCTCCCGAGGTTTTCAGCAGAAGTCCCTGAGTGCAGGCACTGCTCTTGAGAATATCTGCTGTGTTCTTCCGCGGCTCAGCTCTGTGCCTTGGCCTCGGAGTGCTGTCTCTGTAATAACAGCCATGGCGTAAAGGAACAATTCACTCCCCCATCGTGCCACCCCTCCCATTTCTAACTGCGTCCAGTGGGACAGCTGCCCGCTGCACCCTTCTCCCTCCCTATTGGGTAGTGGGTCGCCTTGGGCAGGTGAGCCCCGCCCCCTTCCTCCTGGGGCTCCGCAGCCTTCCTCCTGATAGGCCTCTTGGTGCAACGAGACGTGGAGGGAGACAGATGGCTGGGGTTGGAGAGCATCCACTGCCCCCCGCCCCTCTCCTCTCCTCCCACGCCAGGAAAGAGATTCACACCCCCTTCCGGAGAGTGGAAAAACGCCCACTCGGTGTCTGTTCGCATTGAGTTGAACAGCGAAGCAGAGCAGACGCATCCCTGCTCTTTGATCAAGCGCTAGGGCGAATTCCACAGCTCCTTCGCAATGGGAAAAGGTCCAGTCGAGGCAATAGCCCGTACAGCAAGCATATGCCTCCTCTTTTATTGAGCGGAGAGGCGAAAGCT
The DNA here is from genome assembly GCA_019176425.1 of Megalops atlanticus. Taxonomy (NCBI): domain Eukaryota; kingdom Metazoa; phylum Chordata; class Actinopteri; order Elopiformes; family Megalopidae; genus Megalops; species Megalops atlanticus. Next base: position 15,164,943 of record CM032897.1, read on the forward strand.
CAGTGTAATATCTATTCCTGGCCTTCTGTCACCACAGAACTGTTCTGTTGGTGTTTGTTTGAGTTTCACTCCATTGGCCCTGCTCCATACCTGGATGTGTTGTGACTGACCTTAGCAATCAAGTCTTCTCATCTTTTGCGGAAACTTTTTGAAGGAGCCCAGATTCAATCTAACTGCAGTGCCCTAAAGCAACAAAAAATACATTCAGCCTTAATACTTTTTACTGTCAGTTTCATCAACCACTAAACCCATAACACTGTGTAAGAAGTTAAGGGCAAAGCACACTGCAGTTAGATTGAATAGAGTCCTTAAACAACTGCATAAATCTCACTTTTAACAGTGTACTGTTAAACTACGGGAAGAAAACTGCATGTGGATCTTACTTAAACTGTGGTGTTCCCTTCTCTGTCCTTTTGATCTGAGGAAATTAAAGAGTCTTTGTTCTGAGTCAGATGGGGTGAAAGGACTGGAGTCAGTGGGCACACAATAAGCACATCACACAGAGCGTATGGAGACCTGAGAATGAAAGCAGAACTCTCTTAGAGGGGCACCATTCCACTGGGACACAAGCCAATCATAGCACTGAGCTACCTCACCACAGCCAACATCTAGAGAACCAAATTAATCTGACAGACAAGAGAAGCGCGGGAGAAGTGCAGTCTCTGCGGTGCTGATGCTTTGTGTGTGTGTGTGTGTGTGTTTTGTCTGTGTGTTTTGGTCTGTCTGTCTGTCTATAGGATAAGGCCCATTTTTGTAATTTCCTAAAGAAGGATATCTGTATGGTCCACATCGGCAAGCCTTCAGTCTCTCCCTGATTGTATTTTTATTTTGCTTGTGTGTATTTTTAATCGTGGTTACCTCACCCATGAGAGAGAGGGGGAGAGAGAGAGAGAGAGAGAGAGAGAGAGAGAGAGAGAGAGAGAGAGAGAGAGAGAGAGAAGAGAGATGAAGAGAGAGAGAGGGAGGGAGAGAGAGAGCTGGCAGGCAAAGCATCCTATGTTCTTTGCCAGAACATGGGAGACACATTTCAGGCACTGTAGCAGAATAGGAATAATACTACCCCCTCCTCCTGAAAGGATAAGAGCAAAATAAAGCCTACTGTGACAGATCCCAGCAGGTGAGCTGGGGCCTTGTGTAAAAATGAGCCCGTGAAAGACTTGCAGCTCTCGCTCTATGAGAAACATCTTTCATTATGAAATGCAGGTGGGGAGCTCGCCGTCAGTGCAAAGGAACGCACAATGAGACACCTGTGGATTTCCTTCCCATTAGAACGCCCAAACACTCGCACGACAACTGGATTTTCACAATCCAGATATCTTTTTCTTAGAGGCTGTAAAATGAGACTCAACAGAAACAATAACAAGCACTTAATGGCAGTGCTGTATACTGCGTGCAGTATACAGGCCTGGAACGAGGGATTTACGTGTACAGAACGCAAGTAGGGCAGAGGGAGGGTAAGGGTGTGTGTGTGTGTGTGTGTGTGTGTGTGTGTGTGTGTGTGTGTGTACACAGCAGTGCAGAGTGTGCAGTGTGCAAGCTGGTGATTGACTCTTGTGTAGATCGGGAGATGCTTGCCTTTCTGTCAGTCACACCTAGACCTCTGTTACGGTCTGTGTTCGTGAGTCTGAGTGTGTGTGCGCGTGTGTGTGTGTGCGCGTGCGTGTGTGCGTTTGCATGTGTGTGCAAGTGGGTGGCTTCACACCCCTCTTGACTCTGATGTCTCACATCTCTGTGCAATCTTTTTCATCCAGTGATGTCACTCACCTCTACCCTCGACACCCGCCCCTCTGCTCCCCTTCATCACAGCCTACACATTATTCCCTTCCTGTCTGTACACCTGCGCCCCATCCGAATCCTAACCACTCCACCCACAATGAAGCTACACCCTCCTCTCACTCCCCTCTTCCTTCTAATTCCCCCAGATCTCTATCTTCCTCATAAGGACCGTCTGTCCCTGCCTGGAAGTGCCCAGGGTCCAGTAGCTGGAGTCGTGTAACTGATGGATTGAGAGAGTGGTGCAGCTGGCCACTGTGTGCTACCGCAGCCTAAATACAAAGCTGCTCTCCTGCTGAATGAAGCCCTAATGCAAGCCGCTCACTCTGCCACCTGTCTATTCTCCCAGCTCATCATGTGAAGGACCCATGCTGCATTCACAGCCTGATAATACATTCCCCTTTGGAAGCGGATGGATAAAAGGTATATGGCTAGATGTGACTTCCAGCTCTGTGCTGAATTCCTCAGTTTTAAAGATAGAGGGGTGGGAGGATGGGGCTACATGACTGGCATATTGAAAATACCACAGAGATAGAAAAATTCTTTATATATGATGACACTTAAGAGTTATCAGTGTGGAGTTTCTGATAGGACTGACATTGCTGGAGGTCCTCACCACATCCAATGACATCTGTGGTAGGACAGCCAAGGCCTGCAGAGCCCATGGATGAAGGGATGTTCCTCCTCTGAACTCTGACCTCTGACCTCCGCATGATCTGAGCAAGATCTGAGTGCTGAGGCTACAGCTGCAATCTGAGGGTCATCAGTTCTAGATCCTCCACTGCAGGTTAGACCTGACCACGTACTGGTGTGACCGCAGCCCTCCCATTCAACCAGATTGTGGTCCTGCCAGGTTCAGACGCCCAGTCGTGGACACAGATCTCACCCATTCCGCCACCAGCCCGACACACCGCACACTCACTGAATTTTTGAGTGCTCATTGCCTGCATGCTGATCCAGACGCTGGTTCTGGATCAGGATGAATCCTTTTCAGATGTTAAAGTCTGTGCACAAATCCCATCAAGTCTGAAAAGGCAGCCATCTCACCAACCCTTTGAACGCAGTGACAGTTTCTCAGAAAATTACAAATGGATGGGAAAATGCAGCAAGACACTCCAATCAAACCACTTGATCAAACTGCATAATTAAAAGACGAATTTTTAAGTGTTGAATATTTTTTTCTGCTTACAGCTTACTATATGAAAGAATCCCTTCCTTGAATGTAAGTGTACTGGATCTCCCTGTCTGGGGTCCGCAGCCAGGCCTCTGACTCACAGGACACAGGGAGACATCCATCAAACCATTCCATCGGCACCAATCTTGGGAGGAAGTCAGTAATCAACGCCGTGCCCCGAGATCTAATTGCAGAGTATCGAGCGATAATGAGGTGCAATTATGGCCACTCTGCCGCTGATGACTCCACCTTGAGGTACGAATTGAGCTGTGAACCTCGGTCCTGCAGTGCATGAAACCGGCAGGAGAAACAGCCATTCGGTCACTGTCGGGGATGGCTCGCTGTCTGGTCTGTCTCTGCAGGATCCTGCCGTAAATTTTCCTGTCTGTCTCTTCCCTCTCAGCGCCTCCGCTGCCTCCTGGCAGATCACTCACACGCCCATGGCCTCAATCACCACCACCGGCGCACTCCGACAGCCTTCGCCTCTTGACAGAACCGGCCGGCTCATCAGAGCTTCTGTTAGATCAATGGCCGCTCTGCTGCTCCATTCCGTGCGCCTGGGACTTAAGACTGTGGGGCAGGAGAGGAATATGCTGCAGAAAGCACTGGGTTCACGGTAACCCAACGTCGCACCGGACTACTGCACGCTGATGAGGTCAGCCAGGGTTGGGACGGGGGGGCGGGACCCCAGCTTTGCACGCCTCTGAGCTGGAGGGTTCTGATGCTCTGCGGGTGTCTCCAGCCCCTTCATCTTCTGGCTGATCTGCCACGGGGTGACATCGCCTGTCTCGCCTGCCTCCCCTCTGGACACTGTAGGGCTAGCATCCACCCAGCCTGGCATCCATACTACACACAAAATCCCACCGCACAAATTCTGAGCACGGCTTCACAAGCTGTCTGACCTGGTGGACACTCACTAACATGTATCAAGTGTACACAATCTACTGATGAAACAAAATGTCCAACAAAAAATAATGCTGCCTTAGCCAGTCGCTGTGCAAAATGACATGGATATTGTACTAGAGAGTATTCCATCAGTGTTTGTGTTATAAATTCTCTGAGCTCACAATTCAGCAGCAGCGTGTCTGTGTGTGTGTGTGCGTGTGTGTGACTGCATTTTTTTGTTTGCACGAGCCATTGTATCACACAGCTAGCAAGCCACTGGAAATGAGAGAAATCTCTCTTTAATGATCCCCTTCGTTCCGGCCTGATTTTGTGAGACATTAACAACTTTCAGGGCTCCCAGCTATGAAAGGCTACAAACAAAATAACAATTATTAATGAACATATTAAAATTCACATTTCTGTCGAGCTTTCAGAAAGCCTGAGTCCCCAATGGTCATGATGGCTTGTGAATGCGACGGAAGTTTGAAGGAGCCTGAGCGTTTAGGATTCGTTTACATGGTTCGTTGTGTCCCGCGGCCGTCTCAAGACTTGCTGATCTGCACCTGACATGTCCCTTGTGTCGTATTGGTATCAAATCCTACCTTCCCATCTTCATCAGCCTTCAGTATTTTAGTTTACAGCACTCCAGTGTACCTTAAGCATTATGACCCCCATGCATCTGCCCTGATAACGCAACTGATGTTTAATTAATGCCAAGCTATTTCAAGTCCGCTCGATCACGTATCGAGCGGCTGTGTAGGTACTGATTATGAATCTCCACAGCTTTGAAATCTGTCTGATTATTGAATCGCATGTCCAGCGTTCCCCTCGATACACGTCACTTCGCTCAGAGGTCCTCTCTCGTCCTCCATGGAGCTCGGAGTTCTCAGGCCGGTCTCCACGGCGCCAGTCACGGGCAGTTCATTAATCAGCCCGTCAAGCGGAACACAAGGACGGCGGAGGGAAGGCCGCCGGTCGATTCCATACAAATAAGCGGTTTCCCAACGCTGGGCACAAGCAATGCAAGGCATACGTTTCTGAGCGCGGCCTCCGCCCACAGGGGCGGATGTTTAACATTCATCTCGGCGCCTGTGCAGAGTGACTTTGTGCCGCCCCGCATGCGCCGCACAAACCCACGAACCCAGAGCAGAGCGTCTCGCCGTGATTTGTTATCGTTCGGTGCTGCGCGTGTGAGATTTCCATAGGAGACCAGCCCCCCCTAGCATGTGTACACGCATACATTTGCCACAGTGGTTGTCTTTAATGCAGCTGAAAGGAGGAGAAAACGCATTTCTGTAATCATTTCTGTAGCCCGTGCTCGGCACGCTCTCCTTACCGAGAGCACACTGCGTGCCTTTTCTCGCCTTGTCATGTTCCTCAAGTCCCCGAGGCAATGGGATGGTCAGAGCACCCCCCACACTACCCCCCACCCCGACACCCCGCACCCACCTTTGACAGGACAGCAGCGCAAGGTGTGTTATCACACTCAGCATTGTCTGAGAAAATGTGCAGGGTTGTGGTATTCCAGGAACAGCATTGCCTTAACAACCCTAGATAATAGGGAATAAGGCTGCATTCCATTCTTTCTGTTCATCTCTCTTCTCTCTCTGTGGTGAGGCAGCAGACCGGTATGTGTTCTGCAATGTCTGACCTTGGGAACAGCAATGCTAAACTTCTCATAACTGCGCATTCTGCAGGCTCAATGACAGATGGCTGAACGCTGTGAGCAAGCTTATTATAAAGTATAGCGTACAGTGAAAGTGTCTTGAATTGAAGCTGGGTTGAGCAGCCATGGTATGGGGAAAATCAGGACAGGTCTTTCCCATTGTTGTGCTTACTTCATTGCAGAGATTTGTCCAGTAAGCATTTGGATAAAGTAATCTCTGTCAGGTGAATTTTGGCAAGGCTGCCTCGTTCAGATAGCTGAGGGATTGACCGCTTTTAATGACCAGAACACTAACCACAGGCACCCAACTATATTATATTAGACATGCAAGGAGGACGGCAAAATTAAATTACATGCAGCCATTAGGTTGCTCAGTGCCACTAAGATGGAAAGGAGGAAAAGGCGAAGGCCCTCCAACATTGCTGCCGTCCAGCCCCCTGCCTTCTGTATGATGTAGCGTCAGGCGTTCTGATACGGTGATCACCGGCGCCACCAACCTCCTGCACTTTCACCATTGGGCTGCGGGGTGTTATGACACTACTGTGCAATATGACTGAACTGCGGCTAGGCAAACAGGGGCAGCAGTGTGGCATAGTGGAAAGGAGCAAGGGTTGTAATCAAGAGGCTGCTGGTTCGATTCCCCACTGGGGCACTGATGCTGTACACTTGGGCAAGGTATTTAACCCACAATTGCCTTAGTAAATATCCAACTGTATACATGGATAACATGAAAAAATTGTAACATATGTAACTCACTCTTGATAAGAACGTCTGCTTAATGAAAGTAATATACTGTACCCTTCCTTGACCTCAGTAGTCATTATATATAGACCCATATCTGGACCCACTGCTTCTCTGGGGACATCATAAGCCACAGGTTCATTCCCCATTCCTCCCCTAACCTTGTAACACAAACCAGCTCAGGCAGTCCATTTCCAGCCAAACCGCACCGGTCGATCAGTCCTTGGAGCAACTCAGACTGCATTAGCATGGGGGACACAGCACTGAGCAGACAGCGCACTCACAGTGCCTTTCACAGTATTTTTCGGGTACTATTTTTACAGTCTAATCTGGCATGTAAGCATATCCTTAGCATATATGTTTTTTTGGTCAGGTCTTGTCCTTGCGTCTTCCATGCTGAAGGAGAGCTCACCATGCAGAGCACTGCAGTCGATGTGCAATACCTCCACTCCGCAACCATCTAACATCCACACAGAAACTAATCCAGCTAATCTCTTCAATCTGTCTCTTTACAGATCTCACACTGCGGCAAAACACTCTGACAACAAAAAGCCGGGGGTTTCGTGGCTTTAGGCAATGAAATTGTAAACAGCAGTCACGAACGCCATGCAATTCGTTCAACTCCTTTGACGTAAACAAATAGAAACTAATTGGGGAGCGCGTTAGTGAACATTTGTCTCCTGCATTCGTGAGAGTTGGAGAGAAGCTCAGTGTAATTCCTGACTATGGATAATTGATGTACAGGAGGCTTGAGCAAATGCTCTTGAATATGAATGCTATATTCTCAACGCATTAGTGCGATTGGGAGCAAAATGCATATTAGCCCGCTGATCACTACTTTCGCTAAGCTTCTATGATTCTTTGTCCCCAAGCGGCAATTAGCCAAATGAAATCTCCTGCTGAAAAAAGTTGTTGTTTGTCTGACTTGTTGTACCACGTTAGCATAACTCGCAAAATTAGAGGAGCATTTTTCTCTTTATAATTGCTAATTAAGTTGTCCAACAAAGAAAAAAAGAGTACTTCTCTGCTTCTCTTTCCAAAATGGGCAACCATTAACCACTTTGCAATTTCAGCCAAATCAAGGTAACACACAAAAAGCCTCTGAGAGAGTGGGTATATAACAACCTCTGTATACAACACATGAAACTGCTGCACTTTTTGAATGTTTCATAAACCCCAGGAGAAAAGCTTGTTTGGGGGCATTTTCAGGATATCTTCATTTCCAGTCACACAGTGTGACCCTCAGAATACTCCTAGGAGTTGTTTAAACTTTGATTCCATGCTGGGTGCTCCTCTCCCACTTTTCAGGCCACTGAGTGACAGAGCAGATGAATGGGGACAGGCCATCAGCCCAGCGAAATGACACAAAATGTGTGAAAGCAGTGTTTCATAAATGAATGAAGGAGGTGTGTGTGTGTGTGTGTGTGTGTGTGTGTGTGTGTGTGTGGGTGTGTGTGTGTGTGTGTGTGCTCACATGTGTGTGTGTCAGCCCTCTGGAAATGCATGACTGGGGCAGGCTGCCAGGTGTGGAGTCTTCCAACTGTTGTCACCTCTCGTTATTGGAGGCAGATCAGACTATGGTTATTCAGTACCTGGTGACAAGTCACGACATCAAACACAGCCACAGAAGACAAGCAGGGCTTTCAGCTGCTGTTAAAGTCACAACGAGGCAGGTGACAGAGCCCTGGCTAGACCTCAGATCCTTCCTGCGGAGGTCTTCAGACATTATACCTTCACCCACAACAGGTCACTTTTCTGCTGCCATTTACAAATTAGCTTAAAATGCTTGAGAAATGTTAGGGAAAAGCAATCTCTTTCTCCCTTTAGCTCTTATGTTTTCTGCACTCCACTGGCTACATGGCTTGATGTGTTATGATGCTTCCCATGAGTACTGCGGAAAGACGGTGGGTACCTTTCACCTTCTCCCATCATCTTCCTTCCTCTCTCTCCCCCCCTGCTGTATGTACTGCCTTCTCAAACAACGAATCCAGGATCAGTTCACTCATCCATCTCAGCCACAACCCTTTTTCTAGAGAATTGGAGACTGGTCCAGGATCAGTATTGCCCCTGTCGGGGGTGACGTAATGATGACCCTTTGTTCTGGAAGCTGTGATCTCCTCCCGCTGCTTGAGCAGCAGCAGTGTTTCATTTTTGCTCGTTGTGTGGAAACACGCTGTACCCTCCCTTTCCTCCCCTGTTCAGCCCATCTCCCTCCCCATCTGCACTCCAGACGGGGGGCTGGTGACCCTTCACCCTCCCCTTCCCAACAGCCCCTTCTCCTCAGCTGCACTCACTGCGTCAGTGTGTGTGTCTGTATATGTGAGTGTATATGTGGGCATGTGTGTATATGTGAGTGTTTGTGTGTATATATGTGTGTGTGTGTGTGTGTGTGTGTGTGTGTGTGTGTGTGTGTGTGTGTTTGTGCACATGTGTGTGTGTGTGTGTGTGTGTGTGTGTGTGTGTGTGTGTGTTTGTGTGTGTGTGTGTGTGTGTGTGTGTGTGTGTGTGTGTGTGTGCGTGTGCACGTGTGTGTGTGTGTGCTTGAGTGTACATGGGTACGGGTGTGCGAGTCCCTTTCTGTCACAGCTTTCATTTTGTATCAGACTCACTCCTTCACTGAACTCCCCCTGCCTCTCCGTCAGCATCAGCACAGCGTGAGGAACAAATGACTGTGCTGCATGTCTGAATGAGTAAAAGCAGGCCTGTCTGTCGCCCACGCGCCAGCAGAGCAGTGAGAGGCCGGCCGTTCGGCCTCCCGGGGAGCCCGGGCCGGGCTGACGTGTGATCACGCTGACACATGTGTGTCTGTGTCTGACATCTGACATCAACCGTGGGACCCCTGTGTCCCTGACAGCCGCAAGCCACTCTGCCTGTACATCATGCAGCACTGGCCCAAGAGTCACTTAACCAGAGCCTCGCAATGCAGCTAATTAGTGTAACGGCAGACCCCACAGGACTGCTATATCCAACAGGGGGCTAGCATTACATGGAAATAACAGCTCTGCTTTTTACGACAGGATGTTCAGGAGGAATGCTGGCTGCAGGGACTCCTGGGAGGGAGAGGGACGCTTCCACCTCCAGCAGCAGGTCTGGCAGTACATTGAGGGGGGTGATCCTGGGGAAGTAAGGTGGAGGGGCGTTAGTCTAACGTTAGCTCAGCGGTGATCACTGTTCCGAGCTGACAGGCTAACAGCATGGAGACACCAGGTAACCTGTGGCTCTCTTGCAGAGAGGTTATTCTATCCGTTCCACACAGGGCCTGAATATTTTGAATATGTTCTTTTATTTTCATTTCTTCAACTGGACATGCTACCTTCTCCAAAATAGCTAAGCAAAAATGGCATCTCTGAGCAAAGAGGAACTGTCCATCATCTCTATACAGACTGAGTGGGAAATAATGGTTACTGGAGTGCTCCCAGAGTCCCAGAATGCCGCTCTGAGTCATGTAAGTACCATTGCCATAGTAATTCAAGACTTGTTTTACAAACAATAAGGATAAATTTTCTGTTCATTGGCTTAATACTGAGATAGGTAGGTGTTTCAGGGTATAAAATGGTATGTTATTTTGATATATGCTCAGTATTCTCTAACGTTCTTCCTGCTGTAGCCTGCCTGACTTTAAATGTAGTTGGCTTCTGAGCCGTTGAATAAATTGCTGTGTAGTAGCAGTAGTCTGAATTCAGTCTTGTGACTTCTCCACACCTCCATTTATGTCTTAAAAGAGATTGAAAATGAAGTAAGAGAGGATGAGGGGAAGAAGGAGGTAGAGAGTGAAAGACGAAGAGAGAAAAAGAGGGAGAAAACTGCTGTAGTGAGATAGACAGAGACACATAGACAGAGATGACCAAATGCTTATAAGGCCAAGTTAATATAGTTCAAGATCTACCCCATAACTGAAAACGGAGAAAGAAAAGGATAATGTATAACAACTTAGATGACAGTCTCTACTTCGTATTTAAAGTTTGGTCGCTGTATTGCTGAACCTTTGTTTCCATCACTGAAACTGCTTAAAGAAACAATTTAAATATAGACAAGGAGGAACAACTCAGCTCAGCCAGGAAGGAACACACACTGAGCAGCCTCCCTGCTGATAAACAGTCTCTGAGTCCACAGAAGGTTAGAGGCTCCACTCCCTTCAGCCCCATATATAGAGACTGCAGCATTATCGTCATCAGAAGACAATCACAGCAGCAGTCATCTTCACTCACACGCATTCGCACGAAGAAAGCCCTCTCACACACGCACACACACACACACACGCACACAGTAAATTGATTCTATCAGCAGTTTTCGACCACAGAAACATCATTCGCCTCAGAGGCAATTTAGTTTGATAGGAAAAGAAAATTCATGTCTCAACCACACCGTGAATTACTACACCTGCATCAGAAAATCTTATCCTTCTGTGACAGTGAAGTCAAAGTGAATCACTGTACCCCTGCCCAGTGAAACAGTCTGATGGAGTGACTTTGCAGGGGGTCACAGTGGGATGAGGCTTGGGTCGCTCAAGTGCGTTTCTTTGGCTGTGTTTGTGGCTCTGCAGCACCTGCTTCGTCACACGGCGGGTGACTGGGCGGCTCCTTCAGGACCGCGCGCAGGGACAGACGCTGTCAGCGGCCTCCAAATGGCGGTGACTAAGCCCTGGCCGCGCACCGGGGGGACATCTGCAGCCTGCTGTAATTAACACCATCAATCCGCCGAACTTTTAATCGACGGTCCGTGAAAGGCGAAACAGCGGGGGGTTGGCAGGGTGTGCGGGGGGGAGTGTGTCATCCGCCCGTGAGCGATGTCGATGGGTCAGGGCCCACCGTGCGGCGGAGGCTGGGCCGGTGTTGGGAGAGACCCGCTGCGTCGACGCTGCCAGAACAAGACCCTGGGCTGTCGTGCCGGCTTCATGATTACCCTATGATGGATACTCATTACTCATCTAAGATACCCACAGGCCAGAGTCTGCGCGGAGGCCCAGGCTAAAGCATCATTTGCGTTAAGGATTATCATCTCTCGATATTCAATTTTAATCTCATCAGTCAACACATGAAGTACACAGTACCGATTAGTAAGATTACAATGCATTACTTTATCATCATTTTGCAGATGCTCTTATCCAGACTGACTTACAAGGTGCAATTATTCTTATCTGTACCTGATTTATGGACTGTTATTTATTATTGGTATGTGAATACTCTATAGCCACCAAAATGGAATATGTGAGTTATCAAAACCTGTTATTTTTCCTAGGCAATATGTAAAACTTCTTTTCCATGTAAATAACTCACTACAAAGAGTTTTCCATTGATTCACACTTTCAGGCAGATGAATAAAATCAATTAATTTTCAGTTAATTTAGGTAAGGTTCATCCTCATGAATATTGATTACAAAGAATAAAACTCCATTTTCTCCATTTTATACTAATTAACAAGAATTTGAATATTGAATCAATAACTTGATTAGTGCTCTCCTGGTTGCACATTTGAATAACCAGATCCCTCACTATGATCATAGTTAATCCAACGTATACCACATAGCATTTATTTTATTTCTCTGTGCAATCTGCATTATGTAATGTATCATTTTCTGCCTACTGCACCAAGAATCCTGATGTCATGCTTTGTTTTTAACATCATTAATAAATACCTTTAATCTATTCTACAACTCCATAACCCACCTATTTTGATAAAACACTGATACAATTTTAAAAAATATTGGACCTAATTTTGCTGTCAGTGAACAGACATCTTGTTTGGGAGAGAGAGAGAGGGTGCTCAGGTCAGGGTGCATGTGGGGTGGGGGGGTTGCTGCTTACAAGACCCTGCAGGTGTTTCTGAGGTCAAGACAGGTTACTGCAGAAGCACTGCTGCTATAAATACAATGCCCTGTTAAGCCCAGCCTGTGCCCTCCTGCTGCTCAAGGGCAAATAACACATTCTCTCCGAGCTAAGGGTGTGAAAAGGACAGGGGAGAGGTTCACATTAAGCTTAATTACAGCCTATACCTGCTGATTCCACTGAGAGACGTGTGTTTATTGGAGAAATGTCAACTGTAGGAGAATCTGCTTCGGCTTAACTATCAGAACATCTGCTGGTGCAAAGGTCATGTTACAATCAATACTGCTGCTATTGCAATCATCCTGTTACAGTCAGTGCCACGGCCTTGATGGATGTCTTGTTACAATCAATTGAGCTGTCATTGCAACCATCCCATTTCAATAAACACAGCTGCCATTACAAACACCCTGTTACAATCAGCTCTGCTGACTCAGCAATCAATTTGTTTAAAATCATCCTGTTACAGTCAATACAATTATACTGTACAGATGTCCTGTTACAATCAACACTGCTCACATTAAAACGTCTTGGTCAGGTACTTTACAACAGGTACAATACAGAGACTTCAGTATTTTGCTATGGATAGCAAAGCCTTTCATTGGTTCATGATGCAGCGATTGACAGCACATGGTGAAGTTAGCTCCAACTACTAGAACAAATAAATCCTATACATAATATAATTTCTATAACCCAGTAGGCTATAAAATAGTCTCTTTTATAGAAGTTTTGTATGGTCAATCAAACGTAAATTCACATCACTCCCTAACCCCTATGTCCGGGGCACACTTCTCAAACCCATTTCAATTGTGAAGTGAAGGAGAAATGGACTTTGATGGGCCAGGGTATTGGGTTACCACAAAGCATGACACAATACATTAAGCTCACAATACGATGCGTTTCACAGAATGGAGCTCACAATACGAACTGATCACAGAACAATATTCCCCCAAGAATGCTGATAGGAAAACAAAAATATAACATAATTGAACAAGTTTTCTTTTCCTTTTCTTTGCATTATTCATATATCAAATGATATATGATCCATGATGGTTTGAGTGCTGTATCACATTTATAAAATGGATCCATAACTGCCTGAACTTAAGGCTTGCTTCTTAGCTGTAAAAAGCAAGACCAAAATTAACAAGTTATATTGATTGCATAACCCCACCACTGACAGTCTAGCTTTTTGCAATACCGTTGCTAGCTAGCCAGCGAATGAACTAGCTGGCAAGCTGGCTTTTCAGACATCTTTGTTTATTTCATGTTGCATAGAGTTCAGTTGCTGACTTACTACAATAATTACTTCTGTGAAGTGGTGGTAAATGTTTCCATATTCAGTACCTAAGCGCTTAGTGATGTGGAATGGACCAGTTAAAATACTTATGCTTGTCAATGCACAATGATATCAAAAAACATTTAGTCATTTTCTGATTTAGCAAAATTCAATATCGCCATATTTAGTGTCTGGCCTAGCTACCACAGATGGGGACGTCATGGGGGAGCTTTCACTATGTCTCTGCTGCTGAAAGTGTCCCTCAGCCATCGTTTATAGGGGCATATTTCATTTCATCCCGGCAGAGGTTGTCAAAGTGATTAATAAATTACATATGATTTAAAGAGAGGCAGTCCCACGTGAGTGAAGGGCACCCACACATTCATACAAACAGAAACACATCGAAAGCTCAGACTGTCGGGACATTAGACAATAGACTTAAGCCAGATACAATATGTGTGTGTGTGTGTGTGTGTGTGAGCTTGTGTGTGTGAGCTTGTGTGTGAATGTGTGTGGGTGAGTGTGTAAGTGTACCTGCACACATGTGACTGCACGTATCTGTGCATTTACAGTATGTGTGCATGTGCTGATTTTCAGCCTACTCCTGCTGTGTGTGCGGTGACTACCTTGTCAATCCACTCACACCTCACAGAGAGCTTTTCATCTGCAAGTTAGGAGCAATCACCTGGAGCAGGTCGATTAAAACACAGAATAACTGACATGACTTCAGAGTGCAAGGATCATTTTGAAAATCGTAGATATATTTTGACAGAGTATTGCTGCAGACAGTCTAGCATGAGGTTGAAAATTTGCAGTGCAAAGTAGCAAAGTTCACAGCATCCTTTTGTTACTTCCTCTGTCTGCATCTTATGCCGCATTTCACAATGCATGTGCAGTTGTTTAAACCAGTACTAATGGGTCCTGGGAGAGCAGTTGTGGAAATTACAATTCAATAGTCCCAAAACTCCCTTAAAGCGATCCCAGGGCTGATCTCTGAAAAAGCCTCAGTAGTTTATATTAAAATGATCATTTAACATGTTCGTCTAATTAGAGCTGGTGGTAAGTTCAACATCCTACAGAAAGTATGAGAAAAGTAAATGACTCTGAAAACGAACCCCAGGGAAGCTGTTGAGTTGGATTACTATCCATGAACAAAGTAAGGAGTACCTAATTGCATTGTTTGCTTGGTATGTCCAACCAAAACCTGTTGCTATTTTCTCCACAAAAACCACAGCCATATTGAAAATACAGAAAACACGCTGATCAAAATCTACACATTTTTATCTAAATATATGTGTCAAGACAATTAACTGAACTAAATTGTTATATAAAAAAGCAAGATTTAAGTGTTGCAACAAATAGATTGGGGGAGGGGGGGAGATGCAGTCTGAAGAGGTGGGTCATCAGTCTGTGGTGGAAGATGGCCAGCGACTCTGCTGTCCTGACCGGTATGGAAGGCTCCTTCCACAGGGTAGGCCAGAACAAATAGGGGGGCATGTCTGGATGAATGGCCACACAGGGGAGGGATGGCCTTTTGTCCCAACTTTGCAGATTGGAGGGGTCCGGCCGGTATGCATGGTCTCATGATCGATTACGGACACAGAGAAACTATTCCCCTTGCTGTCTAGTTGGCTCGCGTCAGCATTTTGAAATAGATAATAGCCACTACTGGTTGTTAGTGGACGGAAAGCAGGAGACACAGGAATATTGCAGGAGGTCAAAGACTAGCTGAGAAACACAGTTCAGGAGGAGCTGTGAAGGCCTGTTTGCACAACCGGCAGTTTCATGAATTTTATGATAATAAGCAAAAAAAGGTGACAAATTATTCACAGCATGGGGTTTGCTCACTTGCCATAACCTTATCATGGACAGTTGTGTCACGTCCAATCCTAGAGCTCGACCACACAATGATATCTTGACCGACAGCCACCAGTGGACCGAAATCAAATATTCATGTGTTGTCGGTTTGGTTTGCACCGATCTGGCTTCTCAGCCAGCAGCGGGGGCAGTGAGAGAGGGGGTCTAACTACGTATTGTGTTACTCTCCAAACAAAAGGCCACAGACCCATGTAATTCAATGCGACAAGCAAGTCGCTGCCATTATTTGCAAATGAGAAAGAGACACACTCCAGTAAGTCCAGATCCGAAGACATCCGCACATCTGCGACTCCACAAAATCACTGTTGAAACCGTAAGTTACACTCAAGGTGACATTGTATTGTGGCAGTGGCCTGGATGTGAAAAAAAAAGAATTTGCGGTTCCAACAGAGAGACAGTAAAAATGGCCTTTAGTGACTATTACAGATAATGCATTGTGTCTTGCAAAACATCACCCCCAGGGAAACTGTCTAGTTAGACATAGCAGACATTTATTTAATGAGTCTTGTCAAAGCCATCCTTACTTGGTGGAAGCTTGGTCCATTCAAACAAATACCTTCCCCTGGTTTAACTCTCAAATACTTCCTGGCATTTCCCAAAGACCTTCAAATGAATTTCTAACTCCAGTTAGGTATGTACTAGAGAACAGTTGTGAGGTAAAGTATTGATCTTTCACCAAGGGATAAATCCTGGTGCCCTTTTCACATTAAACTCTAATGTCTCAATTTTCAATTCTTGATATCTAAGTAAAATGTCAAGGCTTCTCCAAATGAAGTGAGAAAATGAGGGAAAAAATGACAAAGTCTATAAATGGCACATGGTCTCTCTACTGACAGAGTGCTGCCATAGCAGTTGCTTTCTCATTCACACAGTAGGCCACTGCATGTTGATGGCCTTCACAGATTATTTACATGAGTTATTTGCTTTTGCCCAGGGAGACCGAATGACCTACTGTATGCTGACCGTTCCAGGGCAGTGAAACGTTTTGTGTTAATTTGAGTGTGATGAATAAATGTGATTTGTGAGGATCCCGGGTTTCCAAGTGACAAACTTATCCACTTCATTGACAACTAATTTCCACTATGTGCATGTCAGGAATGTGTATGTATAAAGGCCAGCCATTGACTAATAAATTAGCAGTGCCATAAATACAAGTGTGTGGCAGCTGTGGGTCGAGTATGTAGTTCACTTTTTCTGGTAATGCTGGTGCCTACTGACTGGTTTAAGAAAGTTATTATTTATAATTTATCCATTATCTGTTTAAGTTATTATTCTTTTTGTTTTAATTCCTCCCTGTGTTCCTATGGGTGGTGCATCGGCCAGCTCTGCCGCAGGAACTTGGCTAACATTTGACAAATCATTTTCATTTATCATTTATACAGCTAGATAACTACAGAAAGTAATTTAGGTTAGGTATGTTGCAGCAGGGATGGGGCAGAACAGAGCGGAGCAGGTCCTTTGAAAAGATAAATTATACACTGGTGTTCATTATGGTGGGACCCGCTCCCAAGACCATGAATATTGCACTATTCTTTAAATAAGGTCCAAGTTTTTCTTTTCCCTTGCATAATCTAACGGTTGATGGGTTGACAGGAGGGGAGAGGAGGTCATTCTACTAAAGAGACTGTGGCTGGCTCAGCCTCTTCTTTTGCCCCTCTGAAGACAATGTGGCAGTGACCTCTGCTGAACCTTAATGGAGAGTGAGCCACTCCATTGTTGGCATAGTGGGATGGGGGTCACTATCTGAGAAATTGAAGGAGGCTTTTATATTATTATTACAAGACAATTATTTTGAATGAAAAGTTATTTTGAGAAAAGCATGAACTCCTAGGAGTGGAAGGCATGGATTAGCCTCTGCATATTTTAATTAAAGCAAGTGGGGAGTTCATTGTGTCGCATTCATGGACTTTTTAGCTTCAGCGGACTGCTTGACAAACAAGCATCAGCCCCCCCCACTGTCACATGTCACTGTCACATATCAATAAACATTTGATGAATGTCAATACATCATGGGACAGTGGACTGCAATTCACCATCACTAAAGGCTATTGCTGCAGACAGTCTCCAGACATCCATTACTAAGAGGCTGAGGAAAGATGGTGACATTAGTCTGACCGAGATCGGCCCGCAGATTAGCTTTTCTTTGTGCTGTTCCAGTAAATTTCTGATGGACTGTACCTGTGGTCATTTCAACACTCGCCAGCAGGCCACAGCATCTACAGACTGTCCAGCTGGCACAAAGACAGAAGCTCACGAAACAGAGGTTCTGAAATATTCATGCCACATTTCAGATCCAATTCTTTCAACAGCCACAGCGGTGAGAGAAGAAAGCTTACACAGCCTGGCACTGGGAAAAGTAAGAACGCTCTAAGATGGAGAAACACGCCTCTGAACTGCAAATATGAAAGATAGAAATATAAAATACTATTATGTATGCATGCTACATGGCAGAGCTTCTGACTGAACACCAAGCAGGGAAAGTGACGAAGTCTAACGTTTGCCTGAAATAGTTTCCAGACTTTAGGTTAGAAGTGCTAGATTAACAAAGGTGTGATTGTTTAATATGTGTACACACTTACTCAGTTCAAACAAATTACTGTAAATGGTTCAATCCCTAAAAGTAGGACAATGACCACCGGCAATCAATGTGATCAAACTTCTCCCCTGTTTACATGGAGCAACATGTATTTGGTGAATTTTGTGAGACATTGCAAAGCACCACACAGGCATCTGAAAGATCTTCCTTTCCTTCCTTTCCTCTAGGATGATACACACAACAACGTTTCTGGTGCAACGCTTCACTCAGACATAACAACAATTGCTGCTGCTGCTGCCCACATTTACCCGCCGACCTGTGTCAATTTGTGAGGGCTCTCTAATGGTCTGTGGGCCTGTCCCTGTGAGATTTGCTCTGCGTGACGAATCCTGCTAGGAGTATCTGCAGTGTGAATAAACAAGCCTGGCTCAGCAGCTGTTTACTTCTCGGTCAGAATAACGTGTCTTCCTTCTCAGTAGACTAGAGGAGAGGGAGGGCCATGGACCTTGTTTAAATATTTCCCCGGCCTGTTCTCACACATGTGAAAGGGTGTTTCACGCACAGTCTCCTCCCACACGGCAACACTGATCTGTTACTGGCTTCATGGGCAGCTGTGAACAAGACATAGGGGAGGCAGAGAGGTGCCAATATGTAGCTCCCCATTCATCACTGGCTGGAGAACTTGAATGATACAGTTTTTTTGTATTTATATTCCCCTGTGGTCTGTGTTTGACAGAGGCAATGTTTCTAAAAACAGAAGCCTAGTTCTGACCATACATGATACAATGTCACTGTAGAAACATATATTCATCCACTTACACATTCAAAGCATCTACTGATACAGCTGGCAGTTCTCAAACAAGGTCATACCATCTCACTGAGTCAGTAAGAGGGAAAATGTTATCGTGAAGTAAATGAAATGTGACTAATGTAAACAATCTAAAATGGAAATGTATGACTTTATGTCTAAGTGGTTTGTGGTGTAATCAACTTGTCCAGCTCTTACACCTGTCGGGTTCATGTTAAGGGAAAAGCCAGCAGCCATGTTGGGAATCTGGCACGCTCATAAGCTCACTGTGAGGTCCACTGCCATCTTATTCTTCCACCTCCCTGCTACTGTCAAAATGTCAAAATAAAAGCCACCCCTCCCATCTCCACCTGAGCTCTGAGTAAGTCCGGCTATGTGCGCCAGGGTCCCATCTGCCCTGTGAGTTCCTGTGTGCCGCAGGTTCCGCAGCTATGGGCTCAGAGCATATTTGCATCAGGTCAGTTGCTTTAGAGGTAAACACTTGCTTTACACACCAGCTTTAACTTTAAATGTGAAAGCATCCTGATAATACTTCTTAAATGTTTTTTTTTCCAATATGACATTTAATTTTTATTTCTTTTTATGATTTCATTTTCATGAAGTGAAATTTGATGATTGGGGCAGCAGTGGTAGCATAGTGGTAAGGAACAGAACTCTTAAAAGAAAGTTTCCCAGTTAAATTCCCCACAGGGCCACTGCTGTTGTACCCTTGGGCAAGGTACTTAACCCGAATTGCCTCAGTAAATATACATCTGTATAAATGGGTAACATGTAAAAAATTGTAATCTATGTAAGCCATTCTGGATAAGAGTATCTGCTAAAATGCCAACAATGTACATTCACAACCCAGTGACACGTCACTTAGTGGAAAAAGCAGAGCCATTCTTACACCTGCACAGAGTGTGTCTGCATGCACAAGCACATGTGATATACAGTTTGATCACTCGGTAAAAAAAAAAAACGCTGGCAGAGGACTAACAGACGACCTCGTGACTTCATCACCAGCTATGAGCCGCACCAAATCATCGTGACACCTTTAGGGGGTGGCTGGGGGACTTCATACATCTCACAGGGAGCCGGTACCCGTGACATCTGAAGGTGTCTTAATTTCACGTGTTCGGCAGGTAGGGGCCAGTCTGTGAGAGCACAGCATGTATACATTCGTTAGACGACGAAAAACCCACACTGCACTCGCGCTGAGCCTGACCGCTGAAGAAAGCCAAGTCGTTTGATGGCGGAGTGTGTAAGAGTTAAAACTTCATAATGCGTTCTCTTGTTCAACACGTTATGAGCTGTTATCCTGAAGGGACGTTGCTGATTAGTTTTGCCTTGATGTTGATGTTCTGAGATAGTTGAAGGCTCTCTAGAGAGTGGTTGAGAGAGAGGGAGAGAGGGGTTCTAAAATGTCTGCTCTGCACGCTCTGTGTGCTTAAGGCGAATAAACAACTAAAAAGAATCTATGGTCTCCCCGAAGGTTCACATGGTATAGCACGCAGTCTCACCTGCAATGTAACCCACCAACACTAACACCAACAGTAAATATTACACTTGAAAAGTTGCTTTGGTTTTTCTGAAACAAAGTGGAAAAAGGAAAAAACAGAGGTTTCAGACAAATCAGACAAATCAGGCATTGCATGTACCCAAGGATTAAGTGTTTATTTTTGCATCGTGCTTTATTGTAGGGAGACCCAAGGCAATCCTTTTTTAAAGTTATTGAACTAAAAACCCTTTATTCACTTTTCATACTAGAAAAACCTACATCTAACAGTGGCTACCACTGGTGAAAATCCAAATGTACAAACGTATGTGTATGTAATGCCACAATGGAGACAGATGTTGTGTTTTGCTATGCTATTAAGCCTGCCTTCTTTTCTTTTGTAGTTGTCCTTATCAGCTTTAGGCATTATGTTAGCGGCGCCGCCTGGGCTATGGACCTTATTTATGAGAGCCGCATGTCTACATCTTTACTTAGCATGACCCTGCAGTAGACAAAAGGACACGCAAATCTGAGCCAACCCAATCTGTACCACAATGCAGAGGGTGGCTACACTGCTGCAACCCTCATATAGCCCTTGTAAAGAAAAGAGACATACAGGCAGACAGAGTGTGAAGGAGACAGAGGAGTGAATAACATGGAAAAGGAGGGTGTCCTTCTCCACAGCATGCTAATGAGCGATTGGGTTTTTGGGTTGACTTGGCCACGGTCTGATATTTATGCTTTAAGATACTTTCCCACTCCAAAGTGAAAAGAGGGAAGTATTCTTCATCTCCACTAAATACTCATTTCATCCACTTGCACAAATAAGGCACTGTGTCACTGACACAAACAGCAGACCTGGTCTTTAGTCAAGCAGCCTGGTGATGTAGAGATAGCAAAAAAAACCTGGCACAGCATGGCATCCTCTCTGTGGGGGTGCACAATGAGCTAAACCTTTTGATCTTCATTGGCAGCTTCCATTTGCTTAGTCCAGATTACAGTGGACACACTGAGTACAGATTTTGGTATTATACATGGTTGATAAATTAATATGCCACCAGTGTGAGGCAATAGCTTTGACTAATCACTAGCCAAAAAAAGCTTAGTCACATCCCAATGCTAGGGACTCTTTCACAGCGCTGTGTATCAATTAGAACTTGAAAGGATGCTTGCAGAGAGGAGTTTTCAAATAACACCTATGCAATTACCTCCAAACTGGCAACCCCATCATCAGCAAGTACAAAAATTCTGCATACGTAACACTCTCACTTTGTTTCCGACATACCTCCTCCTCCTCCCTCCTATCTTCGCTTCTCCTATCTGCATCCCTGTCCGGGCCCTCAGGTACAATCCCTCCCCTCTACCTCTAAGCCAAAGATAAGCCTTCCTGCACATGACCTCCACCTCTTTTGTATATCATTCATTAAAAGATACCATGAAATGTCAGCTCTTTGTTCGTGAAATGTCTTCCTCCTGAATATGCTCTGAGCCTGCAGGGACTCCTCAATCAACACGTCCTCACAGATTGAATACCGGCAAACTAAAGCTGATAAAAGAAGAACAGAGGCTGCAATGCAGTAGAGAAGTTCTGGGGGGGATGTAATTTTGGGGAGGAGGAGTGTGAGGGGAGTGGGGGGGTTTGGAGGTACTACTCTTTGAAGCTGTCCTGTCTTCCCAACTTGTGGTCTAATTAGGCCCCTCCTTCACCTTGCCTCTGGGCGGAGGGGGAGCACACTGCCAAGCCGACTGAAGCCCATCTCCAGCTGTGAATCCTATTACCAAGCCTCACCCGTTTATCAAGCCTCTGACACCGCCCTGTCAGCCGGAATACCATCAGAGATTACTCACGCAGTGCTGTCTCTGAAAGGGTTTCCGAGGCAGGGGACGGGGCCCGCATGCTAAACCCTCTCGGCTCACGGTTTTAATACCAAAGGGCGTAAATGAGGGGAACTGAGCTCGTAAACAGGTGATCATAGGTTCCATTCCCAGGTGGGGAAATTCACATCTGCTAAACAACCTGAGTATGTTAACAAGCTGCAGGGGATATCTGTGACTGGAGAGGCAAACTGTGCAATGAGCTGGGTTAACATCATTACTGTCCACTGCGACACAGTCTTATCCAGTAGAAACATGACCTCTTTCATTACTGTGGTGTGTAATGGAGACTTGAAAATATCATGTGCTATGAGGCCTGGGTTTGGATATTCTCTGTTCCCACGCAATGAAGCTCTGGCCTTAAGAACAGTGCATGCGAAACACACATGCTAAACATGGCTTTTTCTACATTGTACGCGCAAAACTAACACTACTCAAGCCACCTTCCCTAAGGATGGTGCGTAATCATCTTTCCCTCTGCGAACCCCAAGGGTGCTGACTAATATTTCCTGACAGGAGAAGCTGGCACGTTAATATTCAGCATGTAAATGCCGGCCCTTGTTGGGATGGCTTCAATTTGCCTTCTATTGGCGGGACCTGAATGTCAAAATCAGTCAGATACATTTCCATTACTGCTCGCATTTTTAAATGACCCACACATACCTCAGCACCTGCTCTCGGATGAATGCACCTCACGGCTTTGCTCCCTCGTTCTTTGTTCGGCAAAAAAAAAAAAATCCTTTTAATTTATATGTTAATAGCATGTCAACAAGACCAGTGTCTTCCTGGAGGTGAATACCTTTGTGTGCATCTTTTGTGCAACAGGAGCAGATGTGAGAATGGAAGCAGGCGTAAAAGTGGATATTTTTCCTTGGGGGGAAGGCCTTGGAGTGAGCGCGTTCGCGGGCGTCGGTTTGCCTCGCCTGCTCGTTCAAGGACGTTTTCCGCTGGCAAGGTTGCTCCGCTGGCGGATGCAGCGGAACACGAAGCGCTGACTATTATGGGCTGGAGGCAGAGCGCAAAGGGAAAGTGACGTTAGGGCTCCCAGTGAAGCACCGATGCCGGACGGCGCCGTTATCTCATTACGTTCCAACATGCGCGGGCGAGGCTCGTGGACCCGGCACTGGAAACCGAGGCGAGTGAGAGATACCGTTCCGTTCTGCTGGCTGGCTCCCCGCGAGTTTCTCAAGCGTAAAAGTCGCCTGGAAAGCCGGGGGACGCTCTCCGTCGGAATGATGAGAGAAGCGATTCGATTACAGCTCAGGAGGGTACAGAGGGCAATCTTCTCGAGCGAACTCCCTCTCAGGCGAGCGCAGGCCGGGGATTGTCGCTCCTAATCTATTTTGCGGGGAGGAAATAAGGCTGTGTCCACTGCCTTTACAGACGGCGCAGGCGCTGAGAGCTCGGAGGTGAGGGAAAAAACTTGCACCGAGTGTCCGTGCAATGACATTAGCTGTGCCGCTCGGACCGAGGAGCGACACATGGGCGTCAAACAGGGGAACCCGCACATCAATCTTTCGCAGTGTTCTCGCAACACTCCTCTGAATGCCCTCCTCAGCACATCATGTGAGGAAGAGACAGCCGCTGAATCAATGCTGACACCTGATTCAAGTGTCAGCGTTGATTCATTCAGTGGTTGCTGACCTGCAGGCAACAGAACAATGACAATGAGAACGCACACATGTCCATAGGTTTCTACAGGTTCTCGGTGTCAGAAAAACACTAAAGAAATTATTGTAACCATACACTGCTGTAATGCTCCCAAGAGGAAGGTTTGTTCACCTTGAAATCAAATAATGTTTTGACCCTCACCTTGATGAAGGCCTCTACCCACTTTCCACTTGGGAGTGTGTGGGTGTAGTTATTTCTTTAGCACTCACAGTGAGACTCACAGTGAACACCAGGGCCTTCTTTCAGTGTGCCACTCCAATGTGGTTAACCTTAATGTCAGCATATTTAAGAAAATACTGCTTTTTCATGTTTCTCAGACTGCGTCAGACAACTAGGCCTGGATTCGGTTATCATTTGCACTTAACCAACAACGTGCATTTCTTTTTTCTAGATAAACACAGTTTGAGAAGTGCAGAGATCAACAAATTTAATTAATGCCAACTGTATTTATTTTGAAAGTATTGAAAAAATTAAGACAAATGCTGATTAAATCCAGACTCCAGTTCAGGGTCATTTCAATAAGATGTGTTTAGTAAGTAATGTATAAAGAGAACATAAAAGTTACTGCAGTATGTTATTCAAAGTTCAAGACCTTTCAGCACTCCCAGTGCCAAAGAACGTTTGGCTGTCAATGAAGAAGGTGCCGTCAATTCTCCTAAAGGGTACAATCGGGGCCACCCTTGATTGCTTGGCCCTGGCGCCCATGTCATTACATAGAGGAGTCGCCCTTTGGTGATTGCAGAATGCTGTTTTAAAAAAGAATAAGAGGGCGAAAATTCACCCCGGAAACTTTGACGCCACATGACTGTGTAATCTTCCCTCTGGTGATACCGCTCGGGGCTGTAGCTTCACCTTGGCGCTGAGTGAATCCACTCGGAGTGCATTCCCGCAGTTGCGGCGGTTTGCTCTGCTTCCTCCGTCTGCTTTCGCGACACCTCTGCAATGCTGTCAGATCGGCAGCCCCGGCCTGCCAGTTCGCACCCCGGCACAAGGCAAGAGGGGGGAGAGACGCTCGGCTGCAGCTCTGAGTTCGCCGCCAGTAATCTCAGCTCTCACCGCCGTGTCCCAGTTACTGACCGAAGCGCTCTCTCTCCCTGTCAGATGGCAGTGATCAGGGAGAGGGCACACATGGTTACTGCTCGCTGTAAAAGACCTAATGCTCCAGGATTACTCCTTCCCCAAGCCTCCTACACCAGACTCTTACCACTTCAGCAGGTGGCGAAAATAAAGTGTTTCATTTCCTTTTTCCTGTCAGGCTCCCATTTTTTTGTGAAAGCCTGTGGTGTAGTGGTTTGGGAACGAAGGGTTGCTATAGGGTGTGCATGGCTGTTGTACCCTTGAGCAAGGTACTCAAATATATTCCTGAAGAATGTCCAGCCCCATATATAGTCCAGCCTATATACAGCCCAGACATATGAAATAAGAGCTGGGTCCTCTATGTCATCCTGGATAGAAGTAAATAAGCCAACAAGGAATATATCATTATCTAGCAGCCTTATATATAGTGTCTGTTCACTGCAGGGCATGGGGCAGTGTGCTCAGCTTCTTCTGGGCCTCTCCACCCTGTGGCTTAGACCTTACTCCCACATGGTCCCACGTCCCACCTGCTGTATATTATTACAGTGCACAGACGTGGAAAGTAACACTGCTTCCTTCTCAGAGCTAGGGCAGGCAGGCGGGATGCTCTAATCCAGACTGAATGGGGGCCAGGGGTTTGTGGAGGGTTTTGAGGGAGACAGCTGCCGTATAGCCTCTCCAACTCCAGACACTTCCTTCTCTGTCTCAATAAAAGCAGGAAAGCAGGTTGGCACTCAAAGCAGACCAGAAGGCCGAGGACTCTGCTTGCGGTCACCTCCGCGGTCACCTTGTCAGTCCGTGGTCAGTCTGGCGGCGCGGAGGGGGGGTCATTATCTAGACGAGTGTCCGTCCCGTCGCTCAAGCAGTGATGGCTCCGGCGCTCTATTTCAGGGTGCTCTGATGGGGCGCTCTTTTTGAGGACAGGCGCACAGCTGTTCCTCATGACAGCTGCCCCGTTTCAATAAAGTACCGCGCCCTCGCACAGCACTTATGCCAAGCCGAAATCTGAGGCACATCGGCTGCTTGTGTGTGCGTTTCCAGGCCTCCTATTCCTCCGTAAAAAAAAAAAAAAAACGTCTCGGTTCAGCTCAGCAAATACACAGCTGACCACTCTGACTGCAAGGGCGATAATGGGATAGCTCATTAAACAGGCTTTTGCACCGGCAGTTTTCCTTTCACAAGTTATTAAACATTATCTTGTGCCTATGCCTTGAAACGACAATGTACAGCTCAGTCAAAAAAAACAACAATAATTTCAAATGGAAGAAACAGTCTGGTACATCATTTGGAGTGGAGCATACAATAACCCAGCACCTTGATTTATTCCTACCTGTCTGTGTAGTTTCACATAGTACAGAATAACTTATTACCCACCAGGGCAAATTCCTTAGTGTCACTTTAAATGGGGCCATTCAACAATGATTTAAAACAGCCATTATGATTAATTTAAGGACTACGGTAAAATCAGAATATATCTGCATGCGATATACTCTGTGTCATTTTGTCTTAAATTGCATCACGGTCTCCACCAAGGGGACCAATTTATATCCAGAACAGGAGAATGAGTGAAATGCTTTTCTCACTTGCAAGGATTGCAAATCTTTGAGTCACAACACATCACGAAAATTGGCAGGGTCCTGCCGGATAGCCCTCAGACGGACGGAAAAGAACGATTTGTGCCGGGGTATTCTTCAGAGGGCTCGCGGGCAAAGGGTTCGACCAAAGGGTAGGCCGCTTTGTGCCGATGGGACGGAGGCTTCGGGTAGCTCGTGCGCGAGACGTCGCGCCCCCCCCAAACCTGCAGTTGGGAGCGCTTTGGAAGCAGGCAGGCTTTCGGAGCGCGTCAGGATCTTCGGGGCGAGATGAAAGAGTATATGCAGATGAGAGGTTTACTCATTCATCTGAGCGACGCCGGGAAGGCTTACGGAAATAGCTCCGCGGAGCTTGAGAGGCCCGCCTGCTATCAAAGCCGCGGCGCATCAGCTGAATGTGCCCGACGATAACGATGCCAAACTCATCAAAAAGGTGCCACAGTTCCTTTCTTTGAGTCTCTCTGCAAACCCGGCCCGTGGCAGCTGTACACTCCCAGCCAATGAAAGGAGAGGAGTTGCTTCTGCAGCTGTGTCATGCCCTTGGAAGGTCAACAGAAGCAGTATAAAAGCTGCTCAGCCATAGCTGATATACCCGTACCATGCCACTGATAAAGAACTTGACGTGAGGGCTCTTATTACTTAAATATTACTACTGCATACCAACAAGAACCCCTATATTTCAGTGTACAGTTACACATCCTCTATATATGTAAGCATGAAACAGATCTTCCTTTACTTCACCTATACTGGTGCACAATGCATTCAACTGCTTTCTAAAGCACAATATCAAATGCATCACTAAGACTCCAAGCCAATCAGTGGAGGATATGATTCCTGCTTTCCACAGCGCTCTGATCTTGAGGCTGTGTCAAAGCTGGAGCACAGGTGTTGTCTTGGATGAGAGGGCAGGACAGAGATAAGCAGGCATCGCTGGCCAGGTTGCGTCACCCAGGGCCTGGACCGCACCCACAATGCAGCAGCCCAAAAAGAGAGGCCTTCTGAACCATTCAGGGACATAACGTTTTTAAAACCAGCACACTGCTGGAAACAGTCCCCGCCAGCTGCCCCCACCCCACCTCAAGCCCCTGCCCCGTCCCCTTTTGTTTCTATGGCAACTGCACTGAGACGAGGTCGTTTTCGCCGGCTGAGCCTGTGAGGTTGCTCTGAGGTGACAGCAGACGAAATGGGGGGGGCGGAAGCGGCAGCGGTTTTTGGTGGGGGGGTGCGATCACAGGAGGTACCGCCCGGGGGTTCACCCGCGGGCACGGCCTCCGAATGGCCTGACTTTCACACCCCCCCAGCCCGGATCTGCCTCAGAAACGGCACACAATGCACCTCCGCTCCGTGTGAGAGTGTCGTCAGGAGCTGGTGGAGCGTCAAAGCGAGAGGAAGAGCAACTGTAAATTTCACATCTCAGATTCCAGTATATGGCACGTGCTGTATTATTCACATCTTTCCTTGCCAATTGTCATGAGCACAGCTCCTTTCAAGGAACACAATACATGGAGTGTTGTGGAAAAGCTATGCTTACTATAGATGCTCTCAAGGCAAAGTAAATATCATATAAAAGGAGCATCTAATTGGCTTTACAATCGGTGCAAATCTAAGGATGGCTGTTGAAGTACAACAACCATTAGAGTTCATTTGCTTTATGCCATATTTAAAGCCAACAAATGCTCCTTTGACGCGTCGCGCCTTGCCCATCTACATCTCACTCCCACTTCCCCTAAAGCCACATCCGAACACATCAGCAGGCGGCCGATTAATGAGCAGATTTACCTCAATCAATTACCGCAAAGAAAATGTCGTTTTAGACAAAGCCAAACAGCTCCCGCCTACAGCCATCAGACGCATTTTGGAACGTATAAGGACTGCATCCAGAGCAGGAGGGAAACGGGTCCATTCTCAGCAGACAGAAGCTTATGAGCACCCGCGTTTGGAGTCCTCGGGACATGGGATTGTCGCCAGGGAAAGCGGCTTCCGATCCAGCGTGGCTTCCCATCCAGCTCCCAAATTTCTCAGTCAAAAAAGAAAGCCGATGAGCGCACAAACTCCTCGAAAGGGAGTTTTGTTCAGGGAAGGTATTTTCGCAGACGGAGTGAAGATATTTTTTTTGGAGTTTTACAAAACTGTGTGGCAGTAACTGCACGGAAGGCATAATGGCTGACCCGCCTCAGGCTCCTTCCTTCTCGTATACCCCTGGGATCTGGTTTCAGAGCTCCGCTGTCTATGTTATTAAACAGCAGCACCTACCTGTCTGTATGTCAGACAGGGATGAGTATGCAAGGTCCACGGGGACTCATTACTTCCTGTTTGAATGAATCATCTTTCTTTAAACATCTTTTTTTGTCTTGGGAACAGGATTCGGATATCGCAAGTAATTTAAGTCACTGCAGGAAGCATTACTGATAAACCAATGCACAGGACAAGTGTAAGTGTGCAGTTAATTTTGCTGATAAAACATAGTTATTGATGACACACAATTCACACATTCACATGCTCTTATTACAATTGCTATTCATTTGATGTCACACTTGAAGAACGGTCTGATAGTGATAAAATGCCCCTTTGAAAAAATGTGCTTTCCACCAGCTTATGTAAGTGATACATCCCAATAATTAGTTGGTGCAAACTGTTTTCCTTACTTCCTCACAATAAGTGAATAAGTGTTCTCAGTGTTGAATCAGATCTGCTATCCAAAATGGAGGTCTCCTGGATAACTCAGCAGGGCAGTACAAAATATCGCACAGGCATGTCTGAGCCTGGTGATCTTCCCAGAGCTGACAGATATCACAGATGACAGAAAGAATCAGTGACACCTTTCCATTTTCATCACCAGATTCTTAATATCCTCCCCCCGTCCCCTCCCCCCTAAAAAACATGCACACAAAGGTTTTTTTTTCTGATGCTTAATATAGTATCATCCTTCATTTTCTACAGAAGCACAAGGAAGTAGCTTATTTCTTCATACAGCAGTAGAACTTCATGAGGATGACAAAAACCAATGGTACACCAGGACCCTCCAAGGAGTGAGATGTCTATGCCCAGAAGCATAGAACGCCTGGTCTGGTGTAACCAAGAAGTGGCAGTTGTCTAGTCTTCTGTATGGAAGGATTTGGTTAGCATGTTCAGTGAAAACAGTGTCATGCGGCAACACATACACAGTAACCGCTCACTAGCTATGACTTCCGCAGCTGACGACATTGTTCCACTTACAGGATCTTGTTTGATTCTGAAATAATGCACCACGTGTCGGTTGTTGTTGCTGTCTCCCTTGCATGAGCTCTTTCTTGTTCCAGAGTGATTTGCTTTGAAAAGCCTGCCATGCACTTTTCCGTCTCGCCACATGCTCGGTCTTGACAGTGATTGCACTAACAACGGTTTTGCGTGAATCCTCCGTCTGCACAATGTTTGCTGCTCAAAATGGAGAGAAAAATGTGGGTCAGAAACAAAAAAAAAAACAGCAAAAAAAAAAACAAGTGTTTTGTGATTGGCTGCAGTTTTCCTTAATGCAACTGCATAATAAAAAAAAGGTGGTCTAGGAGTAGCATAGTCATTGGATCCTCCAGAAGATAAAAACTAAGGTGATTGAGCCCTCCTGGTAATGGGATCATAGGTCACAGTTCACAGCTGAAACTGTGCTCTGATTTCTGCGTTTGTTCCTCTTTAGATGCAATGTCTGTGACTTTCCTACAGGTCAGGCCTCGGCGGTCCCTCTCCATCTGACAGCTTCTTCAAGCTTAATCTCATTAGGACAGCTGCAGGAAGTGCCAAGGGACATGACTTTCGTTATCCAATCACAAGTAGGGGAGCGATGGCATTCGCGACATGAGATCTGATAGGACAGCGTGAGTAATGCCCCGGCACCAGCACTTCCAGATATGCATCTTAAACAGGATAGAAAACTCATGCTGGATTTTTCTACTGCGCAGCAACTGCGGATGATACCTCGGCTTTTCCAACGTGTGATATTTTGAAGGCAAAAACAAGCAACCTTTCAGAATGAAGAGATATGGAGGGAGGTCACAGACTGGCTATCAGATTAAACCCTGTGCAGAATATTCTGAACCTCGTTAACATTTCCCTGCTTTGTCTGTTTAAAACCACAGTGGCCCGGGGTTACGACATCTATAATGCTCCATGGCTCTAATACACAAGTAAAAACAAACGGCAAATATGACTTTTTGTTTTTTTTTTTTTGTATACAGCTTCAATACTTTAAAAACAGAGACAAAGCCTGACTAACTCTGGACACTGGCATTCATATGATAACAGTGTCCTGTTTTGGCTGGTGGCAAGCTTAGCTTCAATCACAAACGCCACGGCCCACTCACTTTTATTGTGGGGAAGGCTTATTTTAAAGTCAGTCCTGCGGAGAGGAATGAAGCCTCCGTCTGCTATGAAGCAATGAAATTTGACTGACAGATGCATATCGGTCTAATTTAGGCCCCTAGTCAACCCACTGTCAGGGGGACATATTGAAAGTCAATGGTGGATAATTGTAATGGTTGGGTTAAGCACAGAATGCTGATGTTTTGACATAGAAAAAAAAATGATGAGAATGGCCCACAGCTTCACAAATCCAACCCCATTACTGCAGTGGATAATGAATATAAATCAAAAAAGTATGTAGGATGCCACACATCTCCATCACCGGGCAAGACCACTTTAACAGCTTCCCATTAAGGCACAAGGAAAATGTTACCTGCAGAATATGCAGACCAAATGGTTCTCTTGATGCCTCCCTCCGATGCATTCAGAGAGCCATATTTATCCGTGCAATTACGTCCCCAGTGATGTTTCCCTTACTAAATCACGGGTCTCGGAGGAGCTACTTAATCGACTTTTAGAGGCACAAAAGAAAGTAGAGGAAAATGGGCCCAAACTCAATAAGGGCTTTTATGGATCGCGCGAGCTACTTTCAAAGGGCTTATCAGCGGTTCGTCCAATCTCCCACTCGGGCAATCTCGCGCCATTACCGCAAACAATGCGCTGCTACTTTACTGGATGCCGCATGCCATAAAATGACAAAAGGCAGAGAAAAGGCATGCGTTGGGCACAGCGACTTATGAACACACGACATCACCTTCGCAGCCGCCAGCAAGCCTCGTTCCTCTGTGAAGGAATTCATGGCGAGGTGATTAAAGGCAAGCTCTTAATGAGCAGAGGTAGAGAAAAGAGAGGATTTCAATAAGACAGCAGGGTTGAGAGACAGGAACATGAGGGACGAGACGACCCTCTCATTACTGAAGACACACACACACACACAAGCACATACACGAACCCACACACACACTCACAAACATGCATGCACACGTAGAAGGAGACCTTTCCCTGACCTGTGCTAATGAGCGGGGATAACAACAGACAGCTGCGTTGTGTAACCAAATGCATGTTAATTACTGACTCCTATGAGATGCCTTCGAGTTCAAGTGATCTGGACAATTAAAAACACAAATGGCAACAATCCCTCTTGAATGGACCAGACATGTTTAATGGAAGGATTAAAAAAGGCAATGTACTAAAGATTGAACTGTGTCTATACAGAGACAAAGACATGCACACACACACACATGCACTCACACATCTCACGTCCCCTTAACACACTTTAACACAACACACATATTGAAGGCAAACATAAGGAAGCTTGTTTAGTATTAGAGCTCAGCAAACACAAACCAAGACAGGCATACAGACTAGGTGCCCTGGTGCAAAGGGCAGCATTTTCTCTGTGATCAGCTGTTTTTCACAGAGCTGTCACTGAAATCCTTCCTTAGCCCTTATCCTGTGTGTTTGAGAGAGTGCTAAGAAAGTTACAGTACAGAATAATAATGATCCAGGTTACTTTTCTTAAATCTGCAACATGCTGCGAGTTATATCCAGCACTGGGAAGGATTAATGCTATAAATGACTCAACACTGAGGCTGCTTCAGTTTACAACGTACAGTATGCTGCTTTATCCCACAGTGTGCCCAAAGAACAATGTGGAAGCAAGAAATGACCACTGCGACATGACTCTCTCTGAAAGGGATTTCAGATTTCAGTGAGGGGTATTTGAATAGTAAAGACCTATGGACTGAGGTAAGGAATAGCTATCAATACATGATCCTGTCCATGTCTGCAGATATCTCTTCTCTCCCCCTACATTCATAGTATCATCCATTCCTATGCCTTAGACTGTTCTCAGTGGGAGGGAAAGATGAGACTGGTGAAACTTTAATATTGCAGTATTTTTAAATTCATAAACCAAGCACCTGACTTAAAGTTATACAATAAGATATACAGCAAAATGGAAATACTTCATAGCTGGTGAATTGTAGCATTGTGATTTTCACTGATACTGGTACTGTACCTCACTAACTCCCATAGTCCCATAGTTTTATACATTCTGTAACTCATATCATTCTTTGTGGCAGAAACAGAGGATGCATCAGTCTAATCTTTAACTAGAACAGGCATGAAATTGAAATTGTAGTTTCTCTGTAAACTGAACTATGTTTTTCAAATGGAAATGGGCATTTAACTGTAAGATCAAGGTTATTCCAGTGAAGTACAAGACACGAGCAGGCCTCAACAGCGTGAAAGTGGTATTCTCTGTGATTGTGTCATTGAGTCCGGTTGTTTGTGGCAATCTGATAACAGCCTCTTCATCCCTCAAGTGTTTCCAGAGAGACTGGGACAAATTTAGCATCTGCTGCTCACTCCTGCCACAGGGACTGGCCCAGGGACTGCACATTTCCCAAATTACACAACCTGACTACTGCTGTATAACACAAAAATACCCTGTAGTTATGACTATTCTGCTGCACCTCTACGGTCAGTTTTGTTTATTACATAATGATGCATGCTTATTACTTTGTAACACTGATATGTAATAATGTAATTACATAGTAACAGCCATTCTATACAGGTTTACTAAGTAGCACAAGTGCTATGTCACAGGCAGTAGCAGTGGGTGTGATGTGTGGAGTGGATGGTTCTCATGTGTTGTAAAAGTGACCTGAGGAAGATGAGGATGACGGCGCGTGGTAGAGCGTGAGAGGGGTGGGAAGGCCGTGTTCCTGAGATGCCAACCCCCCGGACCAAACGACTCATGACAAAACTGAAATCCAAAAACAGTAACGACAAGGAGAGGGGATAATAATAAAAAGAAAAAAAACACAACAGCAACAGACAACCACAAACTGTCTTGTTTATTCCATTCAAAGTGGCTTGCTTTGGGGCGTCGGCGCGGTCGACGCGTGTCACACGTCCGCTCTGTCCTTCAGCCGCGACCTCTGGACGGGCGGCTCTTTTTCACTGGAGCGGCGTAGCTTTGAATCCAATCAGAAAACCGGTAAAAAAAGGCCATCGAGCCAAATTGGGTTGATTAAGGCAAGTAAGTGAATCAATTCAAGGGGGCCATGAGTGATTGTTTCTCGGTTGGCTTTTTCATCAGTCAAATTACTTTTCATTCCCGGGTCATAAAATCTCCCTAAGTTTTCACGCCTTTAAAACAGAAACCCAGACCATCCTGTAGTCATCGGGAAGCAGCGCACGTCTTATTAGATTGGAAGGGGACCCTGCCGTGCGCTGTGTCCAAGGGCAAAGACATTCCATTTACGATTGGCATCTCCAGGCTTGGGGAAGATGAGGAAAAATCAGCCAGAGGAAAGCAGGTTCTAAAATCTGGCTCTGCAGGCTCCTATTGGAGGGAAGGGAAAGGCTGTCTCCATTAAGGGTTGACAGGGCCTGAGCTTATCTGACAAATGGCTTTTTCTGCGGTGCCCAGACAGAGACAAAGACATCAGCGTGGGCAATTACAGCTCTCTCCGCGGCGGATTCAATAATCCCCGGCCTCCGCTGTGTTTAAAGTGTGATTTAGCGGCTGCTCGGGGGCGGTGCACTATTCGACTGAGGCTTATTGGGCCCGGCCCTGAAAGGACGCACCATCAATATGCGTTTTGCATTCGTCCACAAGCGCACTGGGCGTTCAGCAACGAGAGTGACCCGCTTTATGGCCACTGAAGGGTGGTTCTCCTCACATTCATCAGCAGTTTACCTTTCAATCGTTAATTAACATTTGCATTCGCTCTGAGCTGTTTATTTAAGGTATTGTCAAAACAATCAGTGAGAACGTGAAAATGTACCAGAGGGAAAGGGACTGTGCATTCGCTAAGTTCACGGCCCTTTAGGAGGCTGGTTTATAACTCCTTGGAACGTCCAACCAAACACTTGCCCCGGGTTTAACTCACTCATGGACACAGCCTAGGTGTCTGTTAATTACTTTTCATGTCCCTACTCCAGGCAGGGGTTTCGAAGACATCAGTGTAGACAAACGTGTCAGTTTGATCAAATAGGGTTTTGCAGCTCCAAGCAATTTGGGAGCAATCACATCATATTACAGAATGGCCCTTCAGAATGCAGCTCACACAGGAATGTTCCACTAAAGTCCTTTTAAGCAGATAAAACTAATACCCATTGATTGAAGTCATCCAATCATTGAAGTGAATAGACATCAAAAAAGATTTTTTCTTTCAGCCATAGTTTACTATCTGATGTGATTTCTTATGTAGTACAGTGCTTTGTCTTGACCAGCACCAGGGAAATAAGATCTCATTCCAATCAATTAGGAAAAAAGGAGAGAGATTAATATGGATTTGTCTGTATTCTCTTCTTATTATTTTCTAATGAAATGGAAAATGACATTTCCAATGATGCAATCCTCTTTGTTTTTTCAGCAAAGCATAACAGATGGTTTTCAGCTTAAATTGGAAGGAAGGTCTTTGATCAATACGGTTGAGTAATTATGTCTCCATAGTTTTTTTTTTTTTTCCCTTTGACTGCATAAAAATGTAAAGAGCACAGTCATATACTGTGGCACAGAACATTATTATTATTAGATCTAAACCAATATAAAGAGGTGCATGTGGAATTAAATGGTTAACTGGTAGTTCAGTAGCCAGGCTTGTGCAGTGAGAAGGAGCAGGGACCACTGACGGCTCACCAAAGACTGACAACCACTTTTGAATGGATACAGAGAGGGCAGTTATGTTGCTGAGGGCTTGTAGGTCACAGGACACAAGACTGACTGCTGCCAAATGGTTCCAAGGACAGGGACCACACCCTTACCTTGCGGAAACGCTGGAGGAGTCCCCCTCAGGGGCGTCAGGGGCGGGGCAGCAAAACTGGTGAAGGACCGTCTGGTTCCTGTGGAAGGGAATGACAGGAAATAATCTTAACATTTACATGGTTCATGGTGCACCCACCTTTATTAAGGCCTGAAATAGGCTGGCAGGACAATCAGTAGAGAGATCATTGGAGTGTGCAAGCCAAGGCTTGACACAGTGCCAGATGCGCACAAGACTATTGGCTAAATGATGGGCCTAGCAAGGTGGAATGGCTTGTTCACATCGTTTGATTATTTTGTTCTTTGTTTTCATTGGTCTGGTTCCTGTCTCAGAGAATGATGGGAAATTGTCATTAAGACTAGATCTGCAATATATAAACCCACACAAGGACAAAAGTTCCCAACATGAACAATCCCTCGTCCTGTTAATGGGAGAGAGGTGGGCCTTTTCTCTGAAGTTTCCTTCAGTTGCTTTGTGTTTCAAAGTTTCAGGAGTCCTTCAAACCAGGGCCACGACGAAGACCATGAGGACGTGCGGACTTGCAAATCGTGCAGAAAGCGCAATATCAGACGCCTCCGAATTAAAAGGAGGGCCATAACTATACAAGGCAGAATTGCGCCTTTGTGCGATTTACAAAGCAGCACGGTTTGGCGGAGGACCAAAAAAAAAACTGCCGAAGTGCTCCACGAGCCTGCGTCTCCTTGGCGATGAAAAAGGGAAAGAAAAACAACAGCAGCAACTCGGAGACAGACGAGAGCGGCGCGGCAAGCCCCCGTTCATCCCGCCTCTCCATCACGCCCCAGCCGTTCTCCCGGGGCCTGCCAAATCTCACGCCGCGCCACTGGGGACTGAAGCGACCTTGACAGGGCCACAGAGCGGGTGACATTTATAGAGCAACAGGAAAAAGCGCTTTCTGTGGATGCCTCCCTGCTTGGTGATACCGCGCATTGAATCTGTGCCTCAGATCCAGTATGAGCCAGTGCAAAGGGGAGGCCTGAAACCTGCTCATCCAGAAGCGTATGTCTTCTCTTAGACATACGGGTGGAGCAAAATCAATATTCACCTTGTGAAACCCCACATGCTCTCACTTTGGCGTCTCTGAAGTTCATACTTGCATACTCTTGGTAAAGGTTTCATTGTGCCGCACTGGAAATCTTTTGAGCTTATGTGGTGACAGGGAGAAGCTGTGGTTTAGCATATTCACAAATGAAAAGAAGGTATGACCACATTACCATTCCATTCACAGCTTGTGTGTTTATTTCACATATACAAAAAAAATTCAGGCTCTCAAACCTCCCCTTTTTGTTGTATTGTGCAGTGAAACTGATACTAAAAAAAGACTGCACTGGAGCTCAGTGTAGACTAGCTAGTCACCGTCTGGCACTGCGTCCACATCGGATGGTACATACTTGGGTCAGCAGGGCTTGGCATGGGTGCAGGCAAGGGAATCCGAAGACTGCTCATGGATGATCCCCTTCCCCGGTTGTGGGTCTGAGTTTTGCAGGGGGATAAAGTGTGAGGAGGGTTTCAGTGTGAGATGAAAAGTGTAGATGACCATGGGGTGCATTATCACAACTTCAAATCAGGCTGCTGGATGGAGATTAAGACCTTAGCTTGGGGGACTTCGAAACAACAGTGATTTAAATCACATTCTTAACAACGCTGTCATCTTCAGAAGAATGTACAAGAAAGTGATGAAAGTCTGAAAAAAAACTGAGACACATGGACATTTCCCTTCTCCATATTCAGCCACCCCCAAACACAGACACACACTCTCCCTCTCACCCTCCAGCTCCCAAGCTTTGACAAATCCAGTGGCACAGTCCCATATTGTTGGGAGGGATTTGCTAGATAACTTACAATACCTTAAAAAAAGGCAATTTACTCTCAGTAAATTGCACTCCCAGTGACCTCTCTATCTATGTGTGTGTCTCTCTCTGTCTGTCTTTCTCTCTCTCTCTCTCTCTCTCTCTCTCTCTCTCTCTCTCTCTCTCTCTCTCTCTCTCCCTCTCTCTCCTCCCCTTCTCATGCCCTCTATCTCTCCAGGACAGCTGTATGTGACAGCTTCCATATTTGATGGTTAATGAAAAGTTTGCCCTTGACTGATTTATTGATAAAAATCAGGGTTTAAAAAAAACATGTCTCCCTGTGCCTCTTTAAAAAGACCCCCACGTCGAGGCCGGCGTTGGTCGAGGTTCCCAAGAGCAGCCGGCGCGACCGTTGAACAAGGACAGATAGCGCTGCTCACCATACTCTCACACACAAAAGAGGAATCTCCAGTGGGCGCTTGCAGCCACAAAAAAATGGCAGGGCAAAGCCTAATTAATTATTATTGTTAATGAGCGTTCTAATTGTGTGCTTTAATGACCGTGTCACAACAATGGGATTTTAATTGGTGCGGGAGAGAGAGAGAGATGGTGCCAAATGCCACCGAGGTGGCAGACAAACGACGGCGACGAAGCTTCAGACGCACACGGGGACACTGTGCTGACACTGATAGTGGCTCAGGTTCAAGGAAAAAAAAAACCTTCCATTCAGATGGTAATTTATTAAACGCATAGAGATAAACCTGCAGTTTTTCACTCCTGAACCCCCACCAATAAATAACACATTACATATTCTAGTGACGGCAGCCCTTTTGCATTCTACTCTCCCCCGGCGGCGCGAATTCCATTTAGAAACATTACAGACTGTGCCATTTTATGGGTAAAAGGTATGAATGCTGGGTGAAAGAGAGGGGCTGTATAAGTTACAGATTGTTTGTGTGCAGGGGCTGAGTGTACTCCATCTTCGTCCTTTGGGTTTTGTTGGATTAGGAGACCTCAGGATCATCGCTGTTTGTTTTGCTTTTTTTTAAGCAGTTACCATGGGACCAAAAAAAGCACTACCATTTCTGTTCCCTGCCTTACAGCTCAAGTATTAGGCGAATCCTTTTGCCTCAGCTTGAAAAGGAGTAAGCAGTATAAACATGCACTGAGGAGGCGGCAGTGTAGCACAATGGTAAGGAGCAGGACTCGTAACCGAAAAGTTGCTGGTTTGATTTCCCACTGGGGCACTGCTGCACTATCCTTAGGCAAGGTACTTAACCCAGAGTTGCCTCAATATAGCCGTATAAATGGATAACATGTAAACACTGTAACCTATGTAAGTCACTCCGGATAAGAGTCTGCTAAATGCCGATAATGTAATGTAATGAGTCAAAGTCAAGGTAGTAGTCAAAGTAGTATTTCATGAGCATACAGTGTGGCTTGGTCAGAAAACAGAGGCAGGACAGATGGCAGAAACAGCAGTGCATTTTGAGTGCTGCAGTTTGAGAGAGTTGGGCCGGGAGCAGAATATCGGACTGTGCTATGACCAAAAAGAGTATGCTCATGCGATTTCTGTAGTGAGCTCTGATTCGCTTCCAGTCACACTTGACATTTTTATATCACTTTCCCTGCTAACTTTTTTTCCAATATGATTTCTGCCTTAAAAAAACTGTACAGCTTTTATTGAAGAGTACAATTTGTGTTTTATCTAACTTTGACTGTGAGATCTCCTTATGAATTTAATCATTTGTTTATTTTTTTGCCAATTTTCCTCTGTGGACACCCAAAGACAGCCACCAGTCAGTGTGTTACAGTCCAGCCCGTGACACAGGAAGGGACATCCAAAAAAGTGGTATCAAGAACAGGAACCAGATTTGTTTTCAGAAACCCTTATATGTAGCCCTCCAATGTTAAGAGGATGGCAACAGCAAAGGGACAGACTGCACGAGGCACCTCGAGGAAGACTATCAAATTTGAAAGTAATGTTCTGCACAGCTGTACAGAGCTCTTAAGGGCGTTAAGCCAAAAGCACACAATTTAAATATCACAGTTATAAATCCCAGTACATAAATGTTCAATGATACAGTTTATTAATTTAGGCACAAACAATCATATATAGAAGCTGCATTTATTTTTTACTCAGTGCATCCACGCTTCATGCAGTATTCATCAGACTATACTTCATCAGACTACAGCCAGCACCCTTTTTTTCTTCTCTCTAACCATCTATATCAATATTTTTCATGAAAAATAAAGCACAAATGTGCAAAGATATTCATTCATTATATATAGTACTGTATATATGTTTTAGCAGAGCTTAAAGTTTACTTAATTACTTGGGTCTTGGCAGAGGTTGCCATGGAAACTAAGCCCCCATCCCCCACTTCATCGAGGAGATTCCAGAAGTCCCTGAATGGCAGCAAGGGAAAAAAAACAAACTGCAAATACTGCTTGCATTTATTATGGCGTGTACGGTATTATTTTGTCTTCTGTTCCTCGATACATCTATCATTTATTATTATTAAGTTGAATTCAAGCTGAATTTTTTTGGTTGCACTTGTGTGTTCCTTGACATCTCTCCACATGGATGGCAGCAATAAGAAAACCAGCTTTTACATAGCAATTTGTGTTGGCAACACATAGAAAACTCAAAGTTTACAGCAGTGCCTGGATGGTATGGGGCTACGTCTCCTTTAGAAATATGGTACACTGAGTATACTAAAATATATTACAATATTAAGATAACACGAAAAACAGCCAAGATTCAAGATGGATAACATTTCACCAAAAATTTACAAGACATCTTTATGTATGGAAGGCCTCCAATGCTTATTTTGATGTAAAATAAGCAATGTGATTTCAGCGGACCAAAGTCTGTTGCCTTCACAAGCTTGTGCATCAACCAAATATCTATCTCAAAGAGTGGTATTCTCAAAGAGTGGTCCCCTGCGTTAACAGGGGTGTGGTGGGATTTAAAAAGTGTTATAGATCATTTATGATACGTCATTGCCTGTTTGTTACAATGTAATCACAGCACACAATGGTGTATATCTCTTACATTTAGGATGAAGGGAATAATTCAAGTATCCTCTACAAAGCCTCTACAGCCTACACTTTTACAGACTTCACTTTGTTACTGACTTTTATTTCAAACTTTCTATTAGAAGGTCTGTCTCCCTCTGTGTTAGAAAATGGATGTCGGGGTGAGCAGTGTCTCCTGGATTCAGAGCAACACCAGCAGTGGATACAGACTGGGTATTAGGAGCCAAGTTATCCTTGAGCTGTTCGTGCAGTTCCCTTGGGTACCTTAGATGAGGGCAACCGCAGGGCGAGAGGAAAAATAAAGCTGCACTCCTTCATCCCCGCGGTCACATTGTGCAGAACAGACTGTATTAACCTGCGCATTTCGCTGTGCGCCGATCATGTTCTGTTCATTATTCATGCCCGGCACACCTCAGAGGAGATTTCTTTTACAATTACATCATGCTGAAAGCCGCGACAGGCCCTGTGCCTCCTCTGAATCAACAACAGATCGACTTCATCAGAGCAGGCGTAAAGGCGCATTCTTCATCCACATCTCTCACTTATTGGGCAGAATTGGGCTTGATTGGCTTTTTTCATATGTCTCCTGAAGCACTACTCTCAAAAACTGACCGTTCAGTGGAGGAAAAGTTGCTTTTGACCATAACACGTCTATAAAAATATTGAGTCGTAACGGTAAATTAAAAGCCCTGTAATTGAATTGGTAATTGTCCAAGGACTTATGCCTGTTTATGTTTTCTTACACTCTGCTTTCAGAGCCTGCTTGTGTAATGTCATTACGGGGGAAGGACGTTTGGGTGTACCTCCAGAATACTGAAACGCGGGACTCAGGGGTTTGGTATTCGCCACTAACCAGGCTTTTGTCACCAAAAGAGGGGCAGGCCACCAGTGTAGGTTGCACAGGAGAGGACAAACTTTGCTCGAAAAAACCCCATTAACATCACCAACGCAAAACAGCTCACTTAACATCGCAGGGCTGAAAGCACATCTTTTAGAGCACTGAGGAACTGCATTAGGCTTGGGGTTGTTTGTATGAAATTGAATCATCCTAAAACGAATAGTGTTATTAAATAAACGCTGTTTGCTTTTAGCATCGACCATTGATCATCCAAGTCCCTAATCTCGCTCCCTTCTGCTTGAACTCTGTGTTAGCAAAAGTAGATTAAATTCTGTGGACCAGACTGGACTAATTACTTTCCCGCTTGTGTCGTTTGAAGTTAGTAATATTCCATAGGAAGTGAAAACGTTTGTGTGTTTGAGGCGAGTAGACAAGAAATTTTAAAGGGAATTGTAAATTAAACACCGTCAGTGCATTGATAGTTTGTCAAGGAACAAAACATTAACAAGAATATCTTCCACTGGTGCGTTAAGCGGGAAGATTAGACAGTAGCAGACATCCTGTGCTCCCTTATAATATTCCTCCATTCCACTGCATTAATTCTCTCTTTTGCCTATACAAAGTTCTTGGACACTCCACTTCATACATGTACAACTCATCCTTCAGTTCCATCTAACAGCATGTAGCAGCATTATGTCCAAAGTAATTACATCACACAGCTCCAGTGTCCTTTGAGCGCGGGGATCTGCACCCTATTTACCCCAGACATGGTTAAGTCACACAACATGGCCAGACCTGCTTGGTACACCATTTACTTTGTTGCCAAATCCCAGATAATAACAGAAGAAGTAAACAGTCTGAGAATTTAATAATGCGATATAATATCTGAAATAACACTACCACAGTGATAATCTTGGACAAGGGCACAGCAGAATAGGAGAGGACCACATCTGCAGGAGCCCAGGGAACCGGCAGAGTGACTGACTATACACCACGGAGGCCAGTGCGGCACATCAGAGCCCTGCACACTATCACACCAAGCACAGCCCAGTCCTAAGGAAAGCTGATCCGCCACACTTCACGCTGTTTGACAGAGAGAGAGGGAACACACGCGGCTGTTATGGGGGAGCCCTCTTCACAAGGGGAAAAAGCAAAAGGGCGCTGATGTGAGTGTGAGTGAGGGCCAAAGATTCTCACAGCTGTGGCCACATGTGTAATACCACTGGCATCTGTTTTCTGAAAGCCCTCCAATGCATCCACCCTTCTGGAAGCTGGCCTTACCCCCCTGGTGAGCATTCACACCACACCCTGATGCTGCCTAAACACAGGATAATTGCCATTGTGGTACCACTGCATTATGCCCCCTTTAACCTTTTGTGTGCAGTGTGCACATTTGTGCCATGATGACGAAATCTTCAGAGGGACTAGTAAGAGTTTAAAGCTACTCTGCTACTCACAGCCAGTTGCTGGAGTGTCTCTATGCGCACACTTGGGAAGCAAGTTGCCCAACCCAATCCCGCATAAGTGGTCATGGCTAAACTGAAAGGAGAGTGTTTCATCAGTTGTGAAGTGCCAGAGCTTCAGGCCTTTGACACCCCATGTCTCCACACACCCAGAAGTCTGCACCCACCCCCGCCACTCCATATTGCAGCCCATTGGATGCGTGGGGATTTCCCCGGGCCCGCAGGGAGAAGAAAATGCCAAAAAGCCCCAGGAAGCTCATAATGGCTTTGAGGGAAGCGCTTAACCAGGATTAGGCAGGGGCAGCCCAGGGCGGGGGGGTCTAAGTGCATTTAGACTTTCATATGGCGATTGGTGTAAATCAGATCACTGCGCCGGTGGGAGAAATAAAATAAAACCCTCTACCCACTCGCAAGCGAAACATGGCAGTGGGGCGCCGGGGTTTCCGGACTGTTTAAAACAAAGTGAGTCCCCATGGAGGGGGCCTGTCCGCCCTCACCCCTGAATCATTACACAAACGGGACGGCTGCTTCTCCCAGCCTCTCATGGAGAGAATGGTATTTATGGTACCTATGAATGATGGGTAATGGCAACCCATAATTGATGACGGCACACTGATTGATTGGGATTTACATAATGCAGACAGGATGTGCTTGATTTGTGCCATAAGAAGATTTTGTGAGGCTACAAAGTATCTCTGCTGAGAAGGCCAACAATTTTCCCTGTCCATGTTTCACTGAGGAGTCCTGGGTGTATTTTAAGCCTGACCTTTCAAAACAAAATGTCGAAATAAACAGGAGGGAAGAGGTTTCACACAATGAAGCTACACGATAAACTAGAGAGAAGGCTTTGTGATCCATGGGCCAAATTACATGTGAAAAGTTCACAATGTTCCCCAGGAAAATATCAGCCAATGATGAGATCTCTGCCACCTCTTCTGTAAAGCAACTGATGTTCCTCCAAGGGTGTCAATTCATACTCTCACAAAGACATGTATTTTAAAAAATCAAGCACTGTGTTGTGTTTCCAGGCCATTTGGCATCATTGTTACATTATTCTGTTCATCAGGTTTTATGATGTATATAGAATGGCCATAATGCTTTGAACTCTCACAGAAAATATATTTCTGTAAAATTTCGTCTACAAAGAGTTTGCTCTTTGACAAACAACTGCAATATCAGAGCTAGCAAGAGATGACACTGCAATCATATTAGCCTGCAATGCACGTGTTCTATAAACTCCTGGCCTGACACAATTTATGGACAGAGGTGAGAGCAGGTGCTTAACAGTCATTAAAATCATAACTGCTGTCTTTTTTTTGAGATATTTCAGTACGAGGGGAGAAAAGGTCAGGGTCAAGGGTTTTTTTCTGCGCTTTCCAATCAATGGAATCCATGTGGTGCAAGTGCAGCCCACTGTCGAAAGGCAATCTACCCAAGCCCACTCCAGTGAGAAATTAGAGACTGGGCGCATTTCAGAATCTTGGGGTTCTCTGCTTCTGGTAGGCTCATGCGGGCATCCTGCATTGCTGTCAACCAGACGCCAGGCTTGCTCCAGTCAGGAAGACTTACAGAGCAGCGGTGACAGCAACAAGCCACATGCAAATCAATCCGCCGTCTCCGATAAGCGCAAAGCCGTCCGGGGCATCTCGACAGAGGTGAAAAGCTGTGCTGTCACTGGGCTCTCAATGCATCCTCCAGCTGGCAGGCTGTGATGCTCTGAAATAGCTGTGCATTAACCCAGCCGTCCCTTGAGCTCAGCCAAGTCTCCTCATCCCGGCACGCCCGTATCCAGCGATGACTTAAGATCTCTGGAGTGGTTTTTGCCTGCTAATGTTGGCAGGGGTGCCTGCAGCACCCTGATCCTAGCCAGCTCAATCAGCCAGCTGATCCCAGTGAGGGTCAGAGACCCTCACCATTATCACAGGGCGTACTGGGAAAGCATGAAAGGAGTTCAAGTCGCAAGTAACTTCATCTTTGACTCATTCTGCCGACTGGCCACAGGGGGCGGGATTTATTCAGGTCACTCATAGCTGGGGGTGAGGTTTATCGAGTTCTCTGACTGCAGGGGGTGTAGTTAACTGTCCACTGTCAGCAGGGGTGTGAGGTTTATCGTGTTCACTGACTGTACAGGGTGTAGATAAGCGTCCGCTGTCAGCAGTAGGTGGGGTTCATCCTGCTCACTGATACCAGGGGGTGGGGTTTATTCTGTTCACTCCCTGCAGGGCGTGGAGTTAATTCTTTTCACTCACTGCAGGGGGTGGGGTTAATTTGGTTCACTCACTGCAGGGGGTGGGGTTTATTCTGCCTGCTGTCAGAAGGGGGAGGTGTTTATTCTGTTCACTGACTACAGATGGAAGGGTCTTTTCCGCTCACTGTTAGCAGGAAGGAGGTCA
The DNA here is from genome assembly GCA_019176425.1 of Megalops atlanticus. NCBI lineage: Eukaryota > Metazoa > Chordata > Actinopteri > Elopiformes > Megalopidae > Megalops > Megalops atlanticus. The sequence continues at coordinate 15,209,848 of CM032897.1, forward strand.
GTCTTGTGTAGTCTCATGAACAGGGAAGAGAACAGAAGTGCCTAAGGGACAGAAGCAGGAGACAGAAGAAAGGATGTGATTCCTTTTCTTTTCCCTTGACCTTTAAGCCTCAATGGAAAATGGGGTATTTTTGTAATGTTTTATGAGTGTGTCAGTGAAGTTGGACATGTAAAAGGCTTTCTGAGCGGTAGGTTATAAAGACTAAGGGGGAAAACATGGTAATTATGAGATGCTCTTTGGAACAAATTTTTAATTATTACAATTTGCATAGTGGACACCCTTGTCCAGAGAAACTTCCATTTTGCATACATTCATTGAGCAAGATATCTGAGGCATAATGTACAATTTATCATTGTTTTGTGCAAGGGTACAACAGAGGACAACAGCTGAATCTTAAAGTCACAAATCAAGTTCCTTAACCAGTGCACCAGATTGCTTCAACATCGCTACCACAGCCCTTGCTTTGTTTCACATTTATAGCTTCTTCAGTTCATTGCAATTTGAAATGCACCTCCTCGGTGGCATTTAGTTTGCAGTTGCGTCACCCACTCCAGTGACTCACAGCTAAAACACAGGGGTCGACACGTGATGTTTCTGGAGTGGGTGCTGAGCAGCAAGTGGGTCAATCCAATTCGGCTTTTCTCTCTCTCACTCATCCAAAATCACCCCAAAAAAAGAGGTGAATTTCCCATGAGGTCATTGTTTGGTCACTACACCTGGATAGGTGGCAGGGGTCCCTGTCCTTATTGGGGTTTTTGTTACTGAGCACAGTAGGAGGCCCCCAACCAAAAATGTGCTTCAGACATTTTCTAGGAAAAAGTTGTTTAAGAAGATCCTTTTTTTCCTGGAAATCTAACTGGGAACACTTGGCAGGCAGGGCAGACTAAAATGATATTGAGAAACTGTGGATATCAGACACAGCTCTGGAGGGAGGCCAAGACCCTTTCCAGGCCCCATGTTTAAAATGCCTGGTGCCACACATCTCTCCCTCAGAAAATGCACAACATGTGGAGTTATCCTTTACCTCTCCTCTCAGTTCATTCACGCTTTTCAAACTGCATGTGCACTGCAGGGTAGAACAATGGCTGCTGAGAGGATAAGCTCCTCCCACTGCATCTTGAACTCTGATGATGTAAAAGCATGTCAGCCAATCCAACGACAGAGAGACTGAGAGGAAGTGAAAGGTACATGCAGGGTTTAGCCCCTGCTGGCCCAGATAAACACACTCGGGTGTGAGACGTGTTTCCTAATGCAAGAGTGCAGCACTCTAGCAGACCTACTCTCATGACCAGCTGTTTCTCCCATAATCCCCTGGGAGTCAGTTACAGTCACACGACTGCCAACAATCAGGCGCCCAGTTTGATCTTTCATGGCAGAACACATAACGTGTGCCGATGACTGCAAAAGATACCAAAATGACTGGACTGGAGTGTGAGAAGCAGCAGAAAAAAATAGATTGGACATTTTCTGTCGACTTCGATCACCTGGTTTCACGCAGCAGTGCAGAGCAGATGAGTTTTGCCATTTGTCTTGGTCAGAAATACTTTATGACCTGACATTTCCTAGGAAACCGGGAGAGAGCTCAGTTAAGAACAGTCGGCAAATGTCTGAGGTAGGAGGATTATTTTATATTTAACACTACAGCATCCGGGTAGTCTGCTTTCATACTAGGTGGAATACATTGTCTGAATTAATTGAATTAGCAGCAAATTGCCAAACAAATTAAACAAGGCAAAACGTAGCTGATGAAAATGATAAAATTTTACCATAACTGGGTAACAATTGATGCTATATGTTTATTGTAGAAAAAATGGATGCACTGTGTACTTCTGAGCTGCACACACTAGTAATAAAATTCTTTCACCATATTCAGTTTTTTTTTTTTTTTCTCACAGATGTTACATTTTATATTGTGCACAGAACACTGGCTGCTGACAAACAATATTGTAAGCCTCACGGTGAAAGATTTAAGATATTCCATATACATATACACACACACACACACACACACACACACATATATATATATGCAAAATATACTCTACACACTATGTCCTCACCTTTGACCTTAACAGATTAGCATAGATTCATCACCAGCAGTATAGAATTCTGATGTGGAGAAAATTGTATCTTGTGTCTCAGGGGTATTAAACCAAACTGGATTGTTTTAATGAGATATCCTTTCTATCAAAGCTTATGTGAAATGCAACGGCGTTGTCTCTGTGAAATGGCTGACTACTTGCATTGGACTGTTCGTACATGATGCAGATTACATAAGACAATCATTAGCCTACAGCCAAAAAGGGTACTGTATCTAAATTGTACACAATTCTGAAAGGTGGTCAGAACATCTTTCATCAGAACACAGAGACACATTCCAGGCCATGAATCATGTTTCTAAAAAAAGCATTTTAGCCTCAATCTGAGAGGTGGTAATGTACCTTTGTAATGTGGTAATACAATCTCAATACAAAAAAAAGCATTGATTATTTCTGCATTTCAGTATTAACTGGCACTATATATGAATGATGTCACAGTAATTTAAATGCCTGCCCCAGTAGAGCAAGGGCACCACTTAAACCAGTTCCCTTTCAAACGGAATTGCCTCCAGAGTACCCAAACAACCAGGAAACAGAGCTTTATCTGAACTCCAGTTAAAGTGATTCTGCTTTCAATCAACATATTGCCAGAGGAAAGCATCTAGTCCTCCTCAAATAAATTCTAATTCTCCTCAAGCTTCCCCAGAGAATGGAACATGTTCTGTTTCTAGTGCCGCCGTGTTACATTTAAAAGAGAGGGATTTCCTGTGGGTAAAAGTCAGACTTCCTGTGCACGTTTTTCCGCACTCAGAATTATTGTTTTCGCTTGTTTGTTGCGACTCCAGGCAGTAGTTTGCTGGAAATAGCCTAAAGCAAATGCACTCCTTCACTTTTTCAGGTGCATTGTTTTTCCTTCGCACCCTCCCTTTCTGTGTGGCACCGCCAGAGCTGGAAGTCCTGTTTAGACCCTGCAATTCACATATTCTGTGCACTCCCTGTACCGAAAAGGTGCTGCTCTGGAAATCGGGTCGCTCGCCCCCTTTTCAGCGTCTTGGAGCTCTCTCTCTCCAAAAACCAGGGGATTACAGAGCAGGAAGCAAGCGATGCGGCTCACCAGGTTTAGCAGATATCTGCTCGCTCCAGCGTACAGCATCCCTCTACCACACTAAACAAACAGAAATACACACGCCCCCGGGAGAATCTACCAGTCAGACAGTGGACAGGGAGCGGTCACTGCGCCCTGGGCTCTGTCTCTTCCCGAGACACATTTTCTGTTCAATGACACTGTTTCTTTTCCCACTATGCTGGGTGTAAATGGAGATTGTACATGTCGTTTTCTACCACAACCACACTCATACAACGCATGTCTAATTACTCATTGCACATCCTTACCCTCAAAAGAGAGGTGACTTACATTACATTGTTGTCATTTAATATGTGCTGTTATCCAGCGAGACTTACATTTTTATCCATATAAACAGCCGAATATTTGCTGAGGAAACTGTGGGTTAAGTACCTTGCCCGAGGGTACAACAGCAACGCCCGAGCAGGGAATTGAATCAGCAACCTCTTGTTTCCAAGCCCTGCTCCTTACCACACTATGGGCAACACTGCGCATACACTGCATATTTGCTAAGGTTGTTTGTGTAGTCATGCGACCCTCAGGGTCAAGCAGGTAGCCAAACGAAGGAAAACTTCATTAAATTAAAACAATCCTTTTCCTTTCACTGGCGTGTTTGAAATCTATCCCTTTGTTTGCGCAGACAGCCGTTTGTGGATCTGTAACATTCTGCGGTTTTTTTTTTTTTAAAGTCCCACGCTCCTCTCCGGCGCTGAGATGAAAGGGGCTGACTCTCTCCTGGAAGCGGTGTGTTAGCCGCGAATACACCTCCACCTCCTCCCCCAAGCCTTAATTAAACCGCGGAGGCGCGGGCACACGGAGGCACCCGGGAAGATAGGGCCGCGCGCTCGGCCACGCGTCGAAATCAAACGGGTCCTTGGAAATCTTCAAACGCGCCGTAACACGACTGGAGTATCACTTAAAAAAAAGGGACAGAAACGTTCTGCTTGAAAGAGGGAAGCCGGGCGCGTGAGTGCGGCTTGATGGCCCAGAGGGGCTTAATGAATTTGTTCGAACCGCAAATCAAATGATCTGAAAGCAGCCCGCGAATCTGGAGGGGGGTATCATATTCATTATGGAGAGGCAGTCCCACTGCCTTAAATGGAGCCTAGGGGGTCCTTAAATGATGTATCCCGCAGATATGTGAATATAAAACTGAAAAGCTTGTTATCTCACAAATGAAAGATACATTGCCAGGCCACCCTTATTCATGTATACATTAAAACAGATATCTGGCCCAGTGTACGCATGCGGACAGTGGATTGCAATGGCATAATTAATTTCCTCTAACTGCAAATTGAGGCGATTTAAAAACAGCCCGCATGAAAATGTGGAGGGGACTGATAATTCACCGAGGCAGAAGAGCGGACCCATTCCTTTCCACCCTCACTGCCCTTCAGTGACAGAAGCCACAGCGAGAAAGTGCACTGACAGACCCTTACAGGAGGACAGCCTCGCCGACCACCCCCACCTCTGTGAGACATGATCCTCATTGAAACCTCTATAACAGTGTGTCTTCCTGACAGCAAAGCCTCTGTACATTTTTTTTTCCCATGGTTAATCTATGATCATGGGCACTGTCTTCACTGATACCAGGCTGATCTCAGCTGGAGATTCACTGCTCTCGCCTTGATCAGAGGCAGCGGGGGCCCAGCAGGGGAGCCATAATGCAGGCAGCTGATCTTGCTTCTTATGGCTTCCCAGCGGTGCTGGATCTGGATGTACCCGGCAGGCGAGTGGCAGGGGTGCGTGGGATACCAGAGGTGAGGCCAGGAGGACCACTGTAACACGGAGTGCCTGGAGGATCAGCGCCCAGCCGGTGTAAGGCTCGGATGGCGCAGGGAGAAGGCACACACAACGATGGATATAAACAGCTCCGCTGCTCTGAGAGACTGAGAGAGGGAGCCCGTGGCAAAGGGTGGCCTGAGAGCCCGGGGGCAGCCCGCAGGCATCTGATTCCAGCACTGCTTCCCGTCAGAGGAGCAGCCTGCCAGCACCAGCCCAGAGAGGGAGAGAGACAGGAGGGAGCAGAAGAAGAGAGACGGATAGACAGAGAGAGAGACAGAGAGAATGCCATAGGATAAGGAAGAGGAAAGAGAGACAGCAAAAAAAGGAGAGAGAAGAGACATGAGAGGTAGAATAAAACAGTGAGAAAGAGGAATAAAGAGGAGAGAGAGAGAGAGTGTGGGTCAGAAAAAGAGAGAGTTGTGGGGTGAGTGCTGAATCCTGGATCTGCATTCTGAAGATGCAGAGCTTTCTTACAAAGGCACCTAGGGGTGTTTCATGAGGTGGAAACCTAGGGAAAGTGTTTGATTGGATGAGAATAAACAAGCATAAATCAGCCTCGTGAGAGGCTTTGTCTGTGCTCAGAACGTCCAATTAAACCCTTTCCCTGCAGTTCATTTTCACTTACTGAATTTTTTTCCACAAAAAAATTAAATGAATCTCGAGCTCAAATTAGATGTACATGCTAAATGACAACTGTGAGGTAAAGTACTGATCATTTTTCTCACAGAACAGCCTGAGGTGTCCTTTAATGAGGTGAGGCTATACAGCAGAGGGGCTGTCATGCGGAGCACGTTGAGGTTCGTGTCGCCAACGCTGTTCTCTGCTCAGTCTTCCCCGGCCCTTAACATGGTTCAAGCAAGCACACTGCAGTGTTCTGTCAACAGAGGAGCTTCACTTTCCAGAGCATCCCTTCTCTGGGGCCATTTCTTCTGGGGTCTGTTGTTGCACTCTGACGTGACTTCTCTTTTCAGTGCAGTAGGCAGCTCTCCATACTCATTTCAGCAGTCATTGCCACAGTGATATCGTAATAAATGGAAATCTTCCTTCGTTTAGATATCCTTGCTTTCCTTCAAGTCTCAATCCTGTAGAAGCTGATCTGGAGTAGACTAAGAGAAACTGGTCTAAACATTAAGTTTGGAGTAGCTATGCTGCTTCTAAGGGGAGCATCTCTCAAACCCTGGGGTGAATCTCATGCATTTAGACTAAATTCCATTAACTGTTCAACAAAGTACACAGAAAAGCACAGATTTACAGTATTAAGATATCCTAGGCTACCACACCATACTATGTTGCATACCACTTTGCTACACTGGGGTGAAAGTGTAGCATAGTGGTAAGGAGCAGGGGTCATAACCAAAAGGTTGCTGGTGCGATTTCCCTGCTGGGACACTGCTGCTGTATCCTTGGGCAAAGTACTTAACCAAGAATTGCCTCAGTAAATATCCAGCTTTATAAATGGATGGAAATGTAAAAATTGTAATCCATGTAAGTCGTTCTGGATAGGGGTGTCTGGTAAATGACAATAATGTAATGTATCCTCTTCCTCTCCCAGCACGGACACCTCTGTAAAACTGAAGCTGGGATCACACTCTTGTTTTGGCTTCAGATGGTCACATCATCACCTCTAGGCAACTCACATGGACACTGAGCGCCTGTGTGCTAGGCACCAGACAAATAACTATGTCCCACCTATAACAGCTGTGGCCAGCCCAAGCAGCAAAGAGGCAGAATCACTGACTCATTATGGCGCCTTTCTACAGGATTTAAGCCACTGATTCCCCAGCAGGCGAGAGGGTTGAATGGATAAGGAAAGCTTTTATTTCCTGCTCCCCCTGTCGTGCACAGACAGGCTCTGCACGCGTGATGTCAGAACTGTTTTGGATGCGGGCAGGCTCACCCCTAATTGCATGCCATTTGCATGTCTAATATCGCAGGATCCTGCAGATGTTCTGTGGACTCCCTGTCCACGAGGTGGAAGCACATTGCTCACCTCCCGCGCCGGTGCCAGACATCCCTTTAAGTGCGCCTGCATCTTCACAGTTTGTCTGAGCGGGTGCCAAGCCAGCTGGGCCTGACTGCTATTTTGCGAATCCGGAGCTCGACCAAATCTCGTCTTTAAGCGTGCTGAAACAAAGCCTAATTAGTGCTTTTCTGCCGAAAAGCTTGTCATCGAGTTATTTTAAAAGCTTTATTACTGGCTTCTGACAGACCCATTGAAGCCTGGCAAAAACAGCCCAACCCAAATATGTGCAGCCAGTCACAGAGGGGGAAAAAATAATCTGCGGAAACCTGGGTGTCAGTATATGTCCATACGTGGATGTCAATGTAAATGAAAATATGCATGGTGCTGAGTCTGCAGCAGTGAGCTCTGACCTTTCACCCTCCCTCCACCCACCCCCCTCATCTGAGCTTCCATGGGCCTGTCTGCTATTGGTCATCAGCCCCAGGTAACATCGCTGCTGACCTCCAGATGACACTGAAATTCCGGGGTCTGCCTGTCAGAGCTACGGTCTGAAGCCAGCAGCAAGCAACACGCTGACATACCTCTCTCCAGGGGCAACGGGCTCATTCATCATGTGATAATTTCAGCCCCTCTGCTGGAGGAGCTACAGAGGTAAGCTTTCACTGCTCACAAGGCAACACCTACAAATAACATCAGAGCTTAATAATAACTGCCACAGATAATGTTCACCAGAATCAGTATATATGTTCGATTCAATGTAATGCAAATTGACTTGAAACTAAGGAAGCAAAAACTAGCACATAACCTCTGATGCAGATGGATTATAAGAAGGCGGCGGTATTGTGTTGTGATTAGGGAACTGCACTGGAAGCCAGAGTGCTCCCTGTTGAAATCCTAGATTGGGCACTGTTGATGTACCTTTGAGCTGTCTCCAGCTATATGAATGGATCATACGCATATTATGAGCTGTGTATGTCACCCTTGATACGAACAAGTGCAAAAGGTGAGGGCGGAGTAATTCCTCAGTGCCTTTTTGAGATTGTGTAGTACTGGGGCCAAACAAGTAAACAATTCAAAGCTCACACTACTACAATATTCACCCCCTCGTGAGAGGAGAAAGCAGACAGCACTGCATTTAACGAAAGCAATCTGTGATGATCAAATTATTTTTCACAGATCACCAGAGCAGGAGATGAATTCCCATCAATACCACCACCCACTCGGTAAGACATCCTCATTTCTGGAGCCCATTGCCACTGGTACAAAGCCCCCAGGATCCCCGAACAGCAGGCTGCCATGTGTTTATGTCTTCCTCGCTAATAGATACGTAATCTCGGGCTCCGGCAGCCAATGCTAGGGCGCTGCGTCTTATTTGTCGGGATCAATGCTCTAAATGCGAATTAGAAATGCTTTCCAAACTGAAATTGCTTTCATATATCACCGCGTGTCATTAATGCTGTCGGTCGTCTTGCGCTAGCGCTTGTGCTCAAACTGTGCTCCTGCTAAGGCCTGACAGTGAGGCCCGGGACTGGAGCAGATGGGGGAGAAGGGAGTCAGCACCCTGGACAGCTCCCAGAAGAGAAGGCCCGGTACTTACTCTGAAAGGGTCATCAGGTTATAACAGAGGAAAAGTGCACACTCCCTCTCCACATTCCAGAGCATTGTGGGTGATTATACCCACATTCAGCTGTGGAAAAGTCAGGCTCCCAAGTGGCTCAGACAGTGAAAGCATTTGTTTAAAGCACGGTCTGAGCCCAACAGCCTGGGGTTGAAAGTGGCTGTGTCATTTGCCGACAACGACCGGGAGGGAACCCACATCGGCCAAACAAATTTCCATTATCCCCACAGTGACAGGGGCAGGGAGGTTGTCCAGGGTCCCTCCATCACACCACTTTCAACACCCTGGGATTCCTGTGAGTGCCTATGAGCTACTCAGTGTTAGGGTGATGCGCCTATCCTTCTATTGTTTTTGCATCCTGGTGCACTGTGGGACTTGCAGTTTTGAAAATTATTTGCAGTAGGTGTGCAAGTGTATTGGAGGACTGCTCACACCTTGCACTGCTCTTCTGCATGGGTTCAGTGGTTGCTGTTGTTGTGACAATCTTAAATGCATAACTACTGATGCTGGGTGAAAAAGCAGAAAAAAGCATTAATATAAATAACAAGAAAACTGTTGCAGGGTTGCAACGCCAAGGACACTGTATAAAACACAATGATGAATTCTGTACTTTCCACTGAAAGTTCTGTGCCTACATTTCCATCATAGGAACTCCATGGTCCAGCATTTTAAATGGTGAATCACAGCTCTTTAGCTAAATCAGAAAGCAGAGCAGAGTTCAAAGTCTCTCAAGCGATAAACGCTCTCTCGTTACAGTTGTACATACTTCAAGGTAAACCTCACTGCAGAATGATCTGCTGCATTCTGTGCACACAGTGTGCAGAGACTCAAAACTGGAAGGAGATCGGTCCAGCCGATATTTCTGCTGCCTTTAAATTATTGACACTCTCTGAAGTAGGGACAGAGCCCAACGTTGGTTGAATCGAGAGGAGGATCAATTGAATCAGGAGGTCAAGTATTTCAGTGACCACTAAGGAAGCCCACAAACACTGGTGCCCTCCAGGACCAGGGTCGAGTGTCTGGGGTTTCCGACAAGGGGAGTTCAATCAACAATTTGGTTTAAACTCTTCCACCACTCGAGCATTCCGGCAATCAGCAGATCACGCCGCCGTTTTGTTGCTGCTGTTGCCACGGGAGATGGCCACATTACGCCACGTCGCATTCAAAACAAACCTCGGGCTGACTCCAGCTGGCACCATTAACCCGCCGTTCCTGTTCACATCGCTGGAAACTGCGAACCTGCAACAATCCCGCTGATCGATACCAGGCGTCCGCTCGCCCCCTCCGACACTTTCATTCAGCCATTAAGCTCTTACTACTGCGGGCCCTAAGAATGGAGCGGGATTTAACTCACCGGGGGCAATCGATTCATCACACGCTTAATATGAGCCGTTTCGATAATCTCATTACCCTCACATTCTTAAATAAAAGGCCTCGTTTCTGAGCAAGCTGCTGTATTGATTATAATAGTGTCTTTCTCTGTTTCATCCCACAGAAGGACTGCCTGACCTGGTGCTGCACTCTACATCTTGGAACGACTACTCCGGCCGAGAACACTGTCTTAAAAGTTTTCAGCCTCCAGAATCCCCGGGCATTAGGAAGAAAACGGAGGGGTGCAGACAGAATTCAGTATGATCTCCGTCAAACTCACCTCCTGACACCGTACGTCTGAGAGCTTCTTTTAGACAAGACTGCAGCTGATGCGGCAGAATCCTGCAGAGGTTCCTGCTAGGAGACCTGTTAATGATCTCTCCCGGAACAGTTCATCAGAAAGAGAGAAAGCCGTTGCTTAGCCCCTCACAACGGACCCTGCTAACAAGACATGCTTCTGCACTTCATTACGGCAGTCACTGTAGCCTCTGCTCTCTGACACCATTGAGGACAGGTAACCACAAGGGCCAGAAAAGTTATGGTTAGCTTTGAGTGCAGTTGCAGAGAATATAAAATACCGCTGACAGGCATCTGTAGTGCAGCTTGAATGCAAATTATGACCCAGTCCTTAACACAATATTTGGCCTGCACGGCGACTGTTCCATTCCGACGCTGATCTGCTACGTGCTTTTCAATGCCATGTTGTGTCAACGGCTCGTTCGTAAAACAGTCGTTGATTTGACATCTAAAAGCAGCGCTCTTTGGAGGAGACGACTCAGCTCGGCAGAGCAGAGAGTCGCGTGTGCGGTTTGCTTTGAAGTCTCTTCCATCTTGTAACGTGGACTGTGAGAACCACCGTCTCCGCTTTCAATACATTTTAGGCACAACTGAGGCTGGACACACGAAGCTACAAATCTGAGATTTTACATCACTGTTCGACGGTGTAGCACTGCTTGTTTAAAGTTTTAATTTACATCCATGTTTTTATGGAAACAATTCATCAAATTGTACGTAGACAAAATTTTACCTATCAAGGGATAACGATATTTATCCATAATCGTATTTGTTTGTGTAGGAATTATTTATTTTGCTGTGAAAATGCAATAGTATACCTTTAACTTGCTATATCGTATGTTTAGGTGTAACACATATAGATACCACAATAACAGAGAACTGTGGGATGGGGTTTGATTTCATATAGCTCACTGATATAATGATTAAAGACGAGCTTTAATTCCGAGCAATGTCAATATAACACTTGCATCCATAAATCCAAAGTATAGGTCCGGGTAGTGCCGCTGGGGAGAATGTTCCTATTTTTCTCTCTTCGTTTTTAGAGGATCTAACCGATTCAACTTGATACTTCACAATGAACGCTTCTAAAATCCTACTCTACAGCCATCTATGACAAGAATTACTGGGTATTTTATATTGTATTTCTGGTTACACCGCATCAGGACAGTAGTGATAGTAGCTGTTCCATAAATGGTCAAAACAGTAGTATGTCATATGATATATGTTTAAGGTAGTGTGGGATATTTAACAATTTCCGAAAAGCTCCATTTTGCTGCTGTCAACAGCGTTGAGCATGTCAGTTTTCGACATTCTAACAGCTGGCCAACAGGAATTAACGCGAGTCCGTTCACGTCAACCTCATTTTGAGCGTGCTCTTCAGGTAAGATTAATGTAGCAGTTAAATGAAAACATGTTACTATAGGCCAACACATTAGCTACCATATTGCATACATAATATCAAGGCTACCTTTTTACTTCCGTGAAGCACTAATCCGCAACAACCGTAAAACTAGTGTTTACTTTATAATGGATTAAACTGTGGTCAGTTGAAATAATGTATTTAAACTGAAATATATAGTGAGTTTTTAAGAATAATTTATGACCAAACTGAGCCAACTTACTCTGGTTTCCTGGCGAGTCCAACCGACCTGCAGAGTGTCGTGGGTGTTTGTGGAACCAGAGACTTGCAGCACGGGCTCTTCTTGCCCTCCTCTGCTGACTCGGGGCTTGACTGGGCCGGTTGCGGAGACGAGGGTGAAGTGGGCACAAGCTGCAGCTGCTGCGGCTGGTGAGGTGGCGGTGGAGGCGGCGGATGCTGCGGCTGTGCCGGCAGACTCTGAGCCAGCTGCGGCTGCGGAGGCTGACCTGGGAGGGTCGCGGCTTTAGTCGCCGGATGCTGATGCAGGAGGACGGGCGGCTGAGGACTGGTGCTCTGCGGGGACGGGTGATGGTGATGATGGTGGTAATGATGCGCCTGGTGCGGGTCCTTCAGCTGTCGGTTCTCGCCGATTAGCTCCTCAACCTTCCGCTCGAGCTCGTCTATCCGCTGCCTCTGCGTCTGGATCAAACTCTGCTGGTTCTGCACGATGGTGGTCAGTTCTTTCAGATAGAGGACAGCTTTCATGGGATTATCTAACAGGCTCTCCATACCTGTTATTCTGCGTTTCTTTCGCTAGCCTAGCGTGGTAATGTTTAAATATGTATGCTGGTCGGTTTTCTTGTATCCTAAGTGTATAGTAGATTGAAGATGTTCTCCACTCCCGTCAGACGGCTCTCTGCGCGAAAGCGCTGGGGTACCCTAGCCCTCTCCTTCTGCCTACTCTGTGAAGATGAGGCAGTGGTACTGATGCGAGAGATCAACACAAAACGGGATTGGAGGAGGGGCCGGAGTAGAGGGATGATGTCAACACGCTCAACAGTGCATCCAGTTAGAATAAAGCCGTTAACTGTTTACATTCTGACATATTTCGTATGCCTTTTTTTTTTTTAAAGTAACGACATAGCAAACGTCTATGGCTTCCAGCTGATGGGATGTGAGTTCATAGTTTAGTCACTGAGTCACAAGTCACAAGTCGACCTTGAGGAACGACCTTTCGTAGAAACTGTAACGGAATCACCCCTAGAGACTGAAACTGTGGTTGCTTTAAGAAAGCTGACAGTTTATAAACGGTTGTGTAATTTCTGAATATGCGTATTTATTGTGGTTGACGTTATTCTGGTCACTCTAACACGTGTGCTATCCTATGTAAGATGAGTACTTAATGTATTAATGGAGATTAATAATAAGAAATTATTTATAATAAGCAGCCTACAGTGACAGAAGACTGGACAGAGCCAAGTTCCCCCAGACTGAAGAGCGAAGTCCTATGTAGAATAACTGCAAACTCCAACTCCTAAACATTCTGATATTGAGGTAAGCCAAACTGTAACTTAAAGTTTTTTTGTGTCCACACCAGTTAAAATGGGACTTCAACTGGCTCTGCACAATCAGAACAAATAATGCATATACAGTTCTGTTCTTTAAAAGGTCAGCTGCTAATTAGAGTCAATTTGTGTTAAAATAATGTTTTTTTACCCCAGGCACCAAAATATGCCTGCTTCGATTATCTGCTTTATGAAAAATGCAGTAGCGCTACATATAGTATGTAGGCCAGTATGTTGATCATACAAGCCTATTTGTAGGAAGATATTTGGACTGTTGGAATAGTACCGATAAACACAAAACTCACACTATACAGCACCTGTGCTACATTAATGAGCTGAAATATTGTTCAAGAAAACAGGACACAAAATGTTCATTTATGGTTTGCGCTTTTCTTCCTAAGTGTGCAGTTCTATATATTGTTATTTGCTTGCTTTTTTATTTTTTGTTTCTTTTTCTTTTCTTTTTTTTTCCTTTTGTCACGTTGCAGAGAGGCATGAGGATTACGTCTGGAGCCCTGGCTAAAAAGCACTTGACAGTCAAGAATGAATTTCTAATTCACAGGAGGAAGAAGAAAAACAAAATGTGTTGCTGAGTGGTGTTAGAGACTGGAGGAGGCAATGAGGAAGAGAACAAGGCATAAAAGGGGTTCGGGTTCAGTGAGGTGCAAGGCCATTCTAGCATAATGGAGCCGCTGACATCTCACACAATACTGAAATAACTGCCATCTAACGCAGCACTGAAATCACAGCTGTCTAAGAGAACGCTGAGAGGACTGCCATCTAACAGAACACTGAAATAATTGGCTTCTAACACAGCACCGAGTCTGCTGTCTAACATTGAGATAACACTGAGATAACTGGCATCTGACATAACACTAGAATAGCACGTTACACACCACTGAAATAACTGGCATCTAACAACACTTGAATTACTGGCTTCAAACATAAAACTGAAATAACTGGGGTCTCACAGAACGCTGAATTAAATGGTATCTAAAATAACATTGAAACAACCATCATCTCATAACACACTGATATCTATGGTGTCTAACATTACACTGTACCCTGATTGTTATCGGCAAATCATCAGGAACACTGGAGCAGTTGTCCCACCACGATTATTTTCAATTTTATGGCTCTGAGTGTTAAGTTGGATGTGACCTCCATCTCTAGAACACCAAAATTTACCAATCTGGTTCTCAAAAGGATACCCACAATATTACATTAATGCTGTAGAATTAGTTCTTCTCCCCCTTGTATTTCACAACTGCAAGTCCTGTCATGCCCATTCTGCACAGATTGTTCTCTCTGATTTAGTATGTGTTGTCCTTCATCTCTGTGTCAGTCATTGCCAAACAGAGGGTCATTAAGTATAAAATAAAACATTTATTTTGTAGGGGAGTAAGGCACATTTGTTCCTCACTTGAACCCACAGGCAATGCGAGAAACCCATAGCAAGAACATGAAAGATTGTCTAGTTGCAGTTTAATGCAGTGGTGTACAGCTCCCACAGGAGAACTGATGCATGCTGAAAGATACTTGTTTTTTTCTCAGTCCCCCATTGCTGATTACATCATACACATACACATATGGACATAAATACACACACACACACAAACATACATTAATAAACACATATCAGCACTTACATGTACACACATGTGCATTTTCACAGTGACAAACACACTCGCATGTCACACACGCTGCTGCACTTCTGCATACACGCTCAAGCCTGCTCACAGAGACACACACTCACACACACTGTAGCATACTGCAGTGTGCGCAAGTAGCTGCAGATCTGTGGAGATCCGTCCGCAGAAAATAATTCCGCTAAGACGAAATGGTGAGGGGGAGGGGACGCACATCACCCAGATGAGAGGGAAGAACTATTGACTTCGTTCCATGGGCAAAGGCAGTTTAAGAGCACAAGATTATCCTTCCCTGCAAGGGCCTTTCCTTTGTGAACAACCTAACAATGAAGTTCAGGAGTTCATTTGTAGATGTGTATTTTATTTTGTATGAATAACAGTTTTCTCTTGACATGCCCTAGCTGCTCATTTAATCAAGAAAAAAGAGAAGAAAAGAAAAAAGAGTAAAAAGGCATTTTTGACTTTTGTATTTCTGTAAGTCATATTTTTGAAAGAAGAGAACACCTGGCTAGGTTGGCACATGGGATATGTTTGCACTGGTACTTCTGGGGTTGAGGTAAGAAAAGAGCAGGGCTCCAAAGTTCATTAAAAAGATGACTTCATTTACTGTGAACAGGAGTTGGCAGAAATATGGGAACCATAGTCTGGATCCAGTGGAGTTAGTCTGAACACAGAGCCTCTATGAGAGTAGTCTCCTTCACTCTAGTACTATTTTGGAGGAAGGCATGACTGTTGTGTCAGTGTTTGAGACTTACATGCATTAGGACAATATCACAGTAACCTAGAATCCTACAGAGGTATACATTTGAAACTTAAAACTTAAAATAGCTTAAACTTAAATATTTAAGCTTATGGTTAGTAAGTATTATAAGTAAAAACATAGCTTAAACTTAAAATAGGGTTGCCTCTAAATCAATGCAAAATTTATTCATATGAGGTTTATCAATGGTTCCTTTTGAAAGTAGAGTAATTATTACTTCATTGGAGGTTTAAAATGACAATAAGGTTGAGGTGGCAGAAATGGTCATACTGTTCACCCTCTGATTGAGTGATTGACTGACTGACCAAGTGAGCAACTCCTCCAGCAGTGAATGACAAAATCTCTTTTCAGTACTATATGGTGAAAAGGCCAGCAACTTATAATAGCAGCAACCCCAGAACAGTGCCTGTTCTGTTCTTGTTTTCACAAAGCCACAAAGCCTTATTTATAATTTAGTGCAGAATTACTTATTACTTTATCATTTTATTCAGGCATTGCCACTTTAAATTTCTCCCAGAAAAAAAACATTTGTATTGCTTGTGCGAATAATAATTAGGTTTCTTAAGAGATGTAAAACATGCCGGACATAAGCACATTTCAGTTCTGTCACTTCATAGGGCTGGATTTGCGTAAATCCCAAAACGCTTGCTGTTCTCTCCAACTATGCAGAGCGAGCCTAGTGGCAGGCCTACAGAGGCCAAAAACATTGCCTGCCATCACTGAGGTGTGAACTGTAATTAAAGACTGTATTCCTACATACATTGAGCATGTGGTGTAGCGTGTCTGCCTCCTTAGCACTGTCATGCCATTGGCCCTCAGATAGGATCACTTAACTCGCACTTATCTCGACATCCTGACCGTCAAGTCTTGCCTGTCTGTAATATCTCAGGATTGGCCTGGGGCCTTAATCAAAGTATTGGGCTCCTGTAATTGGCTCTGTGTTGCGCAATAAACTTCAGAGCACAGCTTGCAGGAGGACAGTACGAATGATTTCATTTCTCTGAAGCGGCGGACACAATTCTAACCCAATCTCTCCGCATGTCTCTGTCCTATAAACATGCCAGTTTGTATTTCAGAATATCACCTGCGATGGAGGTTCCCTGCTTGCAATATCCAATATCCAATCCAATCTCCAATATTGTTATCTTTTCTATCAAATAATCAATCAAATCAACAAAAAATTAGATGCTTGATTAATGGATGTAAGAAAGGGGGAAATAGTTAAAGTTAGTTTGGATTGTAATGGTTGGATTGCAAATATTTTATGATACCCTGACAGGAAATTTTAATATGTATGCTTTTTAATGACATTTCAATTTAGGTTTTGTTGTTTTTAATTGTTATTCACTTGTGAATTCAATTATAAAACCAGTCAAAGCTAAGCTGCTAACCTGTATGCCATATAATATCAGATAATATATCTAATAATAACTGTATAATATGATTTCACAGCTAGCCAGCTAAGCGTTATATGTAATACTTCCCTGTGAAGAATATTATTTTTTGAAAATATTACTGAGTCTAGGCTTGTATCCTGCAGCAAGGGAGTGAGTCAGTCATCCAGCCCAACACACAACACATCGCAGAACGGCTAAGCTAACAAGCAGTCAACAACCCCAGTCCCCCCGTTAGAAACGCAAAGAGCCTAGCAAACAAATGACAGAGGGACTGAGGTTACACTCACAAAGTCCACACAACTAACAGGGCTACCAGTTCATTCATGTGCCCCTATCCGTCTCTCTTGCTAACCTGCACACAGTGCTCTCAGCCGTAAAATCTCAAATCGATCTTTCTGTTAGCACAAGCATACAGCCAATTTAACAGCTGAGCTGTTTTGTTATTCTTACATAATTGAGTGAGATACGGTTTAAACGTGAACAGGAGGAAGTTTGCCTTGAGTGTCTCCAGTGGTAGTACTGTTGCTGCATACAGTGGCTCTTGTTGACTTCACAGGACTGGCCTTCGATACAAAACCCCTGCTGTTTCTGCTAGTTTGCTCAATGGAGAATACAATTGGAATGAAACTGCCAGAAACATCACAGCATCACACTCTTCTGCTTTGAAATTGCTCCTTTAAAATGATCCCTTTCCACAGATATGGTCACATCCCTCATAATTTATAATGGCACATGTCGATTTTCCTGATGCTCTTACGCAGATTACCATCATTTGTCCCACCAACAAAGAGACTTGCTTAGTTTGAAATGGCTGAAGGATTTTCATTATTTAAAACTCTTCTCAGCTAAGCCTATCAAGCTGCCAAGGTGCCAGTCACAAGCATCTCCCTAGACTGCACAGAGACGACCTTGCACATCAGGTTTTTTTTTTTTTTTCAGAAAGGAACGTATTCATCGTTTTTCTATCAAGGCCACAAAACAACAGACTTTTAATGGATGTGGTCTGTGGGCTGATTTGTACATTGCAAATGAACTACATAACCTAACTATTCAGTGCAATGCTTTTTAAGCAAAGTTGTAGTCTTTTATGCCCCTGCAAAATGGCACCGTTAAATTACAACACAAATGAGACATTCTTTCCATACATCCCCTTATCTAATTGAAGCACTAAATATAACATACTGTAGATGCATTTGTATCAGCCCCAAGGCGAACGTTTTCCGCACCAATGAATAAATACATACACGTCCCCTTGAGATTTCTTGGCCTGACGTATTCTATTTTTATTTATGCATTTTAAGGAGAAAAGGATGGCTTCATGCTGTGTCTTAGAAAGTTCAAGGTTTTGACTTTTGTACACTGGTTTAGTATTCTAGGCTTTATATGTTTTTTATCATGTGTCAATCATAACTGCCTAAAATTTGCAGGCCACCATAACAGATACTTTATTTGTAGAGTGGTTGTCTATTTCCTGCCTGAAATGGAAAATCAATTTTTCTTGATGGCAGAGTCAGATATCATTGTTTCCACCTTGTCTTGTCACACATGTACATAATTTAGGTGTGCTAGCTTATT
The DNA here is from genome assembly GCA_019176425.1 of Megalops atlanticus. Classification (NCBI taxonomy): domain Eukaryota; kingdom Metazoa; phylum Chordata; class Actinopteri; order Elopiformes; family Megalopidae; genus Megalops; species Megalops atlanticus. Next base: position 15,228,347 of record CM032897.1, read on the forward strand.
CAAAGCTAGCACACCTGAATTTAAAAGCAGCTTTACATCTTACTTAAACAGATTGCTAGTCATTCATTTCCATGTGTAATAATGCAGAAACATTCTTATCACATGCTCAGATGTAACTAAGCAGAACATGAGATTATTTGTTGAACTGTGACATAAGATGTATTTATACCAAGGTAAATCATATGTGAAGAAAATATTTTCCCCCAAAGCCATTTTATAAAAATGAGCCCATAAACTTCCCTTTGCAGACTCTGAAGGACAAAGCTGTTAAAAAATATCAGAGGCAACAAAACTTAGCCGTGTTTCTCATTGTGCATTCCTCTAGTCTCTGGCTCATGAATAGAATAAAAAAAAAACGGTAATGGGTTCAATGCACTCTCCCATAAAATATCACCGTGGTAAAAGTTGCCAAGAATGTTTTTACTGCAGGTCCCAGAGGTTAAACAAAACCAGAAACGACAGGATTGACTTTTGGCAAGTTGTTTTTTCCACAGTGCGTTATTCTCACCCTTGACCACTTCAGTGTGGTCAAGGAAGGTCATGGAGTCACAACCTTCCATGGCAAACAAGATCCTTTGGGTCACTCACCAAATGAGATACACCTTCAAAGATGATTGACAATGGCCTCAAAGTTAAAGAGTAACAGACCAAAAAATGTTTTTTTTTTTTTTCCAATTGACTGTGTGCACCTGAGATGCTTTCAATCTTGGCTGCTCTTGATGATCATACAGCCCCATTTCTCTTGTACTGTGCAGAGTGCCACTCGTATTTTGAGGCTGTTGTAAGTCTAAGTCATAAACAAGCATTAAATACTGTAAGTGTTTCTTTTAATGCAATACCAACATCCATCTCAGGCCATTTTTGCAGAGGGAGAATCACACATACATTCTTACATTTGCTCATTTGGCAGATGCTTTTATGCAGCGCAGATTACAAAGCAAAGGTGCATAAATACCTACATAGATATATGGCACATGGGGAGAGATCTGATCAATGGTGATTAGGTGTAATAGTGGTATGGAAACTATGGAAACTGGACATGTAACCAAACTCTTGATGTGCTGTTAGCAATGGAAAAGTTAAATTATTATTATTATTATTATTATTATTATTATTGTTGTTGTTGTTGTTGTTGTTGTTGTTGTTGTGGTTGTTTTCATTATTAGTAGTAGTATGAGTATTAGTATTAGCAGTAGTAGTAGCAGTAGTAGTGGTAGTAGTCCTCAAGTATAGTTCTAAGAAATAAGAATGTAGTACTGTGTCATACATTAGTATAATAACAAGCATTTCTTTCCAGACATATTTTTCAGAGGCACTGCAACAAAGAAAAGGGGAAGTAGGTCTTATTTCAGGAGAAAAAAAAGGGCATTATTATTCTGCTAGTAAAATTGTTTTCTTTCATTTTTTCTTTTTCACAATTCAGATCCTGTTAACTGTGGTAAGCAGGCCACAGTAAAGTGGTAGTGCTACTCACATAAACTTGCTGGAACATTATTTTCTTCAAGGAAAAGGGTTGTATCATTTCAAGATATGGAAAATAATTGAAGCAACACCACTGTGCTCTATAAAAAGTGGGAAACATGAGGATATGACATGTGATAAAGTATAACATTTAATTTCATAGCCAAATTTTGCTTGCCCTTGTCCTCCTAACAATGAAAAAGTGGAATAACCTCAAGAAGTCAAAACTCTCTTAAAAAGTAGCCCCTCTGGACATATAATGAAGACAATGACATTTTCATCACGTTCAGTGCCTTATCACATTATAAGTTCCCTCTGCAGTGACAGAAATTTCACTTTAAATTAGGGGTTTTTTTGTTTTGTTTTTTTTTTTTTTGGTTTCTGCTTTTGTTTTTAACTGCATAGCTTGATGATTATTTTCTGTTAGGCTCATCAAATGGAAATAAAATAAGGCTTCGTCTCAAATGAAATAAATCTTGTATCTGGGATATGACCTCATCTATTTTTAACACGGTTTTTGTTTAATTTTGGAATAGCCTTTTAAGGCGTGTTCAAATTGTGTGAAGCACCATAAGGCAATACATGAAAGATTTTTAATATTATTGTTGTTGTTGTTTTGCGCATCAAGTACAAGTGAGAGGTGTGTTGGTTTAAGTACTGGTTTAACTTACAATTAGAAATGCAAAAAAAAGAATTTGCCTACACCGTCACGCAATAGGACCGCGCGGAAACTTATGAGTGTCGCTCCAGCTACATTGGAGCGTGCACTAGGAAGAAGTTGCATGTAGGTAGCTGGCAACGTAAACACAAGCGTAAGCGCTGTAAATGGTCAGGTAAGCGTTCGATTGCTATACATTTTGTGTTTTGTATTCGAGAAAGACCGATAACTATGCCGTGCCGCTTCTGCGTTCAGATTTCTCGCAAGATCATTGAGTGTTCAGCGTTTTGAAGTGTCGAGGGCCTGGAAGAGGCGAAGCCAGGGAATGTGTCTGCACGGTCGCGGGAGATGGATGAGGAGAGACGGTGAAAGATGCTCTTGAGCACTCCCGTCCTTACGACATTACTCAAGGATCGTGAATGAATTGAACTGCGCCTGATGCGTATATGTTATACGCTGCACTGTGAACAAGTTAAAACTGAGATCGTACTCTTCCGTGTAACGTTAGCTAGCTAGTCTACCAGCTGGATGTCAGTCAGTTAGTTAGTTATTGATGCAAGGCTCCAGCAACGTTGACCAGCACGCCACAATACTAGATGCAGAAATTTAGCAAAAGTTTAAGAGCTCATGATCGTTCCAGCTATAAAGCAGACATATAGTTAGGTAACTAGCTCGCTAGCTACCAGAGTTTGCTACCCTGTTAGCCAGCAAGCTTGCTCATGAGTTGCAGTATTGTTGATGTTAGGTATCCGGCGCTAGCTGTCATGTGACTAAGTGAGTGGATACCAATAAAACAGGCATCTAATGTTAGCTAGCAAGCAGCTTGCATTTCAGCACTTTAATTTCTGACCGTTTAAAGGCCCTGTTAGCTAATTCCGTCGGTTCACTCAGCATTACAGAGTAGTGTGAGTTGGCCAGCGTTACAAAGTAAAATTACAGTACTCCCTCTCATCAGTGATCCCTGTGGTGTGTGCGCGCCTTCAACAGCACCCATTCAGGAATTTTTACTGTTGTAAGGTTAGCTAGCTAATTAACTGTTGGTTGACAGTGAAAGGGTTAATGCAAAGATGTGTACTTGTCACTTTCAGTTTGTGAAATTTAACGATAACGGGGGGTTGGTCATTTGGCTTTCACTTCCTGCTCTTTTCCATGGGATTGTCTTAAGCATTCAGAATTACTCTCTTTCGTGGTAACTCTAGTCAGAAAGTGCGGGTGTACTGAAGAATCTGTCGTGTTTTACTCGATTGGCAGTCGTTTGAACTGGATCAGATAAGCCATGTCATTTTTGCCTGTGTCGTTTCTCATTTATCGTATGCTACTGGGTCAGAGGCACAGATCTGTCCTCATGTGATACGCAGCTGGTTGAATTTTGACCTTCTTCCTGTACGTGAACTACTATGGAGTACAGCAGATTTAAAGGGACAACCTCGTTAATGACCAAGATTTACTATAGCAAGTGCCATTCTGTTTATACCTTGTCTTTACGTCTTCCTGCTGCACATGTTTATTAGAAAGTACAGTATTGTGTCTTTATTTGGGATGGATAAATTCACTTGGACACGGCAGCCTGATGGTCTGTTGTGCAACTTTAACGGATGAGGAACCTAGAGCCTGCAAACGCAAGCTCAGGCTGTGCTGTAAATGTAGCTGTCATAACTGTAATAGGCCTTCATTTTTTTTTTTTTACTCAAATCCTATTTGGTTGAGTAGCCATGTAATGATCTGGTTATTTTGCAGAATTAGGGCATGCTGGGTAAATAGCAGTGCTGCTTTCACAAGAGCAGAAACTGGTTTATTTATAAATAAATGCACTTCCATGCCATGAAGGTGGCTTTGATCAGTTAATGATATGGTGGCTTTTGAAATGTGAGATGCAACCTATTGAATATATTCCCTTGCCAGTTTTGTGGGAAAAACTATAACAGGGGTCTTAATGTGAAACTCAGTGGCCTCACTATAAAATCTCTCTAAATTGTTTGTGATCACTTTGTTAGTTCTTTCTTCTGATAATGCAGTGGGTTTGCGGAAACCCCATATGAAGCTCGTGGTTGTGAACTGCATCCTGTTTTTCCGTAGATGAAATGTTATAGGTGGCTTACGTTCCTGAACACCTCCTCATCTCTCATCCTCATCCTCATTTTGTCCTCTGATCTCAGTTGAACACAGTTTAAAATATCAAACCTATTCAACGCAATAATAATTTACATTACTAATCCCTGATGAAATGTGATTGGAGCCTGCATTTAGGTACATTTAGTCACAGAAACCACAGTGTTCAGTAACATGTTATTAAGATATTGTATTGTAACTTAGATATCTTATGAGCTAGATAATAAAGGTTATTGCTTAATATTTTCAGTTTCAGATTGCATTTTGTTGCATCAATCATGCATGCAGTGAGACGGTTATGTTGCTAGTTAACAAGCACTGCACAGTACAGATGATACATCATCTGCATAACATGTATTTCGGAGCTGGGTTAGATGTACAGCAGTATAAGAGTAGAGGAGAGTTAGGGTTTTGTGATACACAAGTTGCCTTTGTCCTTGTTGAGCCGGCTGGTGTCTGCCATGTTTCTGAAGGCTTATAGGATTCTGCACCACTGGTAGCCCGCTTCTCTGCTTCAGAGCTGGAGCTAGGCCGGCCACCTCATTTGGTTGAGGTTCCTGGTCATTTTCCATGATCTTTTTCTTCATGGAGATAAATATGGAAAGGCGAAAGGACTACACCACCATCACTGATCATAACTAACATCATTAGGTAGGTAGAGGTAATATGGAAGCAATTTTTCTTTTGTTAAAATCTAGGCTCACCCTGAACAGGCTCTCCAGGCAGTCATTTCGGCCTGGGCTGATGCCAGCGTAAATGATGTTATCATGTGCTACAGCTCTGGTTGCAGGAAGTGCAATGCTCCGCCAGGTCAGCCAGCTCTGGATCCGCTCTCCCTTTGTCTGGCATCAGCTCTACAGTGGAAAAGCTGTATCAGCGCATGTACGCCAGCATTTCAGCTTTCAAACGAAGCAGCAGCGTGTGTATTGTGTGCCCCCCCAACCAGCTTAATAGAAGCAAGATTATGTTTAATCTGAAAAGAAATGTGAGGAAACAAATTTTTAACAAAACCGATAACTGGGGTAGTGCCCAAAATGGGTGTCGTTTGGTGAAATTTTTTTTATAAATGCAACATTATAATTGTTTTAGGGTTGAAGGGTGCAAGCTCAGAGGACCTGTACTGGCCTCATACATTGGACAACTGCTGAAATCCAAAAGCTTGGTTTTCCCTCAGTTTTTTTTCCCCCCATCTCTTTCCCCCTGAGCGGTGGACCAGTTTCAGTTTTTGTGAGTGCTGTTTGTTGTTCAGTCAGAAGAGCAGAATTGCGTGGCGCGTCTCGGTACATCGCAGCGTGGGATTGTGGGAGCCTCTGGGGGGAGGTGTGGCCTCATTTCTCTCCTAGGCGCTGCCCCCCCGGAGGCGTGATTGTTTCTCCTCCGGAAAAGATTGGCGTTTCAAATGGGATGCATTTGTGATGAGCTGTTTTGTTTGTCTTTGTTTGCCTTCAATGCATGCTAATTTTGTCTCTCAGAACTTGCGTGTAAGGAAAACGTTGCTTTCAGAGCCATTCTGCAAGATGTTAACATAAGGAGGAAAATGGCCTACTTTTTTGGAATTTGTATTTGCTGGTATAGCATACAGGCTAAATTCTGGATGATCAGATATTGTAACAGTTTTCTGCTGATGTAGTCTTGTGTCTGATCTCACCTAGAACATTAGTTATTAAGACAGGCATGGGTTCCTTTGCTTACCAAATAGCAATTAAAGTGTTAGTGAGAGTATTTCCTCCAGAATCTCAGTGCAGTGCTGGTAAGATACTGTTGATAGTGCTGAAACAAGCCACTTTCAAATAAGCATTAAATATTCATAGTGCATTCTGTGTTTATTGTTTAGGGGACTGGAATCATAACCAAAAGGTTGCGGGTTTGAATCATGAGTGAAGCACAGCTGTTGTACCTCTGAGCTTGGTACTCAACCTGAGCTGCTTCAGTAAAGCCTGGCTGTATAAAAAATGGATAAAATGTGAATGTAAGCTGCTCAAGTTGCCCTGGTTAAGTGCATCTGCTAAGCAAATTAATAATGTAAAGTATTTCACGCAAGCGTGATGTTAAAGTTGACAGAGAGATTCTCCCAGTGTCCTTATTTTAGGATACCTCAGGCATCAGTTTGCATGTTCCTTTCCAGATGGAGCAGGCAGCTTTCGTTGCCTTTGCTGGTCTCCATTCAGGGCAAGAGCAAGAGAGCTCTATTCCGAAGAATTAACACCAGCAAAAAACATGCATTGGAATTAGCTATGTTGTGGTAGAAGAAGGAACCCGACTGGCAGTTCGACAGCCTACCACTGTGGCAAGGGACAGAAAACAGCTCATTGCAGACACAGTCGCCCACAGTTGACCACATAACCTCTTCAGTTTGATCACTTCAACTCACAATATTGGCCCCTATCAAACAGAGAAATAACACTACTGTCCATAGGGTATCTGTGGCAGATGACAGCCCAAGAGTACCCTAAAATAACTGAAGTGGCATCTTGGCCTTGATTCAGTGGATGCAGTTTGTCTTACAGCTGAGAAAGAAGTGTTAAAGTTACTGTCTTTCCTTTTCTCACAGAAACCTTGAGTGATATTTGCCAATATTGATGAACCACATTGCATCAACAACTAACTAAAGGATACAATTTTCTCAGAGTTGTTGGTCAAAGTTAAAAACAGAGGGCATTGCCATTAAATTCAGTAGAAGCCTGTCATGTACTGTGGAGGTAGCCACAGTTGTAGAATAGTTGTAGAGAGTATGTCAGTGGGTGTAATTTGAATGAATAGACCCAAGTGGTACTCGGATTTGTGGACTGAGTGAGCCATTCTAGTATTTTCAGAATTCTGGGCTTTGGGTGCATTGTAGTCATAGCAACAATATTGCTATATTTATTTAACCGTTAGAAGGGACACGGCTTTTACACCTGCGCCTTATTTTGAGGACAGAAAGCTGGCAGTGTTTTCTGAGTCACCTAATAATGTGATGGTGTCACTGTTGCTGTCACACATCGTCCTTGTCCCACCATCTTCAGAAGGCAGAAAGGGACATCTGTTTGGTTCACAGTGTTTTCACAAAGTTGTCACAATGTTCTGTCGCTTTGAGACTGGCGTCATTGGGCAGAAACTTTGTTAAACAGAGCAACTTCTATTGTGCTCAGGTATATTTCTAACACGAGTCTCCTGTTAAGTCTGTGCAAGTAGCTATATCTTAGCAACATCGATAATATCTACATCTTTGCAGCTCTCTCATGTGTTTTGCAGTGAGATAAAGAATGTATTCAAATGTAAAGGTTTTAAGATGCAGCATAATAGCATAATGTAGGTAAGATACTGATAAGTTCATACCCTAAGCAAAATTCATTACATTACATTACATGATATTCATTTAGAAGACGCTCTTATCCAGAGTGACTTCCAGCACAACAGAACATAAACCTCAACAAAAATGCCAATTTGAAGAATGCTGCATGAGCCCAAATTGTAAATAAGTGGAATACCAGGAGGACAAATTGAAAAAACGACCCAGCTGCTTTACTAGTGGCTTTTGGGCCCTATAACAGTTTCCCAAAGAAATGTCCCATTTGCGTGATCAGTGTCTTCTCTCTGTTAATGAGGCTATTTTTATTCCTCCCTGATAATCAGGACCAAAGAACAGATCCCAGTTGGCTGCATTTTAAGACCCGCGGTTTGTGTATGATAAAGAGGGACATCGATGCCGTCTGTAAATAGAAGGCAACAGGAGATGTTTGATCTGCCCCAGGGAGGCAAGTATGCAGTTTACTGAAGTGACAGGACAGGCTAGCAGTTGCTGGGATCTTATCATGTGACCTCTGCTTGTCTTTATTTTTGTATTTTCTAACTTTTCCCTTCTGCAGATGTCTATCAAAGGGTTTTGTAAGACTTCATAATCTGTGTACCCCAGGCATATCTGCAGAACTGTTTGATAAACAGTTTGTGAAAGGATTGTAGGCCCAGGTTATTGTTTCAGGCTTTCCTGGGAGATTATCCCCCACTGCCTTTTTTCCACCAGCATGAGCTTTCAACCCTTGCAGTATGTTCTAAGGTGTAGTAGAGGGCAGAAGACAGATATCCTGAATTTGCAGTACACGTGTGAAGTGTAGTTATAGCCTTTTAGCATGTTGCAAGCGTTTTGATATCAAAGCAGAAAGAGCTGTTTCTGATCCTTGGCTCTATTAGGTGGTAGAGAACAAAAATAGAGGAGTGTTTCCGACTCCCATCTTAAGCCCTGAGCTTGAGTTGCCGACGAGGCCGAGCTCAGGGCATTTCAGAGGGAGCCGTGTTTGATCAATTTTTTTTTCACAGGTTCATGAATACGCTGGCCACGAGCTGTGTCTCTGCGAAGGTAGTGTGCGAATGAAGGAAAGGGAGGAGTTTCAGACAGTGAAACTGTCTGAAAACTGTCTCAGATTACAGAAAATGGGGAACATAACTCCTACGAACTTTCATTGACAGGATCTGATTTCCTTGATATTACATTACATTATATGACGAGTGACTTACATCGGTGACATTTTTTTTTACAATGTTATCCATTTATACAGCTGGATATTTATTGAGGCAATTGTGGGTTAAGTACCTTGCCCAAGGGTACAGCAGTGGTGCCCCAGTGGGGTATCAAACCGGCAACCTTTTGTCTTCAAGTCCTTCTCCTTTACCACTGTGCTACGCTCCCCCGATATAGTGCAAATGATCATTCATTGGGTTATATCTGATTTTCTTCCACACAGAGCCGCAATACCATATCCCTCCCTAGGCAGTAGTAGACAAGAAGACAAGTGCTGGGTTGTGGGGGTGCAGTACAGGCACTTACAGAAAGGGTGGTGGGGGGTAGGGGAAGGAACAGTTGTCATACTCCAACAGCTGTGTGGGTTATTGCATTATGTATATGTAAATATATACAGTAAAGATATAAGTGGCCCAGCAATAAGGGTGATGGTGTCAGGCCAAAAAGAAAAAAAAGAGAAAGCGTGTGGTTTCTTGAGTTGACCGGTCTGCAGAGAAACACGCGAGGCAGTGTCCCCCCCAACCTCAGCGGCGCAGAGGGAAACAGGCGATCCGGTGTCCCCCCGGATTGGATCGGAACGGGACAGCTGGCACCGAGCGACATCCTCGCGGGTCTGCCGTGCACTGCTCGCTCCGTGACGGCGGCCTCCGCTGCCGCGCCGCAGCTGTGTCGGCTGCATAATTAAACGGCTCCCGGTGAATAATTCACGCCGACCGGTTGTTCATGCCTGCCGCGGCCGTCGGGGACCCGGGGCCGAGCTCGCTCTGCAGGGCGAACGCCCGCGGCGTAATTAGCGGCCCACTGTAAGCAGCGCTGGCTTCAGAGCGGCTTCAAATCCATGCGGACCTGGCCCAGACCACGTCAGGAGCCTCGGCGTCTCAGTCACATGACTGACACTAAGGTGCAAGCTCCCGCTACCCCCCCCACTGCACAGAACACGTGATCACACGTCAGATGATCACACGCCATCAGTCAGGTGCCGGGAGTGTTATCGCCTCCCAGATCATCTGATTATTCTGGTGGTGATAATTTAGGCAACACGCTTGTGTATTCTGGTGGTGATAATTTAGCCAATGCACTTGTGAAAAGCTTAAAATACGTATACCATAAAACATATATAGAAATGAGTGAGGCAGGAAATGCAGAATCCTGAAATTGGCGTGCTGTTTATTTTTGCTTTGCGAAGAAAGCAGCCTTAATGTGGACCTTAACTGGTAATGAAATAAATATGAAACTCCGCTCTGCTGAAGGGCATGATAATAGTGTCATGGTTTCTTCAAAAAACAAGGTTTTTCGTTCTCAGTTTGCGAAGATGATTAAAAAACACCTGAAAAAATAATGATGCACATTCTGAAAATAACTCAAAGTGAGGAAAAATACATTGCTACTATTTTTAATGCTCCGATATGACAAATTTTTTTGAGTTGCCAACCAAATTAGCACAGATAATCATATTTGTATGAAGCCAGCTAACTCCCAACACCAAGAATAGCCTGTGTGATGGCAGACATTGATTCTGCCTTCAAACAAACAATAGACCTATCTTATCTGGCCTCCCTGTAAGGTGTGCTCAGTTTCGAGATATTTAGTCTTACTGGTGGCAGTAGATTTATTGTCATTTACAGAAATTGGTCCCTGGTGGGGCAGGTCCTATTTATAGTGCCGGTCCATTCTTTGAATCCATTACTCATTGACCACAGTGTTTTAGTGATTCAATGTCAGGTGGAGGCCTAGCCTTGCAGAAAAGTCTGTATAAGCCAGATCCTTCTAGTTGATTGTCATGGTAGCACGTAATCTAACAGTATACTTTCACCTCATAATCCTTTGTGCAAAGTGAGATTGAACTTGATTACAGTAAATCTGTTTGCACTTGTAGCACCATTTTCTTCAATGCATGTGTCTTGTCTGTGAGGGCAACAGTGCTTGTATGCCGTTTCTCTATACAAACGCAAAAGACCAGTGTATGTTTATATTGATTATTCAGAGTGTAGTATCATATGGTTCTCCGTAGTGGTTAGTGCAAGCAGTGTGGTTTTCCAAAACTGAGTGTTGTGAGTGAGCCTGTTATACTATACAAGTGGTGGACTCTCATGAGTCAAGGTAAGTAAACCACATAGGATTGTCTCGTGTGACACCACCTCATTGTGCATCTAGGGTTATCAGCTTACTTACTGTCTGCAAGCTTGCAAATGTCTTCCTCACGTGCTTGTAAGCATTCAAACACAGGACACACTTGGGTCCTTGGAGTACAGTTCCATTGGCTTTTGCCACTGAGGTACCCAGACCCTTTTTGTTAAGCACTTCATTGTTAGGTGTGGAGGCGTGGTCTCTGGTCGGATCGTATACACACTGGTGTGCTTGCCTCAGCTCAGTAAGCTTGTCTGTGCCTCGGTTCATGTTGTTGCGAATTTCCTGGCATCATTCTGTCTTCTTCACAGCTTTCCTGCTGCTGCTTGCAAGAAATAGCTGCTAGTACATTGGACTTGTTTTGTTTTTTTGTTTTTCTCATTTGTATCACTGATCCTTGAAACATACGGATTTCTCATCCTGTTCACTAAGCCTGCTGCGTCAGCCAATCCACATACCGAAAAGATAGATGAATCTGCGCAGCATGGATCTGGGGAAGAGGTCCATTGTGTTGTTGATAGCGGTTCTGCTCGTCACCTGAGTGAAAGCGAAAGCAGTTTCACGTGGGAGAAATTGACTGTCAGCTCACAGGCGCTCGAGAGAGCAGTTACGGTTGCTCCGAAGCACCTGACACACTGCAAGATCTGAACCCCTTAAGCCGATGCCCAACGTCAGCACACACTTGAGGTTCACAGAGAGCCAACCCTGGGCTCAAGTCACATTTGTGCACTGAAGTCTTCACTGTAGCTTTATTTCATCATGGCGAAGCTGTCGTTGCCTGCCAGCCTTTCAGTTTGAATTTGAACGTCCCTGTAAAGAGTGAGCATCAAGAGAGGAGGCTTTGTTCTCTATCGATCGTCTTTGTATTTCAGCTGCTAACGAGGGGCTACCTCTCCTGCTCTTGCCTCTGCGATTTTCCCACTTCTTGGCCCTGGTTTAGGTGGCCCTATTTGCAAGGCCCACAGTTAGCGTTCTCCATCTTACTAGGACCTCATGCTTCACCAGCTAAACACATCCAACGACACGCGACATTGAATCATGTGCCAGTCGCGTGCAGATGATGCATTCGAAAACGAGACAGAGTGGACATGAAATCGGGTCCAGTGAGCCCTATGGGGGCCGAGGTGTCACTTTAAGCTGCGAGAGAGCCTTAATGTATCTGTCTCCATGACCCTGTGGCCCCCCCCCCGCGCCCTGGCCAATAGCAATTAGCTACATTTCACTGGCTGTGGAAATCGATGGGGAGGAAGGTGCAGGGCACTGCCAAGAGTGACACCCTGCAGAATAACTCCCCTCCGAAACAGAAATACTGGGTTGAGCATCTGTCAGGTATTAAGGCCTCTCTATTCAATCTAGCTGTAGTGCACCTTGTCCTTAACTTGAATAACAACATTAAGATAGTGTTAGTAGTACTTGTTTCATGCACATTGTTTTTCAAGAGTGACTGATATTGATGAATGAAAGATATTTCCATTTGTCCCTAAAAAATACATTGTAGTTTGATTGAATGGAGGCTCAAGATACATAAATTAGTTGTTTTTTTTTGTTTCCCTTCCTGCATCCTGTTCAGGTTTAAGCCTTGCTTCCATGGTGGAATATTAGTCACGTGACCTGCAGCAGACTCCGCTTCTTTCTGTGACAAAATTAGGCTGCTTCACCAGGGGGTACAATTCTGGCTCAGCTGGAGCCCAAAAGTCAGTCAGTTTCCAAAGATTGAAAGCACACCAAGCATGCGGTTTCCTTGGCAACAGAGGTGACTGTGCATTGATTTAATGTTCACTTTGGTCAGGGGAAAGGTCTCTGTTAACTCTTCAGAAAATGAGCATTTGTCAACTGTGGCAAGCCTGAGTGTTCTCAATCATTTTCGGCGCAACACTGCTGTGTGTTAACCACGTGGAATTACGGTGCTTCTGCCTCTACCCCAACTATTTTTCAGACACATACGACAGATTCTGCCACTTACCTGCCTTAATATCAAATTTTGATCTACCACCTTGTAATCAACTCAGACAAGTGACCTTAAATTCAACTTTGCCCCTTCAGCAGCCTTGTGGGTAGTCTGCCATCTCTGACATGGGAAGTAGCACCTGTTCAGAATGGGTCAGTTGCCTTGACACTGTCTATCACTGTTACAGAGATAGGTTAGGGACAGACCAATCATAGAAAACCAGGTTCTGCTGTTACCAAGAGGTGCAGTCATGTGTATGATTTCCTTCAGACAGTTTTAACAAGTAGGAAAACAGTCTTGGCAGATTCTTGGGACTTACACATGACAACCCCTAACTGTATATCAAGGGGGACCTACTAGGAATGCCCTCTTTTAATTTGAGCAGAAAGTCATCTGAGTATTTCGGAATCCATTTTGGCTTTTCATGTGGAAGAATATAAAACTGCACCAGGAGTGTGCTCTCACTGGTACAGCACTGATAGAAGCCCCTTCCTGTCTCAACTGCAAGACATTAGTTGCATAGGAGACATCTTTACCAGACATCTTTATAAAACATCACTTGAGTGTCTTAGATCTTACCTAATACTACCTTTTATTCAGTTTAATGAAGTGCTTTGGGTGGAGTGCCTTGCTCAATGGTACAACCACAGTGCCCTGTTGCCCAGTATTCAAACTTACTTCTAATAAACCAGATTGAAGCGCCTTTGCCTATTATATTTGTGTCTGAGGCAGCTTACAAGGAGTAGCTTTTAGTTCTCAAGGGGCCTTTTTTTCCTTTTTGCAGCATTTTTGTTAGTGCATTTTCAGTCATATTTTGATATTTTTGTTAGAATTGTGTACATGATGCAAGAATATTTTTTACTTTACCTGAAGCAGTGTAATTGATTCCATCCCTGACAGATTTAAACAATAGATGAAACATCCAATAGAATGCTCCTGCATGGTGTTAAATATGGAATATAAAGTGTTGAAATAAATACAGACACGGGTAAATCTGATTTGAACGATTGTACGAGTGAACGAGTGTCTTTCCGTGTTTAAAGTTAATGAATATTCCCACTCTCCCATTGACAGAGCAGATCTGTGAGGTTACTGGCAGAGAAGTGCTCGTTTGCATGGGTAAATACTGCTTTGTCTCTAATTGGTGTTTTCCCTTCATGTATAAAATGGAACCATAAACATTCGAGCAGCAATGAAACAAAATTGTGGCTATATTCTGTTTCAGTCCCATCTCATGCTCTGACCCAATCCAGCCTTGGTTTGTGTTGCAAATGAAGTGATTCTCTGGTTGAATAAGCCTGAGCTATTGAAATTCACACTGCGATCATCAAAGGAAGAAGAGGAAATTAGACTTGCAATCAGGTGTTTACCATCTCCAGCCAACGCGAGTCCACTCTCCCGTTTGCCCACCAGAGAAAAGCACACATTGCCGTTTATCTATTGATCTAACGTGTAGCCGGTCTCCGTGTTCAGCAAAACCCTGATTTACTTACAGCATGCGTCTCTAGCGCAGTTTCAGCACATAAGACGCAGTGACTATCCTCCCGCTCCCCTTACTCCTGCTTTTGGTCACTCTAGTGCAATTTCCCCGCTTTCAAAAACACTGTATTATACAGTACTCTCACATGGCTGCGGATCTCTTCTGTATTCCTGAGGTGTATAGTAATATCTCTGGATGAAGAAAACTCAATACTGCACACTGTGATGCTTCTAACAGGGACTCCTCACTTTATTTCTCTTCCTCAAAAAACACCTTGAGTGGTGCAGGGAGAAGAATACCCCCCTAGGGAAAGGGTTTGGTTGGATCCATCAAGCTGTAAATCTAAAAAAAAAATCAATAAAATCTCTAAATCAGCCTCAGAAGAGTCAGTGGCTTTGTGTGTGCTTGGTGCATCTAACCGCAGTTAATATATCATACGCCAAAATGGCTCAAATATAAGGTGGTCCTAATTATGAGCTAACGCCCCCCCACACCCTCCTTTACTCCTTTTCATTGAGGAAAACATCAAAATATTTTTAATATTTTTAAAGTTTTTTTTTTACTTTGTATAGAAGGTGTTGTCTGTAGAGCCTGTGTTTGCAATCCAATAGAAATACCTGTATGCCACCTAAACATGTTTTGTAAAAATGTAAAAATCATTGGTACCATGTTGGTCAACAGATGTCTGTAATTTCCTCAGTTGTCATTGGTGAGAAATAAGCCAAATCCCTCAGTCAGCATTGGCTCTCCTGTAGTGCAGCATGGGAGTGTGAGTCGGAGGATTGCATTCATGCAGCCTCATGGTGTCTCTTTTGGGAAAGATGGCACCTTTTGACACTTTGCATTGACATTTGAGCGATTTTAACTTATCCTCGAATGTAGGGCGAGATGCAACACAGGCTAGATTTGGTGTGATTTGGTGTGATTAAAAACCTGCAGTGTGTGTGCGTGTGTGTGTGTATTTCTAGAAAACCTAAAGTGAATTTCACTTGCAGTTAGAAGTGTATTAGAGATGTTTGATGGATAACTGAAAGGTAGGTTAAAGATAAGTTCAGTTCAGTTCTAGGAGGTGGGGTTTACTTCCTAATAGTTTTAATAGTTTGTGGGTGGTTGGTTGGTTTGATGGTTTTGGAACTGTAGACATTGGACATCCTGTGTGTGACCTCCTGCAGGATGACCCAGAAGCACTACCTGGAGGGGCAGGTGTACTCCGTGCCCCTCATCCAGCCGGACCTGCGGCGTGAGGAGGCCATCCATCAGATTGCCGATGCCCTGCAGTACCTGGAGAAAATCTCCACTGACATCTTCAGCAGGTAGAGTACCTGAACCCACACACACACACAAACAAACAACGCCCCCATT
This sequence comes from Megalops atlanticus, assembly GCA_019176425.1. Lineage (NCBI taxonomy): Eukaryota > Metazoa > Chordata > Actinopteri > Elopiformes > Megalopidae > Megalops > Megalops atlanticus. The sequence goes on from CM032897.1 coordinate 15,243,990, forward strand.
GCAAATACCCACCACCACATGCGCACAACAGGCCACCCGTATACACACACCTCCACACACACCTGAGCACACACCCAAACTCTCTCAGTTGTGGGTATAAGGCAGGTAATGTTCTCCACAGTGTGACCCACCTCCAACATTGAAAATTCATGTTTACAGACAAGATAAACGTTTGACCAGCAAATGTAGCATAGTGGTAGGAGCTTTGTTCTCTCTGCTTAAAATGGGCATATTTCATTGTAAACCGCTGCAAATCGAATAATGCTAAGCAGTGTTGCCTTTCCTGGAGGAGAACAAACAAGCGGGCTTTTCTTTTCTGAATAAATGGCTTTAAGCGGAGAAACCATGCACTGCTTTATGTAAAGATTTCTACAGATGGACCAAAGTATTCATCACCTGCTTAGCGAACAGTTAATTGATCTTTCATTACGAAATTAGCAATAATAGTGGTTATATTTTTAACGGACGGCAGCTGCCCAGGAGATATGGATTTTGCAAAGCGTTGGCCAACACTCTGGGAACTTATTTGGGCCCAGATGGATTTTAAATTGCGACATCGATCAGCCCCTCCGGCTCGCCGGAACGTGTGAGGGGGGGAAAAAGCGGCGCTGGTATTGACCCCTCCCGGCGGCCGGCGTAAACAGATCAGAGGAAAAAGGAGAAAATGACTGGCAGAAGTTTTCCTCCGCTCTGTCTGTCCAGCGACGGGTCCCTGGAGCTCGTCCACCAGAACGAGGCCAGAGGCACGGGCGCTGGGGAGAGTGCGGCCGCCGCCCCCTGCCAATCGGCCTGCGAAGCAGCCAGCTTTGTTCCGCGCTCGCACGCTGTGACCGGCTTCCAGCGCAGCTGTGAGTAAGTGTGGAAGCACAGGACAGCTGCTTTGGAAACGGGAGACTGCAAAATATTTCAAAGTATAACGACCTGGCTGCGCTCTAGTACGTCTCCCAGTCCCAGGAGCCCAATCATCAAAGGGTGAATAGTGTTAATTCCTATACCCAGGTGCAGTGTCACGCCACGAGATCAAATCCCCCCACCCTCCCAGACACAAAGCTTCTCAAAGTGCTGTTACATCTGCAAGTCCCATTATGTATGGCGAAGCCTGAAGGTGTCTCCGAACCCTGGCCTACTCTGGTGATGGGGAAGTCATGGGGCCTTTCGCAGCAAGGCCAAGCCGGGGTATTGTGGGTGGAAGGGGAGGCTTTTGGGCCTGTGGCGGATGGCCCGGGTTTGGCGGAGCGGCCGGTCGGAAGCAAGACGACTCGGAAATGCACTTTAGAGGAGAGCAGATGCAGGAGCGGCGCGACCCCCGCATGGAAGCTGGAAGGGGGGGCTTCAAGAAACATCAAACACCAACCGGGCTGTGATCTCCGCCTCTTCAATCGCTCCGCAAATTGGAGCCTTCTTCCCCGCAACTTCAAATGCTGCCAAGACACTTGAGCCGCTCAGAACCAGTGCAGCAGGGACAGGCAGAGAGGGGAATTGGAGTGAGAAAAAGGCTGCCTTTTTAATGTTTTTTTCCATAGTGGTGTCATAGCATAAGACGGTTTGCACGGTGTTAGTCCCAGGTTACGTAAGACGCTTGCCTTTGCTTCTTTTGATCTTGTAAGATGTTCTCCCTTACAATGGGCCCTTGAAAAAGACTCTGTTCAGAATTCAAAGCATATATAGATGACATATTGACGCAGTATTACGCTAATTGCTTTCAGGCAGTTCTGCTGCTACAGGCTATTGATGTTAGTAAAAAAAAAAACAGGCAGTTCCTTGCTAGCGTACTAATACTTTCAGAAGAAGATCCAGATTGTCTACTGTGGTCAGCCTGGGTTCTTGTTATGCTCCAGAAATAGGTTGCCGCATTATCACACTGCAGATAAATGTACAAATTAAGATTTTAATAGCAGTCTTGTTTTTTTATTACTGTCTATGTAAATTATGAGAAAACTGGAGCTTGGTGCTTTTCTTCCACCCGGCATTGTTATCACAAATGCAGTCCTGGTTTTTGTCCATGTTGCTTTTCCCCCAGATGTCAAGTGATGGAAAAAGTGCTATTTATAAACAACGTACATGTTGTTTATAAGGACGAATAAAAAGCTTTTGACATAAATGGAGCTTTCTGAGGATGGCATGGAGGGGTGATGAAGGAATGCAGCAGCGAGAGTGGCCTTTATTGAGCCACGTGGAGAAGCCCACAGATCCGTGAAATATCCCCTGCCCCCCAAGGGGTTAACCCATACCTCAAACGGGAGCTGCTCACTGCAGGCCGAAGGGACAAGTGTCATTGGGCTAGTGTCAGCGCCCGGCCAGATCCGCTGCCCCGTATTCGCATTTAACACGCACGCAAAATAAAGGACAGAGCCCAACCGATGGGAGTTTTTTTTTATCCTCGGGTAGTGATAAGACAGAGGGGGAGTAATCGTGCGGCAGATAAGGTGATGATTGATGACTTCACTTAATGTGTCGCTCCCCCACCCCCCCCCGCAGATCGCTGTGCAGGACGCCCAAGTAAACGCTTCATTCAAGACACACTTCTCCGCGAACGCTGTGAAGCGAAACTTCTCAGAGGGCCCCACACCACTCTGCTCGCTGTCCAGTGCTAACCCTTGCACCCGCAGACATGCAGTTCATAAGTAAATAGGAGCATTCCAAAGAATGAAATCATTCCCGGTCTGATTTCATGGCGCTGTTTCTTTTTTTTTTGCTCTGCCACTTGTGTTGAAGGATAAAGATGTCCGCTGGCTAAAGAAACTTAAATACCGTCGCAGCAGAGTTTCCACTCCAGCCAGGGCCGCTCTACATTTTAGGACTGGTAGGCCTGTTGGAATTTCCACAGCAACTCGGTGCGGTGTCTGCCCCAGTGCTGAGTCCGATACCGTTCGCCTGCCTTTTCGTCTGTGCTTCCTGCTCATAGGAGCCAGTCCTCATCTCATCGCTACCAAGCATGGGGAGCATCAGCACGATGACCCCGGGACGACTGCCAGAGCCTCTTCCGCAGCCCACCTCTCCCTCAGCCGGCTACCCGTTCCCAGCCAGCCCGCGTCCCGCTAATGAGCTCCCAGGAGAGCTAAACCCAGCAAAGGTCTTCGTATGACCTACATCTGACTGCTCACCTCTTCTGCGGAGCTCTCTCCGGGTCCTGGGGGGGCTTTCGGGAGGCTCCTCAACCAGCAGCTGACTGACACCTGGAACAGCAGGTCCTTTAAGTGACCATCCAATCAATGGCTCCAATTTAGTAATTAAATAAGACCAGGGTTGGAATCAAGCCCAGAAACGTGTGGATCTCCACTGGATAAGAATTGGATGGTCTGATTGAAACAATGCATTGGATGAAGACATGGGTGAATGAACCTCCCCATGTTCTTAGTGTGGTGCTGATTTAAGTTCTCAACTTAAAGATCTCCAGGGATGCAGGTTATACAAGTTGCATAATAGTGATTAGAGTGTTTATCAATGAACGCTCTCCAGTTAGCTTGCTGATCCCAGTTCAGTCTGATGCACTGCGTCTGGGGAGTTGAAAGTAATTTGTTCAGAGTCTCACAGAACAGGGGCCTCGTCATCAGTCCAGCAGTGTAGTTACATTTTTTTTTAAAAGCAATCTTTGATATTGTGATGCAAGCGTGCCGTATGGTCCACGTTTAACGTAGCTCACAACAAAGGTTCTTGAAACTGGGAGCGACACGGCTTGCTAAACATGCTGCCGCATCAGACAGAAGCGGTCGCAACACTTGTGTGCTTCCATCTGCACGGCCCAGTTGGGGGTGGGGGGGTGGAATCAATCTGCCCTCCGCTCCAGAAGCGGGCAGGAGTGGGTCAGGGCCGCGAGCGTGCCCCCGTCATCACAACCCGCGGGCGAGCTCGAAAAGAGACACATCTTTCCTCTGCAGGTGGGGGACCGTTAACTGCGCCCTGTTATTATTGCACAAAGATAAATAGGCGTGTGACAGAAGGAATAGAGGGAGGGACGGGCAGAGAAGGTAATCCCCGGCTGCGATACCAGGGCTTTAAAAGCCACACAGCTGGTTTCCATAGCGACGGCGAGAGCCATCGCAGGCATCTTCGCCTGCCCCCAAGACAGCGGCAGAATAACCAGGAGAGAGAGAGAGAAGGGGGCTGGGAAAGGGAAGAACGGTGAAGGTGTATAGAGTTCTGGATATACCTTTATTGTGAAATGCCTACAGGAACGATGGATGTATACCCAGCCATATGGTGCCGTCGCTTTGCATTTAATGAGAGAATGAGAGGTCAAGAGACAGACAAAACAGGAGAGAGATGTAGGGAGAGCGAGAGCATCGCTGTCAACGGGTGAAAAACCGCGAGGCTCGACCCGCTGAGGAAACGTGGGTGTCAGGCGTGCGGTTTTGTGCCTCCCGCCGGCCTCGTCGCTGCCATGCCAGCGCGGGCTCCTTTTCTCTGGCGTCGGCACTGAAGGCACTCTGCCCTGCGTCCCTCTCACCTACTCTGATGCCTTCACGGCTCACGTGGCAAACCCTGCCCGTAACGTTCCCGTGGCGATCTCCCCGGAAACGTGGCTAGTCGCACGCGCTGGCAGATTCGGCGTGCTTCCCGCCTGGCTGGCCTGTTAGACAGATCTGTGGAATCATGACCCTCTGGACACCCCGGACAGCAGATTCTGCCTGGTGACGGGTCCGTTAATCGCAAACGTGGCAAAAAGCCAGCGAGACGGTGGGGGGCTTTGTTTTGGACCCGGTAGCCAACCTCGCGTCTGTCATTAATGGCGTTTCTGAGAAAGGAGCAGGCCTAATCTGTGAGGCGCAGAGAAGGGGGCCACCACCGGAGATGTCCGGAATAAATGGAAGAGGCTTAATTAAGAGGGATTACAGTGCATGTTCTGTGAGCAGTCCCTGCATATTTCATAGCCGTTAAGTGGAGTTAAGTGGTCGGAGCCCCCACCGCGTCACTGAGCTGGAATGCAGGAGAGGCGTGAATAAGGCCCGTACCCTCCGCAGCTCCCAACTTTCACTCTATCAAGTCAGTCAGTCTGCCAGAGTTGATTGGTTGTCAGGCTTTTTGATAGGAATTGCCACAGATCATTCAAGGGAGGATGCAGATCACCAAATATGTAGGGACAGAAGTGTAGCACAGTGGAAAGGAGCAGGACTTGTGACCGAAACATTGCCAGTTTGATTCCCCACCAGGGCACTGCTGTTTTATCCTTGGGCAAGGTACTTAACCCAGAATTGCCTGAGTAAATATCCAGCTGTATAAATGGGTAACATGTAAAAACTGTGACCTATGTAAGTCGCTCTGGATAATGTAATGTAATATAATGGGATTGTCCTCTCATGTCGCAGCTTCTGCGATCAAGCCAATCCTTTCAAATGACTGAAACGAAAGTTTCATATCCAAATTGAACAATGAACCTGACAGATCAGGTTTAATCTGGTGTCAGTGTGAACAGCCTCAAGGGACAGGGAGGATCCTTGGATCGAGTCAGCGGGGGGGATGGGAATGGGGATGGGGATGGGAATGGGAATGGGGATGGGGGAGGAGAGAGAGGGAGAGGGAGAGAGAACAGCAGGCCAAATCCCTCGGCGTCCCGCCACCGAAAGCCGCTCCTCGGCGATCACAGGACCGTGACGTTCTGCCAAGTTAAACACATGATGGCTCTGCCTCTGTCTCCCAGAAGCTCGCTGTCCCACCGCGGGACGGGGTGTTGATTTTAACCTCGGCTGTCAGGGTGTGGGCTCCTCGCCTCGCCGCTGAGCGATCCCGGTGCCCGCCTGTTACCGGGACAGACGTGGTGTCGTCAACGAGTCGTGTGCGAGTGGGAATGATGTTGTTTTTTTTATAGTTGGTTTTCAGTTTCGATTCAGTGCCCCATGTTCAGGGCAGGGTATAAACTGTAGGCACAGGGGTCCTCCAAGTCTTTTTTTCTTTCATCATTATCATTATTATTATCATTATTATTAATATATATATATATTTATTCAGCAAGTATATGTTGTAATATTATAATAATTATATATTATAGTATTATGATACTAATATAATATTGATATAATAGTATATTAGTATTGTATATTAGTATTATAATTATAATTATTATATCAAAATGATGGTTGACTGTAGCACCCTGTGGTGCACAGCTACTCCCAAGCTTCTGTCCAGTCCTCCCTAGTGTAAGCAGGGTTTATTCACATGTGCCAGTGCTGCTTGTGCTTGTGTATAAATGCTGACTGAGTGCATCAGAGATTGAGTGCTAACAGCTCCCTTACTGACCCCTATTGCATCTGCAGGGTAATTCTCATGGTACAGTATGTGAGGTGTGGTTTTGTTGTGGTGTGGAGTGAAATGTAGTCATGGTGCTGCTCATTCGACACCACCTTGGTGTAATCAGTGTGGTACCAGTGCCTGTATCACAGGTGGAAGGAGAGGAGGTGCTCTGTGATGCGGCCTAACCCTGAGCTCTGCCCGCAGGGTGTCTCAGAGCGTGGAGAGAAACCGCGCCCACCTGCAGGCTGTCAACGACCGCATCCAGCTGGCCCAGGCCCGCGTCCACAAGATCAAGGGCAGCAAGAAGGCCACCAAGGTGAGACGCCCGCGCCACCGTCCCCAGCCCCGCCCGCTGGCTCCTGGCAGGGCGCTGGTATCTGTTAGCAACATACACACACACACACACACGTACACACAGACACGCAGAGAGGCAGCCATAGCTCATTACGCCCCTGATGGGCCCGTCTCCCACTACACTGCGCCGTCTGCGATCTGTCTCTCAAGCTGCCGGCGTCTGAAGCCAAAATGGAATCAAAGAAGCCGCCTCATCGCCCCTCACACGACAGCGGCCCGCCGTCCACAGATGCACAGCGGCTCCCTCTCTCCCTCTTCCTCTCTCTGTCTCTCTTTCTCTCCCACTCCCACTTCCTCTCTCTCCCGCTCTGTCTCTTTACCTCTTCCCGTCTTTCTCCCTTTCTCCTCCTTCCTCTCCCCTTCATCCTTTTTTTCTCCCTCTCTCTCTCTTTCCCCCTCTCTGTCTTTCTCTCCCCCTCCTTCTCCCTCCCTCTCCCTGTCTTTCTCCCTTTCTCCTTCTTCCTCTCCCCCTTATCCTTTCTCTCTCTCCCTCTCTCCTTCTCTCTTCCTCTCTCTCTTTGTCCCTCTATCCCTCTCTGTCTTCCTCTCCTTCTCTCACCTTCTCCCTGTTTTTCTCCCTTTCTCTCTCTCTCTCTCCGTCTCTCTGCCTGTCTCCCTCTCTCCTTCTTTCCCTCTCTCACATGCTTTTCTCTCTCCCTCTGCCAGACGGTGTTGTCTCCTCTCCGGGTGACAGGCTGTTATGGAATTGTTGTTCTTACAATGGGTTTTGAATACCTGTCGTCTTCCTCACAAGGATGCTGTTTGTTTATCATCCCCCTGAGCCTGACAGTGTCGACTCTCTGTTCTTGCTTTGTTTGGAGAGTCAAAGGGATCCTATTTTGATGAAGTTATTACTGCAGGCACAAGGGAGAAAGCAGTGTTCCGCAGAGCAAAGACTGTGGTCTGATGAGGATTTAAATTTACAAAAATATCCTTGATTTTTTTTTTCCCCCATCTACTGCCACATTGTTTTCACCTTGCCTCACATTTTTATCACCACAAATATGATACTTCAGAAAATGATAAATACCAATAATCATCATTTTCAGGCCAGCAGGACCCCAAACAAGAAAACTATTCTTTTCTGGATCATTTTCAGTCTTCATTTCCTACGCATATTATTAAACTAGTGCTCCTATGCCCTTTGTCATGAGTTTTCGTGTGTTGCTGAATATCTGAATATCTCAACAGGTGTTTTCCAGTGCCAAGTACCCCGCACCAGAGAAGCTGCAGGACTACTCCTCCATCTTCATGGGCGCATCGGACCCAGCCGCTCAGAAGCGACCCCGCTACAAGGTGCAGGGCAAGCACCGGCCCCTGGATGACAAGGCACTGCAGGTAACCGGGTTCAGGCTCACAAGCTATTCATAATGGAATGGGGAGAGAAATGGGGAAAGGATTTGTCCACTCGGCACCGGTCAAAAGTTTGGAAACACCTGATTATGATAATGGGAAACATGCATCCAAAGACATTTTGATCTAAAGACTTATGCTTAAATGCTTGAATTTTTAGGCATCAACTTTACGGTTTATATTTGTCTATGGATGAATTTCCTTCCAAAACAATTGACCAAACCGCTGCTGAATCCTGATGCGTCTTTACCAAATGCTATTGCTAACTCGCCTGTCCTCTAGAGCCGTGTCACATGTGCCTACATCATCTATGTTTTACATCAAAAGACAGGATTCATTTGTTTTTATATTGGTAGTTGCATTTGCATAAAGGTTTGTTCAGTCACTTCTGCCTTGGTGACCCTCGCAGAGCACTTGGTGTTTGAGTTGAGCAGTTGAGTTTTTAAAATTATTTTTAATGGGGAAAGTTGTAAAAAGTTGGCCACACATTTGTAGGTGTTAATGGTGTGTCGTGATGTCCTCTGTGCCCTCCCCGTGTGCCGGGGGCCAGAGGAGATAAATACTCCGCCAGGCACTGAGGACATACAGCAGTCTTTTTTTTCCCCTTTCTCTGTGGTCTCACTGCTCCTCCTGGTACGCTTTTATATTTTATTACTTTTACTGCATCGCTGTGTGTGTTTGTGTGTGTGTGTGTTCCCCTCTAAGCACAAGGATGTTGGCTGTAGCAACTTGCAGGACATTTCCCAGGCAGAGTCATAACCTCAAGGAGAACAGGGCTTAATGTTTGTTGTGGGTTCTGCGGCGTTCTGTGTGGGTAAATGTTGCACTTGGAGTGCTTTCAGATGTGCGGCGCTCTCTCTGAGGAATGCAAAGGCAAGGCCAGGCTGTTTTCCTTGCTCCTCCTGAACACTGTGACCCCGAACTGCGCGGTGACCTTTCCCACTGCGTCATGAAGGAGGCAGTACTGAGCTTTGCGCAGTGACGTTTTTGATTTTGATTTGGTGTTAGAAACAGCAAAATGTAACAGTGGCAGAATTTTCTTTCTTAAATGAGTCTAGTTTCAGTAAAGGATAAAGTACCACAGTGCATCCACACATCTTTGTATGGGGTGGTTCCTGTGTTACTGTGGGCCTGGGTTCACATTGACAAGTGTTGAAGTGGATGACACGCACTGGATTGAAAGAGCTTAGGTGTTAGGGTAAGGGGTTAGGGTTAGGGACTCTCCCATTCAGTCCAGTTTTGGCTCTACTGTCCAAAAAACTGCAGCTGCCTTTGAAACCCAGAGAGAAAAGTTGCCAGGTTACCCGGTTTGTGTCGGTAACATCCACTGTGGACTCGAAGATGCAGAACCTCTTCAAATAATACATTCAGACATATCCGGGGAGGATCCGACGTAATGAATATGGTACATCAAAGCAAGGTCACTCATGGTACACCCTGTGACAGTCCACATAGAATGCCTTATGAAAATGCATTCTGAAGTGGTTCAAATCCATTCACAAGTGGTTATGAAAGCATAGCAAGTACCTCTGAGTGTTTATTTACAGCTGACAAAGAGTATGTTTTTCTCTGTAGTAAAGAAGACCTTCATAAAGTGCGAATGTTTGTTCAAATGCCTGACCACTAAGATACAAGTCAGCAGAAGCTGCAGTGGTTTAGTGCAGGAGTAGGCCGTTTCTTTTCTGCTGTGCACTGAAGCTCAAAAGGGTAGAGGTGGGTTCAGGACTCTGTGAGGTAGTTTAGCAGAGGTATAAGGGGTAGTACTGCTTTGGTGGAGAGAGTGTTCCCATCCATGTCCTGCAAAGTTTGCCCCCAAGAGACCCCCCCGCAAGGCTAACAGCCCTCCTAACAGGGGCCCCAGGTGTCCCCACGCCACATCAGCGCCGACCCGGCAGCCGGGTTCAGCACTGGGAGGCGGGGGCCGCTCCTTTACATAAGCGCAGCCCCCTCGCTTTGCAGACCGAGGCACGCCACCCTGCTGCTTTCAGACTTCAGGAATCATCACAGTCAAGTGTGCAACTTTAGCCCCGGCACGCGCTCGCCCTGCAGCGGAGGCAGGCCCTGTTCTCTACTGCCACCTGCTGGCTGCTGTGGTGTATTGCGGCATGAAGTACATTAAGTCTTTGCCTCAGACAGAAGACTGGAGCTCACTGTTGGAGCTTGCTGTCCCCAACAGCCAGTGGCTCGAGCAGTTCAGCTTAACCACCTCTAATGAATGATTTTGTGTAAAAGTTTGTTGCTGATCTGGTGTCTGTGTTTAGGAAGAGAATACATCAGTCTAAAGTAAACCACAAGGAAACAAGAGATAATGCTCGCACAGTTTTTAGTGGAGGATGACCCATGTCCAGTTCAGTTCAGAGGTTTTCACAGGAGGCCTCAATCTAGCTGCTGTCCGCTTTGTCCTCAACATTGAGCAACAAAGATGAATTTTTTTCCTTTTTTCCGCTCCTTAGACATGTGTTATTGTCTTCTGGAGCAGTCGTCAAGGAAGCGTACTTCAGTTGAACAGAGGCGTTTCTCTCAGGATGTAGTCGCAATGCGTCTGTGTGAGAGGCCCATCAGAGCGGCTACCGGCGGGTTACCAGGGAAACAGAGGTACGCAGGTACCTGCGAGGAGCGTGCGAGTGTCTGTGCGCACGCACGTGTGTCTGTCTTACGCACACCCCTGGATCTCCCAGCATGCCCCCCGCTACTGTGACTCGGACTTTCTCCGCAGCGAACGGCGTGAGTTCCGCAACGCACCCCCACCGATCTTCATGTCACACGGGAAATACCCACAACCCCCCTTGCCTTTTTTTATATCAGCATCAGGGGATGAGAACGGGTAAACAGTTTCGTCTGGTAAGAAAGAGGGAGCCGTTTGCCTCCTGTCAGTGACAGATGCTGAAACATTTGTGAGCAAATCCCCCCCCCCATTTGCGTAATTCATTGCTCACGCAGACCGATGTAATACCACCTACCGTTGGACCCGCTGCAAAATGAAGCTGTCACATGCCGTTTGGCTGAGACAGCGGGGCTTATTGATATCTACATTACATTACATTCCATTCCATTACATTCATTTAGCAGACGCTCTTATCCAGAGCGACTTCCAGCACAATAGAGCATAAGTGTATCCATTCAAGTTGAAATATCTGATGTATAAAGAGGCACAGCGAGCTGTAGGACGCGTGCTCAGCCGTGGCCGTCCCTTCCCGGGTGGAGTGCTGCTTCAGGTGGCTATGCTGCCCCACACCCTGCCGAACGGCACTGTTAGTTTGTGTTGTGGGACGCCTAGTGGCCTCCCTCTTGCCAGCTTTCCCACTTTTGTCACGCCTCGCAGGGGCTGCGGTTCTGCTACTTATGTTATCCAGCCCCCACCCCGTTACTGTCCTCAGCCTGACTGATGTCTCCAGCACCCGGACTGACGTCCAGGCGTCTCGTCTGAACACCCTCAGTCCTCAGTCTGAGCCTCGACAAGGTCAACTGAATATTACAGGGTACATACACAAGCGTTTTGCACAAATACAGACGCAGAGCTCAAAACATAGGAAACAGAATGTCAATTGAGCAAGCGCACACAAGCTAGAAGGTGGAGTGCTTTACAATTAAGAGAGCCTCAAACGTTGCCACGCTCGTGATAATCGGCAGTGGGGGTGGTGGAGGCGGGTAGTAGTAATTAGATAGTGTCGACTGCAGTGCTGTGAGATTTTAAGGCTATTTGCAAGCATTCCACAAAATGCATGCTGGGACAAGTTCTACCCTGAATTCACTAAATGTGTTTTTTTTTTCTTTGGCCTTGGGTTTAAAAAGATAATTAGAACCACATATGCCCTACTGCTGTATTATAGCAGTACTTTTATGCACTAGTCAAATGAATATTATTTTGTACTGCATAAAATTTATTATGCCCTTCTGCGCAGAAATAGACTTGTTTTATTGCAACTTTGGCAGTTATTGCTTTACATGCAATTTTTAGAGAGATCTACCTGACTCGTTGCTAGTGAGGTGCTTGTACAATTTAAAAGTGATAGCTTCTTGCATGTATAATTTGACCGTTTTTAATTTTTTTAGCATGCAGCAGGTAGAGGTTCTCCTTTCTGTAACACACGTATGCCTCTTGGAGCAAAACTTCAACAGAAGCTAACTCTAAGAGCTAACTCTGTTCATGTCAAATTCATTTGTGGCTGGATGTTAAATTATGAATATTAAACGTCACCAGGCTGGATAACCGAAGAGTCCTCTAAACGACGTTTCTGCTTGCGTTTGCTGTGTCGCCCGCACAATTAGCAGAGCGATTAATTATTCAGGAGACTTCCAACCTTTTCCCTTAACCCTACCGAACTTAGAATAGACTTGCACAGAAATGACCCCAAACTTTGTAAGGGCAAGAGCCAGCTCTTTCTCAGTGTCCTTCTGCATTCCACTCCGTTCTGCCCCCAAGTATTTTAAGATTGCCTACTTGCTCTTTTTTGTGGGAGATTACGAGAAGGACGGAAAACTGCCTGTTCTGAAAGTTCACAGGACTGACTCTTGATCCCCAGATCCTGATCTGAGGGCCTCTAAGTGAGCCCAAATCGATAGAACCCGAAAGGGCAGGCCGAGGTTTAGGCCCCGGTGGACACGGGTGTAAGTTTTCGGCAGTATAAAGATTTTATTCATCCACCCCTCTTGTCTCTGCCGTTAAAAAGTGCTGCTGAATCACTCCGTCTGAGGCAACATGCTTATTTCACTACTGCAAAGTAAAAATTTTATACATGATCAGAAGTCTGACAGGAAGGCTTTCAGAGGGCGACAGAGGTTCAGGTGTATCTCAGAAATGAGCAGATTTTGGGAGTATCCTGCACAGTAATCATGACTAAATGTGGTCCTCTTTGAGCAGAGCTACAGTAGAAAGATTGTATTTACTGTCAGTCTGATGATTATCATTATCCAGAGTGAAAGTTCATATATGATAATACATTCAATCAATATCACATTAGCAATTACACTGAAAAAAAATACATTGTATGCTGTGTATAATTAATCAAAATATGTAGTCATACGATTTAGTTCTAAAATATAAAATGGGTGCCATATTGATTAATATAATTAGAGATGTGTCATGTCTGTTGATGTATCTGAACACGCATCTGTCCCAGACTGCTTTCATCTTTTGGATTTTTTCTGGCGTGGACCGCAGGTGTGTTTTACTTTCAAAAAGGTTCCATTGCCATAACATCTCACACTGGGGTGATGGGCTTGCCCCTCTGTTTCGTTTTGCCTTTTTGATGACAGCTGTCAGTCTGAGAGGAAGTCTTCATGTCCCCAGCATTTGCGATGACAGCTACTAAGGGGGTGGTCTGGTTTTTTGTTTGTTTGTTTTTATAATCGTCCTTGCCATCACCACTGCTTCCCCGGTGTTCAGGAGACAAAGGTTAATTAGCTTGTTCAAGCTGATGTTGCACCTCTACTCATTCATTGCATTTTTCACACTGATTCCGTTATTTATGGCAGTTTTTGGTTTTTATGCAGCCTGTAGAAAGGTGGCCAGATGATGCTGTTATGTATGATTTAATTCCATCTTGGTCTGCTTTGATTGTAGACCCTGAAACTGCATTTAAAATACGTGAAGGCACCTCAGGTGTCTGAATGTATTATTTGAAGAGCTTCTGCATCTTTGAGTCTGCAGTGGATGGGTAATGTCCCTCTTCTGAAAGTGCTTGGCAGTTCTTAGAACATTTGGAGAGGGAATCTCATGCTCCCTGTTTATTACAGCCAGATCTGAGAGGTTGAAGCTCTTCTAATTTGTGGATTATATTCCTATCAACATTGTGATTGGCTGGCAAAAGTCTATTATTCATTGTACCACTCATTAAGAGGTTGAACATAATTGGATCATTTGATTGATTGAGGCTGTGGTTGTGTACAGGGGGGATGGATAGGTGTTTCTATTATTGCTGAGATATTACTATTATTTTGTATGTAATTTTGTGACTTGCTGCTCTTAAGATGACAGTGAATTGATAGATTGGTTAGCTGGTTGATTTGTCATTTGAATGGTTGATTTGATTGATTTATTGCTTAATTGGTTGATTGATTGAGCAGACTTGGAAAATGCTATCGCTGCTCCCCATATCTTGTATCATGACAATTTACACTGAGAATCCAATTGCCAAGTTGCTCAACAACTGACAGCTACAGCAAAAAGGATCTTCTAAGAACATAGTAATTACCTTTTTACTGAAAGGATACACATATTTCATTCTGGCAGTTGTCATCGTACTCTACCAAAGAAATCACAGCCAAGTAATATGCAATCCATCACGAAATAAACAGGAATCCTCTGTGTGATCTGTTATCCTCTCTCTCGCACTCTCTCTGTATCCCTCTCTTCCTCTCTTTCTCGCCTTGGTCTCTCTCTGTTTCTCTCTCTTTCTGTCTCATCTGGGCTTGTCTCTCCCCGTTTCTCTCCCTCTCTCTCCCTCTCTTTCGCTCCTCCCTCTCCCTCTCTGTGTTTCTCACTCCCTCCTTATCTCTTCCAGGAGAAGCTGATGTATTTCCCGGTGTGTGTGAACACCAAGAAGTGCGCGGAGGACGAGGCGGAGGAAGGTTTGGGGAGCCTGCCCAGGAACGTCAGCTCTGTGAGCTCCCTGCTGCTGTTCAACACCACTGAGAACCTGTGAGTTTCACCTCACACATGCTACCTCACCTTACACAGGTACACTAACATAGAGGTAGGCAGACTGGTTCAACATGGCTGAAAACCTGTGAGTTCTGCCTCACACATGCTACCTCACCTTACACAGGTACACAAACGTAGAGGCAGGCAGGCTAGCTCAAAACCACCAAAAACCTGTGAGTTCCACCTCACACACTGTGACACACCAAACACAGACTCAGGCGCACGGTACACAGAATTAGGCACGCTAGACCTGCCATCCTCATGAAGGTAACTGATGAACACCTGTGAGCTGGGAAGCCATGCTGGACAGGAGTCAACCTCTCTGTGCGCAGTAGAGACTGCCTTCTCTTAATGAGGGATTCTGTACATGTACGTCCATTTGAAAAAGCTACTGTGGCAGAAGCCCTCAGGCCCACCGCCTGGCTGCTTTGAGCCATCGGGGGGGGGTGGGGGCCATGCGTTTGGAGGCCCATCACTGAGACCCCACTGGGCAGCTGTGGATGCGCTCCAGGGCTTACAGGGCCTGAGGTGGACAAACCACTGTTACCTATAAATTACCCATAAATCACTGTCTGGCACAGAGCTGGCCTCTCCTCAGTGAATATATATCACCGCAGCTGTGATGGCCTAAATAGTATCAGTATTTCATCCTCATTTTTAGACTTTCACTACAGTTTCTCAAATGACCAGGTGGCGGGGAACATTTTGTTTGATGTAATGTTTTTTGGTTTAAGGTGGCAGGGTAGAGGAATGGATAGGCAGCTAATCTGATTTTGTTAGGTTTAAGGTGGTAGTATGGAGGAGTAGGTAAGAAGCTAATCTTGTACCCAGGAGGTCAGCGGTTAGAATCATAGGACTGACCATGGAGTAATGAACTTATCCTGAACTGTTTCAATAAATGTTCACCTGGATAATGTGTTGTATAAATGTATAAATGATGTATTTTGCTTGGGATATGAATAACATACCAAATATAGGCTATGTAATGTGCTAGTGATGCCCTGTGACGTATAGTAGTCCATTGTAATGTGCTGATGCTGGTTTTTTTAGTTTGCTTGTTTCTTTTGTCTTCTGCCTGTGTTTTGGGGGGGTCTGCGCACTCTCAGGTATAAAAAGTATGTGTTCCTGGATCCTCTGGCGGGAGCGGTGACCAAGACGCACAACACCCTGGAGACGGAGAAGGAGGAGAAGCCCTTCGACGCACCCCTGTCCATTACAAAGAGAGAGCAGCTGGAGCGACAGGTACGAAGTACAGCTGAGCTCAACAGCGCCCCCCTCAGTCAACCTGCAGCAATGTCACTGACCTCACTGATCCCAAGAAGTGTAATGGTGACTAGAGGGGTAACATTAGAACGTGATTGAACCTGCAAGTGGTTAGACAGACCTCCACAGCCCCTGCATTGCCCAGTAGACTAATGTAAATGAGGATGATGACATCATTAAAATACTGTCACTCAGTGATGTCATCTGATGATTATGTTGTCATGTATGTTGAGCTCTTTTTTGTGGCTTGCATTACAATATTCAGTTTGTTTCATATTTTAAACATTTTCAATATTAAACTTTTTCAGACACTGTCAACAAATACTGCTTTGAGTCATCTCCCATCACAAATGTCTTTGATATTCATAGTATGTTTGCGTAGCTCTGGCAGAAGTCCCTGGTACACATAGGTTATATCATCATCCCGAATGCAGTTTCATCCTCTTCTATCAGCATACAATCTGTTCTCATGGCCAAAGTGAAAATAGTACGCTAAAACTAACTGTTGTCAGTTCTCTGTGGATGGAATACAAAAACAGCGAGTTACTCGGGAATACTTCTGTTAGCCTTATTCCCAATGTTTAGTTTTTCAAGTGTTATCTAAAGACTTACTTGCTGAGTGGCATCAGACCACCTGACTGTTGCTAAGTGAAACCAGACCACCTGACTCTCTGTGTTGTAACTCAAGGCCTCTGTGTAACCTTGCTGGCATGTGTGCTGCTGGCATTTGAATGTGATCACAGAGGACCTAAGATGACCTGACAGAGTGACGTAGTGATGTCATTATGGTCTGGCTGGTGAACCTTGTGCTACTCCCTGTACTTCCTTACTGCTCTCCTTACTTTCTTTTTCTTTCTCTCACAACATACTCTCATTCACCTATACATTCATCCTCTCCCTCACTCACTGTCTCTCTCTCACAAACATTCACCCTCTCACACATTCTCATTCAATCACTCTTGCTCGATCTGTCATGTTCTCCCTTTCCCTCACTGGCGTACATTCATCCTCTCACTCACATTCTCACCCTCTCACTCTTGCTTGGTTTCTCACTCTCTCTTTCTCACTCTCCCTCCTGCTCACTCACTCACATTCTCTCTCTCTCTCTCTCTCTCTCTCCGGCTCCCCCACTGATTGCAGACGGCAGAGAACTACTTCTATGTGCCAGATCTGGGCCAGGTGCCCGAAATCGACGTGCCCTCCTACCTGCCCGACCTCCCGGGCATCGCCGATGACCTCATGTACAGCGCTGACCTGGGACCGGGCTTTGCACCCTCTGTGCCCGCCAGCGCCACCATCCCCGAGCTGCCCTCCTTCGGGGCCGAACCCGAGGAGTCCAACGGTCCCGGTAAGGGGGGGGGTGCACCGCTCCGGGTTGCTGACCGCTGACCTCACCCTTTATAAATCTACCACTGCATGCAGCCTTTGATTCAATAGATACGTACCTGCTGTGCTGTGTGCTTGCTGCGTCCTGTGCTGGTTTGTAAGAGCGCGTGTCTGTTTTCCAGGTCCGCAGTTCAGAGCGGAAGCCCCGCCTCCGCCGCCGCCTCCCCCGCCTCCGCCTCCCCCTCCCGAATCCCCGCACTTGAACTCCTCCGCCCCGCCTGGGGTTCCCCCAGCCCCTCCCCCTCCCCCGCCCCCCCCCTGTTCCGCCCACTGGAGGCAGCGACCCGGGAAGCCAGGCACCTTCAGCCGGTATGAACGCCTTACTGTCAGCACAGCAGACACTCTCAGCTCAGTTGAACTGACAGTTATACAGCAGTTATACAGCAGCAGCGGTCCGCATTCGTCCTCAAAGTCATACAGCTAGACGAATGTCATGATGTGCCCGTCCTCATTATAGATATTGGAGGCTTTCCAGCGATCAGACAGATGATATAGGGTGAGCTGCCGGGTGGGGGGGTTGAGGGTGGTGTTGGCAGCGGGTGAGAACAGGCTCCTACATTAGATCCGCAGTGTGGAGAGAAGCTGCCACAGAGCTGTGAGAGAGGGCTCGTTCCGCTGTAAGCCCGCCCGCTCCCGGCCCAGATAACACGGCCAAAAAAATGTGTTTCCCTGCAGCCAGACAGCACTTACACTGAAAAACACTCTCCATTCATTTTAATGCAGCCGCTGTCGTGCACAGCGGACATCTGTAGCCGTGGCAAATTGCGTGCTTACGGTACAAGTTGTATTCCATTGATGCGACCCATTTATTTATCTGGATTTTTAAACTGGAATAAGAGAGGAGTAGCATCTTTGGCTATGACAGCGCTGCCCAACCCATGGGGAGTGGCTAAAGTAATTAGCCAAGGACCAGAGCGTTTTGGGTTCAAACTCTGAGTGGGAATTCACTGTTGTACCTTAACAAAAGGACCCTGCTCCATTTAAGTCTGTAACTGAAGGTGTGATGTGACAAGATGTACATTTTTCTGGATGTGGCACCTACTAGTGTGCTGTAAGGAGTGGGGACTGGAAAGACCCCAAGGTCAGCAGCATTACTGATGGAAATGATGTTGCTGTGTGGAGTCCCTCTGATTATGAAGGGACAGTCAGAGCACAGGAGCTTCTCTGCAGCTCTGTGTGATGGTCTTACAAAGCAAGGTCCAGCTGAAGCCCACATCTATTCAGTGTAAAAAGAATTCATACTGGAATAGTGTTTGGTTGGACACACCCTGCCTCTGCTTAGCATATGTTCACCATAGACAGCGCTTGCAAAAACCCATCTTGGAGAATTCATTTAATTAATTTGCAGTTTTTAGCACTCTTACCCAAATCAAGAACATCATGGTATCACTCTAAATGTGTATCACTGGAGCAACTGGAGCAAGTGCAATTTGTATCAGTTAATTCAGCCCAGAACTGTAATCCCAAATGCTTCATGCACAAATTTGAAAATCCAGGGTCAGTGCTCTGCAGTACTGTACGTAAAACGCATACTGCACGCTTGATACGTCTAACCAAACACTTTCATGTGGTGTTCATGTTGGAGTATTCAAAATAGCACTTATTTCACACTCCTAATAATCTTGCTGTTAAATGGTAATACCAAGGCACCTAGCGTTTCAGAGATGGACACCTGGCGTTCCTGACACAACACACAATACCCAGGACGCCTTGCGAAGGTGTCGAGTCTCCCCGATTTCCGGCGTCCTCCGGCATGGCGACCTTTGACCCTTGACCCCTCCGACCTCTCTCTCCGCGCAGGCGCGGTGCAGGGGGTGCCCTCCGAGGTGGTGCAGCCGTCGGACGGCCGGGCCAGCCTCCTGGAGTCCATCCGCATGGCCGGCGGCATCGGCAATGCCAAGCTACGCAACGTGAAGGAGCGCAAGATGGAGAAGAAGAAGCAGAAGGAGCAGGAGCAGGGTGAGAGAGACACTCGCGCGCTGGGATCTCCCCGCTTAGCTCCCCCGCTCTCCAGTTCATCCAAGAACAGCTTATCCTAAGGTTCTCCGGAGCCTATCCTGATGCGAGCCATTGTGTGAAAGGTGCATACTGATCCAGGATCAGTTATTGGGGGGGGGGCAGGTTCTGCTATAAACTGTTTTGGATTTACAATCTCTCTTAAGGTGATAATGTTCTCATGGATATAAAATATACATTTTCAGCGAAAAATGGATTCTTGTTTTGACTGACTGTTCACAAGTATCCACATGACATTTAAGAGACACTGTT
The DNA here is from genome assembly GCA_019176425.1 of Megalops atlanticus. Lineage (NCBI taxonomy): Eukaryota > Metazoa > Chordata > Actinopteri > Elopiformes > Megalopidae > Megalops > Megalops atlanticus. The sequence continues at coordinate 15,263,485 of CM032897.1, forward strand.
ACATCTTTTATTTATTTAGAGTTTTATTTTATTATGAAACATGTGCTTATGAAGCCTTTTGAAAGTTAAATTACTTTTGAGTTCACTTCTAATCACTTCTGGTCTAAAGTAATTGTAAATGTTATAAGTAATTGACGTGACCCGTCCCTGTAGAAAAATATCTCTCTCTTTTCTCTTCTCATTTAGGCTTATGGCTGCTGCTGTTTATTCCATAACCTTTAAAGATCATAAATGTCGGCCTCATTAAACTTTGGCCTCTTGTGTCTATTTGCCATTTGCAAGGAAATCCATATATGTCAGTATAAACAGGGCTCGGATGCAAACATCCAGAAATGTAATTTGAATATTTGATGAGTGTAGTGGCAGGACCGAATAACCCGCTCGAAGCTGGCATTTCAAAACTTCCTTTGAAAATGCTCTGCGTATAACCGACGAGCTCCGTGTTTCAGCAAGTGTGGGTCATTAAACTTCCATCTCAGTTTTATGCGAATGCTATCCCAAATCATGCATACTACACTGCAGAAACTGAAATTTCTAAATGTATTTTTTAAAGTTCTGAGATGTTACACGAGCAGTCCTCATTTACGGTCCAAACATATGCCCTCTGTGTCAGAGGGTTTGTGGGAAGATGTTGAAACCCTCGTTAGGGAGTCTGAAAGAGTTTGTTTTGTTTTTGTTGTGTTTTTTTTAATAATCATGCCAGTACATTCGCAGATGCACATGGTCATCAGATGCTGTATGGTGGCAGCTTCAGTAGTCTTGGAACCCTGATAGAGAGGGGCTGTAAGGTGTTTGAGTGAAGGCATCAGACTGGGTAGTATTGACCAAGGCAGACCCTTCACACAGTGTCCCCCCCATTCTCACCCTGAGCCCCCTCTCTCCTCTCCTCTCCTCTCCCCTCCTCTCCTCCCCCTGCAGTGGGAGCGGCCGCCAGCGGAGGGGACTTCATGTCGGACCTCTTCAACAAGCTGGCCATGCGGCGGAAAGGTAATCCCTCCGGGCGAACGCCACACCTCAGACGCCCGCAGAGGCGCTATGTCGTCCTGCTCGCTGATTCGCGTGCCACTTTGAAGTGAGCATGAGGAGCCCAGCCCCTCACACCCATTCCCCTGTCACATGACCTCCAGCTCCAGGCTGAGGAGCCACTCTGTGTGTGTGAGACCTGCTTTTAAAGCAAGAAAGTGCGCACCATCATTTCTGATGGATAAAGAAAGAAAAAAAGAAATACCCGTACTCCTAAGGATAATGACCTAAACACTTTTGCTTGTTCGTGGAGAATGTTTAAAAGTAGTAAATAGATTCATTTGTTGTTCATTTACGTAAATGTCTTAATGGAGCTGGCGGCTCTGCACGTGAGGCTGTGATCAGTGTGTGTGGTTCAGTGGTTCTGTGGGGGCGTAATGTCGGCCCCCCCGAGTGACGGCTCTGTGTGGCGCTCTCGGCAGGCATCTCCGGAAAGGGCCCGGCGGGGGGAGAAGGGGCCGACGCCCCGGCGGGCTCCGGCAGCGCCTTCGCCAGGATGTCGGACGTCATCCCGCCCCTCCCCGTCCCCCAGCAGCCCAGCGCGGAAGACGAGGAGGACTGGGAGGCGTAACCGCCGAGCACCAGCGGCCCCCGTCGAAGGAACTGAAAGGAGGGACAGGATTCCTGGCCAGGAGCGGACGAGGCTTTCAAGGCAGTTTTTCAACTGGCAGAAGCTTGCCTGTTGACAAACAGAAAAAAAATTATATACATTTATATGTATTTCCCCAGAAATAATGTCTAGGCATTGATTAGCAGTGAGGCAAGCAGGGAGTTCAACACTCAACCTTTGTATTTTTCACCATTAGTTGTAATGTCAGCGTAAGCTAGCTTTAGCACATTTCCTTTGTGGTTTGCTTGAATGAATGCAGCACCAGAGAGCTGAGACACATTCCTGGGCATTTTAAACACTGACAAATTCTTTCATTTTTCTCCTCTAGCTCTCTCATAGCAAAACCAGTTCTGGAAGCGTCCCTTCTGCTACAGTTAGCGTGTTAAGCGACTTTGTCTTATCATGACTTTTTAATATGACACCACTTTCCTGTGCCCTTCATTCAGTCTTTTCTCCATAATGGCAGGCTAACAGAACCGCCTTTCGCGGCCTTTTTGGACTTCACCCAATTCAGCTTTTAGTTGCATTCTGCGTTGAAACCATCCTGCAACCCCTTTTTTTTTTTTTTTTTTTTACTTTTCTTGTGCCTCATTTGCCATATTTGGTGGGACGGGCGAGACGGGCAAGGTTGTGAACAGCGCAGAGCAAACATGAACCACCAGCTCGAGCCCCGCCGCCAGATGGCACAGGAAGGAGCGGCACGCTGAGAGGGGCTTTGTTAGCTCATTCCCAGCCCCTCTGTCGCAGATTTCCGGATTCATTTGTGCCTAATTATAGGCACTGACGGGAGAGCGGGCTACGCCAGTCACAGTCACAATGGCGTCACCTGCATGTGTTCGCTTCAGCACCCAGTCCTTTTCACCTCACACAGCAGACTGCAGACTGGGCACTGGGCTCCTCGCTGTGCAGCTGGTCTGCTCTGCGGACCACCGCTCACTGAAACGGAGGTTGCTGTTAAAGTGATTCCCTCCTGCAGTTCAGGCCTGTATGGTTGTGATGGGCAGCTCAGGCCAGCCCGGGTTGCCGTTGATTCTAGAATCACTTAGAAATGATGATCACAGAAAGGAATGGGGCATCATGAGTTTTCGTGAGATACAGGGTGGGCAAGTAGAGAAACTAAGTGTGTGTGTGTGTGTGCGTGCGTGCGTGCGTGCGTGCGTGTGTGAGTGCATGAGTGCGTGTGCACATGCATACTTGTGATAAGCATCTTTATGTGTGTGGAAAATATGCCTCCCATGAACTGGAATCCATATTTTGCGTTGAAAACTAATGAGTAGAAGTCTGTTGATGAGGAGATGATGTTGAACATTAAAAAAACATAATCTGGTGTGGCTTTTTTTATTGTGCAGTGGAGCTATGGTTTTGGTGATTTGGCAAAACTCAAGGATTCTCCACTATTCTGTACAATGGAGACATTCAGTCAACATTCATCATTTACATTCTTTGGTACTAGAACTGAAAATTCTGTTAAAAAATGATATGAGCAAAGTAACTGTTGTAATTTAATTGAATGATGTAATAAGAGTAGCACCGCAAACACATTTTAATGAAATATTATGATCAGTTTGCACACAGAAAATCTAATCACTTACCATCGGCCTAATGACACTAAATTGTGTATTGTATGTATGTACATGTGTAATGTATGAAATTATTACTCTGAAAGAAAAGGAATTTTACGTGTAAAAGGCCAGCAGACTCTAATATGTCTGCAGTTTCAAACCAGCTAAACAGTTTTCTCACTAACCCCAGGTAAGTAAAGTGTTCATATATGAGCAACCATGGAAAGGCTTTTTTTCCCCAGAAACAGACATCAAAGAATTGAATATTTCCTGATGATAATCCATATCCAGAGTGACATGCTATGTTTTCAAAACTGGATTGTAATTGTAATTGTAACTCATGTGTTAGCAAGATGTTCTCTGCTTCTTTGTGACCTGTTAATAATGTCATCTTTACAGTCTCTTAACTTCTATGGTTTTTGTCAGTTTTTGTCAATTGCAAAGATCACTCGCTTTTGTAGCACCAAAATAATAATGAAAAAAAATAGTCTGTTCAGACTTAGGAATCTCTAGAATTGAGCCCAAATCACTTGTGACAAAAGCATTTCTACATTCATTGGCTTGGAGATGAACCAGGTTGCCAGGCACTGAGCGCCCAGCCTTCCTTGATCATTTCAAATGTGGATTCACCATGATGTGCAGCCCCTTTGTTTCACTGGTTAACACTGGACCTCCCAAACCTGAGAAAAACCAAAGAAAACTAGGAGCCAACCTGCAGACCAGGGAACTGAACATTACATTACATTAATGGCATTTAGCAGATGCTCTTATCCAGAGAAACTTACATTAGTTCCAATTTTTTTTTGCAATAGCAAAAAAAGCATTTTGCAAAGAAGCATAGGGGTCTCCTGTCCTTGGGCCAGTGCAGCTTGCAGGCTCTGCTCAGTCTCCTCCGTGCCCCAGGGGCTGATCCCAGAACAGCCCGGCCCCCGATCCGTGGGGGCCTGGCGGCCTCTTCTCCTATAAAGTGCGGAGGTCAAGAAAGAGGGAGAAGTGCATTGGTATTCTGCTGCCACGATGGGGCTGCCTCAGAGCCAATCAGCACAGCAGCGGGCCGGAGAGGGTGCCGGCACACGCCCAGAGAGCCCGCTGCCAATTTGGAGTCTGGCCTCAGTCCAGCGTCACGGGCCCAGGGCCCTTGCTAATAGGCACACTCGCTGAACTGAGCACAGCCTCTCCCTCGCAGACGCAGGGTAAAGGAAAAGCACAGAGCGCTGAGAGAGAAAGGGAAACGCTTCCCGTGTCAGCTGTCTGGCAGACAGGCCTGTCACAGTGTCCTGGAGAGAGATAATTGGGCTGCACGACAGAGAAATAAGACGAGCATCTGTGCGCTAATGCAAACAGTGGAATATCACTTCATCCAGGAAGTGATATTCCACTGGACTTCATCCAGCGTGTCTGAATGAAGGTTCTTATCCCTCGATGGCAGAGAGAACTTTGTGTGAAACTTTGTGAGGGAGGATTGACGGATTCGTACGCCTGAACACGGGACGGAGGAGCAAAACCGTGCCTCAAGGTTTACCGAGAACGGAAGTCAACTGCAGCTTATTCATACTGCAAAGTATTGACATGGGAGAAAGGAGACTATCAAAGATGGGGAAAATGTTTAGTTTTACTGTACATATTTATGAAACGGCCTTGCATGGGCCATTGACTTGGTTTGTGCTAGGTAAGGCGAACCAAATACTCTCCGTGAGATTGACATTTCAAATATTTGTTGACCTTTCTCTGTAAAATGTGAAATAACAGAGAATATGGGCGTGGCAATCATCTTCATGATACAGTAATGATAAGGACAGAGTGACTGGCTTTACTTAAGTGAAATACTGCTACACACAATGCATTGTTCCACCACTCAAAAGAGAATTCAAAATAATGCTACACAGATGTATGAGGTTTAAACAGCATATCAGACATTCTAGACTTGGTCCTCGCTGTGTGTGCTGGTTTTCATTCCAAGCATCAATGCAGTTCTCACTGTGTATGGAGTTGATCAATATCTCTGCTTATTGCCAATGATATGCACGGTAAAGCCGCATTGTACTAGTAATAGATAGGTGCCATTAAGAATGAATGTTCCACGTTTATTTCAAGACTATTGTCAATCAATCTAATCAGTCTATAAGTAATTAGATATAACTCTCTATATATAAGTCCCTATATATAATGCATTCATTATTATGTGTTCTGTGTGAATATATATAGAAATATCTCAAATTTGCTTGATTAATTGATAAGAGGAGTCCAAAATGGTCCATTTCAGTAACAGTATGGTCACGTGATTACTGAAATGGAACACCTGTGTTCTGTCATTCAGCTGAAACAAAAACAAAAAAAAAGCATGGAAGTCCTGAAATATATGTCTGAAATAACTGAACAAGAGATGTGCTGGAACAAAAAGCAGCACATGCAAGGAGCCTCCAGGACTGTATTTGAGACGCCTTTGTGAAGAGGTTTTCAGTGCCTTGCTCAGACTCAGTCTCATACCCAGGCTGCTTCTCCTGGGCATCCGGGGACATGGATCTAGGCCCAGGCATTGCTGCCAGGAGAACACAGCAGGGTGTGCCCGAGCACATTAGCAAACAACACCTCCATCACCAGCAGCCACACACCAATGAGCACTGAAGCAACCTGGGGAGCTACTGTATATGACTCTCACTTACAAAAGCCTGTCAGTTTCCTCTGAAACGCAAAGTCAGACGAAGCACGAACGCACAAGTGTGGTAAAACACACAGCAGGTGATGCAGGGATGCGCTCCATCCTTTTGAAGATGGCCCTTGCTCAGATCCGAGACCTTATGGCAAAAGAGATGAGCCTCGCATGCGCTGAGCAGTACAGCACAAGGGCATTACCAGAAATAAAAGCACAGGGTCAATTAGTTCATGTGGCACTTGGAGAGAGTTGCCACATCTGGAGTCCAAGACCCGGGTCTCAGTTGAAAACATCCAGAGACGGTGTAGTCCACGGGAAAAGTAGGTAACGCAGACCTCAGTGCTAATTCAGCACTAAGTCCACTCAAGTGGAAAATCGCCCCTTCCATGCCACAAACTGTGCAGGAAAATTCCCAGCCTCCACATCCTGCAGGACGAGTGCTGGTCCAGACAGCCACAATCCCAGAAGCGCTGGGTTCTCCCCTCAGGCCAGCTCAGGCTAAGACCTCCACTAGAGTCAGGCTTTTAACTGTCCTTTTCTGCAGCAGGACTTACAGTCAGCTGAACACCTTGGGGAATCATTAAAGACGCAAACCTCTCAATCCTTTAGACAGCAGCTCATGCGGGGAGACGTGAGAGTTCTCCCGATCCCCCTCCGCACTGGGTAAGGGTCAGGGCTGTGTAAAAGAAATCTCATTGGATTCTGTCACCAGACCAAGGTAATCCATGCAGGTTTCTTAATGAATGTTTCTTGAGCCCCTTAATCATCAGACAAATGCGATTTATGCATCTGCTGTCGGCGTCAGACTTGCGCACAAAGAACAGGTGGAGCTGTTAGAAGTCATCTGTGATGGTCGCCACTCCAAAACAGAAGTAGCCTGATATTTGAAATCACAGGTGGTGCTGTACCGTACTGAGCAATATGTAATTCAAACTGTCTGATATGAGGACATTTTCCTGAAAGAAGGTCTGGAAGCCAGTGAGCGTGTTAACGTTGGCTTGGACTCAGGTGTACCTCGGTATGGCCAGGATTTATGTCACATTTACTCTACCTCCAGGTTAGGCTCAGCCCGGCATAGGACTGACTTTCCCACATACTCCACATGGCTTTATTAACACAGTGAGGATAATCATAATCACTTTATTTGTACATTACATTATTTTAAATTTAGCAGACACTCTAAAGGCAGGTATACACTGTGCGATTTTGGGCTGTCCCAGACGAAAGATGACCAACATGAAAGAGTAGTGGCGATATCTTTGGTCGTGGCTCCAAAACGGTGGTCCTACGTCAATCAATAAACTAAATCAGTAAATCAGCTATTTGATTTAGATAAGGTGATTGAGGTCAACTCCTGGAAATATGGAAAAGTTACATACAGTATGTATTCAGTTTGACAATTGTAACATTTTCATATCAGGGGATGACTTAGCATCAGTGGTGATCTGTATTTAGGTGTTGTAATACAGCTGTTGTTTTTATTTATCTATTTTTTATATTGTTCTTTAAAAATAAAATTGAAATGATATTTTTATTTGACTGATTTTACAGCATTTGTTTGCACAGGATCATGGGTAACTCAACTGTCCTGCAAAAAAAAGTGTGGGAAAGGTTAACAGCAAATGGCTCCCCACAGAAACGTCTAGAAGCTGGAGCTGTGCTCAGACTAAAGGTAAACTGAGCTCGCCTCAGGCGACCCAGGAGAAAGTGATTCACAGCAGAACCCAAAATTGGAGCCTTAAACTCTTTGTTAAACTGAGCCACAGCACTTGCATCAAAAAGAAGCAGCTGCACTCTTGTTCCCAAAAATCGTCTTTCACTTAAGGGTAGTGCATCTGCCTCTGTCTTATCTATTGCTTCTTCACTTGTTAACCAGCACCTTGTTAACGTAAGGTGGGTGTCCTGCTACTTAGTCGCTCAGTCTAGTCTAGACTGAACTTTCACTCAATAACTCAAAACTGTACACCACATAAAGTGACTTTCTTTCAAATGTAAACTCAATGACTTACATTTTAATTGAGAGGAGAGGTACTGCAGAAGCCAGTAGTCACTGTGGTCCTCCAGGCCCATCATTAGCTGTAGTGAGTTCCAACACAAAACACACAGCAGTATCCGCATGCCACTGTCAAAGTTAGCAGTTAGCAATTAGCTGGCATTTCACCATAGTGTTCTGAGATGAGCTAAGCTGTTCCTCTGTGGTCCTGCACAAAACCCAATCCAAAGAATGACATTAGGACAATAACATTAATATTTAATCAGTCAATTTCACTTATAACAAGTTTGTCATTTGTAGTCAAGCATTGCATTCACATGCTTCATCTCTGGCCTTGGTGACAGTCAAGACGGAACTCCGCACCAGCACCATGGAGGCAACCAAGCTGATCTCTGCCACCTTCTGTTCTAGAATGGCTACTGCAAGGATTCAGACTTCCTTTTGGATAACCTTGAATACCAGTTGCAGTATCAATGTTTTTGCTATAGAACCCTGCAGATCTCCAGGGAGAGAATTTCCCATTTCACTATTTTTTATAATCTCTGGGTTGGTTACTGCCAGGACTAGATAATGGGATGGCAGTGCCTCCATGTGATCATCCAGACTTTGTCTCATTCAGAGGCTGACATACTAGACCAACCCACAAACAAATGCTGACGTCACAGACTTAGCCTCATTAAAGGTGAATAGGGGCCTTCAGTTTACGCAAAATCCGGAGCTTGACTAGGCCTCTTTGTACTTTCAGCCTGTTAAATCAAGCAAAGACTGATCAAGCGAGGCAGAGATGGAGTACAACTGGACAACGTCATCACTCTGGTTTAATTTATACCCTCTCATAGGCACTGGAGTCCAAGGGAAAGGTTCTCTTGTGTTTTCAGTTGCCGGATTTTGACATCTTGGTCTTGGCCTTTCATAAAACTTCTGTGGGATTCACCCAATCCAATCAGTTACGTGCGCACATGCTATGGTCAGAATATGGAGTACTAGTACTAGTGTGAATTGCACTGTAAAATTAAGACCAAAGACAATTTCATTTGTTTGCAGAGGGCAGGGTGAGATACATGGCTGAAGTGACTATTATATAATGGTCCCCCCTTCTGCAGCAGCCCTTAATGCGCACCTGCTTTTTTATTGAATCATGACCAGTAATGTACCACAGAATCCTGGGGCCTAATCCGGCCCATAAAGTTCAGTAGGGGGCCCTTTGAAGGTTGAAATTTTATTTTAGTTTTTCTAAACTGAAGACAAAAGCCCCCAGACGCCCTGAACCCAAGTCATCCCTTCATTTCAATATGTGCAGAAAAGCTGACTTGCTGCATAGGAGTGCCACATGAATTAAACACCCCCCACACACACACACACACACACACCCACACACACACACTCTCACACTTTAGGGCCCCTCCACATTTCAGGGGCCTTCTGCACTGCTTCCTTTGTGTGGCTGCCCCGTACCCCACTGATCATACACAGGAAGGGATGTGAAGGCACTGCAAAGGACCTGACTTCTCATTGACCTGACTTCTCATTGACCTGACTTGTCACTTGCTGACAGCTTACTAAAACAATGATTGGCAGATCTCAGCTACGCACGAAGGAGTTCGAAAGAAGTGTGTTTCCGAGCTCTCAAATTCTGTCTCATCAGCCAGTAAAGCGATTTCACTCTAGTCAGTTTTGATCCATTTCAGTGAGCAAAAAAAAGGCAATAATGGGTTTGCGGAACTCAGTTTCCAGTCAGCACCCTCACTTTTCTGCTGAGCGGAGCCTTCTCAAAAGTGCCGCACCTCCATCAGCCAGTAAAAAAAAGGAGAGACAGGAGCGAGCTGCGTCATTAATCAAGACAAGTGCATCACTTCAGTTTTTAAAGTGGAGGCGATACTGTCATGCATTTGTTACATTTTATCACCATTAATAAGGCACACTTCACCATCAATCTGCATTCCAACCTCATGGTGGTCCCACCTAATCTATTTTCCCACCCCTCAGTTGATGAGGGTACAATTTATTCAAAGTGCGGCACCTTCTGATGCGCATCGTTTTCATGCGCATAGGAAACGACAATTTACTACATTCTTCTGTTAGTGTCAAATTTGCGTTTTACACAGTGTTTCCTTGTCCCATTGCCCAGAAGGTTTAGACATAACTGCTTTTCCCCAGAAAAAATCATTTCAAACAAAGAATATTTTCAGTGTTGCAGTGTTGCAAAAAAAGAGGAAACCATTTCATTTTGGAAATCATCCAGCATTATGAGTAAATACTGTCCAGTTTGTTTACTTTTAATGGGTGTTACCTAACTGCTCTTTGAGACAAAAGTTATGAACAGCAACCTTGTTTCCTGTGAGCATATTCCCTGAAGTGCAATGAAATGATTGATCAAGAAAGAACAATGTAATACAATTAGCAAACAGACAAATTTATTTCTGACCTTTGGCCCGTGTGGTTAAACTAGAATGGTGATAAAGCATGACAGAAAACTGCAGAGTGCTGAGAGTGATTTTATTAAAGCAAAGAGGGAGACAAAGTGGACAGCAGTGTAGTATAGTGGTTAAAGAGCAGGACTTGTAACCAAAAAGTTGCTGGTTCCATTCCTTGCTGGGGCATTGCAAAATACTTAACCCACAATTGCCTCAGTAAATATCCAGCTGTATATATGGATAACATTGTTAAAAAAAAAAAAACAACAACTGTAACTGATGTAAGTCGCTCTGGATAAGCACGTCTACAAATAATATAATGTAAAGAGAAAGCAGTCAGAATAGCAGGGCCAGGTACAGTGCTTGAATACAGCATGCATTTGGGCAGTGCCACACCTAGTACTTTGCTCCCTTTTCATTGGCACATGCCTCACCTCACCACTCTGGCACAAGTGTAGGAAGGTGTGGCAGTGTGGAAAGCTTAATGCTCACTTAGCAATGCCTCAAGGGTGAAAAGGGGGCATATCAAAAATCAGATCTGCCAAATTCACCTTCTAACCCCTTGTATTGCTTTGGCTAACAACACCACTGTTTGTCACTGAGCTAGTGTTAGTTGTTGGTTTGAGTTCTCTGAAAAATGGGGTTATTTTCATAGTGCTCAGATTTGGCTAATTAATTTTTTATTTTGCCTGTGAGTATGAGTTCCTCTTTGTGCACAGGCAGGTATTTGGTTTCAGAATCCAGGTGTCAACACTTTCAGCGTTTAGGAACTCAGAGTTATTTCACCTGTCATTCAATCCACCAATCGAGCAAGTTTATCCTCCACTTACTCACTTACTCCACTTTCAAAGGCACTATTTGCCACAGAGCACATTACAGAAAATGAATGCATTAGGTGATTTATCTGACCCATTTGCAAGCCCTTAAATGAATGTGGGATATCCTTCATAGATTCCATGTCCACCTCTTACACAAAATCATTGAAAACGCATTTATTGTAATTATCTAATTATTGAAAATCTCCAATTAGCAAGTTGTGTCAGCTGCTCTGATTTGCTGACGTAAATGTTTCTTGTGGATAAACAATAAACAATGTTACCTTCATTAGCCAGATAAATCATGTTCATTGCATTCACCTGGGGTGCATGGTTAACAGCTGGGAGGTTCATCAACAGGAGAGTATATTAACTAAGCCTCCCCTAGAGCCTTTATGCATTTCTTTTGCCTGAATAACTAGGAAAAAAAAAATATATATATATACACAGAATGGATTTCAGACTGGTGGTTCTGTGCTGTGTAGGGTTCCTGCTCTTTGAGGAAGGTAATAAAAAGGTTTAACTAATTTGTTAGTGCTGTGCTACCTGTGGTATAAAATGTTAATCTTCAGCATGTGGATGCTGAAGTGATTTGTTATAGGTTGTCAGGATTGCTGTTAAAGGCTTTAAAGAAGCCTATCTGAAGTTCAGGTTTTTCTCCTCTATTAGTAGGTGTTGGTTGCCTTAAATGTGCAATTTAGCTTTTGACACATTTTGTCCTGTCCTCTTGTATTGAAGTGCATTTGAAAGCCCTTGAAAACCTTACCTCCACTGATGCACCCTCTACCACTCCTGTGGCTGAGCTTCAAATGGACGCGGGTGTTACCGTTGCGGGTGACTCCAGCAGCACGGGTGCCCCTGCGACGGAGAAGGCAGAGCTTCAAATGGACGCGGGTGTGACCGTTGCGGGCGACTCCAGCAGCACGGGTGCCCCTGCGACGGAGAAGGCAGAGCTTCAAATGGACGTTGGTGTGACCGTTGCGGGCGACTCCAGCAGCACGGGTGCCCCTGCGACGGAGAAGGCAGAGCTTCAAATGGACGTTGGTGTGACCGTTATGGCGACTCCAGCAGCACGGGTGCCCCTGCGACGGAGAAGGCTGAGCTTCAAATGGATGCGGGTGTGACCGTTGCGGGTGACTCCAGCAGCACGGGTGCCCCTGCGACGGAGAAGGCAGAGCTTCAAATGGACGTTGGTGTGACCCTTGCAGCCAAGAAGAAACCCCTGCATACGCTTCCCGACATGGCGCCTCGGCCTACTCGGCCAACTCCTCCAAAGAAAGGGTTTACCAAGAAGCCATAGTCCAGCCAAGGTTTGGTTTTAGCTGACTGGGGGAGTCTGTACAAGAGTTTACGGAGTTCTCTGGCACCTGTGCTGATTTCTTTGAAATAAACTAGTCTGAACTATCTGGGCTGATCGAGTCTCTTCCTCTTCCACCCACACTGTTTTGGTGCAAGCAACAAGGGATTTAAAATCTTCAGTGAGTGCATGGGGTAACACTTATGCAGAAATTGCTGTAAAAGCTTCTGTGCTTTGATATTGTGCTTCAGCTGTCAAGTTGTGTTCAGACTGTGTAATTTAACACTAAGTGAAGAGCATGCACTTGCCTTCAATTTATAAAAGATGGGTTAAAGCCCAAATGTGACATTTTCAAGAAAAATCAGTGTCTTGAGAATTCATGGTGTTTATGCTATGCCTAGACATCCACATAGGTATTTCACAAGCATTCCTGGTCACTGGCTTTCTCACTGGTGAGGTTCATTTTTCACACATGTCCATAACAGCCACATTGAGGCCCAAAAAGTTAGCCTAGCTGCTGAGAGTTTAGTATATTTAGAGGTCATAGAGATCATTGTGATTTTTATCAAACAGCATGAAAACCGCTGAGCAAAACATGGCCTTCAGTCAGGCGCGGACTGCGGCTCGGGAATTTTCCCGGTGGGCTGGTCTTGCCGGTCTTTCTCCCCCAACTCCGGCATTATAGCCTATATACTAGTGGTGGTAAACTCGGCTCCTTTTATGGACTTGGGTTCCTCTGAGCCACTCACTAAACTGATCCGGGTGTGTCGAGTCCTTTGAGTCACTTGAGTCAGTGTTTGAGTTGTGGAGGAAACAGGACCCACTCAACTCAAGTTAGTGAATCTGAGTCTTCTGGGTCCGCTGTGTTTCCGACTATGTAGGAAGTTACTCTGATCCGTTCTCAGTCAACTCTACATTCAGAGGCGCATATTTGATAGTTATTTGAATGTTGGACAGTTGGGTTACATGCTAAACGCTAGGTAGATGGGCAGAGTATGTTATACAGGTCATAAGTGATACAGATTATTGTTTCAATGTGCGTCGCCTGGTGTTAGCAGCAGCCATAGGACTATACCATAGGACAGATGTCCACAACGTCATTCTTCCTATCCAGAATGAACATTCTGGATGTCTGCAATAGAATTCTTACTAGGAAAAACTCATTTCAGATGTCTACAATCCAGTTGTTACTAATCATAACTGGTTTAACGAACCGTAGTTCATCCATCATCCGTACGGATCCCCACACGGTTCGGCACGCATGTGGACGGCGGATGAATTGCAAAGTTTAACCATAATAGTGTGAAATACAGTTTTACAGAGTTGCAGCGAGAAGATACAAGCGCTATTTTAAAAACCAGCAACCTTACTTAAGGTGCCCATACACTAGAAGACTTTGATAAGACTCTGAAAAGACTTTTAAAAGACTAAAAGTCTGACACCCTCTCACATCTAAAGACTCAGACGATTTTGCAAAGACTGGGGATCATGCAGGGTCACTACAGTCATGCGCCGCTTAACGTCCATTCGGACAACATCCGTTCGCATATACCTCCGTAGTTCCATAAAAGGTTATAATAAAGTCTAAAAATCCCGATCGCAGAACGGGAGGTAGCGGTAGTGAAGGCAACGCTTCCCGCACGCAACACGTGTATCTCCTAATTCTCATGGAAATAAAGTGATTGCGCTGCCAGGCGTATAATGGTACAGTGTATTAATGTGTATGTTCAGTATTGTACAGTATTAACCAACTTAACCCATATATTACAGTGTACTTTACCAGATACATTCGTTGAAATACAGTACGGTACTGTATGTTTACAGTATCTTAGCTACAGTAGCCTACTCCATGTAGGTTTGCTAGTATATAGTATGGTGTTCGCACAACGTCCAAATCATATAACGTCCTATTTCACAGAACGTATCGTGCGGCGCATATTTGCAAGACTGCAGCTAGATGTCTTTTTATTTTATATATTTATTTTTTATTGAAGTAGAAATTGTACAACAATATATGGAAAGTGATACAACATCAGTATCATTGAGCATTGGACTCGGAGAAACGCAATTTCGTTATGCTGTACACTACTTGTTGTATGGTTGGAATGACAATAAAGTACACTTTGACTTTGAGTAGTAAACTATTTAGAAAACAGAGCACACAATGTAAACAGAATTATAAGATGATAAAATACAAAAAATACGTATATAATAAAATAGCTAAGGGGTCTCTTCTAATAATTTTAGGGCATCAATAACATTCAGCAGTTTTTTTGTTGCTTTCTTTTCCATATACAGTGGTGCTTGAAAGTTTGTGAACCCTTTAGAATTTTCTATATTTCTGCATAAATATAACCTAAAACATCACCAGATTTTCACACAAGTCCTAAAAGTAGATAAAGAGAACCCAATAAAACAAATGAGACAAAAATATATACTTGGTCATTTATTTCTTGGGCAAAATGATCCAATATTACATATCTGTGAATGGCAAAAGTATGTGAACCTTTGCTTTCAGTATCTGGTGTGACCCCCTTGTGCAGCAATAACTGCAACTAAACGTTTCCGGTAACTGTTGATCAGTCCTGCTCATCGGCTTGGAGGAATTTTAGCCCATTCCTCCATACAGAACAGCTTCAACTGTGGGATGTTGGTGGGTTTCCTCACATGAAATGCTCGCTTCAGGTCCTTCCACAACACTTCTATTGGATTAAGGTCAGGACTTTGACTTGGTCATTCCAAAACATTAACTTTATTCTTCTTTAACCATTCTTTAGTAGAGCGACCTGTGTGCTTAGGGTCGTTGTCTTGCTGCATGACCCACGTTCTCTTGAGATTCAGTTCACAGACAGATGTTCTGACATTTTCCTTTAGAATTCGCTGGTATAATTCAGAATTCATTGTTCCATCAATGATGGCAAGCCGTCCTGGCCCAGATGCAGCAAAGCAGGCCCAAACCATGATACTACCACCACCATGTTTCACAGATGGGATAAGGTTCTTATACTGGAATGCAGTTTTTTCCTTTCTCCAAACATAACATTTACATTTACATTTATTCATTTGGAAGACGCTTTTGTCCAAAGCGACGTACAAAAGTGCAAATAGTGAGCAAACAACAGGCACAAGAGTAAGATGTGTACATAACACTTCTCATTTAAACCAAAAAGTTCTATTTTGGTCTCATCCGTCCACAAAACATTTTTCCAATAGCCTTCTGGCTTGTCCACGTGATCTTTAGCAAACTGCAGATGGGCAGCAATGTTCTTTTTGGAGAGCAGTGGCTTTCTCCTTGCAACCCTGCCATGCACACCATTGTTGTTCAGTGTTCTCCTGATGGTGGACTCATGAACATTAACATTAGCCAATGTGAGAGAGGCCTTTAGTTGCTTAGAAGTTACCCTGGATTCCTTTGTGACCTCATGGACTATTACACGCCTTGCGTGACTGACTTAAACTGCTCCGATTACCACCTTACACCAAACGATCGAAATCACGGGAGCGCGCCGCGACTCTAGCAAAACTCTCAAGATTTTATTCCGACTTTGGAAATTTGTCTGCGACTGTGAAATCGCTAGAAAGTCGTTAGGTGTAAGGCCGGCATTAGCAGAAGCGTTGCGAAGACGAAGGCTGCGTCCGAAATCGCTCACTCGTTCACTCACTCACTGTTCACAGTCATACAATAAATTAATAATTTTCTAGATATAGTTTTATGTTTGCAAGTTTATACATTATACATTTGTGTGAACATCTTTGTGTCTAACTGTGCCAGCTAACTAGGTAAGTGACTAGCTAGCTAGCGTAGTGACTAGGTAGTTGCAACTGACATTAACCTGCTAGCTGGATAATACCGCTACCTATCTAGCTATCACTAGCTAACTTAATGAAAGAACTAGCTACCAGCTTCATCTGTTCAAATTAGATGAAACTAACGTTAGCTGGCTAGCTGGTAGTTAAGTCCAACGATCAAGTGTAAAATGTAGGCTATATATATGCACTATATAGGCCTACACTTCAGAACACTGCGTCAAAAGTCACAGTTACGTTCATTCTACGTCAGTTACAATTTCAGACATCTAAAACTGCTTTCTGGATAGGAAGAACTGCAATTATGCATATCCACAATATTAATACAGAGGTCCACAATTGTATTTGTCCTAGTAAATTTGCAGTTGTACACATCCGTAATGACATTTCTACTAGTCAAAATGTATTTTTGGATATTCAAATGGTTTTTTCATTTCAGATGTCTGAAATTAAAATTATGACCAGTAACAATTGGATTGTAGATATCTGAAATGGGAGTTTTTCCTAGTAAGAATTCTATTGCAGACATCCAGAATGTTCATTCTGGATAGGAAGAATGACGTTGTGGACATCTGAAATTGAAAGCCCAATACAAATGAATGGCGAAAGTGGCGTCATTTGTCCTAGGAAGAATGACGTTGTGCCTGTCTGAAATGATAATTGTGGATAGGAAGAATGTCATTGTGCCTATCTGAAATGTTCATTTTGACGAGGAAGAATTTAATTACGGATATTTGCAATACATATCCAGGCTAGCTATTAAATGTTAAAACGGCTTGCCATAGTCGCTTAGTATCTTCTTTCTCTGACTCATAGTCATGCTACCTTCGCTTATTGTATCTTATCCCTCGGACATGGCCTAGCAGCGTGTCAGCACGTTTTAGCCTCCTTTTAACATATGCTTCCCATTTTTAGGTTTATATTACTGTGTAGGAGTCACACATTTAAAGAATAAGAGCTGGTTGCCTGCATTGGTCTAGCTGACATCTAATGTTTTGTAAACTGTACACAGGTTTACTGTAATTTGCCATAGCTACCCATCATAACACTGCTGAGCTAGCGGCCCCCCTTTTTTCTTTCTTTTTTTCCCACAGGGTTCAATATTTCTTTGTTCTGCATGGCCGTCCTCACATTGGCAGGCCTTACTTTGTAGCTTATGTGTAGCTTATGGTACACAATGGCGTCAGTTGTGCGTCATGTGCTCTTGCAGCTACGTGCCTTCCCACGGTCACCTGCACGGCAGGTCTTACTTTGTAGCTCATGGCACATAGATATCTGTGTGCCTTCTTGCAGTCAACAGCGCCACTGTCAGGCCAACACTGAGTTATTCAACCCTTAGTTGTTAAAAATCATCCAGATATGGGCCTGGAAATAATGGTAGCATTCCAGACATATATGCTTAAGAATAAAATGATGTTTGCATTTGTTCAACCATTTTTAATGCAGTTTAACTATTTTTAATCCAGGTTTGTTTATTAAAGAGTCAAACAGTACAAATATTCCACACATTATACATTCACCATTTTCCTTTTTTTTGCTTGACAAACAAATACAGACCAACACCAAGAACATTCTCAAATATATGTCACCCCCCACAGTTTAACTATTTTTAAGGCAATCAATACAAGTATTAGTATACTCACATATGTGATTTTAACCAAATGTCCAGAGGTTATTTCAGTTCATATGCTTTGCTAGGCCATTGCTGGGGGCCATCACAGGACGATGATATGTGGCCTTGGTGGTCAAGGGTGGTGCCAAGTCAGATGTCAGCATTATTTAATTATTTTAGACAATCAGCGTATTCCGGCCTTGAAGATAATGGTGTCTTGAATGATGTAATTCGAAAGGTGGCGTGATGGTTGAAGGAGGACTTGGGGGATTTGGGGGCTGGAATGGGAGGAATTAAGGAAAAAAGCATAAAGGAGGGTTACAGGTGGGGGGGCAGAATGATTGGGGAATGCTTGCGAATGCACACAGACCTGTTGCTCCGCAGACCAACCCGGTTTACTGTATGTGATTGATCACCATATGCAATAAACCAAATCTCAATTACATCAGACTCTGCGAAGATTTGTTATTTTTCAAAAGACATCAAAGTGTGGAGGAAGGCCCCTGGTTCATGTGGCCCGGACCAGAGGGATATCCACCACACAGCCCAGCAATAAAAAACGATTCGTTAAATACTTACTCCACAGTCTATACAAACAGGTGAACATGCTTCTGAACAAGAAAGAGAAAGGATGGAGGAGGAGGGAGCAGGAACCAGCACAGATCCAATTAGAGGTGCACTATTGAATGTTATTGTGTGACTGTGAAGTAAATTAGAGCACAATACATCATTCATATGATCAGGTTGGACTACTTCATTCAAGTTATTTATTGTTGCATTACAAGAAATAGAATGAATGGCAAGTATGTTGCATAATACATATGTAGTGTGAATATAGTGTGCTCCTGTGGATAGAGTCTGCTGGTTCTAATTTAGTTCTGTGTTTAAACAGTGTTGACTGCTTTGCCATATTTTAAATAATTCTGGTAATAAAAGCAGGCTAATCAAAGTAGGCTACGTCAAATTATGTTTCAGGTGATCATTACGTTAATTCAACTTTGAATTTTTGCTTTCTGTACACACAAACATGGAAAGGAAAACTTTGGAAAATTAGTTTCATCGTTTTACATATTAGCCTAACAAAAACAATACAAATGAACAGATTGTGTGTTGTTTTTTTTATTATTATTAATGATTCCTTCATCGACAAACATGTTGTGTCAGGTCAAATTTGGTGTATCAAATTGGGGCTGCTTGACAGCAAATTCCCGGGCTGCTTTTTGTTGACAGTCCGCCCCTACCTTCAGTCCGTATCTTAGTCCTTTGTGTAGAAATGCCTGATATTTTACCGTGGAATCTACCAGAATCTTTGCTGCTTTGGATAACCTCGTATTGGCTGGGGACACCTGTCATCAACCATGCTCCTAAGCGGACTCAGTTAAATTTTACTGCTTGTATTACAACGATTCTGGCACGCAGACCACCGAAACTGCAATAATTCCTTACTATATATCAGAACCTTTGCTTGTAACGCTACTGAATCATTAATGAAAACATACAGCGACGTGTGTGTTGACGCTTCACGGCTTAGTCCACAACTATTGCCTACAAATACATTCGCTTGTACGGCTACGCGAACGTCGCGAACCTTCTTGAGGACACCAGAAAGCTCATCGCTCGCCACAGTTGGATTCGTGCAGCGCGATTGGTGCTAGCACTTTCGACACGGTTTTAACCTCCTTGTCCACAGGCAGATATTTGGTTTCAGAATCCAGGTGTCAACACTTTCAGCGTTTAGGAACTCAGAGTTATTTCACCTGTCATTCAATCCACCAATCGAGCAAGTTTATCCTCCACTTACTCACTTACTCCACTTTCAAAGGCACTATTTGCCACAGAGCACATTACAGAAAATGAATGCATTAGGTGATTTATCTGACCCATTTGCAAGCCCTTAAATGAATGTGGGATATCCTTCATAGATTCCATGTCCACCTCTTACACAAAATCATTGAAAACGTACGATTGTAATTATCTAATTATTGAAAATCTCCAATTAGCAAGTTGTGTCAGCTGCTCTGATTTGCTGACGTAAATGTTTCTTGTGGATAAACAATAAACAATGTTACCTTCATTAGCCAGATAAATCATGTTCATTGCATTCACCTGGGGTGCATGGTTAACAGCTGGGAGGTTCATCAACAGGGAGAGTATATTAACTAAGCCTCCCCTAGAGCCTTTATGCATTTCTTTTGCCTGAATAACTAGGAAAAAAAAATATATATATATACACAGAATGGATTTCAGACTGGTGGTTCTGTGCTGTGTAGGGTTCCTGCTCTTTGAGGAAGGTAATAAAAAGGTTTAACTAATTTGTTAGTGCTGTGCTACCTGTGGTATAAAATGTTAATCTTCAGCATGTGGATGCTGAAGTGATTTGTTATAGGTTGTCAGGATTGCTGTTAAAGGCTTTAAAGAAGCCTATCTGAAGTTCAGGTTTTTCTCCTCTATTAGTAGGTGTTGGTTGCCTTAAATGTGCAATTTAGCTTTTGACACATTTTGTCCTGTCCTCTTGTATTGAAGTGCATTTGAAAGCCCTTGAAAACCTTACCTCCACTGATGCACCCTCTACCACTCCTGTGGCTGAGCTTCAAATGGACGCGGGTGTTACCGTTGCGGGTGACTCCAGCAGCACGGGTGCCCCTGCGACGGAGAAGGCAGAGCTTCAAATGGACGCGGGTGTGACCGTTGCGGGCGACTCCAGCAGCACGGGTGCCCCTGCGACGGAGAAGGCAGAGCTTCAAATGGACGTTGGTGTGACCGTTGCGGGCGACTCCAGCAGCACGGGTGCCCCTGCGACGGAGAAGGCAGAGCTTCAAATGGACGTTGGTGTGACCGTTGCGGGCGACTCCAGCAGCACGGGTGCCCCTGCGACGGAGAAGGCTGAGCTTCAAATGGATGCGGGTGTGACCGTTGCGGGTGACTCCAGCAGCACGGGTGCCCCTGCGACGGAGAAGGCAGAGCTTCAAATGGACGTTGGTGTGACCCTTGCAGCCAAGAAGAAACCCCTGCATACGCTTCCCGACATGGCGCCTCGGCCTACTCGGCCAACTCCTCCAAAGAAAGGGTTTACCAAGAAGCCATAGTCCAGCCAAGGTTTGGTTTTAGCTGACTGGGGGAGTCTGTACAAGAGTTTACGGAGTTCTCTGGCACCTGTGCTGATTTCTTTGAAATAAACTAGTCTGAACTATCTGGGCTGATCGAGTCTCTTCCTCTTCCACCCACACTGTTTTGGTGCAAGCAACAAGGGATTTAAAATCTTCAGTGAGTGCATGGGGTAACACTTATGCAGAAATTGCTGTAAAAGCTTCTGTGCTTTGATATTGTACATCTGAAAGGTCTGTCCAGCAGTTGGCTTCAGCTGTCAAGTTGTGTTCAGACTGTGTAATTTAACACTAAGTGAAGAGCATGCACTTGCCTTCAATTTATAAAAGACGGGTTAAAGCCCAAATGTGACATTTTCAAGAAAAATCAGTGTCTTGAGAATTCATGGTGTTTATGCTATGCCTAGACATCCACATAGGTATTTCACAAGCATTCCTGGTCACTGGCTTTCTCACTGGTGAGGTTCATTTTTCACACATGTCCATAACAGCCACATTGAGGCCCAAAAAGTTAGCCTAGCTGCTGAGAGTTTAGTATATTTAGAGGTCATAGAGATCATTGTGATTTTTATCAAACAGCATGAAAACTGCTGAGCAAAACATGGCCTTTAGAAGGCTTCAATCCATATCCTAGCCCTTTGTGTAGAAATGCCTGATATTTTACCGTGGAATCTACCAGAATCTTTGCTGCTTTGGATAACCTCGTATTGGCTGGGGACACCTGTCATCAACCATGCTCCTAAGCGGACTCAGTTAAATTTTACTGCTTGTATTACAACGATTCTGGCACGCAGACCACCGAAACTGCAATAATTCCTTACTATATATCAGAACCTTTGCTTGTAACGCTACTGAACCATTAATGAAAACATACAGCGACGTGTGTGTTGACGCTTCACTGCTTAGTCCACAACTATTGCCTACAAATACATTCGCTTGTACGGCTACGCGAACGTCGCGAACCTTGAAGACACCAGAAAGTTCATCGCTCGCCACAATTAGATTCTTGCAGCGCGATTGGTGCTAGCACTTTCGGCACTGTTTTAACGTAATCTCGCTACGACCGCCCTATATCCCATTAGCTTGCTTGCTAGCAACATTTATTTCAGTGCACCTCCCTCGGCGATTCTCTGGAAACTTCTGCGTGTCCTTCCTCTCCAAGAGTGGGGCTTATATTGCGGACAGCTTGTGATAGCTTGCAGCCCAAATGACTCTAAACAAAGGAGGACAGCAGAGCGAACTGCATCGCATCCTAAGAAAGACATCTAGCTAATTAGCTTGCTAGTTAAATCGTTGCACCTGTGATCCACACAGTGTCTGGTGGTAAGCGCTGTTCAGTAGCAAACGCGATAACATAGTTAACGTTAGCTAGGAAGCGTTAGGGAACAGCTCTGCGGCAGAATTGCCCCTTCGAACTGCCACTTGGTTTCGCTGTGCCGCCAAGGAAAGTTATTCTCATCGATTGGTAACGGTTAGCTTTTCCATACTGTACCGGACTGAGCTAACGTTCGCTAAATTACGAGCACTTTCAAGACGACCAATTTGCTATTTAGCTGAATTGGCTGCACTGTACAGTTCAAATTTGGGGAAAGACTTGCGAACGAGTGAAGATCAAAAAGATAGCAAGCCAGTATGACCGCAGAAGAAGTGACCAGCGGGGGACAAGCCATGGAAGGAGAAGATATTACACCGAAGAAAGATGGGGGAGTTTTAAAGGTATTTTGCAAGTCCAAAAATTAACGCAATGAACGCAAACATTGTTAACGTGTTTAACCGGCTAGCTGCTACACTGAAGCACGGTGTTGTGGAGTTAGCGTGCCAAAATATGATCATCTGTTTTTCCTGTTAACTGAACCCGTTCATAATCAAGAGCCTAACCTATCAAAGCTAACTTAGATATGAAATGGATGTTCAGTATCTTGGTTTGGTAGGAAGCCTTCGTTTTCAAGGAGATAGCTATGTATGGGTGCATTGCTGCCGTTACTTGTTTGCCAGTTCGACAAATATTCGATATTTTGAGAAAAGCATTACTGTCCACTTAACATCTCGTAGCTACGAGACAATCCAGGTGGTAATGGTTTGTAGTCGTCCATCCATGTAATGTAACCTAGCTAAACTAGATAACTACTTATAATATATGGTTAGGTAGCTAGCAGTTTAGCCAGCTACACCCAGAATGGGTACCGCCAGGACCAAATTCGTCAAATTGCCACAAAAGCCTTTGTTAATTTTTGCAGACCAGTTGCAAATTTATCAGTTTGGTTTAGCTCGCAACCGGATTGCTATATTAGGATAGCTAAAGCGTGAAATGGTCCTCTAAACTTAGCGTCTAGTGTTCACGATCCAATCAGCTTTCTTCTTGGTAGCAAGCGGTCCGGTAGCATTTATAATACAATTGATTTAGCTCATGAAGTTACACTGAACAGCTGTCTAGCTGCCTCCCCTAGTAGTAAAAGCCAAGAACCGGTTTTCTTTTTTGTTTTGTATTGTTTTGACATAAGACTGGCCAATACCTGTACTTTCAACCTCGTGTA